>JARWAU010000002.1:6284730-7769461 GCA_029958995.1 Bombus sonorus
AACGTTTGTTGTATAAACTGTTGAATGAAATGTGATCGTTTACCATGTTACAGGTAGCGACATAGTGCAGGATTTGCCGGCGCAATTGACCTCCGAGGAAGAGGAACGAAGTCTAAAACGTAATTTTCCCTATCAATCTGCAATTCGATCCATCCGAAGATTTATCCAAACCTAACCCAATGTATTCTCACGTTTTTCCAGATTTTGGGACACTTTTAACTGGCAAAACATCTCAGATACTACGTCGCGATGAACCCAGCCCAACATCAATGTACAACAGTGCTTATAACTATCTGGCTACAGGTCGTTTCACATTTCATCGCAAAAATCTGTACTATTCCTTTTATTTGTCAACATCCACTCCTCGTCCAAGAAACATACAATTTATCGATGGATCGGGAAGTATTCTAGAGGAACAGACGATCGATCCTATTGGTGGAGTGTACCAAAATGCTACAGGTAAACTTTGCGGGGTATGGAGGAGGGTCCCTCGAGATTACAGGAAACTGCTGCGCGAGGAACGCCTGCACGTGTCCTTTATATGGGAACCGTCGGCTACCTTGACTGGACAGTTGTCCCGTTATCGCGCCTTATCCACGGAACAGTATTCTTCCTTGTTGGAGCCCACAATGGGAGTGGATCGCTCGCTGATGTCAGGTGCAGGAGCTACCGCCATAGTTTCAGCGTCCTCAGCATCAGCGCCATCTATCCACGTATCTTTGGTATTCAATGGCGTCTTTCTACCCAACGATGTCTCCGAAGTACCACTAATCGTCCAATTGGAACACATGGAGAAGGATTATGTAGTTTTACGGGAGGAAATAATAGTGAAGAAGCCGTCGAACGAATTGAACTTTGGGGAAGTTCGGAGCGCCTTATCTGGGGCGGACCTTCGTTTATTAACAAGAGGAAAGCTCTCTATTAGCATAATGTCAAGAAAAGATCCTCAGGCACTTCGATTAGCTGGGGTAGTGGGTCCACGTGCCAACTGCGAGATGTATCAAACTTTGCTGATCTCAGAAACACCTTCGGCAGCTTCTGGATTGGCCTGGGCGTTTTTAGATCGCGCTGGTTCGTTGCGTTATGGCGTTCAGTTGATTGGATTGGAAGAAGAGAGTCCTTTGGTAACTTTAGTAGATGAAGGAGGTAAACGTCGCACCGAATTGGAAGATCTGACGCCTTCTCTTGTTGATGGTTTAGCTAATGGATCCTTAGAGCGTCCAGGACCACGATTCCTTGAACCCTTGTTTAACGGAGAACTTGCAGTTGTTGCTGCCTCGCACGTTGGATCTATGCTGCGTGGCCGACTACTACAGAGACCTGTAGCCGATGCTAAGGATACTGCTGCACCTGTTTTGCTCAGAAGACTGTCCCAGGAACCTTTAAACCCTGGTCCAGTTGGTCTGGTCTGGACAGCTGTTGATCTAGACTGCTCTTTACATTACGAGCTTGAAATTGCTGGCTTCCCTCAAACGTCTTCCACAAACAGCCACGAACCACGTACCCTTCGACTTTATCTAGAAACCATGCCCTTGGTAGTTCAAGGAGCACCAGTAGCTAGGAGATTGTTGGAAGAGTTCACTGGATACGTTTTGGAAGGTTCTGTCACTGGACTCTCACCAGTCGAACTATACAGAATCGAATCTGGTATTGGTTTCCTTGAAGTAACCGATAAACAGGCTGAAAGAATTTTGAAGGCTCCGTTCAAAGCCAGGGCGCCGCTCAGCTGTCTTCCTCATTACGCGGATAACGATGTTGCCTCGGTGGTCGCGTATAATCTTTACCCACCTAAATCGGATATTGAAACTGGCGCGTGCTTCCATGAGACTAGATTTTACGAAGAGGGTACTCAGTGGACCTCCAGCACAGATCCGTGCTACATGTGCCACTGTCACCGTGGACTACCTCAGTGCGATCCAATGCCTTGTCCAGTTCTTACCTGCGCTGAGGGCAAGCAGTTGAGGCCTGCTTCTGGTCACTGTTGTCCTATTTGTTCAAGTAAGTTATTTTTATTTTCACTGTTTTTTTTTTCTTATTTCTATGGAAAGATATGTATATAATAGAAAAGCAAGATTTTTTTATGTTGATTTATTGAGAAGAAAGCTTGTTCTTGGAACCCCATGCAGTGCTCATTATGTCTAGAACTAGAAAAAGCCCTCCAAAACAAAGGCAGACCTAATTGATTATTTTTAATAAATTCATGTGTTTAACTCATAATCATATTTTAAGTAATATAACATGTAAAATGGCTAGACTATGAGCTACAGTGGACAGTGTTCTTCTCTCTCTTGTACCGTCTTCAGGGACCTCTTTCTATCTCATCATCATAATATATGTTGAATTTCTTTTATCCACTTTAATATTTAAACGCTTCTGCAAATTTATGTCGCTTGAAATGATAATCAAGTCTTCATCTTCTTATATATTTATCGATCAGCTCTTTTAATTCTCATCGTCATAAGGAATTATGTTTATATGAGAAACACGACTAGAATCTCGTAATCTAGAATAAACCGTGGATAACGCCGGATTAATTATCCTTCCCTTTCGTATCCCGTCGTTTCGACAAACACCATAGAGTCGTAGAGAATTAAGAGAATGACCGTGGCCAATATTCAATCCGATTACCGTGACACGTTCGATGAAAGTAATCGCGCGGAATTAGTTACAGCTACTTACGATCCTGTTTAGATTACACGATCGCTTATCGATCGTGAAATAAGGCAAATTTATTTCGCAGCTTGTTCGATTCCACTTGTCACTCCTCGTTTTTGCAAAGAAACATTAAGAACCGTTCAAACGTTAAAATCTTTGCCTCGAGGAAGCATGATTTCATCGTGGACGATATAATTTACTTAATTCAGATATATACTGTTATTTTAATATTCATTTTAATCAATGTTAATTGGATTTATATTTATCACTGATACGACGACGAACACGTTATTCTGTAAGTGGAGTCAAACTTATTTAATCATTAATTCTGTCATTGACCGATTAATCGGTCAAATAAATCGGAAGTTACTAGCCATTTGTCGTATACGATAGAGACGTATCAGTCCGGTTACTGCTGGTCGAGAAAAAGCCCTCTAGTAGAATCAAATTAAAGCAATGCGTCATTTTCTTCGATACGTTGCCGGTACATCGATGTTCTACTGTATCTAATTAAATTGATTACGATGTTCTGTTTATCCGGTTTCGTTATTTGTTGCGCTATTTGTATCTAAAAGCCGCTAGTACAGTTCGCTTCGGTTTAACGGGTATCTAACAATTTCCTGGAACATTCGCTCGTAAATAGGTTATGTTGTTGCGCATGTATATTGCGACAAATAACATAAATTAAAAATACGCGAAATGGAGTAATGGCATGGATTGTTTGTATAGGTCCAGGGATCAACATGAATGCGACGGGGAAAAATGTCAGTTCGGTGACAAGAGGTTGCACACTGGCTGGCCAGTTCCATCTACCAGGAGCGTCATGGCATCCATATTTGCCACCAATGGGCTTCGACACTTGCGCAGTTTGCACGTGCGATGTAAGTTTTTCGTTATTCTTAATCTACCATCGCCTTTCTGTAATAGTACGTGTGAACTTAATCAGCTGACAGAGTGATGCTCCGCCATTTAGTTACTTTTTTTAGAGTAGAGAAGCGATAGAAAGGAAACTTAATTCTCCAGGAAATTCTTCAGACTTTGTTAAAGTAAACGAATAAAATGCAACTTTTGTAAAGATAGAATATTTCCAAGTATATTTAGTACGTATTCCCATGATTAACGGTCTATAATTCATTTAGACAAGTTCCAAAGGTTTCTCTCGCGTGAGTAGCACTTTTTCTCCCAAGCACAATAAGCGGTGATGTAAATATTCCTGAACCTTAGGTCGAATTTCGAAACGTGTTGGAATTTAAATGGTCCCATGATGCGGAACAGAGTGGCTGAAACGCGCGAGGCACGACGGTTCCAAGGCACGGTTCGAATTCCACGCAGACGGCTGACTTTTTCCAGATTCTTTGTTTACTTCTTTACCATACGTTCACTCTCGTCGCGGTCGGCCAGAGAGTTTCGTAACGATTCCAGCATCGGCGTCGATCCTGCGACATATATTATAATGCGCTCTCTCGTAGGCAACACGGTTATAAAAGCTTCGTGCGAATGAAAAATTCAACTAGACACCGGGGCGCGCTCGCGCGAGTTCGTTGCGCCAGAAGAATGCGGTTGCTCTCTGCCGAGTCATGAAAAGGAGCTCCGTGTTGCGAGCGCCGCGATCGGCAATCAGTGACAGGCCTTTCTAAATAGATATTAGAGAATTGTTAGAAGTCATGCCTGGAGACACGTTGCACCGAGTCATGTTCATTACCGGAGATAAGACGTTACTTTTGATTCGTTGCTTGTCACTTAAATCGCGCTTGGTCAACTCCGTACGTGTAATAAGTAGAAACACTGATGCCGGATAATGTGTTTGTATACGTCGACAAATCAGAAGCTGATACGCTGGCTGTTCGATTTAACCTTATCGCGTTCGTATGCTTATTTGGAATTCAATTAGTATCATAGAATTGAACTATGAACAACGTAGTTCATGTAGAGAGAAAACTGATTGCTTCGATTATCTAAGTCTTTGACTTTTTTCTCTCTATATAATTTCATGTTTTTATGAACATAATTAAAGGATTGTAACATAGGTAGACATCTGTTTCTTCCACCGAATGTTATAACAAATACTCCGAACGCTCAGACTACAAAGGGTCGAGAACAAAGATCAAAGACCTCGTATCATTCATAGTCGCAATGTGAACGCGGCATTAGGTTTTGACTGTGGACAACCATTTATTTTGCAGCCCGTTACGCTAGAGGTGAAATGTCCGCGGGTGCAGTGCCCGCCATTGGATTGCGACGAGAAGATCGCCTTCAGACCCAGTAAGAAGGCATGTTGCAGACAGTGTCCGGCAATGACGCCTAGCACGATCGCAGGAGTTGGGGGCGACACGACACGTTTACCACGGGACCAGGCGGCGCCATCCACCAGGCGCACTGCTGAGGACATATTGGCTTCCGGCGGTTGCAAGTATCCCCTTGGTGGTCCGTATGAGAACGGGATGGAGTGGCATCCACGAATCCACTCGCACGGAGAGATGAAATGCGTCAAGTGCAGGTGCAAGGTGAGAATCACTGTTTAATAGACGCGCGTTTCGTTTTCTATCTTTACGAATTTTCCCGCGTGGCGGCGCTGCGGTCGTTTTCATACTGGTTGTAGTTTGAGAATTCTTATTATACATACTTGGAGAATCTGCGAAGCTTGTAATACATTAATCCGAAGTAATACTTTTTAAGGCTTTTGAAAGTATATACAATATGGATAATTTTGTTATCTTGTTAGTTATTTGCATTATATGATACTAGTTGCGGTTGCAAAACTTTTGTTAGACTTGAAAGATCTACGTAGATCCTAGATTCTAGTTTAAGGTAAATTGATGTAGAGAGATGTCGAGAGTTTGAAAAATGTACAATGGTATACGTGACATTTTAATAGGTAATTTTCTTATTAGTACTTATTAGCTACATCTAAAATTTTATTCGCTCAGATGTATCAAGGTGTATAGCAGAGACTGTGCAACGTGGATAGATGACAGTTATTTGTATAAATAATTGTCCTGTCCTGTTTCCAAGTAGCACCCGGTTTCATGTTCTAATGGTTTTTACAAATTAGTCTAGCGTAACTAATTATGCACGAGGTCTATTAACAATCAGCACCTCGTATCTCACAGGCGCCGCTCTTCCACCGACTACACACCGCTGACTGATTCTTGTATAATCTAATTAAACGCTGTAATAAATCGACTCCGTGGGATTCGTGAGGCCCGTGTTGTAATATGAGATAATTTATTCAATACACTTGGAAAATTCTTGTAACTTGGAAGAAATATTTAATAAGAAAGCTATTTTAAACTACATTATTTATTCAATTATAACATAACCTCTATATAAATAACAATCTTTTCAAAGTAGGATATTTAAAAGTTCTAAACTCTAACAAATGATTCATATATTCTATTTATCAAGTTGAAATATTTCATATACTTCAAGTTTGTAATTTCAAAGTGTAGAATTGAAGTCAGACGTTCGAAACGACTCGAGACTGTTACTGTTGGCGCGGAGCGCCGCTAGAGTCATTGGAGATTCTTCGTGGTCGATCTACCGTCGTTTTTTCTTTGTTCACGCGCGATAAGTGCGGCAAAGATGAGATTGCGTCGGTGCATGAAAGCGCGGTCCATCGTTCCCGGATCGTGACGGTTTTGTGACCGCCAATTGGCCACCATTTGACGCGCGGAATGCGAATCCTTTCGATCGACGGTGGCGCTCGTGCGAATTTCGGCAGATTATGATTACACGCCTCGCTGGTAGAGAGGTTAGGGCAGTTTGTAACCGCGACCACTAGAGCCTCGATGCAATTTGTGGCTGTTGTGAGATTAGGCTGATACGTGATTGTATGAATTGCATTTATAGGGCATTCAGTGCAATCTCACGAAAATACGAATCGAAGGCGTTTCCATTAGATCGATATTATAGAAATGTACGCTGCATTTGGTGAACACTTGGTGCAATTGTGGGTAACTAAAATAAATTGAGTTATTAAACGAATCGATAATATAATCTTTTAAATACAAGATGCGCTGAAAATTAATTTTGAGAATTTGCAAATTAACGCTGTGGATAGTAAATGCAACTTTACGTTATATGAATTACAGGGAAACTAGGATGATCAACGTGGTAATTCTATTTATAAACTTAGAAATTAGTTGTAATCGTCAGAGTACCAATGCACTTTGTGGTCACAGGGAAATTGATGGTTTGCACGTGTGCAATTTGCGAAGCTACAAAAAAGTAAGATACAGATGCAAAGATCCAATTATGAGAGTAGCTGAATGATATATATTAACTCGTATTATAAACTTACTAGTCTGTTGTTAGGACAATTGCGGGACTAGACAAAAAATTTTGCAGCGTTCTTCATTATCGGTAGTACAGAAGGATAGAACATAGTTAGTTGCAAAGTCCAATTACTAATAATGGATTTCTTTTGGTATTGTATCGATGTAAAGTGGATCTTATTGGACGTGTAGTGTTGAGAACTAGTAGCGCGAGATCGTCACGGTACTTTAGCCAGCAAGTGCGACAATTTCCGGTTTACACGATCGCTGGTTACCCTCTCATCAGCTGCATTCCACTCGTGCTTGAAGTTGCTGACCGACACGATTGAGGAGACACATCTTTACTACCTTTCTAACATATCATTGGCAAAATGCATCGAGTAGATACGATTCCGTGAAAGATTTATTTATCTTCAATTAAAAGGTTAGGTTTTTCAAGAAATTCTGCCAATTGACACGAATCGCGTTGAAACTTTTAGTTAAAATTTAGAATTTCGTACTAATTTTTCTTTTCACCATACGTGCTCAATAAAATTTTTTTATAAATAATATTTCGAGACTAGTATAATGTTTACATTATCGCGGTTAAACAATACTGAATATTGAATAATTTATAAAGATGTAGTGAGATATCTTTTTAAACAATACGAAAAACCGGTTTCCGTGAAACATAGAGTAACTTTCTTTCGAATGGAAGTGTACAGGAAATTTCAGGGGCGCCTTGATTTTTTTCGCGGACTCGCGTATCCTTCTTTGGTCTCGGTGCAACGACACTTGTCCAGACGTGTTCTACAAGTTGGAACAAAGGTCGTTCAAGGTTATAGAAGGTTTTAACATTAACGATATATCTGTCTTACTAAAAGTACTCGATGGTAATGGTCGTTTGCACTTTCCTTATGATCGAATCGACCAATAACGCCGGAAATTTTATACACAGAAAAACTGACGGTCATTTTTGTGGCTCGTTCGCATGACTTTTTTATATTTTGCTAGTCTTATAACGATCAGATTTTTATTTTATTGTACGAATTAAGGATCGTCCACCTCTAATCTTCAGATAGTTACGAATCGACAACATTCTCGGTGATTATTATTGCTCCTATAACAACAAACCTGAATAACCTGAAATAAATGAATAAATAACAGACTAGTTCCATAAAAGTTTTAAATCAAATAACAAAAGATATCAAAAGTTGGAAATCTTTTAAATGTCAAATGGTGGAGAGCAGTTGTATTTTATGATTTAAACATGATAAAATATTTTATTTTAAAATTTTTATTGTCACGCTATTCGTATTAAAAGATTTCCAACACAATGTGAGTAAACAATTAATTATTGGCCGCGTTTCAAATAAGGAAGAAGAAATTCTTCGCGTTTCATCATTTATGCGAAGATCTCATCGATGAAACGGCTTGCTTTACTTCTGCTCGCACGGCTTCACAATATATACTCGTTAGAAGTTTTTTCAATGGTAGCCCCGTTGTGATATCCAGACACGGTCACGACCAGAAACCTTTAAGGAGAAAACCTTTAACCGGACTCGTTCGCCTGGACCGACCCAAAAGGGTCCATCCATTACGATGAAAATGGAACGCAGTCACCGATCTTGGTGCGTGCGGACCAATATTACACGGGGAAAAAGTATTGCTATTTTCCGATTGTTGTAATTGCGAGATCATCCGCAAGATATTATTCCAGTGTTTCTCTATTATACATTCGTTTTAGCGTCCACCATGTCGTCTCAATTGTATTTAGGTTAGGTTTGTGTCCTCTGAAAGAAAGATTACATTTATTATTATTGTGCGTAGGTTAAGTTTGTGTCTTCTAATAGAAACATGCCTTACTTTCCTTACGTCTTCCATGTCTAATAATCGTTTTGAACGATCTATCGTATCTCATTTAAGGTTATTTCACACGTTGAATACATTTGTCTAGGTTAGGGTTACATTTCCTGGAAAAAGTGCATTATTATCATTGTGTCTTCCATGCTGTACGTAATTTAGCATATTGTAAAAACATAACCAACTATGCGACAAAAAAAAGCTCGATATTTATATGAAAATTACGATCTATCGTATCTCATTTAAGGTTATTTCACACGTTGAATACATTTGTCTAGGTTAGGGTTACATTTCCTGGAAAAAGTGCATTATTATCATTGTGTCTTCCATGCTGTACGTAATTTAGCATATTGTAAAAACATAACCAACTATGCGACAAAAAAAAGCTCGATATTTATATGAAAATTACGATCTATCGTATCTCATTTAAGGTTATTTCACACGTTGAATACATTTGTCTAGGTTAGGGTTACATTTCCTGGAAAAAGTGCATTATTATCATTGTGTCTTCCATGCTGTACGTAATTTAGCATATTGTAAAAAACATAACCAACTATGCGACAAAAAAAAGCTCGATATTTATATGAAAATTACGAAACGCGATGCCCAGATCTAAATTGAAAAATGGCGTCGGTTCTAAAGCGGATTTCGCCGTATGTCTGAATGTTTGCAGAATGGCGAGGTCAGGTGCGACAGGAAACGGTGTCCACGGGCGCTATGCAACACGATCGCGCACCAGATAAAACGCGGCGAATACGTGGCAGACGGTGACGACTGTTGCACGGTCCAGTGTCGCCGGGCGAGACGTCATCATCGTAACAATCATCATCCAGCTCGGCATTCGGTGACACCACGTGAACTCAGCTGAGTAGTTCCAGCCGCTGCTACCAAGCTTCCTTCGAGCAGTATCCTGGTCCACGGTAATGTTCCTGGACCTCGTTTCTCTCTATAGCCATCGATTAGCCATGCCGTAGTCGTCGTCATCGTCGCTACTTTCGATTCCAAAGCGATTCTAGAGCGACCGGGAAACTATGAGAATGTGATAGAAGTGAATTAGTATCAGAAGCCTACATTCGAATCAAGAAGTATGGAGAAAATTACAGATGGTTTTTACAATATGCCAGCACCATCGATTGAACAGTTTCAGAGACACGTATATTGTTTGAAAACTAGCCTCTTTGGATTAACGAACGTTGTAGAACAATGTGGAAGGCATATCACTAGATTGTGCAAGATTCAAGATTCAATTTATGCAGGAACGAGATTAAACGAAGCCATCTAGGCGAAATAAGGGGCAGAGAGGCACCTCGGTCTGTATATTGTATGAAGTTGGTCAATTTGATCGGTTTTGAATAGCCTGCAAAGTCTGCTATCTCTCCATATGGTAACCAATAATGATTTTCCAGAATTTATGATTGAATAATCATCCTAAACAAGTGTTCTGTGAGAGGATGCTGGAAATGCACGGCGTCATATCCAGCGCAGCAGCCATCCTTAAAAAAAAAAAAAAAGAAGGATCTACGAAGAAACGATCGGTGCTCATTTTGAATGCTATATTTGGGAATGATAAATCGCAGCCGGAAGATGGTAATCAGTGAAACAGAAAGATCCGCTGCTGGGATGATCGGTGGCCATCGCAGGAAGCCATAATAATGATGATATCAATAACAATATAGTGCGAGCACGGCAAAACAGGAAGGAACGTGGATCGTTCTCGTCAGACGCTATTCTTATATTCTCGTCGCTTGCTCGGTTATGCGCTATAGAGTCCCTTGCAGCACCCACAACCAGACTTTTATTAATCAATTGGCTCTCATCAACGGACCAACGGACCGGAAGCCAACTGCTCTCTATCTTCGAGTGACCTCTCGCATACACGTACGTATGCTATGCACACGTTTATATTCGTATACATACACATGTGTATGTATATTATATAGTACGGACGGGTGTATTGGAAGAAAAAGCTAGAAGAAGAGAAAGAGAGATTCGAAAATGAAGAAAAAAACAAATCTGGAGAGAGCTTTTAATTATTTCATTTCCAAATTTTCATCTCTCGATCAAGATTATTTCAAGGAATTTTTTATTCTCTGCCGTGTTATTTGTTCTAGTTCCGAAGCCTGTCTCTTCTTTTTCTGCAAAGTCTGCTGCAAAGACTTCTTACTTTCTCAAAACCTGCTGCGTCTTTTTTAAAGCTATACTCACTCTTATCGATTCAGATATGTTACTCTCACGCTCTTCTATTCCAAAATGGCTCTATCCGGTGTACGTTACCTTTCATTTCATCTTCTGGTTCGCATTTTGGCGGGACGCGAGCTCGTTTCCGGTCTGCTGCTCTGATTTCTGGAGAGAGTTACTTTCATTATTATTTTATTGTAAACAATCAGAGCGATCGAAGAATCTCTCTCCTCATTTCGCTACATTTATTTTTTAAAAGAAAGTTGGCTTCTGGAGAGAGTTTAAAGTCGTGGCGGCAAGTGCAGAGCCCTACTGTACCCACCAACCTCATCGAGTTACCCAGCAACCAAAGAAGACTGAAGAACCTCCGATGGTGGCATCAGTTATCATTATAGCGCAAAAACACGCTAAGGTTTATATCACACTGTATTAGCTCCACGCAATTTATTACTGCTACGGATTATTATTATTATTATTATTATTTTTATTTTTATTATTATTATTATTATTATTATTATTATTATCATCATCATCATCATCATCACTACTATTAACGGTGATATCAATGTCGTTAATGTCATAGATCATTGTTCATTTTCATCAACTTCGTATCACCTTGCTTCATCATCGTTCATCTTACCGTTTGCGATTCATGGTATTCATCGTCTCCGAAAATTTGTTTTACATTATCATGATCGTCATTATGATTATTATTAATATTTCTATTGCTATTTTTAATAGTATAAATAATATTGCTATTATTTTATCGAATATTCACCGCTACTATCAACACTATATCCACTAATCGCGATTATTATCGTTAAATATTAATTGAATGCGACACCTTAAATGAGTCGGCCTGTAATCTCATGGAAATGGCTTCTCTTCTAACTTATAAGCGTATTTATTGTTAGGTTCTCTAAATTATTCGATAGTGAATTTTAAATAAAATGTGGAGGATCGCGGCTATAATCTCGATTCAAAGTCTGTGTATATGGTACAGAGAATTTGAAAAATCCGAGTTAGGTAAAGATAAAATTGAGAGTCGTCGTCTTTAAACATACAAGAGTGCGTGTTATTTGAATGAATGCGTAGAACTGCGTCAGTTTTTTAATGCGTATGTCGATTGATGAAAGCGTTTATAGAAAGATAGAAGAACATTCGTAATCGAATAGAAAAAGATACTATGCGATATAGAGGGAGAAGGGGTATTTGTAAAAATTGTATAACGATCCTAACCTATCATTCTCGTAATTCCGATCAATTTTGCTTGGCAGTTTACATGAAACCATTTTTTTCTTCTCTATGTTATTCAAGAACATAAACAACAAGACGCGAAAGAAACAATTTTGTCCAGTTTTGTAACATTTTGGTATTTCGTACATGCGAGTGGTTCACCGTTCGAGCGGAAATTTCGCAAATTAGAAGCGAGCGAAGGCGAACATTTAAAGAACACGATGAGAAATATAGTGAAGTATAGAAGTTCTGATACTAATTTCCATCTATTTTAAATAGATAACCTCAATTTTGTTAAATTACGTAGTGTCCGAACTTTTTCGCTATATTGACTTTTAATCTGCATTGTGACGCACTAGTCACGGATTTGTCGTTCTTCTGCATTTCTTTATGATCTAGTCTAAGCGTCTGGTGTGTTCATTTGGGCAAGCTTGCGGAAAACGAGCGGTGATCCGATCGCTAATGAAAGACGAGATGAAAACACGGGTAGCGGTTTTATGCGTAGCCCCGGCAGCTGGCAGACCTGCTTACTCTCAACACTTTTGATACGGCACTTTTTCCAATAGAGCCTGCACACCACGAGAGTGTCTACCGCTTTACATGGTCAACAGGTTCAAGATAATACAACGAAAGTTGCAACATGTATTACAAAGAGAGAGTCCATTTAACAATTTCTACGTTTTTAGTACACTCGTTGTTTATATTTATTTGTAATTGTCGAGTATATCCATGAAAAACGAGCTTGTTTTACTACTTGTGATAAACAAATATTTTGTCAATACTATGATAATTTGCTAATTTCGAATGTATCTTTCACATAAAAAATTAACAAAGTATAACATAGCTAATGTTTTGTTAGAATATTCAACGATTTCGAATATTTAAAAAATAAAAAAGTGAACTGTCCATACAAATGTTATCCAAATTCTGCTGGAACAATATATATGTTTTTCTATAATAATCTAAATTAACTCAATTGTAAAAAAAAAGACGTCTATTTTATAACAAACTAGATTTTTGTTCTTATAATTCACAATATTTTTACAAAATATGAAAATATTTCACGATGGACAGATACTAGAATATTTCTTTCACAATTCTATTCGTTCAATGCGACTCTCGTTGTAAGGTAGATATACGTAGAACAATTTTTAGAGGGTAAATGGCAGTCTTGATCCAGTGGGAACGATTAGAAAAGTTACTCCGTGCGACACGAACACCACCTTTCTTGGTGCTACGACAGCTGAACGGTAATGTAGCCTGATACCGAACAGATTTGGAGCGTTTGATATGTGAGAAACTTTGTGAACATTCGAGACTATCCATGCCTTAATAATTGTTAACGTACATATATTTAATTGATTATAAAGCTCTTAACGGTGATCGATTGTCAATGTTTTTTGTACATAGGCGTATATATATATATATATATATATATATATATATATATATAATATGTAATGAGAATCACGACGACTACTATAAACGAGCTATTAATATTGCGATTATTCTTTATTATTAATAATATTTATATATAATTATATAGAATTTTCATGCCTCATCAAACTTTTCGACAATATCAATGATGCTTATTATTATTAACATTAACATTATTTTATTCTATTTTATTATTATTGCCATTATATATAAATATTATTTTCACAATTATTTAAAATCATCTGTACTCATCCTGTATCGTAATACTGTATCGTCCTGAGAATACATTAAGCTCGCATTATTTCTTTTTTCTTATTCTGTTAATTAAATAATCGAGCTTTATTACAATCAACACGGAAATTAATAAATTGAATAAACGGCGAAGCATATTATATTCGATGTATGATTGTATAGATGAATAATCGAGTATATAAATCTATAGATATATACATTTCTTAGATGGATGTCACGCGACAATGTCAATTTGTAAATGTATGTAAATTATTATGTAAGAATCGCGGAGACAACGCGTTTTTATAGTGCCTTAAGAAGTTTTAATTAACAATCGAAGCGATCAGTACGAAATCTGTCTAGTGGATAGACAGTACATTCAGACAATACATCTCATAGTAAATTAAGTGTAAAATATCGTTGATAAAACCAAAAATCTATTTTTTGAAAGTTCAATTTAAATGTGCTACACGATCAGTTGGAATTGTTCATTTGTTAATACGAATCGTTAATCTCGTATATTTGAAAGATGGTGATATTTTGTACTATGGCAAAACGATTGTCAATTAAATCGTAATTAATCGTTAATCCGCTAGAATCATTTGTTATTTCGACTAGCTTGTTGTAATTGCAGGTACATGATTATATATGTACGTGTATTATTATTCGACGAAAACAAGTCAGAGAGAGAACGAAAGCAAATGTGAGAATGAGAGAGACGCGTGTAACCAATTGTTGATATTGCTAATTAATGCAATAAAACGTATAACTGAACATAAGTAAATAATTATATTAGAGGTAATTGTATGCCGATTTCAGTATTTCCATTAATAAACAAATACATTTGATTGAGTCTTGTTTGTGCATCTGTGTTATTAATTGAAAGACATAACGTTACAGATTACATGCATTTAACATTAGTGTTTGTAAGGCGCCTATTGTGCTTGAACCAGTCAAACAGCGGTGAAAATGAGAGTTGCAAAGCATCGTATGATATAGATAGTAATATTCAGAACAATATGTCCGTCTTAGCTTTGTCTGTGCATTTTTAATAAATCCTTATTACATTAAAAATAATTTCCAGTATAATATGAAAAAAAATTGCAAGTAATTAAGTAAGTTTAATAAGTTAGTTAAAACTTGCGTTATGTTTGATACAGAGAATATAATAGAGATTTAAGACGTATAATACACCAGTAGTTATTATACACAATAATCGAACAATTCACAATCCAAGGCGACGTAATAGTAACTTTTCTTTATTGGTTCTATAGCTTCGACAGTGACGCGTATCTCAAAGCATCATCTAGAGCACGCAAAATAAGGTCGACCTTTTTGGGCGTAGCATTAATCCCTAACAATCCAATTCGCAAAATTTTTCCTTCAGTCGATTCTAAACCCCTGCTGATTTCCACTTTGTACCTATAGAAACCATAATGATCTTAAATGACTCAAATTTTTATTTTACAATTACAATATACTCAATATACAAAATACTCAATTACATGGTAAGTATTTCAATTTTACAATCTATGAAAAAATTACAATAAGTTGATTAGAATTTGTAAAAGGTACTTACTTTTGCATGCAACGTTGTACGATGATTCTATCATCGACGCCAGGTGGCAGTTCTATCAAGATAACCGTAGATAATTGATACTGTGGAATTTTCACATAAGATCGAAGACCCCGTAATTCAAGACCCTTCCTTAATCTGGCAGCTGCGCCAGCGTGTCTGATCCAAGATGCTTGCAGGCCCTCCTCAGCGATTTCCGCCAACGCTTCGCGAAGACCATAAATAAGCGTAGCGCTTATGGTGTGATGATACAAGCGATTCTCGTTCCCAAAACACTTCCAATAATTTCCAACAAGGGTCATATCCAAGTAATAGGACATAGGCTTGGTCTTCCTTTGAAACAATTTCTTCCTATTGCAACAAAGGAAAAGTGTAAGTCATGAAATTGCCGGAAACATTTGCCGCCTCGTAATAGTCGAGTGTGTGGAAAATTAATAGCAAGCAATTAAGAGTAATGGCCGAAAATTAGTAATAATAATAGAAAATTGATACTAAGATGAGAGCAATTGTGCGCAACGAGTTTATGCGTTAGTAATCGAGGCGAACATAACCTCGTTGACAGATTTAGAAAAAGAAGTGAAAAAATTACTAAATGGACAGAAGTAACTTTTTATTATAGAAGTGGGTTTCTTCTTAATGGATGAGCCTTGACAGACAATACCGATGTCCTATTTAATTCAAAAGGCGTCAGACTATCATTGAATAAGAATTCACTGCAGCCATCTGCGGTTATGAATCACAGAAAGATCGAATGGGTTACGTGAAAGCGCGAGTCACCGTGATGACATCACGGATTGGATTGATATTCATAGGAGATCATTAAAAGTCCCAATTCTTAGACCATATTCGTGGGTGTTTCCTATGCGAGAGTTGCGGTTTGAGTGTTATAAAAGAAAACTGCGATACGTACTCAGCTCGTGCACTAAACGAAATAGGTGCCAAACCTGGAGGGGCGCCGAGAACTTTTTGACTGGCTGAGTAAACTGCATCGATGCCCCAAGAATCCATAAAGAACGGTTCTCCGCACAGTGATGCAACAGTATCAACGATAAGAAGAGCATTGTATCTGGAAGAATTTTATTCTATCAATTTTACAAACACGTTTCTAATTATATTCCCTTCTGATAGCATTCCATAAACTGCAACTTAAACTAATGGCAAATATAAAAAATGTCTCAAATAGCAAAATTACCTGTGAACAAGATCGCCAAACCCTTCTAACGGTTGTTTTAAACCAGTGGAAGATTCAGCTTGTACCATGAATACCGCGACTGGATTGTACATTTGCAAAGCTGTTTCCAATTGTTTCAACGTAACAGCAGTAGTGTGTTCTTTTTCTATCAGTTTTACCTATATTTTTACAATTCATACGCTATTTAAATTTAAACAATGGTGAATTTTTTAATTTTTATTTTGGTCCTTTCGAAACTGTATTACCTACATTTGCACCAATTCGAGTAGCCATGTTAGCCGCTCTTTTACCCCATATTCCATGCTGGACAATGAGCACAGTTTCTCCAGGTTCAAGTAAATTTGTTAAGCACGCCTCCATACCGCCATGGCCTGACACACTTAACGCCAAAGTGAGTCTATTATTAGTTTGAAATACGTATTGCAGACCCTCCTTAATCTCATCCATCAACTAGAAATTAACAAAACATATTTTGTTACTGATAATGATCGGTCTACCTCTATTTTGCACCTAAACAAAAAAAAAAAAAAAAAAATGATTACCTGACAAATTTCCGGATTAAGATGGCCTATAATTTGATTCTGAAGAGATTGAAGAACTCGCTTCGAACAATTAGTTGGCCCGGGGCTCGTTAGAGTTTTTATCGGTAACTGTAGTTTGGTTTGAAGTATCTTTGGTGGGTAATTGCGAACAGCCAATTGATTCCATTCGCGTTGCATTTCGATTTCCTTTTTTAAATTTTCTAAAAGAAACTAAAAATTTTTTATAAAGTAAAAGATGACATACAAATAACTCGTCTTCTTTTACGCCACCTTTCTTTCTATAAGCTACCAAAATGATAATTTAATCTTGATATCAGTGATAATGTATTAAGAGATGCTACTTCCAGTTGTTACAATATCGAATATTCTTATATATCGAATTTAATACAGTACAAATTTTATTTAAAAATAATGGTAAAATTTCTATATATATATTACTAAATATGCATAAAATACGCTATAGTTCCGGTTCTAAATTATATGTATATTATTTCCATTCTTTTTTGTTTGTTATTGCATCATAATATGGCGTGATACTTATGTTTATTACGAATACGCTGTCCCTTACAACTTCCACTTGCACGTTGCGTGCCTGTCGGAACTTTTATCAGTGCACGATTTTGTGTTGACAATTATTTTAAACCAGTGCTGTTGACGCGACCAAAGCGTATAACATAATGAAATCTTTCCCTCGGTTAGGTATTTTATCTTACCATAGTTGTGGCAGACTTATGAAATCGTCGAATACGTGATAAACTTTGATAAACTGGTATAATTTTAGATTAAGTTCGTTATAAACAAATCGATAATGTATAACATGTTTATTCGACGTGGAATCACATTGATAAGGATATTTGACATTTGGAACATGTAGTATATATGTATGAGAAGTTATTAATTTACAATCAAATACTTAATAAGGGTATATATTACATATCGAATAATGTATTTCGACGTTTATCAATTTATCCAGAGAACTTGCAGCACAAAGAAATCTCTTCATTGAATGATGAAAATAGTTGGATGCGCTACCGCTGCTTGATAACCTCTTCAATCCGATCATAATTTGCGTAAGTAAGACAACTGTGCGGACTTAACATATAGTTATTGATTTGCTTTTATGAATTAGTTGAACTATAAATTTTATTTTAAATCTAATCAAATTTTTGTCAATGATAAATTGGAAAGATTAATGCTGTTATTTTATAAATATCGTGGTCGTATTTAATTAGTGCAAAGTATTAATGTAAATGTAATTAATGTAACGTGCAAAGTATTTTAATATAAGATATAGATTCTATGTGTAGATCTATATGTAGATTTATGTACTTCATATTAATTTGGATTATAAGGATAGATCTAAGTAATTGTATGTATAGCTAATAATAGAGGTTAGGTTAAGTTATGATTATTGTTTTGATTATTATTATGTATGTGTTTTTGTTTATAAGCAAGTTTCTGTCTATTGTTCTATTTTACTATTATATATGTCTTTCTTTATGTGTAAGTTTCATGTTTATTATTCTGACTTATTTTGTATATGTAACTGGAAGTCACCGTAAAGCCGGAAGACAGGCGGAAATAAAGATATACATATATATATATATATATATATTAATGCCCATTTTTACAGTAATAATACTGTTTTCCCAGTCCAGTCGCGGGGAGACGCGATCGCGTTGAAGCGCGTCAACGTCATCATAAATTCCCGTTACGATTATAATAATCGACACCACGAGCAGGTCGATTATTTCTTGTGGGATAATAGGGGTGTTTGCTTTGTAATACAACTGTAGTCTACAGTTATATAATATGTACATATTTTCAACGGACCACCTCGCGCGACGTAACAAATACAATAGAAAATTTAATAATTAAAAATAAGAAACATGAATTTGGTAAACATTTATTTGAACATTATTTGTAAAAAACATTGGACCTATGTATTTATGATAAACATAATTACAGAAAGTAGGATCGCAGATAAGACAGCACATCTTCAAAAGATAACTAAACAAAGAGAGACTTCATTCATAACTATCACCGGCTTTCGCACCTGCTTTCAGTTCACTCAATGCTTATGCTTATTCGCTTGTAAAGTTATCACACAGCACCTTACTGTTAGTACATTTTACCACACTTTACAATGACAAGTACTAATATTCGTTTTATCTATTCATAACAATTACAAGTGCAAACGAATGTTCTTAACATTATTAATATGTATAACCTTGTTGTCAAACATGTCATTATATAATTAATAAGCGGAAAAAGATAACTAATATATATTTTCGAACAAGGTATACGATTGCAACAATTGTAAAAAAATGCGCGATAAAGTGCTATTTCTAAACTAAATTAGCACCTATCCATTAGAGAGGGACACTAATCTCACCTATTAGATAGTTAGGGTGGATTAGGTTATGTAGGTTAAATGCAACATATTTTTTATATAATACATATGTATTTTTGTATAAGATATCGTAACATAAATCCGTAAAGACCAATAAATAAAGTAAATAAACTTTGCATTAAAAATATTTATATAAGGATTTCATGTTATGTATACTTCTAACGACAGATCAATCGCTACCTTTGCAGTAGCGATCTCGTTTCTCATTTTTCTTTCCTAAGTTTCCTTCTCTTTCTCCTTTCTCCACTCCCCCTTTTCCTTCCTTCCTTTATTTACCTTTTATGTTCCTTATCTACTTTCTTTCTCTTCTTTAGACTTGAATTTCATAAAGAACATAGGTAAACAGTATGTTTGTGCAATACAGTATCGAGTTCTAGTATCTAAGTAAGGAATATAAAGTATAAAAAATCCCGTAAACTATAGGGCAACTCGTGGACAGCACTGACTCAGAATATGGAATGGTAAAACGTGCTAATGGAAAAAATGAATGCGTGTTTAAACGCTTTTTGTTGTCGTGCTAGGTTCGCTATTAGCTTCCTAAATGCGATGAGTCGTTATCAGATCCGCTTCAGGTTACGTTTATCAAAACTTCTTTCGTGCTCATTTGTCAAGCATTATATTATGGTTTCTTCTCGCACGTGATCTTGGACACGTAGTCAGAAGATTATGATTCTTTTATTTTTAACGGAATCTAAACAAATTTACGAAAATTTTATATGAAAATATAAATAATTATACTAAAATAACTGATTGGTATAGTCGATTGACAAATTCATTTATGCATTTTTAAAATGTGTATAATTAAAAAATTATTATTTTCTAAATGAATATAAATAAAAATCGCATACTCGAAACGCGTATTTAAGAAGAGTCAAATTGAAATATACAGATATGCGTGCGCTTTTTACGCACCATATTACAAAATTTTTCTAAAGGAGAACATATTTAACTACAGGAAATGTAACATAAATGATTCTGTACAATTAATTTAATTAAAAATCTACCTTTCTCATTTTCTGGTTAACATGCAGATTAGCAGTTCAGTTTTACTGTTATCATTTTGTAGAAGGTTGCATAGTTGACTGGTTCCGATAAATCATTCAATATAGGCTGTAGGTAAAAAGCATTATGTAGTTCACGGTTCTAGCAAGAACAAATTCCTTGATGCGTATTCAATGTACATATCTAGAAGCTCATAACGGAGCGCTGGCACGGCATTCCTTTCGCTAGAACACAAAGAAAATACATAGATAGACGTTGCGTTGGCATTAACACATCAAGAAAGGAATTTCAAATATCCGTTTTATTTTGCGCAATTTGTTTAAATTGATCAAAGTATGCCATACGTACTATTTTTGTAATCGTATTCTTACTTATACTCTGTTAGAAAGTTTTGTAAGTAAAATACCTAATTTTTTATCATAAAAGTATGAAAAGATCTTAATTAGCATACATATACGTGCGTATATTTCAAGTTACAAAGTTAAGACAAAAAGTGATTCAACGATAAATATAATATCTGACATAACCAGCAATCTTCATAATTTCAAAGAAATGACATTTTTAAAATTACGATAATAAATCTCATGGTTGTATACGTTCTTTTTCCAGTCGAGCGAACGATAATTTTTCCAGGCGATTAAAAACTCAAGATCCTCTGTCGGCTAAGCAAACCAACGAAAATGCAGATCCACGGAGGGTCAAGTTCGGTTGCTCGACATCATCTTCCCCTTCCATCGTATTCCACCTAGCTCTTAGCTCCCACCCACTTAAGTTCCCTTTATATATTCGTCTCTCTCACACCCATCCAACCATTTCTCTTCGCATTCTACTTCCCTCTTCTGTCCTCCCTTCGTTGGAGTCGCCGGTGTTAAACTGCTAGCAGTAAATACCCTTCCATGGACGTGAAATTGGCCGAAATGACTGCAAAGTCGAGGAGAAAAGAGCAAGTGGCAAGAAGGGCGTACAATAAATTTTCATCGGTACTTCAAAGACCTGTGATAGGTTTTTCGTTCGTGAGCGAACGAACAGCTTGTGTGCGAGAGCATATACATTCAGGTATAAGTTAGGCATGTGTTCGTGATGGGTTCGGGTCCGGTGGTAACCGGACTACGGCATTCATACACGAACGAGAGATCGTGCGTGACTGGTCGGTCGGTATATAGTCGGTTTATAGCTGCGAGTGTGCGCCCGTGTGTATGTGTCCCTAACCTGCTCGTACGTGTGCAGAGATTAGAGTGTATTGAGCGGGCGTGCACGTGCGCTACCGCAGCCGTATCTGTCTGTGTGCCACGCTCCCGAGCCAGGAGACAACGAAACAATGGAACGTCGTCGTCGTCTCGGGTCCGAGTAGCGAGGCGAGCGGGTGGATTGTACTTGGTCTGCTTGCTCGTTCGGGTCTCGTACATCCACGAAACCGTACATGCACCGGGGATTTCTGAAGACGGTTTTCAGGCTCCCAGCGATTCGAGAACCGCTTGCTCGTGACTGCCCCCTGGCGTACTTGTTTCTCAGTAGAGGCCGGGCCGCGACCAAGGAGGAACGCTTTGTGTGTTGGCCTGGAGAGATTCGTGAAACGTTCACATTGTGAAAGTTTGTTAACGCGTGTGTTTACTACTGTGTTTCGTCAGAAGTTCTATATGAAAATAAAAGATAAAGTACATCTAGATTATATACATCAGCGTGATCATAACGAGGGTGTTTTTAAAGCGCGCGTGAGAACCGTCGATCGATACTGGATCACGGTAGCCAAGGAAACGCACAGAACGAATCACCCGGCATGTGAGTGTACATAAGTACATATATCTTTCCATGAGCAGTGTTTACCGACAGAAGAAACAAATTTCGTATGGAATCGGTATCATTCGTTGATCTTCGTCCCTGGAAAACTAATTGTAAAACGCGCCTCATGGGATCGTAATCGCAGTAATCGTCCACTGATTGTCACACCGATGTGGCTGTGTGTCCTTGTGGCTCATCTGAAACCTTAAGTTTGTACAATCGACGAGTGATTATCGATTCGTTCGAATAAATGAATCGAGTGTATTTAAGTGTTCATGGTTTAAGAAATCCGTGCAGTCGACGCACTTTCTTTGGTTTGGTGTCGCCGCCTCGTACTCTCTCGCTCCCTTTCATCTTGCATTCCCTTCGACCATCCTCCTGTCCCTATCTTCTCTTTGCGATCCTCTCTTTCTGTTTTTCTCACTATCTCCGTCTACCTCTCGCTCCTTGTCGCTCCTTTCTCTACTCCATTCCTCGGTCGACCGGTCTCTCAAGGGGGCGTGCTTGGCCACATTCAACAATGAGCGAACGCAAAACTATCTAAGCACGAGGCGCGAACGAATGGTTCTCCCTGTGTTTTCTGACTGTGTGTGGCCCGATCTTTGCCCCGCGAGTGTGTTTACTCCTGTGATACGGTCGCTCGACCCCTTTTTTCCGGATTTCAAATGGATTCACAACGGTCAATAATAACTTAACCAGAGGATCGCCTTTTCAGCGTACATCACTTTTCCGCAAGGTAAGTGTGCCAATGTTGTTATTTTGTGTATATATCTTCTTTTCGAGTAACAGTAGGATTTCGTTTATTTTAATAAGTTTATGTTTAGTATTAATGAAACACATTGAGTCGCTTCTAATATATACGGTAGCTTACGAAATTATTTAAATACTTATAGAAACTTTTTATGAATGCGTTATATGTTATACAACATACTAGTAGTGTGAGGAGACATAGTTATCATTGTACATAAATGTTTTCTGTGACAAGTGTTCAAATATTTCTGAAGCTTGAATTACTTTCAACGTGATTTTATTCCTTAAAACTTTATAACGCTCGGCAAATCTTAAAACTCTTGATACATATATAATTATTTGTTTGTGTTCAGAACAATTTACGTGTACGTTGAATACAAGGAACAATCGAAATCTGTGATACCCAGACGATTCATAGAATAGATAAAATTCACAGTGTGCTCAACTTCAACTTTTTGAACCTCAGCTCCTACTATCGAAATTAATAAAAACAAATGGAGGTTCCCTGAAGTAATGTAATAACACAGTTAAAAAAAAAAAAAAATGAAGGGGGCGACAGCTAGAAAATTTATTATAAGATCTATCCGGTTATTCGAATTGCCATGTCTTCCGATGCATCCGAATAAACAAAATAGAGTTTCGGCATAGTCTCCATGCTTTTTCGTAACACGTTGCTTCGATGTGCGCGGTAACATCACGTATTAACCGATCTGATCGTTTCAATTAATTCTCTTGCGAAAAGAAGTTAACTTTCAGCGAGTTTTTCTTTAATCCTATTAAATTGCCAAATTAATTGTCAAATCGATAATGTTTCTTTCGAACAAGTTTCTCAATCCTGATCGAACGCGTGCGTCTGTTCGCAGACTGTGCGTCGCGGTGTATCGGCTTTGATTCATAATCTTTGAACCAATAGGTATCATGTTCCCATTTCGAAATACCATTACTTCGTGTGATAGATCGTGAGAAACGTTACGGGTCTATGAAGATAGTTATCGTTCTTAGAGATATCGACACACGGTCACGCTAAAAACGAAAATCCTTGTTGTTATTATTGTAGAATTCTATTTATTTGAACTTATGGTAGGACAAACAGTTCACGGAACTGGAATTCATATAGTGGACACTTTTCATAAACCTCTCAATTTTATTACGTCAGTGCTCTTGCACGATAATTCATCAAATAATAATAGCAGTGAATTGACAAGTAAACCATAGATTATGAATTTTTCTTTTACGATTTTATAAATTTCCATCAAGTACTATAATCAATATCGATAAAGTCAAAATCATAGTAACCTATAACATATAAAATTGGCTCGAATAATATCATTCTTATTATTATTAAACTCATTACAACTGGACAAAGGCAGAATTATTAGCTCTAAAGTTAATTTGAAAAATTTCATTCGTTTCATTATTAAACTCGTTAGAGTTACGTAAGGATATTTTATTAATAGTAGTAATTTATAACTTATATAATTTCATCAGTAATATTAGCTCAATTACGCAAGAAAGTTCAAGGTATGTGATTATAGCGTCCAATTTAAAAACGTCCAACATTATATTAAATCTTTTTTTAATTCATCAATTTTCTTTCTAATTTATACATTTATACAATGTAGCTCCTGAATGGACCGTATATATATTAATCCCTTCTATCTGCTACCTATGATTTGTACCATATAATAGGAATTTAGATAAGTGGATTGAATCGACAATTCGTTCAATCAAACACGAAACTTTTATCCCAATAGAAGTAGTTCCGCTAAATCTTTTTTCTCTGTTTCTTCAAATAATTCAAGGGAATAATCTACCAGTATAGAAGCGAATAATTGAGCGCGGACACATGTCCGAGAGTCAGGTTCAACCAAATTGGACACGCTTTGACTTTGAGAAGCCCCTCTTTCAGCTTAATTCGGGATGAAACGAAATAGAACCCCGGACGAAAAGCCGGCGTGACACGTAAAGAACCTTTCCGACAGAGGGATTTTAGAAACGTGTTTCCTTCAAACGCCACTGCGCGGATGTCGTTAGTCGCGATCGCAAAGTATGTATTTTGGGTATTTAATAGTTAGTTAAAATCAGGGAAATCGACGTCATCGATGGGTCCTTCTTCCCGCATCGCCTTGGTAGTTGTTGGATGCTGTCCAAAAATACCGACGACCGCTGAAAGTATGCGTATATTCATGGTCGAGACACGATATAACGGAAATGATATTTCAGTACGGAGAACCTTGTGCGTTTGATCGCGTTGAGTGATGTATGCCTTAGGAAGCGACCTCGGTGATATTGACACGACAATGACGATAAAATTGAAAATATATAGGATGTGTTTGTAGTATACGTATTACTAGATTATATACAAATGTATCAGTCGTTTTTGTAAAATTCTTTTAAAATTACTTTTTGTTACATTGAAATTAACTACTAGAATAAATTCTATAGAATTAGAATATTTCATATATTTCATGTGTCCTATATAATTATATCTAAACATTGACGATGATATAATCGTGTAAAGAACATTATTTAAATATTTTATTTATCATCTTCCTTCGATTCGCTTAGGTAAACAATGCGAGTAAACTGACTACGTATAACGGAGAATGCGGAATATTGAATGAAAATGTTGATAGTTGATATTCAATATTTGACATCATACAAATCATGTAGACGTTATCATAAATATTTACTAGATAGAATTCTATCATTATCGACAGAATAAATTCAAATGAAATCGCAGTTTATCGTAAACAGTCTGAAGAGACGTTTAAAGCCGTCATAAGTCTCGAGGCAATTGTATGGACTACGTAATTAAGGCAAATGGTTCGTCAACTTGGGCAACCTAAGGCGGATGCGGCGAATTCCTTTATGAAATTAGTCTGTTATATATAGTTATTACTGTCGTGGAAGGAAATGTTTGAGGAAATAATATTTTCGTATAATTTGATTTTTTCATCATTAAATTTGATCCTACAAAGTTAACTTAAGAATTATTTGAGTATTATGTTAGAGATCGTAACCGACGTATTATGTTGGTTAATAATTGAGACATTATCTCTCTTACATACTCAATTCTTTATAATTGTTACTTATATTATTATATCTAAATTACAACATTCAATTCTTAACATTTAAAAACAATTTTCTATCAAAGCTATTCTTTATTGAATTCTTGTTTATTGAATATATTGATATTCATAAAATTTCTAATAGATCACGTTGCTATGACAACGATCGTAATATGCATGCGCGACATCAGTGCGTTCGCGTCCATCGACGAAACAAAAAAACGTGGGAAGAAGCACGATTTATGTACCACTCAGAAATCAAATTCGTCAATTCCGCGTTTTGAAAATTTTTTATTTTTTAATATCACATATAGCATTTAATTCTTTATGAAATAAACGATTAGAATATGATAATAAACAATAGCGTTGCAATTGAATAATTTTTGTACGAATTGTAACGTAACCTATCTCGTGGTTCCTTATTCTGTACGTACGCGTTACCGCCATTTTAGTGTCAATAATTTCGATTGACGTACTCGATCAAAAAAGAATTATGACTTCAGCCAAATCACTTTGCCTGGTAATTGACTGCATTAACGTCAAGTGGGCAGGTGAAGATAGACACCAATCGTTTATCATGCAAGACCAGTGTGCCCCTATTTTCTTCGTTCTGGCAGCTACATTCCTTTACACGTTCTACGTAGTTCGAATTTTAATTAAATAAAACATTTAAATGAAACACCTACAACCGTATTAATTTCCTTTCCGTAGAAATAATATTAATACGGTTGTAGGTGTTTCATTTAAAATAATTATTACATTAGACAAGATTTATTATTTTCTATCGATAAACGTCATTCATATATATACACATGATGTATTGAATATAGATTTCCACTGTTTTCTTATTAGTGTAAAAGCAACGTTTGGTAATTTCATGAGAAATTCTTAGATTTTCATAACTTTTCACTATAAGCTCTCGCGTTACAGAGATTTATTGGGTTGGCAACTAAGTGATTGTGGATTTTGTCATTAAGTGGTATTGACCAAATCCGCAATCACTTAGTTACCAACCCAATAATTCAACGGTTCTATCTTACGGAGACTTAGACAAATTCTTGAATTTCAAAATGGTTTCCATGATCCAACGGGTGTCAAAATCTTAGCGAGTACATTTTTTCCAACAACGTGTAATTGTTATTATCGTATATCATTGCCGATGATAAATCGTCTAATTTCTATCATTATTATCGTAATAGGCAGGGAAACATGTACGCGAGCGTCGCAAATAACACACGTTTATCTTGTTAGCTGGATCTCACACCCGACGTACATTATTACACGACGTTGCGTGTGTAGGGTGTTAGCGAATTATATGCTGCGTTTTGAATCTCAATCGTCGAGTTCTTACGGCACATCACGTCCCACACCTGTGTCTTCTTTTTTCTTTCGCTGCCAGTAGGAGACATCAGGCACGATCTTATCGCGCGTTTAACACACGACTTCGCTTCTTCCTTTAATTTCGTCTCTCGCCTAGATGTCGCGCGGAAAACTTCCGTTTACAAAGTTAACTTACCCAAATATCTTCTTGGAAATTCCATTTCTTGCGAAAAGAAAGTACTCTTACAACTTTCGTCCCTTATCCACATGGAAGTAAGTTCGAGTATTAAAATTTCTCGCTTCCTCGATGAACAAGCCTTTTGCAACTTTTATCCGTGAAACGAAGTTGCCGAGCCGAAGTTAAAATTTCTTTTCTACAGAAACCACTTCGTAGCTTTTATCTTTAATTTTTCATGTAAGTCGAAACTTTTATTTCTTGTCTTCTTCGTGCTTCAACAGACACGATATAGAAAAAATTTCAGGAGGGTCTTCAAAATTATTTTAATGACACGATTCTCTTGTTTGTAAAGAGCGTCCGGCACGTTATTCAAGTACAGGAGAATAATGATACGTTTCTCGGTGAAAATCGTGTAGACTGTAGATCATTTACGAAGTTCAAAGAACACGTACGTATATACACGTATACAGGATTATGTTGCACGCGTCGCTGAATTTCTTTGAAGGGATCGAGTGTGTCGTCGATCGACATTGCTTTTTCCTGCGATTATGCCCTGTCGCGTTTTCTTTCGCCAGACACGCGAGCGTACGTTCGTGTGAAACACGTGAAAAGACGATTCGCGATGAAAGCGAGGATCCAAGATACAAGGCGACTAGGGAACGTGCTTATTACATGCAACGTATTAATAAGGTTACGAAATATATATGTTAAGATAATAGAATTATAAGTCTAATTTGAAGTTAGTAATGTTGGACTATCTTAAGCGATTAATTAACAATTTAGGTTAGGTTTGAGCTAGGTTGTTTAATATGAATTTCATTTATATCTTTTGTTTTACGTAATGAGTATCATTGATGGATTTTGTTACGTAAAATAAAGTAAAGTAACTTAACCTAGATTCTAAAATTGACTCAGCTTAACTTGACGTAACCTAAACTATTGTAAGTCACGTATGATTTAAAAATATTATAATAGTTAGGGATTAAGATTTAATACTTCCTTACGTTAAATGTATTGCGATTTAATGACACACACGAAATGAAGTTTGTACGAAACTGGGAATTTTAGGTTAGAACAGCATGGCGTCAGCGAGACTTAGTTCCCAATTTAGAACACTCAAGTGGTTCGGTTATTCTTGATTTTTATTATGAATTCTAGTAGTCATATATAAGATAAGACTTTTTAGATCGCAGAACGAGTTAAGTTATCTTTCCAGGAGCTACAAATCGAATATGTGAAGAAAAAGCAAATATATTTTGAATAAAAATGAGTAATAATGGTAGATGGTATGGTTTTTCCAGAAAAAGTGAAAGAACGATGAAAAAGAGGCGCATTAATTGAACGATAATCAGAACGATGCATCATGGCTTCGTCTTTAGGGGGACCAGGAATGGCGTCAGGTGTCCCGTCACCGCGAAGAGTCAACCTGGAGTTTCCACCACCTCCACCTTATCCACCGCCTCACAGCCAGGTATAATTTTCAGCGTGCAATGTTAAACCTTATACAGTTTATGTCGTACGCACAATTCTAATGCGATCTAAATTAGTAAATTCGAATGCGTGTATAATTCTAACCTGTATATAGAATCAGTCTTGCCATTGCTTTGAATCGGAATTAGAGTATCTAGATGTAATTAATATACATTAAGTATTATACATTTACCAACTACGAGTCTCAAAGATGATACATAACCTTATTGTTTGCTACAGAAATTAGAAATTGTAATTGTTTGAATTCTTAATTAGTTTAGGAAATTATGTTTAATACTCAGTTTAATATAAGAGTTTTAATACTAATAATACGAAGGATATTAGTCATCATTTTATTAAAATTCCAACCATGATCACTTAATTTAATATACCACTTGGCATCGTCCATTGCATACGTATGTACAAATTAGTCGTAATAATCTATAACGCGATCACGTGCTCGATGATTTCTAGTATTCAATTATACAAGAGTGATTCTATGTCGAATAGATAATTAAACCAATTACATACATATACGAAATTTTAACAATTTAAATTAAATAAATTTATAAAATTGCTAAAAATTGAAAAGTTACAAAATTAAGATTATTAAGAATTAGGAAATTACAGGATTTAAATTATTAAGAATTAAGAAATTGGGAAATTATTAAAAATATAATTCCATACGATTACTATAACAACTAATATTGTTTCCCGTTCTTTCAGATGGCCTGCCCTGGATTGGTGGATCCTGGACCGGTAGCGTCACCGATGGCGAGTTCTGCTCATCAGCATCCCCTTCAGGATTATTCATATGCTTACTTCGAACCTGGACCGAGTCGGCTGCATGGCACATATCCGGCGGAAGTTGGCCTGAATCGTGTGCAGCCACAACAACAGCAACAATTGCGCGCAGATTCGTTCAAGAGACACACATACATGACACGATACGGGACAGAGGAGAATATTTACGAGGAGATATCGGAAATCAAGTGAGAAATTCATCATAAAACTTAATTATTCGTAAATAATAGCTTTCGAGCCAAAATATAACGTGCACGAGCATGGAGGAAATGAAGCTAGAGTTTCTCTTTGGCAATTTAAGGAAGAATTTGCTATAACCTTGAAATTAACAGAGAGTAACAGTAGCGCGTGAGAATGCGATCGATTGAAAACAAAAAAGACATAATATTCGTAATAATGGCATGCGTTAGATAAGTATCGGATTTATCTTATGTTATGAGAATTTAATTGAAAGTTAATATGGGAAGAGCACAGTCTTACCCGTCGTTCAAGTCAACCGGTTTCTTTAGCGACTTTTTTCTGATGGTTTATCGGATAACATCCTTTGGGCGGGTTTCCATTACCTAGAGAACAGTTCGTATAATGATTCTTTAAAAGATGATTTAAAAGATAAATTTTAGACATTCGTTGCAACGAGCATTTTCCATTCGAGTATTTACAAGTAAGTCTTACGCATTTGTAGACTTCATATATAACAATATATATTAGAATCTTACCAAGGATAGAAACTAAAAATTTAGTTCACCGAAATCGACCAATTTCCACTTTCCAAGAAAATTTATTGATTAAGTAATCTTTAGGGCCAATAGTTTCCGATAAACATTCTCAACAATAAAGGGTGCTTAATAGCAAAATAAATAACCAGACTTCTGGCGAATAATTAAGTTAAATCTTGAATATTGAATTCACTGCAGAGTCGATCGATTTTTCCATTTATAATATTTACTACTTTAACGACGATGGATATTATTCCATGGCAGGAAGACGGTGTTAGCTTTCAAGGGAAAAAGACCCGAAGCACGCGAGCTTCGTACGGTCGATAGGAACGCCGATGATGATAGTCGCGGTAGAATTACGTTTCATTCAATCTAAACGATGATGAATACGCACGTTCATTCGCCTCGATGCAAAGTGAACTTCAACTGGCGCGAGTTGAACGCGAGGTTCAAGTGGACAACGAGCTTCTCCTCCTGCTCGACCACTTGGCCCGATTCGACGAATTCCCTGCACCGGATGCCATCAGACTTAACGATTAAAGTCGCAAACAATAAGAAAACAACCCCGAGTTTATGGTTACGAGTGTCTAACACCGTTTGTCATAATGGTGCACTCCGAAACGTATGGTCGAATACTGACCTCGCTCTCTACATACATATATCCTTTCGTTTCTCAAAAATAAGTATATAAATAAAGTCAAGTTTCATTTATTCATACTTAATGTTAGAAGCTTAATATAATATAAATCTATAGACAGTGTATGGGTATAGCAAGAATAAATCGAAAAAATATTATATCTTTCTAATTTATTTTTGCTAGATCTAATTATCTTTCTTGTGAAATATCTTGGAAATTAAATGAGCATTACTGTATCTGGAAGCATCGATAAGCTTTGAAAAATTTGGAAAAACAATTCTTGAAAGTTCTAAAAATTTGTATCGATACTGAATATAATTAAAAATATTCATAATATTCTATAATTAATATTGTATTTATTAATATTAATAATTAAATAAGAAATAAAAGTAGTTAAATTATATCTTATATATGTAGTCATAATAAAGTTGCAATAATTGAAATATATCACGTGAACTTTGAGGAATCCTCTTAATATCAATTACTTTAATAACTATGAATCATTGCTGAACGATTATCGGTCATCCAAACAATCGCTTTATATGATTTCACATTGTATATGCAAGAGGGAAACGTATGTAAATACTAATGGAGAACTCGAATTCATTAGCAGACAATGTCACCGAGCGTTGCATGGTTCGAGAAGATCCCTAGTGGCGGAAGAGGTACGACGAGTTCAGTCACGGCATCGTCGAGTACTCGGGGAATTGAATTTGAGCGTGGAGGCGATGTTGATGCCTACCGTAGCCGATAACAACGACGAGGACGAGCCACAGGACCAGCGAGGGGCGTCCACAGAGGAACTGTTATCCTCGGTCAGTCCCACCGACGACCTCCTTTCGCCTGTTGGCTGTGACATGGACAGCGGCTTCAGTGGAAGCTCCAGTGCAAGTTACAGGTTGATAGAGACACATTGTAATAACGTGTATGTACGTGGTGTGGGTGGGCAATTTTGTGGAGCACTGTATACAAACTTTTTATAATTTATTTTACTTCATTCTTTTTGTTACTTGCTTCTTTATTATTCCTTTTTATTTATATTCATGCTAGAATCCTTTTTTAGGATTTCATATGATTCAAAGATGGATTATTGAAGAATTCATTTATGTATTTATGAGGGAACTCAAGTGTTGTACAATCATGTTGAAGATAAACTGTTTCAGGTATTTTTAATTGTTTCTGTAGTTCATTGGGATATTACAAAGTATTCTAGAGTAGAGAAAGGATTTAATGCATAGAAATTTTTATGTAGATCATTTTATTGATATTTACTTGCAACTAATTCCACCTAGAGAATTGTAAATAAATTTTATTCAATTACATCTAATAAAGTGTATATCATATAATATTTTATACGCACTTTACCTGTATTGAAAAGGAAGTGACCATGAATCAACTACACAGAATAGAAGTTTCTCTATTATCTTGCACTCAAGAAGTGTATAAAAGACATTGCCACCATTAATAAAAAATGGGTCCACGAACTCTTTGTACACACCTCGTACAATTCTAATTCTAAGTAATCCTAAAACCAACGAACCTAAAGAAGAAAAAATCTAAGGAAGAAGAAAGGAATCTAAGAACGTTTGTTGATTGTTGTTTGTTCAGATCGGGGCTGGGATCGTTGAGGAGGGGAATGGGCAAGACTAGCACTCCGGAATTAGCGGGCGGACAGCGTAAAACGAAAGCGGCTATGATCTGGAAAAAGGGTTGGAAAGGCTGGAAGAAACTGCATTCTTTCGGGAACAATAGCAACAAGACTGGTGAGTCATTCGTACTATTTGCTAGCCCGCATTTATATTGTGCGATTCAGGTTATAGGGAACTCTACGTTATTTAATCCCTATCATAAAAATATTCTGAAATATTATTACAAGCTGCATGTATCCTCTATATATACAATATTTACTAATATATATATACAATATTGTAAATATAAATATAATATATATATACAATATTACAATACAATAATATATATATATATCTGCTTATATTAGTATATATATATGAAAGTAGTATATATATATATATATGAAATAGTGTTATAGTCAAAACACAAAATTTAGTAAATGTCTATATGTACCAACTATTCAATATATTACACTACATATATTTACATATATGAGATTTTTGCAATAATATTGACCGAGTATAAAAATACTTACTATTCCTAGGAAGTATATTCATTTACTTTTTGCACTTAGTACATGCAAACATGATTAGCAAGTGTGTATTTACCGAGTTAATATATTCATTATAACGTATATACAGATTATCCCGCAAAGCTAGCGTTATCGAATACAGAAAGCAAGTAAAGAATTAATTTAAAATTAATAGCAAGTAAAGAATAAACATTTTAAATGAAATCACGTTTTGGAAAAAGCGAACGATAATTCACAGCGCATTCGATTCAGCTTTTTTCCGTTGGTTACCTCAACTATAATAAATCTCTGCTGTAACGAAAGTGTAAGCTGTGGTCAAGCTTCGGTCACGAACTGCTCATGGCTGGGAATTAATTATACTCGCGGCTGTGGCTGTATTAAAAATTCTCGTTGCGCGACTCTCGACTATCGTGCTGCGAATACGAAGCCAGTGTGAGCAAGAAATAGAGGTGTGCAGAGAGAGAAATCTCCAGAAGTGCCGCTCCTTCGTACAAGTGCTTCGAAAAGTATGCAAGGACTTCAGCACATTCGTTTCTATGTGACCAATGTGAAATATTTAGAATTATTACAACCTACGATTTCAGTTAATCTTAACTTCAACACATATCTACGTACCTCTACTATATTTTTAAAATTAGAAATTTAGTATTGCAGCCTATGAATGTTGTTAAACATAAATATAAAATAAACAAATATATCAGATATCTATATCTCACTCGTACTTAAGGCGAGAGGGTTGTAAGTCTGGAGGCGAGAGATGTTCTGAATTTCTCAGGAATATATCTTTTTCCATACTTTATCACATAAGATCCTGATCCATGACTAGTTAGTGGAACTAGTAACCCACTATGTGTATAATAAATCTTAAAAATTATTATTATCTAGTTGCCAATATATAAAATAATAGGTATAACTAACCTCAAACACAGATCTTCTACCATCTCAATTTGCAATATATATCTTTAATACTAATAGTTAAAATAAGAGAATAATTGGTAAAAGCATATTAATCAGATCCAATAGATTAGAATTGCTCCAAATAACAAATGTCTGGAAGAGTAATAAAGCAATTCTCTCCGAGGGCGAACAGAGCTAATTATTTCGAACGGCATACATTGCCGAATGGAATACACCGCAAAACCTAACCGCAATCTTGATCGATTCCCTCGGCGAACACGTCTGGCCGTGTTCGGAGGCCCATCGAGCACCTTTTGTGCGTTCGTTTCATGGCCCTTTGTCGCGCATAACTGCACAAGTATGCGCAGGCCTTTCTTTCATGGGAACGCTGCCCTCTCCCGGGCTATGACGCAAGCGTTTGGCCCCGTGTGCGCTCGTGTGCATTTGGCGCACGAACCGAGTTAATTATTGGTACTTGGAACGGGTCAGCCGCGGGGTCACTCGGTGGAGAAGCAGATGCGAGACCACGTGCACGCCCAACTCATTCTTTTCTCTCTTTCTTTCTCGCACATTCTTCCCGCTATGATCTTTCTTCTCTGCTTTGCATCATCTCCATTTCCATCTCTTTTTATCTCGTTTGGACGAGGGTTTCGCTCGGACGTTGCGCTCAGATTTCTGAACGGTTCTCGATTTGATTATATGTATTTTTACATGATGCATTTGACACTCGACAGCAAAAATGGAAATCTATGTTTTTTCTCTAAATGAGAGTTTATAACGTCAATTTATTCTGCTGAACTGTATTAATATTAATCTATTAAGAACCAATTAATAGGTTATTATAATTTATAAATATTGCATATTGTATTGCTGCACTGAATATTCTGTGTTCCTATTTGTCTCAGACAGCGACAGGAATTATCGAGTTTATTAAATATTAAAATTAGTACACTTTTGCTCTCATATATTATTTATTTCTTCGAAAGGGATTGATGCGTTGTATATACAGAAAGTTAGAAAACATTATTTTTTATATATGCATTTTATATTATGCAAAGTATTGGGATTTTTCAATGATTGGTACGATGGTAATTTTTATATATATTAGATAATATAATGTGCATTAATAATAATAATATTGTTATATGCATTAAAGACGTTGAAATTAGGTGTTTCGTAACATCTACTGTCATTTTTGCGTGACTTAAGCTGGGAGTGTCACTGTTGAAGTTGCTGATACATTTATTACCAGACATGTCAGAAACATATATTTTAGAAACTATAATAGTAGCATCTTTAGTTTGTTTGTACTTACGTTATTCGTATTATGCATTTCATTTCGCAACATTCCCAAAATTTGTCCACCTTATTTTTAAGTGTCTACAGACTTTTTTGTCACCTATTAAAATAAGCGTAAAATCATGGTAGTGAATTATGCGACAGAAGGTTCCATCGATAGCCGACAAAGATCGTAAACAAAGAATCGTGTGCATACGGGGCAGATGTTCAGAAAAGAGCAGTCTCTCAAGGCACTCGACCATATGGTTTCCGGGATCCCGTGGAGTTTCTCGAACGGCTCAGGCCTACCCTAATCTCTAGACAGAACCTCGACGACACTTGTCCCGTTTGGAACAATACCAGCTTTGTAATGACCAGCGGATGTTACGAGTTTTCTCGGAATTTCAAGGTGAAGTCGACGAACTCCAGAATAGTAAAAGTACGCTATTCGTTTTGGTCGGAGGACTGTAATTCGAATAATTTTCTCTGGAGCAATTGATCATAGACTTCCGTTTGTCTATATATACAGTATGTTTCAGAAAGAATAGTACATCTGCAGAGGCAAAACTAAATAAAAATTAGAATTATTTCTAAAACTAAAGTTACTTCATTTGAGATTTCGTTTTCGAGCAATCGATTTTCTTTTTGTCAATATACAGGCTATTTTAAAAAGAGTGATATAACTGGCTAGAAGATTATTCATTAATCGAGTTCAAAGAAGACATAGTATGGCAATTAAAAAGTAGATTTAACTTTTTATCGTTTTTCATTTAATATCAAATAAAATCATGAATTGAAGTTTATAAAAAATGGGATGGAATTAGGATAATTAATTTTACCTCGAATTTTATGCTCGAACACAAAATATATGAGATTATTATTGGTTAAAGAAACAAGCTTCCTTAAGTGCAACAATCTATCCGTTCTGCAATAGCAATAGCAGTTGTGTTACTGAAAGGGATACGAAACCTTTTGGCGGGAAGGAAGGTATGCGAAAAGCCATCGAAAGAAGGCGAAACGCGTTAAGAACGAAGAGAAAGGCGCCAGACGAGGCTCGCCCGCTGTATCCCCGATACTTTATAGGTATTCGTTTCGACAGCGTGTAATATTCATATCGTAATCGATCTCTAACCCTTGATACATCCGTGCTTCTCTCGAATTCACTGTACGATCGACCGATATCGTCCTTTTTTTCGTGGTTTGCCAATTTTCCTTTTTTCATTTCCACTTTAATACAGTGAATTGAATTATGGTTACGATAAAAGTAATTCATATATTTTACAATTACAATATTCTTTACGTGTGTGATTAAATAATTTTATTTATTAATTTAGAATTGATTTACTTATATTAGAATTGTTTTATAAAACTGTGCAATTTGTTTTTTAATTCGTAATTTTCAAATCTGTATATGGTTTATTAATTTTAAAGAAACCGAACGAACTCGATTCAAGATAAATTATCTTTGAAAATATCGTTTATTAACAAACTCGAATTCCATCTTAAAATTTTAATTTGTATATAAACTTAAGTCTAATTTACTATGCGATTGAACTTTACACCGTAATATTTCTGAAAGAAAATCTCTTTCATTACTGTTCCACGTTTATTCTCAAAAATCCGATAATTTACACACCTAACCTCTCTTACAATTAATTAAACATATATAAAACAAGTCAAAAATATTTTCATATTTTCATTCATACATTTATCTCAAAGATACTTAATACATTATCTTCAATAAAAGGAATACGTAAAGAGTGGTCCACATAAGCGTCGTTCATATAATATTATCGCATCATTAATCAACCGATTGCATAATTTCTAGAAAGTAGTCAGATACGGTTTCATCCCCTCCCCTTCTATATCTACAGCAGTGTCATAACTTGTTAGCGATGCTCTCCACCGCGTGCATCACTCGTATCATGATAGATCTGTTCTCTTCGTCTCGTCGTTTGATATATTCAAAGATCTGCTCGATACGGCGATCGATCTGTGAATCACGATCGTCACAATACGGTGCTGCCATACGGCTTTTTCGTGACTTTCTCGGCATTCCCTCATCCTCGTTACGCTCTAACCTCTCTTTGTCTTCTTGAGTCGACGCGACGTCCCTTCCACGTAGTCTGGATAAATCCTTGGTGCAGTCCGTCTCTGACGTCACTTTCTCGATCGTTAGTTCTGTGGCACGTGGTAGCCGTGGCATCGCGACCGCGACGTTCCGCGTGGTTCGTTTCCTCTTTGAGAAATTTTTGTTCATCTGTCTGAAAACCGATTGAAATTTCCTAGTAATAATTAATTAAGATAATGTACGTAGCTAGCCGTAATTATCTCTACCAGTTTAGATCTTGAATATTTCGTATCAATTATCCCTATCTCATTCGTATTGAGTATAAAGCAGTAGACATCTTTTTTTAGAACTCAATTTGCCTTGAAAACTGATCAAATATGCTTCTAAATCATAATCAGTAGTAAGAATGCAGTACTGTATTGTGAAATACTATATTATGAAATTGTAAAACAATGTCTCTAATAGACTCTTACATGCTTCATATGTGAATATCTATCTTATTTATCCGTTCTGCACGACTCGATTCGTTAGATATACATACTTATCATATTTTAATAAGTGACCTTGATAATTTTAGTTTATCTCACTAAAGCTACGTGACGACTTTTGTTTATAAATATTATTTACCTTATCAATTAATATCCAATTATGTCCAACGATATATCTACTTTAAAGTTACAATTTGACACCTGCTAAAAGAAACTACTTTTCACAATGACTGCTGTACCTGTTAACACCAGAAGATCGTACTTTCTGGATCTCAATCGTGCAGTTGGCACTAAGCGCCCTTAACCTCCGTTCCGGAAACGAATCGTTGATTCGACGGTCGATTTCCGGATTAGATTGCGCAGGAAGTGCGTTCACGGACGAGGTGGGCTCTTCCGGTGTCACGGAGACGCAAAGGAATTCGTGGGGATCGATGTACTCATCGCCGATCGGCGTAGATCCCCGATCGTATCCAAGAACCTCGTCGATCGCATTGTAAAACGGCCACGAAACGTCATCCACATTGTTTCTGTCTCCGTGAACCGGATTCTTCAGTTCCTTTAACAAATTGCTGGTACATGATATTTAACAAAAATCGAGGACTAGACGGATATTCGTGTGTCTTTTCTTGTTTCTAGATCGTAAGGAATCTTCCGATAGGTTATATAAAGTGAAAATATCGTTTTTAGCTAACAAAGACTTCCTTTAGATGATATGCGAAGCACTGGTGTTTGGTCGAGTTAGGTTAGTGGCTGTTTAAGATCAGTTGCATTCTTGGGATTACCGATTCGAGTGACATCTAAGAAATATCAGTTTAGAAATAAGGTATTGAAGTAAATTGTATAGAAAACACAATTTAGAATTTAGAACATGAAATCTGAAAGAATATTTGGAGATAGAATTAGAAAGTAACTACTATGCTAAGACATTATTCTTAAAAACCTCGAATCGACAATTCTGCACAAAGTTTAGAAACATGCTTATATAACCAGTTTTGTAATCTGTTTTACATACTTATAACACTATTACACAATACTTGTTCTTCTCATTTTCACACGTTGTGAGTGAAAATCGTCGTCTCATATTTAAAAAAAAAACGGTTGCAGGTGATATCTAGTGTCAACGACAGTGACATCAATTTAAAGTAAACGACGATGATACTGAATAAAATAGAAATGAGAAAAGTATCGTGTCGAATTTACGAATTGTCGACGGTTTAACGCGGTATCATCGTGATTGGTAGTTTCTCCGCGTCGTGGCGCTTATCTCGCGGTAAGGAAAACGGGTTTATTATGCTTCACGCTGAAATGAACACAAACGAGGGTAAAGCAAACTAACTCATGCACGGGGATCAACGAGCGATCGTGGTTAATCGTTAGGGCAATAAAAGGCGTGTCTGTCTTGTCTCACTTTGTACTGCTGCAACAGGTTCGACCATTTCTTCTTCAGCACTTTGTAATGTACGTTAGCCATTATAGTAGGAAATTCTTCTCTCATCTGTTGCAAAATATACCTAAAGAATTGACGAAAGTAAAAAAAGATAAATATAGTAAGAGATGATTTTAGATAATGGACGACAATGAAACGCGTTCAGCCTCAGCTTTTTTTGTTATGTATTTTCGCGATTCGCGTTCCGAGAAACGAACAGTGAGGATACTATTCACAATACGGAATAAAATCGGCCTATTGTTTTGCTTTTATCAATAAGCGTACGCCTTTTGACTGATAACGGAACGGTTCAAGAAGAACGCGTGATATAGTGGCCAAGATGGTACGTAGGATGGAGTGGATGTATTGCTGTCAATTTCCGTTTCCGTTATTGTCACACGTTGCGTTTAGAGTATTAGTATAATGCTTCCTTTAATTATAATGTGATATATCTAATATATTTTAGTGTTTTAGGTAAATAGTTGTATCAAACAAGTCGGTTAAGCTTGTTAGATAATAATAATGTATTTCAGCAAGTTGTCATTTTAAAATTGTTATATGTTACATTTTAATTTTTTTAGTTACACGTATTTATTTCACTGATAATTTAACTTATTAAAAAACATATATATCTTAAAACAAAAAACAAATATATCTTACTCTATCATTTTCTAAAATAGAGTAAATCTGTACGTCTAACATTAACTATACATATATGTATATGATACAATGAATCGAGATAAAAAATTTTATTTATTTATTTTGTTCAAAGATATATAAAAAATTATTTTTGAAGACGCTACATCAAAATATTTTCATAGATTTCTTCACAATATTACCTGACACTAAATGAAAACTAAACATCAAACAAATCCCCCAGACAATTTATAATACACCGATTAAATTCGACAAACATTTTTCCTCCAATTTTCGTCATAGTCGTTAATAATAGTGATTCGCGTCTTGATATTTCTGTATTCCGTGCTATTTTAGTACATACGATTTGTTTCTGGCAAAGCCACTCTTTCCCGATTTCACAGTTTCAATCAATTCTCTCAAAATGTAATTGTCTCAGTGTTTTCATTTAAATTTTGGTAAAGAACGAAGAAAATAAATAAAAATGCGATGAATGGTAAAATATGACAACTGCGATTGAGTTTCGACTCGTGAAAAATTATTCGTCCCATATCTTTACACTCGAGGTCAACTGGCGCGGGAATGTCGCGGTTGATAAATGATGCAAACGAGACTCTTTTTGTCGGTATTTTTATATGTGCGCGCAGAAGACGCGTTTCAACGTTCCTTTAATTCCGCCGGTATTCTGTGAACCTCGCGCTTGTTTTTAGTACGTCGAGTTCTTAGAAAATCTTTCTAATATTTATCAATGAAAAAAGTGATAATCAGTGTGATATATTCGTTGTATTGTGATTTGAAAGCAATTAGAAATTCCATTTCCTCTAAGCAAGTATGATATTATATTTACACTAGGCTAAAATATATAATTTTGTGATTTTATAAAATATTAACAAAATATTTTTCGTTGATAATAAGAGGTTGTTTAAGATTGCACAGCGAATTTAATTGATATTGTCTAGCTTAAATGTTTTACAGTGAATTTTATTTAATTTTTAACAACAACTTCTATAAAACACAAATATTTCAAATTTTCTTCAAAAAAATAGTAAACGTTATTTTAATCCAATCCAGTAATTTTAATAAAAAAAAATATTCCAAATTTTCTTGAAGAAAATAAAGAAAACAGTAGACTACAAAATTTTAATAATAAAGGAAATATTCGAAATTTTCTTGGCAAAGTTCTTGAGCACAGAAAAAAAGATACCAGAGAATGAGTTAGGGTATATGGTCCGTATTATACTTACTCCCATCCAGCTTGGGCTGAATATTTGCGTCCGGTAAAGAGCTTTCCATTTTCCTTTCGGAGCTGAATAAACCGGCAGGTGAGGTTCTCGGTCCCTGTGGACATCCGCAAAACGGGAGGGAAAAATCGCTGTGACTACCTGCATGACTCGCAATTATTATCACTGTGGTCGTGGTAATGATTCCTATTAGACGCTTATTATATCGGCGGAGGAATGTTGTGTCTCGAAGAATGGGGCAGACGCAGACCGGTTGACATGGTGGAAAGAAAAATAAGAAAGAAACGGTATGGTAGAAGAACAAGATAATGGGAGGAATAACAATTCGAACGTGCGCAATTTAATAGTGCGGGAACACGTGGATAGGCGCGCACGACCGCGCATTCCATTTCTTCGAATCGCTCGAGTGCATCGAGATAAGTCCATTGGGTGATTATAAAAACGAGACGAACAATTTAGTTATATGGACAGTGAAATCATGTTATGTTTATGGGATAATCGCATTGTCATAGTAGTTACTTAGAAATGAAAAAGATGTAGAATCGAAACGAAGATAGAGAGTTATAGGGAAGGATGGTGATGGGCAAATGAGAAAATTGGCTGCGCGCGCAGTTGCAACGCGCGTAAATCTTTGGTAGACGCAGTCAATGCGTCATGAAGCAACGCCACGATACGCGGTATATACTGTAAATCTGGCCAAAAACAAGATAAAAGACAATAATAGGTAACAGTGAAAGTGGTAATAAATTGAGCGGTGTGTAATTTGAATATTAAGATTTGAAGCATTAAGAAAGGTAGGAAGTTGTTTCGAAGTAATGCAGAAGAAGCGTCATAGTGATGATGACGCAGAAGAAATCCGATTGCGTGTCGCACTTGCGATGCATTCACATAGCAAAACGGATCTTCGTGGTTGATGTATACACGGGACGAATAAAAATATAAAGACGGAAACCCCTTGATAAAGCGGTGTGTCATTCGTTTCGCGTTCAAGGCACAATTGGTATCGTCATAGATAAAAGACGTCATAACCAAATATGAAAGAAAGAATCGAGTATACACGTGGTTTTTATTGAATGACACCGTACACAAATGTGTTTATCGTAGAACCCAGAACTCACATCGAAATTTCGCGTGTTGAGAAACCTCCGTCATGATGACCGTTCGATACAAATCTACAGAAAATACGATTGGACGTGTGAAAACTTCTCATAGTCGGAGATTCTGATGCGTACTAAAATCTAGACCTGGTTTCAGTCTTTACTAATGAGCAAGAGGGGAGTATACGTGGAGCACATGCCACTACCGCCGTGGTGGAAACTGCAAACATAGATTTTGGTGGGGTATGCGATTCTGAGACAGAATATGCGCGAGTTTGTCCGTGGACAAGGCACATAACCGGCTGCTCTTTGAGTGTACACCAACCAAGGAAGGAAAACAAACCGCGTCGCCATCTCCCATTAGAGCTGCACAACAGCTCTTTTTCCTCTTGCTCGGCCAACTGTGTGCTTTGCTCTCGTGATTCACTGTGTTATCGACGAGAAACCATTCTTAGCCAACGATATCGATCCTTTCTTCGATCCTTGACAAAGATGCGCTTTTGTCAACAAGATGTATCTGACAGTTCTTGTGTTTTCATAGGGATTTTTTTTGTAAATAATACAAATTTTCTCCGCGGCATTCGAGTAAAATAAAAATCTTCTATTTATTTTTGTAAAAAAAGATTAATTTTAACTAGAAATTAAAACAGTTTGCATTTATCTGACATATATTATTGAATAATCTTGTCAAGGAAATTTTCATAAATACAATTAACTTCTAGTCTTGGCTACTTACCCCTTGACAACATCATGTAGCATATTCTCACCTCGCCAGAAACTCATATTCTTATTAGATGACTTCCTGCGGTCGTTGCGTAGTGCGATACGATTTTTCAATTTATTTGATTTTTTTCAAGAATATGTATTCTCTTTTCCTTTAAAGGAAAAAGAGTTGTTTTACTTTTTAGCGTATTTGTGCATATATAAACATATTTTGCGTATGCAATAAACCCCTGGACTTCCGAAATGCATCATATTTCACTTACATAAGAACTGCTTGTGTGTCGACGTCAACATCTTGCTTGCATTGATCTTCGAGTTACAAATAATTTATATCTCCATTCAGTTTGCCTTGCTGTTTCATTTATTTACTCATTAATCGGTATTCTTATGTATAAATTAATTTTCAGTTATAAACTAAAACCATATACATCATTTCAAAAATATAATACAATGCTTTTTACAAAACTAAAATTTCTAGTTGCATGCATAAGTTGAACGAACTTTTTAACATGAGATCGACGTGTTTAGTTTTGTGAAAATATGTAGAAATCGATAAATTCGATAATGTCAGTATGCATAAATAGAGCGGAAGGTACAGTGATATATTATCGCATTAGAAGTTCGGTGCTTTAAAAATAAGCAATTCGATAATAACAGCTTTCAGACAAATATTTTCTAGTGCAAATAAAAACTTTTTCTCTTAAAATACGACGCGTTTCGCTTCTTTCGCACGGCAAAGCTTTTCCAATAATTTTTCATCGAAGTGCCTTTTCGTTTTTGAGTGCATAGGACCGAGCATATTTTCCCAGCAACAAAAGCCCTCAAAGCCCAGCTGCTACACGTTTTCTCTGTTTAACAATGTCCTAGACCAGAAGATCGTGTTTTCCCCGATTGTCCAGCAGCATAAATTCTCGTGAACGAAATTCCTACATTTGAGGTGGCGCCGCATAGCGGCAGCTTTGACAAATTCTCCAAACACTATAACTATCTCTGTTTCTCTTACTCTATGTCGATCGTACCTTCGTTTCTCTTTTTTCTCCCTTCTTCCGTTGAGAACGTATAGAATGGCCCACTCTTTTATTCTACTTCTCTGTCCAATATTTTTCGTCCTCGTCCATCCACAAGCTACTCTCTGTCTTTCCTATTTCGTTTCCACACATAAGCCCGTTTTTAACTTTCTCTCTCGTTCACAAGTTACAGCACCCTCTGTTCTACTCCCTCTCTCGGCAAATCTCTTTTTCAGTCGACCAGCCGCAGCCTCGATCACTCTATCTCGCTCTTTCTCCGTCTCTCTTCTCCTCCGTGCCCTTCGTTTCCATGCAACCTCCCTCAGTGCGTGACGGGTCTGCGGGCCACGGAGAGCTAGAGAAGCGCGCGCGCGCGGCCATGTTTACTCGCTTTGGTGGCGTTTCTTTGTCGGACACAACGCATTCTTATCGGTACACGCTGTGATATTAATTATGCCTGCGGCCGGCCGCGTGACCACGTGTGCACCGTGATTTTTACGGAATTGTGTTTCCTGTGCTTGGAAAGTGTCGTTCCTTAACTCTGTCGATTGAACGCCAAGAGCGTGCGCGTATGTTGGTCTCTTCGGCTCCGATCGGCGAGCACGTTGGCCGAAACCGAAACGAACGACTAACCACGCTCGGTATTCGAATAACGAACAGTGGCTTTTAACCTGGAGAACGAAACGCGACGTGGATCGCTCGCCTCCGCGAGATGGAGGAACTGCATAACGGTGTCATCCTGATCAAGTGTAAGTTTCGTGAGTGGCTTGTCAAATGCTTCCTATCTCGCGTGGTGCGGTTTTATCGTGTCGCATGCACGATGACAGCGTCCAACCAGAAACAGAACGTTCACCCCTCTGACATTATTTGAATCCTTGAACTGCTGTCTTGCTAAAATACGAAGTTTCCTAGCTACCTGTTGTATAGTTTTGAAATGCATTCATAAGTCTAGGTGTAGAATAGAGTGAATTCTTTTAATGGAAGGTTGTAGTTGATGATGATTTTGGTATTAATAATCATTTTTGAAAATGGTGTTCAACTCAGTGGAACATTGTTTGAAATATGAAATTGACTCCGTGCGACCGATTCTATTGCGCCACGGTCGATCATTGTTCCGGTAATTGGCATCGGCACGGTTGCGTGGAAACGATGGAACGCCCCGTATCGTGCAGCGTCAGCTTCAGGACAGTGCCCGTTCCGCGTTCTTGGTGCATCGTCCATATGTCTCTTTCTCGCCTTCTGGCCGGATCCTCCCGCATATCGGTTCACGACGCCTATCATTATCAAATCCTCGTTAATACTCGTGAGTAACGCGAATCCGTTCGTGAATCATGCTGGGATTTTCAGTCGCTGGTCTTTCGTGGTAGCGTACCGGTAAAAGTGATCGTAAAATTAATAATATGCTATAAATAACTTGCTGGCACTCGATATCATTCTACAAATTAGAAAATTTATATCTATTTATATCCGATTTCACCATTGATCTCCGTACTTATATTCGGTCCAGTTCAACAAATCTTTAACAGCATCATAGATTTTTTTTAAAACATAACTAAAAGAATATAATATAAACAGAAATTTGTATCATAACAAGCGTTTCATATTAAATGTTTTACATATTATTTTTGTTTATTATTTACATTCTATAAATTTTCAATAACTACATAAACATCCATACTGACGAAAAATAAATTTCGTAATGTTATTTCTTCTATGTTAACTCGGGACATAAATCTGGTAATTGTCGGTCGCACGTAGATCATTATGCCATAAAACAATGTGAATACGTAGATGTATGAAATAGCCACATGTGTCATGAACATGGTATCAAAAAGTAAACCGTATGTTTTTACCACGGGATCGAAGTGCATTTGTCGCAATCGGCACGCCTCGTACGGTACAATCCGGCAGCTCCCCCGTATTGGTGCACGCGCGACACCTGTGAGATATCGATTTAAAATTCTAATTCGTCTCAATTCGAGATTGGGACGCTTGAGCAACCCATTTAGGACAACTGTACGCGGTTAGTTAATATGGTAATTTATGCCGAGTGATGTATGGCCTTATAAACCGGCGGCCGAGCTGGTATCGAATGTCTACTAGATCATAGGACCTGTTATTCGCGCGTGGGCGTGCTTTCTCTTATAAAAGTGCAGATTGAAATGTCATACCGGTCGGCGGTATTTCGCCGGTTATTAAAAATGTACCGTTGTGTTCCGTTCGCTTTTATTATTGTGCACGTACATAGATGAACCGGTTGAGATAGTGAAAGGGAACAAATAGATACTAATTTGTACCTTTCGAAAGCGACACCGGTAATCGTACGTCCAACAACCTCTGATTGAATATTCATAAATGAACGAGCAAAAAACATCTTGTTTGGTTTCTGTGTACCAGGAGATCATCCTGTGATGCGCGCGCCTCGTCAATCTTCTCCCATGTGACCACGTGGTTTTCTTCGTGCGTCTTGTGTTTATTGCTCCCAGTAAACGTTAAATCGCAGTTTTCGCCGGTCCAAAACGAGATTTATTACGTAAGCGGAGCCTCGACGTTTGCATGTTTGATTAATATCTATATAAACTGTTCGCTTTATCGCCATCATTTTAGTTTTCAAATAATCGAAAATATTTTGTGGTGGCGTTGTATATCATCTAACGTAGTTATAGAGTAGAACCCAGTTATTATGCGTATATGTTTGCTGTTACGAAGGGAGAACGGGGGAAGGAAAAAATATACAGAATAGAAGAAAAAAATGGGACAGTGACCGTGACAAGCATTGCATGTCTACAACCGCAAAAGGCAATTCGTAGTGATAATAGCGCACGGCAATACACGTAATTCGATATAACTTATGTCGTTTCGCTGGACGCGAGTCACTTCGCTTTTCCTAAAAACCTGTTTCACTTTACTTTTCCTTTCTGCCATAGATATATGTAGATCAACATGGAGTTCAATACCTCCCGATATATAATGTTTATCTACTTTAACCTTCATATAAATTTTAAATACACGTATCTTTTTACAATATCATTTAATTTTATTCATTTAACAAACAAATGAATAGTTATATAGTTTGTACGATGCTATATATAAGCCTCTATAATTTTGATGGCTCTTCTATTCTCGTGTGTACCAAATCAGAATTTTATGAAAATCTTAGCCCACCTATGCTTCCTCTGACTCAATCTCCAAATTATAGACCTGCTAAATGATGATTCTAAGCAACACTCTTCCTTTCCTTTCCTTTTCTCGTCTTCTATTATCATAGAGTTATAACAAAAAAGAAACAATTTTTTGTAAAGAAAGTTAGATTATCTTAACATTCCCTTATTGCTGATCAAACATTCAAATTCAAGGTTAACTATTCCCAATAGGTAAAGAAGAAAACTCACTGATCGCTTTCCGAACGATTGTTTATAACGGTCGAGGTCGTTGTGCTATTACGTAATATCCTGTGGAAGAATCTCTGCGCGAATACATACTACGTATCCCATTGAAAATCATAGCCGCAGCTATATAACGAACTGGTTTGGTTGCATCGCTGGGGAGAAACAGTTGCCGCCTAATCTCAGTTATGCGTGTTTAAATGCGAACCGGGTAAGAGGACAGGGATAACGGGGTGCGTAGTCGCAGTAAATTCGGCTCCCCGCTAGCGAAAAAGGAAGTATTCTGGTGCCGATGACTCCTCGAATCGTGGACTCTGTCGTCAGAAATAAAGTTAGTGGGGAGCACGTGTGTCACTGTAAAAAGCTAGCCTCTCCGTGTGCCGCTCACACGGCTCCGGACACACACGAGCTACGTGCTTACAATGAGCATTCAAGTGGCGCGCTGTTGCCAGACTTATATTGCCCACACTCCACTAGTTGCTTTTAACTAATTGACGCGTCCTAAAATTAATGCCCGCACACTATAAAACGCAGAGTATCGTTTTTTTTCTTCTAGCTCTTCGTTGATTGGTATATTTAGGTATATTTGCAATGACAATTGTTTCCTAAGCTAAAATAATTGTTAGATAGATGAATCAGTTAACAAAAACATTACTTTATAGGTAAAAGGGATGCAAATATTAAGAACTGGAAGGCAAATATATCACGATGGAAGTATGGAAATATTGAATAGCATATTTAGCTTATTTTTAATAATAATTGTTACCTATAATTAAATAACTTTTAGACAAGTAAATTAATTCATTTGTTATTATCCGTTTACAAAAATATTGATTTTTAGATAAAAAGAAAGATATAGGTTAGGTTTATCCTCAATAAAGATCGTTTTTAATAATATAATTTTTAGATATGTAAACTAATTGATTGATGCTCTTCTTTTATAGAAACGTAAGGAAGACACGAAATAGGTTAAGAACCAAATAACAACGTGTTTCGCAACAGAAATATAGAACAGTTAATCAGCACGCTAGGATACAGCGATAAACGACATGCGTAGTAGTTAATCGGTCGTACAAGTATAACATAATTTGACGTTGTATAGACATTTGTGACGCACTAGATTTTACAAGACTCTTCCGGAAAACAAGGACGTTATTGTATATCCTGTATATAATTGAATTGCCCTCGCGATTAATTATCGTGCGTTTTCGTTACGAGCCATTCAGTAATTTATTGATTTAAAAAATAAACGTCACTACCGTGTTAGAAGAATCAACAGCAACAATTAATTTAACCTTCAAATTTTGTACGACATATTGAATGATATTAGTAAGAAAAAGATCTAAGCTGATCTATGTGAGATCTCTTACCACATACATGAATTAGATTCGCAATATTACTCAATGTGCTCGCGAACGAGAAAGTTCAAACATGGCGTGTGGGTTGTTAGAATGTTCAATAACGTCAAACAATTGACCTAATCTTCTCTAAACAACCTATTTGTATTAATTTCGTTTCGAACTTTGAAAGAACATAAGAATATAAATGAAGAATGTAAGAATAAAAGAAAGGATATAAATGATGTTAAACAAGTAACTTAACCTTCAAACTTCCGAGTATTGCATTTGTATTAATTATTCAAACTTCCAAAGAAAAGCAAAATTATTTAAATTAATCGACTTCGAGCGAGATTCTTGGCATGATATAAATAAAATTCGCAATACTATCCAGTATATCTTCAAATGAGAAAATTCAAACGTAACATGGAGGTTGTCAGAATGGTCGGCAATAAACATAATTAACCTAACCTTCAAATTCTCAAATAATCTATTACAACTTCCGAATAATCATTCAAAAAATATTGAAACCAATGCACCTGAGATTCTTGGCAAGATATGAATTAAATTCGCAATATTACCCAATATCCCTGCAAACGAGAAAGTTCAAACGCGGTGTGTGGGATGCATCTCTCGGATATTGCAGCTACCGTCTGCACGCGCTTGTGTACGCGTCTATGTATGAGAACGGTCGTGTACCTGCAGTTTGTTGTGCATTGCCGCGTTGCACCTGCATGCTATGCCTTACCCGTTCGATGTGCCCGTTCTTATTTAAAACCAAGCGAAGCAGACGGCGACGGGATGCATTGAAGGGAACACGCAAAGAGTCGAGGGGATGCGTATATAAGTACCCCGCTTCTATTTTCGAAGAAAGGAAACAATATACCTCGCCTCGTAGGCGAAGTGCATTTACGTGGGTGTTCGATACAACGAGCATGCTTAACTGGTTCGACTGGCTTGAATTGTCTTGCAGGTTTCGAGGCATGCCGATGCATCATGCAGTCGAGGCAGCCGGTGCTCGCGACATCCCGAGCACATGTGTTCGATATGTTCGCATGCATATGTATATGTGCATATACAGTTAGAGCGCGTTTAGAATAGGTGCTGTTACGCATTTCGCTTATGAGTGTATTACAGCATGAATTGGGGAGAAATGATAATTTGTGTACGGGAAAATATAGTGCATACTTATACGTACGTATAAGGGAGTTATTGTATGTACGTACAATCACAAAAGTAGTCAATTGTTTGAATATTTCATATTTAATGTTCAGAGTATAATTGTTTACTGTAGATTTTGGCTTGCTTTCAAATCAGATCATCATTGTTAAAAATAAATTTCGAATTATGTTCTCTTTTGTATTCGATACATAATTTCACATGACATATATTGAATACCTAATATTAGATGATTTTGTGATCGATTATACGTATACATTATATGATACAAAAAAATGAACCTTAATAATTCATAAACATAGTATGCATTATACTATAGTCATATATAGAGTCCCAGACTAAACATTCGATCTTTTCATTGCATCGCTTGTTAGTGCCCTAATCAGTTGGTCTTCATGTGTCTCATTCACTTTCTTCGTCACGCAATGTTATATGTTTTGATACACTTATCACGTTCTACGAATATACAGTACGATTGTTGGATGAAGACTGAACTTTGTCAACGTACAGTAATGTTTGAATATTTCGGCCACAAATTTGTCCACTACTTTTGGACACTACTTGTTTTAACAATAAATGCTCAACGAGTTGCCAGTAAGTGCTTAATCTATCGTCGGTCCAAATAAATCTTAATACTTAATGAGAAATTATGATAAAAAAATATATTCTATGACAAAGAAGTTAAATTTTAAAAATAGCAAATAGTCGTTAGCCCAGTTTTATTTGTTTCTGTTTGTTCAAAAGTCCTTGTTTACCGAGGACTAAGCAAGAGCCGATGCACCTGCTGCGTATTTCCCCTGTCCTTACCTTTGCCGATAAAAAGAACCATCCGAATAGAGCAAGTAAATGGGAGGTTAAGAAGCAATGCTTGAAAGCAGCCAGGCAGCATGAAAAATACTTCTCCGCATGATACTACCATGCGCGTGAATCCGTAGTGCGTAATAACGTTCGAAATAGCGCCACTGTCTCTGTGGCCGTTCTAGAAATTCGACGTGACTCAAATAGCGACATAAACGTTTGCGATTCATTTTGTATATTCTTAAACCTATTAAGCCGTATCAATGTCAATTGGAAAGAACTTAATTGAGGAACTACAACGATCCGTTATTGTTGAAACCATTTTAATGTAAGGTAAAACGTGTTTGAAGTATTGACAAAAGTCCCTTATATGTTATATCGTAGCACTTTCATATGCTCACTCGTTTCCTCTTGTATGCGTCGCAATCTTACGCGTTCCATAATCGCCTCATATCAATGCAAAGAATTAACAAAATAGATTAGGAGCGTAAATGATAAAATGTATAGTCTCTCGCCCTACTGTTCCACTAACAAGTAACGTGTGTGAATTATTCACACTCGTACGAATCTCTGCGGATATACATCCCACACAGACGAAGATAAACGACAGACAGGATATCGATAACCATGATTTCGTAACATCTGAAAAATCAGGTCAAGCTAGTCGATGCGTGTTATACATTTCATGTAATGGCCCCGTTTTAGGACCGATTTGGACGATTTAAGAAATTTTAGCATTCTATTATTGATTTAGCATTATTATACCACGACCATGACCTACTCTGACTCATAATATCATGCGAAAGATCACTATCGTGACATACTCTTCCTGATACGAAATTTTGTTTCCGTTTACCGAATAATTTTTTTGACGAAACGATTTTGACGGAAAATTGGTGAAATGACTTATGATAGCGTGAGGAATCTGTTAAGTTAACCACGTGGCTGTAATCAATCGCTCAAGTGTCCCACGCCTCCTGCAACGAATCGACTATAGGTGACCCACGCTGTTCGTGGCTAATTGCTTGCGTGACTCGTATTGTAATTGGTTCATGAGATTTATGGTCTACCTTTTCTATAATTTACTTGCAAAGTATAAAACGATCTATATTGAAACTAGTTCATATTGGTTACATAAAATTTATTTCAAGAAGGTACAATCTGTTGGTCGATAAAGTAGATTCCCCTAGAATCGATCAAAATTTTTCTACTAGACCGCAGTGATTCAAGAGTGATTCGCGAATAGTCCGCGATCGCGCAATGATATTATGAATCATCGGTAACAAATCGATCAGATCACACAGTAACGCAACGTTTCAATTACTCACTCTACCTTCTTTTATTTCATCGATATCGTTTTGTAAATTGTGAGTATCTGTAAAAAAATTTGTATGTTTGATCGAATAGGTGCAGTTCAACATATGCAAATCACTGTATCGCGATATCATCGTATAACTAACCTTATTCGTATATGCGTATTGCATATCCGCTTGTACATCTGCTTTTTATATTTATATGACACAGTGAATAGACATAATATATAACATACTAGTACTTCGTGAGTGATTTTATCGAAATCATATTTCATTTTCGGTCCATTTAACTTCTTTTTTAGAATGCTCGTGAAATTCAAAATAATTATAGTATGTTGTACAACAGGGTTCACTATATATTATATAATTTGTATAATTATATATTATATAATAATTCACTATATATTATTAATTCCTACGTATTATATAACTTGATTGATTATTGTATTATCGTTTTTGAAGAATAAATTGAAGAAATTAACCTGTTTTAATAATTACTTAGAAAAGAAAATGAAAAAAGAGAAATTGCTTCAATATGATTAACCAACAGATTTCACTATACTTTTACAAAACTATTTAAATTCATTCGATCTGATCACAAATGATTAAGAACACGCAAACTGTATTATTCAGATATTGTAGCAAGAAGGTTAACCGAGCAAAAAGGTTAACTGAGCAAAAATAAAAATTATCAAATGGATTTTCCAGGAATTAAATTATCAAATTATCAAAAGCAAAATTTTGCTCCTTACCCAACCTTTCAGTAACTCGATGATATAAAGCGTTGAACCGATCGCGATTGGAGTAATGTCCGACGTCTCTCCTCCTCCCCCCACCCCCACCGCCCTCTATACTTGTGTGACGTTAAAGATTCATTTCCACCCTGTCGTCGAAACGATCGAAGGAATAGACCGTGACGTTACACTGGGGCCGGTTGACGCGCAGACGAGACGCGTGAAACGCATGCGCTCGCGCTATCGCGTGCATCGCGCGAGACAAGCTCGCTCGTCCCTCTGTCTCCGTTCCGCGAAAGCGTACGCGTGGGCCGTTCGCGACGGAGGAACGAACGACGCGCGACTCGCGAGGAAATAGTGTCGATCGTAAGCTCCGGTCTGACGGTCGCGTTTCTTTCTATGATCAAATCCTTCCTGTGTTTACATCCGTGTTCGAAAAGTAAAAAAACTAACGTTCAATTTCCTGCTGGAATCGATTGTTCTAAATTGTCAAATTATATTCAAGTGTTTTTTAAAAGTAATTTGGAATTTGCACTTTTTTCAATTGCAACGTTGTGTAATAAATATATTTATATTGGTGTAAATTTGTTATCTTAGTAACTTGTTTGTTTTTGGTAACGTGGTAATGTGATAACGTTTTAGTAACGTTTAGTGGTCTTTAATGTTGAATAATAAGGGTATGTTTAATACAACATTTCGAGAGTACGAGTTCTGAGAGCAAGATCTAGCATCGACTTCGAAGCCCCATTTTGTTGAAGTGAGGCTGGTTAGTAGATTAGCTAGGCCGTAAACGGGATGCTTTTCTGGTTGTATGGGTGTGTGGGAAGCATGCACTATGGTTGAATGTCGAATTGGTTGCATTGAATCGCGTGCTGAATTGACTCCGCGTGAGGATTCGGAGAGTAATTAAGGATTATTGTTTTGTTGACTTTTATGTGTTATGAGAACTCTGGGTTATTATCTTTGTTTTTGCTAGGTGAATGTTAGATGAAATCTCTAATGCGAACAGAAAAATTCGGTAAAATTTCTGATACCGTCAAATAATCGCTAATTCTATATTTCTATGTATATCAATTCATGAATTATTTTTTTCAATTAAATTAGTATGCAATACATTATTAAACATTAATAATAGATATTAAATATTATACTTATCCCAGGAATAAATACAAGTATTTTTTTCAATGTTGAATAGGATAAAAATAAAGGAATACTATTTGCAAGAAAATACCCGTGCCCCCAGGGCCAATCCACTTGTTAGCGTTCTGTAAAGTTCGCGCTCCAACGACGTGGAATTGTGTGGACACAATTGGACGTTCGTATATGTCCATATATTTAAACATGAAAAGGGCACGGGTGGATAGGTCTGATAGGAAAAAGAACAACGGAGAAACTATTCATTGTGTTATACTAAGTTGGACAGAGTTGTATTTATTTTGTCAATTTCAGAAAATAGAACTCGCCAGCTTTGACTGATAGATAAATCTTGTGGAGCAAACCAACAGCTCCTCCGCGGATACACAGAATGTTTTAAAGAGTTTAGGTAAAAATTTTGGACCTAAATTATATATATCAAAACAAATATTACGTAGTGACAGAAAACGAATAAGTTCAAGTAGATGGTATTCATATATTGTTCTTATTATAGACTATCAATCTCATTTAAAGAACATACTCAGAGACAATTAAAGTATATTAATGCCATAGTTTTCAAGAGGAACACATTTAATAGTTTACATAAAATTATAAGTTTTTATATAAGTTTATATTTTCATTATCGTTATCATTTTTTTAAATACCAAATTTTTTGTGTATTATAACTTACTCTTCTATTGTTCTAAAAATTGTTTCCATATTCCGCGAGGTAGTCAAGTTCGGTCGCGTGACATTATCGACCTTAAAGAGATTCTTTCTTCGTAACAAAGATTCTGAAGCTTTTAAAGGATTATTTTATCTCTGCCACGGCTTGCGAGTACCGACTTAGAGAAGAAACTCCGCTCGTTTTCTTCGTGTCGCGGGCATCATTTCGAATTCGTTTAAGTTTAAGGTGTAAGAAAATCGAGGAATATTTTTCTTTCTCCTGTAAAAGAACACGTGCTCTCGTAGCTGGTGTGCATGCACGCGCTAGATAAATACGTTTGTACTCTGTGTGTTCACTCGTGCGTGGCCAGGCCGCGTGGGTGGACGATGATACGTTTTCAAGCATTTTCGTTTCGTGAAAGTCCGCGTTGCGACACCGGCGCTTGAAAAAATAAGTCGAGTGTTCGGTGAATCGAGAAAACGAGTCATTCTTTGGCTGCGCAGTTCTTCACGAAGAGCGAAGTAACATTGTTGGCAGCCGTTTCCGTTTGCTTAACATGAAAATGGTAAAAACTCTTTTATAATTATTTCTGTTAATGATGTTACATTGTATGATCTTGGAATCATTAATGACGGTTATTAGCATTTATGATGTTTCTCCTTTTTCTTTCTTCTTTGAGAACCTTAGACTCATTGATAAAAATTGAAATTCCAATGCAAAATTTTTTAAGTTGCATAGATGTTTCCGTTTAATTGACGTTTACATAAGTCTTTTAAATACAAATTTGTTAAATCATGCAGACCCTTTTTTTTACTGATTAGTTTTTGTTGATAATTTTCTGAGATCTATTAAAGTAAAGATCGGATGTGAAATCCCAAGAAAATCACAATTATCGACACAGAGCATATCTAGCATTCGAAGCTTTATTGATCATAGCACAATGAAAAAGTAATAAAATGGTTCTTAATTGTACTTAACTATCGTGCAATAATAGGTTATGAACTAGTACCAATATCTAGCGACGTGGAAACGATCAACTATGTTTTAAAGAGTCGCTAAATTGCCGGTTGTTCCTCTTATTATTGAACATAATTTTCTTGATCGTTGCATACGATGCATGGTGGCGCGATAATCGACTTCCTGCGCACGAGTAAACGCAAGGGGTGTCCCGACCGGTCGTGTTTATCTCCGAAGACAGTAATGATCGAGTCTACCAATGGTAGCGATCCATGATTTATCCTTTAAGCCTCGGATCTAGCAGTTGTCGTTTTTCATTCTTCGAACAGCCTGTTCAAAGAGCATCAATGCATTGTTTCTCGCGTCTCACTGATGGTTGATAAATCTTACGACAAAGTACACGCATATATACTTATACTACCAGTCAAAAGTTTAGAATCACTTGTTTGATATTTGAAGGAGAACTTAAGAGAATATTTATAAATTACAATTTCAAATAATTAAATTCTCAATTATGTATACCTTATTCTAGTGCATAAAATTAGAGCAAAAAAAAAAGAGGTTATTGCCACGTCTCTGTTTTTCTATTTAAATCAGAGAAAGTATTTTTTATATGGAGTATTAAATACAATAGAAGAAACTTCTATATAATGAACCAAATAAAGATAAGAAACCCTAAACTATATTTAACTATTTTTAACCTTGTTTTCAATCGTGCTTCCATAAATCGTGAATATAGGAGCGAACCAACATTTTTTAGAGTTAGTGTGATGCATGTGTATGCGCATGCGCACGTGTACTTTATGATACCAACGGAGAACCCGTACAATTTTGTACTGATCTTATCTAAACTGTGAGGGTGTGCAAACCGAAATTATCACTGAAACGTTTTAATCTCAAGAGAATAACGCACTCGTTCAAGGAGAGCCGTCAGAAAGTCGTGAAAAATCGCAAGTTCAAGTTTTGGTAAATTTTCGTTCGTGAAATCTTCGAATGAATTTTTCATGTTGTATCGGTGGTTGAAATTTATATGTTTTCGCATTTATATTTACATTAGATTTACTGAAATTTCGGTTCAGTACTCGTTTGTTTTTGTGTTTTTCAATTCATACGAGATACTCGGGTCGTAAAAGCAAGAGCCTGTACATATGTCAGTCTCTCGAGGTCAAACTGACGTGTCGAGCAAGCATTCTGAATGCGTTATGTGTCGTTCGTGGCGGTTTCCTGTTCGCGAGAAGAAAGGATATGGCGTAAAGATCGCGTCCTTTTTGTCTATGATGTTTTTATCCTTGAACATTTAACCTTCTTTCGTTGCACGACCTGGAGCGACGTTGTCTGTATGTATTTAGGCTGTTTCTCTTTCTTCTGAATCATTTTTTGTAAAAACCGAGACAACAACGCAGCTGCATACACGGCGACTGAGATAAGTCACCATCTTGTTATTCCAAGGGTCAGCGTATCTCTAATTGCATTAAGGAGAAGGATTTAAGGTTAGAATTAGGACTAAGATTAAGGCCAGGATTTCCAGAAGAGAAGAATTTGGTTTCATTTTTCTTCTTTTTATTTCGTGCTTTTAGAATATATAATTTTGGAATAAAGTATTAACCTATTAATGATGTTATTCCCTAATTATTTCTGGAAACTTCTATAATTGCAGAATTAAAAGCGGATGGAGATAAAATAATTCCACTTAGTTCTACTTTAGTCCTTGTAAATGTCAATGCAATAAATAAATTATAATAATTAAACCGTACGTATGAATAGTAAGTAAGATTTAATTCGATAAATGTGTTATTAGAGTAGAAAAAGATGATTAAACTCGTGCACCCATTACAAGCGACGTATAACACGAGATCATTTTATCTATCTCCGTCTTTACCGTTTACAGAAATGTGACGCAATGCTGCGTCGTATACTTTAACAATTACACCGTTGATATACCTTCGGAGATCGCATCATTCGTTGGTAAACGTGATTGGTATGCATCATCATGTGTAATAACATCATGTTGTGCGCTAGACACAATTTTTTCATAAAAATCATACAGTAAATGTTAAACCCATTGTTATTCTCAGGTCTATACGACTCAAAATGAATATTAGATATTAATAGATATTATTATATTTGGTTTTAGTATTCAGTACATATTACAACAATTTATTAACTAATGATACTAATAAACTGACAAGTTACAGATTGTAAGTTGTATTCTAAGTTATATTCTATATACTTTTATAACGTTGCATAGAATAGGGTAATGTGAGGATTTGTAATTTGTAAAATTTCATTTGTTTTATTGTTACTGTTATACAAGAAAATTTATTAGTACTAGTAATTTATAACTTGTGACTTGTACAATTTTACTGGTAATATTAACTCAAGTGTGTAAGAGGAGATGATCGTGAAGAAATGAGGAAAATAGCAAGGTGAAACATAATTTGTGACCATCACGACAAGTTTATTCGTAGGACGACTTTGTCGAATAACTAGAAAATTTATACATATTCCCATTGTCATGATAGGTTATGATCGTGGATGATACAGAAAACAAGTGTAAACTGTCGGTAAAACGATTACGGTCGTACAGGGTGGCCTTGAACATGACACTGCGCATTTTTCCTTGAATCGCTCGATCTTATTAGCGAAGAACGATCTCTCTTTAGAAATCGAGCTTAATCTATTGCAATATTCATACTGGATTGAAAGTTTCAAATGTTTGACGAATAGATGCACACACGCGGATAGGTTATGTATGTTGAATTATGTAATGAACATCCTTCATGAATATCCAGTGGCTGATCCATTAAGATACAAGATCCAAGGTTATGGGAATATCGATAAAAATATAGCATATATCGACGCTGCAACTGTAACAAGTTTAATCGAAAGTGCTACATAACCTATGCTTCTTCCTATCGATCTTATACTTAAATAGAATTTAATACAAAGCATATATTTTTTTGTATTTTTATTAATCTTTTATGATCCATCTGATTATTTTTTAAATGTAGAGATAACTATATTACCTACACTATATAATTACTTAAATTTAATACTCGTAGAGAGTTTATCGATATATTGTTATGTAGTGAACATAATCGACGTTATTACTGGTGTTTATCAAATGAACATGATTACGTACTAAGTGTGCGTCGAAATCTAGTGAGGTTAATAGGTGAAACATTAAGTGAATATCAGTAGTTACTGATGCGTTGGTCGTACAGCTCTTTAGGGAATGATAAACAGTCTCTTCATGCATGCATGACGCGTCGTTTGACATTAGGGAGGAATTTATAAGAGCTCGGTAGTATTATTGGCAATATTATGTGGTATTCATTTATATTATTCACCGAATAGTACCTACAATATTAATTCAATAAGGAATTTTAATAGAAGGAATCTTTCAGATATATAGAACCTTCTTTTACTTACTAAAATAATTTTTTCTACAGGGAGATATTATAGGATAAAGTATATAAATCTATTGTAAGATATCGATATCTTTTGAACTTGAACTTAGATCTTTTCCTTGACAATTAGAGTGTACCGTGTATGATGCTGAGACTGTCCCTTGTACGGAAGTGGTAGGTTCCACGCGTTGTTGGTTTTATTGGGTCTTCCGGTGTGCGTGCTGTGCTCAAGTTACTTTGGTGTTAACATCAGGGTGACTATATGGTTGACGCAAGTCGTTTTGCGTTTAGTATGCTCTTTCCCACATTTATAAACGTAGCGTAAATGTTTTCGCATGTTTGGATGGTTTTAATCGAATTTAATTTAAATTTCTATTACGTTTGTTTCTCTCAAGTATTTGATATTTAAAAAAAAAAAAAAACACGCAAAATCTGTGAACTAAGTTGCCTTAAGTTTCTTAGAAATAAAAATATTTTTGAAATATTTATTATCTATTGATAATCAAAATATATTTACTGTTGTTCATTATATACATTATGCACTGCTTAATAAGTTACGAATTTAGAATAATGAACTTAATACTTATGAAATGATTTGTACGACTAAAAATATCATAGAGAAAATACTTGAGATGAAGTGTGCGAGAGAGTAGGATTAAAGCCTTGCCTGACTGACTTTATATGAGGAAAGGTAAACATTGGCCATTGTCTATGCTTGTCTCTAAAACGTGGGAACGAGTCAAGTGTTTAATTCGAATGATTACTGACCGGACAAACGCGGTCCACGCAAAGCTCATAAATGACGTTAGAATTAAATGATCGAGCACATCGCTCCATATGTATATATACATTTCGACATTGCAAGTGAACGTGTTCTTTATAAGAAAAGGATTAACAAGATAACTTCTTATTATGTTTTGTGTTATTATCTCTAGGATTTACGCAATACGCAAAAATATGTAAAATATAGTACTTATTATACTATTTAATAAACGAAACAAAATCTTTATTTAGGTTTCATCTTTTTAATTATTTTCATAAAAATATGAATTTGACCAAATATCCGCGGTCTAATTGTTAACCTTCAAGCTTTTCGTGGCAATTGCTTCTAAAATTTCAAGTAGTTTGCTCTAGTATGTATCCTACTATTACCATAAGAGCAAATAACTTTAATTCGTGTTCTGTTGATATACTCAAAAGTTCATCGTCTATATATTATTATCTGTTATCTATCGAAGTTTATATACTCTAATTACAATATTATTATTTATTTCTTGTATTAGGAGAAATATTTATCTCGTTTAACAAAAATGCGCAACGCAACTAAATAGTGAGTGAAACGGTGACCTTGAGGGTAATAAAGGTTATCTATATCTCTTAGCTGCTTCGTGTTCGAACAATAATACCTCTTTTAGCAAATTCACAGTACATGACGAGTAAAGATCAACTATGCATGAAATAACTAAACCAATATTATGACTTTAAAGAAATGACTCAACTGAACTACCCTTATCTTCGTTTCTAACATGTTTAGAGCAAGTTTAAAGGTTTTCATATGATACGAGTCCGAAGCGTTTGGTGTTCTTCCATTAGTAAATCGCAAATATTTGGAAAACTATTAGGATAAAGTGAAATATTGCCAACAGTCCAAGTTAATAAATTGATTAAAAAAAAAAAGAACATTATGGTATACAAGAAATATTTATGTAAAATTTTCAACATTTATAAAAATAATAGTTTCTATAAAAATTCACAATCTCTACATTGCCGCTCATTGGTATACACAAGTAACTTAAAAAGTGAGGAAATGAAGATAATAGATGCGATATATAATCGATAATGAAGGTTTTATCCACTTTCGAAGAGGAGTGATCAAATCCCGAACGATTGACACATATTGTATAAATAGAGGCTCTCGTCACACGTTTCACAAAAATGTAGTTAGTATTAAGAGGCGTATGGAAATGAGTTGTCTTGATCTCGAGAAGGTTGTTGTTTAGCGAACGTTCTTACGAAACTTATGTTGCTTTGAACGCTACATTTGTAATACCATCTCCTTTTCGTTTCGCTAACGATAAAGCTACCTTCTTCTTGAAAATGTAGTATTCAAGTTGGAATAACATATCGATGTCTTCTATGACTATTCTATATTGCAACATAATTACGAATAAAAAGTTTTTTCAACATTTTTTAAATTACATTATTTTCGCAGAATTTTTTACATACTTCAAATATATGAAAATCCTGCCAAATCTGAAAGATCCCGGGGGTATTGGAGTCTGGAAACACAATGAGCCATTTTAGAATTAAAAGTCTTTTGAGCATAGTAGAACTGTTTGAATATTGAGATCAGCTTCGACTTAATTATCAAGGCATTATACCCATTGAACTAGAAACAATGCCTACACAACTAATGGTGTCTAGCAAATGGGAGAGAACAAAGTACACGGAGAGTAACGCTCTACTTTTAGTTGAAACTATCTATCTTTTAAGGAAAATTCTTTGGTAATATTATTTCCTGAATTTTGTTCGATACACGGGAATAATTTGGAAGACTCGTATTTGTAAAAACTTTGGAATAATTAAGAACTTATGAGGAACTTATACTCTTCAAAAATCTAGCTGTGGATGCGGAAACTAACTAGAGGAAATGATAATAATTAAATTTTTGGTAAAAACAAACAAAACAAAAAGAGACGGTATTCAATGTAATCATTGCCTTTTGTTGATTAATTATACGAATAGGGTCGTAATAAAAGGGATGAATCTGGATGTTTTTATTAATGATAATTTAATTATTAATAATTTTCATTATGGCGCTTAAGTTAGGATAATTTGAGACTAACATGTGTCATTTCATTATAGATGAACCACGTTCAAGGTGTAGATCATGGGATGACGTAGGACCGACTAAAATGGAAACTGTCGGCCAAACGCACAGACAACATCATCCCTCCTTAGAGGCAACTAGGTCCAATACGTCGACACAGTCGGCTAGAAGCGAGGACTCTTGGTGCTCAGCGTCGGATCATGACCTTTCCTCGGACGACGAAAGTGAGAAGAGTAATATCAGTATTAAGTAAGCACCAATTTCATCGGATAAATTTTAATAATAAATAATAGCTATGAATAATTAGATTTGGTGTCATTTATTGATATCCACTAATTACAAGTTTCATAGTATCTAACAAAAGACAAAATACATAATTTAGATATTTTTATGAAATTTAAACTTTTTCATTTAATGTCCTTTTTTCGAATTGTCATTAAAGAGAGGAAGAAATCTAATGACTTGAATCAGTTCATCGATACAATTGTTGTTGGTTCAGCAAATCAATCATTGGTCTGCTATTTCTTCCCACACTGGCATCCTCCTGCGGGTGTATATAATTAATCGGAACAATTGTTAATTCTCCATAGAAGCAATTGCCAATTGAGGAATACGTTGCACAAGGCAAGGACGCTGTGTGACAAGTGGAGGCCACAAAATATGCGAGTGAACAATGCTGACCCATTGGATTCGCCCGGAAACCATGGAAGACTATCTAGATGGTTCAGTATCCGGAGAGGATCGACGCAACAATATGATGTGGATTCCTCCGACACGGTGTCCCTTACCAGTCCCATCAAAACACCTCAAATGCCGCAACTTTGTGAAGTAATTATCTAGAAGATTAATATCTTAAATAAGGAATTATTCTGTACGTTAATAATGAAAACGAATAGTATTTTTTATTTTTATAATTTTGATTCATCTTTCTCTATAGAGAATTGTTTTATACTTTGATAAAAGAAATAATTAGTATTTTCTATTTATACAGTTATTTTGTTACAAAATTAAAAAGTCTATTAACAAATTTATTATAAAAATTATTGCAAACAATATAAAATAAAAGTTAGAATTTCTCCTAAACACCTATAGTACAGGTTTACACAGATTTACTGAAATATATATGTTTCAGGTTGAAGAGGAAAACAGTGCAATGGTGCAATTTCAGTGCATGCAGCAACGTAGGCAAACTCCACCCGCCCTTCCTCCGACACCTCCGAATTTAACTCCTCAACAGCTAAAACGTCGACATATAGTAGCAGCTATAGTACACTCTGAAAACAGTTATGTGTCCACGTTACAGAGGCTAGTGAACGTACGTACATATTAGTTCGAACTATTTTGTGTACATATGATTCCTTCGGAAAACTTTATGTAAAAATATACTTTCCTCTTCAGGATTACAAGAAACCATTAGAAGAATCCTCGCCGCCTATATTGAGCCAGGCAAAAATAGCAACATTGTTCCACAGATTGCCTGAAATTCTGCAATGCCATACGTTATTTAGAATTGCATTAGCTGAATGCGTACGTTCATGGGACAAGGACGAAAAGTTAGGAGACGTGTTTGTAGCAAGTTTCAGCAAAGCTATCGTTCTTGACATTTATAGTGGGTTTATAAATAATTTTTCAGTAGCTATGGATTTGGCTAAGCAAGAATCAAAAAGAAAGACTGCACTAGCCGATTTTTTCAAGGTATAAATCCATAACAATATTTGCTAATGATTATATTCTATAATAATGGAATTTTTATATAATGGTTATGATTATATTTTAGGTGAAACAAATAAGCGCACACGATAGATTATCCTTCTTTGGATTAATGGTAAAACCTGTGCAGAGGTTTCCACAATTTATACTATTTTTACAAGTGAGTATCTTTTATTTTTGTTTTTAACGGCTACATTGAAATAATGCAAACGTTTTGTTAGGATTTACTGAAACACACGCCACAAGGTCATCACGATAGGATGTCGTTGCAATTGGCGTTGACTCAATTAGAGAGTTTGGCGGAAATGTTGAATGAAAGGAAACGTGAAGCGGAACAGTTCCAAGCGTTTAAAGAAATGCTTCGACATGTATCTGGAAAATTGTCCCATCGACCTCTTTCGTCGTCATCTAGGTATCTTATAAGAGAAGATAATGTCACGCAGTTGGTAAGTGTAGTATATATCCTTAACGCCATTTCAGAGATTCTAATATAATTTGTATCATTTATATCATGGTAAATTATTTTAGGAATTTAATCAAAACGGCATGATAACGAAGTCTAAAAGAAGAAGGTTATTATTATTGAATGATCTTGTAGTGTGCGTTTCGGTAACTCCAAGATCCGCAGAGGATTTTAGCGGGAGTGAAAGACTAACTTTGAAATGGACATATCCTGTATCGGATATTGAGGTATAGGGACGGTATACAATTAATAACGATTGATTACTAACGATTTAAAATATATTTTTAAAATATAATTTTATTAATATCGTCAATAATAGTAATGTTAACAATATTATGTTATACTACAGATTCAGGATACAAGCACTTCACCAACGTTAAGTCGTTTACTGACTGCTGGTCTAAATAAATGCGGAAGCCTAAAATCTGACAAGAGCGGCGATTGCGGACAAGTGGGTGCAGATAGTCTCTGCGTAGAGATGAACGATCTAATGCATGACTATGAAGTCATGTCTAGGATAAGCGATTTAGTCGCACAACTAAAGGGTAAATACGAGGTAAGCCAAATTACATGAAACAAACAAAAATGTTTACTTTGCTTTTATACGTATACAAATAAAAACATTTTGAATTCAAAGGGTATGACGCTTGAGAAAACTAAACAAATTCTGCAATCCATACAACTTTCAATACAACAAAAAGATGAAGACATGGTTTGGGCAGATAGTTGTTGCCTGCAATTAGTAACGAAACAAGGACAGATGTACACGTTTCAAACCGAAAATCCTTTGGTGAAGAAAGACTGGATAACGGAGCTTAGACTAGCACAGCTAGCCTTGGATCCAAATAATTCGCCATCTTGGGAAGTACCTGAACAAGAACAGCGACCATCTACAAAAATGCCACTTTTCGTTAGTTCCCAACAAGTATATCATTCGCAACATCAGACAGAGGTAAGATTTTTACTACCATAAAATATTCTTTTTTAATTATTTGCAAATATAATAATGATTATATTTCTAATTATCTTTTTAATTATCTTTCTTAAATTTTATCAACAATGTTTATACATAATAAAACGATGTTTCTCAGGTACGTTGCGGCTGCTATTATACCACGCAGAATCCACGTCCCACGAGGCGTCGTGGAAGAAGTCAAAGTTACTTGTGGATATGTACAGGCGACGGTATATCCAGTCACGTAACAGTATTTGGTCAATCCACAACAGCCTCGGCAACTTCCTTGAAGCAAATTACAGCTTTTGATTTGGTAGAGACTAGAGTCGCCGCCATAGAGTTCGTAAAGGGTGTTTCTTCCGATCCACTCTCATTAGCGAGCGATCTCGTGTGGATGGGTACGGACTCTCGAAAAATTTTGATCTACATCGCCTCGGAACCTGAGAAGCAAGAAGAACTTGGAAACTATTCCGTCTCAGGTCCAGTGATACAAATCAAGTATCATTGTGACAACGTTTTCGTCGCCCTAGGAATTGGTTTACTTCTTCTGTTCAGAAGGCAAGTGGACGGCACTTGGAATCTGAGAGATCCGTTTGTAATATCCCTAGGCAGCGAACCGGTCTCTTGCTTGATGCCAATTAACGCGTCTGTCTATGCTGCTTGCGGCAAAAAAGTTTGGGTACTTAACGCAGTCAGTGGTGACATCACGAAAAGTTTCAGCGCGCAACACGAACACGTTGGCAGCGTGAAACTGATGGCTCATTCCGGAGTAGGTCTCTGGGTTGCTCTTAAGAATTCCAGCACCGTTTGCCTGTATCATACAGAAACTTTCAAACACCTGCAAGACATCAATATAGCATCCAACGTGTTGAGAGTAACGAGGTCGAACAATGCCTCAAATTCTTGTGGCGATAACTTAAACAACAATCAAACTGCAGTCACTGTGACAGCACTTCTAGCGTGCAAGGGCTTACTCTGGGTCGGTACAAACGTAGGCATCAGTCTGACGATTCCCCTGCCACGATTGGAAGGAGTACCCATCATTAGTGGCCGTGTAAATATTTCATATCACGCGCACTTCGGTCCTATCACCTTCTTACTTGCCATTCAGAATCCGAAGAACACGATAAGCTGTACAACCGATGAAATCGCCGACGAGGAAACTGTACAGTTACGGTCAAAGGAATCTGATAGTAGTAGGAATAGAGATCGAGCAAGTTTGGATTCCTCTATGTCAAACAGTATATTGAAATTGAAACAACAATTGGCGAGCAGCCCAGTAATGTTAAGACGAAAACGTAGCAAAGAATACGAGTACAGAGGTTCGAAGACACTACCCAGAGGGCTCGGATCTGGTGGGGGCTTTCTGTCAAGCTCGATGTCCGGATCGCAGAGTTCTGGAGAGAATTGCGACGTCTACGGCTTATACGGAGAATTAATGTACGTGAAAGATTATGAAAACGAGAATAGCTCTGGCATTGATTTAATTTACGAGCCACTAAGAAGAAGCGATCCAGAACTGGCAGCCATACCAAATAAAGTTAGTACCTTAGATCGTAGACTGAAGATGAAAATCACCAGACCCAGATCGCTCGACTTGTCGAATTGGTCAGTCGATTCTCATGCAAGTTCTCTCTATACGTCTTCTGGCTCTGAAGAGAATCTTTCATTGAAAACTGGCAAATTATCTCGAAATAGTAGTACAGCTAGTCGAAATGGTCCTTATGAAACGACTACTCCCAACAGTAGTATAGCACAGTCTGTACCGGAAACGATATCATCGCCCAATAATTTGAAAACGAACGGTAAGAAGATCAATAAAACGTTGCAACAAATTGAACAGCCTAAAAAAACCGTTCTAACATTAATGGGTGGTCGAGGTTACATCAATTGGAGACAGTTAAACGCGCAATCGGTCACCGACAAAGGCTCTAAATCGGGTTACACTTTCAAAGATCCCAACAGCAACGATGCTCATATCGTGTTGTGGGAAATGAAATTATGATACTCAGTTACGCTAGGCCTATCATTACGCCAGTATGGATAGAAATGTTTAAAAAATGCTTTCAATAGCCGATGGTGAGCTCTGTAGTATCGGCGTATAGGACCAAAAAAGGAAAAAAAAAAATCAGAAACTATTGTCAAACTGATATCCACTTAATTATTAAGGATACTCGGTAAGGATTCGTTAATTAGCGTAGTTTTTAAGTTTAGTCGCAACGAGTGTTCGTTATGAATATCTCGTGGAACATGTTTGAAAACGATGTTCAACATTTCTTGAACGTTCTTATCGTTTGCAGTGCAAAGATCTAGTTTTTTTGTGTAGCTCTCTAAACACAGAAAGAGGAAGCAGAAATCTCGTATTTTATTATACACTCTTTAGTCCTTCAACACGGTCAAGATCTTATATTCCTTTCTCTTAGGCTGTTGTGTTTCTTTCGTGTACACTCGTATATGTTTATTTATATTTTTCTTTTATTTAAAAGAGTAAAAAAAGGAAGCACGTTTAACGGAACAAAAGGCGTTGAGTATATGTGTATAACTATAGAAACGTAATTAAATATTGGGTTTTGAAAATATGTACTGATATACGAGTGTGCGCGTTTATTGGAAGAAAGAATTAATCTTTCAACGTGTATTTTAATAAACATTGTTATTTCTGTAGTTACGTATAAAAACAATTTAAAGCAGTGGTATTCTTATAAATAATTTAACAAAAAATCGAAGGTTACTAATGGATTAATTTGAAATTTAATATGGCGGATGAAAGTGGACATGATTTGAATAGCACTGATTTGAAATAGCAGATTTCGAGCTTTTGTTATTCGGTGGGAATCATGTGATGTGCACATGAATTTGTAAGATATATGAATATAAAACGTTATCTTACGCTTTATACGCAGGACGTTTCGCGTCGTGAGGGAAAGACGATAGAATTTTTAAGTGTTTCTCGTGTTTTCATTTCAAATCTTGTAAATGAAAGTTTAAAAGAAAACCCCAATTTTTGTAAACTGGGGACGAAATAAAGTGCACAGAGCAGCGCCTGTGATTTAATCTTTTTGATGCATTAACTGCGCCTAGCATACGCAAAATCTTTGACAATATTAAACATTTTCTTTAAGTTTTTTCTTGCATCTATAAAATAAAGAAAAAAAAAAAGAAAATTCAAGATATACAAGCAAATTTATTGGACACATTTAGTTTTTTTATTGGTAGAATAAAAGTGAAAAATTTTGAAGTTTGGTTTTTCTAATGCTTTAAAAAAAAAAAAAAAAAAAAGATGAATCTCATGTTGCTATTGTTCTTTACTAAATGATGTTATAGATCATTCGGTAATATTTAATAGCATTTTTTGAAGGTACGTAAGATATATTTTATATCTTTTATAAACGTTAGTACGTTGAACATTTTTGATATATATTTTACTGCCAAACGCGATAAAGATTTCTCAAAAGAAGGAAGAAAAATGGTGGTTGAGAGAAAGGATGCGCAAAACAAAAAGATCTCTGAAGATCGATGACATTGCATGTTGTCCGTTCTTTACTTGTGATACGATCGACCAGGCAAAAAAAAGAAGTTTAAAAATGGAAAAAAGTTTATATCAGTTACCCAGTGAGAGAAGTATATCGTAGTTTTGTCGCAAATGTGCTGTTAAGTTTTTCGCTACCGGCATGGACGAACGAGTCTGCGTGTACATATCATATTTTCCGAGGAAATTAATTTTTATATCGCAAATGAATCCTGGATAGATTTATATTTTGTACACTACTTTTTTTCTGTTTAGGTTTATATAAATATATACATAAATGTAATCTTATTTTGTATTTATACGAATGATACATACACGTGGAATTTATTCAGCAATACTTTATTTTACACACACGGTACACGCACACGTTATACACACATACATTGCGCGCGCATATATTTATTACTTAAAAAAAGTCGTAACGTTGTATTATTGTTATGTACGAAACTCGAAAATTTTGTTACGTTAGCGTTCGAAAAAGCTATTCGATTCAATGATTTTCACTTTGTATTGCTATATTGCTGGATATTATAATTATTTAAAAAAACGAATGTATAAAATTCTTTATTCCTTCTACCTTCCACTTTCTCAATAATTATGAAATATTTGCAATTTCATAATTAACAACAATTTGAAGATTAATAGATTTCTGTTACCATATGAGTATGTAAGGTTTAGGTAGTAAAATAAAATTCTGAATAATATTGGTTTTCAGGTATACGGTTTATTCTTTGTACAATATTACGATATGTTTACATTATAATATGGCGCATAAATAATTTGTTATTCCTACATATAATTCTACTCATATCGCTTCGAATATTTCTTAACGCAGAAAACGAATTTACACATTTTTTTATTCCTACGTTAATAATTTTCATGAGACTTACTAGGATATGCATGAATAAGTACGATATGTGTACTATACAATATGAAATGTTAAGTATTTTACGTTTCCCTAGTTTTGTCAGTTACTTTTTTTCATGAACTTTTTTACGTACAATAAATCTTCTACAACATAGTTTTGTTCCTGTAAATAATTCTTTAAAAGTTTCCTTCTCACGAATTAGAATATGATGTATATTTATTACAATGTGCAAATTAGAAAATAATCATCACTGAAACAATTCGCTGGTAACAAAAACTCTACAATGTTTCGTTAACATAAGTGTAATATCTCGAAAAAGAAATCATAATAAAGACATTACAGAAATTACACATTTACAGCAGCATTCATTTAATTATTTTCATCTCACTACTTAATTTCAATATATGTATATATTTATTATACATGACAGAGAATTCATTTTTGTTTCAAGACTGTATGTATGCATGTATGTAACAAACTACTAAGGTTTTTTTACTCTGGTATGGTGCTCTATTAATTCTACATTATATCTATAGTTATTTAATTACAATCATCTTCGTCTGTTTGCTTAAATATACATATATCATGATAGTAGAGCGGAAAATGAATTTATCTACATTGCAGTTCTAATACAGAAATACAAGCTTTGTTGACTGTCACTTAACAGATCGCTATATATAACGGTATTTTCTTTTAAGTTAAAAATGATGATTTCTCTTGATTGCAACTTCAAAACGTGGATTCGATTACATAAATTCTCAGAAATTACAATTTGCAACATCTTAGAATGTTAGTTTCTTGAAACTTTACTTTCTATTCCCTGTTTTTTATTTTAAAATACTAAAGTATAAAGTACAGCAGAAAAGATGCACATACAAACAGAATACTTACATTATATATTCAGTTTGTGATAACATGAAATATCCCACTTTTTTATGCATATAAGTTGTTTGTTGTATATTTATAAACCTCTTAATTAACATATCGTAATTTGTTCATTTTTCTCCGTCTTCAAACATAGTTCGATATTTAATTATATGCTTAAATCTTACACGGTATTTCGTTTAAAAGTATATCAAAATCGAAAGGCGCAAATCGACAGTGTTTGTTAAAGAATCAAACGCACTGTAACTCCTTAACATTAAAATACGAATTTGTCTTTCATTGTAAAAAGCATGATTGATTTGCCGCGTCATACGAAGTGCATGTACGGGTTTCCTGTTTCAAACCTTTTTCTTATTAGAGTGTCGCCATAACTGCAACTGTATCATTCTATTACATGTATTTATAAAATACCTATATATACATATACGTACACGTATGTAATGCAGATAACATAATAGATAATACCTGCCCGAGCTGCCTCTATTCTGTCGCACACTTAAATATTTGGTGCTGTTTTTAACTTAAAATATATTTAATTCACGGGGAAGTTGAAACTTCTCCTTAGAGACGGTAGATGAAAATTATGAAATGTTCATTCCATAAAAATCAAGTGGAAAAAAGATATGGTTACCAATTAAGAGTTATTATGAAATACATAATACTGCTAGAAATTTGTTTTTATCCAATTTAATGAATTTTCAATATTACTGTTTTTGTTTTTCATTTCTGTAATATTGAAAATATCATTAGGAACTTATAATGGATACATATGTCAGCTCTCACATTGCATACATGCTTGGTAAATGGTGTGATAATTTAATATGATTACTCTTAATACGATGACACATACTAATCTTTCCTTTTATTAAATAAAAATAAAACATAATGAAAATATTGAGATATATAAATTATTATAACAATTCATACCAGCCTTATAATTTGTTCAAGTTATACATATCACCTCGAACATTTAATTACATTAACGTATTGACAAAGGATAGATATACATGATTTTATTTATTTAAGTTTAATGATTTTACTCATTTAAATTAAGGCAGAAAAAAATAGTCATTTTTATTATTATTATTATTAATATGAAACTAAACCATCTACACGATTAAAAATTTACAATTAAATATCTTTTCCTCGATTAAAGATATATAAGATAAACAACTAAAGATATTCTTTATAATTAAATCAAATATCATATCAGTTTCAGAATTACATTGTTCTGTTTTTTTCATGCACTTTTTGCAATAAAAATATTTATAAGTTAAATAACTGTACTTGAAAAATGAAAATTACATGCATTTACATGTTCTAGAGTACAATAGAAAAAGATTTGCACATTTACACTTTTATTAACAAAGAAAGACATTAGGATAATCTGTATTAAAACCTTGGAAATAATATATAGGAATTAATGATAATTTATCCGTAAAATTATAGTTATGCGATCGAAAATTTAATCATTGTATAATACATCATTCATCTCAAAATATCTTAAAGTCAATAACTAATCAAAATTTATACCAATCAATAATGTGCCCAAGCATGCAATATTTTTCTTCATAGGTGCTACTTTTCTCCAGCACTGAAGACCACTTGAAATTTTTGTTATTTCATTTATATAGTTTGTGTGCGTGTATGTAATCACAATATATCGCTTAAAACAATGTTTGGCCAAGTTTTATTGCAAAATGTATGAAGATATAAATAATAATAATATATCAAAAATATTAGTAAACACCTTGATAATATAAATCATTTGATTAAAGCAAATATCACTTTCAATAATAGTAAGAAAAGTAAATGCAAGCGAATAATAAATTACTAGCATCTAATATATATATACATATAAATGTATATGTACATATAATATATAAGGTATAAACGTAATAAATAGTAACTAAATCAAAGCTGCAATTTTTATATAAAAATAAAAATAATTAATGATACTCATTTGACTAAAGATCAGGCAGTGTCTAATCTTGTGATCGTATTAATTACTCGTATGTTTAACTTTTTTTTACTGGAATGTTTGCCTAAATCTTCATAAATAGTATCAAACTTTATTTAAGTACTCCGGTATTGTTTGCTATTTTCGAACGGCAAATCTCATTTTTAACGTCGGCCAAATACGATAATACATTGTTGATGCAGGCACAGTAATAAACTCTAACAAAAAGTTATAAATGCTAGCAGATTGAGTAATTCATATTAAAAACATTGCTTGTCACTTTACTTTAAAAGTAAGCAATAATAATTGTGGCTTTGTTGTAATGTTTCACAGGTAAGAAATGCAACATCAATGAAACCATTGTAATAATGGTATGAAAAGTTAATTAACAAATTTAAAAGGAATGATGTAAACATACTACATAAAAAATATTTGTAGTTATATAATATACATAACACATAATTTTATAATAAACTGAATGGAGCAATGGTCCCAAAATTGTTACTATGAGAAATTGGAAATTGGTAACCCACGAATGAATTAATCAAGTTTCAGTCAATTTACGAACCTTGTTTTCGTCAATAAGATGTTTCGTACATCCTATATCAAAGTGATAATTATGTCCAATACATGCTGGTGTAACAAGTAGACTATATATAAAAACCATTCACTCTTATACATGTGTACGTTTTTCTCCATAAATGTATCAAATGGTGAGGACAGAAAAAGAAGAAATTAATCACCTAGAGAACAACGTCGGGCAGGGAGCAATGCCACTAGGCTAATTGCGTCCCACTTCGTCCACCATGATGTCCCATACCAATCATAGAACCGCCGCCGCCGACATCATCGCGAACGATTTTTCTTTCTTTGTAATAAATTTCTTCGCTTTCCTTATCGCATAATAACAACACTGCTCCACCAAACAAAAATATAGCCGCACCCCAACCAACTCCGTATGCCCAACCAAATTCCCACATTGGTCGATTTCCTGTGTAATATAATTCTTATTATATAAAATATTTAAAAAGGTAGAATTGATCGTTTGGAATGAATTTTAAAATATATATTTTACAGATATACAAACTTACCAAAGTTAAGTTCTGCAGCAAAACACACTGGGTATATTACTAAAGCTATTAAGAGTGATACCACTAAAATATAAGAAAAATATAGATGTACTTTACAGAAATACATACACTATACATACATATATTTATATTACAAAAATACTATACATATATTTACTGTTTTAAGTAATGAATCTTACATGCAAATCCCATACAGAAGACTGCAAATCTATAATATTTATGTTTGTCACGATTATCTTGTGACCTCAAACCAAGACCAGTGAGAATCGTTGCTGCAATATCTGTTATTAAACATACGACACATAAGGCAGCAGCTGCTTTTATATAAGCTGTAAAGAAAGAAAAACTAGATTAATTGCTTAAAGAATTCTACCAAATGTAATTAATTTGTTTGAACATACCAACGTCTCTAGCTTGAAAACATCCTGCCGAATCTGGCACATTAAATGGGAGAGGAGTAGGTGCTGCTTCTTCAATGCAATGTGCAAATAGACCTTGTCTCCATCCCAATGCCATTAACCAGTCGGTAGAGGCTAAGCCCATTATCATTAATAATATTACTATTATTCCACATATGAATGCTATCACCTGTAACATAAAAACAAAGTTGCATCTTTATCATTTAATTCAGAAAAGTATATTTTCATCACTAATTTTGTACTACACAATACTATAGAATTTTAACTCCAATATTATTTAAGCCTCTTAGAAGGCAAACTAATCAACTGCACGTTCTGAGCTTCTCAAAGTACAAATACAACTTCTATGTATACATTTTTAGATTTATTTCAAACTTGACCAATATAATTATGATATTAAAGTGCCTTTACAAAATTGATAAAATTTCAAAATACTTTGTATAATACATAATATATTTATAAAAAGTTTCTACAAGTGTTCAAATACTTTCATAAACTACTGTACATAAATAGTCAATCATTACACAAAGTACTCATTATCACCTCTACAAACTTATAAAAAAGACATCCCGAGTATACCTGTGCGATTTCAGTATCGCCCATGTGATCTTCCGCGACTGTATACATGATCATCGTAAATCCAGCGTACACTGTTAAGATTAGCCCCAACGGACAAAACCAAAATGCACCTATCTAATTAAGAGGGTCTCGAACTCTTCACACTTTCTTTGGTCTCTTCAACGAATATCATTTACGGGACATCGTACACTCCTCCGCACATCACCCTCAACAGACGTCGAGAAAGCATTTAGAAACGATTCAGAGACATGGAACTCTCCCAAAATGACAAACACTTCCAGGGTAAACACAGCTCGCGTTTCCCGTATATATACCTTTGTTCGATACGAATAAAACAATAATTTTTCTAATCAAGTTCCCGCTTCGAACGCCACGCGAAGTACATTTTGTTGGTAGAGCTATCTCCTTTGTTTCTATATTGGTTTATTCACTAAAAAAAAAAACGGAAAAATATCGTTTGGCTAGCAAGATCGAACAGAGACAATCTCCATCCGAAGTTGGGGGAGTAATTGGGTTCCAGGGAAGCTGCGCCCATTAAAGGTCGTGGCGCAGTGCGCGTACGTGATAGAGGGTGCTTTTTAGGATAGACGAAACTTGAGACGAACGCTTCCATTTATAGAAATTTTCCTAATCACGTGACAACGTACAAATAATTCAGCTTTCTTAAGTGGATATTGATATATATGTTCTACCTTTATTGATATGTTGTATGTTATTAATAAAATGCAGATGTTTATACATTTTTATATTTTTATGAACATAATTAAAAAATTTGGAGGCAAATAGAAATTCCTTTCATCCACTAAATATTATAAAGTACTGTACTTTAAATATTATGTGGGTTTTTACAACCTTAAATTTCCCAAAAATGCATAAACATTCCCAGTCTGATTATTAGTAATAGTAATCATATAATATTGGAATTCGAAATTTAGTCATATTGATTGATATTTTTAAATCAAATTGCATTTATGCAATTTATATATATTGCATTTTTTAGAATAATTTTTATTGTTTTATAATAATATATCTGTAGTTATAAATATTTTGAGAATATAAGATAAGATTCATACAACATATTGAAGTTAAAAATAAATTAAAACATTTGAAACTTACCTTGAAAGGTCTAGTAATAGTGATTGTTTCAATAGTGGTTGCTTGTGGCATTGTTTGTGTCTATAAGTATATCTGAAAATAAAATTAATTCATAATAATAAAAAAAAAAAAAATGAAAACAATACTACTAATAGAATAAAATTGTAAGTAATGCAATGGAATCAAAATAATCGTTTTGTAAAAAACATAAATAATAGAAGAAATGAATAACCATTGATAATGATATGTTAAATCAGATAAACAAAGTAAAGATCATTGTGGTAAATTTTTTTCATCTATTTTATATTTATTTTTTATACATAATATATTTTACAAAAATGGAAAGTTTACTTTCTAAAATCACCTTTTATAACTTTATTTAGTACGTGTACAACTTTTAAAATATTTTATGATATTTTAATCAGTATAAACTTCTTAACACGTTGCAGTAGAAGCTTCTATCTAATAATATAACTTGAGTTAACTAACATAGTAAACTATACTTGTTATAAATTCCAGAAGTAGAAAAATATTATACACTGAGTCAACCTGCTCATGTATATCAATCATAAATTGTTGGTTGATAAAAGATTAACACATCTTAACAATTATCAATTCTGTTCTAAAAGCAAACCACTTGTTATTATGGGAGTGGCATGATTCCTTAACAAAATTATATTATTTACTGAGTCCAATGTGTCACAAGAAAAAATAGAGGTTTCAACTATTTTTTAAATAATATACATATTAAATTATATTTTATTAGAAACCCTAAAAAATTCAGACTATTACAAATATTTTAAATAAAACTTTTTCTTAAATAGATGGATAACTAATAGTTTTACAACACTTCAAATTTTTCATTTTAAAGTAATTTTCTGACAAAATGTATTTTTCTTAGTTGAGTCACTCTTCTAGGAAACAAACAGGGTAATAAAGATTTACAATATCCTATATCACTGACGTCCCGCACAATGAGCATATCATCAGTAGTGCACTACTTATCCGGTGAAAATTAGTTTTTCATCTTAACAAAATAAGACACTTACAAATGATTGATATATTCACCCTATAACCTTATCAGTCACTGCGCACACATCGAGCATTTAATAAATAGATGTGAGTTTAGAGTTTGCTAGCTTAAGAAAAAGTTGTGTATAAATATAAAATCCGATTCAACGATAAAAACAATAATGCGATTCAATCTTAAGGGTTATGTCACTAGAAATGTCAACACAAGTTTCAACAATACATTTACTATATGTATACTGAAGTATATTCTCGTACTACTGATACATATACAATAAAGGAACACAGATAGACACAATGAATAATCGCTTGGAGAGCTTGTAAGGGACGAACATTCTTATTGGCCCTCCTCCTGTTGTGATTTGTAACCTCGACACTGATTGGCATTTCCATCCATTTTCTTGTTCAACTCGGAACTCGCTCTAATTTTGAACGTACATATTTCGTCCAATTAAAAAAGTGATCTCAAAGTACTCGAAACTACCAGTGAAATAACAATATAAATATATTATATTTTATTTTTATATAAAATCACTATATCTATTTTCTTTATTTTGAACTTCGTGTATCTTTAAAAATCTTCTTAGGTTATGTTGTCAAAGTATCTATATTAAAAATTAGCATTAAAAATTGATATAATTAAATTGCTATATTAATTTTCAGTGCTCTAAACTTTATATATTTCTAAAAATGTTTCTTAGCATCTTATTACGTCTAAACATATACATATAATAAGGCCAATCTGTTTCATAAGTTATTTTTGTCAATAATATTAAATAAAAATTAAATAATAAAAATAACAGTAATGTTAGGTAATAATATAATATAATATAAAAATAATATTAATTAATAAGGATAATGCAATAAATTCTTTCGTAATTGTTGTTTGTATACATAACACGAATGAAAATATTTAAAATAATATTCTATATTTATATTTATTTTAAATATTCTATATTTACAATAATTCTATATTTAACAATAATATAAAAATTTCTTTAAACACTAATTATATGTATGAATATGTTGTGAATCGACAAGTTTTTTAAAACTCACGCATATTTATGCGGAACTTTTGAATTATAATATATGCTGCATTAAATACAATGAAATTTATGAAATTAAAGATAATCGCAATCTAATAGGACAATTGCATTTAATGACATATATCTCAACTTGTATGTAACAAATTAATGTATGGATATAAAAAATATGCTACATGCAATTTAATAATTAAAAATAGTAAATTATAGCAATCATATGATATAACATTATTATATTACATTATAATGTTTACTTGAAATTTTCAATACTTATTGTGTTCTAAATAAAAAAATTGAAATAGTTTATTGACAATTTAATACAAGACAAAATTTTGGAAAAAGTTGATAGCACAAATCTGGTTGAGCATGTCAAACATGTGCACCTTTCTAAATATAACGATGACGTCAGTGAATGACGTCAGCACCATGACACGTTTCTTTAAACTAACACATAAACCTATCAACATTATACATGTGAATATCGTTATATATCAAATCTAGATTTTATGTCATTTGATGTTTCAAATGTTTACACATATATCAATATCAGTTAAAGAAATTATTCAACTAAAATTACAGGAAAGAACATAATTGAAACATACATAAAAGCTGTGATTAATCTTAAAGGATTTCATTATTTCAATATCTACATCTTAAACAAATAAATGTAGCTGATTTGTGAAATCATGTATACTTGAAATGCGATATCATTTTTTACGACGTCTGAGTAATTTCAACATTCTTTCGTTGGAATACTGATTAAAAGATTGTTTTCATGACTAAATACATAGACTATAAAATCATATAATAATTGTAAATTAATGTAATAATATATGAAATTTATATGTATGTATATAATTATTGTATAAATAATAATAATACATACATATATACCACATTGCTTTATGTTACATATGGAATAAAAGTAACTAACTAAATTTTAATAATTTTACTGATTATTCATAGATCAAAAAACAACCAACATGTTTCTCTTGTTCTTATAAAGTCGGAAGACAAAGTCAACAATTCACTCAATGCTACATATATTATAAATTATAAATACGATTATATGATCGAACTATTTAGATATACATATGAAGATTATAAGTGAAAAACATGGTAAGTCACATTTCCTACCTTTTATAAAAGAGCAGTTTTAAAATTCGATGTGTTGTCAATCAATTAGACACTAAAATTTGTTTAAAAATATTCTTAAACATTCCAAAAATATTAATAACAATATGCAGATTAATATTAATTAAGTTAAACTAACATCATAGTTCTATCACTAATTTCTTAAAGGCTTGCATCTTCGAACCTCAGATCATTCCTTCAGATTCTTATCAGATTATTCCTTTTTCTAACTATTTTATATTAAAATACTATTTTTTAAATACTTAAACAAGTAACATAAAGATTAGAAAATTAACGTGCCATGTTTTTTCTCTGTAGTCTTCATATACGAATCGTAGTTGCAATAAAAGAGAATGTTTAAGAAAACGAAGTTAGTATTGAATACTAAATAAGATACAGTTTATAAAATATAGAATATGCATACATATAATATATATATATACATATATATAAATTATGTAACATTTATATAAATTTGATATAACGCTTTTTATATACAAAAATTTGTGCATTTAATAAATTAATACTTTTATTAACTATAATAAGTGTTTCAATAATATCAAAAACCAACACTATTATAAACAAATACATAATATTTCTGAAACACCATTTTGCCCGATTATTAACAAATATACCACTGTATATGAATCACAGTATAATGACTAGTAAGTCGAAGGTAATATTTAAGAAAACGTCGCTAGTATTTGATGTGAAGCACATATGTAGGAGAGCATCGTCCATCACCCATCACTATCCGATGTACGATCAGTTTTTTGAGGGGGTGGAGGGAAAGCACGTCGGCCATTTTGATGGTGACGCGCAGCGCGGAGGTCGTGGGCTCCACCAGTGACGAAGCCACTGGAGTTTTGACGTGGCTGCTACGTACCTGCCCGTTTGCCCACTCCGATTGCAGCAAAGTTGGTGACGAGAAATACGTAACTGGTAAGTACCCAGCTGGAGAATAATAACAACCGGGCATGGACCACTGCGCTAACGGTGCACCGAAAATTGTTGCCAAAACTACTAGCATTTGATTTTTCATGATCCTAGTACAATCAGTTTTACGTCTGCTATGGAATATGCCGTAAAATATGGCGCCTTAAGAAAGATGTATGAATTTCTCGAAAAGGGCAATGGGGGTTACGTGACAATTCTGACATCTCTTTTCACCAATAACCGACACACCGTGATGCCAATCGGTACAACCTTAGCCATGTTTCATCGTGTTTTTTTCATTAATTTTTTGACCCTTCAATCATCCACGAGAACATCTCTTTTAAGTGTTTATTGTTCTCGTATTATTTTTAGATCTGCTTATGTAAATGACGCAGTAACACCGCCGATCGCTGACTGGCGGGAAATTTAAAACTTTTGCACTTTAACGGGTAGATCCTGATTTTGACTTGAATACATACAGGTTTTTGAAATCCTATTTGTTCCGACGATGTTTATATTTAGTCTGGAATTCGTTTCGTAATACTTCAACTATGCATATATATTTGACTTTTTTCAATAAAATATTGTCTACGGTTTTTGTGTAGTTTTGTTTTCATTAAAATGCTTAAAAGATCACTGAGGAGATTAAATGTAATCTTAATGAGATGTATACGATGTTTATTCTTAATAGGACGATTTGATTAAATGTAAAATTTTTTGTTGTGCAGCAATTTTATCATTTAGTGTATTAAAAAATAGATTTAATTATCAGTGATAAGAATTAAAAGGTTTGATTATACAGTATATATAAATACAATTATAAAAATATACGTAATTATGAAATTATTTTGCATCTTTTGTAGGGTTTGAAGTCCCCAGGCTATGGAAAGTATGGTTGAGGAAAATGGATCAGCTGTTGACCCATTGTCTACGGGTTCTCAAAGCGGTGACGCAGCACCAGCAATAGCTACATCGGTACAATCTCTCAATAGAACACAGCAGCAAACTCATCATCTGGTAGCTTCTACCAGCATTGTGCAACTGACACTACCTACGTCAGGGGCAACACAGGTATACAGGAGAATCTCCTGTGTATCTATGTCTGATCATTTATTTCTTTATTTTAGTTCAAAGCATGCATATATAATTTATTTATGTTTTTAATTATAATTATCAATTAATTAAATAAGCACTGTTTGTATATTCACTCTTGCATAATGCTGGTTTAAATTAAGAAACTAAAATTCAAATAGTTTTCTTAATTAATTACTTCTTTATTTGTTGATACAATGAATTTGGTGTTTCAATTTTTATGATAGATATTTTTATGAAATAATTGTTTCATACCCACTTTATCATGACTTGCATATGCATGATGATATCAATCAATTATAAAATTTATTATATTTGGTTCATATTAAAACATTTTAAAAATATTCATGTTCATTTATTCAGTAATATCTATTTTTTAACATGCATAACATTTTATACATTTATGTTTATTTTTTGTTTAGGTACAGTCTGTTATACAACCTAATCAACAATCAGTAATTCAAACTGCAACGAACATTCAACCTGTTGCTATTTCAAAAGGAAATGTCATACTTGTCAGCAAACCCAACTCTGTCATACAAACAGCCCAAGCAAGTTTGCAAACACTTCAGGTAAATATCTCGAGACCAAGTTATACTGTTGATCTCTTCTCATCTTCTTTTAAATAAACCATTTATAAGTAGATATAAAATTTGAATATAAATAATAGCATTTTATATATATTAAATATTAAAAATAAATAATAAATAAATAATATTCAATAAATATAATAAAATATTATATTGTACATTAATGTATTAGGTGGTTGAAACTGGTAGTGATGATAGTTTCTCAGATTCAGAAGAATCTCCAGAACAAAGGGGAGGAATTCTTACCAGACGGCCATCTTACAAGAAAATTCTCAATGACTTAGGTGGTGGTGAAATTACAGGTATGATAAATTTATTTTTATCACATATCAGGAATAGAATTAAAATCAGAACAAACATTTCAATACTTAATAGAATATTTACAAGAAGTAACAAGTTGTCATCTAGATATTTTATTACTTTAATTAAACTTACATATAAATTTATTATTTCATTTATACAGGATGACCAAATAACATGTGAAAGTGGGTATAACGCGATTTCTTGTAGAAGAATAAAAAAGAAAGTACATCAGATAAAATTTTTCCATTCACGACTTAATTTTCGAGAAAATTGAGTTTAAAAATTTATGAAGTATACTTGAACTTGGCTAATTCCGGACTGGACAAGACTAAATCATTGACAGGAGGTCATTTTATGTGTAAAAATAAGTCGAAAATGTAAAATTAAGAAAATAGAGTTTGAATATATTTATTTAAGAATCGACCTAGTACATATATATGATAAATTTTCAAATTATTCATTATTTTTCTTAGAAACAAAGCGTTTTGCTAAAAAACTTTACTTCTCGGGTCGATTATTTTGTTTTTGTCCATTTTGGAATTACTTATGTTCAAATATATTTGATAAATTTTCAAACTCAATTTTCTCAAAAACTAAACAGAGAATGAACAAATTTTATTCTATATTTTTTTCTTATTTTTTCGCAAGGAATCACGTCGTGCTTACTTTTACATGTTATTCGGGCTGATGTATATATGTATATGTATAAAATTATTACATTTACCTTTTTATTCCAAGTCTTCCATATCTTCAAAAGTACATTGACTCTTAGGAAATGATAAAGTGCATGTCAGTTCATACAACTATTGTTATGTACTGTCTACGTATTTCTTAAATAATTATTCCAATTAGTAATTATCTTATTAATTTACTTTACATCTGAATAAATATATGTATAATCAATCTGTCTTATAAGTCATTTTTTATCAAACAAATATTTAAGTACATTTATATAACTGTATTAGGATAATAATAAGGAATAAAAATGTGATACTTTATGCTTCTTAATATTTTATTCTATACATCTAAGAAAGGGAATGCCATACCAAGCTTAGAATGTAAGTTAAAATTTAAGTTAATAATATTAAATCAAAAACAATGCAATGAACTCTCCTCTAACCATTATTTATAGATACATGACATGAAGAAAAATTATTTATTTTTATTTAAATGAAATCCCGTTTATGTTTATTTATTTAGTATCAATAAAATGAACTAAAAAGTAACGTTTTTATAATTTAAGGTAAATACACAATTAATTTGATTAAAAATATCTAGTATTCTCAATATATCTATTTATAGATAATTAGTCAATTATAAATTTTATAGTTAAAGTTAAAGATATTTATAACTAAAATTTAAAAAATTATTAAAATCGACGAGACACATTTGTTATTTTTAATAAAGTTTCATTTTCTACAAAAAATCGAACATTAAAAAGTTATTTGTTCTATTTATACTTTACAAGACTGCATGTTTTTATTGCTTAGCTTTTATTTTTATTTTAATCTATTTCCTTTTTGTATGAGCTGACTGACTGCACAGCATTATGATAAAAATATGAAAACAGCAGCCAGAAAGGAAATAGCATACAATGATATTTTATTTTTATTATACTTTTTATTTATACAAAATCATCTTTCTGGATGCACATCTTTTTAAACATACACATATGTACAATTATATGCTTTTATGCAATCAGGAAAGTTATTTAAGAAGAAATGTACCAAATATTAACCAAATTGTTTTGGTATCATTGTTTCTAGAAATGAATGCCATAAGATATTCATTATATTATTTTCTCATGAAATATATGTCACATTCTGGAAATTTTTCAAATTGATTTAGATTAAATAAATTAACACCGATAACAACTCTGTTATAATTGGGGGTTGTATTAATTCGGTGTTACAGACGGTCGATTGCCCCCTCTAGAATCATCTTCTGAGTGTGATTCTAACGTGGACAGTGAAGTGTCATCCCATTCGCTTCATTATCAGACAGGTTGGTTATTTTTTCTTCTACATATCTTTCCTGGCTGTCCTTTATTTAATTCTGTGCGCAATCCTAGCCATTGTCCTTCCATTTTAACGAAGATAATGTTAGGAGAGTAAATTAGAACTATTAGTTTGAAGAACTTAAAATTTCATTTCTTTTGTCCTTATACATATTACCTGATGTAATACTATATATGGTTTAATATTTTGTATGATTGCTTGGTGTGGCATCCTTGCTTATGGGGTTTTCAATTCTGTTTATAAATATATATAGGTTTATCTATATATACTCAATAATATAAATAATCATTATAATTATTAAAAAACCATTCATATTTATGTTTACCTTTTCTATGTTCCATCATTTAAAATAAATGACTTTTACTACCTCTATTTAGTAAAGAATTGTGTTATATGAAATATGCTTAATTAGATGTGTATTGTCTTTATTAATACTGCGTCAGTAATTGAGATTAATGTAATTTACAGTAATTCCTGCTGGAACCATACAAATTGCAACTCAAGGGGAAGGTGTGCCTGGACTTCATACATTAACTATGAGTAATGCAGCAACTGCTGGTGGAGCTATAGTACAGTATGCACAAGGCCAAGATACACAATTTTTTGTCCCAGGTGCGCGTTTTTTCATAGTTTTTTAACATTGAATTTTTTAATAACTGATATATCCCTGACATTTTCTTTTAATTTTTTTTTAAATATAAATAATTTTTGTATTCAGTAGAAGTGTGCGAGTATCCGAAATTATGGATATTCACAAACCTCAGATTTTAATTAAAAACTTTTAGGATCCTAATTCAATTGTTAAAAAAATTCTGGTACTCGCTTACTTTTAGTATTTAATAATAATATTAATAATATACATAAATTTTCATTGACTGATTGTGAATAACAAAATTAAAAATTTGGGGAATACAGTCTCTGACAATGTTCCAGCTTACACAGGACATGGTGTTGTAGTAGAAGATGCAGCTAGAAAAAGAGAATTAAGGTTGCTTAAAAATAGGTAAGATTTGAAGAAACTGGAAATGCTTTTAATTATAATTTTTCTAACTGTTCTTGTTTATACAAATATTTGAAAATATACAAATACTTTTTTTTTATAGACAAGCAGCCCGCGAGTGTAGAAGGAAAAAGAAAGAATATATAAAGTGTTTAGAAAACCGTGTCGCGATATTGGAAAATAGAAATCAGACGTTAATAGAAGAACTCAAATCGTTAAAACAGCTATGCGAACCGAAAACTGACTGAGGTTGGTGTTTAATGTTGAAACATTGTATGAAAACTATTAACCTGCTAAAAAATTTGTACATGTCTTCTTTATGTACATTATCCTAAACGTTGTTAGGTAAGCGATGGTGGTGTACATGCATTCTTATAAATAAGTGTTTCTGTAACATACTGTATTTAAAATGCGAATATGAAGGCTTGTGAAACTTGCTGTTACTAAAGCGAGAAGCCAAAGGTATATGAGATGCAGAGGCAGCAAACTTATAGGCAATATTCTGGAAGTCAATCTATATTTTGGATAAACTTAACAATCATATAAATTTAGATTATTAACGTCTATATTATTAACGTTATATTCATTTAGATTACAGTGACTATGTGATGTTGAACGGAACTGTTTTACTTACACATAAATATTGTATTCATGTAGTTTCATTCTATTCGAAAAAATTTACATTAGTAAAAAAGTGAAAAGAATTATAAAAAACAAGAACACGAGAGTATATTTAGTAGTCAATTTATAATAAATAATTGATCGCTAAAAAATACACATACTTGAGGAAAACGCCTTATACACAATATTTGCTAGTGTAACTTAGAAATTAGGTACAGCTACGAATTAAAATCACATAGTTTCTGCATTAAAAAAAGAGCGTAGTTGTTAGACAATAGTATCTGTATAATTTTTTTCCAATTTCTCTATTCTTTTATACTTGAAAGAGGCAGTTCCATTAAAAAAGTGCATCTATTAGAGGTGTTTGAATGAAAAGATAATGGGATGGTTGTAAATAGATAAATAGACCGAAATTCTACTTTGATCATTGCTGCTGCAATATGTACGTGTATAAAGTGTCGTCTCAATATAATTTTTTACTTTAGATACAAACTTCAGAAATGTATTATGAAGAAAAATATAATTTATACAATGTAGAGAAATGTGCTATAAAAAAGCATTAGGTGAAATGCTCTCGTCTTATTTTACTTTCTATTTTAAGATGCCTCAAGTGCAAGAAGGTGAAAAACAGAATTTGTAAAATATAAATATAAATGTAATATATATCTGGAGTGCCTTGAAGATTTCTGTATAGGGTGATTTATAAATGCATGTCAATACTTCAGATGATGAATCTACGCTAATCTACTTTAATGTATAGATTCACTCCCTGAAGTATTGACATGCATTTATGAATCATCCTGTATATATAAGTAGTATACAAATAAACACGCGCAAGTGCGCTCACATACATACATACGTACGTATGTATAGAATTATGTTTTAGGTAAATATGGGTACATAACAATATTTTTGAATTATATATTATGTTATAGCTTTACATTCTGCGTAAAAATCGTACAGTTGCGTTAAAATTGAAATTTCTATTCCGATACATTTTCATATTTTTTAAAATTAAATAAAACCTTTAAATCGCTAGTGTAAGCCATAAACTAAATTACATGTCGATACGATTGCATCTATTTCATTTTCCAATAGAAAACAGGAAAATTTGTTACAATCAGATAATTTGCATATTATGTTTTATAATATTATTAAAAAGAAATTATTTTTTAATGTCTGACACATACTTATCATCATGCTAGGAATTATTTATCCAATGCATTTTTCCTATGAAATCAATGTTCTGTAATCTAAGTATGAAAACTATTTGATGTATAATTTTGATTGTTATATATTTATAAGAAAAATACAATTTCAAATACGAAAGATCCAGTTTGATCATTCAATGATGTAATATAAACTCTTCAACACGTTTAAGAATGATATTATTGATCATTTGAAATTATTTCATTGATGTAATTTTGTTTGTTTTTGATTTTTCATAGGATATCAAAATATTATTGTTTGTAAAATAATTTATACAAAAACATACTTGTAATATTAATTTCATACTATTTGCATAAATATCATTTTTTTAATATTAATAATATATATTTTTTAAATAAAATCCAGATAAAATTTACAGTGACTGATCAGACTGGAAAGATTTGTTGTATAGGTATGATGTATAATTTGTCAAGTTTATTTGGCATCAAAACTATTCACTCTGATAATAGAAAAAAAATACAGTTATAATCTTCGTACATGCTTAATATATCATTTGTAATTGAATAATTTTATTGCAAAGTAGATCGTTTCCGAATTATTCTCTGTAAATTGAAAGTACAATGTACTTATAGTGACTTGTTATAAAATAAGAACGATTCACTATAAGTTTCTTTTCCCCTACAGATTTGGTTTAATTTAGGCAAGGTAATACTGTACACATTTTCATCTGTGTTTTAATGTTAATTATATGTATGATATATGTATATCTTGATTGCTGCACCGATGATATGAAATATTGTATATAGATAATATATGTATTTTTGCATATCATTTGTTTTTGAAAAATATAATTCATAAACCTCTTTAAGGATACTGTTATTTTATTACAAAGACATAGAAAACAATTGAAATAAAAGAGATTGAAAATTAACTGTTTAGACATTTAATCAAATATTAAGTAAATAGAAATATATATTTTAAAAAATAGTATTTATTATATGTACAGTTACTTTCTTGTTAAAAGTACAAATTAGATGATACTGCTTCAGTGGATTATCTTCTCACCTAAAATATGAAAAATATTATAAAATACATGTCTTAAACATATTAAGTTTGAACATTTAGGTTTAAAAATTCAGTTGGTAGTGCATGTAGTGAATAATCATGAACTCATATATGAGTGATTAAATCATCATATATATTAAAATTCTTAATACAAATCTTATAAGTAAGTAATAATAATACTAACCATATTGCAATAACTTTTTGTAAGTATTATATCTTCATTCAATAACCTGAAATCAATATAACTAAATTAAATTTTCATTAACAATTATAATATATGTTTACTTAAAACAAATGATTCAGTTGGTAGTGCATGTAGTGAATAATCATGAACTCATATATGAGTGATTAAATCATCATATATATTAAAATTCTTAATACAAATCTTATAAGGAAGTAATAATAATACTAACCATATTGCAATAACTTTTTGTAAGTATTATATCTTCATTCAATAACCTGAAATCAATATAATTAAATTAAATTTTCATTAACAATTATAATATATGTTTACTTAAAACAAATGATTCAGTTGGTAGTGCATGTATCAAATAATCATGGAATCCTACATAGTGGTTAATGATTCATCATATAGACTCTTATATTACTGCAAATAAGAATAAGAAAAAATACAGTACATATTATTTCATTCTTCCTTGATATTCTTTGATTAACCATTAGGAAGTTTCAATGATCCTCCTGGAAATAAATTGTTACAAAGTTCAAAAATATTTATTTAGAATTTTCATAAATGCGAAGAATTGACTGACTAAAATACCATTGCATAATAACGATGATTCATTATTACAGATGTTTTTAGATTACAAAATCTTGAAAGAAATGCAAATTTGTAAATAGTAGGAAAAATGTACTAGACACTTACTTGTATTAATATTTGTAGAAGTTGAGAGAAAATAAAATCACATTCTAAAACTTTTACTTTACAACATCTTTATAATTTTCCATTAATTTTTCGACAAACTTATGTGACCGCTTCAGTTTTTAGTAAATAACTTTCGAACCTCATTTTAAACATCTTTGTGAGTCGCTAGCGTGATTACCAGTAATGTTTAAAATGATCCGAAGGTATGAATGTTAAGTTTGAAGCCGAACATTCATTTTTTGCCGACTCTGGGTAAATTCTTATGTACGCGATAATCTTGGACAGAGCTATTTAAAAACATATTTTTTATAATTATAGAATTATTATGAAAAAATTAGAAGTTTATGTAAGTATTACAGAAATTATAACTGTATATTTATTCAACATTTATATCTCAGTTTCGTTAATTCTAAATAATTTAAAGCTTTTTTATCCAATCAAAAATGAGTAGATTCTCTTGTACATTTATGACAATGATACATACCTATCTAGTTGTTAGCAATTCATCTCATAAGCGACCGTGGTTACAAAGTTACAAGTGTCAGCCTTAAAAGTGAGAATTGTGTGCCGTTCGGTGAAGACATGGAGGTAACTAAAACATGTTCCAGCGTGATCTCAACAGAGTTGTAGCTTTCTTGTTAACTGTAATTAATTAATACAAGAGCAACTATAACGACAAACGAGAGATTTAAATTTAAGAGATTGAAATCACGCGTGACAACGACGTCGAGCAATGTTACTGATATTTCATGCTATTACAGTTGTCTTGGTATTCCAATTTACATATTTATCTTAAACATGACATAAATTAATCAATTGAAAGTAATGATGCATACTGGACGAATGATTTTTAAGAAACGTATTTATGAATAAATAAATCATTTTGATGATCAATCATAAGATTCGTGTAATGATTGTCAAAGTATTAGATGGTTTATCTTGGATACCGAAATTTCTTATCAACAAAATCCTGATTTATTGACACAGGCAAAAGGAAAATAAAAATGACGGAAAGTTTAATAAATGAATGGCTAGTAGATTGTGCAGATGTGTCATCGTCAGAGCTCCATACTTTTGCCACTACTTTATCACAAGACAATGAAATAGTCAGAGCGCTTTATGTACTCTTAGAAGAACGTAGTAAATATAGTCAGGTAATATATTTCTGACAAATATTTTGTACACCTTAATAGAATTTAATTAATTTCTTTGACATATATATTAAATCTTATAAAGTTTTTGTTAGTTTATTTTTTAACTCTTTCCTGTCAAAGTCCAAGTATTGTCCGGCATTGTAATATTGGGCAGATCGATGCCCTCAAAAATTATGACCGAAAAGAGTTAATATTGAATTAAAACTCAAATAAAATGTCTTCTATATAAAGTTCTGTCTTTTATTTGGAAGTATATTAAATTATATTTTATTCATTTATATCAACAATTTGTTATTCATTGTAGTTAATGGATACAGTATGTGATCAGTTATACAATTTTTATCGCTCTCGAGAAACAGAATTGCAAAGGTTCACCTTGCAATTTTTGCCAACATTAGTATACATTTACTTGAACTCTGCAGCTCATGGTGACATTAAGGTAAGACATTATAATTGTTGTAACATACTTAAATCATGTTTTATAATGTAATGGAATATAATTCATATAACTGTCTTTGTTATATAACAGAGCAACTATAATTTAAATCAAAATTATATGGTAAAATAGCACTGTCATTCCTTAGTTATAGGACAGTTATACTCAAGTGAAATATGTACAAACTGCGATTTAAGTCAAAAGATATTATGATATCAGTAATTTAGAAATTTTTACACAACAGATAATTAAAAATATATTTGATCTCAATTTTTATTTAATATGTATCAATATTTTTATTCTTTAAATATTTTGTTAAATACATCTTAAGAAATATACAAAAGAATTATAATTACTGTTTCTTAATACAAAAAGTAAATCATATGCATCCATTATCTCAAACTTTTAATTTGACATATTCTCAGTTAAATTAATTCTCTTTTTACAGAATTGTCGGTCTGTAGAAACACTACTAATTGGTTTGTATAATCTAGAAATAGTGGATAAATCTGGGCAACAAAAAGCAATTTCTTTTAGACTACCTTCACTTGCCATGCTTTCCATATTTCATGAGGTATATCTGTTTCGCTAGACAATTGAATTTTATAAGTGTGTAAATGTTATTCTAATTACTCCTTCTTGTACAGCCTGCAAGTTTGGCACCTGCTTCTTTAACTGAGAGTGCAGTACGCAGGTTTGAAGAATGTAATACGAAACTTGTTAGCTGGGGTCCACTGCAACAAGTTGAGACACTAAATGCTCAAAATAGATTAAAAGTTATGACTGCTCTTCTTTTTATCTATAATCAACAACTCGGTTATATAAGTAAATTTGCATTAGAGCAATTATGCAAAGTTGCTACCAAGTAAGATGAAACTAATTGTTTGTATATATTTGATAAATATATAATAATTATATCAAATCATTTATTGCAGACTTGTTACTCAAGGATTTATGAAGCCAGGACATCATCAACGATCCTCGTATGGAAGCGAGTCTAGTTTTGTTCCAAGACTTCTACCACGTATACCTGTATCAAGTCAATTTCTCCTTGAATTTTTGCATGCTGTATATTTTGCTATGTGAGTAACATTTTTCAAATAGTAACTTGTCAAGTAAAGTAAATATCATACTAATAAAGAAAATATTTTAATAAAATTAATAGTAATAAAAAGTAACATATATTGGCAGGTATAATGACTGTTGGTATTTAGGAACACAAGCAGTAGACGATATCCATAATCGAGCATGTTATGAAACATATCCAGATGTTATGCTAGTCACAAATGCTATACGTAATTCTGCCAGTACTGGACCATCAGGTATGTCAATACAAGATAATCAATACAAAAATGTAAAATATGTTATACAAATATTTAATGAAAATTAATCATTCTAGGACAACCTAATGACGGGCCAATTGGGATTAGTGTTGCATTATCACCAGCTACTGCAACCGCTACGGTATCTAAATCGATGATCACAAATGCTTCGTTCCGGACCAAAAAGTTACCAGGTATATGTTTTATTTTAACTAAATCTTTATATCATCTGACAAATTAATATGCTCAGACATTTTATTTATGTTTATTTTTTTTAATGTCTTACGCACAATACGAGAACTATTTTTTATTAAAGTAATTATAAATATCCAGCATGTCAGTTGTTGTATAGCAATTACTAATTAGTATGCACTGAAATAAATGAATAACATAATGATAAATGAATTTAAATAATAATAAATAAATTACATATAATAAGATAAACATATAGTATATAATATGAGATATTAATATATACATGCTGAAAAATGCATGAATATAATGAAGTATATGAATTTTATCATAAACAAATGGCATTTGATAGTAATTGTAGTTATCTTTCTAAATATATTTTAGTTTATAACTCTTATCCCTCATCACTCCAATGTTGTCGGTTGGAGTAGAACGTTGATTTGCGATTGGCAGCATCGCTGACGGTTTGAGTGATAAGAGTTAAGTTAGAATAGATCAATATTTGCATTTAGTAGTATGAATGAGATTTCCAAAATTCACAGATAGAAAAATTTGTTTCTTTATAAAAATTTAATTTTGCATGAAGTACATATTCCACAAATACATAGAACACATATTTAAACATTTGATCAGTAACAAATACATTTTATAAGTTATTGGACTAAGCAAATGTGCATTGCTTGCAAACATATGTCGTTAGACGATCTGGATGAGAAGTTATTTGAGGATGAAGTGTACGCTACCCAACTTGAAAAGCAACCACAACCAACAGTATCTAACACTACGAAGAGGTTCCCTTGGCATTGGAAGCATTCACTTCCGATTTCAAGCGAAGAAGATACCAAAATAAGAAAACTCAGTTCTTCCTCAATGGAATTCTCTAGACGAGGAAGCACATGTAGCATTCAAAATTCCCCTATCAAATCCTCTCCTAAACGAAATATAAGAGAACATTTGAAGAAAAATGTATTTGAGAAAGGTGAAGATCACAATATGAAAAAAGTGAAAAAAGAGCATAAAGAAAACACTGATTTAGCTCATGACGAGAACAAAATTGGATCTAGTTCGCATTTGTATAATGTATTGGAGGAACAATTTCTGGGGGAAATGGTTTATGAATCAATGGAAAATTTGTATCTGGAAGGAAATAAATCAATTGGTTTTCATACGACTGCTGCCCTGTCAACAAATACATGGTACTAGTGATTCAGTTTCAGCACTTTAGAATCACTGAATATTATCAAAATTTCTCCAGCAAAACACACGGCAAATTAGCTGTTACACTGTGTAACATTAACTATTTTAATTAGTAGCAGTTTGTGCATTTATCAATGAATTCGTTTCAGAGGAACCACCATTATTAAGAGCAAAAGAATTCAAGCCTAAAGTATTACTTACTTTATCGAAAGGCACATAATGGAAAACCTGCATGCAGTTTTGGCACATTTATTTTCACTGAAGATAGTGCATTTGTTATCACACAGGTTTACCCTATGTCTTTCCTATTTCCTATTCTGTCCTTAAATGTTAATTTTTTAATATTTTTGTTTGTTTATTATCCTTAATTTATAACATGCATGAAATATTTCATTCATGTTGTGATACATGTAAATTTTACGAATATAAATAATAGTACAAATATAAAGCTTAATACTTTCATTTTCTGCTTTACACAGATTGCTTAATTTCTTGCATTCTATTCTCACAGTATTTTAATGTATTTCCTAAAAATATGACCTTATTACTATTTTAATATCGTATTCTTATTTTTTCTTTTGTTTAGATGACATACCAATTCAAGAAACGAAGGAAGATTCTGGAGGAGAAGGTAAAAGTAATCTTGTATCGATCACAGAAGAAGAATCGATAGAACCAAATAGAGGTGGTTCAATAAGACAATCGAAAGATCAAAAGACTGCGTCCAAAATCACGAATTTCCCGGTACTTGGAAAAAAGCCGCGAGAAAAGGATGGTAAAACAGCTAAGAATGCTCACGTTAGCGTTCCCGAAAAGGAAAAAAGACTTGGATCTCAAGCGACTTCGAAGGAAAGTATTAAAGGTAGTTCCTCTATGTTAAATAGTGAATCAACAGAAATCGATGGAAATGTTAATGGGTGTTCAGCCAGAAAAAAGAATAATAGTGTAGAAAATAATTCAGTTACAGTAGACAATGTTTCTTTGATTGATGGAGAACGTCTCACGTTAGGTGGAGAGATAGATAACACTAATATGGATACTTCTGTTACTTTAAGAACACATAATGAAAATGAATCGCTAACTTCGTCTATCCAAGTCAGTTCTGTTTAAGTTATGCAGATAGATTTTTAGAATGGAAATGAGGAAAAGAGTAATGGACCATACATTGAACGACTGAAACAAATTGTTGTAGTTTCTTATTTAATTGTACATACATATTCTTTCTTTATTCTTAAGAATATATACACAGTCTTTTATATATAATTGAATTAAATTAAATTAAATTATTGATTCTGTGACAGACCAAGATTTATTTAATATGCTATTGTATTTTGAAGCGAATATTATTGTACATAGTTGATTCAAAAGTGGTCCATTACTATATTGATCTCCATACTCTGTTTAAAAAAAAGTTAATAAAATAGTAATGGGGAAGGGAATAATAAGTTCACACTAAATATTTTTCTTTGATGAAGGTACATCTTTGTATATTAAAAAATTCTGTTATAATCGTTCTTATAATATGTCTGTTAAACCATTCAATAGATTTATATTCGAATATTCTAGTATATGATTGTTTAAAAATTTTAATTATCAAAAAATTTAATAGCCTTGTAGGAAAATGATTTAATATTTTAATTAATTCAAAATATCAAAGTGAAAGGACAATATTTTAATTAATTCAGAATATTAGAATAAAAAGATTTATATCAATTTTTTCAGAATTATATTTATTAAATTAAATAGTGTTACTTTTTAATATAATATCTTTTATTTTGCCATTCTTCACTTGATTACTAGGCCTTGGCTCCTTGGAAACCAGAAAGACACACAGATGGGCTAATGTTATTTTTTTAATAACTACATTATTTAATTCTATTATGCTTGTGTACATTTTCGTGGAAAGATGTAAGGCTAAATGGCTAGTAATTTTATGAATGCTAATAATTTCGTTCTGTATCCTATAGCAAAAAATAATGGAGGTATTTTATAATTTCATAAAAAAAATTATTTGCAGCATCGAATATCGAGTATCGAATATTCTGTGAAAAGAATATATGACTGACTTATTGTTTGAGACAGTAAAAATTGAATTTAGAGAAATCTTATAATTTTTCTAATAATCGTATTTTCTATAACATCTTTATGTCTATCTATATAGAATTACGTGCAAATTACGTTTAAATAAAAATATGTTCTGTCATAAATTTCGAATGAACAAAATATTTTTAACTCATTGCATCGTGTTTGTTCAATCTCAGTTATAAAATAATTTATATGAATGTTTTTCCATAATTCTAATACTAAGAGTAATCTTATTTTATAGTAAAAATGCGTTGAGAAAAATATTTGCAAGTAAATCTTCATAGTTCTAACAGTATATAACAGTGTTTGTAAATATACATTGTGACAAAATATTTAAACCAAAATATTTTTTCAAAATTTATTTATTATCTCTTGTTTTAAATAACATAACAAAACTAATTTAAAATTTATAATTACTGAAAAAATACTAAGAGTCATAAGAATGTTCATAAATCTGAGTAATATATGTTTAAAAGATCAAAACTTGGAATTGGTATTTACTTAAAAAGACTGTACATTGCATCACATTATTACTTAGTCTGATAAAAAAGTATACCATTATGATTTGTTAATCAATCAGAGTGTTCAGTATGGTATCATATGCATATTAATATCAAATCAAAAAGAAGAAAGAAAGAAAGAAAGGGAAATATATAATATACATTATATGAATGTGTCCCCAAAGCAATCATTTAACTCTTGTGACACTTTAAAATCTTCCTAATAATCATAAATTCAGTCTATCAAATAATAAAAGGAAGCTGATTTATATTGTACTTCTTAAGAAAGATGGGACTTTGTATAGCATCATTATTTTCACAATTTATTTTTGGAATTTGATGATTTCTGAATTTATTTAGAACATAAACTGATCGAAATTTGCTATATTTTATTACAACTTTCAAATTGTTCTTTATTCCAGTGTATTATTGTTACGAATGTTATATTATAATTTTTCAATAAAAAAATATTTTATTTTTATTTCTTTTGTATTATTAAAAAATACTGTGCGAAATGCATGTGTTTGTGCTTTTTTTGAATATTGAAGATAATTAGTTCAGAGAACCTTTGTAACTAGTAAGATTTTAAAATGAAAATATCTGAACACTTTCTAATACTTATACATAGCATATTATGTGAAAATAATTTAAGAAAAATAATTCTTTATATTATTTGAAAGTTCTAAATTGATATCCATTGGAGAAACAAAAGCAGAAACCACAAGATTATAAATTAATTTATTTAGAGGGAGCCAGAATTTAGTTTCCTGTATCACTGCCATGTAGTGTAATTTAATCAATTAAATTGTATTAATAACTTAAGTTTATAAATTTGGTTGATTATATACATTATTATATCTAAAAGTACACGTCCCTGTATATGCGCGTGTGAAATATAAATGTTTAAACGAACAAGAAATAATATAAATTGTAAGTATTAAATAATATAAACTGTATAGGGAAAACATCTACACAGCAGATAAGTTAAAAGATTGTTAAATTTATTAAAATACTTGTACAAAAGATAAAAAGAAAGGGGAATTGGTGAATATATAAGAAATGTAAGATTTAATGTAAACTTTTGAGCGATTCACTATTTGTTAAAGAATTGCTCTTTTCTGTACATTTGACAAATTTTCTTGGGCACTTAGTTCTATCATATATACATAGAGAAAACTCTTGTATACAAACAGAAAAATATGTATATAATGTTTCATGACAATTATTAATGATACTCATAGAGCGATAAATAATAACTACGATATCTTGTATGTTTGTGCAAATTATGCAAAATTATGACGATTCATGTATATGCTGTTATAAATATTGTACATTACTTTAATTTATGATTATAGTGTTAAAGCTTGTTATATTGTTAAAGCTATCAATATGTAAATAATATATAAACTTATTTATTGCACAGAGGAGATTTAATTGACTTTATTGATGAAACATTCGATTTTCATTGCATGTCATAAAGCCAACATTAACATTGGCATACTTTGTAAACAAAATTAAAACAAAATGCACAAAATACATATTATTTTTTCATAATGACGACATATTTTCATTATCAATATCAAAAGATGAAAGCATACTTTTCTTTTACTATTAAGTAAAAATTCAGTCATTTGCAACTGTGCATTTCTAAAAACAGAATACATTCCAAACAATTTGAAATTGTTACATTACAGATATTATTAAATTAAAATTGTTAATATATTAAAACTGTATAAATTGAAATTATTTTATTAAAATGTTCATACTTTGAAAACTATTTTAAATGTAAAGCCATGAGAATTGATATTTTTCAACTTATGAATTTTATAGATATGATGATGGGTTTTGTACATTGAATTTAAAATTAAGTATGTAACTTGTTCCATATATATACACATAATTCAATTTTATTATAAGCGTAAATAAAATAAAGATTTATTCTTTATTTATCTTTTTACGAGTATTACGACTTGTAGAAAATCTACTTGTAATTATCAAATTTATCGCCATAAATATCTGTTGAAATTACTACTTGGCAATACATGCAATAAAACTATTAAAATAAGCTAATAGAAAAAATCGAAGTATTTATATTAATTCTTATATTAAAGCTGTATTGTTGTATTTTATATATTTATTCACATTAATTATTCTTTAGCACTTATTAAATGACGCAATAAAAATAATATTTAGATAAATAAATACGCAATAAATTATACAGAAATGCTGTTAATATATGTAATTAAATGAAATAAGATACACTGTGTTTTTAAATACATATTCCCTGATATATTTACAAGATATAACATGATTGTTATTCAATTGTCCACGTTTTCCATAAAGATTTTTCCTAATAATGTAAAAAAATTAATTATATATATATTGTATAATATGTGACATTCTAATAAAACTTACTCTCGAAATTTCATTGTTGTATAAATCTTGGTAATTTTTTAAAAGTCCTGCAGTTTCATCTTCCATTTTCTTTATTATATTCTGAATCTTTTTTAGCTTTAAACAATCTTCATTGTGTTGAATTTGTGCTTTTTCTAAATTTTCTTGACATAACTTCTTATTACTGTAATTAAAAATCTTTTTTAGGTCCAGACAAAGGAAGTAATCCTCTATTTAAAATAGCATAGGAAATTTTAATTCTAAATCACCTTAATAATTGAGTATTTAAATTACGTAAAGGAGAGAGACGTTCATCACACTGTGCTTGAAGTTCGTTTATTTCATCTTCTTTATCATGATCTTTTTGTACTACTAATTTTTTCTCAGATTCTGCAACATCTGTTCTGAGAGTATCAACTTGTTTCTTTATAGTATCCTCTTGTACTTTTATTTCTCTGAAAATAGAAAATAGAAAACAGCTGAGAGTGCAATAAATTAATACTTAAGACTTCCTTAATCAAGATTAAAGAAAAATTATTTAATCACTTTAATCGATCGTGCATATCTCGAACTTCAGTGAACTTTTCCAATAGTTCTTGGGTAAAAGCCAATTCATTTTTTTGTTGTTCGATCAAACATTTTTTATCCTGGAATGCTGCCTGTATTGTTTCACGTTCTTTGACTTTAGCACTTAGCTGTTGTTCTAATTCGCTTAAACGCTTTTGATATCCTTCAGGAGATTTTACAATTTCTGATTGCAATTCTGTTATTGTTTTATTTGACTATAATTATATATTGTAATCATTATGTAATATAATATACACAAATAATTTCAATTTTCAGATGTTAATTTACCTTTAATGCTTGTGCTTTGTAAGTTCCACAAAGTTCCACAGCTTTTTGCTTTTCCTCTTCTGCAGCTGTTATCTTTGCAGCTAATTCAATTTGTTTTTTATTATTCTTCTCACGTTTAGATTGTAGCTTTTCAATTTCAGCAATAAACTAAATAAGAATAGATCAATATGATATAAATAATTCATAATATAAATACAAACTGAATTTACCAATAATAGCACCTTTTCCTTTATTGATAGTTGTTTTGCTATATGCAATGCCTTGTCATTTATAGCTTGCAATATTTCATTTTTCTTTTCTACCATATCATGTAAGATCTTTGCCCGGTTCTGAATTTCAATAACTTTATCTTCTATATCTGATTCTTTATTAGTTGCGTACAATATGAAATTTGCAAGGAATTTTGCTTGTTTCCGTACTCTTTTTGATCCTGAATAATACAATCATTTTTAATCAAAGTGACAAATATTATTTATAACATTTTTAAGTTTATAATTAAATACTACCTGGACTAGTAATATCTGTAATACACAGATCTTTTAAATATATTCTATCACATATTTGAACCATAACAATATGCAAATTTATGAGTGCAATTATAGTAAAATCTTCACAGTATGACATTATGTCTCGTTGTTCTATTGTTGGCTAAGGTAAAATTAAATTTTATGTATTGTACTTTGTATTGTATTTATTTATATAATTATTTTTGTATTTGAATAATAAATAATATATTTCTTACATTATCAATTGCATTAACATCAATATGAAACCTTCTTAGAAATGTGTCAATTAGGTTTACAATAAATTCTTCTGTCGGATTTTTTAAATCATTTATGCTTGACGGAAGATTAGCTTCAGTTAAAATACTATGAATCTTTTCTATATCTAAATCCATGTTTCGTATTCAAAGATTTTTTGTATTTGCAATATGAATTGTTCTCACTTTACCTTTATGAGACGGTTACAGATAGTTTAATTTCAAACGTGTTCGAATTTATTTATAACACATGCGCAAATGATGTCTAACTATTGCTTATAGCGAGTTTTCAATTGAAATTTTCATATCAATCTCCTAATATCTACTTGTACTTATTAAATATATAAGCTCATAAATTAACATATATCAAATTAAGATCTATAACTAATTTTCTATAAAATTTTTTATGTAAATGCATTAAATGTGTCTTTCATATTTTAGAAAATGAATTTATTTAAAATACTATACATATATATATCATATTATGTGTAATACTCAAAAATAAATTTATATTATTATTTGCTATGATTTATACATGAAGAGAAATATTGGACAAAATTTAAGTCCTATTAACAAATTAAATGTCATTACAAAATTCAATATTATATTTCAATGTACATATCTATAAAATTATAACGATAATATTATAGGATTGTTATGAGTTCATTAAATTAGCCAAGTTAACTAATTTTGTTACAATTTATTTACAATCAGTAAACATCAGTAAACTTCTTTTTTTATAAGATAAATGACATATATGTATATTGTTAAATTGGTAACACTGAATCGTAAGCATATAACATAGCAGAACCTACATATGATAGGCTACGTCATCAACGAATTTGTACATAGATTTTGTGTTGCATATTTTTCTACTTCCGTTACTAATTCTCAGACAACAATCATTTTAATGCTTTGTATTCTTTTAAACCAAGTGACTTAAGAAGTTTCCTCTTTAAATATGGGATCTTCTCATAGTATCGAAATACCAGGAGGTGGCACAGAAGGTTACCATATATTGAGGGTAAGAACATTTGTTGAAATAGTGTAGTTTATTTTATATATTCATACTTTTTTTATTTGCCAAAATAAATCTTAATCTAACTTTCAGTAATTTTGATATGTATTATAAATTTACTATAGTTTAAGAAAAAATTTATTAAGTAATTTTATCACATATTAGATTATCTAAAAATTCGAAGTTTTAAGTTATTTTTCAATAAATGTAGCTATCTTTTTGTTAGATATTTAGTAAATTTGATTCGAACATCATGACTGAAATAGGTACAGGAAGGTTCTCCTGGTCAGAAAGCTGGACTGGAAGCATTCTTTGACTTTATTGTAGCTATTGGAAATACACGCTTGGTATGTGTTCCATGATACCTATTAATACTTTATATCAATAGAATTTATTAAATTTATATAAAGTTTAAATTAAAAGAATAATTTATTCTTACAGAATCAAGATAATGATACATTAAAGGAGCTTCTCAAAAATGGTGTAGATAAAAAACTAACAATTACAGTATATAGCAGTAAAACACAATCTGTAAGACAAACTGTTGTAGTACCTAGTCTCACATGGGGTGGACAGGGTCTCCTTGGTGTTAGTGTAAGGTTTTGTTCTTTTGAAGGTTCCAATGAAAATGTTTGGCATATTCTTGTAAGTATAATCACAATTAAGTCAGAAAAAGTTAAAAAGTATATAAGAAGACAACTTTTTTTATTATGTTTTGTAGGAAGTACATCCATCTTCTCCAGCTGAATTAGCAGGTCTACGTCCATTCACAGATTATATTATTGGTGCTGATTCAGTTTTACACGAGTCTGAGGATATATTTACTTTAATAGAAGCACACGAATCACGACCTTTGAAATTGTACATATATAACACAGAAGATGATTCTTGTAGAGAAGTTACAATTACACCCAATCATACTTGGGGTGGAGAAGGAAGGTAAATTTGTTAACCTAACATTAGTATTTCAAAATATTACTGCAATTCATATCTTACGAATATTTTTTACACTTTTATAGTTTGGGTTGTGGAATTGGTTATGGATATCTGCACAGAATACCCATTAGAAACATTCAAGAGCATAAATCAAATAATTTGTATACAGTATGTACCAATTTGAAATGTCACAAGAAATTTATCAAATTATTGTAACTAAATTCTATTTCTTCCTTTTGTAGTCTCGTGTTAAAGCTACTAATCCAAATCCAGTTACATCAAGCATTGCTCACACAGAAGAAAGTAATGTGATTAACATACCACCAGGTTTCTCTATTCCGCCGAATTACATGTCAGCACAAGAAAATGTTACAAAATCCGAAGTTGAAACTACTTCTACTACAGTGGTGCAAAATATATACACATCGAGTGTACAAACATATACTATGCCTCAATTGAATCCTGCTACTATTGGAGGATCTACTACTACTATTTCTGTATCTCATGTTATGCCTAATCAAACTGTTGTAAATACGACATCTAGTAAGTATCCATAAATTATTATTAACTTTCAAATAAGTAAATATAATGACATTATTTCTATTCAGATAATGATCCTATCATGCCATCGTCACATCAAAATACAATGCCGAATATACCTGGTATGCCAACTACTCCACCTTTGCCAACTTTTACTACTAATGCGACAGTTTTAAGCGAAGCAACTGGTGTTGTCGGTATGCCAAAAGATTTTACAACTGTACAGAGCGATTTATCACCACCAGTACAGTTTGATGTGCCTCAATCTCACGTAGTAACGACGCCTATATCGTTACCTGGGATGCCACCTATTACCGTTAGTGCAAGTCTACCACAAAATTCTTCTTTCTATCCATCTGTTCTCCAGCAAAATGAATTGACTGGTGTTAGTACACCATTTACGGTGCCACCAACAACAACGCAGTAACGATTATGTTATTTCTAATGAAAAAAAATATCTGTTTTATAATAAAGTAAATATTGAAGAATAAAGGTAAAATAAAGAGCGTAATGTATCTATTACGAATATATGTATTACTATACTTCATGCATTTATATTTTATTATTTGTTTAAACGTAATGTATACAAATTTTCAGACATGCAGGGATAAATTATGTAATTCTGTACATAGATAAGGAATATTGACTACTTAAACTAAAGTCAAATTAAAACATTTCAAAAAGTATTAAATCCTAACATATTACTTGATCCGTTTCTTCTTATATTTTGTTGTTAATACTTATGTATAACAATAAATATTATTTTTTAATCACTAAACTTTATATATATGTAATGTATGTGCAAACTAAAAGTTTGAATTTGTTATTAAATAAAGGAATAAAACATTTACATATTAATGAAATGGATTTTATTTAAGATTCAGAAATTAATAGTGATTTAAATTATTTTTAACAATGTTGGAAGCACAATAAATGCAAATATATCTTTTTCAAAATACAAATTGTGTGTCTGCTAATAAATATTAAATTTGGAAAACACTCATACAGCAAAATCAAAACTATTATTTTGAACAAGAATCATTTATTAAATATTGTACAGATTCATCTTGTATCAACTCTTATTGTATAAATATCAGAATAACAGATTTTACTTTAATAACTAAAACTGCTAATGTTTTTTTTGGAATTTCTTCTCCGTAATTTTGATATTGTTTAAATAATTATTTCAACATTAATTAATTCCTCTTCACTTGGGAGCTTGACTTTTAATGGATCTATTACATTTGGATCAATCAGTGGTAAACCATGTTCTTCTCTGTAACGAAGTTGTAAATATGCTTCTCTTTGAGACCAATCTTTCAGAAATGGGTCCGGTGCATAACCAATTACAAGAGCACCAAACACGAAGCATACAGATACAGATATAAAGAATGTTACATGCATGGCTTGGGTATCAGTTTTCTGATCTTCGTCATTAAATCCATAACTAGCCCATGCTTTTTTTACCTCATACGTACTCTCGGTTTGAGAATTTTTATTTGATACATCACTTCGGTATATTCTGTTACATATATTATTTTCTTTCGGCCTTAGAAACGTCAATCCGCTCTTAATTCCTTGAGAACGGATGAATCGTAGTAGAATTGACATCCTTCTTTAATGACAACTTATTTTTTCTAACAAAATACCGTTCTTCTATGTATTCGTTAGTTTATTATAAGATAGTTACCAATATATTGTAACAATTTCAGAAACCAAAATTAGATACTCACATACGTGTATATACAAGACGACGACCAACTTTAAAGGTTAGAAATTGCTAATACAAATTACGTGAATGACCTAACCTGACACTCAGAGGAACATGTAATACGGCGCCTTGATTTTAAATTTGAAAAGGGTAATCATCAATTTGATGATTACGGCTTGAAGTGGGTAGATTTTGTAAATAAATCAGAAAAGTATTAATATCCGAAAAGAATATAATAAACTATAAGAAATATTCAGGATTATATTTAAAATTAAAAATAATATTAGCTTCACACATATTTACTTTGTAGATTTTCAAATCTAGTAACTTATCATGCTTTTACTTTTGCAGGAATATTTTTAAATTGGTGATAAAATTTATGGAATAGAAATTTATTTCAATTCATGATACAATTATTTATTTTGTACAGTATTTTCCTTATCATATATGTTTTTATGCTCGTTATGGATTACAGATTGATATATCTCTTGCCATAAAAGATTATTCAAATCTTTTGTATTTTCTTCATTTGAATAAGAAAAGTGATGGATATACACCCCTTTATATATATCTAATATTATTATTAAGGATATAGTTATATATATATGATGCATTAGTAAAAACTATCACCTGAAATAAGTCGTTATCTATTGACTATCAAAAAATCTTTAAAGTGAAATTTATTATATTTCATGAGTCTGACCAGAAGATTACATTTTGATTTCCCAATAGCTTATATTATCTGAGATATTCAGGTGACTTTGACATAACATTTAATCGATCCAGCTAAACATTTTCTATAAGTTTAGCAGATATTTTAACTTTAATTTGTCAAATTTAATGTATGAAGCAAAAATAAATAATAATGAATAATGCAAAACAGTACTCTTATGTTTACATTGTCTTTATCTTTCATACATTAAATTTTACAAATTAAAGTTAGAATATCTGCTCAACTAATATTTTTTTGACATAAATAGATTAATACTTTTTTTATAGAGAATGCCGAAATAGATCGATTACTGTGTTTAAAACTATATGATCCCATTTAAAAAAATGGATACCATCCTCATATAACCTCTACTTGACTATAACCAAAATACTAATTATATCAGATTATGTCCTTTAAAACCACTCACTTCTTGTCTGAACCATTTTTTCATACAATAAAAAACTATATACATATATAGTTAATGCAAAACTATCCATTGTATGAATCCAACATATATATATATATATATATATATATATATATATATATATATACATGTGTGTGAAATGCCAAATTTAGTTTAAATTACAAGAATTTTATAAGTTAAAAGGATACTTCCTGTAATATTCTCTTTAAGCTTTCCAAAATCCCATCGTATTCCAGTTAATTCTCTATATAATGCATATTTTCTTCTGTAATTACAAAAAAGGAACAAAAAAACAAAATCTTATTAGTATTAAGGCATAATACAAGTATGAATGAGCATAATAAAATATTAATAAATTATAATCAGATGCAAACCTTCCTTGATCTAATAATTCTTGATCCTGTATGTTTCGTTTACATGTTTTAAGTTTATTTCTTTGCAATTCCAATTGTTGACATTCTTCTAAAAATTTATTTTTCTCTGCATCCAACTCTGTCTTTAAAAAGTATTAAATTTTTATTTCTGCTGTATTATTTTATAACAATGTAATATACAAAAATAACAAACAATTACTATATGGTCTAAGTGCTTAGATAAAACATGATTTTTATATTCCAATGTTTGTTTTTCAGACTGAAGGGTATCCCTCATAGAAGTTATTTTTGATGTTAAATCTGTGATCTTTATTCCATCTTCTGAAAAAGAAAATACCTTTATTTAAACACAAAAAGTACGATACAAATAATGTAATAAATTACCGCTAAAGTCTTGATTTCGTTTATTTTTTATATGATCGATTAACTTGATCTGATCCTGCAGTAAATCTTTAACTTGTAAATCCGAAATTTTTATATGATTTTCCTTAAGCGTCATTATTTCATTCATTATTACATTTACATTAATGTCACTGTTAAAACATTTAGTAAAAATGAGAAAACTATAAACACAAATAATGTCAGTTATCTTCAGTTACAAAATTTGAAACGTCACTATGTATTACTGCCAATAATATTATCAAAATATCCCAAAGTCGCCTCAAAGCGAGTTAGGGATTTTAATCAATATGCCACGATCACGCTGCGATAAAACAAAATTACGATTAAGAAAATAGATAAGATTATATACAGGGTGTATAATTTTAATTGATTCATGCAAATATCTCCTAAACTGTACATTATTCGGAAAAGTATTTCAAGTAATATTTGTGCTCTTTCAAGGAAAATATCTTATAATGAAGGTGTTCTCGAGATGTTCAGGAGTCTCTGTTTTTTCTTTTTTTTTTTTTTAATGGAACTATATGTTTTCATTTAGCCATGTTTATGGACCATGGGTCGAATTTATTGACCTATAAAATGTTGGTTTTTAAAAGTCATTCGATTTTATTCATTCTCATGTAAAATTTATCTTTGTCAAATATGTATAGAATTTGTTTTCTATGTCTTATATTTGAAAGGGCAGCTTTGTACATCGATGTAATGAGCTATGCTCTTCATAAACGACAGTTCTTCACCTTCTGAAAAGTTGCAGAACTAATTTGTTGACAGGCATTCCTTCTGCGAATCTCTACATTAAATTTTTAGGAGTGGTTAGTGTCTTTCAATAAACTTGTTCCCTTGTGAAACCTTATAAGGAAACATCTAAAGGGGTTAGATCTGGAGATCTTGATGAGAAGAGAATTTTACTTCCTTCTCCAGAAAACATTTTATTCAGAGTTATACAAACTCGGCGGTCATTATGTATAGGAGCACCATCATATTAAAACCATATTCTGGTAGCGTATGGAACGTTTTCAAGAGGATTTTGTAATTTGTTAATTAAGAAAGTACTGTATCGGGCTTGAGTTAATATTCCATTAAATAATTTAAATTTACTAAGTGAGTTTTCACTATGCCGTACCATACATTCAACGATCATTGGTGTCAACAATCAACCGATCTCTGCCAGTGTGGAGTTTCATCGACCCAGTAATTGTTGCTATTATCTATTCAATAGTCCGCTATTTTTGAACGTGGTTTCGTCAGATGTGTAACATGTGATATGCCATGATTGGTTTTTACAATATTTCCCGACTGATATGAGAGTTGTGTGCTGATATGAGAATTTAAAGAAATTATTGCGAGTACTGCTTCTGTCATGAGTGCTGTCTACGACGTTATCGTTGCAAATTTCCTCCCCTAGCCGGTGATCAGGAAATCTTTCTCGACGCAACCATGCATTTGCCCTATAATCTTTCTGATACTCCTGGAATCGAAGTCATATCAACGATTTCGCTAGGCGTATGATCACACATCGCAAACTAAATTATTATCGAAATGAAGGACGTGTGATGCTACAATAATACTAATCCCTTCGAAGCAAATACTGTGAAATAGTAATTCTAGTAATGCGAGACGCACCACTTGTGTGAGTGACGCGTCATGTTTACGACTGAATAGTACGACGAGGAAAATGTTCTAGTCGTATGTAGAGCAGGTTTAGAACATCTGTAAATGGTTTTGGATAACCTTTAAAAATTAACGTTTTATGAGTCAATAAATTCGTCTCGAAGTGGGCTACAAACCTGGTTAAATGAAAATATAGAGTTGCATTAAAAAAAATAAAGATCATCTTGACATCCTGAAACACCTCTGGCTAGATAAACCTGATGGTCATCATAGAACATTCCCTCGAAACAGAATAAATTTTATTAATAATGTGAAGTTTAGGAGATACTTATGAAGATGGATTAAAATGAGAAATGCTTTATATAAAATGTTTATATACAATAAATTTTATATTTTTTAATTAATTTTTTAATTAGTTAAAAGAAAATATTTGTTTAACTTCATTAGAGAATTTTTAGGATTAAAATCAAAATTTCTTTTTTACATTAAATCTTCATTTAATGACATATATGCTAGTCATTTATAACAATAAATGTCTTACTATAATAAAAGTGTACTAAACATTAGTGATTATATTTAAAATTTAGATGTAGTTCATTTATGATATTGTAACTTATAATGGCACATAAAAAGAAAATATCATGTAAAATAAAGTACAATGTAGGGATACTTAATTATGTAGGTATCATTACATTGTACTTTACTTTGCATAATAACATCTATATTGTCTAAATGTATAATGTGTATTATGTTCTTGAAACATAATATGTTCATAGACATTTTTGTCTCAAAGAAATGTTGCTCTTTTAAAAATCAGTTATGTCTAAATCACATAAAGAATTTCTTTTTCAATTATTACTCAAATATAATTTCTCGAAACATTAATACATTATAAATACTGTAGGTTGACAAAAATTATTTTCGAACTTAGTACTTTTTTGTCTAACATTTGCGTCCATTATATGTCGCAAGATATTGAGCAGTTTATAAATGTCAAAATAGTTTATTGTTATATAATTATCATGCATATTAATTATAAAAGTAAGTAAAAATCTCAACGTTCTTGCATGTTATTATAAGAAAATATCAAGAACTCATTATATAAATGAGTAAAAATATTCATATAAAATGTTCTTAAGTAGTGATCAACATCAAATTAGAATAATTTATAATCATAAATAACGTTTATTCGTTTGCTTTGTTTCAAACGTTTTTGTCTACTGAATTTAAAAGTTAAATCTTACTGTTAAATTGTAAATCAATAAAATTGAAAATGTACATCTTACAAAAGTAACAAAAGAGAAAGAACGATAAAATATTAGTGGCCATAATGTTGATATGATTCATATTATGTGAAGAATGTAAATTCATTTTAAGTTCAGATAGAAAAAAAGCGGAATTTTACTTTGTAAGCATTTGAAATTGTGTTTAAAGAACGGAGATAAAATTATAATTTTCGATATAATATATGTAATTAAATAACAAATTTTAGTAGTTAGCTATGTGTTGACTAGAACTGACCTTCTTTTAACTAACAATCTTAAAATTCAATTATCGTTTTCTCAAGTGTGAACTACATATCACTAAAATATTATGGCCCATATAATGAATATATAACAAGATAAGTTTTATATATACGTTTGCATATTAAAATGTAATCTTTTATCATTTATCTAATTTCTAACGTCAAGATATTATGTCACTTCATTTGTAAAAGGCACTTGCTTAACATATTTAATCACAATTTTTTGAGATCAACAATCGTCATTCAATAGATTCACATTCATAGATATTTTTTGAGAAATCAAAATGTTTGATATCCGTATATTCTCTCTATTATTTTGAGTATTACTTGATTCTGATGTTGAACCATTATTATTATTGTTATTATTATTTTCTTGAGTCGAGTCGTTAGATGAAGAAGGATTATTTGCTTGAACTAAAATTGTGTTCAAACTATTATCCGCTTGTTCGATTTCATATCCTGCTAAATTTCCATTTGTAACTTCATGTGCTAGTTGCCTATAAAAACATGATTATGGTTATATAACAAAAAACAAAAATGTTCTGTTCTGAAACACTAAATATCTACTTACTCTGGCATCAAATTATTAGATCGATTATCAGTTGGTTCAGACACAGGATGTTGTTGTTCTATTGCATCTACGTTGTCATTACTTATATCATATTCATAATTAGAATTCGTACGAACCCAACTTGGAGGTACGAAACCTACTGCACGCACAAGATCATTCTTATCCTTCAAAATTTTATTGTTGTTGAATGGTACAGGAAATGACCCTTCTTTGCATCTAATGAAAGGACCTGTAAAATATTAAGTTATGAAGGAATTATATTAAACATCATATTAACATTTTCGATGTAATATACATAATTCTATACATATTATTACCGCGTTGAACAGCCCGCAGTTAATTCAGCGTTCAAGTAGGTAGGTATACTGTAATGAAATAATTGTGTTTTTCGTATAAAAAAAAATTAACCGTTTTTATTCACGGTTAGTAACTTCAAACATATAAGAAAATGTTAAAAATTAAGACAAAGAAGCTACAATCTACAGTGCTCGTGTATCTTTGTTTACAATTTAGTGTGTTTGTAAGAAGTATTCATTTTAATAGAAATATCGATTGCAGAAAAGAATACGTAAAACAAAGTAGCTTTGAACGAACAAATGAATAAGATTATAGAATAAGCTTCTAATCTACCCACTTATTAGTAGCAAATAATCGCCGCGTCTTCGTGTTATTTAAAATGGATTTTTCTTTAGTGCTACACTAATTAATATGAATGTGTACTTTAGTACTAACGGTGTTTGTAACAATCTATATTACTCACTATTTTCCAATGGCGGGGCAGTCGGTTCCATCACGCCAAGTTCATCGCACGATTTTACCATATTTCTTTGCCGCTTTGATCTTCCTAGAAAACATTTTATACAATTGCATTTTGAAATTTATTTTCCAAATAATTTTATGTATTATATGTTTTTAACATATTTGTAAATATTTAGGATGTGTTACTTACGTCTTTTGAAAAGTAATATACCAAAAACAGCTATTATACTAAATAGGAATGTTCCAATTACTGAGTAGATAATCATAGTGTTGTCCAGTTTTACTATTTCTGTATAAAACAAAGGAAGATTAGTACACAAAAATTATGATACCAAATACAATTTTCATCGAGTCAATTTTTCCTTTACTTACGGGCTATATCTTGTTGAGCGTTAGTTTTTCTACAAAATAATGCCATTTCTCCTGTACCAAGTTTTTCGGCGATGTAGCTGCAATTATATCAGGTTAATAAATATAATCAAATAAATCGTAATCATGTATGAATATTTGGCAAGAAAATTAAAAAATAAACCACAGAAAAAGATAAATGAATAGTAAAATATATATATACCCAGTCAGGCAGGGGCCACATTGAGAGGGATCTCGTGATTTTTTTTCATGATTTTCCAGTCTATTATACCTGTTACATTGGGTATAATCAACGCACCGTTCCGATACATGATAGCAGTATTGTTTATCGGAACAGTCACCATCATCACGACAAAATCTTTCCTCTATCGTAGCCTACAAAAAAATTGATTTTCAAAATTTTATTTCTATATTATTAGGTTGTGCGAAAAATTTCTTTCATTTTATAAGGAAATAATAGACGCACAATATTTTTTGTTTTATATTAGTTTATTAAATTATGCATGAACATAATAATAGAAATATAACGAAATAGATCATACCTAATTCAATAAAATAATATAAAACAAAAATTGTTGTTCATTTATTATCATCTTATGATAGAAAAGAAACTTTTCGGACAACCTAATAGTTATAATATCAATTATATTTCAAAAGATATTACTTTGAAAAATAAAGTTATTATTGTAGTAGACACAAAATTTAATTGCAATATCTTTTATAAGGAGTCTTATAAGAAATTAACTATTTTTTAAACAAATTTATATTATAATTTTTATATTAATAAATTATTTTTTATATTAATTATATTTTATATTAATAAATTTGCAATTATCTATGACAGATCGATTCATTCACACACTACTTCCATTATTTTTTTATAGAGCATCATTATTCTGGCAAAAAAATATCGTACACAAATTTAAAAATCTTAAAACGATAATGTAATTACGTTCTTTTTGTATAAGTTTTCATGCAAACGTTCCAAATTGATAATCTATGTGGAATTATTAATTGTTATCAATTACCAAAATATATGAATTTAGTACGAAACAATTACATTAAAAAGTCAGGGTGATTCTCAATTTTTTTGTATGTTACTCTTATAAACTGAGTGTGGAACGCACGGCACTTCCGGTTTAATAAAGCCCAAGGACTCTGGCCGATTTCTTACGACTTACGACCTACATTTCGATTTCAAATCACTCTCAAAGAATTATTCTTCTAAATTTTGATTTGCTCAAATATTAACTAATACAAATAGGTAATACAAATTCACGATTACGATTAATTTTATATAACAATATAATAAAAACAAATAGAATAAAATAAATATCTGTTTTTTCTGTATTATGTATCATGTATACATTAATTCCTTTACTATATTACGTAATTTTATAAATGTTTACCTTTAAAAACTTAATAGTAATTTATTGAAACATTTTTAACTTTAAATTTAATGAAGTTCGATAAACAATAAACATATAAACATGCGCCAAAAAATATGAAATAAATTTGTATTTTCTGAAATAAAGATCATATTATCACTATTTTTCTATGATGTATTTTTTCTATAGAAAGGAGAAAAATTAGATTGTATCGTTGGAAATATAATTTTATTAATACACCATAATCCTTTGAAAACTTCAGAAATAAATATTAAAAAGAATTATATCTTCGTTTACAAAAAGGAAGAATAGTGTACAATTTTGTTAATATTTTCGATTAATCGAATAAAAACATATAGGAGGGTGATTCTGTAGTCTTGATCTGTCATTAAACCGCCATCTTGTTAGTGAGTAACCGCCATCTAATAGTTCACCATACAACCTAAAATGGTGGTTAGCTAAAACCTGTATATAATGATTTGACTATGATATAAACTTACATGAACATGAATGTATGAACAGTTTTGAATGAATGAACAATTATTATCGTCACTTCTAAATATCTACAGCAATTTCCTGCATAAAGTGTAAAATTGTAGAAATTATGTAGTACAAACAATTTTTAGCATTTTTTATAAGCACAACTTTTAAATTATTGTAGTAAATTAAATTTTCTAAAATTTAACACTGAAATTTATTCCACTTGTAATACTTGCTAAAGTACGTGTCACATGTTGTTAGACATCGTAAAAAATACTAATCGTGCATGTATCAAATTACGGTATTTATAATATAATAAGGGAAATAAAAATAGTACACGTCATATTTGATAATACCCCTTCCCCTGATAAATAATCTTCTTGGACTATATCTATGTTACGCTAAATTCATAATAAAATTATGTATTATATCATAAATTACTTGAGAATTAACATCACATTATATATATATATATATATATATATATATATATATATATATATATATGTCAACTGACAAATTTTGAATTCAATAACAATGTGTAAATATTTAAAATCGATAAAATAAAGAAAAGTCGATTGATGAATTTAAAAATATTTTAACGGGAGATCGAAATTTCATTGAGTCACACATCCAATTTTCCGTAAACAAAGCAAAAAGCACTCTTATCTGTCAACCGATATCGTATGATTTCGCTATATGAAAAATCTATCGTTGCAATTTGCAATAACTTATAATCAAAAAGAACAGAAGGATGTTATGCAATTGAAAATTATTAATATAGAATACCAGAAAGCTCAATATTAGAATTGCCCCCTTTATTTCTTTCCGATATCTTATTTCTATGATGGTCGCAGAGATTCCCGGCCGAAAAAAAAAAGTGGTGGTTGGTGAGTCATCGTGGCGCGTTGATGTGGTACTGAGAATTGTGGAACATATTCCGGTTCTAGCAACAAGATCAGTGCGATTTCGTCACGATACTACGCATTATTAAAATTTCGTTATATTTCTCATTTATCTTACTTTGTCATTAAATTTTATTCCGGCAAAAGTAAACAAAACTGAGCGCTTGTTATCAGTAACAATTGCTGCGTTCTTCATTGGCACAATAAAAATAAGTCCGTTTACAAAGGAACACGATCGTTCATGAAATCGAACGTAAATTACAGATTTAAAAGAAATATATTAGCAATAATCAAATCCAGAAAAAATGATGAAATCATAACTTGGAGTTACGAAAATTTGTAAAAATCTTAAATCTAACTTTTAGTGTTATTCTTGATAGTGAATAAATAGAACAATCTAGAACAGGTAGGAACATTTAACCACACCGGTGGCACATTTCATTCTCCCTATCATCATGTGCATATCATTATCGCTATCCCTGCATGTTTGCAAAAGGACTCTGTAAGTATGAAATATGTAACATACACTATGACTGACATGTAATGCATCTCAAACTTGATTGTAGCACCAATTGAACAACCCGGATATATTTATACCAATGTATCATGCGTTGTATTGCAACGATATGTGAGCATGTTATAACCTGTTGATTTAGGTCATCTGATTCACACGTGATTGGAAATTGTGATAGGTAAGAAAATTGGAAAATTAGAAAATTCTGATGTTACTGTATTACAGACTTTTTTTTTTTTACTTACCATTGGAAGATATAATGTGGACGTATAAAGGTTGAAGATATGAGTTATTTTTGGGGATGTACTCGTATATGAGTAAGATTCTTCCGTAGAATGTTGACAGGTTCATTCGTGCGCACAACTTCGCACGTAGAGACACTTGCACTGTTGGGAATCCACCTGCAATCTGTTGTTGTCGTCGGCAGAACCGGCGTATACTGAACGTGTTCAAACCTGCTCGCAACAAGGCAGGTAGTGGGGATAGTTGCCAGTAATGTAACGATACTATACCGGTCCCTCGTCTCTCACAAACAATGGAACACTTTCGTTATGTACATATGTATATACTTAATTCGCTAGTTCGGAATAGAGTATATTTGTAAAAAATAACTGCGAATAAGTTTGATTTTTAACTTAGAGTTAGAGTATATTTGTTGTTTTGTATATTATAAATAATATGAAGATATTATTATTTATGTTTCTTAATGTTAAATTTGATTGACAAAATCCAATAAGTATTCTCCTTATTCAGTTGTTTGAATTGAAGTTATACTCATATTATTATCGATACGTGTGGGTTCGTTCTCAACAAAATTTTCAATTGCAGTTTGCAGAAATATGGTCATAGAGTTACCATATTTTAATACTTAAAGTTTAAGCGATACAACAATTACATTTTACAAAATTTGAAGTATGTTACAAATATCAAATATTAAATATACATCGTACTATTAACCTATAAACGAATAAATATATAAATATCTAGTTATTTTGTATGCATGATCTTCCTTATTCAAATTCAAATTAACCTCGTAAATGATTATAGTAAGGATAATTAATGTATTATATTAAATCTTCTATCATATTAAATTTTGTATTATATTGACCTTTAAATTGTAATTGATGTATTATATTAAATATAAAAATTCCTTTCGCGTAAAGAATATGAAATGTGATTTGTCACGTTCTTCTCCTTAAATGCAAATGTTATATTACTTATCAATGTTAATGTCTCAATAGCTTCTATAATATAATCATATAAAGAGATTTGGATACTCATAAGTAATCTGTAATTTGGCTTTGTGCGTTCAGAAAGGTAGATTACGTGACTATTCTTTTCATAAATGTTTAATAGATTCTCTTTTTCGCCTCATGAAAAGTTTTCTAATTGCGTCATAAGGATAATTGGACCGTAATATGATACAGCGACACAAAGCAAAAATAAAAAAAGACCAAAATAAAAAAAGGCCAAAATAAAAAAGCGATAAATTAAAAAGGCGAATTTTATTAAAATAATTGTATGTAAATATGTTTTAACACATTATGAGGAATTTTTTCTTCTTTTTTGCATAAAACACTTTTAATTCTAAAAAAAATACTTTTTTAATATAAACTTGTCAGGTTAGGCCCTCTGAATGTATGCATGTAGATAGACACTCTTGTTGTGAGATATTTAAATTTCTTCGATAATATTATAAAATGCACCTTGATATTATACGTTATAAATTATCGAATTAAATAAATTAACGAATATATACAAACAAGTAAAAAATAATTGATGCAAAATACAAGTTTTTAATGTGCAATACATTAGGAATTTTTTTTGTTTATTACTCGATGTATTGTGTAGATTGATACTACTTTTTTAAATTACATTTACTAATTAATAATTATTGAGAACTGAATAGTTCAAAATTTATACAAGGTTGATACTAATTGTGTAAATTCAGGAAAGTGATCCATTTCGCTTTTGAAACAACATACGTGAAAGCGAGGGGATAAATGGTTTCAGTAACGTACATATTGCAATATCATGGATTCCTGTACAACTTTGATTCCTGGCAACTTTCGTATCATAATTATGAATTAGAAAAAGTCGAAAATATGAAGTTTATATCCATTATAATTGTGCTTATTAGGAATAAAGTTAAATTTGAGTCTGAAATCGATTAGAAGAACTTTCTACTATTTATATGACAGTTTTTGATTGTTAAATTTTGAAATGCTTTAAAGACTGCATAATACATTACTAGATTTATTATTACATCATAATTAATGTTATTTTACTTCTACAGGTCTTTAGACCTAGATAACTAGAGAAGATGGAATATTTAAAAACAATGTATAATGAAGTAAAAAACATAATGTGTATTTCTCATTTTAGTATATATGTATATACACTGATGAAATGGGAACAGCCTTATTTCTATTAATTTATGATATAATAAGCCATAATACTTAAAGTATTAAACACAAAAATTCCAAATATTTCTAGAATATCATCATACAATCAGCTTCAAATTATCATTGTTAAGTATTAATGTTTAAACAGTTCCAGAATATTTTTCATTGTATTAACGACCATGATGTTAGTTTGAAGCATATTCTTCTTTCATATTCTGTTATTAAAAAGTATTTCAATACAATGTTTTTCTTAATAAACTTATCGTTTATAATCTCTATTAGAAACTTATTTTTTCGTGATTAATAAAGTTACTTTTTTTTCAATGATATATAGTAAGTAATCCAAGCTTCTTTCCAAAAGACAAACAATTATATATAGGTATCCAACAATAAACAATTTCATTTCTATACAAAGTTAAAATAATCTTATTATTGTGCAATTTTCTTTGAACATATGAGCTTTCTTAATAAAGCAAAATCAATTAGCATGTACCACATAAAAGGCTATCATTTTCTTATAATGTTTTTCCTTTGAGGTATCCAAATATATGAACCGTTCGAATCTTCTTTCCAGGTACTACTTCATTCATCATATTATGGTCTGTGCTAGCTTATGTATTATTGGCAGTTAACGGACATTCACATCACTTCCATACTATTGTGTGTATTTTCTGTAAAACCCAATGTAGATGTTGGTGCATCCTGTGATGTCTCTTCTAATGATTGTGCATCCATGCCTTCTGGTACATTGTTTGTTGCCGTACTTGCTCCATCATCCCAGTTTATTTTGAATCTAGTAACACGTGGTTTATCCCCTAAGATATTTCTTTGTACTTTATCAAACTGAGGCTGTGGTGGTGGATTTTCTCTAAGTTCTGCGTCTGTGTACTCATTATTTATAAAATAACCAACACGCACAAATTCATGTCCCCTATATGAACAAGTTAACAAAACAACTGTGACTCCCAGAGCATCATTTACTGGAATTCTACTGACATCAGGGGGATCAGCCTAAAATAAGTAGTAAATATTGAATTTATAGAAAAAACCACTGCTGTATGCATGCATTAAGTATATATTTAATAAAAGATTTTTAACAGGAACTCATAGCTATCATTTCATACTTAGTTAGACAATATTGTTAATGTACCTGAAAAATGAACATATGCCTTCCTTCAGGAATTGGCCCAACATAAATTGTGTCTAAAACTTGGTCGAATTCTTCGGATTCGGCACTTCCGACGTAGATCATTTTCCACTCTAAATCTGCAACACCACCATCATTATAACACATTCTACTGCTTATTACAAACAAATCATTTAATATGAATTTTAAAAGAAACCATACTGAAATTGAAGGTAAAAAAAAGCGTCAGAGAAAGTATCACTAATTTGTCCTTGGAGAGCTTGGTATTAAATTAGTGAAACTAACCTAGCATAAGCACCAAAAATATTTGGATATTTCTTCATTTTGAATAACACTGACATCAATTTGTAAATGTATTTTGTAAAAGAAGATAATATACAAAAATGTACCTTCTTTTAGTTCTTCGATACATTCAAATGTAACTTCGAATTGAAATGGATTGAGGAACGGTGAAGGATTATCAAGAACGGCTACATTTGCTAACTGAACTTTGGCCATCGTTGACTTCGTTTAATGAATAATTTCACCAAAACACTGACAATTTTACAATAACGAGTTTAAGGGACTGTTCGCCAGATTTTGTTCTTTGTACTGTATCAGACAACTAATCTCTTGATAAGCGTAGGATCTCGAATTAAAGTATAAACAATTTCATCCCAACACACTGCTTGCTTTGGCGGCAAACGAACCAAAGAACGTTTCCGGTGTTTCGGGAACTACCGAACTTTGTACAATATAGCATAGGTATATCTTGCACTAACATAAATTTAAATATCTTCTCTTTAAGTCAGCATACGATTTGAGAAATACGTATATGAAAAACTCATTATTAATTTTATATGTACTTCAAGGATTGTTTAATGTAACTATCATGGTAATTTACTTGTTCATTACGTATCTTTGAAATTCTATTGTTTAATGTCAGCACACTGTAATTACATTTTGCATAAACGTAAGATGATTTGAATGGCATACATTGATGTTTAAAAATAGAGAAAATTGTAAAAAGAAATGCCTTTAATAATACAAATTTTGCTTGTTTTAACTTAAATCTGTAAGATATTGTCCTTAAGGATTATTTACAATATAGAGATACGTAATTGGTGCAATGGCAAATTTTTCAAATCCAATCACAGAGGTAATAGATATTTTGGACGAATTATAAAAAAGATAACTTTCTATCTTCGAAGGATTAAGATGTGTTACAGATTTTAGTTGAACGAAATTTATCGAAAGGGTATATATCGTTAAATTTAAAATTAAATAGTTGGATAAGCATAGACATGATACTAGATAGATCTAACATTCATTGCCATTTTCTGTCTGAGAGCTCACAAAATCCATTGCCAATTTCAAATCATTTTCAATGTTACCGATTCAATATGGAATACCTCTTGTCTGTGCTAATATTTTTATGATATTTATAACCAAATTTATATTTATATATCTTATAATTATCTTATAATTATGTTATCTATAATTTCAAAATTTCCTTAATTTACTTTCAGATCATTTGTGGTTAATCTAAAAGTGTAATGGTTCTGTTGTTTTTAATTTAAAGATAGTATTTTAAATTTCGCTGGTATTTTGAATTATCCATGATAGAAGAACTTACATTATGCCCAGCCAATAATGGTAGAAACCATCTTTTAACAGTTGATAATTTTATCAGCTTCGATAGTTTAGTTGAATGTAATCTTTATAATAATTATTTTAAATTCTAAAGGCTATATAAAGACTACAAATAAGAGATCTAATTTATAGTAATGTTATTGTAGAGGAATTAGGTTTGATCATACGTCGATATAAAAATTTTTATTAGATAAATCTTTCGCTCAGTATTTCTACTTTCTGTCGATAGATGGCTACCTATACGCAATTCGTTCTATAATTCTCCCCACTAAATGCTTTTTCACCAAAACATCAAACACTTAATTTATATGTATATCAATATCTTCAATCACATAATATCGATATCTAATGTTAAATGTGTAAGATATCGTATCATATAACTATATCATTTAGCTAAGTACATTTTCATTTTTTTAACTAGATTCGTAGGTCCAATTTAAGTCTACAATCTTTATCTCAATAAATACGATACAAGTGCACTACCTTCGAATATTAATTTTGGAGTAGTTTTATATAGAAAAACTTAGAATTCTTACAAAACATTAATCCAATTTCTTTTATGTTTGACATATGTTTGTCATACGTTATCATATTCAAAGAATAATTATTCTGACTTTTTTCTTTATGGAAATAAAATTACTCTCCGAAACAACCAGAGTTTTTACATATAAGGTTTATTAAATATTTTTTATGTACATTATTCCTGACATACTTGCGTTATCTATACAGAATTGCTTTTACATCGCGACATAGGTCGGCAAACAACTCATTTCCAAATATTTTCCTTTTCTCCATTTTCATTAAATGACGAATTTATAAACAAGCAACATCGAAAAAAATGCTCTAAACTGCATTTACTATTCGTTGCGAGTAGCACCGTTTGATTCATAATTAGGTCATGGCAATTAACTTAATTTGCACTGGCATTAAGAAAATTAAGACTTTATGCTTAACGATTATTTCACAACGCAAAGTACAGTATACGCAATAATAATGCGAAACGTTTAAACAACGCGAAAATATGGGACAAAACTAAGATCCAAAATAGTTTCAGAGAATCTTATAGATTAAACAAATTTTTCTGTAGAACAATAGCAAGAATTTATTACTTGTCCGACCATTTTAATTTGTTATATATCTTCGTGTTTTTTTTTTTTTTAAGAAAAGTAAAAAGGTAAAAAACAAAAAAAAATAGATATTCTGTGCAACGATTAATATCAACATAATCGTAGATAATTAGGAGAAACATAATAAGGTGTTTCGCAAAAAAGCTTTTATTTACATTTGTTCCTCTTTCTTTAGCGCTATGTTTTTTCCTTTAATCTAAAATTGCAATAAAATTCCACAAAATCGCATTCACACTGATCAACATCTTGCTGTGGAATGTTTCACATAATAAATACAGCTTTCGACATAAATTAAAAACGAGTCTTGCATTTACAACTGAGAATTATGGAGGGGCTGGAGATTAGGTACGTGTGTGTGTAGTGAACATGTGGACGTGTATGATCGTGTGTACATGAGTACCCGAGGGCTGGCGCTTGTGTTAATGTCTGTTTACATGTGAATCTCGGTGCGTGTCGGATAGAATCTGCACAGATTCTATCGCAACGAATTTATATCTACTCACGACGAGCCCGTATACCTTATTTACAATGTCCATATAAACATATACACTGCGCTGACCGCTTATTTAACCTATTACCAATATTACGAAGTGAAGAAGGTAGAAAGTACTGTTTTGTACCGTAGGTTCAATGCGAAAGAAACTCGTACATACATACATAGAATGTATAAAGGAGATGATTTAAAAAAAGAGAAAAAATAAGGAAGAGAAAGAAAATAAAACAAATGAGTTTAAAAAGTAATTTAAGAAATTACTAGAAAGAAGAAAAGGAAAAATTAAGAAATGAGAAAGGAAAAGGTGGAAGAAACGGAAGAAATATGCTGGCCTGTGCGCGAAGTTCAATCCTTCGTGTGTGGTGTCTCCGACGCGGAGAGGAAACATCGTTACATCGTGCTTGTCGCTCGACATTGAATTCGTTTAACAGAAATCGCTGATATCCGTCTCTACGAGCGCAGTAGCATCTACCGGCTACATCGACGTAACTTAATATGTAACAGGGAATTCTTAATCCAACCCTTAACTGCTAAATCAATCTTACAATTGGACTGAGTGATAAATTATTATCGACTGTACAACGCCGTTAGTCTTTTTTTTTTCTTTACTTCTTTTTAACCTCATCATCATATCATCCTTTTTTTTTTGTTCTCAACTTTATTTTCTTTTCTTTTTTTTTTACTTTTTACTTTGCTTTCAACTTGACAACGAAAACAAAAAAGAATGTACATTTTTCTACTTCCTCGGAATTACTTCTTTTTCGCAGAACTACTACAAACCTTCCGAGTCTCGTTTCGTTTTTTTCGTTCATTTTATTTGGACCACGTGAATAAGTTTTCACTTTTTTATTGTTTAACATATTTTTTTCGCTTTCACTCTTCATTATAAAATATACTTCCTCTCGATATCGCAGAAGCCGTGAATTACGTGCAGGCGGGATCTCGAGGAAGAATACACGCGTATCGGTCGAACAGGTGATAAAAATGGTGTGTCGAGCACTTGAAATTTGTACAAACGCACGGTTCATTTTCGCTGGTGAAAATTTAACGGGCCGGAAAAAATTCGACTTCTTTCTGGAAATAACTCGTGTCGTTAAAACAAATTATTCTGTGAGTTTTGCAAATGACGAGAGGTAAAAAAGTTATATAGTGAGAAAAATAAATTACTAGATGGCGTGTCCGTGGTTTACCCACGGGGCCTCGCCACGATAGCTTTCTTCGCCGAATCACGTGTTACACCGATACGTTTCCACAGCCGAGTTTTTCTCGCTACTAGAAGAAGGTAAAACGAAAGAAAGCTTGCCTCCTATAAGTTTCCATTCTTTTCGATTACGATATACGATCGTTCGTTTGAATCACATGAACCTTAATAAGTACCAAGTGCCTAATGTAAGGTCAACGTTCGAGATACCCTGAACACTACCCATGTTAACAGGTAGAGGAAAGAAACTCCAATTACCGAGAGTTTCACGTATACATTTTTCCTTTTATATTTTTGTTAATTTTCGTTACATTTTTTCTTCTCCGCCTCTCGATCGAGAACCCCGAAATAAATATTACGGATACCATGAACAGCAAAGGTTCGTCGGCTCGGACGCAGACGTGAAGCGGGAGAATGCGAATGGCGAGTTTTCATATTTTTTTTCCATTTTTCGCTTTAAGGTTTTGTCTATACACAAGGACGTATCTTACATAGAGTTAAAGGTAAAATTAGTTTCTTCGAAGTTGTTTAGACCATTAGTCGCCAGAGAGGGAGCCACGGAACATATTCTTATTCCTTATACAATCTTCGTTGACGATCTCCTCTGACCATAATCTGCAACAGAAAGAGTGTAAGGTACAATCGTGAGAATATTGTAAAATGTCGCACTTTCTTCTCGTTTTATACGATCGTAATTTTAAATCTCCCGAAAGGAAATTGCTGCTTATCCCTCGTTATCATTAAAAACTATATATAGAATCTCTTAAAAGAGCCGTATCGTTCGTATAGCTCGGAAAGCTGGGAGATTTCATGCGCGCGCATCCCGTTAATTCATTGTTTCTATTAAATTACTTTTAAAGCTGTTCCGTATAGAAGAAGAGCAGGGGCAAGGAACTTTAATCTCTGCTAGGTAAACTTTTTTATCAACTTCTTAGCGAGATAAAATGCGCGGAATCTCAACTTTTAACGATTCACACGGCCGCGTTTTCCCGCTACTCGCGTTCCTTTATTTTAACCGAATTACGCGGGCGCCGTTGTGTATCAGACGCCTTTACGACGTCTGGGCAAAAACTTCATGGAAACTGTTCTTTATCTTTTATCGACAACGTATGTATAGTTTCATATTCCCTGTATACCCACTATACCTGTCATATACCTCAGCCAACACACTAAATTTGAATTTTTACTTTACAGTGTCTACAACATCCCATTTAAGGATAAACTAACCCCTAACTTGAAACATGAAACATTTCTATCTATAATGTAAAATAAAAAACTATAGACAACAGTTTTTTCGCATATCAATCACATTCTACTCTAACAATTCCTACTATTGTCAGGTCTCAACTAAATTCACGTTTCATAAGAAGAAGTTAACTCCGAACTTTAGGTTAGATCTAGTTTGAATTAAGAACATGAAACACCGACGACGTCTATCATGAGGTATAATAAAAGTTATACACGACATTTTCTTTACATATCAATCACTTTTTCCCTGACAGTCTCTGTTTCTATTTCCAGTTCTCTATTAAACTTATTACAACTATAAGGAAAAGTTCATTTCTAACATAAAACATGCAATACTGATGACTGCTACAATAAGGTATAACATTGTTTACATATATCAATCACTTCTTTTCCTAAAACCTATACTTATTTTTAGTTCTCAATAAAACTCACCGAGTCAACGGGAACGAGAAGTTACAATCTGGAACACCTGGAACAATAGACTTTTACGTGTTGATGTACAACTGATGGTGAGCCTGATGCTGACTCTGATGCGGATGCTGCAGCGAGTGTTGATGCTGGTGCTGATGAGGATGCTGATGCTGCAGCGTCGGGTGTCTCGCGTTGAATCTCACGCTTCCGGCCAGCGAACTTCCTCTACCATGGGTGCCAACAACGCTCGGTGTATCCGACAGTTCGTCGTCCTCTGCTCCTAAACTACGAAACCTGACGAACCCATCCTCGTCAACGAGCATCGTAGAGCCTGTGGTCGGTGTTTGCTCGTGAATACCGCCACCGCCTCCTTGCTGCACAGGCGTGTGTCTGCCGCGACTTTCGGAGTTCCTTAGAGTTTGTATCCCATTACCATGCCGGTTTAACGAGCCGCGACCTTCGTGAGGGAAATGGCCCATGGTGCCTGACTTGCGAATGGAATGCCTCTCAAAAGTACCTGCAACAACGACAATGTTATTCAGCATATATAGTCCCATGCTTGGCAGGCAAGCAAATTGCTTGTTTATTATTTTTCCAATATTTTTCGTTTTTCTTTTGCCTCGTTACGGTTCGTGGTGTATCTCGTTTAGGTAAATCAATAATTTGAGTGCCTGAAAACGCGGAGGAGTTATTTGTTATATCTCTATTAGTTTTGTTTTTTTTTTTTTTTTTAGTATGGGAGCTTTGTTAATGGAAAGCGGATATGACATTTTATGACGTGTTAACGCGTCGTTAAATGTAGGTCATAGAAAGAGTTTGACAGAAAAGTATGAGCGATGAAAATTATTTTTTTAAATTACTAAGATTATCGAATTTTTTCAAACGGACATGAAGAAAAGGCTACTTGAAATGATACTTGAAATAATTGTTCACTTACGTTGGATTTTAAAACGGACACGCGAATAGAAAAAAATCAATGTTCTCGGACAATACGCTATTCCGGTCGTGCCATCTTAGAGGTAATAGCATGTCGATTAGAAGACAAAGCGTAAAAAGAACTGCTGATTTCGGGGTTTCAATATTGTACTAATACCGCGAGTCAGCGTTCTGAACTCCTCTCAGGGCACGTTGACTGTAACAGCACGTTGCTCCGGATGACCTAATTTATCGTTCTATATCTCGCAAGATTATTAGAAAAAACAACAATTTCATTTCTCATTCCAACAAGTATTCTATGGAAGTATTATGAAATATTCTTCTACGAATATCCTCCTCCTACACCAGAGAATTATATAACTATGTTTTCGTAAAACTGCTTTAAAAACAAGTAGATCTTTGTTTTTCTCTAGAAATTAAAAGAGCGAGCTAACTTCTTTTACTCCTATTCTACAAAAAAAAAAATTTTTTTTAAAGTAAGAATTTACTTTTAAACGAGATACACAAAAATTAACAAACTCTCTTTCAAATCTGCTCATCACGTTTCAATGCAATTTAAGAGGAAAAAGAAGGAAACGCTGGTAGGACCCGTAAGAGGTTAGAAAATTCTCTCACGAACCAGAAAACGAGAAGTAATTCGCCCGTTGATTCAGCTCGTAACGTTGAATCACACGGTAGCGCGCGCGCATCGATACCTGATATGTTCAAATGCTCGGGCAGCGTGTTCAGCGGGAAGCTATCGTCGTAAACCTGTTTCCCGGTTCTCATCGTGTAATTCTGGATCGCCTGGTTGGTGCTACAGATAGCTGGGTAAAGCACGTCGTCCATATTCTCGGTGGAGGTCGAGCTACCGCATGGAAACAGAGCGAAGCCAGAATGGACCGGGTGTTGTTGCAGCTGTTTCTCCCGCAACGGGTACTGGGATAGACTGGCTACCCAGGCGAGTAAACCGCATACTGCTAGTTCGAGTAGCCTAACGGAGAACTGCCAGCCCCACCATAGCCATGGATGCGATTGTGGTCTTTCCTGGACATTCCCAAATATGCCATACAACTGGACAAATCCCATCAGGATGAAAAATAGGGCGGTAGCGATACTGGTAGTGATGGCAGTGCTCAAGGCCATCGTGGTAGGATCAGCACCGACTATGTGATTCGTCCCTGCCGTTTTGTTATTTGTTAACAGGATCTGTGAGCGTACCACCCGGTAGACGTACATGTATCCTAGGCCAAGGATCACGCAGACGATGATATAAATGCACTGGCAGATCAACGGCAATATCTTCGCCTCATCCGGATAGCCAAGCACGTGCGTGGACACGTGCAGGGAGACACAGAGAACTATGTGTACCGTAGAGGACAATACCACTGCGGCTGGTGACAGAAACCTGTTGTTTAAAGATGGGGCCTCTGAGCAACGAGCTAAGTATAGCACCAAGGTGGCGAACGCGGTGGATAATAATGGTGCTGGGAGGTACATGAGCACTCGGGACAGAGGCTCGGGCAGTGAATGGCCTAAATTGTAAGCGTCGTAAAACAGGTGAAAGCACCTTAAAGTACAGACGGTCGTGAGAAGCAGATGAACCGTGAGGAAGTACGACTGGGTGAGTAGATTCGTTGCTTCGTTGAAACGAACGATCTTGTAGATCGAGTATAGAGCCATTAGCGTGAACAAGATCGCAGCGACGTACACATGGAGGAACCAAGCGATCCTCCAGGTGGACTCAAGGGGATGCGTGTCAACTTGAGGTACAATGCGGTCACCAGCCTCGTTGGGCCTCTTAGGGGGTGGAGCAGGAGGTTGTGGTTGGGGATACGGAAGTCTTTCCGTGTCCACTATCTCGATGTTCTCTGTCTTGAAGCCGTTTTCATTCCTGAGCCCGTGATAACTATCATCGTCATGCCTCCTGGTATTAGGCAAATTGAAAATCGTCGGCTGTGTAACAGATTTGGAAGAATCTAACGTGCTAGACGTCCTGGCCGTTGTTGTAGATGGCGTCGTCATCTTTTCGGTGGTTGGAATTACCGGAGCATTTTGCGCCGGGCTCTTCGTGGCCAGAGGCTTCAGAAGTATCTCTGGAATATCTTGTTTACGACCGTTGCTGCCAGATAATATTCTCGAGATGCTTGGATAATGCAGAGTAGGTACAAACTCGTTAGTATTGTTCCTTCTGTCCAGCTCGCTGGACTCCACCACGTTCTGCTCCTTACTGGGCGTATTCAACGGTTTGTTTCTAGAATGAGAGTGTCTCTCTGGCACTTGAGAGGGACCCTGAAGATCGGGAGGCCTAATGGGTATCCTCTCATGAGCTGGCGTACCGCTCGGCGGTGGTACCGGTCTCTTGAGACCCGAATGAACATCCGAGTTGGTTCCTCTCAGCGTTGGCTTATTTGCAAACGGATGAAGGTACTCGGGAGGCAGAGGAGGGGTGAAGAGGGCGCGAGACGGGGGAGCGTACGAAGGCAGTTCGCGGAAGGCCGGCGACATGGTCGCTCGAGGAACAGGAGGATACCTGACGGATGGTATCGATGAGCTCGTCGTTGTGGTCGTGGTAGTGGTCGTCAAAGGCGACGGTACCGTCGACAACGTTGTACTGGCCGAAACTTGAGCATCATAGGCGGGCACGCTGCGTTTCGTGGTCGCCGAGCTGTGCGCTACCTTGTTAAATATGGCCGCGAGGTTTTTCTCTAACGCGGTGTTGTCCAGGTTAAAAATAGGGCTATTAGGTCCACCATCGCCGCTCGCTGAACAAAGAAGGATCGAGCAGGAGGACAGTACCAGCAGCAATGTCGACAGGAGCAGACGCATCATCGGGGTCATGATGATGCTCGATGATAGTAGTAGAACCTAAAGCACTGACAGTTGAAGAATTCAGCCGGGCATCGGTTCATTCCATAACCATGAGTAGGAAACGAGAGAGCTTGCTGGCACGCACGCACGCGACGACGAGTGCACTCAACGTTATAAGGACACTTGTGAAGACGTCTATGTATCTTCTTCTAACGAATCCCTATATTTTCTTTGCCCTCTGCCTCAGTGCGTTCTTTAAAAATCTCCTCCGTCGATATTACAGCTGCGTGGCCAATCTCGGAACGAGTCTTGCCTGACGAGGTGTGCAACCTCAGTCAAATATTACATTCCTAAATGTACAACGACGGCGGCGGCGATGGCGGGCTAGTAGTCTATGCGTTCTTAGCGGATTCCCCTGTTGCGGCGTTGGTTATCAACGGCATCTGTTGCATTTCCACCCTTCAGATAGTAACTATATCACTGGCCTGATCTTTGGGAGCGGTTTCGTGGTCAATTTACTTCGTCCTCCGAACAGTTGGATCCCTCCTAAAACGCTTCGAATTCTCTCTCGCTCTCTCTCCGTTAGCTATACTTGTATATGTATATATATATATATATATCTACATTTTAGAAGAGAATTCTGTGAAACCAAGTTTCCACGCGATTCGTCGATAAACGGATCCAGCTGAATGGACGTTAGAAATTAAGACAGGGCTACAGCTGACTATATTCCCTGTCCGTTGCTGTTACTGCCGCTGTTGTTGCTGCTTTCTTTCAACGGTATAGAACCACATACAACACATAGCATATACAACATATACTAAAGCTGACCTTCTTTACGAATTTTCTCTATTTCGTTATATGGTAGAAGAGAGGCTCTACACACGACCAACTATTACCGCTTCGGCTCGTGTACTTCCATTATATCATCGGGATTCAATAAGCCTCGGATTATTTCGCCGTGGTAACGGCGTTACAACGTTGCCTTGTTCCCGGAGCAAGACTCGATTTAAAACCTATCTACTTTTACGGACGATAGAACGTCGGCGAACTTGTTAGCCGGGCTTAATCCGATATCATCATTGCTCGAAGCCATCCCAGATTCGCGAGAGCCTCGGGCGAAACCTGAATTCCTGAGGGTACATTTAATGTCTAGAATCAGTCGGAGTTCCTTCTGGATGGGATGGTCTCGTAGTTACCGCGTCCATTCATTTCCTCGAAATGCGTTCGCCACCGTTTCCACCTGTCCCTCTTTGTCGCTCTAACTGTTTTTGTGCACTTGCTGCTGGCCACTTTTCGCCTCTCTCAATTGGTATCTCTGCGCGGTTACGACCTGTGAAAAATATTTTTCCGTTACTTTTCTTTCTGTTATTTCAGTCGAATATCGATTACGCTGGTAGAATATGAATTAAAAATGTCCGATGAAATTATATGGGATGAAAAAAGATAGTTATTGGAAAATGTAGTAGGGTAGAAGAAGGGTTCGAACCAATTATTCGCACGATAAGACGCATGCATATCAACCGAGCTAATTTTTAACCCGATGAACTTCTTCTAATTTTAATATCGTCTAATGGCCATGGAAAGATTTTATGCTGAGAGAATTTATCTAATTTTGAACTATGATTTTTAAATGACCTTATTATATCTCTCATGATCCATAAATGACATTTAACGTTCCTTACTTTGTGCTTATTATAAAAAGGAGATTGAACTTCAATAGAATTATGTTTGTTTAAAGTAGACCAAAGAAAAGGCGATAATGTTCAAAGCAACCAATCGATTGGAAAGGTAACTGTTTAAATATACGAGCAGGAAATATGTATATTTCAATGTCTATCACGTGATTATTTTATATGATGCTAAAACTAAGTGCTGCATAAATTTATTGGGAACTGATCGAGCTAAAATAATTTCGATATAATTCAATTATATATGACTAGATTTTATTTACAATTTATTTTTAGGTATTTGCAGATTTCACGTAACATATTCCGCTGTAATAAAATCCAGCATCAGATGAAGATATGTAATATAAGTTATGCTAACAAATTATTTTAGTAACCGTCAGAGACACGTAGTTTGCGATACATATTATGATTAACTACAACGCTTGTTTTTAACCTCAAAGGGTTAATGTAAAAAGCAATCTGTTTTTGAAGTTTCGCTTATAGTAATCTCTATTTAACCTCTAATAACATTCTATTTCGTTCTAAGAACTTTATAACTAATAATATTAGTGAATTGACAAATTACAAATTAAGATCATTTGTAATTTCGTAAGTTATAGAAATCTATTTATACAATTTTTACAATTTGGGAAAGTTAAGATGTTTACTTCAATTATAATTAGTTATTTTATTATTTGCTTATTTCGTTACTAAACTTGTTATTAATTCTGATGAACTTATATCTTATAACTTGTAAAATTTCATTAATATTATTTCAGTTATGTAAGAGGACCTTAGTGTAACATTTTTTGGCATACATTCACCCATACTTCTGTTCTTCATGCCATTAACCGGCAGAATAAAGAATCTGCCGCGACAAAGAGGAGACATCGTAAGAATAAACGAATAAACGGGTCATAGAGCACAGAAATTAAAGATTGGAAGCGGGTTTTCAATAGGACGTCGGTAAATGTAGGTCCCAGTGAAATAGCACTTTCATAGAGTATAAGGAACACAGATAAGGCACGTAAGCCAATACGAAGTAAGAAGGAAAAGACGGTGAAGTTCCACTTAGAGCCTCGTCAATGGCACAATAGCGAGACCTGATTTAAAAAACTTAATTTTACGTTAACAATCGATCATCAACTGAGCCGTATGAGCCGGGGCGGCTGGTATTAAATTTCGGATATATCAGCTAGACGGAAGCCGTTCGAACGTAGACGACTCAGGCTACACAGGGGATGCATGTTACAGGAAATTGGTCGACCGGCTAAAAGAGCATACGCGAGTGACTCAATTTTCTAACACGATCATTTACCCAGTGAAAAGTTTGCAACAACAAAGGGATAGCCTTTACGATACTTAAATTGTATTCGTTAGAAGAGCAAGAAATATATAAAGTGGTTCAGAAACGTATCCGAATACTTGAAAAAATCTTTGTTGTAAGTATATGTAATATGTGTGTTACAGACAACATTTTCATGATTATATTGGTACGGTTTAAAAGAAATTAAAAAATGTACGTATTTAGCGCAATATTGATTTACTGAGATTACTAAAAAGTGGAGCTGCTCCCTTATTGTAGTAGCCCTTCAATTACAGCTGGTCACCAACCATGCGGCGCATTTAATACACATACAATTTTCATTTTCCCAAATGTTTCCATTTGCAATACAGGATAATATAACCAGAACGAGGAAAATTCCAGGGATATACAAAACAGTGCATAATACAGGATTTAAGCTGGTAATCGATGATTAACGTGTTGCGTGGATTACACTCGCTCACATGTAAGCACAGGAAATTATTATCGTATTAAACAATGGAGCTCAAAGATCTCTGTCGATAAAGTAAATCTCGATGAAATTTCATTCCATCAAATATGTACTAATTTACGTCCAACAAATATGACGTTGTTTAGCGAACTCTGTCAACCACATCAACTTTAGCTATAAAATATAACTCGAAAATATATATATTATAATACTACGTGAAATTAATTTCGTTTGAACGTTAACAATTCAAAATTGCATTATACTAATTCGAGCAGAAATTTCGCAATCGTACAAGAACTATTCATACAATTAATTGTATGTGCTGAATTCGACGATAAATTATCTCCCTTATTTTAAGAAAAATTATTATTGATTAAATTTTTATAACACGAATATACGATTATAAGTTCTTCAAATTTTCGTGCTAAAACGCTTCCAAATGAAACTACTGTCACAATTGTTCGTATTATTTACGAGGAACTTTTGTTTGCCCCCAATTGAAAGATTCGACAAAAATACGCGAAATCACCGAACATTCTCGATTCATACGAAGCACAATTACTTCTGGAAATCTGCCCCTATCTATTCTGGTATTTATGTCTTTGTTCCATACAAACGTATACATGCGATCCTACGTGAGTACACATGATAAATATTTGTAGAAATAACAAAATATATATCTCAACGCCTATGTCCCAATGGACCGGAGGGCTTCGTGTTGCGTCCCAACTTTTTCATATAATGGTACACGATGATCCGATTTTGCGATTGGATCATACAGGATTTGTCTTTTCAGCTATTTACGAAGAGCTTTCAACACAAAACTTCTAGAATTCACACATAGGTTCAAACAATGTGTATTCTGTTTCGACTCATGCAACAGATACATGAAGATTATATATTTCATGAGAGATTGCACATGCGGCTGATCAGAAATTATATATCTATCAATGATGCTGTACTTACAAATACGATTTGTATAAATATTTCAGAAGAAGAAGTTTGATTCGATACTAATACTCAGTAAAAAATATATTGATTAATTATTAAATGTAAATACGCTATTTAGTTACTTTTCTTGGTTTTGACTATTTGACTCGAGCCTTTTCTTTTGAAGCTTTATTTTATCATTATTGAGATATGTATAATTTTGTGTGCTAGACTAGATTAGCCGCGTAGTAGTGACACACGTATGTGAATATGAGTGTATGGAAGTATGCGTGCGCACAGAGTCTCGAAAAACAGATGATTGCAACTGTTCCGTTAGCGGTGTGGTATAGAAGATGGTGAGACAAAGAGAGTGCTGAGACGCGTGCAAATTTATATCGTCGAAGATCCTGCAAATCATTTATTAAACAAATCTAAAACTATTTTAATATAAATTCTAAGAGTAATCTTAGTGTCCCTTTACTTTTATTTCGGCGATTAAGATCCACAATTCTCAACAATCATTAAAAGAAATTGGGAGAGCCGAAAAATTTATCAAAAAAGTTAGGTTTGATTCTGTTACGTTTGAATCAGATTCGAGTTAAATTTCATTAAATTTATTTAAATATGTTTGAATAAATGAAAATATCATTAAATCAAAAAGACATCATTTTTAATCTTTTTTATTTTGTAAAAAAACGACTGGAGTCGAATAATTAAAATCGGAAACAGTTACATTATTAATCATTATAATTATTAAGTGTAATGTTGCATTATTGCATTATTAATAAGATTAAGATAATTTAATTCTGGCTTAGTATTATAGTCGAGTTACGACTGGAAGTTATACTTCGCAAGATATGTATTCTGAAATCTCGAGGTCTCGATTTGAAACATGGTTCGAGAGTAGTCGGATATCGGAATTCGATGGAATTTTGTTTCGCGAAACAGTCTTACAATTAGCGTAAAGCAGCGATATACCAAATGGCGCTCCGCGCTACATTCTTGATCACCTGATTCATACAGAACCGATGCCATTACTTACTAGAGGAAAGAATTGCTTGAAGTCAGTTTCGGTATAGTATGCGATTTGTTCAACTTTTACAATTACTCTCTCCATGATTGTTTGCGACTTAAATCAAAATAAAACGAAAACCTCGAAATTCGTCCGCATAGACTGGGAATTCGTCGAGGCGTGAAAAACTTAATTAAAATTTACTACGGTCAAAAGTAGAATTAAATGAATTAATCGAAGCTCCGGCTTTCCTCTTTCCTTTATTTGGAAACGAAAACGTAGGGGAAACCAGTAAAACTTTCCCGTAGAAACTAAAATCTACATTTATCCGTCTCTCTGGTTTATACGTCATTGTTACGTTAATTCATTTCGTTTTTTACAAATTTCATTCATAAATTAAAGTCGAAAGATTCATGTACATGGAAAACAGCTTAAAAAAAAAAAAAAGAAAAAAAAAATATATATACGATTTAATGCTTTTTGACTACAAAAAATCGTCCGAGAACGGTCGTTCATATTGAAATGTCGATTTGTTTTTTTGAAGTATGAAAAAAAAAATACACGTCGCCCTTTGAAAATCGGCGTTTCGCTTGGAACGGTAACACGACTTACCGGCTGTGATTTAGCGGCTAGTTGGTTTCGTTTGGCAAGTACACGCGGCGTTCGTTAGTTTGCGCATCTACGTTTCCCTCACCCTCTATCAGTCTGTGTTTCTCGTTGCTCTGAACCTGTGTTGATCAGTTCACATAGCATAACCGAGGCTTGTCGATGCGAACATAGAATTTCATAGAACGAATGCTTTCGAGAGATCGGGTCTTATCCTCGATCAATAAAAAGTCGATATATGTATGTGATAATAACGCACGGTTAATAATTGGATCTATGGTTGAACCATAAAGAAGATGGTATAATCACGTTTCCTGTTTGGAGAAATATGATATGATTAACGTCTCGAAATAATTTCCTGATTAAATATCCAAGAATTAACATTGTTTGAATTGAACATTTCTTTTTTGGTCAATTTATATTATTGAATTTTGCTTTTTTAGGTTATGTATGTCGCTGAAATGTATTCTTCACTGTAAGGATCAACGATTATATATATATATATACATAAAATAAATTATAATTATATAAAATAAATATTATATAATATATAATATTTCCAATTTCCCTGTTATTAATATAATATATATATATATTAATATAACATATATATATTATATTAATAACAGGAAAATTGGAAAAGAGTAACATTTTTTAAAGATTAATTAATAGTAGAGATTAAGTCTGTTCGAATTTTATATACTGAATTGAATACACTGAATTTAGTTTGTCATGGAATATATATTCGTTCGAACAAAGAAAAACCACCCGGAGATGTAACAAACCGTCTAATTCGTGTAGCCATATATGACAACTTTTGCACCGAGCAAACCGGCTGTTTAGTGTGCCGCGCATGTTTCTCGAATAAAAACGGCGATGAAAACCGCATCCTGGAAGAACGTCCTTTGGAATTGCTGTGGAACATAAGCACGCTTTACACATCCTCGTAAAAACGCAGACACGTAGATCGTTTAAACAGTACGAACGCACAATTGCTTATCCACGAAGGTTCGCAAGATACTCTTGGGTCGATCGTCGATAAAACCTCAATTTCTCATAGGAAGACTAATTTCAGTTCGCATGAAAAACTACCCCGACAGTCCGGTCCGACGAAAATACATGAGAAGTTCAAATAAAAAAGAGAGCGAGAGCGAGAGAGAGAGAGAGAGAGAGAGAGAGAGAGAGAGAGAGAGAGAGAGAGAGAGAAATGACCGCACGCGAACCGGTGGTGGTAGCAGATGCACGAGAAGACGGATTCCCGTTAAAAACGGCCGATATCGTCAAAAATAATGGCGTGGAAGGAACGCATTTTGGCACGACGGACACACCAGATACCGTGGAATGGATTCGAGCCAGAGAGAATGATAACACTTAAACAAATTTTGCCTGCTTTATCTCGTCGTATATTATTCCAGGTCCAAAACATGGGGGTTATATTGGACCCTTTCTGTCTTAAGTATGGTAGCACCATATTAACTAGTTTATGACTATTACTCTGTTAGTAATTAATTATTGTAGCCAAATGTATCAAGTAATTGTACGTCCAACCACCCAATGGAGAAGAAAGAAGCTATGAATTTCTTAAAAATATACTTTTCTTAATAACTGAGCACACAAAGGCTGGTCCCATGACCAGTTAGGAAATCAGTGTTGTATGTTCTTTGTGACACCTAAGCAGAAACGATCGTAGACAGTAACTAGCCGGTAATGTCGTTACTCGCAATTATCATGATAACTGTGCTCTCTTCCAATAGCCGGCGCTTTTTGCACAGTGATTGCGAGTCGTGCCAGACCCAAACGCACACGATGACACTCGCCTTCTATATATATAATGCACGTGCTATACGCTGGCACCGACCAGCTGGTCAGAATCAGGACGAGCAGGCCAAGTAGTCGAGTCACGCGAGGAATTCAGCTTTGCAACGCAACGAGCGCGCGCGGGACGCACACATACATATACACAGTCAATGCACCGCGGGGATTAGCAGCGTTCACTTTCACGTGCAATTATCTGCCTTTACGAGCTTGTCTCCCGGGAAGCATTATCGTACGAGGGAGCGAGAGTCCTCTTGTTCCTCGTCCGTAGGGCGGACAAAGACGAGCTGGCAGACGGTTCTCAGTCGGTATCCGGCTGGTGGGCGAGAAATTTTCCAATTCTACTTTGTTAGTCGTAACAGGTTGTTCTCTCGTGAGATCGAAGCGTTTACACGCGATCGTTGCTTTATACCCGTGCAACACGAGCGCCTTGGGAATTTTTGTTTGAAAGAATGCAAGCGCGAGATATATGCCGATATATACATATATACATACATAAAGTAAGTGCTTTTCGAGAATGCGCCATTAATGTTAAACCGAGTGTTTGTAAAGAAATTCTTCAAGACTGTTCTTTCTATACATTATTTCGTTTTGATTTATTCGTCCTCTTCTTTTATCTCCTCTTTTCAACTATGAAGTTATGCCAGAGGTTGTTAGTTATAAAATCTTGGTGGCGCTCTTGGTTGATAAAAAAGAGCTTACCATTAAAAGTTGTGTGTATAGATTTCTATTGTGGTAGAAATTTCTTTCTGCTCTGCGATAACGCAGAACAACTTAGTAATACAGTCTCCTAAAAACTTCCAATTGGGCTACGAACTTCTTCCTTATCCCTGTTCACTTCTCGACTTCCTCGCACAGATTACCATCTATTTAGAAGTCTCGACCGGTTTTTCAAAAAAAGAAAAGAAAAAAAGAAGGAAAATAAAGAAGAGAAAAAAAGAACGTGAAGCCGGACTGATTAACTAAGGAACTATGCTCTTTGAATCCAAGATTAAAAAACTTTCTCTCTCGCTTACAGAAATGTACAGAAGTGTCCTTTGGCAAACAAAACCGTGCAGATGGAAAATATTATATTTCCGAAATTATTACGAAAAAACAAACAGGGAAGGGAAAGAAACGTACGCATATCAACGATAGGACAAAAGTTGGTGGAACTCGAGTGGTAAACAGCTTACGAACTCCGCGCCTCTACAGTAATACCATAGTGTCGTGTTTCAGATTGAAATTCCCTAGAAACGACAGATTGCCATTTCGCGAAACAAACACGAATCCTGCTAATTGGCAATTTCGCTTTCTCTAACATAAACTTCCGCAACTACGGATATTTATGAAGACGTAACCGTTTTCATTTTCGTTATCATTTCATCTCGACTTATTTTCATCTTCGTCGTTGCTGGCCTCGTCTCTCTCTTATTTTATCTACAGTTAACATTCTTTTCTCTCTCTCTCTCTCTCTGCACGGTTAACGTCCGTTTTTTAACTATGCCATCTCCTTCGTTCTCCGTTGTATTTGCAATGCATACCGGGACTCGTGCTACCCGTGGAAGATTATCCCTGGGGCATAATAAAAATTTTTCCTTCCAGATGCTACCAGACAAAATTTCCTTCGTAATGGAAGTCACTCTATTATCTTACCTCGGATAATTAGGTCGAACCGCTCTAGGTATTTTTTCCCCCAGCGTTTTCTCCCCCACTCTTGGCCGCTTAACACGGACACGGCGTTGCAGCGGGGATAAATTCAGATGTGAATTAATGTGGGAAGAAAACTTAATGGAGGTAGCTCAGGTGGATCGAACGGCGGATTACTTTCGCGGGGAAATATAAAATTACGTGGAAATTCGTTTGACGTCTTGTTTTATCAGACGTTGATCTCTAATTTTTCACCGGCCACCGACGTTACAACTTGGAAAGTAAAATCATTCTCCGACTTTCTGCTGCTTACTTTTGCCAGTATTTTTTAAAATTATTATGTAAATTTCTTTCATCTTATTTCAAGACGACCGAGAGAACGGAGAAAATTTCCAAGAAAACATCGCGAAAAATGTAACTACGTTCGATGAATTTCATCAGTTTGTTATCATTGCTTGTACGAAAATAAATCCGAAATACTAGCTTGCTTCGTGTTTTCGCGGTCTGCGAACTTGTTTGCAGTTTGCGCAGTTGTTTGTACAGTGAGTCTGCAAACGATCAACTGGCATTCGAAATACGTACTTTTTATTCCATGAATATTGCGTACATCCCAGAAATTGCAAGCCACGCATTTTAAATCTCCTCTATTATTTTCATCCAAGTGTAACATGCGTCAAAATAAAAATGTTTTATCATTTCGTCCTTATTTTAATTTTGCTGCGTTCTTTTTGCAAATTTTCAATCTCACTTCCCTTTTAGTAAACCAAAAGCATTTATGATGTCTTAAAACATTTAAAATGATATATAACAAAACAAAAACTAAAATTCATTCATAGCAATAACAATTTGTTGATATTCTGCTCAAATTTGACATATTTTTTAATATTATAAAAATAGAATTGAGTTAAAAATGCCTGGATGAACGCAGCAAGGTTAATAGCAGCAATGTTTGATTTAAATGTCAAATTTAATTGGAATTTTTTAAGGGTTATTTAATCATCGTGACGTAAGTTGCATCTAGTACACAAATCATCTCTACAAACCTGCAAATTGAAAATATCACTAGCCTGCGAGTGCCACTCGTAAATTAACGCGGATGAAAACGCCGCATTTATTACTTTGATTTACCCGGCGAACTGTCATGAGATAATACTTGAGCGCTAACGCTCCAATTATCTCAGACACGGGTACAAACAAATTGTCCGAAACGTTTGTCGTAGTAATTACGTGATACAATTTCACAGTAGACGAAACGTGTTCCGCGCTGCTACCGATCTAAAGCAGTTAACTAGGAAAGAACAGAAAGATAACGTCGGCGTGGTCCGCGCACGAACCTTTGTAGAACTTTATGCTATCTGGTGCCACGCCCAGTTTTGCGTGTGGAAAAAAGCACACCGATAGGAAAAACTAGAGAAATCGAGAGAGACGCTAGGCGCAAAAAGTGTGACACCTTAACGGCCCACTATGTCCGTGACATTAGACGAATTAGGTTAGGAATAGCGCTTAGCACTTCGACCGCGATCGATAGGGTTATATCGAACGAGATTTGACGAAGCCTAGAGCCATCTACTACGTTCTCTATTAATTAAACAAGACGGGGGCGGAGTGCAGCTTCTATCTATCGAAGTGTGAAAACTGTATCCTAAAAAAATTTCGTGCGGTTGACCGACACAAATCTACTCGTCAACGATCGATACAATATTAAAAAGAAATAGAGAAGAGAAGAAAATACCGGACGTAATTTTAACTAGAAAATGAGTTAAATAATTAATTGCGGTTTACTGAATTTTCCCAATTTTGGTTGTTTGATTCTAGTTTCTAATATTCTAAAGTTTTTACAATTTCTCCTTATTTCGTAAAAAAAGGACGGGAGTCAAATAAATATTCAAAATTGGAAAGAATCGTTAGATTGCACAATTACTATGAACGAAAATCTTCTTTTATTGACAAAATCCCCTATATGTGGAAATATGAAATCAATTTATAAATTATACATGATATATCGAAATAACGACACTTATTATCGTACGAATTATCGTTAAACAATATATCGGAAGTTATAACGAGAATCCTTTATTCATTTGTCACAGTTGTAAAAAATGTTCTCGTTATAACTTCCTCGTTCGTAATATAAAATATTTTGCAATATAGAAGATGACATATGAACCAATCTAAAGTTCGCAGTGCGTTCTTGTTTTACTTGCACTTCACATAACCCATCGCTTATGCTGTTTAAATCAGAGACGTATGCATTCTTTCAGCCAATTAAAAGATAGTTAAGTAGTGGTAGTTACGTCAGGCCAGAACGAATGACAATATCAGAAATACGTTGATAATTTCGTTTTTCCGTCGAGTGATACACCAGGTGGAGATAATTAATTACACCTGGAAATAATTAACTGCGCCATTGCAACTGCGCTCTAATGAATTCACGGTACATTTACTTTCGCAACGAATTATTTCCCTTTAGCAAAGGAAGAGGAAGGGAACTGAAGCGGGAGGAGATGAAGGTGGAGGTGGGGGATACTATGGCAAAAGGCGTCGCTTCTTTTGAAAAACAAAGGCGCCGCAACGGACGCGCGATACACAATGGCACGAAGCTCGTCTGAGTAATAAAATTAAACTCACTTCAATTTAAACTCTCCTTTGTAAACTTTCGCGAAATGATTTTAAAGCACCGCGCCGCAAGAATCATCGTAATCGCGCCGCGGAAAACAAAGCGTCCTTTCTCTCTTTTCGCCCGGCTCACTCGCTTTCTCTATCACTCGTTCTTCCCTATCAACACTCGTTGTTCTTTTACCTTCGTTTCTGTAAATCGGTCCAGATGTTACAGACGTTTCTTTTTTCGTCGCTAAACCATTGTGATGAGAGTTAATTGAGAAGCGAACGTTCAGAGGAAAATTGTTACTTTTCTCTTACGTGATTGTTACGTTTGTCTTTCATGATTTCAACTTGTCTGAAAGTATTAGGAATTTGAAAAACATAGATCCTGTGGAAAGAAAAGATGAGAGAAGAGGAAGCAAACGAAGCTGAGGCACAGGCAGTATTTTAATCTGTGTAATGATCTCACGGAATACTCAGGGAACAGGAAGCCTGTCGTCATTGATTGCACGTGACTAGTGGAATTTTATTATCCTATCTTTATTTCATGAGACGTATCATTACGCAAGCCTCATCAATCGGCACCACTACTTGGTTCTTTAATTCGAAGATTTCACTATATCTTGAAATCTATTACAGACTGGCGTTCGTGTATAATTTATGTACATCTTATTACATTTTGTCATTGGTAACTTTATACTTTAATACTGAAGTTTCTTCAAATCTCAAGATATCTTGGAGATTTAAATATTTTTAGGACGGACTAACATTCCCTTTACTGTCACAGTTTGTTTCTTTATTGCTGCAATTGTTGGTTTCCACTCACTGCATCTTCTTAAGTATTATAGTTTCCCTTTTGATCTTTTTCCTTACTGTCGGTATCTCATATTTGATCGCAGTGTGCTACTTTTGTTACCATTGTAATCCTTCCTTGGTATCCTTGTGTCCAATTTTATTGCAGAATTGCACGAGCAATTTCACTTATGTGAGATTTCTCTCACAGTAGGATTGTTTCCCCGAATGTAGAAATTTTTCTAAGTTCCAATTTCATCACGATAGAGTGTACCCCAGGAAGTTATTGCCGAAGGGAAGTCCGTTGGATGATAGGTTATTTTCCACCGCTGATTCGAGATGGACATTGTCACAGAAATAGCTGGAACTGAAAGAGAAGCTCTCCCTCTCCTCAAATACGTTCATGGTAGTTACGGTCGTTGTCACGAACAATTTTGGAGACGGTGATCGATAATGACCGTTATTTAACCACCGCATAGTTGCTTATGGTAGCTTATTGACCAAAGGGATGGTTTTGATAATATAGGCTAGTTTAGGACACCTCGGCACTAATCGACACTTATTTGATTACATAGAATCCGAATATGAAATTGATGGCATAGAAATCGGATTTTTCGTTAAAGGTATAAGTATAAAGATATAAGTTAAAGTAGTAAGTAGAATATTCTTTAAGAAGATACATAAATATGTATTTTAATGTCTTCCTAATTAGATGCGAGAAACTCTGAGAAATATACGCTTACTTAAATTTAAAAGAGTGCTAACAATTTATTGCACTAATACACACAATCGAATATTTCCTAATAAGATATAACAAGTAGTTTAGTGCCTTCCTAATTGGCAGCAAGATTCAACCAAGCCTGACTATTAATAAGAGAGTCTATATCAAGAATTTTATTCTATCTTTGTGTGAAATGGATAGAAATAGATAGAGGGGAGTGAAACAATGATACCTAACACCCAACTCGAGATATACTCGGTGTTCTGAAATCGATACTCTATATAAAAACAATTGAATGTGAAGAGACAGACTCTGGGCAACTAAAATGAAAGAAATACATACATATGTATCACTGTATCATGTATAAGTTCCTCTCCATTGAAGATATTTCCAGGAGATAAAAATAGATAGGAATATTCATTAACAGAAAGGTGAGCAGTCACTGTATGTATAATAGTAAGTATTATATTTACTGATTTCACATTCTAATTCTAACCTATCATTTCACACACTACATCATTCGAGTTCACATATTTTTATGGTCCAGTGAACAAATTGACCAAATCCAAATCTTCAGTTGGATCTTCGAATTGCAGTCGAATTCGAATTCAAAATTGCGGTCGAATTTGAAGAACATATATGTATGTATCCTAACCTCTTTCCAGCGAATGAAAAAGGTACAATACTATGTGCAGTCAGGGACGTTATTGCATCAACCGGTATCGTTATTTAAAGGCTTTAATTTAGAACCATGTTATATTATGGAGTCTACTACAACGGTTTATTAGGCCGTATATGTTACCGTACGTGTCCAAGAAGGCATAGCATCACTATGTCGTAATTCTCTTCCCATCGACACGAAAATGCGACACTGATTGGAGAAGTTGACGTAAAAGCGCCTCGTTACGCACAAGGAACCTTTTAACAGGGTCACGCCAGATTACCTCGTTTATTTATAGGCCGACGAAAAAATTGATCGCGACACCGATCGAACGACCCAGCTTTGAACTTTCGAACTGGACAGTATCTTTATAGTTTGGCTTACAGTTGACCAGTCTTCCCTCGACTAATGAGGTCTTAACCTAACTTTCGTAAGCATGTCTTAAATGTTTCTCAAAGGGCACCAGTTTCGATACAAAGCGTATTAAACGCGACATATATTTATTTTAATTAAATCAGTTTATCTTTTCTTATACTATTGCTTAGAACTAGGAGCAGTAAGTGTCATAGTAGGAAATGTCATTTCCGTCAGCCATATTAGATATATTTCACTAAATTAATATTCAATAAAATGTTTAATATTTAATAAATGTTTTCAGATTGCCTGTACGAGTAATCTTAATTGATGGGAAACATAATTTCCATTCTCTGTGAAAATGGTTAACGCGTCGAATGAATTTCCGGTCTTTACGAGAAATTTAGAAATACAGAAATTTTTTCGTAGTTTACTCGGAGAAGTTGATACGACCGGTTCCTATGTTTCCGGTACACGTAGTAAGAGAGGAAACGATAAAAGGGTATGGCGGTACAGTTGCGCGCTACGTGAGTTTAGTTCGGAAAGTTTTATCGGCCAATGTTGCCGGATACTGAGGATTTCGAAATTCGATTCTCTCAACTCGGGAGAGAACCCGCTATCCGTAAAACGAATGATTGTTTGACATGGATGATTAACGATCTGCCTGACGATAAAACGATAGAAATTCAAGAAGAAAATTTCCATTTTCTTCGTATGTAAACGAACCATATTTTCATTTTGCTTATATAGGAGAAAAACAAAAGAACCATTATTCGTGTAATGACCCACATTTAGCTAGGAGGTTGATATATTTCATTGATGGCCGGAAAGCTGATACGGTTTAACCGGTTTCAGCGCGTAGCACGCGCCAATAAAGTATACACACTCGCTGTGCGTAACAGTACCTTTTAATAATTACACCAACAAGACAAATTTAATTTTAACCGTGAAACAGGTTCTTGCGTACCTGTGAATGCTGTTTACATACGCTTTTCTTGTACTAAATGGATCTCTCAATTATTCGAAGGATAAAATCTGACATTCCGAAGAAATATAATCTAATGGCATTTCTCTTTGCACGAGCATTCCTGCAAATGATTATCGACCGAGTCATAAATCTTTGTAAAAATGGGCGCGGACCATTTCATTTGTGGCACATTTTACGAGAGACCTCTACAATCCCTACGGAGGGAATGGTAAACCATTTGCGGATCGTTTCATTCGATTCGTCGCCGACGGTGCCTCTCTATTGGATAAGCAATTGCAAGTGCAAACATTTGCTCGCAATCATTTATGCTCGCCGGTGTGGGCATCATGAGTGAATGTCTCACCAGCGTTGGCTTTCGCTGAATCTTAACTGGAAATTGCGTTTGAACTGAGAATGTTTACCGATGTTACATTCATTGTTCACAGAACTATTATCGAAAGGTGATTGTGTAATCAAAATATGCTCTCCTTGTAAACCTCTCCATGCATCATGAACATAATAATACTGATTAATAATTCAATCGATAAAACAGTCCCTAGACGAACATTATCTAATGATTTGTAACTTCAGGTCGAATAATCTCCATGGGATATCTGCATAACCAAGATACAGGAAGATGTACAACTGAAGTAGGTTAGGAATACGCTTCCACTAACCTATATTCTCTTATGGTCTCGCTCGTCCAGTGAAAATGCATCATTACGTTCTGAAACGTTCATCGTACAATGTCACCAACGCTGTCACGATTCTCATGCGTAATTACTCCGGTGACTGAAGCATGTCAAATCGGGCTGCACTACACGTAGCATTAAAACTCTCATGGCGCGGTGTAGGTTTAGCCGTTAGTTTGTAAAACCGCGAAGCGTGGTGTGAACAACATACGAGTCGATACATGCAAGCTTTGCCAGGTATAAAAAAAATCCATTGCATTTTACTTAACTTTTTCAGTGGCCACCGACAAGTTTTATTAAACCGTCGTTCGCATTTTTACGGAGGGGAGGGATATATACGTAGACCGACGAACGAGTAGCCCTTTTCGCGAGGCATTATATACGTTCCCGCCTCGATTTACCAGCTGCTCAGGGAGTTAGACGAAAGTTGAACGAGAATCAGGCCTATACATAATACGAGGGCCGTTGTATAACGCGCTGGCGTTGCCATCGCGTCTAAAGCTCAAAAACGCGTTACTTCAGAATCCATCTCCTTACAGCTTTATGCAGCATTTACAAGACAAGTAGCGCACTCGCGCGATTTACCCAGACGAAAATCACTTAAGCTTCTTTTGTCCGTGCTGTTTCAGCGATTCAAACGTATACTTGAAAATATATATTTTCAACGGATCTGACGCACTCGTGAATGTACCATTCGATCGATATAAAAATGCGTTTCGATTAAAAGCAAAGAGACAGACTTGGCTAGAATTATTTACGATTCGCTCTAATATTAAGGAATAAATAATTGTGGAAACATTTACCTTCGGGAACGTTGTTTCCGATAAATGATTCACTGCGTGAACGCTACAAATATTTGCTGTTCGTCCATTTTCAATTAACACTGTTTTACTGTTGCACACACATTTTAAAAGTAACAATTCAAATAGGCTTTCCAGGAAAACAAAAAACTATTTGGAAGCTTACAAAGACGATTTGCAATAAATCACGATGTTGGCAAAAAAAAAAAAAATATGAATTCTACGAAACAACGATCAAATATTATTTTTGTAATTCTCCATTACTCTAACACAGAATTGAAGTATTTTGAGTCGTGACACTTTTGAGACACTTTTGATTTCTTGACGAACTCAGAATTTAAAAATTGGCGAAACAATAACCTAGCACTGGCAATAGTATACGATAGTAATCCGATCGTGGATCACTTCGGATAAAAGGGATATTATTTTCAAGGAATATTTCGTTACGGTGGGTACCGGGTAATTGAGTTAACTGGCCGAGAAGACGTGTACGGCAAAAGGTAAGTTGAGGCTTGTTGGATGCGAACTTGGGTTAAGGATAGAGACTAGCCAAGTTCGGGCCAACTTTGGATCAGGTTCGGGTCAGAAACCTGTCGGAGACAAGGCACAGACGGGCTAGAAACGGGACTCTCTCTTCGCTGTTTCTCCCCTCAGCTAGCTATTATAAAATTACGCTGCGAGACATTCTCGAGAACGCAACATCGAGCAGCACGAAATTTTCACCACGTGCTTCCCCCTCTGTCCTCTCCCCTCTCCCCCTTTGCCACGTTTCGCCATAATTTAGCATAAAGTTTTCGATACGTATACATTATATACAGGGTGGGCCATGCGAACTGTTCTCTCAGAAACCAAGGCAGATATTAATTTAACATTTTTTTCAGTTTAATAAAATGAGAAAATTAATTATGCGGTGTACGAATATTCTTTTGGTACTACTGCAAAAAGTTTTTGTTATTTTTCTAAATGAAGCGCTGTATTCAGTTCGCTAAACTTAGATAGATGTTGCCAAATTTAATAATATCTACTTGAAACATTTTCTGTTATTTCACATAACTGACGCTACGAATTATATCTTTCTTAAGAAAAGCTTTATAGAACACCCTATACATACAAGCGTGTTGAAGGCAAATAATAGAGGTTTTAAAGTTACCTTTAATCACGAGAATTTAAATCAAGCTAAGCTTAATTTATGGCTGCCATTAAATCAAAGATATCCCTCACAATACTCATCACTGTAAATCGGATTTAACCTCTAACCTTCCAATTTTCCAACGATTCGCGTCTACACGATCGCGAGTATCGAGATCATATTTGTCGTCGTGGCCGGTTCCGTCGGCAATGTTAACTTACAACAATTCGATCATATGGTAATAAAATCAAACCGTGTTTAGAGAACAATAGTTTTCGAAATATCGACATTACCGATACACGGGTGGCGCCCTCATCCCGAATCAACATATTCCATTAACGAAATGGACAATCTGTGTCTATGCGTTCTGTAAATCCGTTTTGACCGATATTTCGATACGCAGTGTGTATCAGCCGCAACATGATTTAATATTGGAACATGTTAATTAAAATCTCAACGCTATGGGGCTAGCGATTTTCTTTCTTGATAAATTATAGGGCTTCGAGACACCCCTATGATCCGTGAGAAATTATTAATTATATCGATCAGGGCCAACCTATATTATCCATCCACCTGTAATCGATGATAATAAGTCGTAGCTAACTGATCGGGAGTAATTTATGGCTGTTTAATGTAACTTGATATTTTTCTTATCGAGCGCGCGCGACCGCCTAAGTACAAGCCTTCGACGATTCAATGCAGGAAGTTCCGACCTCGATCTCTTCTTTATTGGCTTCAATATTCTAACATGAAAACTGATCCTTCGAGGAAGCCGAAGGCAAATAGAATTACCGACACAGAATAGGAGAAAAAAGAAGGAATCAAACAAAAGAACAGAATAACCCTTTGGACTTTAGACTATTAGATCACCATTGATATGATGAAAACACTATTCTTCAACCTCTTCTTTTGAGAAGTTATTTTATCCATTACTCGTTGAAGACTAAAACAGCGCAGACTGAACTTTAAATAAGTGTAAAAAGGTTTTTTGCGTCTAACTTATGAAATATCAAAACCAAAAGAGATGAAATCAGGGTTTATAGATCAAGAATATATTAAAAATTACAAGAAAAGAAAAAATTATAAATTATATTAGAAAAGCAATCTAACCTATAAAGTATCTAAGCTAGAATAAACTTAGAATTGGCCAAGAAAATAATGGAGTACCAACTATGTGCAAAAGATTGAAAAATGAAATTTGTATTTTAACTTAACCAAAAAAAGACTGAAGTTTAAGAATCAAGGATTGAAGGAGACAAAATGACCCGCCCGACAGAAGGTACGTAGAGAGAGAGAGCGAGAGAGAGAGAGAGAGAGAGAGAAAGAAAGAGAGAATACACAGGGGAAAAGATAAACAGAAGAAAACAATTTCGAGAAAATGAGAAAACGGAGTATCATGGAAAGAGTAGATAGAGAGGAGCGGAAAGGGAAAGGACAGAGCAAAGAGGAACGAGAAGACTGCCGATACGCAACTTGTCTGGTGGTACAGGCATAGACTACGTTTACTTTAGATCTGCAGTGCATACAGAGAGTGCAGACAGGTTTTATTAACCCCCTCTCGACCACTCCGCGAACGTGTATCCCGGATATATACGCTTTCCCTACGAGTTGCTTCCTCGATGTTCAACCCGAAGCCACACGGCTATATACTTGCAATCGATCGTTGGCACGACGCCACTGCTATTTCTTCTTCTTCTTCTTTTTCTTTATTTCTTCCCTCTTTTGCTTCTTCTACTTGTACTTCTTTTGCTTCTTAGTTTCTTTCATCGTCTGCTTCTTTTACCCTTACTCCCACCACTTACTACTTCTCTTCTTATTCTCTTCCCTTTCCACGTTTCTCCACAACCAACGATGGATTCTTCCCCTTCTTCGCAGTATCTGTGCATTCCTTTCCCACGAGCTATGAATTTACTTTCGATGATATTGTTCTTATGCCGCTAGCACGCCCCCGATAAAAATCTAAAACCTTTTCTAGGGAACATCAAGTTTATCGTTGATCGTCCTCGATGCCGAGGTTGGTAACTGAATTTTAATGGGGAGTTTTAAGGGATTCCACGAAGGGACGATTCTGCTAAAACTCCCCATTAAGCATTCTTAGTCACCTAACCTATTATAGGGACAACGTTAACGCAACATCTCATTTGCACTCTTTTTCAATCATTACACTGACACGTCATATTTCTAAGCCTGATATAACCTTAAAAATTCTACTGTCATTTGTTTCTTCGTAGCGAGAAATGCAAAGTGTGAGTGAAACAGAAAGACATATTTAGCAATTTAGTATTTTGATAAAAAAAGCAAAATATTTCTTCACACAAGAAGAAAAAAGCATTTCTTTGTATAAGAAAAATAATTTACAAGTAATTTTAGGTTAGGTAACTCATCCATGACTAGTGCTCGTTTCAAAGCCATTAAGATATATGAGGAACAACGGTGGCGATAAAAATAGGGTATTTCTAGCGTGAAATCAGATTGTTTACAATTTGAAAGATAACCTCAAACGACATTTTTGTACATAAACTTCCTCCATTGTATCGATGTCTAGAATGACACAATGTAAATATCGTCTACTTTCGTCAGCAATCTCTACAATTATTTAAATTATCCTAACGCTACGATTGTTAACACAATCGTGCCAGTATTTCAATTTAGGTTAGAGTTTACGTAACTACAGCCGTGAAAACAGTAGTCGTTATGTCAATTAACATTGAAAAACTAGTCGTTGTTCTGAAGCGATGTCGACAATGGCGACGACGACGGCGACGCAAGGCAAACAGTCTCGCGTGAACAAAAACACCGCGCGCAAAGCATGACACGCTGAAAGGAGGATAAATATTTAGTCAGCGAAAGTGCTCACGGATACGTTTTCAACGCACTAAAAATTACATTTAAACGCAACCTGAACGAGGTATTAATGCCTCCTCTCCCGTCAGGTTTGGGGGCTATCCTATCGTTTAATTGGTCAGTGTAAATCACCGCGGGGACACAAATATTTTCTTCCAATCGTTTCGCTTTAATCGGGTGCGTGCACACTGCCGATCTACCGGTTACTATGACGACTTTTGATTAAAGCACCGTTTCAAATTGGCTTTGTGCGTTTGCACTTAACAAAAGCCTTTACAATGGCCCCTTTCGCAACGAGAGTTTAATATAATAGGTATTAGTGAGATGTTACGAGTGCTACTCGAAGGGGTTGGCAATATCTCGGTAGGAGGTTCTCCCGGGGGTGCCCAACTGTTCGAACTTGTCGAAGGGTTACGGTCGCTGAAAGATTGGTGCAAAAGGAGATGCAGTTCGGAAAAGGGACAAGGAGGGAAGAAAATATTAAAAGAAACAGTGTTGAATAACATGGTCGCGTAAGAGAGAAAAGCACTGTGGTACGAAACGTGAGACGAAGAAAGAGACAAACGTTAAGAGAGAATATATATAGGGTGAGTCATTTAACACTGTCAGTTACAGTAACTCACGAATGTATTAGCTTATCTCAAAAGTTTCTTTCGTTTTATAAGGAAATAATAGATGCACAACATTTTTTGTTTTATGTTATTTTGTTGAATTATGTATGATCCATTTCATTCTATTTGAACAATGCATCTACTGTGCATCTATTATTTCCTTATAAAACGAAGAGAACTTTTGGGACAATCTAATATTTGGACACTCGTAGAAACGTATTGTGAATATATTACTAGTGTTATTGAAAACATTTTGAAATTTCAAGAAGAGCAAGGATGGCAATATGAAATATGAGGTATATAGAGACAAATAGAGGTTAGGAGAAGAAGAACAGTCTTTCAAACAGAAGATTGTATAGTATCAAGGATGATTAGACCACTTAAAGATATATGTCGATAATTATCGGTTTTTAACCGCATATATCTTACTAGGTTTTATTCAACGTTCAAATAATCTTTCTAATCGCCATTAAAAACATCAAGGTAACCTTCGTATCTTTATTAAAAAAAAAAAGCAAAATATTTCTTCACACAAGAAGAAAAAAGCATTTCTTTATATAAGAAAAAGTAATTTCAGATTAGGTAACTCATAACCAGTGCTAGAAAGGAATCATTTCAGAACTATTAAGATATATGAGGAACAACGGTGGTGAGGAAAAAAGTAAGAAACAAGAGTAGTAGAGAGAAAAGATGTTAAAGAAAGACGCAGAAGGAAATATATATATGTGTAAGAACTGGCACATGTAAAAGCAGATAAGGAAGGAATTGAAGATAAAAAAGAAACATGAGAAACGAAAAGTAAAATAATAAGGATGAAAAGAATCTAAGAAAATGAAGATGAGTGAAAGTAGAAGTGGGAAGAAAGAAAAGAAAAGCAAGACATTTCTCTCTCCCTCTCTCCAATTTTCAGACTACCAGCTGAATCTAAGGTCTTCTATTTCTCAACCTGTTGAACTTCTCACCTACATGACGCACGATTTGTTTTCCCTGAACGTTACCACCGGAATGCTCACTGGTATTCTCTTCCCTGTTCTCGCTCGCACCAAGCGTAAAACAGGGAACGAAATGGAAATGGATTAAAGCAGCCGTAAACGTCTATAACGTCCATTAGGTACAAATCGTAATCGAACGATTTCCATGAATGTTAACGACGCTATTTTACATATTTCCGATTCGATCTATTTACAAGCTCTTTCTTTGTTATAGCAACAAACATTCTCATTTTACAGCTTTCGTAACATCGTAATTCATACTCCGAGGCTGTGTTGTCTCTCAAGATGCGACCAATACCACAGCGAGTGTAAACATGAATTAGCAACGAGACGCAGCTAACGCAATTTTATTCGGACCTTTTGATATGTCGACGCGTGACGCCACAGTGCGTTAAGATAGCTGCCTGATCGGAAAAAAATTATATATTTGATCGTTTTCGATTAAGTTTGTTCCTTTATTGAAGTGCTCGTAATGGAAAAAGACACGAAGCTAAAGAAGGCTTCGGTAAAGCAGGAAAAATTTCGCTTCAGGCAAATCACATATATTGTAAAATAAGCGACACATTCGGCGTGACCTAAAACCAAACGAAGTTCAGCCCGAGAGAAACCTAGATGGCGCAAACGAAGTGTGTCAAATTGTAGTCGCCCTGTGCCCGCGTTCGCCTCGCTATGCTTCTTGCATTCCGCGGTGTACTGTGCGCATCGCTTTCTCTGGTTTCGTTCCTTTCACGCGCGTCTGCATATATTTATAGTTAAGTTACCTTTATACAAACACCCCGGGCGCAAGATAGATCGCGCGCACATCGTGAACATCGCAAACGCGACCCTTTACTTGTGTAGTAATGCTTACTGCTTGGGGGCGTAACGACCTGCCGGCATATCTGGACTGCGCAATGATAGCAGCTCCCCTAAATGGAGTTGGCAGCTTCCCCCGGCCGTTTTCACGATAAAGACGCGAAGTTGTTCCCAGAGTCTTCCTAGCAGACGGAGAATTTCATTAAGCCGGCGATACTCGCCGAGTTCAGGAAGTTAATGCGAGCCCTTATTCTAACCAGCCGGCGTGAGCTTCGCCGTTGGAATTTCTTCTATAACGACGGTGGCCAACGCTATGCTGCGGATCCATCGACAAACACCTACTTCCTTTGCGTCACTTAACCACGCGACAAAACGCCGAAACCTCCCGAAGACTTTACCAACTTTCTTTATTAAGCTCTTTCGACGAGTTGGAATTTTCAGTTGGCTAGCTCGATTCACAATTTCCTTCTACGGAAAAGGACTCTATCGTGTCACGGTGAAACTTCTTGTTTTGTAAGAAAAAAAAGAAGCGCTTCGCTACAGTGTCACGTGACACAAGTTTCACACAGTTCGGGGCAAAAAATTTCTTTTATCGGAATCTTGTTTTTGTTCAGATGGCGCGAAGATGTTTCGAGGATTTCAATTGAACCCCAATCTGTGATAGGAACGTGCTGAACACACGTGTGTGCGAAGATCTATAATATCGTAACTATATATATACACTTGAAATGTCGAACTCGCGTAGAAATAAATTGTCATCTGATAACGATCGGTAAATGCGTTTCCACCCTGTTCCGTGTTAAACGTAATTGACTTGTGTTAGAATTATTAATACCATTTCGGGATTTACACGTGATATATATATTTGATCGAACTACAGATAAAACCGATATTTAACCGAATTGGATGTTTCAGATTATTTTTTCCTCTTTTTCGAACAACTTGTTTTACGATCGAAACTGGCATTTCCATTAATCGACATTCATTTACGCGGAAACGATCGATGAACGCTGGAACGCACCAATAAAAGAAATCGTTGGGGCGGTTTTAGGGCAAACATACTGCCTGTCTATAAACGAACTGAGTTCTCCGTGGAATTAGGTGAAATGTGGTCCCGGTTCAGCGATCACCCAGAGTCATTGGAAACTCATGAAATTTCGAGCTCGATAAAAAAGATTTCTATGTTTCTTTGGTTGGTAATCGAAAGAACCGTGACGCGCGGCATAATGTCTCTATAGTCGAAATATATATAGAAGGTGTCACATTTGAAATTTGACATACAATTGTCTACCATACAATTCGTTATTGAAGATATATTCATTATTCGTTATTTTATTGTATATATTTTCATTATTCCAAAAAAAGATTAGGAGTAAATCTTGCTTTGTTTCCACCAATTTGACAATGTATATAGAAACTACAGGACATTTCGCATATGTAATATATGCATGTAATATATTCGAATATTTCCGTAAGTGCTGGAATGCTTTCGTGAACTATAGCACGTACATATACACGTTTCCGTTTCTTCGAACAACGTAATTCACGGTTGAACAGTTTCTCGCGAAAGTACAATTTCGCGAAATCATTCCAGACATGCCTGAATGACAAATTATTATCGCAACCTCGAGATCTTCAATTCACTTTAACTTCATTTAACTTGTCAGTGTAAATAGATTTGTTTCCACCCTCACCTTCCCTCGCTCATCATCCTCCTTAAACAATTCCGCGAGAGTTTCTCATTTGGTCAACGGAAACCTCGACCTCGTGTGTGTGTGTGTGTGTATTTGCCTCGTATTTACCGTGCCGTGTATTAAGCAACATTTATGAATATTATGAGCGCGACATAGTATGGTTTTTAATTATCCTCTGCGAAACTAAAGAGAATCCGTGAGCTTTTGTGATATTTCAATTAAATTTTCAGCACATATACCGATGCATCGAGGTCATGCCACAGCTTCAACTATAGCTACTTTTATTAAGTTACGCATACCAAAGGCCATTCTATTTTGTTTTCAAACAATATTCCCCGTTTTCGCATGTACGTGTCGTGTTTATACAAATAGTTTCGCATAGTATTCACATGAGTTCTTCCCGGGCTGGGGAGTAAAGTAGGGATAATGCGCAGTAGCGAATCGCGTACGAACGCATACAAATCTATATACGTGTCAACACTTTTTCCCCTTTGTCACGGAAAGGAGGTAATTATGGTTAATTTATTGTTTGCCAGCTTTCAATCAAACCAACAGACAAATTAACAACGACCACCATGCAGAATTGTTTGAACGACCGACCATTGACTGTCAGTGTTTGCAATGTCGCGAGCAAACTGTAGCAATTGAACCTGTCCTGTAACGGATCCAACAACTGATTATTGATTCTGGTGTAATATGGTATTGGTAATTTCCAGTGGCTATTAACGAACGAATAGAAGCGAAGAAAGATCACAATTCAACATTCTGTGCGTTACAAAGAATATTCCATATTTAAACGTATTCGTTAAATTGGAAAATATTCACTTTCTTAAAATCCTGGTAATCATTTTATTCACAAATTCCGTATTCTTTAACATTTTCGACCAACAAGGTAAATAGTTTATCGTATTTTCGCAACATGTTTATGTTTCCAATATAAACGAAAGATTCTTCAACTCTCAAACAAAAAAAAAAAAAAACAAGATTAGCTATTGAAATCATTTTGCAGACTGTTTTATTATATTTAGAAGATCATATACTTTGAAGATTCTACAAGTCTCGACAAACCATAAAACAACAAACGGTCGAGTAAGTAATCACAATGCACAATAAACGTTTGAGGTTAGGTTATGCATCAAAGCGCGAATTTTTATTCCACGTATCTCTATGGACGAAAAAGCAACAACAGACAAAGATGACATACAAGCATCTATTAGTGGCCGCGATACACGATGACATTGAAGGAGTTAGGTCATGCCAGGACGCTGTATGTATACGTGTCGCGCGACTCCGACGAAACGCGATACGCCTCGAGTCACAGACGCGTCTACCTTTTTCTCGGAATCGCTTCTCGTCGTTTTCTCGGAGCTCTCACGGGCCCGTGTTTCTTTCCTTTCGCTCTTTCATCGTTCTGTAAGAATACCGAGCGCGGAGAACACCAAAATGAGTACGAGGGCTTGTCTAATTGTAGGAGCACGGTGAAGGTACGCAACAAAGCGGCGCCGCTTCATCTTGTATACAGTTTTGCACCCTCAGACGCCGACGCCCATAAGAGAGAGAAGGCCACACGTATATCCGTAGCACAATTACACGCTTTTCAGGCTCCCACGTCGGTATTATGCGCGTCTGGTCTTTTCCTTTTTTTGTTCTTTTGCTTTAATCTACCAGGGAACCGATAATCATGTTTTCGAGAGATTTCACGTCCTTTTTTTTCTCGCAATACCTCTCCATGTACTCAGGGTGAATGCAATATTTTTTTTAGTCACGACTCGGAAACATCGAATGTACTAGTCGTGTATTTCGAACCAAGTCAGAAACGATTTTTTTTTTTTAATACAGCAGGAATTTCCAGAAAATTTATGGAAATAAAATGCATTTTTATCCTCTTTTGTAATTCATAACCGGTACGATATTTCCATGGAATGCAATTTTTTTTATTATTACTCTTTTTGCTTTTCGGGCTTCAATGGCACGATACGTTTTTTTCCGCCTGGGAAATAAATGCGATAAAGGGGAGGGCCACAGATTTCTCGATTACCGTTATTCGCCCCGACGCAACGCGACGCGACGCGACGATTTGTCCGTTCGTTAAAATGTTTTGTCTGTTCGAAATTTAAAAAGATTCCGCGTAATTGCACGGGTAATTAATTATCATAAAATCGCCAAGATAAACGTATTATGCTCGCTAAAATGGCAACTCATTAACGTTTTTTGCCCGAAGATTATAAGCAGTGAAATAATAAAAAGTGAGAGAAAAAATATGAAAGAAATGAAGAAAGGACGGAAGTACAGCGTGTCCTATCGACGAAAGGACGGTTTATAAAATTCTGTACATTGACCTTAAGATCGTCACGCGCTATTGTCTCCGTAGGGTGCTATTTTCGTTAGCCTCGTCACGATCCGCCGTACGAAAAAATCGTTCTGTTCCCTCTCGAATTACTCAGCATGTCAGATGGGAGTGTCGTACACGACCAGTTATTAAAAAAACAAAAAGAAATAAAAAACGGAACGTGTACTTAGGATAGTTACTACGATCCTTTGTCCTATCTTAATCACTGTCATTCTATTTACGTCTTGTAATTATTAAATGTTTCAACTTTTATTATCACCGGCTGGCCTCGTTAAAATTGTCAAAAATCGTTTATGTTACTGACGAATTTAATTAGCGTATTGTGCATATTATTAATATTGCACATTGTATTCTAGGTACACAAAGAAAAGAGAAATAAATATCGCTAAAAAATGAAGAGGTTAGCGAACAGAGAGGTTAGGGGACAAACCTAAAGAAGGGGCTCAAAAAAATGGGGATCGAATCTTTATGAAGGATGAATATGTCGAAGTGATTACATAAACTAAGCACTACTCAAGGATAAGATCCATATAACAGTAATTATTACGATCTATTGTACGTATAATGTTCACGAGTGTAAGCTCATTAAAGAGGTATTCAATTGTAGCTTAGCAATGCGGTTCAACGTGCAAATAGCACTTATGTTTGTGGTTAGACTGTTTCGCACGCGATATTCGCTACGCGTTCAAAGTATTGAAGCTATTTTTCATATAAACAGCATGTGTGGGACAACCACATTTATTCCTCATAAACGAATAATGCCGTGCGTGGATAGTATCAGCAAAAAGTTATTAGATATTAATAAAGAAGTCTACCGATCAAAAATATTTTTTTTACGAACAATATGCATAACACAACCATTTTTGTCTCCAATAACTGAATAATGTTATCGATAATATCAACAAGTTTATAGAATTTATTATATTAACACGTTTAGTCGCCCAGCGTAATTCGGCTAAGTTTCCCGCGGGGTCCAAATCCGATCCAATTCGGTACCGCGGAATGTTGGACGCATGTCGTTGCAGCTGTACGGTACAACAAAAAATATATGTCCAACTTCGTAATGTCCTACCCGTTGAAGAGAGGTGAAATGATAGCACAAGAAGATAAGAACGGTATTGCGATGCTCAAATGGAGAGATGTTCGAGATGTTAGAATATTATCAACAAAACATGCATCCATTATGATTTCAAGCTCGAATTCTACATATCGCGGACGTCCTCCGAAACAGAAACCTTTGGCACTAATTGCATACAATAATGGAAAAACTGGTATCGGCAGAAGTGACCAGATGGTCTCATATGCCACTACGATATAATACATTCAGTGGTATCGGAAATTAGCGCATCTACTCTTAGGAACAACTATAGTAAATGCTCATATTGTGTATCAAACAGCCACAAACAAAAAAGTACAGAAAAAAAATTTCGGGAAATTCCCGTTTCCGAATGGTCCGATGTGTTCTCAGAAAATACTATGCCCGACAACCATCGGAAGAAAATAAAGACTCGTAAGAATCAGCAGAGCAAGCCTATGAAGGATGAGCGCCCTATATTATGAGAAGAAGAGGCAAACTGTCGCACACCAAGAAGCAAGAAAAAAAGGTAAAAAAAACTACAACATATTGTTCGAAGTGCCCAAAATCACCCTAAATGTGTTTGAAATGTTTTAACGAATACCATGCAACACAGGCATAATGTAATATTTTATCCAGAATATAAATTAATAAATAGTATGGTATAATGTGTTTTTAATATTTTTATGTTGTATATCCTATATTTAATTAATTCGAACAAGAAGAGCCTCATTTATATTTGATATGATAGTGTTCTGTTTAAAATGGAACGTTAAAATATAGCACAAGAAGCGGTTTGTTCATAATATATTTCAGAATGCTAATTTTAAGGGGGAAATTATTAGAGGAACTAAATCTTATACAATATTCAGAATTCATGAAAATTAAAGAAGTTTAGTCATTATGAAATTCGATGTTTCATTCATGCAGGTAGCCATTATTCCAGGAGAGGTGTCGCCATCTGGCAAATCATATTTCAGCTGTAAAGCATTTAGTTCGATAGTTTTGGACATAAGTGGTGCACATAAAGCATTGTATACGGCCGAGCAGAAAATACAATAAGCCAGATTCGAAGTTAATCTGGAGTCAGAAATCCCGATGGTACCGGTGTGTCTGTCAAAAGATAGATCTTACGCTCATATTTCAAACTTTGTTTTACGTGTTTGGTAGTTCGCTCTTAAATCTTGTAACCGATCCAGTCCACAGCTAGAAATCACAGAGGAAAATCGTAAACTCAAACAAGAAAAGAATACTGTACGTACGAAACAACATAAAAAAAACTCGGTCACTAGTTATATCATACATGGTACTACTTGACGCCACAATTTTGAACTATACTACTTGTCACTTCGGCTTGCTACTCTATCAGTCATACATCCGATACAATTATCTCGACGAAACGTATTGTTAAGAGTAAAATTTTGTTGTTCCTTGTTCAAACTAAATTTGTATTATTTCAATTTTAGAAATTCAATATTAAATATAAAAAATTGTTAAATATTGTCTATTTTATAGGAAGATCGTCGTTTTTCGACGAAAGATCAATATCAAGTTACGTTACACGCCAGGAACAAAATCCCAGAAAGGCTCCAAACTTGTGTTGTTTTAATTTTTATATTTTGCAAATTTATTAACTACAACGAATTGTAAAACATCTATTTTATGGGAACGCGTTACCATTCTTCCATAAAAAATCAGTATCAAGTTACGTTACATGCCAGAAGAGGATTTCTTTCGAGAATATTATCGAAAAATACACCAGAGACACTCGTGTCGATCGTACACACGTGCATCGAATTATCGACTATGCCTCGAGTTACGCGCTCCAACGCACACACACATTCGCGCTTCCCGTTTTTTTTGCCATAGGGCTCGTTGCACACAGTTCAGCTCCGTGTGTATACAAAGTTTATGCATGCGAGACGCGCCACCCTGCGCGTGGATTGCTTCCACAGGTTGATAATATCGGCCGCGAGAAGATAATATCGACGCGCGATTCGCGACTTTGCTTCTCGGCGAATTATACGATGAAACATCGACTTGCCCCCGTAGGCTGTAATTTGGTAACTGTTCGAACGAAGAAAGAGAGAGCAAGAGCGAGAAGAATACACGTATCGAAATATCAACAAGAAGATTTATCGACGATGCATGAAAATCGAATTTTCTTTTTTGCGATAGATGCAACTTAATTTTTGAAACGAATCGATCGTCGAACAAAGGCATCAAAGACACGTGTGTTATGGATATATAACAGCTCGCGAAAGCTATCCTAACACGTAATAAAATTTAAAATGTTTTATATAACACACAAAAAAAAATATATATATATACATAAAAGTTTCCTATAACATGTGCTGATATAGTTGTACGTTCGTGAGCTACTCTAGGAGAATGTAATAACGCATTTACAAAAATACCATGCAATTCATTTTATGATATATTCAGTATAATAGGTTATAGATGTATTACTGATATTCCTGGTCTTTGAATTTGGTTTAATGCCTAGGGAATTATCCTAGGGATTTTCATCATACCAAATAAATGAAGGTACTTTTCTCACACACATTATGGAAAATCTAAATGGAAGCAGAATGTCTGAGGTGAAATTGGATTCTTGACTACAATTACATAGCGATTAACCATGGTGCGGAGGAGTCATAGAAAGGAAACGAGAAGCTAAGAACGGAATACGCGATGAAGAGTGCAGTGATCCTGCGGTGGACAGAGATATAGGAAAGCACTGGAAGAAAGATTTTTGTTTTCTTTTTCTCTTCCTACGTAGTACAATTCCCCGCTTTAATAGCTAAGAATACACGTAGACCGAACCTAATGGGAAGAGATTTCTCTCCATTAACATATTCTCACGATTGTAACAGATCACGTTATCGTCTGGGTCAATTACACGTTATACGCATTTGCTAGTAAGTAGTAGTCACTCGCGTGGCGATGCTACGATAAATGGGTAATATGTTCGCATAATAAAGTAACCGGTGACATAAGTGCATCTTACTCGTACCATGAGAAAAAAGGTGAAAACGGAAAGAAAGGAGATTACCGGCTACCCGTAGTAACACGATGTAACTTCTCTTAACGTGAACCGACAGTTATGTATCGCGTTAATGATTTCGTGTCTACACTTTCTACCAAGACTTAAATGGTCGCGTTCACTTCCGTCCGGGATAACAGCGCAAACTGGAACACTCCTGCGTATTATTATTACATCACAGAGCAGATGCATTAAGCCTTCTGTTCCACGTGTACAGTACCGACCATAACTACATAATTCTAAATTGTTACAAATATGTACAGGCGTACTTCAAATGAAACTTTTTAATCTAATTTTCTCCCTGGATCTTATCTCAAGGAATTGTATATGGTTAGTACATATTAATAAAAACAGTAATTGATATTACTCATTACAACTAAAAGAGTCGTAATTGAAGGTGGATGAAAATTACAGACACCTGAATTAAATGACATAAAGTGAGTACGTTCAATGTTGGAACAATAGAGCAATTGAAATATATGATTCTAGTCACATTCTAGAAGTTTATACAGATTCTATGAAGTGTCATCTACTCACTACAGGTAAACATGAAACTTGAATGATACAGGTATATTCCTCGTTTCAGTTCAAAATTTAACAGAGCATTTGTTTCCAGTCATGGCAAGAGGCAAAATGTACTTTTGTATTTGGAGAACTGCATTAGATGCTAAAATACTTATAAATGATAGTGTACCTCTAACATATAAAATCTCGTACGAAATGTTTTTTACCCTTATTTACATCCAGTAGGCACGTACAACATGTTCAAGTTGACCTCGTACGGGATTTGATTAAGGAATCAGCAAAAAGTTTTAACCTATAAACATTGCGAAACGAAGTCGATTAGAGGTTAAGTACGACGCCATATACACAAAACACGTAGTATTAACAGTTTATGCAAATCGTGACTAACATGATACTATACGATTTTATGGGTTACTTATTCGTTCCTCGCGACATCTATGATCATATACTATGGTACGTTTTTTAGTTCATGACAAAGTGTGAATTGCCTGTTATGAACCTTTTTGTTATGCGTCGGTGAACCGCAGATCACGTAGCACTCTGTTTTTTCGTCGATCGCCGATAAACTGCAAATCACGTACCACTAAGTTTCCCTCGCTTAAAAGCAACTTTATTTTATTATACGTGTCCGTGATATCCGAGGTTATATTCTTGCTACAACAAATGTGTAGAGTACTGTTTTTCAAACCCTATTGTAAGTTTAATGCCAAAGTTTCGTCATAAACTTTCGCTTCTGAATTAAATTGAAATAATGCAATCATATATATATATATGTATATATATATATATATACATATATATATAACTTCACTTAAGGTGTGTGTATATATATATATATATATATATGTACAGTTAATGAAAATACGTTGACACCTATCATAGAAAATTTGGATATATATATATATATATATATATATATATATATATATATATATATATATTGTATAAGTACAATGAAAATGATTGTCATGATTATGTTGGTTAAATTCGAAACTAATCTGAAACTGTATACAGAGGTTATAAGATATTTATTACAAGTATATACGTACTCAAGAACAAAATCAATATACAGCATGAACAACCATCTTAAACATGTAACAACTATAAAAAATGATGTCACTGAACATTGAGGTTTTTTAATGTAATGGATAATAATTGTGTGTTGGAATATTTTTACGATACTTGTATTAGATATCCATTAAATATGTCCATTGTAAAATTTTCTACAAATTTTATCAACATAATCACGACAATCGGGTCCCATTACAGTGTTAATGGAAATTCAAAATGTTTTGTGTAACACATCTAATATATATATTCATAAAAGCTTTCTATAAGCGTCGCAGTACTTTCGCCAACTACTGTATAAATGAATATTAACAAGTACCAATATTCGTACAATATTTTTTAGTCCGCAGTCGGTCATAAATTTTACGACAATAGAGATTTATAATTCAGAGTAGAAACTACGATTATTCATACACTCTCGGCGCTTCAATCATGAGTTTAATAATTCATCTACGCTTCGCTCGAAACAAATCTACGAGAAATACGGGAACGGCTATTAGTAGCGCATTTTGTCAAGCACACGATTCGCCAGAGTTGCCAAATGTCACCTCTGGTCTTTATTTTGCCAGACTTTTTCTATTATTAACGAAAAATGTAGCACTGAGTTGATATTGCGGAAATAAAAAATGAAAAGAAAAGAACGAGCGGTTGTTACGAAGAACATACATGCGAAATAAAAAGTAGCCGTGCGCACGAAAAAACTTTAATTCAAGAAAGGAAGGTGAACGCAAGAGACAAGTTTGCCAACCACTATCGCGAATTTAAACGTTTTCAGCGCTTCCCACCATTCAGCCAGAGCGCTCCACCGCGATTTCAATTTAAACGAATGCGAAAACGTTTCTCTCTCACAACTGTTTTTTTTTCCTCGTTTTGTTTAAACACCGTGTTTCTCACTTCACCGAGTTTTCTAGTCGGACTGGTCAGTTGAGAAACACGCGTATAGAAAAACTAGTGGGAACGGAACAACGGTGATGCCAAAAGTTGCCATTTTCTTCGTTATTCTTTTATTTCTCGCGTCTCTTGGGAGACCAAAGTGTACAAATGTTATAGAGGTATAAAAACTACCAGGACAATCAATGAACATTGTCGGCGACATCTAATTTGCATTTCGATAATTTCATTAACCTCATAGCGAATGCGCCGAAGATGTATTCTCTAACTCGGAGAAGAAAAGAATTCGCTCATTTTTCGAGAATGTTCTAACAATGGAGCAAAAAGTATTTCACACCCGCCCATTCACGTCGCTCGTTTTTTCCGTTCGAAAGAACGATAACTCCAGCGTGCAATTAATTTTACTTTTTCAGTCGCGTTTTATAGACCTTGGCAAAACGAACAAAAATAAAAAAGAAAAAAGAAAAATGAAAAAAGGAAAAAGACTGGTATCAATCATTTCATTTCACCAGCGTTCTCTCTGTTTCGCCCATCTTTTCAACAAGCCCTGAGAGCGGCGTACTTCCCCTTTCGCCTATCTATCTGTGTTCGTTTCTCTCCCCTCTTTCAGTCTGCGTTCTCTTTCCCCTCACTCGAGAGAACATAGCCTCTCTTGCTCACGCCGCGCCGCAGTCGGAATCAAACGAAAGAAGGCACTTCGAGGTCCAGCCAGTCATTATCTAAAACGTCCTGAGGTAAGCTATTAAATGCCGTCGGTATCTTTCTCGGTGGCCCGCTTGTCGCGCTTGTCGTTCTTCTCTCCTTTGTGCCGACTGGCTGCTCAGCGTCTTCCAAGATCGTGGCCTAGACATGGGTGGCCTTTTCCTTCCCTGTGCTCGTATTATAAAGAACGAAGAATCAAGAAGAGAACAAGAACAGAACGAACGAGCCGGCAGCAGCAGCAGCAGCAGCAGCAGCAGAGAAGAGAAGAGTGTGCGGATAGATAGAACCTTCTCTCTCTTATTTTATCCCCTGTTTCTTTCTATCCATCTGTCTTTGTCTCACGTTCTACCGAGAACTGACATTCCAGCCGCCTATTTCGAGAATGACTGGACCCGTTTTGTGTCGCGACATGTACCTGTGTATTTCTCTCTCTTCTTCCTCTGTTCATTGGAATCACGCCAGTTTCGCCGGCAGCAGACTCGCCCAGTATTCTCGTCTTTCTCGCACCCATCTGCCAAGCTACGCGTATAGCCCCCTCCTCACACCCCTTTTACTTGCCATCCTTCTTTCTCGCTCCTTGCACCGACATTTTCGTTCGATACCGGAGCGCGTGCGACTACACACCGAGACTAGACGACGTATATGTCCTCTATCTGCTCCCACCACACTCCTATTCCAAACCCTCGTTCATTTGCTCTCCTTCGCTACTGTGTCTCCTTTTTTCCCTTGCCACTCCTTTGCACGTCTCTCCTTTCGTCCGTCTCTGTTTCTTTGGATGTGGCACATATGTGGCAGAGGGTAATAATTATTACGAACAGCTCGGTCCCCTTTGTGCCATGTAAGAAAATATCCGCCACGAATAGAGAGTAAAGCGAGAGCAGAATGGAGGACCCCGTTGCATTGCTTTCAACGCCCCCTATGTGTTTTCATTGGATGGCTTTCGCGCGGTGAGAACTTGTATTCCTATTGGTGAACCGATGTAGCGGATATGTACATGTTTTTTAATCTCGATAATACACTGGGGATATAGACGAAGTTCATAGAGTATATGGTCGTTAGTTTGGCCTAAGATTCTGCAACAGACTCCTGGGAGAACGGGTCCTTAGGGTGGGTGCACAAGTCACACATTATAGATACGTAATTACGATCAAATACATTTCAACTATCGGAATCGTGCATATGTGTGCGTAATATTAAGCAACCTGTTTGAATACAATAACCAGAACTTTGTAGATAAACAGTAACATTTGGCGGATTAATCGATAATTGAAAACCGACGAAACATGTATTTTAATCCGCGAAGACATGTATTTTGATCATATAAAAACAATTTATATATTTCGCAAGTGTAATCGATAGAAAACCGTAAACATGAATTTAATATGAAAACACAGCCGGTTAATCAACGCCACGAAAACAGCACGGTAACGAATTTGTTACGTGCAAATTATATACTCGACGGTGCCGTTCAATTTGCACCAGAACAGCTTTTCTTCCTGCAGGCAACAAGGCAACGTGCAGTTTCAGGAGGGAATAGTTATCACTCTGTACGTTCTCTCCCCATCTCCACAACCCCCATCCACTGTATACTCCGTCTTTCTCGCACCCTAAGTCCACGTTTGTCTCTCTGCTTGCGTGTTTCTATGTATATATGTGTTTGTGTCCCGCTGAAAAGCTCGGCGTTCAGTCGAGCACAAGCAATGGCGGCTATTCAAAAGCGTATTGCAAAAATTCCGCCGATAGAGGATGAACAACTTCTCTCCCTCTTTCGATGCATAGGCAAATCGCGTTCGGTGGAGTGACTGGAAAACGTAATTTCGCCGGGCAAACTGACAGAGAAGAAGAGAGCGGGAGGAAAACGGGACTAAAACCAGCCAGAATAGTTAACTCTGATATTCATCCAGGATACTTCAGAGGATCCCTACTACACACGGTTGTACGTGTGCCTCTGTTTCACATGCTGCGTGACTTTTCTCGACTGCCCTAACTCTATATTGTCATTGGCTGCTTACCTTCCTCTGACACTGGCTCGGCGATCCGATGGATCCCCTCACCCCTTGCAGCTAGACGAACGCGCGTCTCCCTTGTCCTTCTGATAAATTTGACCTCTCATGCACCTTTCGTGCGTAATAACGCGAATGTGCTCACGCTCGTTTGTCGCATTTCCCGAGGCAGACCGAACAATTGTTTTATATTCATTTGCATCTGCGAGCTCGTCCACCCTTCTATTCGTGTCGAAAAAAGAAAGAAAAACACAGAAGAAAGAGAGGAGGAAACGAGATGCAAGATAGAGGGGAAATTTAGAAGGGTGAGGAAGACGAACAAGAGAGCGGAGGGCGAAAGAGAATTATGAATAAAGCATTTAATTATATTTTTTCGAGTGTTCTCCTTTGTGCAGCCAAGCATAACCCTTTATCCGCAGGATTCGTTAAGTTAAGTGGTTTCAGCAGCTGTCCCCCCTCTTCTACTCTCTCACTCATCCTAAGCAGCAGCAAAGATGGATGTGGGTGGGGACAGCTATAATTTAGCCTGCACTTGCTTATTTACTACGCTCATTATCGTCGTAACGCACTTTGCATGCTTTCGCCCATTTCAGCGCTTTCGTTTCGAGGTTGGAGGAACTTCGGGGAGCTGGTAGAAGGAAAGGGTGGGGATGAACGAAGAAGAACATCGCTCGAGTGTAAACAGAGATTGAGAGTTGAAGAACGTGTTTCCGTAATAAGTAGCAAAAATTCCATTAAATGATTGATATCAACGAAATAGTAAACAGAATGTTCGCGTTTCTTAGGAAAAATTTTACATAACCTCAAACCGATCTTTTACATAACTTTACATAACCTTACAATACCTGCTGTTTGCTAATCTCAATGTAGAAAATCGAGAAACTAAATTGTAATTTAATTGAGAAAAATCGAAGCTACGCGTTTAGTCGCTATTTAATATCTGTCTAAACAATTCCAGTGTTGGATATGCGCGTGCGTAGGTTCGTGTTAATAATTCTCAAAGAGAACCCGGCGCGGTGAAATATTTTTCTCGCGCTCATTACTTCACACGGGCTAGCGCAGAAATAGAAAAATTAGACGAGAAGATTTTACTGTCGAATAACGGGGTGAGCGCCTAGCATTTCCTTTGAGAGAAGTTAGGAGTTAACGAGTCACAGAGACGCGAGACGCGCTGGACCTGCGTGAAAAAGGTACACAACACGGTGCATGTGAAAAGAGAAGAACAAAAGTCTCGGCCAAGAAGGAAACAAAGAAAGCAGGTATAGGTAGAGAAAGAGAAATGTACATATATATATATATATAAATTATAGGTATACCTACTTGTTTTTTATAGGGTTGGCGGTCTTGCTTATTGAGGTCGTCTGCTATTCAACAGCAAACCTAATAATAGGAGGCCGTTTTCGTAGAAGGAAGCGAGGGAAGTCGTTGTACCGAATTATTCCGCGGCTCGGACCTGCAACAAGGCGCATAAAACGAAATTAATGCGGCAATAATCGTTTTGAGCATAGTGTAATTCGCTAAGCCAACTACCCTTGAGGCCGGTTTAATTCTACAATAATTGTTCTACATGGCAACTAATCACTGTGATATTACGTTGCCGTACTTTTCATACGTGGCGTCGGTCCATGCGCCATTTCGAATCAGTTTCCGCACTCCGCTTGTCTAACCTCAATTTTTACACGTTTATTTTTCCTTTTATTATTTTTACGTCGCTTTTTCATTCTCTTTGCTGGAGGCTCGTCGAGGTTGGCGTTGCGCCATAATATAGCGCGTGATATTAGGGAAAACGCGTCCGTAAATTCATTACCTTTTACGAGGCGTTTTCCTCGTTGTTAGCCGCCTTTTTATCCTCAAGACCATTACTCTACTGTCGCCCATTACGGCGATCCCTACACGCTAAGTATTAAAATCGCGCGCAATGACAGGCTACAGTTCTCACGCTTGCTCGACAACGCGATCATGTGGAACATAAAACACAAAATAAAGTACAACGCGTTCATGAAGTTAGACACGCATTTGTCTATTTACCAAGAAGATTGAAATACGTACGATGAAACAAACAATTACACGGCAGGGGAAATTAAATACATCGAGAATTAATAAGCGTTACCTATCGTGGATACTTATAATACCTCATGAAAGCGCATTTATGTGTCATGTCATTATCATGTATACGTCATTACATGTGTACGTAAAATATTTTGAAATTTCATAGTTGAAGAGTGCTTGTAACAAACACTGTAAGTGCCAAATTTTTATTTTTTTTTTTTACTGGAAGATGTTTTACGTGCCAATAAGAATGCTGTGCTATAGAATCTAAATGCAATTTGCCTGTCTAAATAGTTAATAACTGTACAAGACAGCGTCACAAGGTCGTCTATGTAGAAAAAATAAAGTGCCAATAAACATTAGTTAATTATTTTTTAGCTTTTGTACATGCCATCTATCTAAGTTATCCTAAATAAACGAAACATTGAGTTTTCTTTACAACCAACAGATGGCACTAGAGGCTTTTCTACACATACATTTTTCTTTTCCATGAGTTTGGATTACATTAATGCGTGTTTTCTTTCCCTCCTAGAAAACTTGTTTCTTGGCACTTACAGTGTTTTCTACAAACAGCGAATAATTACATTGGTAAAGTTTGAAATATACATGAAAATGTACGTAGAAGCTACGAGATGTTTCGTAAATGCACGTAGTAGTTGTGTAATAGTCCTCGGAGAAGTCAATTTATGTATGGAAATTTTTGATTGCGAATTAGAAGATAATTATCAAGTTTACATATGATAGTAACATTATTATTACGTAAGATTAAGGATACGTCCCGATTAATTAGAGATTAATCGTAAACTGCGTGAATATTCGAATGAATTATATCCGGCGGAATGCATGCAATTACATTACATTGGGGATCATTATAGGTCAGAGTCACGGTACATCTCAAGGGAGCGGAACTCCATCTACCTCAGGAATTCACTTTTGACATCAAAATTCACAATAACTTCAACTTTTCTACCCAATGGCGGGAAAACGAAATTTCGTTTCATAACCTAAAATCTCCAATATTTACTTTTACAATATTATTTGTAAGCCAATACGCAAAATCCTAACTACTGATTAAGTAAATTGAACAAGAACCAATCCTCCTATTTACTAAATGCTTGGCCGTCTAGACCGCAGACACGTCCTCCAAACACGAAACATAGACAATAGGAAGCGCGTCGATCTGATTCCGTATCTAGGAAAGCATGCCACGATACGGTTAATTTCGATCGAACGACCAGAGAACTGCCACCCTCGGATTCTGATTAAAACAATCCTCTGCAACACACACACACACACACACACACACACACGTGAGAATACAGAGAAAACGAAATATCGTTCAATTAGAAGAATAAAATTGTCAGCTGTTGTAACGTAGAGCCCATTGGCTACCATAAGCTACCATAAGCTGTCGAAGTATCATATTACCAATCCCAGATACCTAATAACTAGACTGCGGATTTTTATGAGAAATTTAGAAATACAAAAATGCATAGAATACACGTAATATGCAAACGAATTGAATATAGAAAATATCCAAAGTATAGCACATTTTATAATATTCGCAAGGTCCTATTCTTTTATTCGTATTCATGAAGATGTGAATTCGTATAAAAATTCGCAGTCTAGTAATAATCTATTTCGATAAGTTGGACATGTTCGCGTAAGTGCGCCACCTTTCTCTGTAATTAGGGTGATTCCGAGCCGTCAAAAGCATGCAATTACAGAGCAGTAAAAAGAAAGCTACGCGATAACCACGTAATAACCGTTAACGCCGTCAGATTTTAATCACGGAAGCAGGGTTGCTACCCTGGCTCCTGGGTTAGGCTACGGCCACGAACCACCATAAACTATCCACTTACTAGACACTCACCACGCGCTCCATCTACCAAACTGTACGAAGAACTTCCTCCCACTCTACGGTTCGATTAAATCCTCGTCTATAAAACCACACGGCTACCTGAAAGCCAGTTTCGATCGTGTCTATCCGTATCGATCAGTGGTTTTGATTAAAATGGTTCGGAGAAGCATTGGAGGGGACAACCATGAAGGATTCGGAAGCGACTCGCTGGAGCAACTTATCTCGTTCATGAGATAATGTTCGAATGGATTAAAGCAGTAGATATGTATGCTCGACGCAAGGATAGTGGTAGATGACGATATGGTTCAGAAAGGAAGAGATAAACGATGCAGGTACCGAAACCCGTGAAATCGTTTATCTCGATTCATGCAGATGGCAATACACGTTCGAGGATGTGAAACGTTTCGCGAACGTCGTTAGCCTGATTGCTCTTCATCGACCAAAAATACACGCTGATTTCATTGTCTCTTAACTGTATTTGTTAACTATTCAGAATATTGTACATCTTAATTAGGAATTATCCTTGGATAAGAATAGAGTACACTTCCGATGATCCTGTAGATATTGTTGATTGTCAAAATCAAGATTCTAAGTATCTTCTTCTTATATACGTAACCGTCAGTCGATAATGCGATCGAGTCCACTTCTCGTCGATTGTTCAATTTCATTAGGACACGTTTAACCAAATTAGCAAGATCATGTAGCGCGAGTAAAAGCATTCAATGTAAATGATCATCGAGCAACTGTTTGATCAACTCTAGTAATAAACGCTACAAGAGACTCCTCGACACGGTCATCAAACGCCAAGTGGTGAAAGGATGCTAGTTTACACCTTAGTTTTACCAAGGCGATAGAAGAACGAAAGGAAATTGCTTGTTGAAAGGAAACACCGAAATTAAAGAACAGATAATGGCTACGATAGATACAAACTGAAAAACAATTACAGCTATAAAATTAATCGAAAGCTTTATTGATTAATTACGAGAATTTATCGCCGTGTGAAGGAGCTCTTATCGATTCATTTAACGACTAGACACCTATGAGAATGGGTGTGCCCCGTTTCCCTCCTCGTTTTTGTAAACAGAGGCACGGCGGTCGAGAGTGTGTTTATGATCGATAACTCTTGGAAATCGTGCAGCGTCGAGCGTGTTGTTCAATATTTAACGCACTGTCCTAACCTCTTTGCGCCGTAGTCGAGCGCAGCAGCCGGGACGACATGAATTTCAGATGGGATGAAAGTAAAATCATCTGACAACGACGCCAGCGTTACGATTGAATTAACGTCTACGTGGTTGAAACGTTTACCCTAGCGAGGGCGTTTGATAATTTAAGAGCCATGAGCAAAGCGGAAGCATCGACTGTTAATGGAAATCGAAGAACGATTAGACAAATTCGACAGGATAATGGAAAGATCGGTGGCGGAAACGAATTATTAATCCTGGAATGATAGTACACTGTGATCTTTCGTGTATTAAGTAACGTGTTTATTTTTATTGAAATATATGTAACTTTGCGCGCTACACCGGATCAGCCGCATAGTGTGATACACTATATATATATATATATATATATATATATATATATATATATATATATAAGTATATGTGCGTGCGTAGCATCTCGTAGAACAAAAGAATGTCGTAGGGTAAAAATTGAAAGCGAAGTGTGCCGAAACACGTGTAATGGGTATCTATGAACATCTTGTAAATCACATATTAAATAAATACAAAACTATTTTATTATCGTCTCTACATGTAATGCAAGTGTTGTTACGTATTTATTTCCGCGATTACGATCTGCAATTACATTAAATATATACATTATATATAAGAGTGTGTTGGTAAACTTTCGCAAAAATTTTTTACATATTCAAAATGTAGATAGCGAATTATTGTTTCGTAATTAGCAGATCATTTTACAATGACGTGTTACAATCCAAAAGAAACAATGCGCTATTCCAACGTTAAAAACGCAACAGGAATGTGCGAAATTACGGAAAGATTCGGATGGTGTATATATATATATATATGAACGATAAAAATGACTCGGTAAAAATGGCCTGGTAGAATGAATCCACTATATCTCGCGCTAATGAAAATTTAAAATGGAACTACAATCGCTTTAATGAAACCTATAAATATACACGGAACAGTTTAATCGAAACAGACTGTGAGCCGGTCGTATCCGTTTTATAAATATAGAACAAATTTGATCGGCGAACGTAGCGCCATTCCGAATGAAAGCACAACTGTCTCGATCTATTCTTCGATTTGTGTTATTGTCCCGTATCGAGAAACGTATTGCAGAAGGAAATGCTAGCTTTACACTTGCATGTGTTGTCCACGATTATTAGTCGCCTTGCTGTGTAATCCTCTCTTCGATATGTTATAGGACACGCTACCGTAAACGCAGAAACAACGGATACGATTTTATCTGATATCTGTGGAAAATGCGCATCGATAAAATAGAAATTTACATATGAAGACCGCAAATAAAACATAATCAGATTATTTTTATTTGTCTCCTGATTTTTACGTTAATTGATGGCTAAAAAGATGTATTTCAGTGTGAAATAATTGACACAAGGATAAGTTAAGTCAAAATCTATGAATTTTTAAGAAATCAAAAACTATTCAACGTAATCGTAAAACTAAATAAGGGGATAATTTGAAATTAGTTGACAGTATAATAGAATTAAAAAATACCCTTTTTTTTTATTTAAACACCGATGATATGATTTATCATAATGCTCCTCTGTGATCTTATGTCGGCGAATATGAAATTGGTTTGAAGATACAAAATCTAAGAAATTTAAATAGTACCATATATAAATGAAATTGATATCACACTTTTATTCGAACCTTATATAACCAATAGTAATTAAGAGCAGAGTATCGGTTAATTAAAACGGCACTATGTTTCAGTGTTCTCGTGTTTTCTCTTGCCCTCAGTCGTCGAAACGACCTAAGCAAACGCAACTATTTTTCGAACTGGTACACTTAACGAGCAGCGACGGTAGAGAAATCGACCAACACTGGCAAAGACAGACAGAAAAATCGAAAACGAGGGGGGAAAGATTTCTAGAGAACTTGAAAGAGATTCGAAGAAGGTTCCGATAAAAAGGAAGGCGAGCTACTCGACGTACGGACAGCCAATCGTCGAAACTTTTGTCTACGACCTCCTCGAGATGAACCGTGGCTCATTTTCAGCGAGTAAAAACGACTAAAGATGGCGTTGCTCTGTAAGAATCGGTAACGACTCGATCTTAACGATCGATAAGCACTTTCGGGTCAAGTGTACACCGTTTCTGAGAACTTTTGCTAACGACAATACATCGAGGCGGAGACAGAAGTCATTTTTTCTCCTCTTCTTTTCTTTTTCGACCGTCTCCTCTTTCAACGTTGACGAAAGCTTATTACGGACGGTTGAAGCGAATGTCAAGTACTAGCTGAAAGCTTAAACCGTCGTTGTGACACAACAACAACTCGAGATTTTCCGTTTCAGGTGTCTACGGTTGTGCGTTGTTTCACGCGTCGAGCGTACACGATGAAGCATATACACAGGGGCAAAGGGGGCGCGTGAATCGCGCGAAACAACAAATCTGTCGATGCAGTTTAGCAACTGCGCTTAACCTATTCTCGTCCGGAAATTACATCGATAGGCGCGTGTTATTACTATGCGAGAACGGATTTTATAAAAAATTGAAAAATCGAATTTCCGAGCGGCGGAAAAGCGGATTTCTTGCCCTCGTCCCATCATTCGGGGGTTGTGCTTCGTTCACTACCGACCGTACAAATTAAGGTCAATACGGAGGGGGCTGTATTTTCAGCGAAATATTCCATCGTTCGTATCGTCGAATCTCATCGCGGATCGATGACGATAATACCGTTGTAATTTATTACGCTTGACCGGGATATATATCGAAATTCGACGTCCACGTTGTTAAGCAAAATGGAAAATTGAAAATAGGAATTCGTTTGCATCGGTATCTCATATTTCTTGTACGTATCTGTCTACGTTTTCTTCTACCCACAACTATACGCGTACGTATAAATTTCAGGGCACACACATCTCTACGTATATCTCGATTGAAAACACGATCGTCATCGTGGATGAAGAATCTCCGGTTACCAGTTGAGTTACAGCCGCAACCGCCGCTTTTTCATCAAAGAAATCTCCTAACGTGTCATTGAATTAAAAACGATGACGTTTCACCGTTCGCCGATCGACGTGTATTTTTCTCGGCATAAATAAAGCTCGTAACTCGGACGAGGATCTGCAGAACCGTACGTGTATCGATATACACGGTATACATATATATACATATATATGTGCAATATGCAGGACACACGTGTATGCTCCATAGAGGACCGCCATGGAACACTTGAAACGGATTTTCAGCGGAGAATACGGCGCAGTTAAAACAGTGACGACAGCTTTTAATTGAGGCTAGGACGCCAAGTGAAATATTGGAATTAATCGCGAAACTTGCGTCGGCTAACGAACGAAGAGAGCTATCGAGTTAGATCAGTCAACGAATAATGGAAGAATCGATACAATGCCGCTCCATTGACGTCGCCGTGTTTTCGTTCCCCCTCGACTATATCGTTCAAAATACGAAATTCATCGCGGTTTCGGGCAAAGTTATTGATACAATTTTTGAGGGAAAAATAGATTGTTTGTTCTCGACGCGCTCGATGATGGCGCGCTAATCGTTCGTGTAAAACGATTATATAGCGTTCAAAGTGACTTAAAGCCACCAAAATTATCGTTGTTATTTTATTGCTTGCTAATGACGATTCTATCTTTTCGAGTTTAACGAGCTTACAACTCTCGCAAACGTAATGAACGATTTCTATCAAGGATAAATCATTTGTCTTATTACGATTTAACGAGGTAGTTTATTTACTTGACAAGCTATTATAACGACAGATGTATTATTTCAGTAAACAATACAGCTAACTTATTTTTCATGTTGCGGTCTGTTTGACTCTGATGACGATGATTGACAAGCTAACAGGTATAATGTTAAATAAATTATTTCAGCAACAAATAATATAGGTAATATAACTTATTTATGGGTTTGTAATTTGTTAAAATTAATTAAACATCAATGGAGAAGTAAGATTACAATTGTAAAATTTTCTCCTTACGTCTTATTCGATTTGAAAGATTTAAAATTCCATTGAATTTTAAGTTTCCTCTATATCCAATGATATTGTGTCTCGTTAGAGTGTTTCAAGGACTTTCATTGCCACAGGATGACTGTTGTTTTCATTGGAAAGTAAGTGATTTAAAGAGCTTGTAAATCAAATTAGCGTTTGCAAGATTACCGATACGGAACAATTGTTTCAACGAATCATATGGGTATACGGTATGAATGCAAAATGGGCCAGATACATAATAACGTATTTAATCAATTTCGAGGGTGGACGCATCAGATCGTCAAGTTTCAATGTAAAATCTCGTCTCGTTTATCCGACGGTGACAAGTGAACGCACGCAATTTGGCGCTGTCAGTCGGAAACGCGGGATTTTCAAATTTTAATCGAATCCGTCTCGCCCGCGCGTTTTCCGTCGATTAAACGCTTTACAAGCACGGACGGCCGCACGTCCTCCGACGAGGGGAATATTTCATTGGCCGCGATCCTGCATAAAACAGCGCGAGAAAACGAATTACTTTTGCAAGCTGACTGAATTGCGTACGACACATTAATAATAATACGTTAATACGTCAGTCATCGAATAAATAAAATGGCGAAATTAACGAGTAGTACCGAGTAATTTCGTTTTTCGTTTTAATTACCATTTAACGGGTCACGTCGTCAGGGGTTAAAAATTTCTGGTTGGCAATATGTTTCGCGAAAAAACAATATGCAGTTATCAAAATTGTAAGGCATTTATATTCCACATTTTTTGCAGTTATTACTATTTGAAAGTAATGCTGGTCGTGATGGTTTAGTTTTTGATAGAACTAATATCATAGCCTCGAGCGAGAAATATTTCATCGGAAAATGCGAAAAATCCCTAGAAATGATTAAACATTCAAACAATATCAACAGCGATACTAGCTACCTATTTGGGCCACATTTTTTCCAATTTCGCGATTCTCTAGCTATAGAATAAAGGATGATCGACTATAAAATAAACAATTACTACGATACAACAGTTGCAGCATGTTATTTAACCATTCAAAGAAACTAATTGCAATGCTAGTGAAGCGTCTAGATAATATCCCTATTAGACACAGTTCGCTCGTAGAAATCTCAAGTGATAATAAATGCAAGTTACTGCGATTAGTATATTACCGGGCAAGCTTTCCAAATTCATGAATACATCAGACACAACCATGTTGTTTAGCCACCATATGAGAAGAATAACAAAATCATTCGCGCACAAAAAAAAAAAACAGTCGAAGAACGATTCGACAATGTGACAGACGACATAATAGAAGTCACGTGACGTACGTTCGTCGACGAGAGCGCCATCGGAGATCCGTATGCGGCCACGGGTCTATTCTCATTCCGTTGAAACGATATCCACGGCATAGTAATGAAAACCCTGTTTCGTTTCCTATGCAAAGGACCGGCGCGTACTTTTAAACGTGCCGTAATAATACCTTACTAGAAGCAATTAAGTGCAAATACAACCGATTGGGATGAACGTGCACACCGGCGGATGCATTCAGGGGGTTAGGACGTGGAGATAGGATGGACACGGAGGAAGTGGCCCAGGAGAGGAGGGAGCGAAAAGAGGAGGGGACAGAGAGGATAGAGCGAGGAAGGCAGATCGGAAATTGCTTCGAGCATGCTCGCTCGCAATAATACCACGCTTAGCTCTGTGTGTGCGCGCGCGTGTGTGCATACCAAGAGTCTAACCCTCTATGTGTGGCTATATGTACATACGTGTATATTCGATGTGTAGCTATAGGTACATATATATATATATATATATATATATATATATATATATATACGCAAATACCTATAACTACACATCGAATATACACGTATGTATATATATATTGTATGTATGTATGTATGTATATATATATAGGCATACCAATACCAGAATACGGTAAGAACAAAGCCGACGGCAAATGACAGCAGTAATTTTCGCAAACTGTTGTGGGATGCGCGCTGTGGCATTTAAGAATACCGTGCTGTCGTTGCCGCTCTTCGAAATGGTACTACTTTTCCTTTTCTTTTACGTACATTCTTTCTTTGACGCCTTCATCTCTCACGCTGATGATCCTCACAACTTACAGGTTTCTTTTTCGGCGGCGTGGTTTCACTTTTTGATACCGCGGTCGATAGATGGCAGAAGCTCGAAGACTTAGGAAGAATTTTATTGATGATTTAACGAGCTTAATTTGGTAGTATTTGACAGTTTAATTTGAGTAAGAATATTCAACGTCGAAGGTAAGGAGTTTGAAAGCTCAGAGAACTTCATGAAAACCGATCGGGCAGAATTAATCCGAGGGCAATATAATATTTCAATAGACGTGACTGGTTCTTGTAAGGATTTTTCAATTGATTAACTATGTATTTAAATCTTAACAGATCCGCCAAGGCAATTCTATTTTATTCTACGATTTATTTCTATAATCTTTTCTTAATGTTTCACGTGAATCATATCGCCGTCTTCCATTTCATCTGACTCTGTTTCCACGAGTTGTTCTTTGCATCCGACGACGGCACTTTGTTTCCTTTTTTCCCCTCATCACTCTATTTCTTACTTTGTCGCTACGTTCTCCATCTCTATCGTGCATTCATTTGTCACACTCGCGCTGCTAAGCCGCATACACGTGCGAGCACGCGTTCGTGGCACGGTGTGTACGGTAAAGCTGGATTTACGCTTCAGAAGGATCGGAATCTGTGGGAAACCGAGCGTCCAATTGACCGGCCAACTGTTACAGCACCCTTGATTCTCCATAGATTCGGATTCGAGATCAAGGCGCGAAAGCCGTGCAATGAATATCCGACCGCACATAGCCATAGGATAAAGCAAAGTCCAGAAAATTTTGCGGTGCGACGCTCGCGAACACGTCTCATTTATCCCCCTTTTTCCGTGATTGTTTGTATGCAGCGATGGTTAGCCTAAAAAAAAGCACTAGGAATCAGGAGCGTACAGAACGTGGACGATAAATTTCTCTGGTGTGCGGGAAAAACAAAGGGAATACTCTCTTTCTCTCTCTCTCTCTCTCTCGACGAACTTCTCATAACCACTGAACAATGAAAAGAAAAAGAAAAAAACGAAGTAAAAAAATTGAGAGAGAGAGAGAGAGAGGAATGAGAGACGTTTTTTAACGACGAGCCACTATATATACTACAATCACGGATTTAAAGAAATTTCGATGAAGCAATAACAATCTTGATCATCGAGGATAAAAAGAAAGAACCCGCTGATCGTAAATATTTCGTTTCGTCTGGGAGCACGTGTGATCCATTATTCAGGTGAGCACCTCCGACAGCTTATGCTGCAATAACTAAATAATGCCGCGCATTCTTCCGCGTGCGAGCATCGTTGAGCCTCGAGAAAGCCTTAGCCCGGGGAACGGTCGCAGCATTAAGTCGTCCGATGTCGATGCCAGGCCAGCCGGCCGAGAGAGAGCCTAGTATATATGCAGTGTATCTTGGCCATGCAGAAGCGCGCGCGTGCAGCTGGATGCACTCGCGTGCCGCCACGTAGCCAATCACGTAGCACCGCACAATACGCTGCGCCAGGGAATAATGCCCAATTTTACACGAGGCAAGATTGACGGCCGTATACGTCCTTATACAGGCGAGACGAAATCGGCTTAAAAGTTTCAAAACTTGCCTGAGGCTGTGGCAAGACGAGGAACCAACGGAGTACTCTCGAGGTAAAGCGAAGAAAGACAGGCAAACTTGAAAGAGACAGAGAAAGGGGCACCAGGATCGAGAGAACGAAAAAGGAAAACCTTATTTACTTTACGTTATATAGAAAGATAGGTATACATATGTCGGTATACACGCAGAAGTACGTATCCCCCTCTTCCAGGATGGTACGGCTTCATCCATGCGTTAAATTCCTCCGGGGGATTCTTCCTCTTTCCTTGATCCTTTTCTTTCTCTCGCGCTCTGTGTTTCTCGGCTGCCCTCCCCACTCTACAGCAACCCCTAACTTCTGTGCTCTTCTCAGTTCACTCGTATCCACTTGCAACAGAACAGACCACTACCGCCACCTCCTCGGGCAAGAGGTGTCTGTCTCTCTTTCACGGGTCTCCTTTTGCTTTCAGTGCAACAACTTTGATAGGGGCAACAGCTCGAGGTATTTCCGATGTATCGTTCGTAGATCGCGTGGTAGGAAGAGGAGGAACGAAACCGGGAAAAAGAGTTTTAATTTCTTCAGGAGCTCGCGGTCTGGCATCCGTTCGTTCTACACGCGAAAAACCGTGTAAAAGCGAAACACGGCTGAAGGGGAACGGTGAACTGGAAGAAAAGTTACGTGGTAACGTAAGTGAGGTATTGGCCGAGCTGCAATTCCGATCGGACCAATGAATTATTTTTACTGATTCGAACGTATTACCGACACAGATGGCTGCTAGCTCGAAAGTCTGCCGCGTAGAGAGGTTCCTCGGTTGGGAACGATAAATGTCGCCCGTACGGCGATTATTCTGCCAATTGCGAACACGGAGCGACCATTGTAGCGTTGTATCGAAGAACGAATGGTATTTCGAATCGTCTTAACGTTTGTCTTGCTTTTCTCCAATTTGGTACGATCATTGAAATTAATCAAATGGCAATTTACATACAATGGCTACAGAAAATATTTTGTCATTTCATTGATCGTAACATTTACGTATTAATTAATTAGGTTCCAGTATATTAAATTTTGTATCGCTATTAAAATGAAACGTGCAACCTGGTAGGAAGACGCTTTATTAAAAAATAAGCAAATACATTTTGTAGCCACTGTATGCATATATTAAGTATAACGTGCATAGTGAATGTAAACATTTCTCTTACATAGGAAGGAAATGTTTAATAAATGATGTCATCTTATTTTATGCATTTACGTGTTATTAACTAAAATGATTATTAAAAAAAACCTTTAACCGTTTCTTTAAAAGGAAACGAATAAAAGAGAGATTGCAAGATATACAATCGAGAAGGGTCGCACAGAAAGCATCCACGTGAGCCACGAACAAGTCACGAGACACGTGATGACCAGCCAATAAGATTCCACTACTATATTAAACCTTTTTGAAGCCGCTTAAGTCGCGCATAGAGTGACAAGCACCTGCCCTCGTACGACTGGATATACGAGGGGACGTCAGGCAGGTTCGTTCTCCTTTATATTCGAGCTGCTTTTTTCATTCGACTAACTCGTAACCTCCAGCATTCGCATATTCAAAAAGTAGAATAGGCTGTTACCTGTACTACTTTTAACGGCTCGCTGAAACACTGCTACCAAAGTAGAACAACATTTTTACTGCGATCCGTTACTTATAGTTGAATAGCAAATTTAATCCACATGACGAACATCAAACGATTGCATTTATTCTACGGCTCGAAAATTCTCTGTGAATTGACCCAGTATAGCATATAAATACACGCACGTATGTATTTACTGTGCAGTAGATCATTTCATTAATCGATGACATATCATTCCAAATGGGTGGTTCCTTAATTTTAACGTTGACTGCACTAGCTCTCTGTGACGTGTTTGGCGAATACAAAACCTATACGAATAAACGGCAAAGTAATGAATAATATAGCATCAAATTCCAATTAGAGAACGTATTCGAAATGAAAAACACACTGAATAGCAACTACATATTCTGATTCTATCATATGGAAAACAATTGGAATGCGAACTCATTTTTCGCCTATCGAGCCTGTAAATTTTACAAGAAAAATATAGTATCGATTATTATAAACAGTATTTGTCTCGCTTACTGAGCGGACGTTTCGTTATTTAAAAAAGTTTGCTATATACGTTTCGGAAAATTTTTACTCTTGAAGATCGATCACCTTCCTTATGGCAATTGTAAACGGAATAAAATTCATGATATCTTGATTGGAATAGAAAATTTATTAGTACAATAAGCGTCTAAAATATTAAATATTCCAAGATCCATTGATATTTAAAAAATGGAATAAAGCCAAAACTAAAAGTATCTATATAAGGAACAAAATGGAATGTACGAACTTATTGGATCTAATAGTTAAACGTTAAAAACTGATAAAAAGGCAGTAACGAAGTGGCTTTCCTTCGTTCTTTTGTCTTCTTGTTCCTCTTTTTATGTGGAATGGCAAACGTATCTGCGCGATACGTTGGCAAAGTCAATCTCTGACGGTGCATCAAACATTATTTGATCTATGGCCTCGATTATCCGTTCCGATTTAATTCTCCGCTTTCGACGGGGCACAAAGTATTCGGCAAACAGATCTATCCCGCGAATAATCACGTTCGCGCCCAGCTCTCCCCGCCGGAACACAATTTCCCCGCCTTCAACGCAATTTAATTAAAAACCTGTATTTTTCCGTCAGGATTATCCTTGCGCTCTTTGTTTCAATTCCAAAGACTGTTCCTTTGGCTGGCCGCGTATTCAGTAGTCCGAGGCAGGGAAAAAGGACCAAGACAAAGCTTTTCTCCGTGAAGACACGTACCAGCGCGCTTCTGTGCTCGCTCCACCAAAGTTCAAATTAAAAAGAGGAGCATAGACAAAAAGGACAAGAGAAAAAGGAAGAAAAGAAAAGAAGTCACAGGGAAGTAAGAAGGAAAAAAAAGGAAGAGTATACACCAGAAAGAGTTTACGTATGCACGCATATGAATCTTTCATGCAATTTTCTTCGGTATGCATAAGTAGATACGCCTTACAACAGTTTCATAACGTTACCGATATGAATTATAAATATACAGCGCTAAGTATTAGATCACCTGGATTCGTATAAGATGCGAGCTTGGTTCACGACGTCGATAAATTAATCGTGATTCTATACTCGTGCGAGTTGACGATGATGATATCGTTGTGCTATCATATTCATTACGTACGTTTTATTATCGTATAATCGTATTCATGAGAAGAATATAATTGAAAGAATTCCGGGAGGAAGCGCAAGCTAAATCGTCTCGAGAAGGACTTGTATGAATTAGAAGGGAAATTCAGCAACGATTATTTCAAATCCGTATTGAAATTTGAAACGATTGATGATACGAATGGTAGAATTGGTTAACCAATTGGTTACCAAGGTGTATAGCGGATATAAATAATGGAATTGATTTTTAGAATAGTTGCAGGAAACATGAGAAACGCGACTTAATTGCCAACCCAATATCTTTCCACCGTGATTCTCACTTATGAACGACGGCGTATACATCCAAGAAATTCGATTCAAAAAGTTGCTTCTTGCGCGAAGGAATTATTTGTCCAGTTCCCACGTCCGCGACAATCCTAACCAGGAGAGATAGATGATCCTGGTAATTACACCAGAAAATACCATGTACGTGTGCGCGGTCACTAGCTTCACGGCCGCGCATGCGCACGCGCAGGATGCGTATCAGCTATACCGCGATTCCATTTACGGCGGGACGCGACTCGTTAACGCGCGTACGCTGAAACCGTGCACGAATGATAATTAGCTTGGCCCCTACAAAGCCTCGCTATGTACGTCGCCTGAATCTCTCGATGCGTTCTTGTAATAAGGAGAACTAGGTGGAATAGGAGGAAGAGGAGGTGGAGTCGACAGAGGACGTAGAAAAGCCGTGTTCCTTTCCGTGTCGAGGTCGCCGGTTCATTCTTCTTTCAGCGTGGAAATCAGAACGAGTGTGTTTGGCGCTTCGAATTCATTTGTCTCGCGGGCAAATTGTTAACCCTTTCTTTTTTTCAGTTGCTACAGTTTCGTTACGAACCTTAGCCAACGACATCCGTTCAAACCGTATATATATGTAACCAAGAGAAAAGGCAGCAGGTATTTACATTCGCAGTGGAGCGGCGGCCATGTTGGCTCGCGTGTGTACTTTATGAACGCACGATTTGTAGCTTTTGATGGTTATCAAAGCGCGCGTACACGGTTTTCCATTCGGCGGAAAATTAATTGCGATTCTCGACAGGGTAAGCTACACAGCATGGTAGTCGAATAATTAACAGAGATACGGGAAATAAGCTTGTTAACAGAATCGAGACACAGGCTAGCGGATCGTGTTTCTTTTTTGTATTATTCTTCTTTTTTTTTCTTTTTTTTTTTTTTTTTTGTTGGAGAACGGTGGGAAAAAGTGAGCGTCGTATAATCCCGTTGGAACATGCAGAGGGTTGGACGACGAGCTCGAAATTAATTTGTCTGTTCGCAGTATCAATTTCGAGTATCATAGCCACGATCCAAGCGGCAATATCAATTGGGCTCTTCTCGTTGAACAATGCGGCACGTGATACGAAGAGAGAGAGCAAGAGAGAGAGAGAGAGAGAGAGAGAGAGAGAGAAGGGGGCCTTTTAATTAGCCAGCGCGGAACAGAAGTACTCACCAGTAATAACAGAAAACTAAATGTACACCGTGCGTATATAACGCGAGTTTTTTACGATCCAGCCACGGTGGTATATCGGTTATGTTTAAAGCGAGCCTCTGCCGACCTTTCTGCTGCGAAAGGACACTTAAAAGAATGTTCGTAAATATCGTGGAAGAATTTCGGCACGTAAAATCATAAGGCTTTGTGAACGCGCGAGTGGAGCGATGGTGCTGCCATTAAAAGCGAGCCGCCTGCGGGCGATAGGCCAAGGTATGCGACTGAACGGACAGGTGAATATCGATGAGAATCGAGAGAAGTGCGGGTGAAGCTACCCATCCATTGATAGATAAGGATGTCGATAGGAGGAACGGGTGAGAAGCCATCGTAGATAGCGCGAGGGACGAGAAGGGAAGATCTTGAGAAAGCGTGAGAGAATATAACGAAGAGTATGTGCGGGACGAAGTAAGGTATACGAAGAGAAATCTAGAAGTGGCAGAGAGAGAGAGAGAGAGAGAGAGAGAGAGAGAGAGAGAGAGAGAGAGAGAGAGAGAGAGAGAGAGGGTGAATAGAGGATCCCGATTATTCAGCATCGACGAGATTTGCAATCGACATTCTCTTCCTTTCGCCGCTCATTATATTGCGCCGTTCTAACCGCACGGATCTCCTCGTCGTTGTCGGTGGATTCGCTTCTTCGAAAAGGGGGTAAGCGAGGTGGAGATGGCGAGAAGAGAGAGAGAGAGAGAGAGAGAGAGGGCGGCGTGGAGCGAGGCAGGTGAAGAGGAGAGATGGGATGGGGAAGGCGCATCACCGCGACCGCCACACACCACTACTACCACCCCCACCAATTAACCGTCCTTTTCCTTCCAAGTCACGAAGCCGCTGGAAACAAGAGATACGCCTCGGGTACGGAGACAGAGAGTAAAGTCAGATTGCATGGTTGGCGAACGCGGTAGACACGCGGAGACTCGAGACAAATCCGTGTAATTGGTATTACACAAAGGGAAGGAAAGAAAGTTGCACGAGAGGGAGAAAGATGAATAGTGGATAAATGCGAAAGAGAAAGGGCAACTTAGATAAAACGGGAAGAAATGGTCGTTAGGTTTAGTACAAACGTCGGCTCCACATAAAGTGGCGTGTTTCTTCCCCGATGATATTTCAAAGACACGAAACGGTTTTTAGATATTCGGTCGGTAAGATCGGAACGCCTGAAGAGCTCGCTCTCGTCGAAATCGTTGGCAGATTAATTTCTCTTCATTAGTGGGAGGGATGCCCCTCATCGCGTAGCATCGCTCGAGCACTCACAGGATATCGATACTTTAATAACGCTGCTCTCCACTTCACGGGTTCAGAGTTCAATTGCCTTTTTTGTCATTAATTGTTGTTTTACGACGGCGTCCGCTAGAGAGCGCTGTGAAAAGCACTCGAAACGCGTGCACCACCAGCAAGGGAATCCCTGGGCTTGAAGCACCGAGGCTATATACAAAATACAAAGTCAGCCTTCGTTTGATCGTTTACTTGTCGTTTTCGCATCACTCGATGGGCAATTGTTTCGACAAACTTGGGGCGAATCGTTTTTTTCTTTGTAACCTGGTTCCGTTGCTGCGCATACGGCCTTTCGTTTAATCCCTTCATGCAAATGCAACAGACGACTCTTTCTAAGCTGTATTTACGTGCTTTACATATTTCACCTTCCGCAAACGTTTCAACCACGGTTGGCAATCGCGTTTGGTACAGAATACGCATACAATGATTCACGATAGTATTTGGACTCTTACTCTTTTATGTAAATGTCCTATGACATTTTTTATCACAACTATATTGAAACACGACCGTCATGATTATATTCAACGGAAATATGGAACAAGTCTGAAAATATATGTAGAAGTAACAAAGGTTCGTTGAAAACATATAGGCGATACAAAAATTAGCAAGATCCATAGGATGGACAGTGTTTTTAAATATATAATTAATACTATAATTAATACTGATTTCACTAAGTATTTTTATGACTCATGTTGTGAATATCTATACATTTTCAGATTCCTATGAAATTTTACCAACATAATTATAACACTTGCATCTCATTATAATACTAAATTTCTAAATGTGTCTTGCATTATACAGGACGCGTTATGCAATTGAGTCTAGCTAAATCTGGAAGTCGGTAAAAGATGGAAAAAAATTGTAGAGGGAAAATTCGACTCAAATACCTTCACACTTTTTTCTATAGAGAATAAAAAATTAAAAAGTGCATCGAGCTGTTAATAAAAATTTATAGAATACTATATAAAAAAAGGAAGAGCATCATTCAATTTTTTCCTCTACCTTTTTCCTTTTTCCACCTCTTACCGACTTCGAGATATATCACGGCCCAATCGCAACCTGTGTATTCGCAAAACGTTTCCATAAGTGTTTAAACACGATCACGTACACACAGCCAATACAAAATCTGGAATCGGTGTCGAATGTCACAGAAAAACAAAGCACACTTTTTCTGCGGCTCGTGTCGTCGTCGACCCCCCACGAATCTCTGCCACCGCCAATGGCATCAGGCGGCTCTACAACCAATGATAAACACTGTAGCATCGGTAGTTGAATGCATGCTTTTTTGTCCATGTCCCCTCGCGTATTTTGCACGCTTAAAAAGTTTGAACTTCGCTTTATAACGAGCTTAAGACCTCGCGCGGTTAACGAGAAATGATTTACCACGTTCGTTGCCATATGGCAACTACCAATACATGGAGCACGTACACGAGCGTATATATACATATATACAGCGTGGTACAAACGATTCGTGCGTACGTTCAAGAGCAGCGACCGAATAAATCACTGCCAGCGTACAGGCCTAATATAATCGCGCCTAATAAAGTTGGCAGCCACTAAATTTTCTTAACTCGGCCCCCGATTCGACCATGTAATTCCCAAACGGGCGTGTACGCTCCATAGACTCCGAGAATTCGTCGGCTCGAATTGAAAGACAATGCGATGTTCGGGAACAGGTGGATATTCGGATGCTTGTAAATAATGTATCTTTGCTTGACCCTGTTAGTCTCCGCTTCGTCCTCGAGTTTATATTTCTTCGAATATCTTCCCTTTTTCGCATATTTTATTCATGAAAACCAGAAATATATATCATGTATTATGCATAGTAAAATTATATTCTATACTAAAACCAAACATTTGTACTTTTGAGTATGAAACCTACGCTTCTCTCCTCTTCCAATAAGCGCAATTTAAATATCGAAGCAGCTGTCTTCTTACAGCTGCAAACTCTTCGATTCCCAATTCATCCCAAAAATAGAAACGACAATAAGATAATCGTTTGACTGTAAATAAAATTGCGTTGTATGGAATTCTTCACAAAATCCAATACCCAGATCGGAGAACCTAACCTCAACCTAACCCCACCTAATCCTAACCTATATACCGATCCCTCTTAAGCGATATTAATCCATTCGAAAAAGTATGAAACACTCGCACGAAGCGCTCGATAAATAAAGTGATCATTAAAAAACCGGTGTCGACCGGTCAATAACCACACAGCGTTTATATCGCCCTAGCCACGACATGCAACGAAAGAAGCAGAAGTAAAAGCTAGAGGGAGCGACGAGGGAAAAATTGGACTCCATAGTCGACGAATATCGAATCGCCATAAATAAATCGTTCACCAAGCAAGAACCGCTTTTCGGGGGACAGCTTAGTTAAGGGACTGTACTCGTGTTTGGATCGACGCTAGCCCAGCCGTGTATTTACATGGGAGATTTACGGTACGCTGCTACCGATCCCTACAATGCATATTCTCGGTGCATTAACGTTCGAGCGGCAGGAGAACGTCGCCGGCAGAAGCGACTAGCTTGACCTTTGGACCCAGTTCCTTTCCCTCGGCGTTGCATCTGCAAGCAAAATCCCCCGAAGGCTCCGCGATTACGTTTTCTTTCGTTTTTCATCAATTCGACGAGCAGTGCCTCTCTTAGCTATAATTCGTACTATCTTTCTGTATTTCTCCTCTTCTAAAGCTGTCTTCTCATCGAAGCAACGCGGAACTTTTTGCCTAGCGTCGCTGAATGTTTCAAATAAAATGCAACGAGTATCGTTCTATACAATGATGTTGAATAATCGTGTAGATAAAGATATTGCCGACTTTATCGACCTAGATATATAATTATTGGGCTTGATTTGCCTTGATAAAGCAACTTAGGAGAAAATTTGATTTCCCTTAACAAAGAAACGTAATGAGAAGGGAATTTAATTTTTTCAAATTGATTCGATCAAAGCGACATGTTTTCATAGCAACAAATTGTCCGTACGCAAATACGTTGTGAAACAGTCAACGATCTTGTATAGACAGAAGAGACATTTGTTTCTGTGACAACTTGTTACTGCAATGTTTATTTTCCTTTGATTTTTACTGCTCCGAACAAAAATAGGCAACAGACAGCAACCTTTGTTACTGGTAACAAAAATACGAGAAAACGTAGAAAAATAGCGAACAGCGATAATTAATTCTTTCAAAGAAACACCAACAAAAAGTTCCGCGCCGTTGCTTCAGTGAGAACGTAGCCTTAAGTTTCTACGTTTCTCGATGGTGTCGTTGCTCTGTACCGCGAGAAGCGTTTCCGGGAGACACGCGATCTTCGTGGTCGCTGAATTTCATAGCATTATTACGCGTTCCATAGAGCGATGCTATACCGAGGATGAACGGTCCTCTAATGGCGCCAAGACTCCAGCGGATATTCGACAGATAAGTTTCGTGTAGCAATTATCTTTGGAGATGTTTGGTACTAGGATGATTACGGAGAAGTCTATCTATATGTAAATGACATGTATAGAGAGAAGAGTTGCTTTACGGTCGTTTAACGAGATAAGTTGAAATATAATAATAGATACATATATTGTTACGATACGGTGAAATTTTTAAAAATACGAATGCAATCAAAGCGAAGGAAAGGAGAGTTCGATCGTTCATCCTCCACGTCCATCAAAGCTGTTTCGGCTGATTAATTGAATAAACCCGTCCACCGGATTAAATCTCGTCGCGGCGCGGTGTGCATTTCACAGCGTTCTTGCCGATGAAAAAAGTGACAGTCGCAATATTAATATTATTGGAGCAAGATAAGCGCGCAGGGCAGCTGCTATTATGCGACGCGTACGTATATACCGATCGTCAGCCGTCTATCGATCATCGCTATAATCATCGACCAGCCAAGAACGATATAATACGAGATTTCGGATCGACAAATGATGTGTATGTATAGTGCAGAATTATCTCGGTCAAGTAAGCTTCATCATCTTAAAATTCCATCTTTGCGCAAAATAATCAGACCTGTGTATATTACGCGACAACACTAGTCTTTGTTAATGTGAAATTACGAATAATTGTAATGGCGACCGCTTCTTCCCTTCCTTTCTATTCGCTTTTCAAACCTATAGGATTTTTGTTCTTGTCCCTTTTCAATAACCAAGCTTTCGATGGCTATCATTATCACACTATTGCGAGGTTTCTGCGTGAGAACACACTGTTCTAAATGTAAAGGACTTCTATCAGCACTAATCACGATACGTGACCATCAAAGCCGCTAGATCCCCTTGCCGGACCATCGAGTTGCAAAAAGGAAATAAAGTAAAAGCGAGCAATTAAAAGCCAACAAGTCAGTCCTCTTGTCCCTCTTTGCTTCGGCTTCCCCCCGTCTAGCCTACCCTCCTCTCTTGCCTACCCCTTTAAAACCTTTGCATCATCGTCCAATCAAGGTAGCCGCGTTTCTACTGCCGACTGTTTATGTGTGTACGTGAGCGAATGCACGCACACCAAGGATCAGCACTGGATCCGACAGGTCTGCACGTTTGTGTATACAGTCGGCCCGGGATCCTTCCCTTGTTAGGAAACATTTCAAACATTTGCCATATCACGATCATTTCAAGGCATTTCTTGCTGACTAGAGACTAGAAAGAAATTCTTATTGAGTGATTCGCTTCTCCCTGTCCCCTCTAGTCTGTTATGGGAACTAATCTCTGCTCGGTAAATGATCAACCTAACCTTCAATTGCTTTGAAATTCGTCCGCGTTTCTCCATGGCCGGTTTCTCGTGATTTAGGTTAGGTTTGACACGGTTAGTTTCTCAAGGACGTATGTTTGAATATGGAGAGATTGGTCATTGAATCGATGGCATTACAAGCAAAACAGAATCAGAGTGCGACTATATGAGACAAGAAAAAAAAAAAAAAAAACGAAGACCTTTATCTGATATAGAAATCTAGGTTTAAGTGTAACAAATGCAAAGATTCTAACGAAAACCTGCTATGGTGTTACAAAACAGCAAAAAGAAAAAGAAGATGGAACTTGTTATAAACAGATCTTCAATTTCTTTTCTTCCAATAATGAATTTCAACGAGACATGGCCAACAATAGACACATTCTGAACGTCTACGTGAATCCACAATTCCCATGGATGATACGGCTCTCTTATGATTTCCATAGCGAGGTAGCGTTCGCCAGATACGATTCAGAAGACGCGGTTCTGGCTCATTCAAAACAGTTACACGTCGCACAAAGATGCTGATGGGAAGGCAAAAAGGCAGCAGACAGGCACCGAAGACTTCCCCGGAATACTATGGAATGTTCTTTGAAAAGGACGCTACGTTAGAAGACACATTTATGCATTTGAACGTTTCTTCTGAAAACAAGACCGACATAACCTCGAAAGCCGACAGAGGTCGACTGTAAGGTGCATCGATTGAAAATCGAAACGTCATTCTCGACGGGTTACGTGGCCGTACTGACATAAGTGAAGAGATACTGGCTTACGAAGGTATTTGAGAAAACTTTTACGTAAAACATTTCTATAAAACATTTTATGACAACTCTTGTAACGAATAACGTTTAGTAATTTCATTAGCGCTGTAACGAAACACGACTCTATCGGGATTACATTGATCAAGATTCAAAGCAAGATTTATTGAGCTATTAAAACCTGTACCCTATGTGTGTTACGTGTACATTATTCTACGCGTATACATTATACACATTACGTAAAACATTTTGAAATTTTAACACTGAATATTGATACGAATCTGAAAGTATACACGGAAGTTACAAGATGCTGCAAAAGCTATATACAATAGAATATGAATAGACATTTCAAATAAGAATAATAAGCGTGGAGGATGGTGCTACTGAACAATACAGATATGATATACATATATATTTGTGACTTGTGTATCTACTTTCAGACGTGTCTTATTTTACCGATACGATCATGATAGCCGGCTTTCGTTACAATGTTAATAAGATTTCGATATGTTTCATACAACACACGTAAGTTGTGTATATATTCATAAATATTATCCGCAAGTGTTCGACTACTTTCACGAACCTGTGTAGCTGTAGATAAAACCGCTAGGAATTAGCGAACCGTACACCTTCTCTGCCTCGGACGAGCACGTTTTCTCGGTAGACGCTCCTTCTTTGTACCGTATGCGTCATCCTTCACCGATTCCTCGCTGCATTTTATTTTCTCTTCCTCGTATATTTTTCTTCTTTTTTTTTCTTTTTTTTACAGATTATCCCATGGAGAGAGGTTTGCCCTCCCCCTCATGTCGCCCGCGGTCTTCTCTCCGTTGAATATCAAACGAGGTATATACACACAGGTGAAAGTATAGAGTAAGAGAGAGATGCTCGTTGCCTTAGTCATCCTAGACGTATTGTTGGACCGTCAACGGAGTGAGAGTAGGTAGAACAATGCCGCCATGCGTCACGACGCTCGGACGTCTGCCGTGAATGCAGCTATGTGGAGAATAATTATCGTTGTTTGCACTTCGTTTTCCTGTCCGCCGTTGGGACGTTAATATTTTTCGGCCTTAATTGATGCGCCGATAATGGTGCGTGGGCACTACGGAACGGGCGCTTGTTTAGCTTGGAACCCTGGCTTGTCTCCTTCTTATACTGGGTGGCCCAGATAGAATCGGCAAGAGGGTGATTTTACGTGATAAAATAAACAAGAAATGCAGAGTAACATTTTCTCGGACGGCGCTTCGTTCGCGAGAAAATGGAATTTGAAAATATGGTGCAGATGGATGAATTTGGTAATTCCTGACTGGATACGACTGTACGATTGCGATGATAATGATAATGGGACGTTATTGTACTTGTAAAAATAAGTGGAAGATATAAAATAACATTTGCTAAAGTCTCGTTTTAAAGAAAATGAAGTTCGAATGTGTTCAATGAAGAATTAATTAAGAATGCATGCTCTTCGACATTTAAATTCAATTTTCTCGAGAACGAAAGTCGGAATAAAAAAATCTTATTTTACGTTTCCGACCTATTTTCTCACGTAGAATAACTTGCTTCCGAATATCTATTTCTGTTCAGTCAGAAATTAGCCAAGTTTTTCTACGTTTGATAGATTTTCAATTTTTAATATATTCAACGTCATAAGGAAATATTTTTTCCAAATTTCGTATTTCTGACTTACTTATTTGCATAGAATTAAAAATATCTTGCCGATTGTACTACGATTACTGAGACACCCTGTACAGGCGAAAAGGAAGATATGTACGCACACATACACACCTGATGCTCGATTCGACGCCAATAAACCGCACAATCGACGATAATATATTCCTTCTGGCGTGTTCTCGCTCCCTTTTGTTGCGAACCTAAGACGAATGAATTTCAAACCGGCGGATGTGTCCGATGTTTGATCGTATTTACCAAGCCACTGTTCTTCCGTGTCTCCTGCATCCACTCATAAATTAAGGGGGCTTGATGTCGTAAAGTTACGGTGGAGAATCAGCGGCATCTTATCGACGTAATTTATTATAGAATCTTTTGACATCGCTATGTAGCGTTTTATAGATTAAAAACTTTAAGCCCAATTTCCAAATGCGTAACGAGAGATCGTTATAGGTTATGTTATATCGTATGTTATTTTATATAATAACGTTTCCTTTTTATAAGATATAAAATATCATATTCTATTAAATAAAGGTTATATATTATTTCGGGTCTGTAAAAATATCGATTTTAAGACGTTCTATTTCCAAACCGACTACGAAAATGTAAAGCCGTTAAATCTTGATTCTTTATATTACTTTCGTCGTCGTCTCTTTATATCTAACAGACTGTTCTAATATAACGGATATAGCAAACCTCCGGAGTTAAGAGGTTAATAACCATTGATAAATTTGACTGATCTTTTTTTCCACTTTACGAGTAATTATAAGTAGCCGTGTATCTTAGTGGCGAGGACCACATTAATTCGTAATTACACGGTACTTTAGACCATCAGCGGTATGGGCTAATAATATGACTCGACGGTACGGTGAATCCCCGACGATTCACGCTGGATTAGATGGCGAACATTAAATTATTCCTCATTTCCTGAGCTATGGGGGGTGATTGATCTCTGACGACCTTGAAATTTGATTGATATTCAGTCGATCGTTACATTGTTCTTATCCCTTAAACTTAAAACACTAAAAATGAAATAACATCCATTATCCACGTTTGAACATCCTAGTTTTTGAACTTATTTTATGAACCAATTGTCAGTACTATTTCTCATTATTCGTCATAAAATTGTTATTCATAATTCTTACTATTTTTCAATTGTTATTTGAGGGTACGTCGCACGCAGTTTCTTCTCGGTTACATTTCTAGCGTCTGATAATTGATAATTGACAGTCTTTTAATATTTGATTTTATTGAATAACATATTCCAATAATATAAAATGAACACGTACATAGAGTATTTAAAAAACAAGAGATACGTACACTGAGCAGTACAGCAGAATTTTTACTGCACTATATTGAGCAAGTGAGTCCTCGATAGACATAGTTTCGGTATATAAAGATTAATATTCATAAATAACGTATTTTCAGTGAGGATTTGAACTTTGCAATAATATTTCCATACCAAGAACGAGGAACATCCATATAACAAATTTCTCAATGTGACGGTACAAGTTTAAGCAAACGTCAATTTGCAATATTCGCAGTCCGAAAAATTTCGTTTCATTTTGAATTCCCTTTCCGAATTCGAATTTTTAAAGTTGTTCTTTACGAAGAACCATTCGCTTCGATCACAGGGCTTAGGATGAAAGTTTGATTTTTCCGGACGCGTAAGCTCGTGCAGTCACCTCGGGAAGTATCTTTCGGGTTCCTGATAAATTGAACGCCTCTGCATTTCGATCACGCGCATCAAACGAGGACGACACCCCCGCCCCCCACTCCTATCGCCCTTCGCCCGCCACTTCATTGGCCAGTATCCCTTCCCCCACTCCTTCACGCCCCTTTTCATTCTTCGCGACAGCAGCTCGTTTTTATGAAAATTTATTGAAATATTAAATTCGACCGCCCGCGACTGTACGATCGCGATAAATAATTCATGAAATGCAAGCGGGACAATCAATAAACTTCGCGAGGCACACGATGTTCAAAAATCCATCCATCTATCCCGTCGCGTTCTATCTAAGCCCCCTTGCGCGACTAATTTACCGACTGATAATGTGTTAGTGAATCGGCAAGTTACAGGATATAGGTTATAACACTAACCTATTAAGACACTAGGACAGACAATCTCCTACTTGAATATAAAATAATAAATTTCTCTATAACAAAATTCGCTGGTTTAGACATTCACGAATAACTAGCAAAATTTCACCAATAGTGCTGGTATAATTGTGCAAGAGGACAGAGCTCGATACAGAAATCGTTTCATTTCTTTGTTTTACCTTCTCTCGTTCTTAATCTGATCTCTATTAATCACGTTAACGATGTGCAGCTCAACGAGGAAAAAATATCAAGATCACACACTAGGTTACTTTATCAGTGGCGATAAATAGTGGAATGAAGTGTGAAATTCCGGACTTAACGCCACCAAAAACATCAGCGCGACCCCGTAAATCGAAAGAGGATAACACAGGGGCGCATGCCCATGAATACACGTATATTCGGGATCAGAAGCGACCGCTGGACAAATCTCTATTGTGATTTTAACACTCGACCGCTCGTAAATGGCGGCGATAAATTAGCGCGACCACCGTTCAAAGGTGGCAATTACGACCGTCAAATGCCGATTGGTTTAACGATACACGACGCGACTCTGGCGACCTCTTGTCGGTCGATTCAGTAACTAATTTCGACAGGATGCGCGCCTCGTGGCACGTAACGGCTATCGGATCCACCTATTCCAATCAAATCCAACAAAGTGAATCGCATGAAATTGACGGTTTGGTCCTTATGACACCTAATAGGCCATGCAGATTCACGTCGTTGCTTAGAAATGGGTTATTATGACCACTGTGACTTAAAACTAGAATATTTAACAAATTTGATAGTTTAACTAGATCATACTGTATTTATTTTTATTTGCGTTTCATTTCATTTTCCTCTCTTAAAAAGTTTCCGCATAAACGTCAATATTTGCGTTCAAACGACTATATATCTCAAATATCGGATATACGTATTACAAAAATTAAGAAAATATCCCGCTATATTTTTTCAATTATTCCGTTTTCCTTCCTTTTATGAAAGAAGCAGCTATCACTAATGAGCGTCGCATAGACAATGATTATTTTTACGGCAAATTGGATACCGGTCGTGTGTTGTTCCCCACGTGGCCATAAAAGCAGCGCAGGAAATGATATACCAACAATAATCGAGGTAACATAAAATTCAGGGGCCGTTAATTTGCATAAGCGCGCCACTCGTTTTATTCCGCATGCATGCACGCTGTAGCGAGCGCGCACGACCATGTCGTTTCGAATACGATCACAGAACGTCTCGAATATTTTACGTCTCAACCGAGGGTAAACTTCGCGACAGGGATAATTGCACGCGTTATTTATGACGCCTCTGATGCGGGAATACCAGCAATGGAAAAAGATGGGGCAAAGGGCTGAGAGAACATAGACGATGTGGCAAAGAAATATTCCGATCCTGTGGGGATTCCCTGAACTCGGTATTCCTCTCTCGTATTCGATTCGTCACAGGGTTTTACATTTCACGTCCTCCTACTCTGAAAGAAAAGGTGAACACACACGCCTCGTCCCGCTACAATATCGAATCAACGGTTCATTTAAATATAAACGAGCTACGTGAACGAACGCTTGATCTCTCGATGAACACGTTATACTGTACCGAACGCGTATACGTAATTCAAACGTGCAACTATGTAGCATCCGGTGGCGACTATAATATAAACACATCAGTGACACAATGCATTAACATATCTCAGATACGCCCGCGATGATTAAAAACGCTCGCATCCCTCGCGCCACCTGTATATACGAGACAACAACTCTGAATAGAGAAAAGAAATTTGGAACGCACAGCAGGGCTTTGCTCTTCAGGTGCAAATGAAAGGACCATTCGTTTACCTCTATGGAAATATCGTGTTATTTAATGAATAAAAATTAACACATAAAGCTACTGCCTTTATCTGCGCTGGAACTAGCAGGTCTTAAATATTCAAATATTCGAAGAACCTATTTCAGAACACTAAGGCTCGTTTGCAAAGGTAAGTAGGTAGTTACCCAGTTTTAAATAATGCAATATATAATAGATTTATCACTGGAGTAATAAATATACTCGGGTCAACGATTTATTTCTGGATACTCGTGCATCGGTCACGTGGATTACCATTTTTTAAGCTTCGGGCTTAGAACTGGAAAAATTCGTTAAACCTGGGAACTTAGAGGTTAGACGACAAACCCTCTGGCAGTCGCCATATTCGTACTATTGTTACACTAGACAATATCGCATCTATCGACTATTTTTTATGTAAAATTGACATGTCGCTAAAAAGTACGTCTCGGAAACAAATTCGAACAAGAAAAAAGGAGTAAACAGGAACCAACTACAAAACAAAGAAAAGTGGGGAAAAAGGTATATCCGATACATCTTTCTGGGAAGCTATAGCCGCATAATTTTACGCGAGTTTGACTCCGTAATAGTATTCTCTGATTTCGATGCACAAACGTAGAAATGACAAAAATCGCAGAGTCCAAAACTCCACATGTTGCTCGCGAGTGAGCAAGAATACAAGTGGGCAATGAAAGGGTCACGCACAGCAGACTCGAAAGGTCAGTCGTGCATACGAGTGCTTCGATGGTCACGCGTTCGTGCGCGCGTGTTGGTCCCTTGTCTAACATGCGCACACTGAACCATACATATACATATACAAGCACGGAAGCTATGGTCGTCGAGTCAGGCAGCCCGCTCACGCTGCGCAGGCCTCGCTATTCCGAATTAAATAGTTCTCCGAAAAAGGAACCTACTCAAGTCCACCCAGCAGCCCCCTACCCTATTCTCATGTTTTATCGGCTCCTATCGTCGTACAAAACCGTAAACTCTACTCGCGTTTCGCCTGCCGGAATAACGAATCACTTGTCCTCCATGAGAAGAAGAGAGATCAGAATAGAGAGAAAAGAGACGATCCTTATCGCCACCAAGACATTTTTACGTTTTCTGCGTCCGGTCCGTTACGTGGACGCAATTTTTTTCTATATTAAAGTCATGCTTGTGTGGCCTGGCAATCGCTTGGACGCGATTAGTCGACCGTGGATAATCGGTCCCTTCGGGGAAACCACCAAGAAAAAATGGACAATAACGCCACGCGTAACGTTTCTCGACGTTCTGATGTAACTAATGGAAAAAGAGTTCTTGGTCTTTATGGCAAATACGACTGTGGTGCAACAGATTCAAAATGGAAGCCGCTGTGGTTATGTTATAATCGGCCGATAGCTCGTTACCGATCGCGCGACCTGTTTTTCATTCAATTTGCCAATAGGTCGCGGATAAGGTAGCATTATCTGGCTTTGTGCGAGATTGTTATCCGAAGATCACGTAGTGGATGGATTGGAGAAAAATGTATTGTACAGATTCGCTTGCTCTCGATATTGAGAATCAAATTGCTGTATGGTCTACCAGTAAATTCTTATATATTATGTTCGATATAAATATACGTAGTCTGACGTTCAATCAATTTAACCAATTTTCGTATAAGATATAACAGATCGTTGTACTAATTTCAAGAAATACATAACTATTAGGTTACAGCGTTTTCGTAGCGATATATTACGAATTTCTATCAGATATTTTTTTAAAAAACGAGAACTTCGTAAAGTGTTGCGACAAGGAAAAAGAATAAATGGAAGAATTTTCGTAGAATTGAGAAAAAAGCGGTCACGTTTCTCGTAAAAGGGAGTGTAGCGAAACGGTGGCGCCCTCGACCTCTGATATCATTACGTGAATGATGGTTCCTGGGTAATGGAGAGAAAATGGAACAACAGGTGTGTTGCAGCTGGGTCGGCAACATTGCTGCCGCGGAATGACAAGAGCAAGCGCGAGGAAAGTGTACAGGTAAAGATATCTCCGCGTGCACACTGTCCAAACGCTATTACTCGCTTTACCGTAAAGTTCCACGTTTCATTTGAACCATGAACCGAGAGCGCATCGCCGGTGGTCGAACAAGCAGCGGCCATCTTTCTTTACTGTGTTTCTTCCCGCACTGCGTCGAAATGACCTATTTATTTGACGCCAGTGTACAACACACGTTAACGCACCCCGTTTAAGATGAAAAAAAAAAAAGAGGAGGCGCGCTGTTACTTTTTTTCTAGACCACAGACAACTCGAGTGTTATAATCGCTTTTTCTCAATGGATTTCCTCTGGTTATCACACGGCCGAGTTCGTTCGTTCGTCCCTGGGTAAAACCAATGGAACTGCGACGGGATGGGGCCGCGCGACAATACGATTTCATTATGGAAATACAAAACGGCGAGAAACTTTTTAAAAGTTTTTCTCCGGTGTACGCAATGCAAAGCAAAAAAAAAAAAAAAAGAAGAAAAAGAAGGAAATCACCGAGAAACTCGTAACGGCATTTCACGTTCATAAATCATTCATGGGGATGATGAAAAAAGTAGGAAAAAACAAAAAGTTCCGAAAAAAGGAAAAGTTCGTTGGGCTCATTTCTTTCGCAAGATTGACTGAATAAATAATATCCTGGGAGATAAATGTGGCTCTGCATCGAAGCATCTTCTCATCTACGTTTTGTACGCAATGGAGTAAAATGTTATAGGTTTATGGAAGATGAATTTTAGAGTGACAAGTACGATTGATGAAGAAACTTGATGTTATGGCGGGAGAGCGCCATCTTTGAAACAGTTTAAAGTTCGATATTCGGTATAAATGAAAAAACGAAAGAAGAGAATGAAAAATGAGTGTTCATTAATCAAATAGTTCAAGCGTTGGCTTGTAAGACTTTGAGATCCGACTAGCGAAACAGAGTGCAGTCAGCAAATGCGGCTGTAGGTATTTACACCGACGAAACTCGAGAGGCCGCGCCATCGAAATCGGATTGGCCCGTGCACGGTCCATGTGGCTGACATCATGTATGTTATGAAGGAAGAAGAGTAAACAACGTTCGTTTCGAACAAAGAGGTCGATTCAGTCGAAGAGTAACGCCTCATCGAAAATTCTGTCAATCAGCAGTTCCATTTCATTCCCTCGGTTCATAGCGCCTTAAAAGCAACGTAGATTAAAAAAGGAACGATGATGCATCGAAATTTAATACGTTAAGGAAAAGAGGTTACGGAACTGACGGAGAAGAGAGAAAAAAAAATAAAGGAACCAAACAGGATCACGTACCAACGAGTCAGTTAGTGTTCCGACCAAACGACAATTTATTTCCTTCCAACCGGCGACGATACGTTCGATGATCGGACGCCGTGGCGTTTCCGGAAATTTTCCATTTACCGCAGCAATTTCGACGAGACAAGTCGCGCCAGCGAATGTTTCGTGAAAATCAATGTAGCCGAAAAGAAAAAAAAACAAGCTTTTGGGCCGGCTTCTTGTTTGCCACCGAAATAGTTTGTAGCTAGGGTAAATTTGACATAACCTCTAATGTCGACAATAAAAATGGAGGGCGGGGGGGGGGGTGACAATCATAGCAATGTAAGTCTGTTTATTGCTAGTTTTTTATAAAATAGTATTCCACACTCCACTGTGACTTTCGGTCGGCTAATTGTAAACAGAAGTGCAGAATATTCGAAGAAATAATCGGTTAACTAAAGGGAATAAAAATTTCAATAGTTATCGATTTCATGATTCTCTATTAGATTAAAGTGCTAATATTGCTAGGGGATTTTACGGCGGTTACAGAAACTTGGATAACTTTCCAGTTCGAAGGTTCGCGAATTTTAAAGAGGTTATAATGTAATTGAAAATGGCGGGGGTTCTTATCAACTTGTCTGTGTAGTTGCGCGCAGTGGCGGTGGTCGAAATTTTTAATTACGACCATTTGAAATTCAAATGCCGCCGCAATTTATTAATCTCTCTCTAACTTTAATCTGTCCCTGGCCAGGAACTTTGAAACGACCCCGTTTGTGCAGTTTCGAAACTCGCTTGTTGTTAACCAACGAGAAAACGGCACTGGTGCTGCCACCACTTCAACACGTCCTTACAATTACGCTCATTCTCGCTAATTATTTCCTGCACGCTTTAAATTGAAACATTCGACTATGACGAACGAAAAAAAAATGATTAAAAAAAGAGAAACAAAGATACTCGTCGTTGGAAGAGAATACAAATGGGAAAAATCGTTAGACGAATACCCGAACCTATTCAAATCCACACCAACCTCCATCGTCCTCTACTGGTCGACACCTCTTTCATTCGATTCTGAATAAAATCTGTTTCCACCAGAGATCGACAATTTTTTTTTTTTTTTTCTAACTTCACCGGGGATATTGTCCTGCGTGTGATCAATATAAAACTGAACATTCATCGAACGCAGGCAGTCGTCGACCTACTTGAAAAAGAAGAGAAAGACAGAGGTATAAATTGGAAAAAAAAGAGAGGAAAAGAAAAAAAAAGAGAGGGAAGAAAGGCCATACGCAGTGAATCGGTTTGGCGCATCGTTCGCGAAACGAAACTGACGCGACGGTTAAGTGCAGCTAGGGGTTTGCAGACGTTTCCACTTGTGACCAAACGATTGGTTCGAGCTTCCGGAAACCAAGAAAAGTCGAACGTAGCAATTCTATCGGACAGTATGGTCGCGGAGCTCCAATTACTGGCTACCTACCCGGTCGGGGGCAAGCAAGAAGGAAAGAAAAAACAGGCTTCCGCGACAGGCGCTCGTAACTCCTGACCGTATGGCGCGCGCGCGCTTTCGTGGAATTCTATAGGGACCTCTTAACGTTCATTCTCCCACACTTTTTAAGTTGCACTTGAAATTGTTTTTCATTAATTGCTCCGTGGTCACCGGTTTTACAGTCATTTGCACGCGTTTAGCGTAATTCTGTTACTTTGATGTTCTACGGATTCTTTTATGCTTAAAACATGCATAAAAGATGCAAAGAGGAAAATGTACAGGTTATCGAGTGAAGGACTTACTCGTACAAATATGGTGATCGCGATTTCTTTCATAGAATATTTTATATTCGATGATCTATTTACGATGATTAATTCAGTGAAATATTCTTGAAGAAAGATTAGTTCGCCGACCTACGTAGGTGTTCCATTTTTTGTGGAACGACAAAAAATACGTCAGATCAAATTTCTTCGATAGTTTACGGCATTCCTCAAGATCGACACAGCCGATAAAAGAAGCAAAAGAATTACGAGTTTATCCTAAACATATTTTTTGCCCTGGCATTACGTGCCACAATAAAGATAATTTTTTGTCACGAAATGTTTCTTCTACGCGCTATTAGATACGTATTTTTGAATATTTTCGTATGCACTGTACATACACACAGAAAAGGCTCACGAAAATACCGAAGATCGTCTCTCTAAAGTATGTTTGCTATAAATATCTTGCAATTTCTACCCATACATGTACATTTGCAGGTTCGTTTAAAAGTTGGCCAATATAATCATGATAGCCATACCTCGTTATAGCGATAATAAAATTTCAAAATGTTTCGTACAACAAACATAACACATTCACAAAAGCTTTCTATGGTAAAGCGTTGAAATACTTTCGTGAGCTACTGTGTCAATGCGTGTGCATGTGCGCGCGCGCCATAGTGCGTCAACGCGTGCCATTACCATGTACCAGTCTGTCCTAAATGTACCGCGACGAAATTAGTTTTGAGAACAACGATACCAACACGAGAATCAGAGAAGGCGGGGACACGAGACGGTGTGACCCGCGTGTATTTATACGCGAGTATTTGCCGACCGGTACCGTAGCACGCAAATTTTCAAGACGAGCACAAAGGAGGCATTGTAAACGATTGTTAATTTCGCGTGAACGCACTTGGTGCGCGCGCGTGCACGCGCCACTCGCTTCGCCTCTCGCTTTATTTCGATCACAGTGACGGCCATTGTTCTTTGAAAATCTCCAATGAGAGACAGCCAGGCCATCAAGACGCGTAACAGCAGCAAGAAAACCGATTTCATGCTAAATTTAATCAATTATCGTTCTCACAGGCGTGTCACTCACGTTTACATTATCTTTATGCATTGCGTCTATTGTTTATCGAACGTACAGACTGTGAACAGCATTGCACGACTTATCCATGTGTCCAAGTCTCTCTATCACTCTCTTGCGTCAATACGTAAATGTCCACGCGATAACCTCCTTGCGGCTGTTGCCTGTCAATGAGTCATGCATCGCTGTTTTGGTTCCAAAGTCTGAAATGCAAACGTAGCCCTCAAACGCTATAGGGTATACGACCATTTCTCGTCTATACGTTTATTGGATTGTATTTGTACAATTCGTTTATCACTGTAATATGCATTCATATTTCAGAATTTTATCGAGACAGAATAAATTTTTTTTCTTTCGTTGTAGTTGAGTGTTGTAAATCATGAGGTTATACGTGTATGAAAATATGCACATAATTATGTATGAAAATTATAGAGTGATGAAAGAATTACAATAGTCATACTGACTGTAACTAGAATAGTGCATGGCATTGTTTCAATCGATCCTGAAATGTCGACGATTCAGGCGGATGTTAAATGTATCGATACGGCAAAGTTATCGACGGAAGTAACCTCTGCATATTATTTACTGTGCATATTTGTCCTGTTATTCTATCTACTGTTTGTTTATTTCATGTTATAGTTCGAGTTCCGTGTTTATTTTGAAACCGTGTAGCTTACAAATGAAATTAATTACGTTGTTTTATTTATCTACAAGCGCGCCATCTACATCCGCGAAATATCCCACTTCGCACATAAAAACCTAGGGTTATCGACTACATACGTGCGCGTGCTATTTTATGAGAAATTTATCAGCAATCAAAGTTACTTTCTTTCGCAATCTTTCCCCTTAGGGGTAAACTTTTATCGCAGTCTGTGATTGAAGAACGTATACTTAGAATTCTTTGTTGCCAGTATCTATAGTTCCTCGCGAGGCTAGCGAGTCGCGAAGTAGATGGTCTGTAATGATCGCAGTTTGCAGAGTTCACTTCCTGTGCGATTATGATTTCAGCTATCTGTGATGCATGCCGCCCTAGCTAGTAAGAATCCGCTATCTACGCTATATATACGCCACGCCGTTTTACTATGCCTATAGTTCAGCTATAAACTAAAACGCTTCATAATCTCGTTTCCTACCAACGTTCTTCCAACTGGTCTTTAGAAATCGAAATTTCGAAACAACAAATGATCGTTTCAGGAAATCACGTACGGTGGATCATGAAAGTGCTTAAGCGCGTATCATAAAATACTTTTACGTGTATATACATATGTAGTGTGTATTGTATAACAGGTTTTGAAAAGTTACAATAGGATAAGTTAAGAAGTGAAAAATTCCCTAGAACCGATCCTATCTGGTGATATATTTTTCACATATGTGTTTTTAGAAGGATGCGCCGTAGTACATGAAATTAAAAGCAAACTTTCTCATCGCATCTTGGACAAAAACGTGATCGATATTTCTAATTCTTGTATTTTCCGTAGACAGCAAACAAAATACGTGAATTTTAACATGTTCGTATTCAAACGAATAACATACGAGTAAATTACGACAATCGCGTCTCAACGCAGTGCTGACGAAATTTCAAAATGTTTCGTATAAGACGCACGACATATCTATAGAAGACGTTTACGACCGTTCGAATACCTTCGTGACTCACGATACGTGATTTCATCGAACGATCGTTTCCTAATTTCCCCCCTTATAACTGCTACTTCAAAACGGTATAGAGTGAATTTTTAGGTTAGATAGGTAATACCAGAGTCGAAAAACGGCCAGTCGGAAATGGAATAAAATTTAGCGAGGATTAGTTCCAGCGATATAACACTGTTCTCTTGCAGTTTACGCTGAATTATGATAATGGACGTGTTCTCGATCCACGCATCACGGGTTTGCAACCTTTTCAGCCGTGATCCACGGTTAGTAAAACAAGTGGGGGGTAAGTGGAGAGGGGCGAAGAAGGCAGGACCGTATAATTACCAGCGTCCAAGCAATTTCCAATGTTTCCCCAGCCGGTTCGCTCTTTCTATCCGCGTTTAGCTTCTCCCGCTGAGAAACAGAGAGCCCGGGGGCTGATTCCTTGAAATTGATTCTCCGCTTTCTCGAACCCACCATCTGTTGGCGGCATCCCCAAACGAAATAATCGAGGAGATTAGGGGCTTGCGAAGACACGGGATGAGGTCGCGGCTGCTCTCCCCCCTTATTTCAGCTTTTTTTCTCAATAAAATTCTGGCACGTTTCTGCACCGGATATTGTGTATCGCGTGGGACAGCGCACGTACCATCGTATGCTGCGGTCGAGAACTCGATCTTGCGTGAACGAGCAATTCGGCAGTGATCATTCCCAAAATCTGCCGCGAGAGATCGCGGCTAACCTCTGGATGACGTTTTCTCGATGGAAACGTTCGATGTTGCCCGTTCCTCCGAATTGCATCGGTGACCGATCGAGATGAAATTTGGTGGATTCATACTTCTGAGGTAAATAAATTTCGCAAACGAAAACCGAAACTGATAAGAATACAATTTTAATAATATCTCGTTGACACGGTAAATATGTACCGAATCAAAAAATTGATTTTATATGAAAAACCTGCGATGTCAATTATCATGTCTGTCTCCTGTAATCATAATAGAGACTTACTTGTACAGTCTGAACGCATGAATTTTTTCAACTTAAGATGCTACTTTATAGATCCACCGTCTCTCCCCAAGATAGTTATCAAATTCTACGCGGAGTATTCGTGTGAACCTTCAGAAATACTACGGTTAAATCTTTTTCTCTAGGTCACTGAGAGAAAATGGTTGGCGAAACGAAGCAGATGCCTTCACTGTGTCCCCTCGGTCGCCGTTCATTTATCATTGCCTTGGTGTAAAGGCAGAAAAATGTAGAAAAGCGACAAGGTAGATGTACATATATACATATATAAGCGGCGCGTGATTCCGATGATTTGCCCACATTATTCATTCTGGAAATTGTACAAACGACGCTCGGACGACGCGTTGATAAACGACGCCGAGACGCGTTCGATTACGTCGCCAGGAAATCTGAAAAATATATGCGACGTATTGGCAAATTGGATCCGAAGAGAACCGATTTTAAATTGATAACGACCGATTCCCCGAAGTAGTGGGCACGGAGTGTCCGACTGTCCATTCGTTTATATTTCTCTTTATTATGCGCTCACGACCGTATCGATTACGCGTGGAATATTAATTATCCGAGTGTATTTATGACGCGGCATATTTGTTCTGAATCCACTTGGTTAAAAAACAGGTCGCTTATATAAGTTATATATATTGGAACGACATTATATTACAGACCTGTTACAGAATTGATACAATTCAGGAAATTTACTGTTTCGCTTGGGAAAATTATTCTCGGTTTCCTTGGATTACAAACTGAGAATAATATTTTATCTTCTTTGAACATTATCATTGGACTTGACACTTGGCTATCGTTATTTCGTTTCACATATCATCGTTATTTTTCCTGGTAAATTTACAACATAATGTGTTTGTTACGCCGTATGAAGCTGCCAACAAGTCAGCCCTTATTACCTGACTGTCAACGGCCCTCATATCGTTATTCTGACCTTCTACAGACCCAAGGACCCACCATATACTCTAACGATAGTTTAATGTCCAACGTATATAGATGGGTCAATCGATCTGCACTGAAACTACGGGACGTAGAGTCCCAAAAAGTACTTTACGTTTACAGCGGGCTATTCACCACTATCTGGAATTTATTACGTGCTGGTAACAATCACGAATAAAACAGGTATCTGCCATACGGAAAGAGCGGATGTGTATACGAAGAAAAAAGGGACTTCGTCCCAAAAAACAATATCATCCATTACCTAAGACGGTAGAAAGTCTCCCACTCCTGAGATGGCGAAAGAACGAACCGTGAGTCGAGTCTAGGCCAGTCTGTGCCACACATCTCCCGGGTTCCTTTGGCTCTTCAAGCCCTCGCGACAGTCAAGTCAACTGTTCGTACGACAATCGGGCATTCGTATCAACTCTACGTTCCGTCTAAGTAATCAAATTCACCGACTTCGCTTGTGTATGAGAGTGTGTATCCGTGCAAAATAGAAATAAATATATATATTAATAAAACTGTAGACTACAGTTTTATTCCAACTGAACTACCCCTATTATCCTATAAGAAATACGGGGATCGACCTGCTCGTGGTGTCGATTGATACAATCGTAACGGGAATTTACGACCCCCGTTGACGCGCCCCCTCGCGAACGCGTCTCCCCGCGACTGGCCGAATTTACAGTGTTCTTAATGTGTTCTAAGAAATTGATATTATCAAGTTGTATCGATTTTGATTCCGCTTGAAGTTACATTCATACTTCTCCGTAACAATAGCTATGGATAATATTAGTACAAAATGGAATTACGCCTTAAATGTTGAAATAATGATTAAACGAGACTTTAAAACAAATCATGCCAATTAACGGTTAAAAATTTAATCAACGTTTCGAGTCACACGAGCAGATATAGAGAACTAGCTATTCTCCTTGCTTTCATTGGATATTTCAAAAACATTGGAAGCATCGAATTATTTATACTGTGTATAATCCACCGTGTGCAGCTGTATACAGTCGCATGTCCGTTCCAATGCTCTATAACATAACGATACCAATTATCATCATTATGCTCGCGTGCAATTAACAACGTGCGGCGAATTATAAACGAAACGCAATGAATTCGATGCGGTTGCGTTATCGAACACACACCGATAGTTCGAATCTGCGCAAGAGATTGAAGAATAACGAATTTATCACCGGGACCATATCAGTCTGAAAATATCGTGATTTCCAATTGTAAACAGGACCGGTCATGGGATATCGCTTCTCGATTATCTTCTACATCCAGACACTTCCAGTCAGAATATTGTTTCCAACGAAACCTGTTTACAAATTTCACAAATGATACCACGCGCATAAAAATAAATCCGAAATGTACGATCAAATTTTCCCAAGCGATGCTTAGTTTCTACGAAAATTGAATTAAAGTATTCCTCTAGTAAGATTACACTCGGTAAAACCTACTGTTAGCAAGAAAAATGTCACCAGTACTGACGATATCTATGGAGAATACTTTTAGGTTACCTTTTGGAAGGAAGGAGATTTACTTCGAGTAACTAATTCTTACGTTAATCATTTATATCGAATCTTCTAATGACTAAATTAGAATCACCAATCTGTCCATAATATCTGTTCAAAACAATTCTACCCTTATTCAGTAATACCAACTATTAGCAACATACAAATATCACAAGTGGCGATAATACATCAATTGTAACCTATAACCTGTTTCTAGTTACTTTCTTTAACGACGATTATGCCAAGTATCATTAACTAAGATAAATCGCATTAGTCACATGAATGGTCTATCGTACGACTAAATCAGAGTTATTAACCCTCCATAATCTAAGTCATAGCATCTACCCAAAGTTAGAAGTAACTTTAATTCTTGTAAAAATGAAAGTTCTCGTGATTTCGCGAGCGTCTCCCCCTCTGGCGGCGTGTTTTAAGATACTTCCCCGACTACGTGCGGCTGGTTGGCACACGTGAATCATTACACGGCTAAAATACCACGTTCAATGAACAGGCCGAGACGCGCACGTGCGGGACAGGCACACGACACGCCTGGTCGTCTCCATTCAAGTCGACCGGGAGTTAAAACTGTTTTACCAGAAGTGGCGGCACGTGATTACGTCCCGGGCTATTCTTGGCACTGGAGAGGCTAGGCTTGGATGTGCACACTCTCCTTTTCCCTCCATCCATTCCGAGAGGAAGTACGGAAGCGCGTAGATAACTGGAACACTTCGAGACGCGAAGGAGTAGCGGTATACGCGTAACCGGAAGAACAGCAGATGCCGGAACTATACTAAATTCAAATATCGATTAAATTTGAAATTTAAAAGGACGTCTATATATATAAGATATATAAAACATATACGTTTGCTACTAATGAAATGTAAGGTTATAATAATACGATTATTTCATGGTACAACTAGAACAATAATAATAAGGTAAGGTAACTATACATTCGTACGTTCGCGATAACGATGACAAAGAGTTGACGAAAATGTTTAACTATAATAGTCCTTAATCCCTAACTAAAACATTCTTCAAAATCCTAATCAAGTAATTATAGAAAACGTACAGATCGAAAATGATCTACCATCGTGGTACATTATTCGCTACCCGAGAGTTAAGTTAGCGATTCAAACTTTGGAACCGAAACCGCTCATAACGATGAACAACTCATTGACAGACAGCAACCGCAAACAAGTTATCTGTAGACTTACGTATTGATGCGAGAGAGCAATAGAGAGGCGAAAGTACGGAAGCGTGTAACTGGAACACAACGTTTCGAGACTTTGAGACTCTGAGATGGGAACAGTGGTAGTAGTGGTACGCGCCAACCGGAAGAATAACAGACGCTAAACGGAAGTAGCGGAGAGGGCGGAGAGAGAGGAGGAGGACGAGGAGGATCGAGTATGAAAAACGAAACGCGAAATGACGAAAAGAATGGAGGTACTGGCGAACGAAGTGGGTAAATGACTTGAGCTAAATCAGAAAATTTATTGTGAATACGCGACGAGAGGCACGCCGCGAGTCGAAACTGTGCCACGCGGACGTTTCTTCTTCCGCCTCTCGTGCCTGGCCAAGATTAAAATTCTTCTCACGTTCGCGTCGTTAACGGCGAGTGTTTTTTGATGCGCGAAAGGCCACCGGTGAACAGCTTCTTTCTTTTTCTCCCTGTCTCCTCTTCGTCTCCCAATCCTTTCCCCACTTCGTTTTTTTTTTTTTTTCTTTCTTTTTCGTACTAAGAGAACGGACTGTAATTATCGATCGCTCGCGACTTGTTTGTGCTTGAGCGAGCGAGAGGAAGATGGGAGCTTCGAACCAATCGAAGTTTTATGCAATTATGGGAGCGTGTGCATAGACCCCGGCCAGCCGGTTCTAAGTTGTACGCCGATGGGTAGTAAATTCCTTGAGGAACGGAATATTAGAATATCGGAACTTTGTATTTCTTTGGTTAAGCGATTTCTTCTTCTAAATGGTGAATTTTGAGATCAATGAAATTCATAATAACAAAAATGTTTTGTTGATCATTATTGACTGGTTTATGCTTCATAGAGCCTCGTGATAAAGTAGGTAAAGGCACAGTATCTTTTTATTCTAATGTATGTAAATAACATTAGAGAACCAGTGATAATATTGTGCAATATCTTTATAACTACGATCTTGTGTTGATCAATATTTTACGTAAATGTTGTCTTGTTGCGTTTATCCTACTTGATTTCCTTGATTTCTTCTACACAGCTATCAACGTCTCTCGCAGAAGGTAGAATACCTGTCTTTGAGTAAAAACACAGCTCGTTCACAGTTCGCTGAACCTTCCTTTTTTCATTACATAAAACTGGATAAAAAAGCGGTGGATTAGCAACTCTTGAGACAAGAGCTGCAAAGTGTAACGAGGGCCCGTTCTTATTTCTTTAATGCGCAAGTAATACGTCACTAGTTTATGGATTACATTCTGTTTTGCATTCCGCTACCTCGGATATCAATTGACATATTTAGCGAGAAAACATGGTACGTATAAAACATTATCGAAGCTGACTTCCCTTCCTACAGCGAGTAATTCCCAGTGACAAATGATAATTTCAAACGAGTAAAAATATTCCGCCGTATATTCGTCCATTTTTCTTTCCGCATTTCTCGTCGAGTTAACCAGCCAAATGGAACCGTGTAAACTAAAAAAACACAGAGCCACGCACGACACAGAGGACAAACGAAATTGTTTTACGTTCGACTAACGACTACTGCGTAAATTGGTCACGAAGCGGCGTTGATATGGATATGTACAAACTCAGAAAGAAAACAGACGAGCAGGAAAATCAGTGTATACGAAAGAAATGATATCCCGGAAATAGCTGAGAGATAAAACGTTGAGATAGGAACGAACGTTTGCCGAGCGAAGGTTCATCCGTCTCAAACAGAGGAGCCCGGTATGCTTCGCGTTAACGAGAGAGTCGAGTATCCATAATTTAACGCGGCCAGGATATCTTTCGAAGCGCAAACAGGTCTCGAAAGAGGAGAGACAACGTCGTCGGTGGTTTCATCGCCGGGAAACAAGGAGAAAAAACACACATAGAAAGAGATAGAGTATATGTACTCTGAACCGAAACCGATGATCAATTTCCCTGTCACAAGCTCGTAGAACAGACAGCGATATAAAGCAATCTGCGATATTCTCAGGGTATCTTGGAATTTTCTTCGAAACCTGGCAATCGATAAGTTGGTTGGCTTAAGGCCGAACTGCCGCTCCCAACTCGTTATATTTTATTCAGAATTAGAGTGGAAGTTAACGAACCTCCTGCGGACCGTTTAAACCGACTTCGAAGGGTGACACCGTTTGCTTCCTCCAGGCCGCTGTTTTCCAAGTTAACCGACAGAAACAGCGCGCGATTCCTCTCCACCTAACGTTTACATACGGACGACACAACTCTGTTCCTCGCCGTGACCCGAAGGACGATGGAGTCATGCAGTTCGATATCGTCGGCGGAGATATTACTTTCGGCTCTGGGAATCGTTTCAACGATTAAAACGGAAACGACGAGGTGCTGACCTCCGACATCATGGTGTAGGTGGAAAGGTTATACGAGGATAGATATCGCTGTCTCTGGCTTGGGAAAGGTTCGAGGTGAGACAACGTTCGCATCAACGCCACCAGGCAATTGAAAATAATGAGATTCGAGGAGCGGAGGATCGAAATATCGGTGCGGTGGCCGCGAAAATGTTGCGATTCGAAGGAAGAGATTGCGCGTAATAATAAGCAAAGAACGTCGTCTTCCTTTATACCTGCTGCTTCTACCACCTATTCGTGCCCATCCTTCCTGTTCAGTCTTCTATCTCCGTCTTTCCCTATTAGTTCCCTTTATACTTCGTCATTTTCCACCACTGGCTCTGATCGTCTTTGTCATTCCCTCGTCTCGTCCTTGCCTTCCGTTTCGTTTCTTCCACTTCCTCGTCATCTTCGTTCGCAGCCTCCTTCTCATCTCACCGTTACCCCCACCACGCGCCACTCTCACCATCTTCCTCCTTCTCATTGTTCGTCCAATCGTTCTATGTCTTTCTACGGGCATCAGCCCGAAGAAGACCGCGCGCGCGACCCAATAAATAATTCATTCTTGATTATTTCCTGATATTTGATTCCGGAATCTAGGCACGTACATTCGACTTCTGCATAATTTATTCGCTGGTAAAAGGGCACCTATAAATCCCGCAGAAAATATAGGAAAAGATCAACGGAGGTAAAAATAAGCGAGAACGCGTTAGCCTGTGGCAAAAATTCCACAACACGGCCGAGTAGTAAGTCTGTACTAATCGTTATATAGTTCGGGCCAAATATAATTCAACTGGCATGGCGCATCGGCTGAAAATGCTCTTCACGCTATGCGTTCATTTAAATCCAATTAACGGTGAACGAGTGCGTGAAACAGCAGTAAGTGGCCTTAACCGAACTACGAAGCGTACGATGTCGAATCAAAATAATTATAATTGCCGCGTTGATGCACTGCATTTGGCCGTGCGTTCGCGTCGTAACCGAAACTTCGTCAATTGTGCGTTCACCGTGTTACTGGTCCAAGTGGATTCGCGGTACACGGGTTCCGCTGTAACTAACGACATCTGCAAACTGCGTTATTCTGTTTACGGAATAAATTATAGCGGGTCAAAATGTGCTTTTGACTATTCGATTAATTTTAGTTTTTATTTAATCAATTTTACATGGTAGTGGAGAGATCTTTTTCAAAATTTGTTTTCGGTAATTATACTGTTTAGTGATCTTTCCCAACTTCGACTATTTGATTCCAGTCGTTTTTTTTCTTTTTCTTTTTTTTTTAAGGAGGAACAAATTTTTCAAATTTGATATATTTTAAGTTTAATCCACTTAACGTATAGTTAATGTTCAGAACTTAGCACAACATCAGGTTAGATTCGGGCCAACAATTTCTTCAATACGCTTAAATAAATTCGTTGAAATTTAATCCAGACCTAACCTTACTATTTGGTAAATTTCAAATATTAAGTCAATTAGAAAAAGTATGCCTTTTTGTTTATTATCAAACTGTGTAATGTTTATAATTGTCAAGTGTAACTGCGAATGAATAGTGAATGTCTGACCTTTTATATTTAGATTGCATAGTATCTGACAAAAAAAACTGATAATATCAAACAAGATACAAAGTATCGAAAGAGCAATGAACATTGAAATTAGTTATAAATGCAATAACTAGCACGAAAGCGCGAAGCATTGTATTAATTTCTCTCAGAATTTGATTAAAATCAATCAGCGTGCTGCGATATAACTTAATCTCGCTGAGGCATGATTGGAAAAAATGCCGGCATGATTACAGCAACGAGTCTTATTCGATTAAGAAAATTAAGGTTATTGAGCAGTTGGCATGCCGCGTGCTCGACGCATAAATATTATCCCGGTTAGTGGAGCAAACCATGACCACAGATCTGCGGATCGCATTACTAGTCCTCGCACACGTATTGACTGCTGGTGTGATGGCAAACAAATATATTTGTCCGGACTAAACTTAATTAAATGCAACGAATTGTTGGTTTACTGATACCGGAATGCACTTTCAAGAGCAATTTAACAACCATTTGTGTAATCGAATATATCACGCTTTGTGCATTTCTACATATAATGATTATCAAGTATACTCGTACACTGATTGTGTTAGTGTTGGTGCGTATGAAATGTCGTTCCTCCAAAATTTGAATTTGACGAGGAAGTACGACTCATTAGATTCGATTATTTCATCATTCACATACACTACTGTATGGTTATTATTGTAAAAGAAAAAATTTGACACTAATCGTATGTATTCTATGTTAAGAATATTCATAACCTACGACAATTAAATCTTTATTTGTTTTTAAGTTTAAGGAAAGCAAAGTGACGACATCTGTAAACAAAATGGTCCAACGTCCGAGTAACCATAACCTAATTTCCGCCAGTTAAAAAAAGAACGCCTAGTACACGTGCGAGTGAAGTACACTGAATAAAGACTGTTAAACGCTAGTCTGGACTAATCAATAAACAGTCTCAGTGAAACCGACCAGCCACTTTGACTCCTTTTGATCCGTACTGAATAACCAAACAGTAATTCCGAATACTTTTCGAACGAGAAACGTAAATATATCGGATTTCAAGCGATATGTGTAACGCGTACAAAACGCATGCGCGTAAAACAAACATTCAGTTCTATATCATGGTATATCTTACCGCGGTACGATAATAGGACCTGATTGATTTTGAAAGCAAACAGATGAATCCTCTTCCAATATTCACTTATTTATACGATATTTTCATCCTATCATTTTCGTATTTATTGTAAATCTTCATTCATATTCATATCATTAACATTGATGGGTTATCACGTCCCTTTTATTATCCTGTTGTCGATAAGACTTCAACGAAATAACAAAATACGTCAAGCAGTATTGTTCCTATATATAATTTCTTTAACATATCAATCATAAATCACGAACCGCTAATCAGTTTGGGCACCAAAACCCAGGCGAGAATATACGATGGTACGGGTAGCGGTATTATTTGTACGAGCTTCCCGGTGCAAAAAAAAATTATATAAAAAAGAATCCGCATATTATAAATTCTAATTAGCATTATTAATAACGAGATGAATATGTCCTCACTCGTTTCAGTTCTGTATTGACTCGACGTTACAATGCACCCAGAATTCATAAAAAAACAAACCTCTACATCCAAAAATCTTTAACAACGATCCTAAGCCACAGCCATTTGAAAAATTTTACCAACTCATAACATTCTCCTATACGCACCATTTACAACGAAGATTGCCGGTTCGAGACGCGTCGATCTCAGGAGCCGCGGTAATTTCCAACTTTAACGGAGGAAGAAATTAAAAATAATCGACGATGATTTCCTACGTCGGTACCCTGGTCGGTCACAGACGATGGATCGACCGACAGCGTGGAATTTCATGAAATACACGCTCCAAGATAAAGCGTTTTCCACGTGTGTTTAGCCCACCGATGTCTGTCGTTGGTTTATGGTGGGGAGAGACACGAGTGGTGGGGATAGAATGAATCGAGGCGCGAGGGGACGAGGGCAGAGAAAGGGCCAAGATTCACATCGACGGTCGAGCATTTGTTCCAAGATGATTCTCAGATGCTTGATCGCTCAAGCAGATATAATCCCACGAGCCAGGCAAACGGGATGATTTTAAACAAAGGAAGCCACCCGTTGAAGCATGATCGAAGTTCGCCACGGTACGTGGTCGTTCTTCGCGCAGCCTTTGGACGCCTTCGAACAACCACTAACACAACAGACTGAGAAACGAACCGAACCGACTCGCGAGGATATGACCGCGCGTTCCATCGTGCCTTACAGCTAGAGGGCTACACGTAGTGTCTCCCTCGATCTTTCTCCTTCTATCTTTCTCGTACTAATGTATGCTTCCTTTTATAATACACTTCCCGAGGCTCCGAGCGGTGCTGTTATTGCCTGGTCTTCGGCAGGTTAAAGTCGGTGAAAAAATGATCGTCGGGTTCCGTGATAGTAAGATTATTCCTTCGAATATTTCAGTGCCATCGCGTTTGATATTATGTATATATTCCGTCGTTTCGATACACCGCGCGTTTTATTTCGAGCGATGGCATTCTGGAACGAGGGTCGGTTGGAAGTTGAACAGCAAGAGCTTACTACGATTTGTCTACAGTGAAATAAGAAAAATTAGGTAGTCAGTTAACCTATGCACCGAAGAAGATGAATCTTCGTTCAGATACTAATTTCTCTATTTAGAGACTCACATTCTTTTTACCTATATGCTAGAATTTCTAACAGAAATGAACCTGACCAAATTGAAATAGATCTGTTATTACTATTAATAGAGAATTAATAACATGGAAATATGCCAGGATGCGTTATTACGAACAACACGCGATGGCGCTATCACGAATCATTGACACTACCGAAAAGAAGGCGAGAGGAACATGTAAAAATTCTTGACGGTCACCTTTCCGTATTGCGGTTTTCATTGCTTTTCCTTATGACGCTTTTATTTGGTAGCAAATATATGCGTGACGGTATGACGTTTTACAGTCGCGAAGGCACTCGTCACCACGTAGGAATGAGAAACGAGAACTCGTGCGCCGATAGAACCGATATTTCTGAATAAAAAATTGAATCTCGTCACAGCACCGCTTTATGGACGAGCGTGTGCGCGCGCCAGCGCACCTGCAAGTAGTCGCCCGTTATATGGGGGACTATATCGATATCTTTTGACGTGCTTCTCCTCGGTGTGTGCAGAATGCATTCGAAACTTTTGCAAAGCATCTGAACCGAAAGAGTGGCATCGATTTCGTTTCACTGCTGTTTATATGCACAACACGATCCGGGCCGACCAGGTAGATTTGTTAACGTATTCTTTTATGCGCGTGTATTAGCGGATTAATGGCACACACCTTTAATGCATTTCAAATGATCTAGAAAATATGCTTCCGCGTATCGATACTACGTAGAATGGAAACCGAAAGAAGCACAACGAACGTTTGCCACTTTGTTACACGCAGAATCGCGTGAATTATTATCGTTAAAAAAGTCTTGTTATACAGAATTGTTATCTCGTACAATATAATTAATAAGTATAAGTCAATGTTAACCTGATTTAAATTAAACGTAGCTTTTTCTAAAGAATGTAATTTGCGGAGTATAAAGCGTCCATGAAGAGAAAATGAAATTTATGTTCCATGCTTGGAGTGGAGGATGAGCTTGAGAAAGAAGCCGATTTCGCACGACCTGTAGAATAATACGGCGGACTGAAAATTACAGTGGCGCAAGTCCAATTCGAGGATTTCAATTTAGTCACGAGTATCGTCCATTTAGTTTATAATTTACATATTTATATACATAATTAATTAACTTGTAATTTTATTCTGTGTCATGAGACACTTTTACGATACGAAAAAATAGAAGGAATTTTTTGCTATTTTATAAAAATTAACGCCGAGTTCCACCACTACGATTCTCGTCTCAAATGGAATTAGAAATTTAAGAAAGGTGTAGTTGGACCAATTCGGCTTCAACTCTCTTTGGTCTCGCTTCTGCATTACTACTTTGCCAGGGATTCGAGCATTAAAGAGCCGGAGGTCTATGGATTTCACGTTGAGCCATAGCGTGGAGTTCGTGTTACCTTGACGAGGCTCTCTCGACAATGCATTACCACCGTCACTGCCTAGAATCGTATTTCGTTTTTCGTTCGAAGAGGTAGCAAGCAGCGCTGCCAGGCTCTCACGCAACCTGGTAACTGCGTGGCCGGCCAGCATAAAGAGAACGAGAGAGATGTATAGAGAAGTGGACGAGAGCGAGTGAGAAAATGAGAAGAAAGATAGCATCGACGATCGAATGTTCCTCGCGAGTGGTTAGCTATCCGGCCTCGTTTTTTTCTTTTTATCTCCCGATACCTTTTGTCTTGCTCTTTTTTCTCCGCTGTTTGCGCATCAGTTGAAGCGTGGTACGCAATTTCAAGAACGAAGCGCGACGAAATCGCTCCTGCTTCTCGTTTATCCGCCGAACATTACGCCATGGAAACACGCCACGAACCAAGCCGTATCGTCGTCATCAAAATATCTTGCGCTCTCTAATTGGAACTTTCCATTGTCACCGGCACTTGTTTGCAATTTATGAGTACGTACACATACAATCATGCGTGGATGCCTTTTCATAATTAGTCGCGAAGTGACACAGGCAAGAGAAACCTCGGAGGCAATACGAAATACGATAGCCACGGACGATATGAAATTATAAATAATAGAAACGAACGGATTTTTTCATCGTCTGTTTGAGTACCGATGTGACAAAAAGATAGCCAGAAGTATATCTGTATTGCAAGGAAGCTAGTATGTAATCCTGATTTTGTTCCGAGATAAAAATACATTTGTACGAATGTTGTCTTTTTGTCTGTGTGATGGTCTGTGGTCTACGAATTTGAATTGTCTTACGTAAGTAATACAAGGTAAGCGTAAGAGGCATTCGAATAAAATTATTTGAAAGACTCGGTGATGAAATATTTGAAAAAATTGGTTGGACGAGTTGGAAGAGGAACGTTTAAAGAAATGGTTTGAATGAATTTAAAGAATGGCATTGAAGTTGCTTCTACGTTGAAAGGTGTAAAACACAAAACTTTCATACACAAAAGTGTTTCCCACTGAGTTGTTCCAGTAACTAGTAATGAAGTGTCACGTCAAAAGTGACTCGTAAGTTCTGAAGAGAAGTAGTACTGTCACGCCATTGAAACATGAAAATGGAAGAAGCAAAAGGAAAAGAAAAGCGATAATCTTAAAGACTTAAGAAGTTGCGTTTAAGCTGATAAGTTTCATCGCTCAATACCTCGATATTTCCAAACAACAAAAATTAATTAAATTACCATTGGATCCCCTATAATCCAATCTATAAGCGAGTCCTTTTACGGAACAACACATTCACCGACGTTTCTCATTACAGCGGCAATACCTTCGGGTCAGACAGCGACGACCTCTGGCTTGCGCAAACCTCGGTGTGCACACGCAATAATATCATCGGCACAGCACAGAATCACCGCAATTACATATCACGCGTGACCTACAAGTGAATATTTTTTTTACTTCTGTATGTGTTACATAACATTTAAGAAATTTCGCTAACACTATAATGAGACACGTCTGTCATGATTATATCGATCGCGTTTGGAAGTAATCTGAAAATGTATATAAAAGTTACAATACACTACATACATACTTACAGCAAACGTATAATTGATAAAAAATTCACAGGATGAATAATCGTCTCAAGCATAGAAGAGATATTAACATAGTGGATAATATATTGCGTAAATAATTAATTTTTATATCTGTTTTCAGATATGTCACGATATTGACGATACAAAGACGATAGTTGTAGGTATCGTTATAGCGCTAATAACGTTTCAAAATGTTTCATATAGCACAGAATACGTGTAATAAAAGTAATTTGCAAGTGTTCGAATACGTTCGTGAGCCATTGTAAGTATGCAGCAATTTAATAGAAAACGCGAGGAATTCCACGACGTTTTAATGCACGGCAAAGTTTCACCAAACGATGCATGCACGCGCACGAACACTACACGCTCGTTACGTACTCGCGCTCGCGATGATTATACGTACACTCGCACTTTCGTTCTTTGCGACGAACGTCGTTGGACACAGAGAGCTGCTGGTGATCGCTGATGCTCTTCTCGCGTCATCAGCAATCGAGGAGGTGAGAGGAGCCTTCCTCTCCATCCTTCTTCTTCTCCGCTCACACTACACCGGCCTTCTTTTTTTCTCTGTCTCGTTACCTTCGACTCCCCGACATTTGCACTCGACAGAGAGAAAGAAACTCGACACTCGAAGAAGGTGAGCACTTATATCGCCGCGCCTTTTGTATGAGAACGGGAATGACGGCGGCGAGAGGAACCAGTCATCCCCGTGACTCAGCCGCGCGATTCGATGAAATCGAATTTACACTGCGCGCCACCTCTAAGCGCTGCGCATACATCGCATTTAATTCCCATTCGTGTTCGGCTCTCGAGATGATGCTCGCAAGAGAGTAGGCAGTTTCCTCTCATCAGCCTCTCGTGCCACCTTCTTCGCGGTAACTATCTTTCATTCTGATTGTGAGTTGTATGGACGCTTGGGAAGCTGTTTATGGTTTATCCATGCTGCTGTAGTACGAAAATGTTACTATACAGTAGAGTATATAGGGACAGTAACTAGAGAGATTAATAACAAGACGTCTGCAGGCTTGCCTTGAGAACAAAGACGTCATTTAGTGCAATCGTATAACAAATGACAGAACATGAGCATTATAGATAAGGATAAATGAGACATCTGTTTCTATGAATTTTTCAGTGCTTTCAGATGTACAATCAATTTGTAATGTGGCTATTATATATCGAGGAATAATATACGATTTGAATGAAATTTATTTGCTGCTAGTAGTAGGTTTCACTCGAATTAGTAAGATGAGATTTGAAAGTAATATTTTACACGTCATCGATAAGAAAATAAGATTTGCATATGATGAATCAAATATCGGAAATATTAACGACAGTTATATGGTTCGTTGCTTTTAACGAAGTTTCACAGCGAACGCTTGTCATGCACTCTTTATTTGTTATTTTGTATTTGCAGCGTTGGTAGTGGAAGCCTATCCAAGCGAGCATTGTCGTCCGCTCGCGCTTTGTTTCCCGTATTTGAGTTAAACGAGTTGCACTCGCGAGCAACAACCAGGGAATTGTTAAAACCGCTTGAATTTTCAAATACCTGGAGGATGCGAATTTAATGAAGCATTTACCAACACGAGTTCATCGCGTCGCCGATTACAAACACGCGTATATGAGGTGTGAAATTACAGATCTCTCGTAGCTACTATGTTGCCAGGATAAAGAGAGGCCCGTTAGAAGGAAGGATGGAAGAATAGAAGAAAAGAGAGAGATTTGATAAGGGCTTGGCGTGCAATGATTTGTCATAATTACACAGACACATGAAATATATCATTAAAAACATAATTAATAGGTTGGATCTAACACGAAGCTTACTCTGTATAATTTGAATTTCATTAATTTTAAACCTCAGACAGCGCGCTCATGGAACTATCGTAATATTTCACGTTTATGCTCTCTGATCGTATAATATTTATGTATCGTCGCCTACGAGATTGTATAGTTCTATTTTTTGAGCGAATGAGAAATCAGATAATATAAATAAATGGTATCAAGTTAGATAATAGATAAAAATAACGTGTCAGTTAAAATTAAGTGATTAACAGAGGAAGTGGTGAGAGAGCAAACGTGACTAAAAGAGATGAATTTTAATTAAATGTGATTAGCTGTCAGACCAGTTACCACTGGGCACAGATTAAAATTCGTATTAATACGTAAGCAGGAATTGTTTCGCTACAACGAAAGATCACTTGGTTACTCCTATACTCTACTCCTAGCGCCATCATAACCTATTTTACGATATAGTGTGCAGAGATGTGAAGTTGGTTAGCCGAATAGTGCACGAACGAAAGCGGTACGTCGTCTAATATGTACCGTGTTTAATATTTGTAGAATGAATCACGACGGTGGTTTTTATGACATATTAATAGTTAACACTCTCCACCTATATATAATTATGGTAATGTTACGAAATTCGTTGCAGTACACGCTATTCCCTCTATTTCGCTCAGTTTTAACGTATTCTGTGTATTTTGCTCTTTTGGTTACATGATACTACGTGATCCGATTTGAAACATGATAGTTTTAGCTCGTGGCGCTACTGTGCTATACCAAACACCTAACTTGCCTGTTGTGGTCATATTCTCATGTGGACAATATGTTCGGAAATTTGCAGATAATTTAAAAAATAAAACAAACACATTCAAACTTCATTACGAATATTCACCAAAATATCACAAAGGTAAAAATTCCTAAGGTATAAGAACAGGTATAACCTCTATATAACACGGTAATTAGATTCGGAAGAAATGCCGTGTCTTTCGAAATCGTGTTATACAAAACGACGAATGTAAAAATGGTGGTTCGGTTCCAGTAGCTAATAAAAGTACATATAATAATATTTCTTCATAACTAAATGAGATATGTTTATTAAAACAATCGATAATTAATTCGAAATATCACATATTAATATTATTTATGTTAGATATAAAAAATATTATCGACTGTTTATCTGAGAAGCTTAGAGTTGTCGCTTCCCTATAGCGAACAGATTCTCGGCTGCAAAGGGTTAATACTCGACGAATTAAAAATAGATTAAACGTTTCAATATTTAAAAATTCCATACGCCAATATAACACAACAAATCACATTTGCTCGACTAATAAGATCGAATGACGGTGCTTGCATTAAAAAATGATCATTACATCCCATTTTGTACGGATTTCTTCAATTTCTCCAATTCTCGAATCGTGATAAGGCGAAATAGCGTTCTAGAAATACCGTGCTGTACGAGCATTTCGTCAATTCTCAAATCATGTTAGAGCGAATCTGTGTTACAAGAATATCATATTATGAAAATACTCGTATATAAAAATTTTATAAATATCCAAAGCTAATTGAAGTACCTTTTTTTTCAAATATTTTTAGATAGTCGAGCCACTGCGCATATTAAAAGACGAATAATTTCCATTTCTGCGAAATGACAGGTTTGGGGAAAAAAAGAGAAAAAAAAAAGAATATATATATATATTGAACCTATTGTTCGTTCTCGATAAAATTGATGCTAGCGGTCTCTGTGGCTTCGGAACCAATTAATTTTTAACGGTGGTCGAGTCTAATTTGTTCGGGAAAATTACTCTCGATAAATTGGTCATCTATTCGTGGAGAATATCTCTCAGATTACCAAAGTCTCCATTTGTAATTTCATGGATTGATTTGTTATTGTTTCGAATGTATGCAAAGTATGAATCTTTTACAAGATTAATATAGCGACAATAAAAGTATGCAAAACAGAAAAATTGTTCGGAATCAAACGCGGCAACTGATTTCGACGAAATTCAAGAAATATTGTGCAATGGTGAAATCAATTATTTCTTCTTTTTTTTTTTTTTTTATCGTTGAACACGTTACTAGATGTGTATCATATAAAAATATGCTGCTAGAGAAAAATGTTGAATTGTTCGTATTAACTCGTGAAATATGAACAGTTGAATATTTAAAAAAACAAGTGAAAGAAGAATGAAAAAGAATCAAGAGAAATGGAATTATGGAATTTATCAGGCAGTAGTAGGTAAATTTATATTGCGGTTTTTAACGTGCTGTTAAATTCTTATAAGTATGGATTTTAAAATTGATGCAGACAAAACAATTCAGAATTGGTTTTGCTTTTCGCAGATATAAATATGATTTTTTCTTTATAGAAATTAAACGACGCGTAGAAAGATTAAATAAAGAAATTATTATGTTCAAGAGATCGGAAATCCGAAATTTAAATTGACTTCTCCGTTTAATAGAGGACCGGAAAAGAAGAAATTCTTTTATACTTTACTTAACTGATTGTCTAATAAATATTTATCAATATATATATGTAATTATTAAACATTTATCAATACATATTCGATTGAAAATCCCATAAAAACAGATATTAATAGGTACAATAATTTCGTGTCGCTAGACTACTGAAATATCACACTGTGCATCGCCAGTAGAACAGTTTTAAATTTGTCGTCCTCAATCGCCACTACGTATGCATATGGCGCTGGCGTCGATCTTCGAGCGACGCTCCTCGATCCTTTCGATTCACCACGACGTATTCGTGCAACGCAGAGAATGCAAGGTTCATCTTTTCTCACTCATTACCCTCGCTCGACTTCGACATTTGCACTCGCCTCGGCCACTCGACGGTACGAGCTGGCTTTCATGCGGGGAACGTTCGACGAAAGTACCTGAGACGTGACTCAACACCGTAATATTTCTTGGCAACTCAAACACGAGGATTTCTTTCGGCGTGTAGTTTATCATTTATCATTAAATTCCAAGGTGGTTAGACCAGCTAGAAAAAAGGTCTGTGAATGCAATCGAAATACATACACATACATTCCACGAGGCAGCCTCTTCTCATTCACCGATATAACCTCACACGAGTCGCATTCCCCTCTCTTCGTTTCTCCCCTCTCTGGCATCGCCAATCGAACGCGTTGCTCCCGCCAGCTAGTGAGAAATATTGCTATGCATTCACAGATAATCGAGTTTCATCTCTTTGAAATTTGTTTTGTCATTTTTTTTCATGGGTACAATGTTGTTTTGATATTAAGCTTATAACGTATTTCCCTTATAAACGTACACAGCATTTGTTATTCCGTTGTAAATGATTTTAAAAAATTTCACGTTGTGTAATTCTTCTTTGATAACCTCGACGTTTATAAACATCGATCGCTTACCATAGTTTTACCGTAATGTTTGCTAACAAAAGAAGTAAAACGTTTTCAATTTTGCGATGAAAAACTCCCATCGTGTAACGGTTATGTACGATAATTTATTCATACGTGCGAGCGAGTTAATACACACTCTCGTGTACACGTCTAACACTTTACCAAATCCTATATGTTTCTACGCGTTATCAATGCGCCCCCATTTGCGAAGATCCCCGAGTGAACTATGGTATCGGTAATACGGAGATGAAACACTATTACCCAGCTACAATACCATGCTTTGAAATTCACAGACGCCAGCTAGAATGTGTCCGCACAGAGAAAGATTCCGATGCATGCGAGATACTCAGGATCAAAGCAACGCGAGGCAGACCTGCTTGAAGGGAATGGATTGACGCTCCAGAGAGGGGGGAAGAGAGGAAAAGGGGTAGCGAAGAAGAGAGAAGGAGAGAGAAAGAAAACACGTTAGTGCGTACGCTCCTAGTCAGACGAAGAAACGAGAGAGAAGCATAGAAGCAGACACGAGAAAGATACATAGATACAGACACACAGAGAGAGGATTTACCTCACCCTTAACCACGACGGTATACCCTAAATGGACTCGACTCTGTCGACAGAACTGCACGTATTTTCCACGGATGTCTATGACCCTACCACACGCAGTCAATGCTCGTAACGCACTAGGTGTAATGATCACGATTCAATGCGCATTATACGCTCATTAGCGTTCTCGTATCTCGCAGGGGTCGAATAGAATTCAACTTCCCTTGTGCATAATAACCAAATGCCGGGGCGGTCCCCTACGTGGCTCCCTCTATTCGATAACGTCATATTATTTCCATCTAATCCAACGAATCGATAGACTAACCCATCCATCATTGTTAGGCGCAATCCACCAACCTAGATTCACTCGGATTCATTAGGAATGCCGGAGCCAAAATCACGTCTTGATAAATGTCAGGTCGGCGTTCCTGTTGATCTTCCGATCGGGCTGTGCTTGCCACTCTCTATCGCTTCGTATCGTCGGCGAGAATTCGTTTTTGTAGAGTCACGACGGTGATACATGACATCCGTCATTCGATTGTCTCCGCAAGGCGACGTTGGTGTCTAGTTCCAAGAGACTACCGTGCGACTTGTTTGGTCTTTCGATTCGAGGACGCGAGAGATATCGTAGGGGATATCGATACTCGTGCAACGTTCGAGGCTCGATCATTCCCGATAGCTTCTCGTTCGAAAATGCTATTATTCAGCAGAATACGTTTGTTTCAATCTCTACTCGATACTCATATTGAATAGCAATAATAATAGACCGATGGATATCAAAAATCGATACCTGCCAGAATAGTTTATGAAATTAGTCAAGTCTATTGAAACAAATCTATCTTCTCTCTAAAGATTGATAGGAATTGAAACATAACCTAGATAGGTAGTCGGAGACCTCGAGATCTCTTTTTTTGTTACAGAAAAGAAACGTAACCGTTTGCATTGCTGTTGCGTAAAGTATCGGTCGGTACGTAAGAAATCGATTGGCAATGATACGACGAAACTAGCATTCGACCTGTTTACGCATGGAAACTAACTTTTTACGTGAAAATAACTATCGCTGTCGTTGGATCGCGCTTTTCGCACGTTCTTAAACGAATTTACACTTTGGACGTGCATCGTGTATGATTCATCTACCGTGAATATAAAAGATGAAAGGAGTATTTAAATTAACCATTTCAATGGTTGAATTCATTTCATTATTCTCAAATTGTCGAACAATGTCTGTATAATGTGAAATTGATAACTTTATAGAAACTGAAGTTGATCAATTTGACTTGTCGGAGGCTTATCACGTTCTCCCCACTCTCCCCTCCATCACTTAAGTATTCTTGGTGCATTGCCACTGTTTCTATCTGTATGTGGGAGAAAAAGAAAACAGCGTGATCGCGTTACGAATGTACGCGTCAGTGGCAAACAATTCTCTTGACGACGAGGTGACTCTGGTCGACGACCGTATAGTGTATTTATTGCGGTGAGCTAGACTTTCCTGGACTTTTCAATTGCCATATGAATGTGTAATGGTTATCGACGGACGTGCGCGAGAGACCCTCGAGAACTGTAACAACTTCGCTGTATCAAGCCAATTATGGTATTAATACTGAAAGCTCCAGCCCGCGACCTATGGATGTGGGGAAATTTTCTCTCCCCCCCCCCCCTTCCTCTCTCTCTCTCTCTCATTCTCTCTTTCTCTCTGGCAAGTTTACAAGCTAATGAAGGCGGAAATGATGCAGGCCTTTAGCGTACTTGAGCAACGACAAGGACAATACCCGCTACTTTTTCCGTATTTCTATCAATAATTCGTCAAAATGTCATTTCCAGTGTATTGAATGGCAATGTGCCTGGAAACAAGTATTATTGGACGCGATTCCCTTAACAAAAGCACTCGGGACCTATACAGAACTCTTCAATTGTGGTGTTACCCTACCGGCTCCCCTTTTGTGTTTTAAAATATGATACTGCTATTTTTAGATCCTAACCTAACTTGAAATCGTTCCTCGCCCTAATATTTGCTGCGAAGATAATAAAGGTAAATCTAGATATGGAGAGATTATGGAAGAGGGTGCTGCCACCTACAACGTTATTCTTTACAGAAAGTCAACAAAAGGTATGTACTTATATCTTTCTCTTGCTCCATTTCACAAATAAAAACACAGAAACTAGAGAGAATTCTACAATGACGTAGTATCATCGACTGATCCGGTGCGACGAGCTGGACAAAAGAAACTGTTCCATTTGCACGATGGTTCCTCTCTCGTTACCAAACGCCATATGTTCGTTTATTTTTCAAACGGAATTTTAAACAGCGCGTAAAAAGAGAATACATAAAACATCAACTTTTTCGATCGGTATAACGCCGCACAGCCAAGGATCCGACTATGTAAATGTTATCTTCCTTCTGTAAGGCACGGCTGCCACGCTAAGTCATAAATTCGTGGAAACTCTCTGGAAATCTGTGTCAGGAGTTAAGAAGTAATCCCCGGCTGCGCCTTAGGGACGAGTCAGCGACAAGGACGTCGAGTACGCGGGAGCCAAATGCGTTTTAGGCAAAAACGAAGTTAAGATAGCGTAGGTAAGCCAGGCCTGGCCAGATTATGTCGTCAGCCTAGGCTCTTCCTGTCGTCGGCCTGGCTTGACAAAAGGAAAAACGACCTCGAAATAACGATGGAAAGTTTTTCAAGCATCCTCGCCTATTTCCACGATTACCTGGCAGAAATTCTGAAAGAAGCGTAGACTCGGAGGGTAAACTGCAGGTATACACGGCCAGGATACGTCCAAGGAGCACGCTCTATTGTGATTAGCTTTTAGCTCCAACCAGCTGCTGCGTCTGGTAGTTACAATGACCACCGATGGTGTACTTCTCACTCGAAATTAGGGGGAGAGTTCGATGGGAATCGGTAGAATAGCGGCGCTCGTGGCACCTAAAGTAAACTACGCTTCTGTGGTGCCATTACTCCATGCTGTTATTGCTAATCTTTTGAACTGAGATTTTCCAGTCCGTGGAAGACTCTATTTCTTTGTGTCACGTGTTTTCAGTTAGGTTTACATGGGTCCGCGGTAAAGGATGGAATAAAAAAGAATTTGTAATGACGTCAAAATATTATACCGGGTTTTTCTCGGAACATCCGTAGCGTGTTCGAGAGTCAATGTTTTGCGGAATAACCGGATTTGCTTCAACTTTTGCCAACATTATCATAAAATTCATGCGTATAACGTAGAGGTAATGAAAATTCAAACGTACATGTACATTTCGCATAACGTTAGGTAATGTACGGAACGTTATGTATTCGTAAAAGGTTTCTACAAGTGTCGGAACACTTTTATGAACTACCGTATACACTTTTCGCGAATACAATAGGAACAGTAAACTGTCTAACAGCATTACGATCCAGAATAAACGTTACAGTAAAAGCAAAGTGCATTCTCGTACAAAGTACAGCTCTTATACAGGGAATAATACCACATCGTATGTTTCATCCCTTGGCTGTTGCATATTTGAAAAGAAAACTCATCGACCAGCTAACCTCCAAGTTTTTATTTTACTGTCTACAAATTAGTCCCTGCAGGGACGAGTTTGGCCGGTGGCGCCACCAGGTTCCAGGTTGCTTTTAAAATTTTCAACCGGCCATCTAGTGCGTCGCTTCGAAAACCGCCTGTCCGAGTTTCACCGTGCACATGGTTTAACGCGTTCAACTTTTAGGGCTGCGTGTATTATGAATGAACAGCAGCAGGGTCGCGAACCATATGGCCGGAGAGGCACATGGAGAGCAACGCACAGAGTACCTGGACAAGAACAAGAGCGAGACGGAGATGGAAAGAGAGCGAGAAGATTGCACAGAGGAGTAGAGAGACGTAAAGCAGAAAGCGGAACGCCGACATGTTAAACGACCACGGGGGCGCAGTCAATGGCATCTTAGGGTCGTTTTATATAGAAATTTGACGTGCCGCGTAATGCAATTTCGGACGTGACAAATGGAGAGCAGGTGAAGCTAAGCTGCCTGACCTACACGTGTAGCTTAAACCGTACAATGTGGATTTCTCTCATATATGAAATAGCTCAGAAAAGAATTCGAACAACTTCTAGAAAAATTTGACAAATGTATTATACGCAACATTTTCAAATTTTATTAGCCCTATGATAGCGAACGTAACAGTTAAAAAATCCGAAGATTCGATATTTTCTAGAAATCACTAGAGTTATAAATATCACTAGTTTTTCACTAGAACCGTATTTAACGCTTATTACGTGTTTCAGTATTCATGTTACAAATTGTTTATCAAATACTTGTAGCTTCTATGTGCAGTTCCAGATCAACTTCGAACACCGATATAATCAAGATACTAATGAGATTTCAAAATATAACGATACACAATATATACGTGGAAATTTTCTATGATAACTGTTGAAATACTTTTGTCAGCTACTGACAATGAAAGCATCTGCGACTCTTCAACGTGTCGAAACGATATGATATATGAAATCGCGCGCTACCGTGTCAGCGACCATTATGGCTGTCGAAACCTGGTACGAGAAGAGGAATTTTTGAAACTGTTCGACCGTGTTCGATCATGGGACAGGGTGGACTACGGACGGCTGTTCGCGAAGATGTTTGTCTATTTTGTACGTGTGTCGATATGTTTGAGCGAGAATCAAATGGAATGGGATTGGTTCGCTACTGCAGTGCATCAATAGCCTTTGACACATCGAGTATGATTGGCAATCCTGATTCACGAAGGTATCGATTGGATAACATTTGTAACTTGAAAAGATCACTGTGTACACTGGCCGGTATACTTTTAGGGTGGTATTTGTAGGAACAGCGTTAGGGATGACGCCATCTCTCAAGGTACACCTATATATCTGTCTTTAGGACAAACAATGGGGTGGAGTTGGGCGTGGAAGAGATAGATGGTGGAACAGTAGCAGGCAGTCGGCTACGATGATCCTATATAGACAATTACCATCCAATGAGCTGTTATTTTTATTCTAATCGGGTTGTTTAAAAACAAATATATATAGAAAATATGGAACAGTAACGATTCACTATGAAATACTTGGAGTATTTTCGTCCAGTCGCGGGGAGACGCGATCGTTTGATGTAGCGCGTCAACGGCAGTCGTAAATTCCCGTTACGATTGCACGAATCGACACCACGAGCAGGGCGATCCCCTTATTTCTTTTGGGATAATAGGGATGATTTGTTTTTAATATAACTGGAATCCACAGTTATATAATATATATATTTATTTACACTAGCCTACGATAATTATTGCGTCGACAGAAATTGTTTGACTTCGTCGTGTCGGAAAGCACAGTAATTGATTAATCCGAAGATTGATCGATTTGATGGATAGAACGCCGAGAACTTGACTTTGATATGTATCGATGTTCGATGAATTCGCGATTTTATCCGTTAGCGTCTAAGACGTATGCGGTAGGATTTCTGAAGAAAGACTAACTGCCCTAGGATAAATTTCTTGTCCTCTCGGGGAGACGACCACCTCCGCGCTCGGATCGCGCCACCGCTCGCGCCGATGATCACGTATGTCGACTTCTTTGTGTAATTAAAGAACGGATCGAATCGACGTTTCTGGAACTCGCGGCCGAGCGGCAACCATGCGCTCGTCGATACATCGTATGCCCCGTCGGGAAGATGAGACGATTCGTGTATGACGCTAGAAGACCGCGAGAGACGGTTAGAAACACGATCCATATCAAGCTTCGTGACGTAACACTTGGCTTCGGAAAGTTTCGAAGGAGTTAGTCCAAATTACATGAAATTCTTCGCTGCAACTATGGTAGCTAAAGGCAAATATAAAAAAAAAAAAGGTATAAATTAATGGTACTACAAAAGACCCTGACCTGTAACAGTAAGTACACATCGCTACCTAAATGGAATGATATTAATTGCACACAAATGAAGAGATCGCTCAATCAAATCGCAGCAGCAAGAAAAACCTACGTTTCGCAACGTATCGATGTGTACGAAGGAAGCAACGGAATCTGAAGCCTGTTTTACGTTAACGAGCAACAAGTATCACGAAGAAATTAATTGTATTCCGCGTTCATTGGTAAATTAACAATTAATCTAATGAAGATACGCAGCTCCTGCACACTCACACGCGTGAATTTGTACGTTAAAAAAGTAAAATACTCGTAGACGCGATGATTTCGTATTTCGGGGAATTTCTACCGGTTGCGAAACAGCAATTTTAATTACTCGAAAGAGACCCAACTAGGATCGTTGTAAATTCCGCGTGAGAAGTAGCGCGTATCATACAATTTTGCCCGTAACAAATATATACAAGGAAATGTAACTCTCGTGAAGGAGTTACACAATACAGACCGCGAATATCTCTTTAAATGTGGCTTTCAGCGATGCGCGCGCGCGCGCTCATGCTCACATCTCACGGGTGGATGTTCAACAAAATCGCTTTTTGTATTGAAGCATCTACACGATACGTATACATCGAAAGCTTTACGGTTCTTTCGCGTTTCTAAAGAGATAAGCTGTCTGATATTCGCTTATTTCCACGATTACTAATCCACCGTACTTTTGTGTTAAACGAGCTTCTAAAGATACATACAACGTTCTGTGAGTCTGTTTCTAACAATTTGGCAATTTATGCAACGATTACATTTTTTAAATTGTTTTTTATTCGATGGGAATAAGGAGATTATATCAACGTATATATATATATAATTTGGTAATAACAATATGGCAGCAATTATTTTACGATACGACTAACTTCGATAACACGATATCGTTCGCAACGTTTAGAGTTGAGAAAATGTAAAATTAGCTACTCGTAGAAGGTCGTTTAAACGTAGTTTTGCATTTCAGAAATGGGGCACACTGCAGTGCCGTGGGAGTAAATTTAACAAAGCTGTAACGGCGATGACCCTCAAACAATCCGAAAGTCGCGCGAGAGCAGAAGTTATTTAAACAGGACCGGGCTACCAAGATGTATCCATTACTCTCTACACAAATTTGCACCGGCTAAACATGCTTGTCACCATCCTTTGACCTTGACTTGTTTGAAGGTCTCTTCAGTTTACTAGGCTTTCTTCGTCCTCTAGTTGAACAATAAACCTTAGCTTTAAATATTTTTCAGCCAGAAGCCTTTAAGACCATTCTCATGAAAAGGCGTCAGAAAAAGCTTCGACACAAAAGAATCCCAAGGCAAAACCAAACACCTTTCTGTATCGTACTCTGTGTATACTTGGTGCAAAGAATATAATGAGGTCGTAAATTAAAGCATCAATCGGCGACAACGATTGATGCAGCCACACCAAAGATTCTACACGTTTCACAAAATCGATTTGAATTGCTTGAATCTCAGATTGTGAAAATCATCAATGAATCGCTATATCAACCGTTTGAGTCCCAGGGGTCTTTGAAAAAACAGGGTCGAAAAATCCCAAACAGCGCGATAGCTCTTGCCATATTTGTTATTTTTATGAAATACATCTATAGCATTATATACGCGTATTATTACTTTATAAATATTTCAAGTTTTGTTCAATAAAAATTATTCAGAAGATAACAATGAAATACAGAATACTGGGACCTTTGACACAAAGACTAAACAGCGCGATCGCGCTGCTTGGGACTCAAACGGTTTTCAATTTTCAACGGAAGAAATGACTAAATCGTTGAACTGTCCGATTCTGGTTAAGATATCGAAGCTCCTTGTCTCTCGTTGCGTTTTAAGTTGTTAAGAAACACATAAACTTTAGCATGTGGCCGATTTTGTATCTCCTCCATCAACGATACTAATTTAAAAAAAAAAACTAATTTTCTAAACTTTCGTTCTACGTATATCTCTTTCACGAGTGATAATAATTTTCCAAATTTTCATCCTATCTAGAACGACCTGGCAAAACCGCCTACGTATTCGCCGATACAAGTCTTGGACTTCCGCACAGTATAATAGGTCACGGCGGTCCATTGGAAGCAGGCAGCAGGGAAGACAAGGCGCGTTTAAAATGCGTCCGACATCGGTAGCTGGCGGCGTTATCGGAATTAAGTAACCGATGATTCACGTTCCACCATGAAATACAAACAATGGTATCGGAATAACGACACGTCCCGCCTCTCTCATCGCTCGGCTATCTTGACCAACTTATTTGCATACCGGGCGGACCGACCGGTCGGCAGCCACCGCGAGAGCTGAATTTACACTTGAGAAGCCGCTCGAATTATCGTTTGACAAATTTCTTAGAAAATTGTCTCGTACACCGGGTCAGCCGGCCACTCGTGATGCTAATTTATGTGTGGCGGAAGCATCATTATGCGTGCCACGTATATATACCTGCTACCCATATATATATATATGTATATGTGCATACAGGGTGTTCCAGAGTTTAACAAATTTAGTCAATTCGTTTTAAGGTTATAATTATAACATGTTATATGTATAAAAATATGGTGACTTGTGTTAGTATTTGAACACCTTTTTTTAAATATATTACGCGTCTTACGTTTGCAATAAATATTTTGTAATTTCTATGTAAATTTCCAGATTGGTTTGAAATTTGTCCAACATAACAGTGACAATTGTCTCGTCATTCACTATTCGTGAAATTTCAAAATGTTTTGTATAATATATTATATAATATAGGGTGATCCAGAGTTTGGCAGCTAAATTTTATTACAGCTTTGCGTGGGTATTTCTATATTAATGCACAATACAGTAATAAATTCAACTTGTGAATTATATATTAACAGCCAATGATTACGTTGATTATAAATCTATTCTTGTCTTATGGCATGTTAATCCTATTTATTTATTGTTCCTTTCGCATTTCCCACTTTTATTATAACCTTTCGATAAAGCTTCGAATAAGCTACGTTTATAAAATATACTTTTTTCCTGATTATACTCATAGAATACATCTACCAAATTTTAAATCCTGGCACACCGTGTATGTGTCTATATATGACAACATACTGGCGTGACGCATATTCTCGAAAGACGGGGTCTAGTAAGCCCTCGAGCATAATTCAACGGGTGAACGTTGACTATATCCATGGAAATACGGCTTTTCAACGTTTCACAGTCACTTGGACAGGGAAAATTGGAAATTTAAGATGACCTACTACCCAAATGACAAACCAATTATCTCCTATAAGCTTAATCCTTTCAAAGTCTCAATTAGCGTGGTATTCAGATATTTCCTTCTTTTTTTTTTCTCGTGGAAATTTATTCGCTCGTGGTATGCATTTACCATTAATTTGGATTATTCACCGTGTTTACAGGAAGCCCTGGCTGACCTACCTCATGCAGCTGGAACCTATTTTCCTCGAACGAGAAAACTCGGTGAACAATACAGTCGGCGGCAAAAATAAGTTAAATAGGTGGTGGAAAAATAAACAATCGACGACGTTTCGTTAAATACGGTCTGTTTACACAGATGTAAATGAGACGTACGTACCACAGCATATACAGTAGCGGGTAAAAGGAAATTTAAACGTAAGTGATACAATAGATACCACAATTTTGCAAGACAGATTGTATTTGACGAGAAAAGTCTAGAGCAACATGCTGAAAAATAGCTAACAGAAAAGTCATTAATATACTCGCATACATAAACTTACTTACGAATAATTATTTATAATTACTAACAGTTCTTGGAATTATTAACTACTTAACGAATTTTAAACTTCCTTTTGCCCGCTGCTTTATAATAAATGAAACTTCGTTGTATCAGTACAATATAACGTTAGGACTAATTCGACGAAACTTCATTGATACCTACTTTCCGCTATCTGTCCAATTATTCTTGTCTCCGACTGTATCTCGGACACAGAAAGGACGACGGAAGAAGGCGAGCGCACCGGTTACGTTACAGGGTAATTTATCAGGGCACAAGATCTTCCGGTTACTGGTAGTGGCATGTAATAACGAAGACGACGACGACGACGGCGACGAATACACCGCCTGGATTGTATTTGTGTAATGGTCACATCGCGGACGAAAAATCTGTATGGAACGCGAACGTCGGTAAATATTAACTGAAATATCACGTGTACATGCGATCGATAAAGTATTCCAGTGATTGTAGCAAGAAACGACGCAGAGACACGCACGAAGGAAAAAGAAAGCGTAACTGATTGCATCTAATCGTTGATTGTGCTTACAGGCGCGGCAAGTTGTGTGCCAGCAAAGGTAGAAGAGCAAAGAGCCGTAGAGAGTGACAAATTTTACGAGAGACGGGGAAAAAAAAGAAGAAGAGACGGGGAACATGGTGAAAGTTACGAGAATTGAAGAGCAGAGGGAACGAGAAGCGGAAAATTATGATGGTAAAAAGAGATAGAGAGAAGACAGAGGTTTACAGAGGAAGATATTGACTCGTTCGATAATTTTTTAGCGTTTTAAACAGTCTGTTTGTTCCATTACGTCCTGTATATTCGTATTCAGCCGAGATTTAAACATAATTAATTTTCTACTTTGGAAAATACTGCGTCGCTAATACTAATTTTAGCTGCGCGTCAAGTGCATCTATTAAAGGAACAAATCGGGTATTTGTCAATAGAAAGAAGGTGATTTTTCAACGAGCAACATTTTATATTTTATATTTTGTATAAAAGCTGGGTAAAGAACGATCGACATTTATCAACCGTCTATTCCATCGTGTTTATATTCTGATAAATGAACAGGCTGCAGAAGCCTTTCAAACGTGCTTCAGGGAATTCATTGGTAAGTTGGTTGAGTAAAACAAAGCGCAATATAGCAAGCAAAACGTTACAAAAAATATATTTTATTATACGCTAGCTGTACAAAGCGATAGATATTTTAACAGAAACAGATGTAAAGATATAAGGCAAGTTATCATATCGAAGAATCGCGGTGTTCTATAATATACAACAAATTTAATTATTCTCTGCAAAGATCAAGATTGAATTTTATGATATAAAAGCTTAGGTGAGTCGAATAAGTCTACCTTATCACGTATACGTCTATAAGAAAAAGGGAGAAACAGAAAAGTGGCAAGGACACGCAGAGAGAACGCGCATTACAATCGAGAGCACAACGAGCGCGCAGCGATATGCATCGCGGCCGAAAAAGCTTGGAAACCGAGCAGGAGCAGGCTCAGCGGCTTAAGTGATTTGCATGCGCGACAGGTGCACACTGCGGAGTCGGTGTATTACGTGTTTAATTCACGTGTCTTGCATACTCGGCACTCCGATTCCACTGATTTCCATAATACAGCGCCGGCAAGAGCGCCGCTAGATCCGAATGGATTTTTTAGCACGCGGAAACAGGCCCCACCGATCGTTTATGTATATGAAATGTACGCGATTTCTCGCTATGACGCGTCCGTACGATACTAATGCTACCGTTTTTCTAGTGTTTCAAATCGACGATCACATAGGAGAAACGTGATAAGTTTATCTTCATAGGTTTTCCGATTTTTGTGTCGTTTGCTGATCAGAAGATGGTATTTTAATACGGTATGGTCAATAGTTGAAAGATTATGTCTTGATGTTCACGCGTAATAATTCTGAAATTAAGTAACAAATGTATCGAGTATTGTAAAAAAGAAAAACAGCTGAGACACGGATATTTTTTAAGTATTGAATTTAAAGGGACGACAAGAACACATATTTAATCTAAAAATGTATAAAAATGTATCGAGTTGCTTGACACGTGAATGAATCTTAACATTGCTATCCAGTAAAGAAAAAAAAAAAAAGAAAAAAGAAGTATATGACAGGAATCTTTTTCTATGGCTTCAATCGAGAAGGATTAAACATATGAGAAAAACGCTATGGAAGATATGGCAGAAATTACAAGTTCGACTATATTACGTCTACTACTGTTCCTAGAATGAAATTAAAAAGAAAGCGATTATAAAAGAAGTCGTAAATACGGACGACTATTTTTCAGCAATAAGAACGACTTGTTGGAAGTAATTTTAATTTTCTACGATTTATGAATACTACTTCTACTCGCGGCGTCTGACGCGTCGTATCGCGGACACGAACGATACAGCGTCTTTTCTACAGGTGGCTTCTGAAAGGAATTTATACAGGGTAATACAGATTTGTGGGTAATTGTGTATTATATGGTAATGACGCGTTCTAAACGTTCCTGGAACAATCGTGAGAATGGTTACTGAAATAGCGTAACACAACGCTTATCGTGCACGCGTGTTCTATAAAATCAAGCGACTCCGACAGAGGTGTAATATTTCAATATTTATGATCCGCGTTGGCGCGCAACGAACCGCCTATTTGTCACCGTTGGAAAAACGATATTATCTTTAGTGCCTTCCTCGTTGCTTTTCTATATATAAATTCATCGCTGAAAAAAAGCGCAAAAAAGAGCAGTACAAACAAACGTGGAATGCAGAGGGGAAATTTATCAAGCCTGTGTGTATTCGTGGATTATTTAAAAAATTGGAGATACACGCGATTGTGCACGCATTACCGGGGAGACGGTGAAGCAACTCACGTGATCCCCCCGTTTCTAACTTCTAACGACCGATCCCCACTGTTCAATAAAACGCGTACATGTGTACGCATAGGTAAGTATACGTATATATACGTGCGAGTGTGCGCGGCTGAAAGTCCATGGGGTCATCCAATAGAGGGGTACCAGGCGTGGAGAGAAAGAGGGGGAGAAGAGAAGATACCAGGATGCAGCAACGCTCGGAATTACGTTCTTCGGAATTAACGTACCGAAAACTCGTTTACGTGTTTTCTAATTACCGTGTGGCAGAAGGAGTCGAATGAAACCGATACAAGGGGCAAGCCTTCTCGTGAGAATCAAGAAAACCATAGCTTTGGACCTCTGCACCCTGCGAGAGAGCTAAGCGAGACTTTTTTTACACTGCAAAATATCCTTCGCTCTACCACCGTCATACTCGCTCATCTCTTTACGGTTTCGAACGGCGGGTTACGCGGCAACGATACGCGAGAATTTCTCTCGAGGTAAAACCAACGACTAGTAGAGATACGTAGATTCACGAAAGTGTTCCAACCATTTGTAGAGTTTTATGTATATTTTATGGGTGTCACGCGAAACGTTTTGAAATCTGATTAACTTTGTGATATATCGCGAATTATCACGATTACACTGGTGTATCAGCGAACAATTAATAATCCATTATATCATATTAATAAATTTCAATATCTACTAAAACCATTTCGTGTATGGCAATACATTTAAGACCAATATTCATGCTGTATTATAATATTTTACTAAATATAAATTTGCAACAAATTTTCAATCTTCGCATTCACTTCAAGTTTGACCAAAGTAATCACGACGGTCGTTTCTCTTCTCAGTGTTAACGAAGTTTCCAACATTTTTATATAACATGTACGATATATACGTTACGTATAAAAGTTCTCTGTAATAGGTGTTCAAATATCTCGGTAAGCGAGTCTAGGTGCAGGAAAGCGCGCTAAAATATTAATGCCAGATATATAGACGGTTAGAAATCAGCGATTATCCGCAGGTATACATGAACGATCGGTTAAAGGTCAGGATGTTAATTAACATTTAACCGATCGCGAGCGTTTCCGTGCGAGAAAACATGGCAACAAGCCAGCCAGTTTCACGGCAGTCACGTACCCCGTGTGTTGTATTAGGTAAAACAATCGCGCGTGAACGTGATTGATTTCGGAATAAGCTCTCTGGCCCATGATTTTCTCCGCTCGGTCGATAAAAATATATTTCCGATGACTTTCCGTTACCATTAGTAATTACATCGGTACACACAGTGGTTTCAATTACGCCAAGCTACTGCAATGCGGTTTACGAATTAACGCGATTCTTTGCGCGAAATAATGCCGGAACCGGGGGAAGGCGGGGAGGGAAACTTGAAAATATTTCGCGAAAACTGTCAGAGAGGTGCGCGCCCGTTTACATTTAAACGCGGTCAACGTGTTGCGTTGTTCGATGCTGAACGAAAGGGCAAAAGAGAAATATGATGATGAGCCTATAAAAATTTCAAACGGATTAACTTATACACGAGCGCTAGGTATTCGCGGAATCTATTGAGAATGTTGCAATTCACACGATGCTAAATACGGAAGAGCCGTCTATGTTATTAATTCCAATGCGAATTTCACCTATCCGTATGTATTTTTATCTTTTTTATGTAATAAATTGATGAAAGTTACGAAAAAGACAGAGTTAATTATAAGATCAAAAGATTAAGTAGTTTCGTTGTGTACTATAAAATCCTTTATATATGTGATGCGATATGAAACTGTAATATATTTCGTTGTAATTTAATGAAACTTGAAACAAAAAAAACTGCGATTACATAAAAGTTCACGCCAAAATAAATACAAATGTACACGCGTTATCACCCGCGGTTGATAACGCACGGACCTATGAGTCCTGTGACTCGTAGCAAAGGCGCGTTATCGTGAGAACTAAACGAACTGGACGGGAAAAAGCAGATAGAAAGAGAGAAATAGTACCTGTAATATCGTGGCATCGGGTAAGAAATATATAACCTGCGCGGCGTAATACCAAATATTCGTATAAAAATGTAAGAACGTAAAGGGATACTTGATGCGAGTCAATATTATTCCATATAATCCGGTTGCGTGGAATAACCGCGAAGGACGCGAGGAATGTAAAGTTCACGATACCGAGAGCACGATTGAAAAATTTCTAAACGGATCCAGCATCCAACATTATGAAAAGTTTCCCTCGGTATAGTCGGCTATATACGATTTCCTTTTCCCCCCCGCTGTCCGCCGCTAGCTGCTTCACAGTGCCTCTTCCTGGATTCCTGGCGAGTCTCGTCAAGTTTTAATACGCGCGCCTCTCGCCGGCTGCATCGATAACGCGTCCATGATACATATAGAAAATGGTAGGGAAACGCTCGTTGGCCCGTACAAGTTCGAGCAAACTAATTGTACGCGGAGCATGAAAGGGGGGAGGCGAGGGAGGACTAGCCAATGTTGGATAAAGACGCGGAGACACGAGAAAGAGCGAAAGGAAGAAGAACGTTCTTCGTATCCATACAACGAGATTCCAGTTTCTTCGTTAGTCGCGAAGCGAATCGCTTCGAAGAGAAAGGTAGAGGCGGTGGGAGGAAGACGATGCTATGGTTGAACGAGAGAGATAGAAACAGAGTAAGCAAAAGTCGGAGAAAAGAGTGAGAGGCAAAGGGTTCTCTGTAGAGGCGAAGGCAACAGCCTAACTCGTTGGAGGTCGGGTCGAATAATAAAATAAAAGAGTATAGTGGATGGGGTGTAAGGTGGTGGCGTGGTAAAGGTAGAAGAAACTTTCTGGTACGGGTATAGAACGCGATGGGGGCCCGATGGCCGGCCGGCGGCCCTGCGCTGCTGGAAAAAGATGCGTGGCCAACGAATCGAGCTTTGGCCCGAGGAAGAAAGAAATACAGAGAGGGATATCCGACGTTGCCACATGCTCACTGAATTTCCGACCGGTCAAATATAAAGGCCGTCTTTATAAAGACCGCCCCGCGGTGTGCGCTTGGCCTCTCTCTTCTTCCGTACTATGCAACCGTGCTTTCGAAACTCGCATCAAATTCTTGACGTCTCATTAAACATCGTCAGATTTCAACGAGTTAAACGGTGGGTGCTGCCCCTAACTCGCCCCCATACATATACACAACAGGCGCGCCTCGTGCTACACGAGAAACGTGGCGGAGTAACGAACTTCTTTTACGTCGAACCCTCTCTCTATTTATATTTTTTTTTCTATGATTATTGAGAGCTGTCCTTTAACCGCTGCCAGTATGTTTATCGACCGCGAACTGCTAAGCGGCGATCGAAATGCTTCCAATGACTCCTTTCGGTCAATGGTCTGATGGTAATGGGTATAATACGTTTCGTCAGAAACTTTTATCGTCACACGTGACGTTTACGACACCGTAACGAACAACCGACCACCGGTCAATCGTTGTTATTATCTCGATATACGATTCGAAGCAGAGAGAAGTTAATATTCAGAATCGTAGTAGTGATGCGCCCGCCTGCTGCTAGGACGGTTGTTTGTACACCTGTTGTTTCGGTGAAACGTACTTTAGGTGGAGTCTTTATATCCTCATATATGGCATTCCTTAACATTCAAATAATTTTTAATCTTTTTGACACTTGGTATAATTTAAGACGCTTTGATATTTCTTTATTTGCCAGACTACTTAGTAAATTAAATAGACACGCTTGACAGTAGAGACCGATAGGTTATGCTTTTTAGCGTCATGACTAAATTGATATCGTTAGAAAGGTGGTTCACACGAAATGTCATTTTTTAACATATAACTTGTAACATATCGATACATTAGTTATGTATAATATAAACCGTAATATCCAATTTCACGATATTTCAACAATATACAAATACAATACACATAATTGATAACAATTTCCTTCTTCTTGATCTTTAACATCTTTAGTTGATAATTGACGTATAGTAAAATTTGATGGCTCACCAAATCCAAACTTCATTCATCGACATTTTACCCACATCGATCTAACACATCAAGAATATATGTATGGATATATAAATATATATATATGTATGAATCTATATATGTATGTAGGAATGTATATCGGTGTGATAATATTATTGTTCATTTCCCGAAACTTTTTATAGAACCTACTAAATTACAAGGTGACAGGTTAGCTATTAAAGTATTAAAATGGCCGATAAGTAAACTTCACAAATCAACCCGGGATTAAGCGCTACTTCGAGTAATACGTTATTACGGGCCACGTGATTTAGAGACACCGTGGGCGCATCTATATACACACTAAACAGTCCTAGACTTAACAACGAACGCTTGACCACAAAGCTACCCGTTGAGAAATCTCAACTATTAGTGACCAGGGCTAATCTCTATCGCCGGATTTATTGCTCGTATCAATAGGGGCTTCGGCTTTAATCGCACTTATGCATAAATCACGGCAGATTAACCGAAGACTCATCGGGGTGGAGGGGGAAGCGTGCGACGGAATTCTAGAAAAGAAGGTTCGAGTCGAGCGGATCTTGAACGCGATTTAACACCGCCGGTACACACAGGGTACGCGCAATCAACGTCAAAAAGTATTTCACGAGTGGATCTCTCGTCGAAAGTATTCCAAGCGTCATTTCGAGCACAGCCTCATCATCCTCAACGCAAAGTACGTATGTATGTACTTCGTATAAACTGATCGATAGCTGGTAGTCTTTTCATCAGCGAGTTTTAATTAATATTTACGAGAGATCTCTCGAGTCGAGACATTATTTATTCGAATTATCCTAATATAATATTTTCCGTATTTTCATCGCAAAATGCTAATTTTGACTTTTCATTTTTCGACACGATATTACTACTTTCTCTGTATTTGAAGCTTAAATCGACCGTAAATGTTTTACTTTAAATAGTTTTATTCAACGCAATGTTGTTCGTCGAGAAAAATTCTGTTGCTATCGATATAATCGACATTTATCTGTAAATAACCTCTAGGAGGGGAGGAACAACAGACGAAACTGGACGTTGTCACTTTTCACAGAGCAAATTCGATTCTCGGACTAACCTTTTGAACTTTACACTGTACAGAAATCGTGTTATTTTTGTTGAAAGTATCCGTAGTTAAAATTGATTTACAGTTAGCGTATAAATACGTGTTGCCATTGAAGAGTTTATTTTCGTGTTTTACGTGGTTTCACTTTTGACATTCACAAAAGTTTCGTCGGTACGAGAACGTGCTTTCCAATAATACATCGACGGCATCAACATCAAACTATCTTCAACGTTTTATCATCGACGGAAGAATTTTCCTAACCAACCCACAAAAAGTAATATTTTTCCCCGATAGAATATCATAACGGAGTTAAACGTATAGAAAAGATGCGTACGATGACGAAATTTAATTAAAAAACCATCCCGTAAAAAATTACCACCACTCTCGCACGGCTCGAAATCGATAATTCGTATGATCGAAAAACTCTACCCCCGACTGCGGCGACGATACGCGTTTTGTCAGCGACACGTGCGAAAATTCTACCGTCGTCGGTATTACGTGGGCCGCTGCCGCGTATTACACAGCGCAATCGAAAACGGTAGTTAAATGCTACAATTGAAAGTAAAAGTCAAAGTGATTTTGATGTAAAAAGAAGCAAAAAATTTGGTTTCCTTACGAGATTTTGTTTTTGAAACACTCAATTTTGAAAACTAACGACAATTGATAATAAGTGTATTGTAACAATACGAGTTGAGTCATTTCATTAATGATCTAAGATTTGCCACTTTCAAAACAGATCCTTCTTTCAATAATAAATAACGCGTACATTGAAATTTGATAAAAGTAGGTTAGATTATATTTTTTAAACGTAATTAAAATCATTAGTGTTAAAAGAACAATAACAGCCTTCGGAAAATTTATCTTGAAGAACATATATGTATGTTAGAATTAAGTTAGAATTAGAAAAATGCTTCATTTTGAAATATGTATTACGCTATAAAAGCGAATTAATGAAAGACGGAAAAAGGCGAACAGAAAGGTAAAAGCACAATATGATTGTTGCATTGATGAATTATAAGTGGCAGTTTTAATAATAGCGTATGCGCGAATACGCCGATTCTGAGCGCGAGGCACGTGCTTTTCTTTGCAAAAAGGGCGGAAAAGAGCGATGGAGGGGGGCACCTGTTACCATCGCGATACATACATTATTTCGCGATATCCCGAATGATCCCTATTAAAGCCGCGAAACGGGTCATTCACGGTTACCGGGACGCGTTTATGCTTTCCGGGCAAATGGGATTATCGTCGAGTACGCTTGTTTGCAAAAGAATACGCCCATCAGTGGTAACCATTGAAAAACGACGGAGAAACGCACCTTCGAAAACGAATAACCAAAGTAATGACATCAATGTTGCCTCTTATATTTAACCTACACGACGTTTAATAAGTATATTTGCTTTTATAAATGTATGCACGAGTGTGATTCTCATAGGTATATGCTGCATCGATTTAACACAGAAAGGATAAAAGGTAACAGTGACCTTAATACGCGACGAATCAGACGAAGATGTATCCACGGATACCTCTTTTCTCTTCATTTGTTGTTTAATGTCAGCATGTACAAGGTTATTAGCGACGCTATAAATGAGTGTATCATGGGAGAGAAACAGTAGCATTAACATTACACGCGTTTGTACTATATAGAGTAATTTGATTCGAATTGAGATAGATAGCTTAGCATCTAATATCGTTCATGCGGGCAGAACGTTTGCAGCAATCAGGTACGAGAGAAGAAGGAGGTTACACCCTATGAGTTGGTAGGCGAAAAAATGCTCAAAAATATTTAGCAACAATAAACTAGAACGGGAAGGGTGGTGCGACATCTTTTGCAGCGTGATGGTAGATCTTCCGAAATTGATCGTGCTTCGCAACGCGCATACTCTCATTACTACTTGCATATGACAATAAATGGACTTTTCCCCCATGGGAAGTATAGACCGTACATGTGCGAACGATGGGATAACAGAAACACAACTTTACGATCTATGGACGAGTACGAGTTTCTCGAACGTAAATCATTGAATGTTGGTGATGACAACTTAGAGAAGATTGTTTTTATTCAGTGAGAGAGACTGAGAGTTAAGGGTGCGTCTAGTCTTAGGCGAAAGTATCGATAGACAAGAATCTCTTGTTCGAGGGAACAAAACGAACACAATATACACATACACTCATTGTGAATCTTAATACTAATAGATTAATCAAAATCACTGATTCTTAATCTTTCACGCAAATCTGATAGATTTGTAGCAAGATAAATTTGATTTGGATTTTCAGTTGAAAAATACATAGTACGGGAAACCAAGAAACCTTTATCTGTGTACTTTACAAAAAGTATCTTTCACTCTGATTTCTTTATTATAAATTTCATATGTTAGTCGTAGATACTTTAGTTCTAACGCTAAGCCACCTCGACACACATATACGCACGGTCGTCGACATCGTGTGATACGGTTTCATTTAACTATGCCGTAGTACTCACCGATGCTACGTCGCGTGCCAGAAGGGTAGAATCCAACAGACAAGACGAACAAGCAATATTATCCAGTAGTGGTCGACGATTATTAGGTGACCGGCACTATGATGCACGCTCGACAATGGCTGGCACACATTAAGTACACTGATGCACTACTTGATGTACACGCACTCTTCACCGGACAGAAGCCACCGATCGAGACGAAAGAGCGGCAGTTCGGCACACACGTATTATTATATGCACTGACTGTTGACCGAGTTGATAAGTCGTTCATTGATTAGCCAGCGTTTCAATAAAAGAATTCGCGAACCGCCTCACCTCTCTTGCTATCCTAGGCCCACGGTGGCCATTACACTCGCCGCCGCAACGAGAGAGCGTGTTTTGCTTTTTTCCAAAGGGACCAACAACTCGCCCGCTCCGAGGCCGTGGAAGCGACTGTTCTCGGGAGATTCGCGGTGCGGTCTCATCGACCAATCGTGGACCAGCTTTCACCGAGCGCCATCTTGCCCAGCCGAACACAAAGGGGCCAAAACCCGAATGTTTGCGTAAACGTCCGAACCTTAACCACCCCTACCTACCCGATCGACGTATCTCCTCTGGATTTTCTCATCCCTAACTTTCAATACAGATTTTATTGTAGGATTACCCGCCCCTCTCTTCCTTTTTCCACTACGTATCAAACCAATTCGAAACTAAGAATCGTATTTTCACCGATGAATCTTCAACAACGATGTCGTTGCATTGTTTACTGTTCTTTTTGAAGGAAATTGGAAGCGTTAAACGAGAACGATTGTTTTTATATAATTAAAGAAACTTTCAGATGTTTCGTTGGTTATATTTTTCAAGTATTTTAGAGTCTCTTCTTTAAGAGCGAAAAGCTTTAAAGTAATCATGTTGTTAAATGTATTAGTTGAAATTATAACCTTTAAACGAATATTACTGTTTTAAAATATTGATAATTTTTCACCAGTAAGTTTCTTATATATGCTTTGAGGTTGTATAAAATATTTAATATGAGAAATGTTAAAAAGAGGAAGGTGTTAATGTTATAAACCTTTTTAAAATAGTAGTTATAAGAACACTACTAGCGCCATCATTGGGGGAGAATTGGAGAATCTACTCGGTCGATAATGTTATGACATTAAGAAGTGATACATAAACACGTGAAATTTTGGAGGTTGTGATTTGCAAGGTTAAATCTGTTTTATTTTTATTCTCGATTAAATTCGTACTATTTGGAGTTTAATTTGGTGTCGTTGTTGAATAATTTTCTATCACAACTGTTTCATTGATATTTATGGTTGTGTACTCTTTCTTATTGCCAATAAGTAAAAAGTTAATATAAATAATCGTTAAACAATGGAAGGAACAAGTAAAAAAGAAAGTAAAGTATGGACTAATAGCGAAAGACTAAAGCTTGCTTCAAAATTAGACGCCGAACTCGATGAATATATTAGTAATTTGGAAAAGAAGAGCTATACTGAAGGATGGCCAGAAGATCAGTGGGAAAAGGAAATGGAAAAACATCCATTTTTCATGAAAAAGACACCGGAACCTGGAGAAGAACTTTCTCCATTGATGGAAGGTTTACAACAGCTCAAATATGGAGAGGATGAGAATACACCCGAGGGTTTGAATTAATTTATTCTTATTTAGTCTTACAACCTTCTAATTTAACCTTGGAATATGATAACAGGGTACTATATTCTTGTTCGGTATTTGTCTTAACTATTTCAAAGGAAGATAGTAACATTTTGTTATTTTTGTAGAAACAACAAGACTGTTCAGGAAATTTAAACCTATTAAAGTGATTGTTGTTTCAATAATAGTATGTTTTTCAATCATCTAGACTCTATTTTTATTTATTTTTGTAATTAAATTATATATTTCCAGCATTATTGAGATTACAGGGTTAACAGTTAATTTAACAATATAAATGTTTATATAGATATTCGTAGTATTACATTTGCATGTGTTTTATAGAGCTTGCAAATAATTATAAGGAAGATGGAAATTTCAATTTCAAGTATAAAAATTATAGATTAAGTATTCTGAGTTACACAGAAGGAATAAGAACTAAATGCAAAGATATTGATTTAATGGCTCAGCTTTATAATAATAGAGCTGCTGCACATTTTATGTTAAAAAATTATAGGTATATTTGACATCACACATACTTTAATATTACAATCTTGTTCTAGTTTTATGAAAATTGTCTTTTATATAAATTACAGATCGAGCTTAAATGACTGCAAGCTTGCTTTGAGATTAAAACCAAATTACATAAAAGTCTTGAATAGAGCTGCCACTTGTTGTTTTCATATAAAAGATTACGAACAGTGTAATGACTTTTGTGATCAATTACTTGATAAATCTCCTACCGACAAGATAATATTATATTTAAAATCACAAGCGATAGTTGAAGGAGTAAGAATATCCATACTTTAGTGCATATAAACTTGAGCAAGTATTTATTATGTACAACTTGTATTTGAATATTTATAGGAACGTCTGAAAAGAGATAAAAGAAAACAAGATAGATTAGAAAAGAAATTAAATAAAGAAGAAGAAGAATTACTGAATATAATAAAAGGGAAAGGTGTTAATTTAGAATCTATCGAAGGGAAAATAAATCCAAATTTAAAAGACGTAGAACCTCAAATTCCACAAACGATAGAATGTAGTGTTCATTTGGATGCACAAAATAAACTCATTTGGCCGGTTCTGATTTTATATCCTGAAACAAAACAGACAGATTTCATACAAAATTTTCACGAGGATACATTGTATGCTTTTATATCATATAAGAATCTCACGTTATACAAAAAATTAAAAGTTATTTCACATATAATAAATTTACTTATTCAGGTTGATAGAACAATTAGAACAGCTGTTTAATGATCCACCTGAGTGGGACTCAGACAGACGTTATACTCTTGAAGATATAAATGTTTATTTTGAGGATAAAGATAAATGTTCTCTGCATAAAGTGAACGTCTATCAGTCTCTAGGGAGAATATTGCAGCACGATCGGTAAGTTTATGAATTAAAATACAGGAAATTAAAAACGCAACCACTTATGAAATAAAAAATTTCAGATTTATAGTTCGCGGGGGAACGCCGGTGTTTTTAGTATTTGTTAAGTCCAGTAAGGCGGAGGAGGGATTTTTAACTATGTATATGTGATATACATTATCGTGTACATTGTTCGTAAATAGATTTATAAAGATCTACACATCTATTAATTTAATTAGAATTAATTATGCAAACTCATATAAATTGAAGAAATGAAATCTAATTCAAGATCCGCTTCAATTATTTTATATATTTCCATGTATTACATAGATTATTTGCATTTTTATATTTTCAAATTTCTCATAAATGTATAAAAATTTACGGTTTAGTAATAATTATTAGTGCTCTTATCAAATCAAGTTTAAAAAGCATTTTTCCTTATTGAATCAAGAAATGCTTTTGTACATTTTTTTACGAAACTTTTTACAAAAGTGGCGCATATGGGTCCCACTTCATATTAACCGTAGAAGGGACCGATATAGGTAAGATAATTGATCGAGCAGTGGTGCCACCTGTAGTCTGTAACACCTGCCAGAGCCAGATGGGCATAAAGACTCAGGGCCTCAGTCAGAAATTCAGTTCAAGAGACGCTGTAGAACGTGTGTATGCGTCCCGAAGCGGTTACTCTTCTAATTGTTACGACTAAATTGTGCTAATATAGTGACGAAAAAGTGTTGTGCCAGAGATACGACTTAAACGATCGGAAATCGGTCCTTTATCGGTGGATGCTGAATGTTATCTGGTTCAAGTTTGAATTGTGAAACAAGAGGACCTTTACAGCGTGGGAGAGAAGCGGAACGGGACACAAACGATGCCAAAGCAATGCAGGCAAAATTTTGTACTTCTTCATTTTTTTTTCTTCAATCGATCTTTTTATAGCGGTTAATTGTTAGTATATTTACTAACAATTATTTTTTTTATTTTGTTACTCATATTTGTTTTGCATATTTTACGAAATGAAAAGTATTCAAATTTCTTTTCACGAACAGAAAGTTTGAATTCAGGCTTAAATTTTTCAAGTTTCATCTGATCTCAATTTGTGGTACGAAACGGAAGTTCATTGAACCACTAATAGGAACTGTGATTTCAGTTTTCAGAATAACGGAGTCGGTTAAAAATATGTATAATTTTTGCGAATAACGTAACTTTTTTATATTAGCAAGAGTAATTCCATTTTTATATAACATACCGCGAAAATTTCGTTAACTTTTATTACCATGCCGAAAAAGGAGAAAAATTTTGTTAATCACGTATGCAGATTCGTTTTAATTTTCGACGTAATGTGAAATTGCAGTTGCATAGAAACGGCGAATGTTGCGTTGCGTTGATATCGATAAAAATCACGCGTATCCGGGTTTAACAATTTTTAAAAACTACGCGCCACGGGTGAACGAGTGGAAAATAAAGAAAGAACGCATTCACGGAGTGAATCAGTGTCAGATACGCTACAACTGACGTGATGTTATTAGTACATACCGATGAGACAATGGCGCGTGTTAAATTATTCATGAGGTCATTGTTGCATCGTAACGCAGATTCAAACGTCGAGCAATTTGAGGTGTGATGAAACCGCTGCGTTTGACTCGACGAAATTCGATCGAAACTGCCAGTAAATTCTACCATGTTGATTAAATTTCATTCACCTGATCTCGTGAAAAAAGAAGAAATTAATTATACTAGAATTAAAGTTATGTTATGTGGGATATAAGTATCTCGTGAGAAGAATTTCGTAATGGAATTATATCTCGAAGAACCGTACAGAAATTACATATACTACACATACATACTCGCAACTACCTTTCTCTCATCGTTCCCCTCTCTCCTCTTTTTTTATCCTAACAAGATGGTTGTCCTCTAGTCTAGTCAAACGGATCTCATTGAATCACGATAAGAGAAACCTTAAGCCATCTATTATTCGTCTATTTTCATTCGATCGAATTAAGGATTAACATTTTGGATAAAATCGAGCATGTTTTATGGCTATTCCTGTCATGCTACCATGAAATATTTTACGCTGTATAATCAAGAAAACGTGTGTTTATCGCTCGAGGATAAAGTATAAGCACTGAAACTTCCTTAAGCATCCTTCCTCTACAATATATTTATGCTAATTTATACATGTAAATTTTACGCAAGCTACTTGAGAAGAACTAACTCCAATTATAGATATTTTTCAAACGTGCCTATAAATTAAGAATAAAAATAAATGGATTGTCATGCGATGTCAGTCGATGGCCGTAATTTCATTATCTACGTACAAAGTCATGTTACGCGAGTCGCTAGTGAACAGGACAAGAAACATTGGCCGGTTGTTGGAGATGGTGGGGGGATGGTTACGTGTCCTAGTTTCGCGGACTACGGTGGACCACGATGCATCTTTGTCCGATGCCCCGAAGCAAATGGCCGGTATATGTCGAAAGAGTTACGTCAGGCGGGAAGAAAAATCCGCGAACCGGACCGGTTGTAACGACGAGTCAATCTGTTGGAGAGGAAAAAAATTCCAAGATATCGTGCGCGAGATAGAATCGCGTTACGTTCAGAAAGACATACCGAAGATAGCTATCTCGAACCCTGTTCGATGTGTACGTCGGTAAAAAGAGAAATTCTTCTGGCAGAAAGAACGGGTTACTGAGAAAATACCGTACGGACACGCAATTACGTGCGCGTGAAATTCGACGAACGATAATTAAAAGATATTTCATTTTTTCCTACTATTTTGATATTATATTCTATCTACATTTTTAACGTAGCGTATTTATGCTTAATAATTCCTATGATTTATTCTAATTTACTATAGCTATTATGATTTTTTGAAAATTTTGTTTTTGAACGTTACAATCGAATATCTGTCAGAACGTAATCTCTGCACTTTCTCCTTTGCTCTGATTATTTTGTCTATAAACACGGTTAAGGTATGTGCGAGAAGAACATCTGCCATTTATTCCTCTCTAAAGTGTCTATATACACTCTGGTGCTGTTCGGTTAATGAAAGTGTTAAAAAAGGAACGAGAGAAAGTAGAATGAAAATATCGAGGCGGTGTTTTTCTTTAACCATTTCGTCTCCAACTTGTACATTTTATCTCTTTCTTTTGCTTTTTTATTTTTATGTTTGCGAAGAAACGATCGAAAACAATGTCTCAATACGAAGCAGCGCTGGGCATCGTCACAATAGAATTACACTCTGATCCGTTCCATCTCATGCAAGACTGTCACGACCAGACAGATTCGGATCGTCGGCGACTCTCTCTTTGTTAAGTCTTTTTCTATTTTTCTCTGCTTTTCGTTTGTTCCTTTCCTACGTGCGATGATATTTCACACGAGGCTATGTATACGTAGTCATGTAGCTGCATCAACGACACGGTCTAACGGCATTCAGTCGACCTCATCATCCCGCTTCTCCACATTCAGTCGCACACATTCTTGCATTTTTCTTTACTCTTATATTACTTTTACCAATTTCTGCTTCTTTTCTCTCCGTTTCATCCGCATTCCCTTTGTTCTCTCGCTTTTTTGCCACTTTTCGCTCTTCTTTCCTGTCAGCTTTTCTCTGATCGTCCCTTTCTCTCCCTTTTTCTCCCAAAGTTCGCTATTTTCCTCTCATATCCGCGATCCCTTCGTCCGCTCCGTCTATTTTCTCTTTGTACGCTTGGTTCTTCCATATTTCTGCCCGCGACAGAAACTAAGGGCATCCATTAAACCTGACTGGTCTTTCAATAACGGAGATTAATTCCGATTGTTTCATCTTCTCGGTCACGTGGTTAATCATCTGAAGTCTCTCCAGCGATGTACCGACATATTGTCCAATTAGTGCGTTTAAAGACCGATTGGCGACGCGCGAGTAGACCCACGCTAGATTTCAGGGGGGCATATGTCTGTTACGGAGTTTATTACTTGTGTTCTTGCAAACCGCAAATGACATTTATGCCATATTCTGTGACATTAATGCTTATGCAAATTATTACTATGTATACAGAAGCGCTAGATGCATTTAATAATTGCAATCCTAAATATCTTATGACCGAGGTCACATTAAGGATATTTATGAAAATTTATATTTTTATGAAAACTAGCAAAGTAGTAAGCAAAGATTTATTTGACGTACCGAGTATTATGACAAGTGCTTTGTTTTAGATACTGCGTGTATGTAGCGTGTGTTCTATTCTATGCATTTTTGCATCTTCAAATTTCCTATGAATTTATTTATTTTATTTGTTATATAATGGAAGGAAGACATACTAGAAGGATGCATTAATCGTCACGTAATTACGTTTTCCCGTCGATGAAAAGGAAAACGTCCATCGAAGTATTCATTTATCCTTGTTAGTATATCTCCTATTACCCGCTCTTAAGATAGATTCTGCGGGTCGTTATCGTTTTTCATTAACATAACAGGTACATATTAATGTCAGCGATGTCGCGTCAAGGTTCCGATTACGAAAATCACCGTGGTCAACGATCATCGAGACCAGTTACGACGTAACTTGTTTTCCTTTACAGCTGTGAAAACACCGTTTGGTTATTCACGGATTCTCCACAAATTTATCTGCGTTTTTCGTTGTTTAGTCTCGTACAGGCAATCAATATGATATTGTTATGATTTATATGTCGATAGACTATGAATTTTTTAGTTTGATTATTAAAGATTTTCTGCTTTAAAGATTCGTAATTTTTATTTAAAAAAAGTTAAAAAGAGAAAGGTTTATGCTGCATTAGTGTTATCTCACAAATACAGAGATGATATGAACTTCGAAAGGAAAGTCGCTGCCGTGTCAGATTACGTGTTTGACAGGCTTAAGAGGGACATTTTTTGCGATGGAAATAACATGAAACAGTTAAAAAGTTTTTCACACATCTTTTGTTAAAAAAATATTAGAATATTAAAAATTCCTTATGATTACTTCGCTTGGAATTTTTCTACTATTTTGATAATTGTATTCTTGATAGTTAAATTCGAATCTGCATCCGAAAATTTGAATGTGAATTTAAATTTAGGATAATCGTATGCTCTACTCTATTTCGTAGGTAGAGCTTGTCGCTCTAAATGGTAGATGGCACAACGAAACCTCTAATTTTTTCCACGATCAGTATGTCAGAACACGTGACACGAAATCTCACAAGATGTCAGATTTATCTTATATCTCGTCTACTAATGATTCGCCTGCAAATAACGAACAACGCAATTCGATATCGCATCACTCGTGTGCGTTCGGCCTTGAACGAATCACTACCGGTTTTTTGTTGACGATCGCGCACGATTCTGCACGAATTAATTGGAACAATCTCCGAGTCCGACCACTATACGTGCATAATTTTGGCGGGACAGGAACGGACGGTAATGGAGGAACCCTTAAACAATTTGTAAAAAACGATGCGCGGACGTGTGAATGCAATATATTACGTTCGTGCAACTGTTGCCCCAGTTACGTCAAGAGCGTTACCCGACGGCGTTGTTCATGAATGCCAACGTAAACTCATTTTGAGAACATTGAAAAATAACTGAGAGGATGAAGAGAGTGGGCAAAACGCGACATGATTAAGCAATGCTTGGACATTGGAAATGGATCGTGTGTTTGTTTGTTGAAACTTTGCTTTTTTTTTGCGGATTTACTGCTGAGGAATTGCTTGGAACTTTTGGTGAAAGAATTATTATACTGTAATAGGTGAATTACGCTATTCAACGAAATTCATTATTTGACTATAGGGGATATAGAATTTCATTTTGTAGCATCATGTACAGAGGTCGACACTAAGTTCTGGTAGAAGAAATCTTTGACTGGAGAAAATTTCAGGAGTTTTAGGACTTTTAGGAGGTTTGGAATGTAAATGTTAAGCTAGGTCAGGATAAGATAAGTTACAGAATGAAACAGGGATGTGCGATTCAATATTTAAGAAGGAAAGCGGAAACAAAAATATTTAAAGAATAAGATGACATGGAAGTTGGTAAATTATACAACACGGAAGAGTTCATGCAGCAAAATTCTCTGTTCTAATTATCTTCTCTTTTAGGTCGTAAAAAGAGGAACAAGACCAGAGTACAATGAAAAGATACATGCAAAGCAATTTAAATTTAAAGAATCCTAACTTATTGTTAATTTTATTAAAGATTTAAGATAAAGGGATTTGGAAGGAAAAATTTCTGTTTAAAACTTTTAGTTTACAAAAAAAGAACAATATTGCAATACAATAGAAAAAAAAATGTACATACGAAATTTTTAATCATAAAGGACTTAAATGCAAGATTCTAATTTAGATATACTTAAGATTCAAGATGAAAGAATTTGCAGGGAAAAATCTCTCTTTTGTCCGTCTCCATTGTATGTGTATATATATATATATATATGTATATACATGTTGTTTTCGAGCGCGCGACTTACGTGGAACCGCATTGTTTACAGTTGACACAACGTGAAACGGTGAGAGGAAGAAAAGATCACGCTGCACGTCGTCGCCGTCGAGAAATCTGGACTCCGAGCGGTATTCGAGAAGAATTCCGAAGCATCGTGGATACAAAATCGCTTGACATTCTGCACAATAACTTGCGGTAAAAAAAAAAAAGAGAAAAAAAACGAAAGAAATAAAAAGAGAATAGAAAGAAATAATTCGGTCCAAAAGGTGAAACACGATATATGGCTTGACACAATTTCAGACTCGTACATGTGCTGATCATCCGTCGCAGATTCTGCGGTTTATTACAAGATCGAAGAAACGACCAGAGTCCAGAGTCTCGGAGTATTTCCCCCTCTCTTCTAATTCCGGCATAGTCCTTAGCTTATCGCCGAGTCTATACTTATTGCCACTCGTGGCACCTCTCTGATGCAAGAAGTGTATCGGATAAACGGAGAGAGAAAGAGAGAAAGAGAGAAAGAGAGAGAGAAAGAGAGGAGGCGTTCGTTAAGCTTTTTACGATTTTCACCGGAACGAACGTGGTCCAATTAATGCGATTACTATGCGCCGGAAGCTTCGCGTTGTCGTAACGGGCACGTTCAAATTTTAATTCGAAAAGAGAATCTTAATAGCTCTTTGGGATTTTAACCTCGTGCTTGGTAAAGAACGCTTCGTGTAGCTAAGTGGTCGTTAAAAGATAGAAAGATAGAGGAAAGAAAAGGAAAAAGAAAGGGGATCGAGGGAGGAGAGTGAAGGATTCAAGGATATGACATGAAAAGCAGCGCGAGAATATTCATGAAAAAAGAGGATACTAAGGGACCGTTAACTTTAGAAGGATCTCCCTTTGCTATTCAAAGCAGCCGGGAGGGAAACATACGCGGGAAAACAACGACAACGCCACGCTTCACTCTTACATGCAAATTACAACGTTTCTAAGTTAACTGGAAACTGACGGTGGTCAGAGGGTTGGAAACTTTCAGACACATATATGCGAGCACACTTAATTGACAATTAAGCCGGGAAGAAGCGGAGAGGGGGCGACTTTCTCATTTGGAATAGCCGCAGCGTGGAGCAGAGGATCTTACGGGAAAACAATCTCTCCTGCACACGGAACGGACGGTCCCAGTGAAAAATTCAATTGCTGGCTTGAATCACGTCCCTTGATAAAGAATCGCCGGAAAGGAATTTCCGTTCGGGCGCCAGAAGGGTTCCTTTTTATCCCTCTCCCTCTCTCTCTCTCTCTCTTTCTCTTTCTTACTCCTCTTTCTTCGACTGCTGAAAGAATAACCAGCTCCAGTTTCCTTCATCCGACGAAACGGATCCACCTAAAATTTTTATTGATAGACCATCGAATACCTCTTTGCTCAAAAGAAAAGTAATCTCGATCTTGAGGAACGTTTGAAGGAACCAAGAAAGCGATCAATCATTCAGACACTTGTTACGCGGTTCATCAAAAGGTTAACAAGTGTGGCGAGAGAAAAGTCACGAAGAGCTAGAAAGAAACGCAACTAAATTCGACTTCGATCTTGTGAGGAATTATAGAAAAACTAGCTGTTACGGTGCTGTCCTTGTATAATTTAGAAAAAGAGAGGAAAAGGAAAGGATTGTGTCTAGTAACAAGACTAGTAGTAGATAAGTAGTAAACGGAATATAAGACAGTAGCTTATTAATTATCAAACAGCAAAATTGAATTGAGCAACAAATCTAGCGACGATTGTCAAACAATTTTAATAATATTAAGATTCTGTCCATCCAAGTACTTTCTTTAACAACAGAACTAACAGCAGCTGAATAGTAAGCGAAGTATAAGACGGTATTTCATTAATTTAATACGATAGTCAATAGAGAAATTCAGTTGAGCAACAACCCTACAGAACTCGTCGAACAATTTTAATAAAGTAAGGATCCTGTCCTGTAGTCGATTAGTAGACGAAATATAATAAACTATTTCATTAGTACTTAATCAACCGTATACTGGATAGAGGAATTGAATTGTGCAGCAGGTATATTGACACTTGTCGAGGAGTTTTATTAAGTTAAGGACAGTGTCCGACGAAAGGGACACTTTTTTTCAAAACGGTGGAAAGGAAGTCACGAAACACGGCGAACCACTACGGTATCCACTACACGGGCTCGTACGCTTATAGCAACGGAGCACCGAGCGTGTACAACAGCTATCCGACGAACGGCGGGTTCGTGCAGTCTCATCTCCATGAAGACTATCGGCCGATTTACTTTTACGTAGCACAGCCCTATACTATCCCGTACACGTTCGCCAAGAGACCGAGGCCATCGTCGCTGCTGAGGCCGGGCAAACCTCGGAGCAACTGTCGCGTCAAGTTTTCCAAGAGGCTCGGCAACGGCGACTTCTCGCAGAAGGTCAAGCAGGGCGAGTTCTCGAGAAGCCTCAGCCAGGTGCACTTTGTCGAGAGCCAGGGGCAAGGTATTTATTATCATTTATCATATTTTTCTTCATCTAAATATGTACATTGTAGGTGACATTTAGACAATCGATAGTGAGAGTCAAAAGTGAATGATGTTCGTGTAGTATTGGTTTACGTATGACCTTTTTTACTATTAATTTGCTTTACATCCTTTCTGTCAATCCACTTTCAATTTATGTGTGCCACATACGTGAGTTTTTAACTTATAAAATTTTATTTATAATAAAAATTTTTGAATAAATTTTGTGCCTTCAAGGTGCATGTTGAATCTTTGACTCTCACTGCATATCGTACGTGTATTTTGAAAATATGTCACAACTTAAAATAATTCTGTTCTATCTATCTAAGACGTATAGACCAAGAGAGCGATTCTTCGTTTTCTCCTCACTTTGGTAAAATTTAAGGTACATGTTTTTTGCTAGAACGATGTGTTTAACACAAGTCACTTTTGCGACGTTTCCAGATAGATTTCCGCTTTTCCTGAAAAGCACTGATTTCAACTGATTCGTGTTTGAAATACACGCGCCAATGTAACGCGTTAACATTTCGTTGTTCGATTTAATTGAATATTGTATCGTGTTTTATCGTGTAACTCGATAGATTAAATTCCAAAGCTGTTCATAATTTGCTTACGAATATAAAATTTCTGCTTTTATATTCTCGCAATTCAAAGTTTAATAACATCTCTATTTCGATATATTTATATTAAATATCGTATGTAAAATACAAAATTTTTATTCAATTTACAGTAATCGAGTTCAGCTTGACCCGTTTACAATGTGCTAAGCTTGAGATATATTATCTTTTTAAATATGACAAAAGCCGTTGAAATGATCAATTTATGTTTCACAAAACCATTTTGAGAATGTCTTGACAAAATGAGCGAGCTGTTGAACGAAAGGAAAGCAAGAGAAGGATGAAATTTAATGCTCGAAATAATTGGAGAATTAAAATAATTGCTACGTTGATGTTGTCGTTTAATAAGCTGTCGGATACGCTGTGTGAATTCGATGTTTGATAGGTTGCTTGTTATTCGCTGGCCTTGCTTCCTTTCATCCTTTTCCCTTTAGAATAGCGTGCAGATTAAATATCGTTAGATAAGCATTCTATAAATTTGTATTATCAAAAGAATAATGTATCCTATTTATTCTATACTGTTCGCTTTGATGAGTACTATATGTTTCTGAAATTCGACTTCACTCTCTATATTCTTTTTCCAAACACTTTTCATCTGCTTCGTACAATCCTATCGCTCTAAGAATTCCGATAAAACAGTAATTCATCGGACGGATGAAAAAGGTTTCTGGAAAAGTAGCATAATATTTGGTCTAGGCGCTTTCACACCAGCAGTATTTTTCTAGCAGACCGGATAATTGTTGCGAAAGCGGCATAGTTTCTGTGGCATAATTTAAATAGTTGCTGTCGTCAAGTAGACTACCGATACCCACGCGTCGACCGTCTTGTCCACGATTAAAGCTTCAACACGTTGCTTTTGCCGAAAAGAGAAACCGCCACCAGAGAAAGGAACATTGTCCAAATATAAGGCGTCATTCCAATCAACCTACGAACATAGAGAACATCGTATTTGGACGAGAAATATGCGCTGTCTCCGAATGGTTCTCGCGTTTACTCGCAAAAGGAAACAAGTTGTACGCACTAACTAGTTACGAGTTAGCAGAGACAGCGAATAGGACAACATTTTTCCACGCACCTCCTAGGTTTATGTTACGATATAAAGCACACGAGAACGTAAGGAGTTAAGACTCTTTTATTCGCTTTGATGAGTAGAGATAACTCTAGAGGCTTTCATGCGTGTTGCAGGTTCTAAGTTTTTCACTGAGATCTGTAATTTCAGACCAGTTTCGAAGACCTTAGCAGTGAGGAGAAATCCAGAAGGTTCAAAAGCTTTCCGCGATATTTCAGATTTCAGAGGATCTCAAAGATTTGAAGAGTTTGAAGAAATTGAGAATGTTAAAAAATCATTTAAAGATCGATCAAAGATTCGAAATACATATACGGCATTCCAGATCGGAGACTTTGGGATATTTTGAAGTTTCGAGTGCGCTGCAGCTCCGAAACTTTCTAGTGGTAGTTGAGGTTTCAGAGGGTTTCAAAGATTCCAGTAGTATAGGGTAATTGAGTATGTTCTAAAGGGTCTGAGGTTTCGAGAGGATTTCAAGAGTATCAGTGGTTCTAGATGCTAGTGAAAATTTTGGGAGCACCAAGCACTTTAAAAAATCGATAACAGTTTTGAAATTTGTGTTATAGAGAAGTATCGTACAAAGTCGACTATAAATATATCCGAGTAGACGCAGGGTCCGGTCGAATAACATGTGAAAGCGAAAACAATGTGAATGTAAAAATAAGGAGAAGATACAGAGTAAAATTTGTTCACAAGACGCTTCGTTTCCGAGAAAAAAGAATTGAAAATTTATCACACGCATGTACTACACCGATTTTTAACTAAACATGTTCAAACTTTATTCTCTTGAAAATGAAGCTTTAAAGATTTTATTCCGCATTTTTGACTTATTTTTTCACGCGCAATGACCATCTGTCGATTACGTAATCCTATCTAATTTTCAAACTCGATTTTCTCAAAGACTAAGCCGAAAATGAAAAAGTTTTATTCTATATCTTTCCCTTATTTTTACACAAGGAATCGCGATGTGTCCGATTTTACATCTTATTCAATCGGACCCTGTGTATATCGATCTTGTAATTTCTTTCACGCTCTGTCACCGAAATTTATTTCCAAATACTTGTATACTTTCCTCTTATAAATCTCGTTTATTTCACCTCCGTTGAACTACAATGATTTTATAGCTAACACAACGCATACTTATCATGTACGAAGCTTCATGTGCCGGAGTTTAATTACACGACGGAATGCACCGTACACAAACTTGTTTCCTGTCACAGTATATAAACTTCATTGAAGTTTCATGGGCTGGCCGCTCTCAGAATGAAAGGAATGCGAGCCGCGCATCCGGTATGACTTGCCACTTCTTTCGTTCCTCCTCTGTCCAGTGATCTCAAACTATCCGAAGACTGGCTTGCCCCGTGATCCAAGGATGACGTCGATGTTCCGAAGGGGCACGATCTTTGCTACGTTCTTCCTGTCGTTACTGGGCGGTGGGCTGGTTTGTGCCGCTCTGGTGACGCAACATTGGGTCGAGGCGCGACCCTTAAGAACTCCAAATCCTCAAGAAAGTGCTGGCAGAGTTCACTTCGGCCTTCTTCAAGGAAAGAAGGAACTAAACGTCGCTTATGGCTGGAGGACGTATCATATCTCTGGTAAGTTCTTCCAGTAGTTCTTGAATGATGTACATCGACTATACATATAGTTATAAGTATTAGAATACTCTTTGATATCTAACTGTTAACTGGCAGGTATCATTGGGCTATTGGGTACCGTGATAATTTAGGCTTAAAGTATTTAATTTTGGAGTTTTTAATTGAATTGGATCTTATTACTAATCAACGCCTCAGAATAGTCATCCAATCTTCTTTGAATGGCAACCGTCACGTTCATATGAGAGAGAGGTAAATTATGTCTACAAGTGTAGGAAAAATCTGTGTTATAATTATTGGTAGAGTATCACTACATAGCTTTAATGAAAAAATTCTATAAAAATATAAATACGTACTATAAATGGAGGAACATTTGTGATGTTGTCTAAAGAGCCACTAAGAGTCTTTTGATTACGTATATGGAAAATTAATGTGATAGTTACTAGTAAAATATTTCAGTATAGCCTTATTGAGACAGATAGGCAATGAAAATTTGTATGATTAAAATTTTTAGCGAAATGACAGGAGTATATACGTTTATATATTATTATTCTATAAAAATAATTACTCTAAAATTAAACGCAACAAGTCTCTGGGAAATACTTTGCGGCTATGAAGGTGGTCAGCTTCATTAAACTATTCGACTTTAGCCAACAACCACCACATGGCTTCTAACCATCGGAACCACTTTCTGTTAGATAAAGCGTCACGGTTAATGGATCGGATTTTACCTTCATCCCTGAACTGTTAACACTCTCCATTCAAGGATACCATCGTTTTCTCTTCCTACTACGTATCTTCGATTTTTTTTTTTCTCACAACGTGTTATATTTGCTCTACCGAGCATATAGCTATTATGTTGCTTATACGACAGCAAATGCATTACCGAGTGGTAATTAAACGCTTGAACTCCTTTCCGTGCATTTAGTGGTTTCTGCAGTCTTTCATACATTGTACTTTAAACCGAAGCTTCCAGGTACAGAGGCTATTATGTACTCTACGGTTTCTGTAATCATTAAACCATTTACAGTTGCGTTCCACTAATGGATAGCTGCGTTTTGGTATTAATAATTATCTTAATAGCTTTCAATATCGTCGTTCTACAAAATGTTTCATGCATTTCGTTCTTGAAAGTCGAAGGTGAAGAAAATATCCTGCCTTTTATGGAAGAACAATTTCAAAATCCAATATATCGTCGACTAATTCTACGTCTTGTTAAAACTATCCCTTCATTTGATTTTCAGACTATGTATATATGTTTTTGCCATCTTCCTGAATATTTAAAAAGTTATGTATCTATATGTAGAATAATGCTAGATAATTTAAGTAAATATTGAATTATCAATATATAAATTATACATCAGTATTTAAAATCTAGGAATATGTATTAATATGTTTGAAATTATAAATATCAATCAATTACAAACATATAGCATGAGCATCCATATTTCATCTGTAAATTGAATTAAAGAGTAATTTAAGTAATATAGAACTAGTCAACAGTGTATGGAATTTTAGAATTGCTTCACCGTGAGAGACAAAAAGTGTAACTCGTAACATCTGTTCCATACCATTTTCTTTTTCTTACATTAAAATACTTTCTTTTATCCACTGGGTAACAAATTGAAAAAAAATCAACAAATCCGGCTATCATACGTTTCCCCTATGATTTTCGCTTGTTTTTTCGTAATCGAATAACCGAAGGGTTTTTCAAGCATCTAGAATGCGAGCTCGTATTGGGTGTACGTGATTGCTTGCCACAAAGATTGCCAGGAAACATCGGTGCTATTTGCACAATTCAATTTACGATGAAGTTTATGATTTAAAACACTGACCACGTAGTTTTTCAACACGACCGTGTACTGGACACGGACACTGATCTGTTAAATTATTCAATCTGTTCACCGTTGGCTAATCTGAGTTTCTGACGAGTTTCTCACCAACAACGCGTTTTACATAACTTTCATTCGACGCAAGGAGGGTGATCTTATCTTCGAAAGAATAACCAAGCACGACAGTCTGTCTCTATTATCTGTATGATACGTACAATGACATCAATCGATAATCAATTATGATCGCAGCAGTATATATTTATCTATGTACTTATCTTTATCTTACCTCGGTCGGTATGACTTTATTACTTAAAACCACCTCTCTAAAACGTTTCAGATAATTGCCCCGAGAAGATTGGAAAATTTTGTACGTAATTTATATCCTGCAGCTGTCATCCTTGTGTCTTTATCCTATTGATAAAACAGATAGAATAGATATGTACTAAGAAGATCAAAAAATCCTGCATTCGAGTCATGTTTAGAAATCATGGATAGCTCAATAGACTTATAGAATAGATCGAAATGTACACGTAACATTTAATTTTTGCAAAATGTTGTATTTGTGCTTTTTTCTCTGATAAGCTAAATCGTTCGCATTATCGAAGATCTTGTAGTCCATGAAATCTATGTTGTCTGCTACGATGGTCATCGGTAACACATTTACTACATTTTTTAAAATGGTTAAAATAAATTACATATATGGATTAAAGAATGTTCGGTAATGTGAACAACTTATTGTTAGATAGTATTTTGTAGTTAAAATAAAATTTGCAAATGTTAAATGTTACGGCGTATAATATATTTTAATCTGTTGCGATTGAAAAGTGAGAAGTATATAAAATTCGGGTGACAGTGCATTCTAAAAAATGTAGTAACGTGGGCCATCGATGACCGTCATTGTCAATGAACGCGTTAACGAATCGGAGCCTCGATCGTGTAACACGGTCGAACGAAACTAATCCGAGCACGCTGATTATCAAATAGTAGATTTATGGGAGATACGCGCGACTCTGCCGTTCACCATCTCCCACAGAAATCGCGTGCAGGTACAGTTATGCCGAATGAGATTCTCCTGGTCTGGCCAACTATCCGGCATAATTTATGGTCCCAGTATCACATTGGGTACCTGAAGCACCGGAGAATCTCCCTCCATGCGGTTCTCCGCGACGATAACTCGTCCACTGGATATTATTCCAGGTTATACACATTGGTCGAGCTGGTGGAATCAAAATCTGATGTACTCCTTAGAAAATGAGCCGTTCACCAGAAACGATAATAGCATGTACATACAGCGATAGTAATTTGCTAACGGTTAAATATAATTCACAAGTGAATTTCTCGACTACTTAAATTTAGATATAGTATACAGGACAGCCTATTTTTATCTATAAGTGGTAATGAAGTAGGAGTTTACAAGTTACATATTGAACAAAGCAAATTAATTAATATGTTTCTATTGATATTTCTTCTGCAGACTCAATGGACGGAGATTATTCAGATTATTTTAACGTTATCTGTCCTTCCAATTGAACATAAATTCTGAAGCATTAGGATTTATAGAATGAAATGGGTCAGTCTGTCTAGACTCCTTTTTGGATATTCATTTGCAATATTTTTACCATAAATAAATATGTGTTGGGTCAACTTATACTTTGAATGCTGAGAGAGAGAGATTGTAGCATTTTAAAAAGTTGTATATATATATACGAACTAGCCAATATTGATTGTAATAAATCTGACATGAAATTTCAAATATTTATTAACAAACAAAAAAGATGCAAAAACTAGCTAAACATAAACTGTGGTACACATTTTGACACAGTTTACTATAATAACAAATGTGTTACATCCATATTCATGTACATATACATACATGAATATCTATCTATACATACATATGAGAAAAATGCTGGAAATGCGAAGAATTTTTGATTCGTTATCTATCCATGATTTTTTCCTAGCTTCACGGCCGAATTCGAGTGACAAGAGTGTTCATAATGCTCGCGTGTCTTGTCATCCTGATACTGAAATCGTTATTACCGAAGGAAACTGTTATCGTGCCATAAGCGGCGGTACAATGCCGGTCGGGCACTCGAGCGAAAACATCCGTTCCCCCCTAGCATCTTACCCTCAACGTGGACTCAGCCGGTATATTCACGTAATCCATGGGGTACACTGTCCGCCAGCTGAAACATTTGAATAACAATTTTACGGGCTCACCGTGTATAACGGTTCGTCTCACGCACTTTGGTCTCGGCATAATTTTCGCGGCAGACCGGACGCAAAAACCTGCCCAGTACCGGCGAAATGGTATATCCTCGTTACTTTGCCTGTTTATGGCCTAAATTGGTTCCTATTAGATGGTAGATAGTCGTTTACTTATTTTTTATGTAAAGCTATACCTATTTGTATTTTAGGCTTTCTAAATATGTATTTTTATATTGCAATTTATAAAGCAACGTACATATTGTATATTTGCATTTTAGGTTAGAAAGTTTGACGTGGAGGTTAGGGGTCTAAAGGGAGTAAGGGATTTTAATAGAAACTTGAATTAGATAAACAATGTCTAAAATTATTCAGTTGAAGAAAAATAGTGAATGTAAATTTCCTTTCAAATTTAACCTGATTACTATAATCAAAAAATAGTTCTGGTGGTAGTCATTGTCCTGCAACATCAGATAATATAAAGGTATGGTGATTTTTTTTTTTTATCTAGTTACATCTATATCTGAAATTTTCATTATCTTTTTTTCTACAAGTTTCGTATTGGACGCTCGATCTACAGATCCAATTTCCTCGTAGCATTTTCCGCCCGTCTCGACATATTCGTTGCTCCCAGCAACCATTTCATATTGCATTCTCGATCTGGAAGTGCAGTATCCTCTTTTGCCCAGTTTCTGTTCGTTCACAAAATGTTCACCGTGTAACAAGAACTTGATATTCTGGTCTCGATCTTCGAAGAAGTCTGATCTGTAAAGCAGCTAATGAAGACTGAAGGATATCCTTGAAAAATATCCAGAGCATCTTGATATATTTCATCTACTGAATTGTTATACGTATAGAATACTGGAATTTTTTAACAGGATAATTTTGTTTAATATTTTTGATCACAGATCATTTGTAGTTAACTTTCGTTTAATGCTTTTGATTATAAATAATTTGTAATACTTTTACGATGTGAAGGTTCTAGAAATGCTTTGTATTACGATGACCGATAAGTTTGATGTTCAATGTACACAGTACATATCTATGGAAATCGGAGAATGTAGCAGAACGGTAATTGCACTCTCATGGCCAAGCAATTTGACCCAGTGGCAGCTAAGTGTAGAGTATCAACCACATTGCAATTCTTATTACAGATGATTCTCTCTTCACAGGGGCAATATTTTCTTTATCACCTTCTCGTATTACGATTCAGTAACGACCAACTACGTATCGAATAACAATCTCCTGTTGAAACTGTACATTGTGGACAATTTCTCATTCAAGATAGTGACGTCTACTTTTTATATGAAACCTCGGATCTATCTTTACATTATATACAAAAGATTGTATGCAATATTCAAAGAGATATATACAATGTGTAAAAAATATAAGAGTAACGAGAACCGTAACGTGATTCTACTCATTTCCAGATCGAGAGAGGTTCGTAAGAAAACGTTGATGCAAATGCGGCCATGACCATGAAAAATCCAAGATTAAATTTTTGTTTATTGGAACGTATTCCGCCCATTAAAAGTGACGAACGTCTCGAAGGAACCAATCTGTGGATCGAAAACGGTTCTTTCTCCCGATCTAATCTGAATCTTCGAGTAACATGAATGACATAAATCTTCAAATCCTCAACTTGAATAATCCGAATCTTCAAATGACTTGACTAATCTGAATAATACTTCAACGTTACTGCCCAATTCCGCGTACATGCGTGTGAAAGCAGTTATATAGATCGAGCCAGCGTGGAATCAGGTTCAGCCGTCTCTCCCCCGATAAGAACAATGACATTGTTGGCACGCGTCATGAGAAACGTTTCTCTTTCATAGAGCCACGAAATGGTCCCAAAGGGACACACGATGAACGCGTACCGGTTCGATCATGTATGTAGCGATAGTCGCGTGGCGTGCACGATCAACCATCATGTATAGTTACTATTTAGCCTGAAACGTGAGGTCAATAATAGCCATTGGTATGCGTGACGCAATGAAATTGGCGTAATTATTTATTAATTCCCTCTCCGTTCCTCTTCGACTATATAGTTCATTGATAATCAAGAAAAGAATTAATCGCGCCGATGCACGCGACTAGCATATTCTCTTTGATCATTCGTCGAACGTGCGCTTAATGACAAAGGCCAATGGCATTTATTATTTTTTGAATGGTATTTATCTCCTTCTTTCTTTTTGTCAATCGTAGGTAATAAATTTTTCATCTGAATTCTAACCTTCTTGTGAACCGTAAGTTCTTTATCGGTGAGGGGATTCACGAGATGTTAATTGCTGGAATCTTGTACTTGGAAATAGAATGAAGAATTTGATGTAAAGTAGATTCCTTAAAACGGAGGAATTTTAAATCGGTAACGATTTTTCTTTTAATACTAGAATATTTGAAAGCGTAGAGTGCTTCTTAAAACATATTAATAACTTTCATTTTAATATATATTTCAGTATACGATATAGATTGGTAATTCTAACGTTAAATAATCTATCTATTAATTTCTATTTTATATCAATAATTTATTAACGTCTACGTTATATTGATAACGTATTAGTTCCATTAGTTTCAGTTATTGTATATATTAGTTATTAGTTCCAATGTAGTATTAAATGATCTTTTACTCTATGTCGATTCTCTAATTTTTAAAAAATTTTTTAAACATTTGTCGGATGATATAGGAAGATAAAATGAAGAACACATTTTATCAAATAAAAATTCTTCAAAATGAAAAAGAAGGACGCAAGGAGAAAAAATTCCTTCTTGTCGCTGCATGATTAATGATTTGGTGTCAGCGGTTATTTAAATTACTTAACAGTAGAACAGACAGCCGTAAGAGTCTCGAACTGTCTGACACGGTTTTAATTCGTTCCCGATGGAGATTTCATCAGCGGCAAAAAGTTTTGCGACACCCACGCGCAAAAGAAGCGGTTGAATAAAGAAATGCGGCCCGAGGGAAAGATTCCGTGCGCGAGAGTAGCCGCGACGGTTGTAACAATAGGAGCAGAAACTGGTTTCTGAGTGTGCAAAAATCCACGACCGAGCCTCGTGGTCGACTTTCACGTGCTCGGGCTACGTCGTATCATCGACTGTTCTCCGGATGCTGACCACGAGGAATATTAAAACCCTTTTTCCTGGAAAACTTTCACGGCCAACGAAAGTCCTGGATCGCATTTCATCTAGTTATAATTATCTTTATAAATTCCTTTTTTAGAGTTGTTCTAAGATCTGTTCTTTTAAAGACACTGAAAGTCCTAGATTATATATTTTCTTTCTTTCGTCTGGTCAAAATAATCTCTGTACACTTCTCTTTTTGGGTGTGTTCTACAAGATTGGTACTCAGATTTATCAACTTTCAATTTCTTCCCTTGAAATTATATAATTTACATATTTTAATCGATCTTCTATGGATGTTGATTTTTTATAGGTATAATAAAAAATATATTTTTGAAATATGAAATATATTAATAATATAATATTCAATCTTGAATTAAAAGGAATCCTCCATTATGAATAGTACAAATTTCTTTTCATGATTCCAAATCGAATTCATTATATTTAATGGATTAATAAAGAGTATTTTAATAATTACGGATTTAGCCCCCAAGCAACCAAACGTTACCAAAAATTACTTCAATATTCCACTTATTATTATTAGATTAGATTGTTTTAGAGAGAAGATATTTATCTGAATGATTCTTTTCACCTACATACCTACAAAATTCTTTTTCTTGTGGCTGAACAAAATTAAGGCAAACTACTGTAAGTGAAGAATTTATTCTTTATTAAGGTAAAATATAGTCGTTTTGTGTGCTGGAACTGAGTGCTTGGAGTAAACGTCGAACACAAGGAAGGGTGCAGCTCCTGAGAAATTCCTCGGATGTCCTTTCGTGGACGCAAGTTGTTAACTTGGCGATTCACTGAGAACCCCGCCCGCGGCTAATTAAATAGTCCGTTATTTGCGATGCAATATAACTTGAATTAGTCAAAGCAAGAGTATTTACTGCACGCTTAATTATTCATTACGTACCACGATACTTTCAGTTTGCACGTCAATCCAAAGTGGGATTCGGTTTGCTGAGAAAAATTGAACTCTGAAATGCATGGAGACTTTTTCATCGATAATAATGGATCCTGTACATTAATAATATGCTAATGAAACGTTGATTAATGATAAGAGTTTATTATAGCAATTATAATAATTGATTTGTAGATTAGTTTGGTTTTTAACATACTTTGCTCTAATTTGATCGGCTCAATTTTATTAACTATTTGCAATTTAATTATTTCTCTTTTTCTAGGGACATTAAACACTCTTTTTTTAGTCTACAGACTTTTTGCGTGTTATTTTTAATTATAATTTGATAATATAGAAAATATTGCAGTATTTAAATGCAAATGACTGAAATATAAATGCGAGATAACGAGGCCCGCATCGTTGATTTTTTACTGCTGCCACTAAGAACGTTGAAACGCTATTATTAAAGTTATCGCATAAAAATAATCGTTTGTTTCGTTTCAGTGCCTCAAATGATCAAGCAAGATCCGACAGTGATGTCCTGGGGACTGTGGATCAGCACTCTAACAACAACCTCGGCTGCACTTGTCACCGCTGGCCTGGCTGCTTTACTCGCCGTTTTGAACACAGCCACTTCTCCTAGATCTAAGATCCTTTCTGATCCTGGAGTATATTTTATAAATATCTTAACACGTACGTCGATGAAAGTATCTGATTTCGAATACTTAATACAAATAAATTACTTCAAAGTTCAAATAGAAAAGAAGCAATCTTTTTCAAAAATTAAATAAAATTTATCTTATCAGTACATCACAGTATTATAAGAAATTCAAGATATTAACGCAATTGCAATTTGAAAATTGATTAAAATTCATTAGATCAATTATATTATAATACGTAAAGTTTGAGATATTAAGCTAATTGATATTTGATTCAGTACTAATGTGCATGGCGAGTACGAGCACTTGGCTGGCGCAGTATTACACGAAGCTATACTTCAACGTGCTTCCAAAGGAGGACATTGATAATATGTGGACCAGCGAAGGTTCTGCCGAGCTTGGTTATTCATTTTGGTAAGAGACTTTTCATTCTTCTGCTCGATAGCATGGTTGCATTCACAATAGAAATCCTCGGTCAAGCCTCATCGATGATCTCGCATTTTCATAGTTGTTTGCAAGTTTTATGCGTGCCATTCGATATTGTGAATGTTTTTCGATTTCCAGTAAAAGTACAGCCTTTTCAAATAACGAGCAGTGAATGCGAAGCGTGAAACATGCAACTTTGTGGAATACTATTCAATTTAAGTTAATTTATAATTTGTAGTGTAAAGTATTTTATCTTTTAAACGTTCAAATTATTTTACTTTTATAATTAATTCTAAGGATTAAGAAAAGAGATATGATTATTGTCAGACAGCAAATGTTTATGCATTTATGAAACATTTAAATGTGCAAAAATTTACACAATATATAGTCAATAATATATACAGAATACTTTATCTGAGTGGCATTTTTTAAATTGTATTCATAAAAAATATAAATTTGCATATATAATATAAATTTCTGCATGTATTAATGTGTTAAGGAAAGTGTCCTTGAGAATTTAACTGATTTTACATATGTAGTTATATCTAATGTAACTTTCCTTCTTCTAATCACTGTTAAATTACAACAGTCAAAGCGCAGAAAAAATGAAATACAGAAAATTATTTAGATTTCTAGAGGTATATTTGAAATTTAACCTCTGAATTTTCTCATTCCACTGCTCTTCTTTCAGGCTGGTTGTTTGCGCTGGTGTGGTGCATTTAATCAGCATAGCATTGGTAGGCTGGGGCTCAGGACGAGACAAAATCGAACGCCTAGAGACAATTCCCGCACTGGAGGAAAAGACCGCCGCGGCAATAATGCTGTATTGAATCCCAAGGCTCTTGAGACGAGGACTCAAAGACAGAAGAGATCCATTACAAAAATTACACAGAGTGCTGCTCATATTTGTTAGCGTGTGTCGAGGCAACAGGAGTCGATTAAGCAGAGAGCTGGCTACGATATTTCTGCTATTCGAGAAAAGACAAGTTCCTAGATGTTTGTTAGCATACTTAGCATCGTAATGTAAAAAAAAAAAAAAAGAAGGAAGAGCAAGCACGTTAACGGCATTACCACTTAAATCGTGTTAAAGCTTCAGTGTGAAATTTGAAGAATCTTAAAAAAAAAACCTTCGATTTATATAATACAATTATTGTCCGATATTCGGATCATGAATTTGTTGAAACATTTAAGAATAAATGAAACGCGAATTTCATCACGCGAAATCCAAACTAAAATTTCACTAGACCGAGTACAAAGGTGGAAACACGATTTTTGTAACGATCTGATCAGAATGTAGTTTCCGGCTGAACGCTTTTATTTAAAAAAATATGACCGCGAGCTTTTCAGACCGCTGAAATTATCGAGAGTGGAAACCAGGCCATGTAATTGATCGTTTCTACACGGAGTTATGAGCTTGCACCGTAATATTGCGTGATTCGAAACATTTTGAACATTTTACACAGTACGCGTGTGACAAAGTGTATACTATACATGATGAACTATATCTATATTTTCGTGTAACAATTTCGAGAAATATCAGATATAAATATATACGTATACCTATGCGACAGTGCATCGCGATTTGTTTTATTATAATAATAGTATATTTCGGCTATCATCATTGAATCACGTCGGCCGACGTCTTCTCTAAATATCTTCGCTGTTTTTTCTAATCTTCCTTGCGTTTGAAATATCTAGTTTTATACGCGCATTTATTAATGCTTAAATTAATCTTCCCCCTTTTTTAGAAACTTCTAGCCCTTTTCTTGCGTACAGTATGATTAACAATTAGAATTATAAGAAGGGTAGTATATATATTTCTTGCCGTTTAGGTAAATGAAACAGAAAATAGATAATGAATGGTGTGTTCATGTTTTCTATCTGTACGTTTGTCGGCAGCGACAAAAAAAGTCAACTTAACTCAAGATTTCATGAATATTCTGTTCATTAAGTTTCATAGGTTGTAAATAGAAACGGAGTTTGATACTCTGTAGTGATTTATTTATTACGTAGTATCTTAATTAACTATTTCATAAATGTAATAAAACAATTAAAAAGACAATACAGATAAGATGCGTAGATCTTCATTTATACCACAATAAAGAGGTCTGTCCTCGTGTTTTATGTCTCCAGTTTGTTGCATTATTATATAATGCTAAATATCGTTGCTTCGGATGAACGCCGAAGATTACTTTACGTAGATCTTTTAACCCTTTGCGGATGAGTATCGGCAAATCGCCGCCCGAATCTGTTTACAGTTCCGTTTACAGTTATTTTGAAGTGGATTTATTTTTCTGAGCGATAATCTTATGCATATTTATGCATAGGTATAGTAAACTAAACAGTATTATGTTTTTGATGAAAGAAAATTATAGATCTTTAGAAATCTTATCTTCCGTTTAACGTAAACTCGCGATGCAGAATGATGGTCGAATCAGAACGAATTTCAATCTTTCAATGGCATTACCAGATGAATCAGAAAGCTTTTTATATATTATTTATAATACCTTATACACGATGCCTAAAAGTTCCAGAAAGAACATTTTCGATAGTGATAGTAGTGATGAACTAAATATTGATGAAAATAATACAATCCTCAACAATGATTAACGCAAACGTTCAATGTGCATATTTTCTCAACTGTGTGTGCAAATATCTCTCGTCCACAGCGATGCTGGCTCTGAGCGGCCCGCAAAGGGTTAAAATCACACGATTCGTTATTTCTTTCGTCTTTTTCCAAGGAAAACGTGTCACTCCATGTATACCGGTTTTATAAAAAAATTGATGTAACAGTTAGGATACAAGAGAATTTCGTTAATGTTTTGAGACTTTTAACCTCTGCCATCTACTAACGCCGGCTCACCTGTGACCATCCATCGTCTTCAGGCGGTCGTCTTCTCTCATCGTGTTTTGGTGGAAGTCTTTCATCTTTAGTATCATCTCGCCTATTAATTTAAAAATATTTAATAACATACCAATTTCAAAATTAAAATTTGTAAAATTAATTTTTGAATTAATGAAAATATAGTCACTTTTCATCACGTCTTGGAAAGTCTCGAGGCGAATTTTGTATTGTATCGCTTTTGTCGCGCCAATTTTGACTACGCGTTCCACCACCGCCACCGCCGCCGCCACCTCCACGACGATCAGGCATTCTGCCACGATTACGAGGTCCATCAGATAACGGATCACGTGGAATGTCACGCATCTGTAAAATATGATTAAGTAAGTTGAAAGTATGTTTTATTTATGATTCGATCAAGTTTTTATACAATTATCTTATACGTACTGGACGTCCATCCATTCCACGATCTTTATCTATCCGATCCCTTGTATCATCCTTATCGTAATCGTCTTTTCTCCATCTCTCGATGGTATCTTTCTTCGTTTTATCGTCATCCCTTCGCCATTTATTATCTTGCCCCTCTCTCGCGTCCCGTCTTTTCCAGCGAGTGGATTCTTCCTTCATACTGTCATCTTTTGCATCAACAGGACGACGCCATGACATTTCGACTGTAATCAAATAAAATGTAGATAATATCATATAATCATGTAATCCTTAAAGCATGTTTGAATAATAAAGTGTAGAGAAATGCACCTGGCCTTTCTGGTACACGATGACGTTCTCCACCTCCTCTCCATCTGGTTATTTCCTTGTCCCTTTGTCTCTCCTCTTCTAATTTTCGTTCTATTTCAGCTTCTCTAGCCCTAGTAATCTCTGCCTGTTTTTCAATCTTAGCTAGACGTTCAGCTTCCCTCGCTTCTTCCTCTGCGCGTCTCAATCTCTCTTCCTCCTCTCTCTTAGCTCTTTCCTCCTCCAAACGTCGTTTCTCTTCCTCCTGTTTAATGCGCAATTCCTCCAGACGTCTTCTCTCAATAGCTTCAGCTCGTTCCTTCTCCCATTTCGCTTTTCTTTCAGCCTTACGCTCCATCTTACGTTTCAGCAATCTACTAACTCTCTCCTCGTTCAATACTCTCTCAAATTCTTTCAACTTCTCTAAATAAATACTCTTACGCTCGGCTAAAATTTTCGCTAAGAAAATGTCGTGATCCTCCTTCATCCTGGCCATACGTTCACGAGTAGCAACAGCCTGCTGTCTCTCCTCAATGGCTGCAGCAATTCGTTCAGCTTCCTGTTGTTCCCAGCGTTGCTTAGCTAATTCCATTTTTTCTTCAACTGCTTTCTCTAGTAGTGGTATTTCTTCTAAACGTTTAGCACGTTCCAGGTAATCTATTTTCTTCTCCTGTGACTTCAATTTCTGCTGCATCTCCCTACGTTCTTTCTGTAATTCTTCTGCTTCTCGAGCTGCAATCTGTTCTGCGTCTAGCTTCTTGATTTCATCCTCGTCCAATTTCTTCAGTACCTTTTGACCATGACTAGTTTGAGATATCTGTTGCATCTTCTCCTTCAAATGTCTATCCTTGATCTGTTGGATCTCACTCTGTTGTCGCTTCCTCTCACGTTCTTCTCTCTCTTGTTCGAGTCTCTTCTGCTCTGCTAACATTTGCTGCCTCTGCAGCTCTTCCTGTCTTCGCATTTCCTCTTCCTCGCGGACTGTATTAATATGTTCAATGTATTCTTTCCTTTCTTCTATGATTTTGTGTCTTCCTAGGATTCTCTGATGTTCTTTCATTTTGGTTTCATGATAATGGCTTACCATGGCGGAACGCAATTTCTCTCGCTCCATCTTCTTCTTATTAGGATTAATAATATTGATCGCTCGATGCAGCACGGTGGCCATATTTACAAGTTGACAGCGAATCTGTTCAGAAGGCATTGCTTGTAACACGGGTCCATCGGGATGATCTTCTCTCTGAGCTTCCGACAAATCAACTCCAAAGTGCACACACTGCTTTCCATGACTAATCCTTATCTGCATGTCGTTGTATCTTACACAGTCCACCAGCAGACGTTCTAGGTGAAAGTCTGTCGTAAATTTGGCGAGTTCCAAAAGCCTAGCGAATTGTATCGTTTGATAAACCTGGGATATTTGATGAACTAGACGTACAAGTGTTACATCTTGTAAAGCTGGGACATACTGAATCAATGGACTATTTTCGTCTGCTTGTAGCGTTTGAATGACAGAATCTACTCGGCTACATAGCTCCAGAGGATGAAACTCGACCTCGAGCCATGAATACAATTCCTGCAATTGTGGTGATGCTAAATTAACGATGTTCAAACGAACGATGTCTTTAAGTAAGGAAACTCTTGTTGGTGGCTGAGTGAGTCCTAGAAGTGTAGCAAGTTTCTGAGCTTTCTCTAATGGACTCTTGTCTGTTTCTATGAAACGATCAAATTCAGGGTGCGCTGATGGCAGTGGGATAGATAGGGTGGCCAATAACACACGATTGGCCATTCTCTGTTGTTCCTCCAAAGACATATTCTTTTTCATTTCGCGGGAGAGTTGCAGCAATTTAAACAATGCGGCAGCATGGAATAGGTAGTTACCTGCCTTCCAGAAAACCATGGCTAATTTCTGGTAATAGTTGGCCATGGTTTTTGGTACTGGAAGTTTCTTAGATAAATTCATCATACCATGTACATCTTCAGAGGATTTGAATGCTTCTTGCCACAGCTCCATTTGTATTGCAGAATCAAGTTGATTCAGTCGCGTTTCCAAATTCAGCTGTTGCGTCTCCGCCCTGTTCATGGAAACGTTTGAAACTAGAGCCGGTAGTTTACAAATCTCCTCTAAGTGTTTTCGTAGTTTTTCGCACAATTTACGAAATTCAGTCTTACGATTATATTCAAGACAAAACTGGAAGGCCATACGTGCGATATCATGATATAACGTTTCAACATGAGCATTGGTTCTTAATAATTCTAAGCACTGGCAATAAGATTCCCATAGAAATTTCACCCATGGCGTCAGAATAGTACGATCGCTTCGGTCTTGTGCATCTTCGCCACTGACCGCTGACAACAATATACTTTCAGGCGTTGCTAAGTTATCAAGATCATCTATATCTATAACAGCCTGTTGACTTTGTTTCCGCGCTTGATTCGTTTTTTCTTCTGCCATACGTAAATATCCACGTATGACATTTTCTAAACTTCCAACATTTACCGATTGGAACATATTTCGATACTGAAATAGGCCCTCCTTTGCTATGTGCGATTTCTTCAGCTCCACACATAAGTCTAAGTATTTGAACATTATCGGTTCCAATACCGATTCTGACCAATTGTATGTCCATTTTTTATTGCGGAAGACTTCTTGCAAAGTATCTAATGCTCGGGCTGGTTTGCCTACTTCAATGAATTCTGTCATAAAAAAGAAAGGAAACATATGTTTTTAAATTTTTTCAAAAATAATTAATCATACTGCTTTATAATAATTCATTGACATTTTCATTGTAACCATATTGAAGAATATCTGTCTAAGAATAATTTATAGCTAGTGTTTATGTAACAGAACAAATAAAGAGATACAATAATGTCAAAGTTAGGTCAGTGTCACTATCATGAAAAGACATATTTAAAAAACATTTACCACATAAAGCTTTTCATGTTCACATAAAAAAACATATACTAGACAACATATATAAAAGAATAGAATACTATATTTCATTTGGAATCATAGTACAGTTTCTATTTAGGACTCTAACCTTTCGCAACTATTCCGTTCTAAGTGCATATGGTTGGGCAAAATTAATATTTTAAAAAAGTCAAATGAGACGTGACTTTAGCCATATTGAATGTTATATGACAAGTAGGCAACGCCACTTATGGCGATTAACCAATATTGTAAAAGTACGGTTAAGTAAAATGATATAGATCGCAAAATTTTTGGATGAACGGAACGAAAGAATTTTTGCAGCTCCAGATTAAACAGGTATCGGCCATAGTCATTCTTGTTACGAAAGTTATACGAACCATTTGCTCTTTTCAGAGCATTTTCAGGTCTTTGTCCATATCGCGCCATTGTTTCACAGAATATAGTCGATTTTAAACGCTATCATAGGATTCGAAAAATTTCTGTAGAAAACTTAGGATATATTTTCTTTTAATTATACGACGTTTATCACGGCGTACCTCGACCGCGTGTACCGGATGAAAGGCGGAAACTACGGAAAAATGGCTTCCTGTAATATGCGAGTCAAAACAATTCAACTAAATTTTTCAACACTTTAAAAATAAACAATATCTATAATTAAATTATTACAAAAAGCATTCCAGTTAGTTTATCATTTTTTCTTGTGAAAATTATGAACTTTTTGTTGCTGTTTTTTTCATTAATTCCGATTATTCGTAAATAGTAAGTAGATTTGGCACTAGATGTCGTGAAGATCTATTTTTAATGTTCTCCCTGAATTGAATGACCATTACATGATGAACATTAATGAACATTAGAATTAGAATCTTTTAAATAATTTTTTAAATCATAATCAAGATAAATTAAGTGGTGGAAATTATTTATTGGATTATATTACAGTTACGTATTTACAAAAATATATAAAATTACAATAAAAACAAATTTTCAGCTACAGCCAAGTTGATTAGAAAATTTTCTACTGCTGACGGTAGATTCTTTTCTTTCAGCGTTTGCGCTGATACCATTTTTCTTCCGTCAGGTCCTTGAACTACCGCCAATGATTTCAACTGATTCAACAGGTCTTGAGTTTTGTCATTTATCTCGGATATTATTTGGCTTTCTATGTAGGATTGGTTTTCGCTTAGTTGGATCATAAATAGAGCTATTTCTTTATGTGTTTTTGTCATTGTTAGGCTTTCTAGAAAAATTAATAGGATTAATATAATGTTTATTAAAGTAACGATATTTTAAATATCTTTCTTTACCTTTTGCATGTGATGCAACTGTAATTTCTCTAGCTGGAATATTTACTAGTAGATCAAATAAATCTGTTCTTGATGAAATGGAACTGTTTCTACAGCCAGCAATGTAGTGTGAAAGACCCTGAAAAATATTTAATTATTAGAGTTATAAGATAATTTTAAATAATGAAATACAGTTTGTTCAACATACTTTTAGTTCTGTCAGTTCATCATCGATTAGATCAACCCAAGGAAACAAATTATCAGTGACTTTACGATGCTTCATTAATGCAGGAAATATTCTAATCCATTTTAAAAGTTGTTCCAAGCTATGATGATAGACCACAATCCGTTTTTTCAAAAGAAGAGCAGTGTATATCAAGATCGTTTCCAATTCAAACGTCTTAATCATTTCTCTGACATTTGTGTTGTTTGTAAAGCAATGGCTATTAAAGTTATCAGAAACAAATGTTCCATTTTCTTGAGTAGAACATGATCCTTTTGTAAATACAGAGAGATATAACTGTAGTATTTCTGTTGGTTTGCCAGTCTTGCAATACATTTTGCTGAGGACTCTTGAAAGAACCTCATATTTCCTTGGATTAAAGTCTTTGGCAAATAAAACCAATGCAAATTGCTTTACCTGTTCCAAAGATGACTTCGAAGTATTTTTATTATATTCGTATATAATTATTGTAATGTTACCGTTAAAAAAGCATGTAACTTACTTTTGGTAATTTATCCGAATCAAATACTTCACTACAGTGTATATAGAACCAATCGTATTTGTGTCTTGAGAATACAAATACTTGAGGGGAGTTGTGTTCTACTTCTAAGTTACATTTTCTTGCAACAACTGCTTTTTGAGATTCCGAAACGATTGGATAAGACCAGGTCCATAATATGTCACCGTTGGAATCTTTTTCAATTATGCTACATGAGAGTAAATCCGTAAGAGGTGCCATTTCGAGATTATGTTGTTGACAGATGAATCCATCAAACTATGTTAAAACGAATAAATGCTAATTCGAACCGATAATTTTTATTGAAAGATGTTAATGTCATATTATTATTTACACTTAGATACAAGTGTTCATGCTATGTACTTATATAAAAATTGGTCTTGTCAAGTTTGACGTTTCGTGAGGTTATGTTTCACAAAAGGGGTGTGTTAATAAGACGCAAGCATAGACCGTCAAGTGCTGCCTTTTGCGGTAGAATACGAAAATACAAACATTTAAAAAAATTTAAATTGCCCAGTTTGCAATTTTCTAACTTAGTGAAAGGAAAGTTCTTTATTAATAACGAAATTTGATTTACAGTGAATAGTGAATGTTTGTGGTGGTTATAATGTTACTTTCGTATTTAAAGCGACTTTGGAGATTTAGGAGAAGAACATCAAAAGGAACTATTTTTATTCAATCATTTAGTAATTTACTTATTTCATACGTATCATAATTTACATAACCTATATTATCTTGGTGTCTAATATTCTTAACATAACATTTGAATAATTATTTCGAATATTCGAATTTGTGTCATATTACGATTTTTATGTAGAAAATTCAGTGAGCGATCGGAAAATATATGTATCTAATCCTAATAATCTATTAGGTATATGTGTATATATATATATATATATATATATATACTCTATTCTATGTACAAAAATATTAATAACGTTTTGCGAGAAGTTAACATTACGGGTATATATATCTTAATTATGTATCAATCCTATTCTATTACTATAATTTATATAAGAATTAATAATAATAATCATATACTAAACACAAAGCAATCACAGGAATGAAACTATTTTAGACAGAATTACTTCGTAAAGAATAGCAAATATACAGTAGCTTATACAATTGGAGTATATTAATACTTAATGTTATATCTGAGGGTATATCGATATAAATACAGACATGCTTATTAACTTCATTGGTACGAGCGTCGTACTCTCGTGCAATTCGAAACGCTAATATTTCCGGTTGATTTCCAGGGTACATTAAGCGATCATTTTCAACGAGCAAATTGCCAGTTGACTGTCCGGCGCTTTTTCAAAGGGCTTCGTACCGTCTGGGGCAATGTACCTGTTTACTTGGTAAGTCAGCATTGTTTCATATCCAAACACGTCTATACCGAGTTGCTATAATAAAATAAAATAATGATAAAACTAATATTCTTAAAATATTGACAAAATCCAGTATAAAATTAGTGATTAAAATCTATTGGAAAAAGTTAACTGGAAAGAAAAACCGAGGGAGGATATGTGATTCTGATAACAGATACTTTTCACGAGAATTTTGAAATAAATTTAAAAGTTCGATTGATCCGATTAAAATTTCCGAAACGTTGCTTTAAATATATGAAATAATAATAAAATAATATTTTAGAATCAAACCTGTTATTCCGTTAACCGTTGTTTCTAGCGAGAATTTGAAAAAAGTTCAAAAGTTAGATGGTCTAGAAGGAAAGTTTCTCAGGTTGCTTTAAGAATAATAGGATAGAAGATTAAGACGTTCAGAGATGCTCGATATAACATTAGCAATAATGTGTTCTTCGTGTAATTCAATTTTCATGCTCTGTTCGCATAGAAATTGTGTGATAGAAAGATTTTAAACTATAAGCTAGTGTCCTTTTTAATAAATTAATTGTATATTTAACATATCATTAATACCTGTGTTAGTGGACTGGTGTTGGTGGTGAAAATTCCAGCATATTCTTTTCTCTTAGCCAATTGTAAACAATATTCTTCCATTTCTTTCATCAAAATTACATTTTCAGCTGAATTTAGGTCACTGCTCGTTGTCATCATGAAATTATGAATAATCTGACCCGTTCCTTTTGGCAATTTCCTTTCTCTAATGGGTGCTTCAAGATATTCCAAGAACTCGAAAACGATCGTTAATTTAGAATGGAGAATTAATTCAGGCTCGTCCCAGAGATCGAAGTTTAATGCTACGCCGATCGTTCTGCCATCTTGTGACGATTTTACTGCGAAACTTAAATTCTTTTCTACCAATGGTTTCCAAAGCAACTCCATCATTATACGGTAATCTTCCTTTGTTATATCTTGCACTAACCACTGTTCTAAGTCTGCTTTGTTGTAGAAACTTTCTGTAATAATCCTATGGAACAAAGAAATTATCTTTCTCTATGATAAAATTTATATATTTCAGATGACAGTACTATTTCTATACTTATTCATGGCCATATCTTTCATTCTATAAGTATCACAAATGATTTTTATCTCTGGAATTTTATTTAGATCTTGATATTCCATCCCATAAGAAGCATATTTTATTCAAGTCCCCATTATGAATATAACAAATGATTTTATTTATATCTCAGATTCCCATCGCATAAACATGACTTTTCTCTTTACTAAATCTAAATCTTAGATCGTCTCTACATAAATATGATAGATAATTCACATCTCTATAATTTCACTTTCATCTCTCGCGTCAAATTCCTCACAAATAAGATTTCAAATGTAAATTTAGCGAATTCTACGTACTCTGTCACATCCTTTTTATGAGAATCGTTCAACATCTCAAAGATATGTTCTTCCTCGTTAAGACCATTTTCAATCGGTTCGCCATCCGTGCTGGTTTTCATTCGGTCGAGCACCTCACCCAAATTCTTCGCCGTAATGAACTCTGTGATTCCTATCTGGTAACCTTGATCTTGCAGCTTTGTTACCGTGTAAATCGAGTTCAAGGAGTTTCCGCCAATCTCGTAGAAATTTGCATCGATCCTAATGTTTGCGCGACTTCCTCCACCAATTACAGACGCCACCGTTGGAAATAGAACTTTTGCCTTTGCGAAGTCTGCTTCAGGTACGTCGGTGTAGTCGCAGTTCATGTATTGCTCATTCTCTATATATAATATTCATATAATTAATTATTTTATTTTATTAACTCTGAATTCTTATCTTTGTTGTTATAATGTATATTTGACCATTAATTGTTATCCACGGTTCATATGTGACCAAAATAATTCCTATCAGAATATTTAACATTACACATAAATAATTGAAATCCTTATTACATTATTTAAATGTTGCAACATTTAACATTGCTTCTTGTAATGAGAAATATTTCACTTGAAGCGTATTTCCAAGTTCATTCTTACTTGAACTTGGAAATCTGGAACAGCAGGTAATTTACAATTGATTATAATAATTTGATCATTGCAATGTGTACCGAAATTCTGATTATTTTATGTGACAGATAAAATGAACAGATAAATTGAATGTTATATAAGTACCGTTATTGAGATGAGAAGATTCGTATTGCTTGAGCAGTGTTTGGCGATCAGTCTTCCCGTTTGTTAAAAGAGGAATATTATCCACGATGATGACTCGTGGCAACATGTATATCGGTAGATTGGCTTGCAGAAACGTTTCAATTTTTACATTGCAAGTGGACGAATCGTTTGTAACAGTTACGAAAGCAAGTAGTGCCTGAAAATTTGTTATACGAACGATTGTATGTAATATTTTTTATGTATATGTAATTTCATATAATATTATTCTATGCATTATTTTATACCTTTGATTTATTTTATTTATTATGTTCGATACAACTATCTTGTAATTGTATGTACTATGTTTTATGTTATATGTATAATCGTTATTCGTAGGATATCTATAATATAATATATAATAATATTATATCAGAGATATCAAAAGAATTTTAGTAATGATACCTGAGACAATTCACCGGGTTTGTAACAGAGGACAACCACTTCGTCGACACCAGGTGCCTTTGATACTGCTTTCTCCACTTCCGTCAGGTCCACACGGTGTCCCCTAACTTTAATTTGCGAGTCTACGCGTCCTTCGTACACGATCACTCCTTTCGATATTCTCGCATAATCTCCAGTGCAATAAATCCTCGAGTGTTCTGTTCAAACCGAAAATTAGATGTCAATTTTTATATTATGCTAACAGAGCTTAAAACGAAATTTCGGTATAACAACATTTTTTCGCAAATCTTTCCATATAATAAACGTCAATTGTTATGATGTCAGTATACTGACAGAATTCTACGTTTTTAGAGAAGAATCGTCTTTTCAATTAAATCTTTTCATACGAGTAATTTGATATAATTAAATCTTTTCTCGATAAGAAAAGAATCATCGCTTTGAGAATATAAATACCAGGTGTGTTCTGAGCATAATGCACAGCAATGCGTCGAGATTAAAATCCCGGAAACATTAAAAATCTTGATGTTGTACAATGCTTTTTTACCTTTTTTTTCTTTCGGTATTTCTCATCTCATTTCCATAACATCCATGGTAATTCATCCGATATAACTACACGTGGTTATCGATCACGTGTCACGTGTAATGAGACGCGTCGAGGATAAATAAATTTTCATTACAATACGCTGATTCATGTGTACGGTGATTCGAATGAAAACAACAGGGGATTTCTACGGTGTTTGCGAGAATTATTTCCCTGGTGAAATAAGGTCGAATGTTATATTCTTTATGAGATTATGGTAGCTGACTGGCAGAGAAAAAAAGAAGCAAGATAGAAGCTCGTGTGTACACTGCAAGATGCACGCTCGCAATTTATCAAATTATTATTTATTCTCTTATTTCGTCTTTCAAACTTTTTCAGTCCCTTTTATTTCTTTAGTTTTTAATCATTGTTCATTCTTTAGATTGAAATTTGATCGAAAAACTACGGAAACGAGAATACTAAGAAAGATTGAAAAGTAAGAAATATAACATGTTTACGTTTTATTTTTCTCTGATTTTTGTAATTTATATGTTAATATATCGATGAATTTTCATTTTCATATCTTTATCATATTTGAGAAGATGATAACGAAACGACTCCTTCCACCCTTAGAGGATTTGAAAACAATTCCAGATCATCAATTCGGAAGCAACATTCTATGATAGAGCGAATTTATCGTTTAACTCATAAAATCAGCCAAGATTTAGAAAAGAAAAAATATTGCTCTGCGGTATTCCTGGACATTCAGCAGGCGTTCGACAAATTGAGGTATGAAGGACTTTTGTTCAAACTAAATAAAATCCTACCACTACACACCTACTACTCCATCTTAAAATCATATCTAACTAATAGGCTGTTCCTGATTAAATACTTAGACGCTATAACCGCAACATTTCCAATAGAAGCTGGCATACCCCAAGGCAGTGTCCTCGGACCTCTGCTGTTCACCATCTACACTACTATCAATTTTAATAGAGATAACCACAGTGACATTTGCTGATGATACAGATTTATTAGCATCTCACTCAGTCAAATAACTTTCACACCGCGAAAACAATCCTGCCCACAGGTGACCATAAATAATATTCCAATTCCAGACCTGACAAAAGATTCAGTCAGGTATCTGGGCATGATTCTGGAAAGAAGAATGACATGAAAACGACACATCATAGATAAATTCAAGCGACTTAAATTGAAATTTAAAAAATTCTACTGGCTCATTGGCAGACGTTCCAACTTAAGCGTGCAGAGTAAAATAATGCTATATAAAGCTATATTAAAACCTTTAATCGGGAACAGCGAGTAATTTCAACATAGAAATTCTTCAACGATTCCAATCAAAAATTCTAAGATCCTTAATAGATATACCTTGGTATTTTACCAACGAAACAATACATCGCGACCTTAAGGTACCTACAGTTAAAGAAGAAATATCCAAGTTCAGTAATAGATATAACATGAGAATTAACAACCACTAAAACCCACTAGTTACTCAATTACTTGACACGATGGATCAGATCCGCAGGCTAAAAAGACACGACCCTCTAGATTTAAACATCAGATTCAGCTAAAATCAAACATACAATAATCATTTATTATTCACGTTATAGTACCACGCCAGAATAATTTACTTATAATTCTCAATGAGAATTGATTGTAAAAAAAAAATATATCTTTATCATTGAATGGCACGCACATAACACAAACAAGGCAAGTTAAATACCTAATACTCCACTTAGACACACAACTTACATGGAAGCAACATACTAAATCAATTATAGACAAAATACGGATAAAAAGAAGACAAATGTACTGATTAATTAGTCGAAGGTCTAAATTCAGCGTAGAAAATAAAAGGAAACGATAATAAAACCAATTTGAACGTACGGAATACCACTATGGGGGACAGCAACAATAAGTCGCATAAATAAACTAGAGTCGCTACAATTGAAAATACTGAGAACAACAGTCAACGCCCCATGGTACGTCAGAAACGAGGATATACGCAAAGACTTAAAAATATCAACGGTCAAAGAAGAAATCGGCAAAATTCTCATAGAAAGAAGACTAAAAAGAAAACACCCCACTGACCTTACTAAAGAAATAAAATAGTCATACTCGAAGATGGTATCCCGCTGGCGGTACCCACCCACATGTTATTTGGCAATTAAGTTAGAAAAATTTACCAAATGTCCAGCTGGGAAAATTGTAAAGTACAAATTAAGCAATATAAAAAAAATATCTCTATCCTCATAGGAAAACAATTTAACTCTTTGCACCCGAGAGGCTATTGTCCGTCACCACGGCGTTCCGCGTGGCAACTCGAGAAGAGAATGAGAGGCAATAGCCTCTGTTTATGTTAGATTTCGACCTCTCCAATTGATGAGAGCGCAATATTGGTTCGTAAATAGATTTCTTCTTTATATTGCGTGTTATGAAGTGTGAAGTGTTACACTTTAAGATGGAGATGAAATATGTACGCTCAAATTCTTCCGAAACTATGGTTCTGGCAACGTCTCTGACGTTAGTTCAGATTCGACGATCGTGGTACAAGTATTTTCGTAAATTTAGAAGCTGCAAAAAAATGAATTTGGAAACTTGTTTAATTAATTCATATATTCTGTAAAAAAGCAAAAGAACGAAAGGCCACTTAACCAGCCGTGATTTATAAAAACTTTAATAGACCAGTCGAGAGGAGATATTCGACAACCGCGAGATCGAGCTTCGACGTCGACTGCTAACTGCGATGGAATTCGGTTAAATGGAAAGCTTCATGCATTTTATTATTTTCAATAGGAAGAAAAAAAGGATCGTAAGGTGTGTTCTTATCGAAACAAAGCAGGAGAAAAACACGAAACAACTTATAATTGCAATACTTGTCCCGACAAGCCAAGGATGCATCTTGTGTTTTATAAATTAGCATCAGATGTTTTATAAATTATCGTACAAACAAAAATTACAGAGAAAGTTAATTTTTTGTATAAAATCATTTTATATTATTAAAAAATTATATATTATATTGTATAAAATCATTTATTATTATTAAAATCAGCTCGAGTTGCTGCTACGCCCGACCGAAAAGGCCGTCAAGTGCAAAGGGTTAAAAGGTTTTTGAAGAAAACCGTGAAATTTTTACCTAGATCGATGGCATGAGGATTATCCTGAAACTTGCGGGACTCATTGTCGCGGATGTACCCTGTTGCAAGATTCTTTCCGGCGACTACCAGTTCTCCGACTTCGCCCTGCGGTACCAGCCGCATCTCTTTGTTCACGATATAAATAACGCAATTGTCCAATGGCTTGCCTGTAATCAAATATCCGTTCCACTTTACTCGTTTGTTTTCGAAGTTTGAACCTATCGATTGAAAACTTGCGAAATTTGCAAATCATTTCAGTACCATGAACAGTTATCCGAATTTATTGTTAATTAGGCTAGGTAATTAGTTGTTTGGAAAATTATTTGAACTTATTTCTATGATTATTACTATTCGTCTCATATTTGATTATCGTACTTTGTTTTTAAAAAAGTTTTTGAAAAAGTAATTTTCCAATTACCAATTGGCACTTTCTGCGTATTCTGTAGTTGCTTCTGATTGGTCAACAGATGATAGGTAACGTCTCCCATGATCTCCGTGCTTCCATAGAAATTCGCCAAGACTTTACTATCGTCGCCGAAAGTTGCAAAGAATTGATCCGCCAGCGAAACTGGCAACATTTCTCCAGAGCATACCCAAAGTCTTAGAGAACGTAGCACGCTGTCTTTGTTCTGAAACCAGTCAATGGTGTTAAAGTAATACTTGCTAACTAATATGACCAATCTCCGTTATTTAAAGCGTAATGAAGGCAATCTTCAAGCGTGTTAATTGTTTAATCAAGCATCAATCCAAGGGCAATGTTAATACGTGATTCGTGTTTCAATCATCGAATCTTAATTGTTCCTTGATCATAAATTAGTTCTATATTTATCCTCGATTGGTATTATTAAGTCTTAATAGATTGAGTTACGATCGAACAATTGAAAAGCTTCCTCGTCGGTGATTTCGATGACCTTGAGCTATACTTGGGTTGTTAAGACAATTGGATTACTTAATCGTGGAATATTCAACTTTAATGTATTAATACAGGCGATTAATGGTGTATATCTTGTAAAGCATAAGATCCAATTTATTATGAAATACGGCGATTATTATGAAAAGACGATTGATTTATATACACATGTATAACGAAATAATGTATTTTAAAACATACTGACTTAGGGAAGCGATTAGCTTCAGAAATTTTCCTGCTACGTGATATTCACATAAAAAAGATCATTTGGATCGACATATTAGTTATAAATACACCGAGTCAATTACTTGGATTCGATCAGTTGAATATTAGATTGACCGAAAAGTTTCATTCGTTTCATAAGGTGTTAATAGATGAACAACAATTTCTGTTTTATATTATTTCATTGAATTACGTATTTCGTTCTATTTTTATTATTACGTTCGTGCATAATTCAATAAACTAATACAAAAAACATTGTGCGTGTATTATTTCCTTATAAAACGAAAGGAACATTTCGGACAAACTAATACTTAGATAAATAGAAAAATAGAAATAGGCGAATTTGTAAAATATTTTATACATTTTACAGGTCGAATAGATAGACACACGAGCGTTGTTTGGAAATTAATGCTCGTTTTGAAATAACAACGATACAAATGCATCGTGAAATGTCTTCTTCGTCTGTAATTTTACTATATATACCAAGTTATTTTCTAGTACAATTACCAACCCTATTTCAATATTTATCGTAACGTTGCTCGAGTTTTTGTATAACTTTGTCATACGTTTCCACTGTTGCTTCACATAACCATCGTCTTACGCAATCCTTTAAATCATCGTTTCTCGCGAAGCATTATCGAACAAACAACTGTAAGTTTTGCAAAAAAAGAAACTGCAATGAATATCATTTGCAATGAAATCGTAGACACGTTCTCGAGCTCGTCTGTAAATAGAGACGGCCAGCCTGAATGTTTACTATGAGCTACGGTTTCTCTGTCCCTATTGAATTCCCACGCTTCTTAACGATAACTCATCCATAACTCTGTTATCGTTAATTGTTGTAGTATGGCTTTTAGAAGAATTTTTACAACTTTCGAGAAGCGCAAAAGCGTCATCGGCGGGATCTTTAACACGAGATAGTTAACACGAAGCTATTTCTATCAAAACCAGACAAAATGGCTGGTCTTTAAAAAATACGTAATAATAGAATCTTACAGAAGCAATTCCATGTTATGTAGTACATTTTTGTTATCATTAATCTATCTGGGATTAAGGGACTAAACTTAAAGGGTTGACGCGTTTATAAAATTGTAGAACCAGTCATTTTAACTGGTGTGGTATTTCTAGTGTTAACATCTAGCTAGGAATACATTTAGACACACACCTTACATGGAAGCACCATATAAAATCAATAGTAAACAGAATAAGTGCAAAAAGGAAGCAGATGTACTGGTTAATCAATAGAAAATCTAAATTAAGCATAACGAATAAACTAAATATATACAAAACAATAATCAAACCAATCTGGACATACGGAGTGCCACTATGAGGGACGGCAGCAATGAGTCACATAAGCAAAATAGAAATAGAGCAAGCAAAAATTTTAAGGACAATAGTTAACGCTCCATGGTACGTCAGAAACGAAGACCTACGAAAAGATCTAAAAATTCCAACAGTCAAAGAGGAAATCGCTAGATACGCAAAAAAGTACAAAGAAAGACTTGCAGCACACCCAAACCAGCTGGTTGCTGAAACAAATAAAACCAAAATAGAAAGAAGACTGAAGAGGAAGCATCCCGCAGACCTCGAAATAGAGATGCAATAGGAAACCTAGAAGATGGAACCCCGCTGGGGGTAACCATCCACATGCTATATTTTTATTCTTTAAGCTATAATATTTTACCAAATGTCCTTCTGGACAAATTGTAAAAATTTTAACAAATAATCAATAAAAACATCTAGCGATCTAAAGATCGATCCGGAATTTTCCTGATAACTGATATCGTCATATCGAATGATACGCGGTAAAAATTGCAACAACGTGTGGGAAGTTGTACGAAACGAGGAAACTGGTTAATTGGAGCTCGATAAACAAATTGCAGGACCCTTTTACGCTTTGACAAGTACCGGTAATTTTGATTGCTATTGGTATAAGTAGCCTCGATACAAAGTTATTTCGAGTTTGAATACATAAAAAACAAAATAAAATTCATTATATTATTCTTTTAATTATCGTTGCGAAAGCCATTACATCACAGTGGAAAAAAACTATAACATGAAGTAGAAATTTGAAATAAAATTGTAAACCCAGTCAATTGGACTGGTGTGGTAGTAGTTCTGGTGTTAACTTAACGTTATTTTAAACGTACGATATTATTAAAATAGGCAAACATAAAATTTTGTACGACTTATGTCAATACATGAATGAATCTAGGTGACATTCTATAAGTACATTTCATCGTTTAACACGGCTTCTACATTTAAACTGGTAGTACTTTCTGCACTAACCTCGTACAATCTGAACGATTAAGTTAATGTGCGTCGGTTAGTCAATTTTCATGCTTTTATCCCCGTCGTTAGATTATCTTCTTTTTTTTCTTTTTCTCGTAATAATGAATATGGGAAACGATGGTGAAACACACGGATTTCGACGTAACGTTTGCCGCTCGTGAATAGCGGATCTAATGCATAAAGATTGCGTCTATTGAAAGGGACGTGTTGGTATCTGGAACGTCAATCTGTTGGAGGTGCTTAGAAATATGATACAGAAGCACTTAACAATGTTTACGTCATTTATATCTGTAATCGAAACGCAAGTGGGAAGGATATTTATCATACAAGATCTACGATTTACAATTTACGATCTACGATCTACGATCTACGATCTACGATTTACGATCTACAATCTGTGATCCACGATCTGAGAACCTGAGCGTGCGGTTATTATTTCCGATTATTATCTTACCCGTAGATTCAAGTACATCAGCATAGAGTACAGTAGTGATGGGACCAGCACCAATCGTTGAATCTGAAATGATTATCGTAGGTAAAGTTTATAAAATATGTTGCAGAATAAGAATCTTTGTAACGATAAATGAAAATAATTTTTCAAATATACCATATAATGTTCAAAGTTTGTCGTATGAAAGAAAGATTCGAGATTAAAAAATGAGATTTCCTTTCTTTTTTTCTTCTCCGTGAATTTTTTTGTCTCCTTTATTTCTGTTCTTTTTTTTTTTTTTTTTGTAAATAACAAATTTTCTTCCAACTATTTTGTTTTAGATATAACCGTACGTGCTTACCTTGTACTTTTCTAATACCGAGACGAACCTCTCTGGATCCCTGGTAATATGTTTGGGGACAATTACTATGGTTCTTCCTTGCAACAGGGGTCCCCAAATTTCTGACACGCTATCCACGAAGGTCAAAGATGTTTTAAAAATACAATGTTGCTCGTCGCTGGCATAAGGCAGCTCGCGCCATTGCCATTGCAGTCGGTTTAACACAGCCGCGTGCGGCAAAAGTACTCCTTCAATCATGAAATCAAGAAAAATAGAAAGCCGTAAAAACGAGATTTAAGAACAAGATAGGAAAAATGTTTCTTCTATATTTTTAAGAAAAAGAGGGAATTACTATAATGTACTATATATTCTTCACATCAACGTACAAAGCTCGTTAATGTATTTTTTTGTATAGTTCATTATATATATTGCGTTATTAGGCTGTGGATATTTATACAAATTATACAAGTATTATATCTATACTATTATACAAGTATTACATAAACCACTATATTTTAGATATTTTATATATTCTTTCACATTACGTGCATTCTGTGCATTCAGTGCATTTTCGAGTTTCCTATAAGTAAACGCATAGAAATCTGCGCTCTAATTATTATATACGTAATATCTGAAATTTGTCACTATTATATATAAATAAATGAATAGTACCCTTAGGCGTGCCCGTGCTTCCAGAAGTATACAAAACGATAGCAATGCTTTCAGGGTCATCGTTATACTCCAAATTCTCTTTCTCCTCAGCTTCAGATTGTTTCAACAGCTGTTCATACGTTATCGTATTTGTTCCCTCATAAATCGATGCATCCGCTTAAAAAAGATATTTTTATACATAAGATATATAACTTTATAACATAATAGAACTTTATATATAGGGAAAGATTCTTAAAAAGGACAGTAACAATTTTCCGCTTCTGCCTGTATCGATAAAGTTCCTAATTAGAATTTCGATGCGACCCTCAGCTAAATAGCTGAACTATTTACGCGGTGAAACGGGCGAATAAATACAATAAATGTCAATGAAACGGTGGCCGCGTTAAGCTTCCGGAAGCTGTGACTTGTAGTCAGAGAAAATCGAACGTTCGTAGGAGCGGTTCTTTGTCGACCTTAATAGTCCAGCACGTCAATCTGCATAGATAGCAAGGTCCTTCCGTTTACTGCTCGAAGGAAAAATCGTTTTATAGCGTAATACTCTCTAGCAGATCTAGTTCGACACACATCTTTTTCTCTCACGTTTTACTTTACTTCGTTTCCTTTCTTTTTGCTTCTCTTTTTTACTCGGATATTTGTACAATTACCGCGAAACGTAGTGTAATTAGGAAAGACAAAGAAACAGGATCTTTTCTCTTTTTTTTTTTTTCGTAACTCTGGCGAGAACACAATGTGTTTCGAAACATACAGCGTAGATTTCTCTTTGGGAGAAATTATTGTTAAACCAAGTTATTGACCGATACGTTCCACCGCGCGTCCACTGGAGAATAGCAGATGGCACGAAGTTTTTAAAGCAAATTAATGTGTTATTTGTGTCACGCAGAAACCAAGAAGCAATCATTTGATCTTGAAAAAGTCAATTAGCTTACGTCCGTCTAATAAACCGTGGAAATTAGTAATTGAGTCATTAAATAATCATCTGGGTATTTTGCCATTTGCAACTACTATGAGAGTGAAACTATGAGAGTAATCAGAAGATAAAGAAACGTGACATTAGCAGAAAACATTAGCCTTTGAATGAATGATACAAAATATAAATACAAATATAGCTATAAATACAGCTATGAATACAAATTTATTACTCACACTTCGTTTCGGCTATGTATATAATTGTTAATGCTACCAGAAAAATATGCTAACAGCAAAGGATTAATCGAAAACTAGGTGAAATTTTAGTCCACTAAACAGAGTGGCAGTACATATCGCGGAACATCGAAAATACTGAAACCGGTTTAGTAGATCAACAGCCTGTTTGTGGAAAAGAGGAGGACAAGTGAGCAAGTGTTATCGTATTTACCTCCTTGTTCTATCACTACTGCGAAAGGTTTCGCTTCTTGCAGAACATGTTTCACCCTGGCCATCGGAAACTCCGCGTCCAAGGGCAGATACGCCATACCGGCCTTCAATATGGCAAGTAACACTGTTGGCAGTCGATGCGACGGCTTCATACATACTGCTACGAATGATTTCGATAAATTCTCTGGCTTTTCCAATTTTTGGAATACTCTGGCGAATTTGTTAGTCAGCTCGTTCAACTCATCGTAAAGCATAGTATACTCCTGTCCATCGTCATCTGCGTTGCAAAATAAAAGTATAATATGCCTAATGGTGTAATATTTCATGTTTGTCTGAATTTAAAACCGCTCGATTTTAGATTCGGATCTCAGGATGTAATCTGAGGCAGATGGATGCGCGGAGAATTTGTCATATTTCATGTTTGATTAAAGTCCAAAACACTCGATTATTGTCGGTTGAACGGTTCTAAGATGTTTGGATAGACGCAACGAGGACAATAGGGAAATATTTATTCGCGCGTAAATCCAACTAGTTGCATTATATAAATATAAGAGTTATTATAAAGTGAGTTTAATTGAATTTGATAGAAGAATTTTCTCTATTCAATTTTCGTAAATTAGATTATGTATGTTTAATATTAAGTTATTTTATATACGCGACTAATTTTCATTTTCGAGAATACTTATAATTTTCAACGAGAATTGATTGTAAAATTCTTCCAAATATAAAAAAAAAAAAACATTTTTGAAACGTTATTTAACTTTGTGGAATTTTGAAATTGCGAAACGATCGTGTTAGTATGTTAAGGAATTTTTCTACTTTTTCTTTCACCCAGTCACCTGTTTGTATTTTCATTTTTTATTTCTTTTTTTACTTCTTTTATTTCCCGTTAAGAATATCAATGACAAGTACCTTCATAGCGGATTGCCAGCTGGCTGGAATAATTTGCCGCCGCTTGACTGAATAATTTATGAAGTAAATCCTTCTCCTTGCCGGCGTTGCTGATCTGTCGGCCTTTTAACACCGACTGTTGCAGAATAGTGCCCATCTGTGGGTGTAAATTTTATGATTTTCAATCGGCTCTTGATATCTAACGAATCTATGCTAGTTGTTACTCTAAACAACTTTACTTTTTACTAATAAAATTCTTTTCTAAAAAAAATTCCAGAAAAAAATCTTTTCTAAAGTAAAAGTTCATTATCTTTCTTTATAGAACGAAGACGGTGAAGAGAGAATGCCGGAGAAATAGTATAGCTTTAAAAAATTATTTTTCTATAATTTCCAATGATAGATAAATTTACATTTGGAGGAATCACTTTCGCTATTGTAGAATGAAAATTCTTACAAAATATCTCTGTAAATTTCTATTTCTATGAATACAACTAAAAGAATGAAACTTAAACAGACATTTGTTTTACCTAGTAGTTTACTATATTTTCGATATTTTATGTATTCTGCGTATTACGTGCATTCGCAAGTATTTTTGCAACTTTCAATTTTCTATAAATACATCAACGTTCACATTCAGAGTTATAATATGGACGTAATGCATGCTTTATCGGTTAACGGGAAGAGACGGAGAGTCTGGTGAGTCGTTCGGCATTAAAAATGTTTATGGGAGCTATTATTTGTGATTCATCGATAGCTATGAGAATTTGAAATTCCGAACGACAAATGGAACGTGCTAGGTTAAGTTCAGCCGTGGAAAACTTGCAGGTGTTTCCTCAATTAGCCGATATATTGATAACAATTGCGAAAAAAATTCCTATCAAGAGGAAACAGAAGGTCGGAGAAGCGTCTGACCGATGGCGCGAAGCGATTAAAGTAGTTGCGATTCTCTAGATTCTAAATCAGCAAACTTTTTTGTCTATTTCTATTCTTATTCTAACGAACTTATTTTGCTGACTTCTAGACGGTAGCCTGCTAAGATTATTGTTCGTATTATTATCGCAAAACTGACAATAATAACGGGTGGTCCGTTCTATTCTACGTGAGAAAATAAGTCGGAACTATGCAACACTATTTTCTCATATGACGTTTTGTTTCTGATAATATCGAGTTTGAATATTTATCAGGTATTTTTATACTTGGTTAGGTACCGACATGAGTAAACAATCAACAGGAGGTTATTATACGAAAATGAGTCAACAGTGTATGAATAATATTTTTCCGTTCGAAGCCTCGTTTTCAAGTAAACAAAGTTGGAATATGCTTAGTTAACACTTAGCCAACCGAATAGACAGATCTCCTCTCTGTGAAGAACATTACTGTATGACCGAACGGGGAGATTTCCCTTTTTGACTTTAGCAAACTGTTTTCTTTTTGTTGTTGTTGTTGTTATTATCAGTTATTGTTTACCTGGAATTGTTCATAATTAATTGCGCCACGTATAAAGTACAGTATATAATAAAATACACCGATTTAGTGGTGTTAAAATTAATTAAAGAGTTACACTATCGGTAAATCGAACGATACTACACTGTAAAAAAATATTAAAATGCATTATGAATTTGTAATTTCACGTTCAAGTTGTGTCATTTATCTTTAGTTATCTTTACTGTTTTTAATTTTAGCTATATTTTTTATACTTTTAATATATACTTTTAATTTGATGTTTAATATATGCAAAATATAATTAACCATTTAAATAATTTTTAGACTTTGTTTTTTAACTAGTACGCGGTGGAAACGTATAGCTAGGTTGGCTAAGTGTTAACACCGATCTGATACACATGGCCATCTTGAAAACTATTTTTTTCGAAAGCAAAGCATCTCGTGAAGAAAATGTATCCTACATGTTTGCTTATTTTCACGTGTAGATTAAGTTTGTAACGAATTACGAGAATAGTACTGTCGATTATTTACTCTCGTCCAGTTCGAAATTAGCCAAGTTTGAACGTGTCAAATTGTCATGCTCGATCTTTTTGGGAACGAAGCGTGATACGAAACATTTTGTTCTATATTTTCGCATCCAATTGTATCATTAGTTACGGACCACCCTGTATAATGCAAGAAGTAAATGGTTAAAAAAATTAACATTTATTGTGTTAATATAATATATCAATCAAAATAAAAATCTATAGAACTTTCCCATTTTTGTTTGTTAATTAGTACAATAGAGAATTAGGGTCAAAGCTGAACTCTACGATTAAGAAAGAAACACGTGCTATTTCGCTACTGATATTCTAGAAATCATAATTACTATTTTTTTTTTTTTTAGAAAACACTGAGATGTTATCAAACACGGAATCTATTATTATCTTACACGTGAGTTGGTAAGAATGAAGTAATCTGTGTCAGGTTACCCCACTCACCGATTTCGTCACGTTGGTAGAATAAAGAAAATTAATAATTAACTGATCGCATTCAATAGCGACTGTAAATCCGTAGCCTTCGCTGTTACAAAATAATTGAGTTGTACGTGTGAAAGTGCTTTAGTCAATGAATTTGATACATTGATCGACTGATCGAAACGAGAAGGTAGAACGTTCTACTCTGATAATTAAACAGCGACAATTAACAGTTTTAGGGGAATGTGTCTTTGACGCGTTTTAGATTTCTGGCTACAGGTTTTAAATTTTTAGATCTTAAATTACTGATTACAGGTGTATTGATACGTATCACTCACTATGAATTTCCTTTGAGCTACCGAAGTAGATTTTTTAAATAACTTTTCCCCCTTTGTTTTCGTTGATGTAGTTTCGTCCTTCTGTTTCCAATACTTTGAAATATTTCATCTCTTCTCTAACAAGCTTTCCTACTAGTTTTCTTTCTAAATCGATACTTACATTGTAATTCATAAAAATACTTGATTAATCTATTTTTTAATAACTTTTTCACACAATAAAAAAAACTTCGTTATTCTTACCAATCTTTGTATATATTTCTTCCATTTCCAATTCTTTTACGCTCTTGTAAGTTATTATGCTGATCGAACAAATAAATATTTGAGAAAAATTCCTGTCATTAAAAAATTAGAATCGATTCTATAATATATCAATAAATTCTGCAGGACCAAAGTCGCTCAATATGTATGTATGTGTATTGTACCAAAGACATTTTGTAACCTTCTTAATTGTACCCTTTGTACCAGCTGCTTGCATTCAACTGCCAATTTTCTAAATTAAGATTAATTTCTATATCGTGAAGTTGACTTTCACCGATCGTTGCAAATGACGTACGCCATTACCTCTCAGTAGTAATTTTCTACGTCCTAATTTCGTTGTTCTAACTTTTGCATCGTTATTTTCTGCGTTCTTATCTTACACGTTGAAAACTGAATATAACGATTAATATAACGATTAAAAAAAAAAAAAAAAAAAAAAAGGAAGTCGGTCGTCAAAGTGCAACTAGTCGAAAACGTGACTGTCATAGTTTTCACGGTGATATTGCAAGTGACGATACGACAGAGAAACGCGTGAAACGCTTATATAAGTCTGCTAGATTTTGTAATAACTAGAAAGAAACGAAAAGTTGTTCCAGCGATTGAAAGTATCCGACTATATTTCATGATTTATTATGCTCTAGAATCTAGACTTTTTGTCATCAATTTTTAGTGTCGAAAGTATCGAAAGTATGCAAACATATTGGAACAAATAGTCGACAACTATTATTAATTTTTAATTCGACTGATATCGTTGGACTTTAAGCGATGCGTAAGATCTTGGATTTTATTATTTCGTTGTAGATTATGCTTTTTAATTTGTGCTGTTTTTATTTTACACGACAAAGATAGTTAGTGTTATATAATCAAGTAAAATACAAATTCAAATGATATAATATAAAATCACGTAATTTGTAACCGTAAATTCGTAACTCGTAATTTATATTGTAGCAAAAGAAACTTTAATGTCAATGCTTTTAAACATTTTATTAATAATCTACAATGCATAATTGTAGTGATACGGTATAATTGAAGGTTTACAGCAGATCCTATAAAATAAGTGGTTAAGGTATTGGCATTTATTTGACGTTAAGTGGATAGTAATCGAATCTGGAAACGTTGATTGAACGATAATCGTTTATGCGATTTTCAATCGAACGATCAATTGAAATTAAATTACGAGTGAAAAAAAAAAAACGTTTTACGTAGTGTCTATAAGAATAAAATGAAACTCGGGATTCCGAAATGTTAAATTTTGTCTATTTTAGTTATCGATAAATATTATTAATATTGAAATATTGCCTGTAATATCGCTAAGATAACGATGACACAAATTTAATTAAACGAAGACTGATTTTACAACACCTAAATTGATTTCAAGTAATATTTTTTCTTTAAAAATTCATTTTGTCAAGACATCAGACTTAATAATTTTCTTAATAGATTTCTCTGTAAGATTTTCAAGATTCGTATAATTTTTTCCGATTCTTTATTATCATACTGTAAATACTTAAGGACCTAATTACTTAATCGTGAGTGAATGATCAATTTATTTCATGTTATATTCTCTTCAGTCACGAGACTACCATACAACGATGTTTTAACACTACTACATATATTCTGAGATATCAATGATTCACAAACACACACACACAAACTAATTTCTCTAAATCTTCTTATAATTTTAAATTATTGTTATCATACGAATACAAGAATTAAAAACGAATGGAAATATATTGTGAACTCGTTTCTGCAGGTCTTGTTACGCTTCTAAATTAGTATTAAACTGTTATTAAACAAATTCTAAATTGGTATTAAACTAAACCAAGAATTAAAAAAAGGACCAAAGTAATCGTAGACTCATTTTTCCAGATCTCTTTATGTTTCTCAACTGTTGGTATTAGGCTAAAGCAAGAATTAAAAACGAACCAAAACAATTGTTCTATCCTCCTATCATTTCCCATGGCTAATCGCCAACTTTCACCAGACATTGCACATTCATTCTCATAGGAAAATCGACCTAAACGTGCATGTATCTACGTTTATACAAGTGGTTTGCTACGATGTTTTCCATGAAACATCTGATGCGACTAACTAATTCACCGTAGAACAAGATGCATTTTTTCGCTTTCGCTCACCTCAGAACTGCTGTCTCACGTGGTTTGACCTTTTCGCGTCTCGCCTTTGATATCGTTTCCTGTTCTTCGTCACAGATCCAGCGACCAACTCGATCAAAACTCGGGCAGGTGCTCGGTATTATTAAAGAACCAGCAGCAGTACACTCGGAACTTCGATAGAATTTAGGAAGCAGCGGACTTTCACTCTTGCCCGCTTGACTTTTCAACGAGAGTTCACGTTACGGATAGATATGTTCGTAGATACGATAATATTTAACGGATTCTTCGAATTCCCCAAGATATTGTCCTTTTTTTTCTTTTTCTTACTGAGTCTTCCACGTATTCACACTTTCTTACTAATTGTAAGCTCTTATCTTCTCTGTTTAGTGGCGACGTTTTCCTTATTTCTTCCTCCCGCTGGAAATTTTCGTAATGTTTGTTCGTCACGATTCTTCTTCTTCTTTTTGATTTGTCACGTATTTTGAAATTGTTGAACGTATAATATCTTCGACTTTTCTGTCTCCTTTTAGTTTCAGATCATTCTTTTTTTCTTCTAACGAGATTATTGCTTTACGTAGTTTTCACGGTATTACAGCAGCGTTTTCCACGTATGTTATATTCCACCTTTTTGTATTTCTCTACTTACGATTGTTTTCCCCACTCGTGGTTATTCTTCCTTTCTCTTTACAATTTTCCCGCCTTTTTCCTTCCTCCTTACGCACGATCACTTGTTTTCTCTTTCTTCTTTCTCTTCGTTTCACGATTGTCTATTATATCCGAATGAAAACGATAGAATATATATGTTACTTTAATATCTTCTAGGCAATAAAATCAATTGAATGCCAATCTAAAATAATATCCTCTGCCTTAATACGACCTTGTTAGATGTCGATTTAAATATTACTTTGATATTCGTTGGTTAAATACCAAATTGTATTCTCCTTTTTTATTTTTAGTTTATAAACTTGTATTTTAAAACGCACGTCGTTTAGTAACGGAGATGGACGATTGATACACTTGTTGCACTTGAAAATTCGTGAGGGTACACTGATTGAGAGAGTGGTACTAGTTCGGGTGGCGGTAACTCAATGACCTTATATAGGGCTCGATCATCACTGGTCCGATTACTCGGTGAGAATGTCTCCTCCCGTTGACGTAGCATGTGCTTTTATATAGAACCGGTTACGAGGACCCTGAATTGTTCGTTGTCCCCCATCCTGCCACCACCATCTATCTCTCTGCATCTTTTGTGTCCGCTGCATACCACCGTCGTCTGCTGAGGAAGTGTTACTTCCTCAATGATATCCCGTCAATGAAGAATTCCGTTTCATGTATGGTATGTACCAATAGTTGTACTTGTAGCGCTATAGTTGTGACATTATGTTATATACAGTGCAGTGGTATAATACGAGTATAACAGCTTTACAATATTATAGTGGTTATTATCTAAGTTTCAATAATAGTTACAGCATTATATTATGTACAGCATAACAGTATCAATGCAGTTATAATAGTATTAGATATATGTAGTGGTTTTGCATAGTCGCACTGTATATTTATATATAGTAGTTTCATATGATTAGTATAACTACTGAAATGGTAATACATGTACAAGTAATAACATGGTACTCCGAATGTCATAGTGGCATAGTAGTGTAGTATTATGTTGCTACATGTAACATAGTAACGTAGTTACTACTAACAGCAGTCATATTATAGTTGTGCTACATTAAAAATTTCAGCAGTGTAGTACAACCATAACAATTATACGATATAGTAATATTCTATATGGTAATATGTGTATGAATTTATTGATAGTAGTAATATGTAAGTATAGTTGTAGTAGTATATAGTAGTATAATTGTAGTAATTATTTTACATTTCCTGGTAGTGATGATACTTGTGTGCGTGTGTATGTAATAGAATGTCGAAAACTGGAGACTATGAGATATGATATGCAATAGTAATCGAATACTACGTAATTAAGTTCTAGAAGCGTAGATCGTAGACTTTGTAATTTTAATACAACATGTAAGTAGGTTCTTTCGTTCTATTCGTTTTTCTTCTGCTTTTTGTTGTCTGATTTTTTTCTAGGATAACGATGTATAATTGATACATTCAATTATGATGACGTTCCTTACGATTAAATGACGCTATGCCATAGACTGTAGACATTGTCATTAGCAGGATCAGAAGCAAGTATTGGAATAGTAAAAGTGAAATTAATGATCATAATTAATTTTTACAGGGCTTCTCATCTGTGACGTGGTAATATACTTTTTCTTTCCTATAACGACGATATAAGGCTGGTACATATTTCTGATGAGAAGGTAGCTCAAAGTTTGCTCAAAGTAGCCACCAGGTCTCTCTCCGAATTATTCCAAATTGATTCAAAGTTTGCTTAAAATTTAGTTATAATTACTTAAATAATTAGTTTGTACTTGGCGTACAATTTTTTAGCATTGCCGTAGGATTTATTTATTTAAAATTAGCTTCGTTTAAAATTGTTTAATCTAGAGTTTGCGGAGAATTATTCGAAATTGGTTGAATGTGGGAAACAGAGGGAGAGAATAACATTAACTAACTAAGCTAATCAAATCGTTTGCCACTTGATCGAACCAGTTACTAAGTAATTATTTATACACGATCGGAAACTGTAGATATGTAGACAACCCTGACAATTGAATAAGGGCGAGCCGATTCGTTCTATCGTAAGCTCGAACGAGCTCGCGGCACAATATCCAATAATCCTTGAATTAAGTATTATACTTAATTACACGTTTCTACGTAACTTTATCATGGATAAACGCGTTTGTCATGACGACCTCAAGAAAATCAGTGGATCGTAAAATTATTTCACTTTGTCGTTCTATTAAACTTCTACTATATATCACAGTAGATTGTAAGCATTTCTAAGCATTTCTAAGCAAAGTTCTACACATACACATATACGCTATGATATACAGTATTGTATACTATAATGAGATATATGGGACGAATTAATAGTGTTATAGAAGAGTTAACTGTACATTGTATTCGCGCACATTTTCTTTCACAATGTTATCTAGGTCATTCATGTTGTTGAACATTTTTCAATCCATGACATTTGTCATTTTAAAACGTTTAATAATACGTGAATCATTGATGACCACCGTGATTAAAGAATTTAAATACGTATCGTATGAGCATTTCCTGTTAATATACAGCACTGTAGAAAATGGAAATCAGATATATAACGAACATGTTAACCATGATAATCGACCGAATGAACAAAAAGAACATTAAAGCATGATTTATCGTGTTGGAATCATGTAATGTCATCTTATAAAAAATAATAATAACATAAAGATACGCACTTACGCGAATGAGAATACGAAAGATACAGGTACTTCGTGCTTGTCAGTTTTCATTGGATAATTTTAATGCATCATTAATTTTATTTCAGTGTAATTTGGTGGTCAGGTTGAAACATGCGCGTTTAAAGAGACGGCTATGACACAAACTTACGACTATAAGAACGTAAACAAAAGTATCATAACCACTTAGCAACATTTGTTCCAAGGATTTACTGCTTGTTTACTGCTTGTTACGGCCGAATGCTGCCCGCCGATCAAAAGTCTATCACACCCTCTCTTTATCTTTATCATTGCAGAATACATCATCAATGAAAAGTTTAGAATCACTTTATGTTTCATAGAACCTGATAAATTAAAAAGATTGCAAGTTAGAGTTTTTATTTTAATGAAAAATCTATCAGAATGACAATTACTATTATTATTTGTGGTATTGTATAAAAAAATTAAGTTGCCTTTTTTAAAAACATATTTCATAACATAATTATTCGTAGTTCACATTTATTCATAATTTTCTATACAAAAGTTTGAAATTAATTGATCTCCTGCAGAGAAATTTAGTATTAAGAAAGCAAAAGTTTTCAGCTTAAAATTTCTTTATCTTGGAATATTTTTCGACCGAAACTCTATTAAAATAAAGAAAATCGTTATTAATACCCGTGTCATATTAATAAACTATAGAGTAAAGTTTTAGGATTCTTTTCTTGAAGATTGGAATTTAAAGATTAAGTGGTATCCTAGAATTCTGTTCACTTGGGATACTTTCTAGTTAAAGATCTAAATCCAAATAAATTATTTCCGATATCTATGAAATTAATTTCTATAGAATGATTAGCGATTTAACGAGAAACTGACTTAAAATGTTTAATTGGTCGTGAGTGGATACAATTGTGTTACGGTAAATCACAGCTTCACTAGAGCTGAAGGGGAGCCAAGGAGAATTATTTATGAATTATTGCTCGTTGCATAATCTCAAGGAAACGGCGCACAACATTGTTAATGTTCTTTTAATTATTGTACAATGTCCATTACCTACGACTAATTGTTTCATTCTTCAAAATTTCCTACTTGGCATCTCCCTAGTGACTCGTGCAAACGTAATGCCATTTCATTTTCTATGTAAATCCTAAATAAAATCTGAAAGTAATTCTCTGTTCTATACAGATACGTACGTATGTGCGTATGTATGTCGATTTAATCAAAAAACAGCATAGGTTGCGTGAAATGACGATGATAAAATATGTTAGTACGGTTGTTCAGGAATATCTAAAGAGAATTCTTCGTTATAGAAAATTCCAATTTCCAGTCAATTATACAGTTACCTGTCTGATAAAAGAACGATGTAGATGATATAGATTTACAATCAATATTACAGAGAGTAGGGAAATATGATCATTTAGACATTTTAAACATGATCGTGTAATAAAATCTTCAAAAATTGCAATTATCGCATATTTTCCAATATCCAGCCAATTATATAGCACATTTCTAGCAGATAATATAGAAAGAGAGATATTTTAAGTCTGATTATGTAATAAAACCTAACAGAAATTCTTTATTCTAAACGTTAGAATTACGCGAATACCTGTGCGACAAAGCAATAATATAGGTAACTTAAATTTATGATACAGGAGAAAGAATAATAAATGTAGTCTTTCGATCGAGATAGAACAATTTGTCAAAGCACGTAAGCAGACATAGACTTGCATTTGCTATTAGTTGCAACGCCAGCACCGATTAATCAACCGCTTGATGTATATATTACCAGTGACGCATAATCGCGCGTGACGCTGTGGCTTGCGTTTGACTTCGCGTTTTTTAAGCTGAAATTCATTCGATTCGCAACTGGAACTTCCAGATTGCATTGGGAATCATCCATCCGTACGATTTTCGTCACACGATCTGTAACGAACAGCTTCATGAAACTTTAACGACGCGTCGTCTCATCTGATTGCACTATTACACTTCTTCTCGTTTGTTCGTGTTTTTCCTCGTTTCGATCACGAGCGAAGCTGTGCAACGTAAATTGTCATCGTATTTTTCGAGTTTGAATCTGCAGGTGTAAAGAAGACTTGCAAGACAAATCGATACGATTCTAAATTCACGCTTGTGCTTAACATCGCTCGATGCAGAATAATCCAATTGGAAACGCGTGTAACGCAACGCAATGTTAGTTAAGTATTACGAAACCAGCAGGAAAACTTACAAATGAATTTTAAATGGATTAGTTTATGATCGTAATCTTATATTCGCTGTTCAAATATTGTTTCATATTTACTGTTTCTTGTACTACTCTTATTGAAAATTGTTGTGGACATAATTAGTCTAGTATTGAAATATCAGACGCATATCGTTCAGCTATCTTTGCCCTTTGATGTTCTTCAGAACAATTTTATCTTCTATTTAGAATAACTTAACTATTTTAATTGTCAATGTGATGGATTTCAGATTTTTTGTTTTTTCTAATTATTAAAATTATACACGTAGATGCTTTCGACGAAACACAGAATACAAAGAATGAACAGAGAAACATAAGTAATTATAATAATCTATACATAGTGTATTTAACTACAAACATTTTGCAGGTCGTTGATTCTAATGCTAAGTCGAATGTATTAATTAAAAGTTTGTCTTACGTGTTTGTGTCTTATTATTTGAATTGTCTGAATAGAAGAATGTTATCAAACATGAACGATACTATCAAGAAAATTATACAACAGTTAGGAAATTGTTCTTTTTATCTTGTAATTATCGTTTCGACAGGTTAATAGTCATTTGGGTTAGTTGAGATATATCTAAATCTGTGACAGATATTTTTTAAGATAGTGTCATATTTCTTCCATCTAATTTCTCCAACAATCTTCCAAATTAGATATATTTATTAAATTGTTATATGATCGTTAATTTTCATTGCTGTCGGTTGATCTCTCAAAGGATAGCCATTTTTTAATAAGGATGTTGGGCTGCACGAACAATGCTGAGAAATTGTATAAAACTATATGAATTATGAATATGAATTTTAATATCGAAGTAATTATTTCTAATCTAAATGATTAATTCTTATTTATATAAATAATACCCGATATAAATATTAAAATAAAGTTTAATTCTTATTAAATTTAATCAGAGGGATTATTACTATTGGTTAATTCAAATATGGCTATTATTCTCCAAAAAGGATGATCGCAGAGTCATTTTTGTTATGCTTGAAAAAATACGTGGAAACGATGGAAAATGATGGGGATATGGATGAATGTTTAGAAATTCAAGGTCGGTTCTCGTGGCTCGTCGTGTTCAGCTTCAATTAGTTTAATTCAAATTTAACGACGTGATTGTAACATGGTCGGGGCGAATGGTAACTTCTAACTTATCTAACGGTAGCTAATTGGATAATCGTTCCGAGTGGCGCACATTAATCGCGACTTATTCTATGAATAGCTGCTTTTGTTATTGTCTTGTCTCTTTATGTTCCTGTTAGAATGGCAAATTACATACATCATCGATCATTCGTTATATCATTCGCGATTGTCAGAATTGTTATCGGGGATTTATTTGTTATTAAAAATTTTCTTTCCTTTTGAATATCATTTGCATTCTGTATATCTTTACGTATTAAAATTTTCCATAAATCCGTAAACATCCACGACTGACACACGGTGGATTAACGGGAATAATATATGTATTTATGAAAAATGTATAGCTATAAAAATCTACGGAATAAATGTGACATGCAATGGAAATGTGGAAAAAATAAAGTGTCTTTGAACGAAACAAATCTCTGCTTGTTCCATTTATTTTGCATAAATATTCGTAGTTCAGTTATCGTCATGACGTTTCTGACAACGATGACTCGAGTAATTGGAATAATACGATCTAATTTGTCATTCCGGAAAAATGGCAAGGCGAAAACACTTGTTTTCCCAGCGACTTACTAAGATTCGAAGAATTCCACGGTGTTTTAAGAATTTTTCGTGTATGATGCATCCATTCGTGATTGCAACATTGAATCTGACAATGAGCACATACATACTACGTTGTACTTTGCATATCAAGTTGCGTGGGTTATCGGTGCACGTGTATGCGATAGTTTGTTTATGCTGGGAAATCGACCAATGTGCATTACTTTACAATTTTTTCATTTTATTACGCTCCTTGGGCGTTATTTATGTAATTATTCATGCAATAGCGTAGTAATCTGCAAAAAGGTATAACACTGTACACCGTCGCTGTTGAGTATATTTTTAACTTTATCCGGATTAGTATATTGATATAGCATTATCATGACATTTCTTAAATTTCATTAATTAAAAAAGAAATTAAAGTGTATTGTTTTGACCTGTATATAATTTTAAAATTACATTTATGAAAATACTTTACCATCGTCCCATGTGTGACGTCTTAATATTATGTTTTATTTAATTTTAGCGTAAATTATATACTTAATTAATTTAAACAATCAGATCGAAATATACGGGAAAAAGTGGAACATGATCTATAGCAAGCCTTCTGCTTCGGTCTTCAATGGCAGCAAATGTGTTAATTTTATATTTATACATATGTATACGGATATCTATTTTATATTTATACCGTCTCTAAAAAAGTATTCAAGGAACACTAGTAATTGACCTAAATTATCCCTCCCTACGGATTTTTAATTTAAAGGACTAATTACGCAATCAGAGTTGACGTATCTAATATCGGAGCTGTATTAGAATTGATTGGATATCGGTGCAGCAGCAGGTATGCTGATTGTTGCTAAAATTGTGCGAACTAACGGCAGTACCATACGATCAAGCAAATTACAGCATAAAATACAAGGAGATTTTTTGTATTTTTATTAAAAATCAAGTCATTTTTCTACGTAAGATATTCTGAAATTAAATATTTTTAAATATAACATTTCTGCTTGTATAGTGGCGTATGCATGAACGTTATTTACTTTCTACCGATAATCCTTCTGCATTTTTATTTTTCATTGCCTATTGCCATATTGATGTGACATTCAATTGGAGGCAAAGTACTATTCATTCATATGTAATATGTTATTTCAATAATTAAAATTGTGACTTTATTAAAAGGAATAAATGACGCGTTTTTCGCTATATAACATACATATACGTAGGAAAAAAATTGATACTATTATGATTATGGTACTTGTACTGTATTTATCATAATTTCCTTTCGATATAATTAATGCTTGTATTATTATGGACACCTCCTGTCTATTGATCTCAATTCTTTTTCTAATAATCGACACTGCTTTGATCATATTTAACGTATTTATCCCCATTTTTATTTAGTAATTAATAACATTCCATTAGTTTGCTTATACTGTATTTACCATAAATTTCTTTGAACAGTTGGCATTATTACTATTATGATTATGATGGTTTTAGTGTAATCATTTGTAGTAGTATCGATTCTTTATAGCAGCACATTTCTCTAGAATTTTCTGAAGTTTTTCAATATAATAGCCACAGTGTTCAGTATTTACGTGTAATCTTCTTTTCACGATCGTTAACTCTTCTTATCGCGATGTTTCCAGTGTATTTACTTGTAACTTTTGCAATATTTGATATTTTTGTTAACAATGCCACTTTCAGTATGTTCGTCCGTAATTATTTCCCACAGTTAACACAATCTTTCAATTGTATTTATTTCGAGATTTAATATTTTTTTCAAAACCATATTCGCCAATGTTACCTCTGTATTTTTTGAAGTCACGCTGTTTCCAATTTCTTATTTACGATTCTTTCAGCGTAAATATCACCTACCCGTATATTTTGCTTTACGAATTATCGCGTTTTTACTCTTACGGGAATCCCATGCAGTTGGAGGAAATTGGAAATCCCGTCGTCGATACGCAACTATGCGTGACATTTTCCTGTTGCACTCACGCGACATACTATTCACCGGTGTCGTGCGTGTCACTACTTCTTGGATTTCAGAGGTCATTGCCTGATCGTTGAATGAACCAGTGGACAGGCGGTGAACGATCTTGTACACTCTAATGCTTTAGAGAAATACCAGATCGATATACCGTTACACGTATGTGAATGAAGCAATCTGAACAATACAAGTTCATTGCGGTTTTCTTTTGATTATGTTCTTAAATTCTTATCAAGATTTTCAAAGCCTGATTTTATCTAATTTTCATTCAATTAGTATTTGTATGTTTACTTTAGGATCTTTGCAAATTTTGTTTAAATATCTAACTACTCAGTGATATTTGTATGAAATATTATGCATAATATATTTAGTATTTAATTTCATTATATGTAATATTTATTATATTTAATATATAAATATTTATTAATATAATGTATAATGTACAATATATATACATGTATGTATATATTATAGATATAGTAATTCATTGATATATAGATATATTAAACAAGAAAAGAAACTAGAAACGTGTCGAAGAAAGTGTTGCAAAGGAAAGATAAAAAATGTAAGAACTTTATACTTCTATTAATGTGTACACCAATGATACTTTTTCTTCACTTGACTTTAAGAACCAGTTGTTCGTCTACTTAGACTGAACATCGATGATTTTAATGCCGTTTGATGCAATAATATCGATCGTATGAATAACGTTACGCTGTAATTATTGCACTAGATATATTTTACTCGTTGGAAGCTCAAGTTGATCAATTCCACTGATCTTTTAGACCTTACGATTTCACAATCACAGTCTCTAATGAGCGCGTCATTTAGATAGTATAAACGATAAAAAGTGAAACAAGTAAAGTGAAACACAGAATTTCATACGAATTTATTTTATCAGTTTCAAAAAGTTGCCATTTCTGATGATATTATTGTTGCGTGTGAAAGTTGTCCTAATTTAATTTATTTTTGTTCGTTCTCATAATATTCCGACATTCCTTTCTCCACTATAATTCGCGATAACTATTTCCAAGAAAAGGTGCAGTATCCAAGCATGGATAATTACGCGAGAAAGAGAAGTGTTGTGTGGTATTCGGCTCAGTGAGGAGGATGAGGTCGATAAAATTGACCTTGGCGTTTCTTATCAACTTCGCAGAGATTATCAGCCGCGGAACAAGATGCAGATTGACACTTCCGGCAGGAGGAAGCGTACATGTAAAAGCTATGGGGCGAGTGTTACCGCGGATGTGATAAATTAAGATTGTAAAATAGGGTTATGCCCAGCGTGGAGAGAGATCAACTATTGTTCTCGCCACTTGACCCAATCAGACGTTCAATCAAAGTTATGTAACACGCAAAATACTCGACGATCATCGGTCGCGTTGATCAAAACAACGACTGGTAAACCTCCTCATTTATCCAGCGTTTAAATCAACCCACGAATTTCATCATTTTTTACAACATTCAATTTTTCATTCCAATTTTGTACGATTGCAAAGGAAATTCTGCAAAAATTCAAGGAAAATCACGAGAAATACAGCACTGGCATTTTTATCTATTTGATTTTACGCGATTCCTTTTGAATTTATGGTGCAGAAAGTGCAGAAAGAGGAAAGGGAAAGGAATTATTGGAATTTTTGTGGTTTTAAAGATGACACGGTACTCTGAGAATTTTTTGGATAGAACGAAAAAGTTACGAATGCACTGTGGATTTTTATACACTTAGGGGAAATTTAAAAGTTTAGGAATCTACAAAGCGCACATAATACGCAGAAAGATAAAGGATATTCGAGATGATTGTTGTAACATTTAATAAGGAAAATTAATTTTTATGCAATTTCCGTTTCATTAATAACGTCAATGAACATATGAAATTGCACAAAAATTCGCAATCTGGTCACGAGAAGTGGGATATTGGAATTTAGGTAGTTTTAAAGGAGATGTGGTATTCTATTCAAATGTTTGAACAGCGTAAAAAAAGATCATGAACTTCTTATCAGAACTTTTTAATGCTTTCCTAATTGTTTGATAGTACAAGATACAATCGTCAAAATATTTCAAAGATTCGAGAAACTTCTTCCTTAAAGAGATGACTTCATTCAGCTTCAACGGTAACTGCATCGATTCTCACGGCAGGTACCATTAAGCTTGTATTATCTCTCACATATTTACGTATTCATATGCTATATATATACAGAAATTTCCGTAATCGTACGATGTTAAAATTGAAATATTCTTTCGAGCGTTTACATACAAGGCATATTGCCATCGTAAATGTAAATTTACACAGGACTCTGTGGTGAAATCCAAACGAAACTATTAAGCATTATGAAACATCGTTCCCCTAAAGTTTGACATTTATTAAATTGTAAGCAACTGCTGCGTACGAGCATAATAATTTATTAACAGCCAGCAGCTCTCAGGAGAAAACTTAACAATTTTGTGATAAGTAATAAGAGCAATCGTTTTTACTTACATATATTAAATTCATTATTTCTATAATAGTTCCTTTTATTCATGCATACTTCTCTGATACGTATATCGAAGATGTATAGTACTGGTCTTTATTTTGATGATTCAAATACCTATAATAAGAATAATAATACTCTAGTTACTTGACACTTGTGTACTTCGTTTATATAGTCCTTTTATCCGCATAACATCGAATCTAGTGACAAAGATGGTACTAGTATTTTTTAGTAATATTTATCGTTAATTCATATATTTTAATAATATTCGTTTATTATTGCTACACATCGTTCAAAGTATTCGGACACTTAACACGTTTACTACGGCGTTCACTTTTTAAAAAGACTATCGTATTTCGCGGTACGGGACAAATAGGCTACGTAATGCACTTTCGTATTTGGCGATATGGGGCAACAGTGACCCGTAGCAATTTTGATCGAATGACCGTATTGTCCTTTTCGTAATTCCGCACTTCTTTCGACATATTTTTCGTATTGTTCTTCCATATTTGACAGATTTATGAAATATACTACGATATAATAAAGTGGTCATCTGTTGATAACCGGGGGCGTTGTTCCATTCTTAGCGCTACGTGACAAATAAGCCCCGTACAACAAATCGTTACAATCGTTAAATTTTTCGCACTAATTAGGCGATTTATGATTTACAACTATATTATGTTACTTTACCCTGCGGAGACTCAGTTAATTTTTGTATCGTTGATAAATGTTGAAAAATGAAAGAAATAGTAGCTACGCAAATAGCGAAGGTTTAATGAAAAAGGGGCTACCCAGAAGGAAAGTTCGTTACGGGGCCTATACGTCCTATACCGCAGTCTAGTAACTAGAGTCTAGTGAGTAGAGCCTAGTAACTAAAGTTTAGTGACTAGAACCTAGTAACTAAAGTTTAGTTTCTGGTTGATATGAGTACTTTAGTTGATATTATATATTGTCAATTAATATTTTTAACATTTTCGTCTAATATTTTTTTAGCTTTTTCTCGTTTTTCTCTTCTTTTTTTAGAGTTAGTTTAAAGACACCGAATAATGGTTTAAACTCATTTCTATATATTTCAACAGCGATTTTTCAACGATTTTCAGTAATTTTGCAGTGAGAGGATTAAAGGATAAACTATTCTTTTGTAAGAAAGTATTCTCAGTGTGTACTCATTCCATTTTTCTTTCGAAATAGAGAGAGAGAGAGAGAGAGAGAGAGAGAGAGAGAGAGAGAGAAAGAGAGAGGGAGAGAGACAAGGAGATAAAAGCAAACAGGCAACTTGTTGACATTTTGCTGATATTTGAGGTTTTCCATCTATTCGATGAAGATTGAGGTTACTTGTTGAAAGTTTCCGCGAAATGTAACGCGCTAGGTTGAATTGAGAGCCAGCCAGTCGTACACTTGTTCCAATCGAAATTGAATCTTTTTCCAACGAGTGAAACTAAATTGAAAGTGACTAGATCGGAAATTGAAGGCATTTTGATCGATTCGAATGAATTTGGACCGATTTAAATGTATTTGAACTGAGTGAACCGAGTTTGAGTTGGTTTGCATCGATTACAAATGGAAATGACGACTGTTGTCAAACGATTCCGAATCTCACACAAATCAATCGATTAGAGAATCGATCGAAATTCGATTGAACAAATCAGACTAAAATCGATTTAATCGAACCAATCACTTCAAATCAAGAAGAATCGAGACAAGCTTGTTAATCCTAAACCTACCTTAACACGTTAAATGGAGAAGATTTTGATTTACGAAGTAATGATTCCTATATTCCGCATTGAAAAATACTAAAAACAACTTTTTTCACTTGGTTTTCCTTAAAAAGTGGCTACAACACACGTCAGATTTCTGAGAAACATAAAAAAGAAGTATTGTCCACATGTATCTGAACATCGTCACTGAACTTCTTCCACTTCGATACACATATCGACATCATACTAAATGTGTTAACTATGTTAACATACAGTGCCGTGAATAATTATAAGCCCAAACCTATTTTTAGATTTTTCACAATATTAAAACAAAAATTGACACAGTCTTTTATATAATTTCATACTGTCATATAATACAAAACTGGAGATACGACGTGTAAAATCTTTCTTCTTTAGAAATTTATAAAAAATTAAATTTTCTCTTAAAATTACGTTTTGAAAAAATCACGCTATGAAAAAAATATGAACTTGATGTTAACTTTGTTACGTTCTCATTCAATATTTAGTGAATTTCTCTGTATTTTATATTACTTCTGTTATCTATTAACTAATTTAAAGCTCCGTTTTGAATAACCGGTCATACTTGTTAGAGTTCCCCACAGATTCTCGATAGGATACAGATCAAGGATCAATGCTGGCCATGGTAATAATTCTATTCCAAAATGTGGGAAACAATTTTTTGTAGTGGCGACTGTATAAATGGGAGCGTTACATTGTTGAAAAATTGTTTCCTTGTTTGCTATTTCGGTTATGAAATTTCGTCATAAGACAACTCTTCATATTCTATAGCGTTCAATCGACCTGTTACAAAAACAATCATTGAACATATCCAGATATGATCAGTGGTTTCCTGCGTACATTGAAGAAATAATGAAGAAAGGATGAAAAATGTGTTTGAGTCTATAATCACTCGCAGCACTGTAAATCATTTCTAAAATAATTCGATCCGATTCAAACCGATTCAAACCGATTCAAACGGATTCAAACCGATTCAAATCGATTCAAATCGATTCAAACCGATTCAAACCGATTCAAACGGATTCAAACCGATTCAAACGGATTGAAACCGATTCAAACGGATTCAAACGGATTCAAACTGATTCAAACCGATTCAAACCGATTCAAACGGATTGAAACCGATTCAAACGGATTGAAACTGATTCAAACCAATTCAAACTGATTCAAACCGATTCAAACCGATTCAAACCGATTCAAACGGATTGAAACTGATTCAAACGGATTCAAACGGTTTCAAACCGATTCAAACCGATTCAAACGGATTCAAACCGATTCAAACGGATTCAAACGGATTCAAACGAATTCAAATGATTCAAACGGATTCAAACGGTTTCAAACCGATTCAAACCGATTCAAACCGATTCAAACGGATTCAAACGGATTCAAACGAATTCAAATGATTCAAACCGATTCAAACCGATTCAAACCGACTCAAACTGATTCAAACCGATTCAAACCGATTCAAACTGATTCAAACCGATTCAAACCGATTAGAGACGATTCAAGATCAATCAAAAGTAAAAAGATATCGCGTTACCGAAATATTCGATTCGTTTAAGTGTGTGACTAGCTTTAGTTTTTGAGATTGCCTGCCATCGAAAAATCCCGTCAGACGCTTTTCTCTGAAATGGTGCTTCTGTTACTGTCCCTCCTCTGCAACGTACGTTGGTGTCTTTGGGTACGGACAGGTGGTTCCCTGTCGCTACCAACTCTTCTCAGACTAGTGTCTCTTTCGATACGAGCGTTTTTCGGTGGCACTGGACCACGAATATTTGTGTAGACCACGTAAACGGCTAGAATCCCGACCACGAACATGGCCACACCGACGCCGCTTACCGTGCCAACCTATATATCATATAATCAATAACAATTTCATTCTTTTATTTTAATTATCGCAATCTATCGGAATATTATTCTACGATATCCTATAATTTGTGTCTGATTTCTCATTATGGAAACTTGCAATTTAATTACCTACAATAAGTTGTATACAAGGCTGTACATTAGGTCGATGATAGACATATGCCATTTTAGGTATCCATTTTCTATTACGTGTCTTTTTGGAATGTCTATTTGGAATTACGTTACTTAGGTCGAAATAACTTCAAAGTAACTAGCTTCGTTTATACGAATATGAAGCCTGAAGTCAACCCATTTGTATTCAAGTAAATAAAACCCAATCTAGATTAGTCAAATTCAAGTTACTTGACTAATCTGAACGAGACTTAACTCATTAACATGCACAGTCATCTGCCGAGTGTGAAAAATTTGAACAACGACTGTACAAACAATGAAGCCCTAAATGAGAATTGCAGAACAATTGGTGTAGGTTAATAACTGAACAAATGACTAACCATGGTCCACCACTCGGTGTTATCTATCTCAGAAACGAGAACCTGAGCGGTCTCGTCGTCGTTCTCGTGCAACATCTTGATCTCCTTCGGTGTGGTAGCACAGCCAGTCTTCACCCCTTTTTCCTTATTGATCAACTTCTTGAACGCTTTAGGCATTACATCTTCGTCATCCTCGTTATCGTCATCCTTATCATCGTCCTTTTCATCATCGTCATCTTTGTCGCCATCGTTGTCGTCGTCGTCGCCCCAATGTAATTTTACCTTGTTCTTGCTGACGACGATCGTGCCTATTGTCTGTAGATCCGAGGTCTTTACTTTCATCGACAGCTCGAGAGAAGCAGCACTTGATTGCGATTCCTTCGCGTGACCCGCGATTACGTTCGACACAACGTTGTTCCAATCCACGACGTTCACCTGGCTCTTGCACTTCTTCTTCTTGCTACGAGCAAGTCAAACGATTCATTCAATTTTTATCTCGACGAAGCGTTCAGCTTAGATCGCTTTTAAGATATTGCCGATGCAAAGTGGAAGAAGATAGGTTTGGAATGTTAACCTTTTAATTTGCCAATTATAATAACAGATTATTATAATTAATTTATTAATATATATATAATTTATTATTAATTAATTATTAATAGACGTCGATAGATCACCGTATAACGAACGGAAATAATTTCTGTCGTGGTATTCGTAGCACGTTGATGAGATTTCGCTAACTAACGCTTGATTCGATCAAACTCGATAATTATCCTGTCAATTAATTAATCTAATTACACGTTGTTTCATGTACGATAAATCTTGTTTTTACAGGAGAATGAAAAAGGAAATGACAAAATAAACTTTGACAAGCTACCTAACGCTTGAATCTTATTTCAAGATTATCAAATTGATCTTAATTTATACCAATTTGCATTCCATGAAAACTGCTCTGCAAAATGAGAAAATTTATGATTAATACGTTAGCGACTAAGTTCTACATTAAGATCAAACTCTGATACTTTAATTTTGCTCTAAATATAGCGAAAGATTTAAATACGAGTTTTAAATTAGAACGCTTATACAATGCAATGTTATTATTAATATGTTGTATTTGTATTTATGTGTTGTATACTATTGACGAAAAATCTGGGATCATCACGTATTTCATAATATTGAAACATCGGAAAGAAGTTAGGTGAGAATGTTATGTTGTCTTTCGTCAAAAATCTATCGAAATAAAAGAAATTACTATTGATGTCTCATCAATTTCGAATCAGCTGTATTGTATTAATTTCTATAGACAACGTTATTTGCCACAAAGGAAATCCTAAGTAATATTTAATTAAATAATATGTGTCACTTATTAATCATCGTCGTTCACATACGTGACTCGTAAAATTAATAGCCTAATCGTAAATAACAGGTCGCTTATTATCGGTAGTCGTTCATAAATATGTGACTGATAAAAGTGAGCGTCTGTTTGAATTTTGAATCGGCCGATTACGTAACGATGTTTTCAGTGTTGAAGATGTAAAGTATAAGCATAGTTTGATTATCTTGGCTGGGGCTTTTTGCTTCTTACATAGTTAAATGCTGTGAATTTATGCCATGGGTGACTGTGTATTTTGCAATTTTTTTCACGGGAACAGGTGATTAACGAGTAATCAAATGGTCATGCTCACCACAGCGTGTCTAACGCTTTCGCATACACCTTTATCGCGTCCTCAAGCCATCTAACTTCCCTCAGTTCCTCCGAGTCGTATTTCCCGGTATCTTTGCTCGACCACCATTTCGACTTCTCTACCCTCGCTTCTAATCCTGGGAATTCGTTCCTGAAAAGAAAAAGAAAGTTCACGAAATCTTATTGCCGATGTTGATCGAATTTTTCTATGTATATATTTTTATGTATTTTCATATAAATTCTACGTACATGTATATTATAATACATATAATTATGTATTATAGTACGTACTGTTAGGTTGAGTAATAAGTTCACTCATCGGTTCCTGAAAGAGCACGTTATTACAATTTTCACATAAGATCTACCGAGTCCTCTTTAGTATTATTATTTCTTTATTAAAAAAATTAAAGAATTAAAAAATTCAGAGACGTATATTTTATATTTTTACATTCTTCAAATGTTTTTATACCATTCTTCTGAAGGCTATAAAAACTCACCAGTGAAATGTGAACAAATTTATTGCTCAACCCAATATATAGAATTGGGTATAATAGCTAAATATATTATATAGATTTAGATATAGATATGTTCGATGTATATTTACACTGTTATCATCTGTTTGACAAATAAAAAATTCGAAGAAATTGTAATTATCAGCATCTTTTATATATATATATATAATTATGTTTGTAATTATAATTTTATATAATTTCTTAAATATAATATAAGAAATATAGAGTAATATATATATATATATAAGAAATGCTTATAATTATAATTTCTTTGAATTTTTGATTTGTTTTATTTGAAAAATTGTTTATACGAAAGTTGTCTGATTTCACGAGAGAAACTTAATAGAATATTTCTGTATACATTTGTATGTATATTATAGAATATTTGGAGACACCAATCTTTATGGGGCCACATTTTAAAACGGGTCTTCAAATGTATAAATGAAGCTCTGTTTGGATATTTGGTACATTTCACTTGTTACATACAGAGATTTTAATATCAACATGTTCCTCGTGTTTAATAGAATTGTATATTTCCTAGAATTTTTATTGTGTATTTTAAGATGCAATCATCTAAAGTATACTTATATGTGTTTCTAGAATCGAATTAAATTTCCTTTTTTGTAGAAGTTTCTGACAGGTATGAGCGGATAATTAATAGCAATGATTAAATTACGGAAACGCTAATTTAACATATAATGATCTTAATAACGAAAATGAGAATAAGATTATTAAATTACGAATAAATCAGACTTTATGTTCTGGAAGATCTTCGTGGAATATCCTGCTTTTTATGGTTGCATTATTTAGATTAAATCTATGAAAATTGAATGAAACATCTCACGTATATATAGTAATTGTTATTTTTAATATCTTTATTATCGTGTAATTTCCATGACTCCATTAAAAACATATATATAAGCAATTACATCACGTCCTTGACAATCCGTGTTTGACTAAAAAACAACTCCCCTTCATTTTTTAATTATTATATCTTGCCTCAATATTACTCTATATTTCTTATATTATATTTAAGAAATTATATGAAATTATAATTACAAACATAATTATATATAATATATATATATAAGAAAATACAAAATACAAAACATTAGAACTGCCACACCAGTCAAATTGATTGGGTTTTCAATTTTATTTCAAATTTCTACTTCATCTTATATTTTTTTTCTGCAATGATGTAATGATTTTCTCAACGATAACTAAAAGAATAATACAATGAACTTTATTTCGTTTTTTATGTATTCAAACTCGAAATAATTTTGTATCAAGGCTACTTATACCAATACCAGTCAAAATAATTGGTACTTGTCAAAGCGTAAAAGGATGCTGCAATCTGATCATCGAACCCCAATTAACCAGTTTCCTCGTTTTGTACAACTTGCCACACGTTTTTAAAATTTTTACCGCGTATCATTCGATATGATGATATCATCAGTTATCAGGAAAATTGCGGATCGATCTCTAGATCGTTAGATGTAGATACAATTTTATAAATGTGTCATCCCTCGTTTAGGGATCATTTTAGGGATTATCGTTGATAATACTAAACATATACTACATAACGTGGAATCCCTTCCGTAAGAAAGTAATAAATCAATAAATATAAAAGTATTCTATTATTACGTATTTTTTAAAGACCAGTTATTTTGACTAGTTTTGATAGAAATAGCTTCGTGTTAACTATCGGTAGTTCTAAGGACACATTAAATATATACGATAAATCGATCGAAAACAGATTAAAGAAAAATAAAATGTAAGTATAAAATACAATCTATTAGAACGACGTTTGAGTAATGATAGAATATAGCGGTAGAATTTGCAATTGTAACAGTCACTAATCAGGTGACAGAACGTCAGATAGGTAGGTGCTAATGAACTCGGTATGGTCGCGTGCTTATGTTCGCTTGTATTTATATTTCTATTAACCGCTATCTATTATCTTGGTATTATATGCAAAGGCTAATTGCACGATTAGGCTTATTTCCATGAATAATAGATCGCCGCTATAATGACGATACATTGAATGTAAAATGCGTCTCGGTGACACAACCTGTCGAATAGCGTACTACGAACGTAAGCGTAATTCATTCGATCGAAAAACAATTTTTATCTTTATTTTTATTTTATGCTAATTTTTAATTTGTTCCTTCGTTTCCTAAAAATTGTTTCCTCGTCCCCTCGGAACCTAGCACCAACGTTGATGCTTTATCGCGAGATAACAGATTATATGTATCGAAACTATAATACGTGTATTTTTTAATCATCTCGTTTAATTAGTCACTACACTAATGTTCTAGCGTATACTGTAAAAACGTGTGATAGTTGCTTTATTATGTTTTAGTTGTTGCTGCATTATGTATTAGATAATTTCTGTATTATGCTTTAACTTCTGTATTAAAAATTATTATATAATGGATGAATTATCGTGATAAATCTGATTAATATGGATAACGTAGTAGTATATACTGTTCAAAATGCAAATATAACTAATAAATGTAAGCGTGTGAAACCGTAACGAAAAGAATATTAAACGAATTTTTGCAATTCTCTATCGTAGTTAGAATGTTAAGAAACAGAATTCGCTGATGCAGTTTGGTTAAAGAAAATTGCAAATGAATTGCTGCATTAACGCAGCATTGGTTCCTGCTGGATAAAGATACGTTTTTAATTTTCACAATAAAAGAAAAAGAAAAGAAAAAGAATCAATGTAATCGTGGTAACAGGAAACTAACTCGTTGGAAGTTCGATCCGTTCGGTAATTAATTTTTTGTCCCGCCTTTTTCTTCCTGGATCCAGCGACTGATTACGTACACGATATTTATGATCACGTTAATTATACTTAACAGTAAACTCGTATGAAGTTTGCACAATCGGCACGCGATCTGCTGAAGCGTTTTGTTACGTGCGTTTGTATGAGTCAGACGTCGACGCAGGATTTCCATTGTTATGATGACACCTGGAGAGGAGAGAAAGGGAGAGAAAGAGAGAAAAAATATGCTATTGTATTAATAGCCGGAGTATTACGCAACAATAGGTCAGTATGGCTACCGTTTGCTCACGAATGATCGTGAGTGAGAGATAAGCTGTGATAGATCGATACGATCGGCAATTCTCGGTTTGAACTTATGCAACTTCGACATTTCTGAGTTACACAATTGACACGGTCGATACATTGGAAGATCGCAAAAACCATATAGATTAAATTAATTTCTAGGGTCGACGAACGTTTCTATGTTTGTCAAAGTGGATTCGTAAAACTTGGTTTTGAATAATTAATTAATACGATTAAGGGAAAATTGTAAAGTTTATGAATTAATTTATTTTATAGGATCAATATATTTCTTTATATTTGAAGATTTGAAAAATAAGTGTTTGACCATTTCAACTTTTGCAAATTATGCGGTTAATATAATCTACGTGCACCTGAGGAGAGGTAAAATTTATGTAAAATTGTAAAATTTAAATTTTAGATCGATAGAATTTTCTGTGCTCCGAAATTTCAATAATTAAGAAACAAATTTTTCTCAAATTGGAAACTTGGTTTTCCTACATTTTTTTCATAGATGCTAGGTACCAGACATCACTAGACATGGAATTCCGATGAATCGTCGTGTCGCGTCGGTTAGATGAATCAGAGAGTCGATGAAGGTCCAGTCGAACAAACGAGACGTGGAAAGTCTAACGATCGTGATGCACATTGTAACGTTCAGTATGGAGAACGAACGTGATTTTTCTTTGTAAATATGCGAATTGAACGAGGATTTAAAGCGACGTTTACAGCAAAGAGCTTTTGGGCAACTGAAAGTGCGAGTTGATGGGCGTTAAGCCCATTTACAATAAAATCCTGTAATCGAATTTCAATCAAGTAGAAACGATTTCCCGTTATATCAAATGAATTATGCATTGTGTACAAGAACGAATCTTCAATTCCAGTTTAATTTGTCTTTCAGTGTGTTGGCAGCGTGAATCACTAATTGATAATCAAGTTCTATAAATACACTTAATTGTTTTCGTCGATTGTAAATTGGCGGAATGGTTTCATTGGTTTCGACTGTAATTGTTAGACAGAAAATTATGTTCCTTTCATTTCCTCTGTAATCGGATTTATCAAGATAACGATTAAGATGTTTTGGAGTTTTAAGAGTAATACGTAATACTTGGAAAATTATTTGGCCTTAAATCTGATATACTGGAGTTTTTAATTAACGATTTAATAGCATCAATGATGAGTCAGCTTTCGATATAATCTTAATTACAATTTATTTATTTTCTTATTTATTTATTTATTTATAAGAAGGTGTGCTCATTAGAATGCATTTACGACATGAATTTATCGAATATAGCGACTTACAAAAACAGGAAAGAGAAAAAGGTCGAAAATCAAAATTTTATACAATATAGATGAAAAGATGTAATCGAAGAGCAGTAAATTTAGGTTCAAGGTAACGAAGAGAAGTCTACGCGGTCGGAAAAACTATTAGCTAGAAGATAAATACGAGTTAGAGATGGAAATATTTAGATTTATAAGCACGAAGGATGCGTTAAGATTGGACGGTGCAAGAATATACGAAAAGAATTGTTCGTTTGATCATTGATGATTTCATATGGCGAACTTAAATCGACGAAAAATCCACGTCCATTCAGAGATCTTAGATCAAGTAATCTTGGTGAACGATAATGAAACCCTCTGCTTATAAAGCATCGCAATCGACTGTGCTTACGACGCGAAAAAAACCTGTGTTAAATTGTTTCGAGAAGCAGCACGTATAATAAGATAAGGAAACCAGATGGGAGATGCATACTCCTGGCGGAATCTGATTAACGAACAGTATAATAATTTAATTGTCGAAGCCTATGTGAAACGGAGGAATGGCGCATAACAAATCTTAAGATTCTTGAGGATGTGTTCCGGATCTTTTCAAAGTAGAGAGAGAAGGTTAGTTGAGAGTTATAATAAAGTCGAAGGTCATAGATGATTTGAATTGAAAATAGGTTTCAATCAGTGCGCAGAGGGAGGTAGAGGCACGTTTTATTACCTGGAGTCTTCTAGAAGCAGTATAGCGTTTGTCGAGTTGACGTGCTTCAGGTGTTCTTCGAGGCGCCCTTCGCTGACGATCAGAACGGTCGCGTTCACCGGTTTGCCGAAGAATTCGTCTTGTGGCGTTCCAATATGCACGATGTGCGAGGTCAAGTCTGTTGCATATTCAAACTTTCGAATTTCCTAACTTGTGAATTATCAGAGATGGAAATGTTAAAATCTAGCGACTATTTACAAAAGGATGTTCTCCAACGATCTCGATAGCCTTAAAATATGTTGTTAAGGTGATCGTGCTGAACAATCTTTTTCTATACGTATTACCATCATGGCCTTAGTTATGTACTTTTAATACTATGCATTTCTTAGAATTTTCATTTAAATCAAGGCTGATTAGTAATAAATAGATTAGTAGATAATTAGTAGATTCGTTGCTTCATCTTATAATTAATATTATCTAACCGGAAACATCTCTGTCATTATGTCGGGAAATACAGTTATTCGATCGTCAAAATGATATCAGCGATGAAATAGAAATTCTCAGATATAACCAACGTAATACTGTTTCGTACGTCTTGTCTTTCAGCAGAATACGTCACGTACATGTTAATAATTAGAGTCAGCAGATACGTGTGTATACATGTCCCCCACACGTAACCTAGTGATAAACACGTTTTAGCATGTAAGTCACACACAAAAATATGTTTGGTAGTACGTACGAAGGATATTAATCCCAGCCAAACTATAACTTATTGATTTATCTATTTTTTATTTATATGAAATGTAATTAGCATCTATAAGATAAATTTAGCGTGGCCTATATAAAGAGTGCAGTGAAGACCAAATGAAACTGGATTTAATTGAAGTTTTTTATGAATATCCCGAAACCTAAGGCTGGACCGACAGTAGCGCACATGGGGAAAAATTGTTCGCGATGATGACTTTGATAATATATTTCAGGATCATCGAGATTGATGGGAAACACCATTTCCTACTTTGTTTTCCCGTTATAGAATTTCTGAATTGTTAAATCCTGCAACATTTCTATCGCAATTATTCTGATTTAATTTCATATAGCGATAATCCTGGCCTGATAAACTCAATAAATTAGCAATCTCACCGTCTTGATCGCCGTCATCGATCAAAACGCACAGACCCTTCTTAATTGCTGCTGTTGTCAGTTTTTTGGCAATGTTTTGAGCATCATCCTCGTCATCTTCATCCGCGTTCACCACCAACGTGAACGACTTCCACTTCAGTTCTTCCACGACTTTCAAGGTGCCCTGAAACAGAAAATCGTGTCTGGTCAACGATGATCTGAAATTCCTTTACAATGATCCATCTGCTTTCATTAATTTGCCACAGGTCATAATTCGAAAGAATCGTCACTTTTGTACGAGAATACTTTGCCACGTCTCAATAATTCAATAATTCGAAATTTCAATATTTCTCACATTTATTCTATTTAAATCTTCGTTATTTCATAAGACTCGTGTGAAATTTGCGAGAAATAACGATTAGAAAGCACGTGCTCGCGAATAGGATTAAGTAACACGTATTCGCAATTTTATTTTCGCGTCGTTGAATTTGCAATTATGCGTGTATAATATATAATATATATGTAAATTCTATAGAATTTAGAACACCAACCGACGGTTTGACTTTCCCTGTGTTTACTGAGAATTGGTCGAACGATATAAATAGAGAAGGACGGACACTTAGTAGAGAGAATAAAAGAGGATTTCGAGAAGCGAAGATTGAACAAAGAAGAAGAAAAGCAAGTTAACAGTTAGAAGGAGAAAGAGAAAAGGAATTGGAAGCAGAGAGTTTTGAAGAGGTACGGAAGAGGACTTAGAAAATCGATTCTCGAGTTTCACGAACCGATCGCCTGATTTCCAAAAATATTACACCATTACATATATACATGTAGTATCGTGGATTGGGGGAGGCTTGAAGAGGCTTGGGGGATGTCGGGCAAATTATAAACAAGCGGTTGCGGAGCATGTGCATGGTGGGACTAGGACAAAAGATACGAGGCTGAGACAAAAGACAAAGGGCTGCTAACGGACATAAACTAATTAACGGCAGTATGAGTTGAGAAGCCAGTTGAATCCGTGGTAACGAGAGTTGCAAATTAATTATCTAGTTGTCTTAATTATAATACATTATCCTGATTAGTTCACGTTAAACAACCATCGTGTCCTGTTTAATCAACATCTGTCTAATCCATTTGTTGCAAATAAACTAATTATAGCAGTAAGATACTATGCTCGGACAGTAATTCAAAGGAGATCCCGGGGCATCTCAGCTGAACGTCGGACGGTCCACTGTGGGATTTTAGTCGGTATAGTCCGACACTATCCCGTCGCTTCCATAAAGCGGGGGGAGGGGTGTCTATGAGGATTTCCAACGTATACAAAGAAAAAAGAAAGTAGTAAGATACTATATATATATATAAAACTTGGCTAGTAATAAATAATAGTAAACTGGGGTCATGTAAATGTTAATTCACACGACTTAGTAGCCAAGTTTTCGAAAGCGAACTAGCTACGTTTCTACTTCGTTAAGAATACTGTATCTAGATTTTACGAAGAAACGTGAAACATTTCCTAAATGTCATCTAGCTGGAATTAATCCTCGTGGAAAAGAACGCTGCGAACGACCCTGGATCTGGCTGATATTTATGGTTTAGCATCGTAAAGATGCATAGAATGTAGCGTAGATTACGTGACGCAGCATCAATAATCATTACGCATCATCATACGCATATTTCAATTTATAATTAATGTAATAATTTAATATTTTTGTCTTTATTGAAAAAGATGGAATGTACGTGTTGTAATGATCATGGACGTCATTGTATCAATTAATCTCGTTATGCGAAGGTTATTATAATAAGCAATTAGTCACCTGGACTAGATAAGAATCGGATTCCTTCATTAAATGATGAAGGTACGGAGAATTCGATTCTCGTCTCACGATGTGCGGCACTTTCAGCACTGACGTTATCTTGTGTACGGCTTCCGCATTTGTCGCAGTGTCTGGCCCGATAATTCCTACTCAACAAAGTAACACAACTTAGAACGAAGTATTGGGTTGGCAATTAAGTGATTGCGGACTTTGTCATTAGGTGGTATTGACAAAATTCCCAATCACTTACTTGCCAACGCGATAGAATTGCCTGCGCAGCTGTATTTCTATGTACAGTCATTTTTTAAAAACTCAATTTTATATGCATTTATGATGAAAATAAGCGACCCCTTTACGACCGTTTCATGTTAGGAAATCTAATGGCATCTTAAAAACCACTATAACTTATAGCTTTTGAAAAAATGAAAGAACAACGTATCTTTTATAAACACGATGACATAAGAATGATAAATTTAAACTTCTCAGTCAATTGCTAAAGAAATTTAACGATCACAAAGTATGCACCGTTTCTGCAAACAAATAATCAAAGAAAAGGACAAATGCGAGGATCTTTAGATGCAGTTATTTATAACGTTAATGCGATTGAAAGAAAAAAAAAAAGAAAAAAAAAAAGAAAAAGAAGGAATGTGAAACGTTATTGGTGATAAAACACAGGTATTCGAGTCACGATCGTAAATTCTTCGATCTCGGCTTCACGATTTCGCGACTAACCAAGCGACGAGCTATGTGTGCGCTTGAAACAACGCAAACAGAAGGGGATTGCAGCAATGGAAACGGGGGGATCGTGACACGTCGTACGAAACATCCTTCTTTGGCTAAGTATCAACTAGGAAAATCTCATGATCGATGTTCCAAGTTGTTGCGTTTACCTAAGTAGTAGGGCGGTTGCAAACAGCTCGTGTCTGCCCCCACGAGAGCCTTCATCGCTGCTTTCAGAGCGCCGGTTATGCTACCGCACGTGTCCACAACAGTCACTTCTGCAAAATAGTAGAAGCCATGCTTCAGTTATTCACCTTAACGCGATTTCATTTCGTTGAGCTTTCACTCGACGCTATTCGATTGAGAAATTAAGTTAAGGAATGATCTTAATTAAAATGGGGGGGTTCACGTTTGCGGATAGAAGTTATCAGATTTTCAGATCCAGGTTTCAGGATTTGGAGATCGGATTTCAATTGGATTTAGCCTCTGTTTGCTTTAGCATGTTAAGCCCAATCGCGTTAAGCTGTTATAGAATGTTATTCGTTTGAAAAATTAAGTTAGGGAATGTCTTGAAGGGTAAATATGAGGAAACTGAAGTTTCCGAAATTTCAGATTTAACGTTTTGGATTTAATGCTGGAATTTCAAGATTTCCACCCTGTTTGCTTCAAGATGTTAAACCTAATTGCGTTAAGCTTTTATGGAAGATCATTCAACTAATTAAGTTATTTATATTAATAAGATGTTTAATTCTAGAAATTCGACGTTTCTATATCCAAAGAGTATTCTAAGGATTTCAGGCTTTAGTCCTGCAGTTTTGCTTACTGTAACCCGACCGATTGTATTAAGTTTCCACATAAAGTTACATGAAAAGTTAAATTAGGAAATATGCGCTTAACTTTCAAAAATTGGAACCCGCATGCTTTGGAATTCATTCTCCTCCATAGAATTGAACTAACGTTAACGATACGTTGAATTTTCACAGAATTTTGTCGACCTAAAAATTGAGCGATCATTAGTCCTGCAAAGTCTGAGTTTTTCTGTTTTGGAATCCATTCGCTTGAATATTCGTTATCTGATAAATGTCCAAGGTGACTGGATAACGTTTCACGCAAAGGATAAAAGGAAATCTCCGTTCTCTATGATTACAATCGCTCCGAGCAAAACTAAAGAATGGAAAGTCAAAAACCTGTGGAACAATTCATTCGAAACGATATTGCCCAACACCGGAGACAACCAAGCTATTATACGATATACATTAACGTCTAATCTATTCTGCTCGGATAAGTATCAGGAATGTTTCCTTGACATCGTTTCTTTTTCCTCCTTTACGCTATTTCTTTTCCTATATCCTTTTGTTTCTTCGCTCGGCATCTTCTTCTGTCCCTGCTTATTGCCCCTCGACGATAAAAAGACAAGATCACAAACATATAATCGGATTAATCATCGTGAAATTCTAAAATCGAAATAATATTTCTCTTGTTTACCGATATCGTAACCAGCTGTCTTGTTATTGTGAATCTCTGTGAGTAACTTCGCCGCTTCGTACAGCAGTACACCTCTAGCGGATAGCTTCCTGCAGGACGCATCATCATGGATGCTTGTCAGCAGCGAAATCTGCGCGTTATTTCCACATTCCGTACGCCCGCCACAGGTACACGCGTAAATAATGCCGATTATCATCAGCAACGCCCGCATCTTCCCCATTCTAAATCCTCTCGTATCTCTTCTCTTCTTTTTCCACTTTCCTCCCCTTTGCTACTTTTAAATCCCTCGTTACGTTGTATTCTAATCTTTCATTGTTTCATTACGTTACATCTCTTCATCTTTGTCCTATTTCCTCTTTCAATATCTTCAATTCCCTGTTTCTTCCGGCTTCTCTTCGATTCTCTTCCCTTCTTCTATATCTTTGTAATCTTAGATTTAGCTCGCAATAATTACAGAATATTGACGGACGAAACACTCGTACCGCAATACCGAATACACCGTAAAATCTTGCAGCGTGAACGATTTCTTTCTTCCTCTCTTCTTAATCGTTCTCTTAGTCGTCACTGAACTATGGTACGCGGCAAGGAACGACGCGGACGCGCAGAAAAATGACGGAACGTCGGTGCGAGGCTCTCGTTACGGGGGTGAAGATCGCTGGGAGCTAATCGCGACAGGGCAGCCGTGGCCTGTTCTTCAGCAGCTTCTCCTCGAACTGTGGACCTTGATAATGAAAAGCGGAAGCTTTATATAAGGAAGCCAATACGGTATGTATTAGGCGAATTTCTAGGGTTTTAGGCCCCAATAACCACGCGCCAGGTGTTCTCAAGACGACCTTGTTATTCCCTCTTCCTCTTTCAATCCTCCTATTACACGTATCAACCCTTCTTAACATCATTCAATATAGCAACTTCGAATATTTTGTATTTTCCTTCATTTTGTTTCATTTATTTACTTTCGTTTAAATTGATCTTAGCAACATATAATTTTTTTATTCTTCAACTGCTTGAAGATTAAATTTTTATTTGTTTTATAATAGAATGTTATGTACGTTATGTTAATACGTGTATACAGGCTGTGTCAATCATATTGAATATCTCAATTAAAATTGCTACCGAAGATAAAACAAAGCGATTAACACGTGGAACGAAGTTTGTACGTATAATATCAAAGCACTATCCGGTGACGATAAGAAAAGGATATACTTCGTATTGAAGATTGTCGACATTTCTTTATATGTCAATACTCGTTTCTTTTTTTTAACGCGTTTCTGTAGAAGATACCCGGACGAGGTCAACATAGAATACACATTATTGATTTTACGGAAGATCATGTTTAAAAAATTCGATTGGTTAAATTGTATTGTTTTCTTTGCTTAAGGCTGTATCATTATATTTCATTGGTGTAACGAAACATTCGAAACAAAGAAACCACTCGTATTTCAAATTAATATCGGACAAATCTATTTGGTAAATTATTCAATTTTCTATTAACAGGCTACAATTTTCTTCTAAGCTTAATATATATATTGGTTTCCTATTTTCTACATTTATTTCAGGACTCCTTCTTTACGTTCTATAAAAACATTTTCTTGCACCGTACAAGTAGAAATCTTTCATGACTACAGAAAGCACTGGTTACAAAGAGTTGAAACCTATTACGTGAAACTATTGCTTCACTGTTCCTTTCGTTCGAAGCCTGTTTCTTTATTACGTTACAGCGGAAAACTTCCACAACCCTCTTGTTTTATTGTAGCATAATATTTACATAATGTGACGCACAATTTCGCCTGTGTACACAGAAAATATATCAAACTGGGCAATGGAATATACATATTACACAGTCGATACGACAATTACAGATACAAAGTGTCTCGTTTAACATCTCGTCAACTATATATAATAGAATTAAATGATTTCTTCATATGTATCTTTCCTCTCCGCCTTTCCATTACTGTTTTCTTATTTTACTTTTGTTCAGTCGTATGTGATCAAATTACATACCCTTTTTCAGCTATGCTTCTCTTCTGCGTCTCTTCACCACTGATTTTGTTTTACTTATTTATTTCTTATTTTCTTATTTATTTCTTATTATCTGTTTTAATGTTCGTATACACTATCAGGTTCTATATTCTATTAATCACATTATATTCTATGTTATCAAATATTATATTACGTAGCGTAGTGTAACTGACAAGTATAATAATGTAGGATTGGCTACTTTTGGGTGAAAGTTTCGTACAATGAGAACCTCCTTAATCAAGCGTAACTAACTTCGTTAGCATAGCGTATGGGACTATCGAGATTGCAAATCTTACTTGCACAACTTCACCCTTGCATAACCGCGACGCTTGATTAGAATGCATCTTCCATCGCGATTCAACGTCGTTTCTAAATGTTCCTTTTCATATATGAACGGATATTCAATACGCTTTGCATCGTATGATATATCACCAGTGAATTACAATACAGAATTAAGATTGCAATTCGAATTTCAGTAGATAAGGCGGATCTCAAGCAGATTTCTCTTAGCAGCGTTTCAATCTTCAGAATATAAGTAAGTGGGAATTTATGAATTTCTATACTGGTAAATTATTTTGAAATATCACTGTGTGTTTCATAATATTCAAAAGTTTAATGGAAGAGTCAGGTTAGATTAGAATTTTATTGAGGTTAGAACGATAAAATATTTAGGTTAGAAATAAAAATTGACAAAAATTAGCCAGAAACTCGATATAGGTATAAAGGGAAATAATTAAAACTTACCGAAAATAATATAATATGCGAATTTAATTATAGACTGCAATAAAATTTGAATTTTTCCATAATCAGTAGTTTAGTTCACATTGTATTTAGTTCTCAGCAGTATCTTTAAATTATTCATACCGTATAATGTCAGAGGCATGAGCTTTAGATGGACGGTTTAAATTAAATTCAAATTACATACAATCACTTACGCATAGGATATGAATTAATATACGTGCAGTGATATGGATAATGCACTCCGCTTAAGATACGCTTGAATTAAAAACCTCTATCTTTTATCTATACGGATATTGAAGAACGCGTCATTATCCACATACTAAGAATATGCATTTTTATCCCTTGACACGTAGGAGAGAATGGGCAAATACTGATCGCTTAAAATAAATTGCTTAAAAACAGGCTTGGATTGTCAAATTTACTAAAAATTTTATTTAAGAAATGATAACAAATAAATTAGTGTATTCTTTGTATTATGAAGCGATATGGAATGCATAAGGTTAATCATTTAAAAGAATTATCGAAAAGTACGAAAAGTTAGCTTTGACCGCAATTATTCCACAAATGGAAAAAGACAAAATTATTTACAGAATTATTAATAACATGACTATTTCGTTTATTGATAACATAGATTTGTTAACGTAACATATTTATTGCACATAAATAGACAAAAGCACAAGAATGAAGTCTTTATAAATGTAATATTAAGGAAAAAAGATTCAATTCGTCCCAGTTTTCTCTATCTGATTTTCTAATCCGCTTACACGGCGTCTGAAAAGAAAAAGGAGCTCCCAAATAAAGAAAAATCTCCCCTAATCGGCTGTACCGATCGAGAAGCCCCGGTTCCTTTTGATCGGTATTACCCGACGAGTACGCTAAGTGCATAACCTTAAATACATATAATAAAACTATTTCAATAAGATGACAAAATTGCTTCTTTGTGTTTATAGAGTAAAACTATCTCCTAGACATATTGCAAAAACTGGAAGCACAATGATAAGTTAAAGTAATACTCGTAACTTCTTATTCACCTCAGAAATTTATAACAAAAAACCTGCACAATTTTCACCCACGTACATTTGCCAAACACTTCAGCAGAGAATTGTGACTCGTTGCAGATTACTTAATTGGATTGAAACAGAGCAGCACAAAAAAAAGGTCGGTATAAGACAAAGCCATATATTAGATATTTAACTCACTGGTATTTCCCCTAATACCATACATCATGTATGCAGTACGATATACGTATCTTTCAATTCTCAGCATTAAAACTACCGACGAGTTTTAAATTGAAAACTTTAAAAATAATATTTTAGATTTTTGATTCGATAAATTTCTATAATTTTATATCGTATATTTTACATTACTTCTAATTATATTTCTATAAATTTCTCTAGTTAAATCGATTAAATTATTTAAATTCGACAAATGGTAATTTTAGTAATAAATGATTCTGATTTAAATTTATTAATATCATAGACATTTCTTCGATAAATAAAAGATAAATAAAATACTTCTCCAAATTCCTCAAATTTCCAACTATCCGAAACTCTGAATTTTCAAATTTTCAAATCAGTATCGAAAATAATTTTGATAATACGTTTCTCAAAATAAATGTATATTGGAAAATTGTAATGAATAATTTTAGTTTTCATTCAATAATAACACAGAAATCTCCGAAAAGAAGAAAGAAGCAAACAACTCGGATATTTTATTCATTACACGCTTTATAAAAAACAGTTCCTATATTTATAGATAGATTCATCGAAATCAGATTTGCAAACATGTGATAAACAAGCGTATAAGATGAAAGAGGAAAATCGACAATATGAGTGGATGAAGCTGTGTTACTTCCGTTATTTCGCAATCGATACTGATAGTTTCATCAGATTATACGCCCATGTGAATTTTCATATTAATAGGATACGATCCTTTTTTTTTTCGTTTCATCGTGTTTTTCTTGTCCTTCCTCTTTCTTTGTATGTGTGTGTGTTTTCTTTGCTCGTTTGAAATTCTTTCGTTTTCCTGTTCGAATTACGCCGAAGAATATCAAATGCCATGCTGCTCGGAAAAATCAAATATTTGCATATATAGTGTTTGAAAAGGGGCATGAATATGAAGTATATTAGAAGTCGGGAAAGTGAAGTTAAATTTTTTAGTAGAAAATTTCTAAAAATTTCAGAAATCAAATAATTGGCTATCTGAAACTAAGAGACCTAAATTACTTTCTTAGCAAATTATTTACTCAAGGTCAAGACATTTAACATTTTTTATGGGAAATTAGCTGTTTAAGTTTAGGAAATTTCAACTTGTTGTTTTTAAGGAACCGAATATTTGATAATAGGAAATCGCAATTTTCTTTTCTTTTTAGAAAATTAGACATTTATAGTCGAAATAGGTGACCTTGTAATAAGACATATAATATGTGTGAAAATAAAGCTGAATTTCGATAGAGACTTTTAGATGAAAATTTTGATAGATTTAAAGATTCGATCAAAACTGTTGTCGAAAAATTTAGTAAAAAATAATTTCTATAACTAAAATAATTTTACAATAACGCATGGAATCTTTCATATTAAACGATATAGTTAGAGATTTAACAGAAATTAATCTTTTTTGACTTCACAGCTTCGTTTTAAATAAAATCGTACAATAAATCATCCTATATCACGATGAAACTTATTTCATTAGCCGTTAAAGTTATTATCTAAATTAAGTTGTCATCCAAATTATTATTTAAAGCGAGCAGTAAACTTTTGCACTGAAGTTGACCGTCGAAAAGTCAATAATACGTCGTAGTTCGAATCACTTTAGGATTCCACATTTGACGTAAGCGATCGTCGATGTATCGCCAGTGGTTAAGGATTAAACATACGTCGAATACCACGGCGAAGGTGGCTGTTTGCTTACGTTTTGCCTTGAATCCGATCTTTTTCTACAATATTATGCTTATACATGTGGATTGTATTTCAATGCTTCTTAACTGAAATCCCTCAGAAATAGGAGATTTATTCATTTACGTAAGATCATTGACTAAGGTTTTAAAATAGACGTGACATTAATATACTGTAATAACCTTCTCCATAATTTCATTTTTGCACATATTTTTTATTTGCTTTATATATCTCTCTTTTCGCTAAAATTGTTCAAAGAATTTTCTCATCTCCTTCATTCTCTTCTAATAGTAGTGAAATTCAAGATAGTAGCAGCTCCGTTTCAAAATACATATTTTCTTCAAGTACACACTACACACTATCTTTTCGTTAGACGTTTTCGTTGAACTTTCGTTTAGGTAGACGACAAGATAACAATAAATGCTGGAAGGGCATGTGTCCAGATGCAGACATTTGACGCTTATAGAGAATCCTATCAACGTTGAGGCAAAGTTGCGTGTAGTCGCAAGTGGCGATCGCGTTATGCTAATCTGACGTTATGCTAATTGCAAGCGTCCATTTGAAAGTTTCTTCCGATAGTTTGTCTCGAGAGTATTGTCGAATTGTGTGTTCATTCGAGAGTCACTTTTACTTTCGGGCGGACAGTAGGACACTCGCCGAGAATTTACTATGAGACAGGTAGCTCTGAATCGTGTCCATTCGACGTGTATGAAATTAGTCCCACGTCTTTTAAATCTCCAATTCTTGTTTGTTGTTCCAAGCTGTTCTACGTTTGTTCTACATCGTTCCAAAGGAATAACGATTTATCTCCAGAGGTTTCTGAGAGGAAGCTGTCCTTAAGTGTTGTAGTTGTTCTAAACATTGATCCAAAGCAATGTTGCATAAAGCTTCTTCGAAGCTTCGGGTCTCAAGTAAAAAAAGGCTGAATCTTCGAAATTTGAAGGTCGAGTGTTTAAGATTCAGCTCTGGAGGCTGTAAAGATACAAAATAAATAAATTGCTAGTAATTTGATGATATCAATAATTTTTATTATACGAAATCAATAAGCATTCGGTGGTTTCTTATTTATTTTAGAATTAAAAATAAAATTTAAGCACATAGAAGCCAGAATTATTGGGTTGCTCATTCTGTTCCTTCGTTTTGTAATTAAATTACCAGCTATAGAAAATATTCGTTCGTTTGGAACACTCGTAACTGCAATTGACAAAATATCCGAAGCGACTTGGCTTACGGTTGGAAACGACGTTTTCCGATAGTTCCAGCATGTTAGTGGAGTGGCATCTTCAGATTCCTGTGATGTATTAATATGTATACATTGTATATGTATTTTATATACATATATATAAAATATACAATATAATAAATACAAATACATATACAATATATATAAAATATATATATATATGTCGCAGATGAAAGGACAACGGGGTCACCCGTTGGAATTGCTTGAAAAAGCCTCAATAGCATTCATAAAATAACCCAGACACAGTCATTCGAAACTTGAGACAATGAGCTTAGGCTCGAGGCGACAACCGGTCGCCGAGCGCAGCCGCGGTCACGGGATGAACGTTCCACCTAACAGAAAAGTATCAATATTATGAGACACATGTTGTATTTACAATCAAACCCCAGGCAAGAGCAATGTCGCAGTTACGCGGGTCTGTCTAGCAACGGTAGCAGTTTGTTGATATCCCGGGCCAACGTTAAACGAAGCTAACGCAATCGTAAGGACAGGAAAGTTTTCATCACTCTATTATTCTTGTGATTTCCTTGGTGAGTGATACATCGTCTAGAGAGCAATATAAAGAGCGTAATAGCAAACGATACTTTTGTGCATAGAATTCTATTCTGAGTTTAATAAAGAGCGAGCCCGTGGACCGTGGATTCGCTATATCGAACCTAAGGTCATTGCCATTAGCGTCTAGTTACCGCGGTCACTGGTCGATCTTATTTCATCTGTATCCGTGTTAATAAACGTTATCTTGATTGTGAGACAAGAATGAACAACCCAGGCGAAGATTCTTTACACGCCCATAATCCAAGCCCCAACAACTCAAATCCGACACATATATATATATATAATAATCGCTATTTAAGCGAGGATATTCAACAAATTCGTTTAAGTCATTCCGAAGACTCGACATATACTCATTTTCTTAGACTATTTTTTTTAGAATTAAATATGCGCTGTAATAGTATGTGAATAATTACATGTGCGTAGCATGTACTTGGGTATCTCGACTTTGATAAAGTAACTAGAGCGTCATTAAATCTATTAAGAAATTCTGTAATTGTGTCGGTGTTGCTTCAACTATAAATATATAAAGTATTCAATAAATTCTGTTTTTTCTTCTCATAAACAATTAAGAATTTTTTCGTCTGAATAGCACTTTCTAACGTTAGATAAATTGAGTTTCATCGAACGGAAATATCTCCGATAAGATCTAAATACTTCATATTTACTGAACTATAACATTCCTCAAGCATTGATTTTCTTTTTACAGAAAATACAATGAAATATACAAGCCTGGATATCTCATGAATTTCGTTCTCAATTTTCCTCGGAGCACTTTGAACAATTATATTTGAAACACGAACCATACAGGCTATATGCGTTATAATTTTCATTAATTTTTAATGACGATTTTATTTACAATTAGCTGCTGTATTATCTGTTACAATGGCTGTAATGTTATTCACAAGACCAAATTCTTCAATAGTATATTCTACACATATTCTAACAGTGTATAATAATATGTGTAATATAATATATTATATATGTGCAACATATATTACTATATATTACTATATTAATAAGCAATACAGAATTTAATGGAAGAGAACAGTGTGTATAATAAAACAAAGAATAGTATACATACACAGTAAATTCGCAGGCTCAAGCGTTGAAGATTCTTAGCTCTTACAGCTCGACGCTTGAACCCAAAGAGTTTTAGCTTTCACGGCTTTAAATTGCCTCTTGAGTTCTCAAAGCTCATTTTAACAATCTGAGCACCGACTGCTCTGAAGCATATAGCCTGAATTCGCGGGTGTTTTCCAAAGAGCGATTGAGGAAGATTCAAAGCTACCAATATTATATCTAATGTATTGATAACGGTTTCGTATTATTCAAGCATGTAATGTAAAAACACTTTCATAACATTTCGTTTATAGCATCCGTTGCCGTTTTACTGTTTTATTTAACAGTAGCTAAAATTCTTATAGGATACCGCATAAAGTATGACAGACGCAAATTCGTGTCTCCGGCCCCCAGAGTGTTAACAACACTAGTTCAAAATATTACTTCCATATCATATTTAGTTTAGGAAATAATGTGAGAAGTTGCACCCATACAACAATAGACTGGACACTTTTCTTTATTTTGACGACAATAGGTATAATAGTATAGTAACAGTAAGGGATTCTTCTTTTGCAATATGTACTTACATCTCTAAAAGAGACCAGAACAAAAGTTTGAAGACCAGAACGCGAATACAACAGTGACTTTACGTTTGCATTGACGCTGCCTGTTGACGACATTATATTAGGTTTCTCGAGAATGGAAGTTATTCCAGGCTTGCTTGTTCGGAACAATCATCTACATCCCTAGAACAATCCAGAACAAAAATTTCAACTCTGCTGAGCGACGACTACGCGAGAGTAAAATCATCCTTGTATTTGTGTTTCGGTGTTCAAAGTTTTGTTTTGGGTTGTTCTAAAGACGTAAATATGTTTATTAACGGAAGAACTCTTTACAGTGTATTATTATTGTCAAAATGAAGATTGAAGAAAAATGAACATTGTCTTATAGGTACAGTGTATTTACATTATTTCTTAAATTAAATATGCTTTGGAATAATGTTTAGAACAACTAGAATAACCTAGAATAACTATTATATGTTGGATTTTCATTAAATGGAGAGCTGGTAAGAAAATTACATTTTTGGCGCTGTTTCTGAAAACTTTCGAGATAAATCATTATTCGTCTGGAACAATATAGAACAATTTCGAACAACAACAAAAATATGGTAATTGGCAATGGAAGGCAAACTTCACACAGGCATCCATTTGAGATTTGCCCAGTATGCCTCGTATGCTGCATACGATTCTTTTTTTCATTACGAAATGCGAGCGAGGTGAGGTGTTATCATAAAAAAAAAGCATAATTAAACGTATAGCATTTAAAAAATGAACGAAGATGTTCACGGGACGCTGATTACAAATTTTTTAAAATGTTCATTTGGTGATAACCTCTTTTTGAAGAGTGGATAAACAAAATGTTTGGGTGGACAAACATGGTTAAGTTGTGGACAAAAATGGTTAAGTTGTGGACAAACGAATGCTGTTTGGTTTGCATAAAAATTCGTATTTGGGAGTGCCATCCTCATTCAGCTCATTCTCAACGCAGTATCCACTTGCCAGAAATGTTCTCCAGCGGAATTCACAATACTATTACGATAGTTAATCGAACGAACACTTACGTAGCATTACGTATAGATCCTAGAAACTTTCTTTTAGGCTGTTCTCGATAATGAAGCAGGTGGCAGTAAAAATCAGTCGACAAGTGCAACTATCGTTACTTGAAGGATCCTCGTTAGCTGGCGCCACTAGCCAATACGCAGATTCATTTAATCCCATAATCTATTTACAATCGTTTCACAAAACAAGCAGTTCACAAAACAAGGAAAGGAAAGAAGTAAGATCTACGTCTGTCTAAGAATACAGAAATCTTTTTAATTAAAAATTACGAAACGCCTGAAATAATAGAAACACGAATCTACTTATAAAAATAACGTAACATCTATTGTTTTGTTATATTCTGCAAGGTATGGGCTTTTATTCGGGTTAGATATCTTAAATTAATATACAGAGTGGGCCAAAATTTGTGGCACAAATGAGATCAGGAATATAGTGTGGTCCAAAATAAGACGAAAATCAAGAATATCGAATTTGTGTTAGCAAAATTCGTTAACGAGAAAATACATTTAAAAATCAATCTAGTGCGCGCGCACCTGACTGATGACTGACGTTGCAGATTTTGCTGCAGACGCTACTACTGTTTTTATGCAGGATATGATATTAGGCACTGTTTACTATCGATATTTATCTCTGCTACATGTACTGTTCAGGTTTACAAATGAACGCAATAAGTTTAATAAGTGACACCAATGGACTAATTTTTTTTTATCAAAGCTATCGACTTTTTAGCATTTTTAACTACAGAAAGATATGAAATTTATTAATCTCGAATGTTTTATATGTTTGTACGATACTTTTATTATGTTATACAAATTTCTTAAATTCTATTTACCAAAAAATACTGTTTGAATTGCACGTGAACCTGAATACCGCGCGAAATTCGTTTGACACGATATCAACCCTCCAGTTTGCCTAGAGTAAAAAATTTCATTGAGTTTGTATTTTATACGCGTATAATTATCGTTTGATCTGCAATCAACGAAAAATATTTCTTTTTCTAGGTATGGTAACAACAGTTCAAATCCAAATGTTCGATTTCACCCAGCATATTACACGAACTTTTCGGTATTAAAGAAAAAACATACAACCTATCATTTTGCCTGTAGGTCAAACGATAAAAGGACTCTTTCTTAACATACAATTAAGATTTCAAATTGGTCGCCCCAATACTTTTTTTTGATCGTGTCATCCAGCTGCGAGAAAGTTGTTTCGAGAAAATTGCACTTAAACTGTATTTTTCAGTAAATCGAACTGAAAAAATTTGTGTTGCTTAATAAAAGTATAATAAGTAAAACACATCGAAAGTTTCAGATTAACTAATTTCATATCTTTTTGTAATAAAAAAATGCTAAAAAATTAATATTTTTGACAAAGAAGGAGGTATTCCCTTAGAACAGTCTAGCGTTAATCAAATACAGTTTATTGTCCATCATTTCAGTTTATTTTTATTTATATATTTTTCAAAATATTAACCGTTCATCCGTATACAAAATTGTACTTCGCGAATTAAGTTATACCGAATTGCCTGCAGTGTTTTCTGCGTTTTTATGTCTTCAAATGGCAGGATGGTTTTTCATTTTAATTGCTCAAGGCTCGCTATGTTTTTGGAATAAACTATTTTTTTCTTGTGATTCCACAGATAGAAAACAAGAGACGTTATTTCGGAAGGTCGAGATACTGTTCCTCAACGGTCGTACCAACATTCGAAATGCTCATTTAAAGATTGACATACATTCTTGGTGTATTGTAGCGAGGCTCCGTCATGTTGAAAAATCATATTTCTTCGAATGGTGGAAGTGATGAAGGTAATTCGTTGCGTAAAAACACGATACACCATTTAGGTTATTTGAAAATAGGGACCGACAATTTCGTTATGGACTATCTCGGCCCATACATTCTTTTTGTGTGTTTCGCGTGTTTTGTAATCGTGGATTCACCCGGCCATGAAATGCATGATAAAAAAAACGTACGTTGTTAGAATACTGCTGCTCCAACTAGTGGCAGAAAGTTAAACGTGATGCAAAGTCTGTATCTGTTAGCACTGGTATGGTGGTACGCATGCATGTTATTATCCTGTGCTACGCGACGATGTTGGTTTACTCACACTACGTCGAACAGAAAGAGATTTCGTATTTATAGATCTTTTTATGCGAGAATTCTATCTTTTGCATTGTCACGAATTCCGCGGTCACGACCATGACTTTTTATTTCTGTGATTTATAAAGAACAGGAACAAACATTGAACGGGGAAAGAGAAAGCTCTAGTGATAATTCTCCTATCCGGATGACAGCAATTGTTCGGTATTGTTCACGACAATAGCGTACTGCAGCAGATGCATTTTCATCACAATCTCCCAGTGCGAAAGCCATGCCCCTATACTCCTCGTTAGTGTATCGCGTTATGTCGCTTGCCCGATAGCAATTAATAGTTAATATCCTGATAATAAACAATGCCTGACATCGACATCATATCCTGTACAAAAACAATGACAGTAACGGTCTGCAGTGAAATCTGCAACGCTAGTCATCAGTTAGATACACGCGTACTAGACTGGTTTTGAATTTCATTTCTCTAGTAAACAAAGACTCAGCAATCTTGTTACTTTGTTTTCATCTTATTTTGAGCCCAAGGTACTATCTGTTTGACCTCATTTGTACCACGAATTTTGGCCCACCCTGTATAAAGAATCACAAATAGATACATGTCAAAAAAATATGATTTATTAAATCGTAATATTCAATACTATGGTTTCGCTTGAAAAACTTATCCTAGTACTAAGGTTATGTTACGCGTTCAAAAATAAAAAAGACCATTAATAAGATAAAAAAATATAAATTAACCTGAGAGTTTTAAGCAGATTTGTAAACTAAAAGTTAACAGTCTTTCATTGATCTGTGATTTTAATTACAATTAACAATGAAAGGGTCAAATAAATAACAACGAATCAGCATTCCAAATTCCAAGAAACTTTATAATATTCAAAAATTCTTCGAAAGGAAGTGATTTCCTGGGTTATATGGAAATACACCGACCTGATCCACGGGACTAGAATAATTCCATCAACATGCTTGATTTGTCACGTTTGTAAGTAGAAGACGAGGCGAGAACTTCGAAAGGAAAGGCAAATGGTGGCGACGGCGGCGAGGTTGATGTATCTGCGTCATGCAGGGCATTACTTAGCTTGGCCCGGGACCAACAATAACAGCGAAATTTTTAAAAGCAAGACGTGAATCTTCCTCGGATCTCTAACATCTTCCTCGTTGCGAATCGCGAACGAATCTTTACTGTTTATCCACACATCTGTCCGAACTGTTGTAAATCTTTCATCAGATAGTTATATCATGGCCTGTTGTGTATACATATATCGAAATTCGTTTCGACTCTAGTGGACAGGGGCGCTGATGTGAAAACGACCTGAAATCCACCGCTATCTTCAAACTTGTTATATTCTTCTTTTCGTTTTTTTTTTTTTTTTAATTTCTATAAGCAGCTTGGATAATTAAATTAAATAAATATTTACTTGATTTAATGATTTACGATATTGATTGCGTTATTATCTTATTGAGAGAGCATTCGGTTTGTCATTTGAAACTTTTTAAATTGTTCTTTTTTTCTTTGATATTTATTTCCTATTTGTCTTTTTTTTATTTCTCTCATAATATGTAATACAAATGTTTATCGTTATTATTAGCGTTATTATCTTGTTGGAAGATAATCTAAAACACCTTCAATCTCCATTCGCATGAAATAATGCACGGAACTAGCAGATTTCAGAAGATAATTGCACGTAGGAAGACCTAAACATTGTTCCGTGTGATGAACGGCTCGTAGTTCTAAGTAGAACTTGCTCTAGATTTAGTCGATTGCGATCTATATAATCGAATTCTCCTTTACATGTAACAATTTCTAATAACCTCATCTAAATTCCTAATCTGCAACCCATTTCTTTACTCAAAACATTTTACTTTCCATATTAGGAATGCAATTTGTCATTTATTCTTCTTTTTCTTAAATTATTTTACATTCATATAAAAATAACAATGCAAACAAGAAATCTAAGAAACAGCAAAAAATGCGGTGGTGAACTTTACGACATCATTAGAAAATGAATTAATAAAAGAAAAAAGAGAACAATTAAGATCAATTAAAATTCACATAAAAACCAGAATATTTCTGCTAATCGAATTTCCTGAAATTGTTAATTTCATTTGGAATTACTCAAACTGCAGGATCACGTAAACGAAGCAACGAGATCATTAAAACGTCGACACGTGCAACACGTGAAAACGAGGTTAGCGACCCTGTGCGATAAATCAAAGGATCCATGAAACACGAAAGATCGAAGACGTACGTCCAGATTCTCAGAGGTTGTAGCGATTATTCACTTTCGATGTTCCTAACCTTTTTATTGGACGCGGTCGGCCAAGAAAAATAATACCGGTGGTTTTTGCGGAAACCTACGGGAATTTGGATAAATCACAGGACACAGATTTCGACGGAACTCGTAAATTACGCGTCAGATTTTTTAGACAGCTACAAGAATACCAAACGAACCGATAGACGAGAGAATTTTGACAGGAGACAACAGGTTCATGTTAAACGCGATGCCGAAGTTTGTTTCACATTTTCTCTCTCTATCTCTTTCTCTCACTTTCTGTTTGACATCGAATATAATATAATTAGCCCAGTTCGAATTTGAACAAAGCATAGAGTCGATCAGCTAGACCATCGAAACATAACCTCAATGGAACAATATGAATCATTCATTGGTACTTCGTGACAACTGTGGTAGGTATTTTCTCGCAAATAGAAAATTTTTGCAGCTGTTTCTCGGTTAAAATTGACTTAATGCGTGTAGGTTTGACAGTGGTAAATGACTACTATTCTTGTATTTTTCTATGGTGATATATTAGGTAGTCTCTTTTCTGTGAATAATATGAGAGTCATTCATTGGTTCTTTGCAAGGACTGTGGTAGATACTATCTCGTAAATAGGGATTTTTTGAAAGTGTATTTTTTGGTTATAATTTAGGCTTTTAGGTACAACTTTGACGGGGATAGATAACTGTTATTTCTCAATTTTTCTGTGTAAATATGTTAGGTTATAATAAACGAACTTTTAAAAGCCAAATACCTGTTTCTTAAAAATGGAATATTAATTTACGTTATTATTATTATATTATATTACGTTATAATATTAATTTCCTCTTTTTGAAATTGACAAATCACGAAAACTGGATATGATCAAATCAGTAGTCGCCCTAACATTTCTGACAATATCTTTTTCAGTAACGTATATAATCTAAAGAAATAAAGTAACAATTAGAATAATAATTTGTTCAATGTTCCATTCCATTTTCCCAAATGAAAATCCACTTGTTGCGTAATTAAGACTGCAAGAAGTACAATTTCAACCCGTCAGTTGAAGAGATCCAAGCTGTCCATAGACCTACCGCAGTCCAAAGACTTCTATGTCTGTCTTCTATAAACCAGGTCGCGTCACGGACTTCACAGACTGAAACTAATTGAACACGAACAACTCCAGAAATCTGCCGAGCAGAAATACAGAGATTCTTCTATGTTCAGTGACGAGACAAGCTTTATTCCGATGCATCTTTTAGCCATGAAAAGATGGAAGAATCCAATTAAAGTTTCTTTTGCAGCAGTTTGTCGTGCTTGTAGCATTATTTAGTAAGTCTAATCTATGTAGCTTCCAAGCTTCCAGCAGTTACCTGATCCTTTTTATCTCGCCGTTAATATCTACGCTTTCTGTATTCAGAGGAGCGTATAAAGAACCGAGATCAAGCTTGGTGAATACACGGTTGAATAATTGCAGGAATTATTTGAAAATAATTTCCAAACTTTTACGGATTTTTATGTCCTTTCCGTCTCAGAAAAATTGAAAAGATTATTAATCATTAATTGTAGATTACGTAATAAATTTTTTTGCTTTTGTTGCAATGGTGTATAAGAAACATTATCAAAATTTTACTTGTGTTAACTTTAATGTGCTTATTGGAGAAGAAATTATTGAGAGGTTAGGTTAGGTTATATCAAATTAAAATCATAGTGCAAATGACACATTAAGCGTAAGTTATCTAAATATAGATTAATCATAGACAATTTGCATTTATAAGAGCAAAGAATACAAAATAAAGTAATTTTATGTGTATTTAATACTATAATAATGTGGAAAGGGGAAGAAAAAGGTTAGATAGATGGGAACAGATGACCATTTTGATAAATTTGATGTATCGCATAATACTATGATTGTCATTCCTTTTTTTACTAGGTTTCGCTAAGTTGGGGCCGAGTAAACTGGTAAAATATGAGTTCTCGGAGACGAGGCAAAATGGAGATGTTGGATACACGCCACCTCAGGTTCAGAAAAATGGAAGCTTCTCATGCAGAGCTTAATCAGAGCTTAGTGAAGCGACAATTGGGAGATTGATCGGTAAAGTAGTTACTTAAAATTCGATTTCTTAACCTCTCTCATTTATATTGTTTATACATTTATATGTTATTATATTTAATTGTATATACATTTTAAGGTTTCTTGATATTGAACACGATTGCTCTTTTTCTTGTAAAGTACAAGATTAATACGCACAAAGATTATTAAATAATATAAGATAAATATGTATTAATCAATTATCAATTCATTTTTAAATATTTCTTTTAAATGATAGTATATTATTTTTAACTAAGAAAATATTCAGACGATGAAGAAATAATTTTCTTTTTTATCAATATATATTAAGATATTTTTGTATGAATAATATTAGTAATTTTAAAATTGCATAACTGTTTTTAGATTACGTATAATTTTGAAATTGATTTAATGAAACGTTTTTAATTTAGAAGTATAATCAAAGGAAATATATATATGTAGATGCAAATAACGATAATTTTATACTTGCATACAATCTCTTTCAGGAACTTGTATATGATCTTGATTAAACAAAACATGTTTAACTGTTTAATTTAAACATATTATTAAAGGAAATATATAGTGGAATAATTAGATACGTTTCAATATTGGATCCAATATTGCATCAGTGATCCAATGAAATACAATAAAGCAATTACCATCGATGGTGTTATTTAATATTGGTTTCCAATTTTGGTCACAATCCCTCACGATTGATAAATTGATTCATCGATGTCGTTATTACTTTCTTATTCGGTGATTGACAAGGGACCTGAAAATGGTATTGTGATTTATTTAACGAATCTCGCGACACGCGTGTTTCCTGATCGCATATGGCTCGATTAATGTCCTCCCGAATCTTCTCCGCTTCCAAATTTCTCTTGGGATATCGACCCTTATTGTACTATCTGTATGGGATGGCTCATGCAATTGTAACAAGTCATAAGATCAAAATTAATTCTTAGTTAGTATCTTTGGATCATAAATGGCTACAATAATTGATAGAAGTTGCGTTTTCATTAGATTATTTATTTTTTAAATATTCAATTCTTCTATGTTTCATATTTTACGTGCTAAATATTATTAATGACAGATATTAATTACATTTTAACATAAATCTAATTTAACAGAGTCATCGTTTAATTGAACAGAGTTAAAACAAAAATGATAAGCAAGTGTTACAAAATTTTTTGGAATGAAATAATAGAAATAGATCTTTTAATTATAAATAAAAATATTATTCATGCATTTAGGTATAAATTTCAGAGGAAAAAACTACATAGTTCAAAGAGGGTATTCAAATTAGATGTCTCATCTTGTATGGTTATCTAATTATAATTCTTTTTACGTTACTCTTTTCTTTTTCTACTCTTTATATCTCACGTCCAATGAATAAATTTTCATTTAATTTCTCTCTGTGAGGACTATCATTTTCTTTAGTTCGAAATAAATGTATGGCTGAAGAAAGTATCAAAAGTACACCCATAATAAAATTTTCAACTACTGAATTATATTAAAATTAAGTAATGCAATGAAGTTTTCTGCGTTGCAGTTTCATATTAACAATCGGAAGAGATCGAAACGTTGCTCTATTTAATGTTAGTAGAAAATACATGATTGACTTTAATATTTCTTGAAATGACATTCAAAGATGGATTTCAAAGAAACTTTGGAAAGGTATATACGTGTTTCGATTGAAATATTGTCGTGGTGTGTTTGAAGGTGTGAATATTCGAAAAGGATGATTGATTCTTGGGTATAACAGATCTCTTTGATGTGAAACGTCGTAACTATCGATAGGAGACACTAAGTTTACCTTAGTGTTATTTATTTCGATTTGGAAACTGTAAGCTAAATACAGTTCAGAATTAGGTGAAAATCACCGGTAATAAACGTGTGCTGCCAAGAATATCACAATTTTCAAAAATTTTAATGTTAGTCCATTCAAAACTGATATTTCTATTTCTATCATTACATATACAGGATATACGGAAAATTGTAGTACATGTCGAAAGGAGGTGATTTTTCCTGTAAAAACAAGCCGAAAATGTAGAATGACAATTTTTGACACAAGGTCTCTTTTTCGAGAAAATCAGTTTTGAAGTTCCGTCCACTTGACTCTCGTTACTTTTCAAGTGCACGCGTATCTAAATGCGTCGAACTTCATAGTCCATTTTCTTGAAAACAGAGCTAGGCAAAATTTTACACATCTGGATGCACGTATATAAATAAATACAATTACGTAAATAAAATTTATCTTTACACATATTCGTATACTTCCTTTTTAATATTTTTCTGCACGTTAATATCAAATAATAAAATTACTAATTTCAGCCAACTCTCATACCGCGTTGGGAGCACTCGTTCTCGTCCGATCACGAAAGTTAAGCAACGCTGGGCACGGGTAGTACTTAGATGGGTGACCGCTTGGGAACTCCGTGTGGTGTTGGCCCGTTTCTCTTTTATTTTTCAAATCTCTTTACTTTTCCTCATGACCTATGACGGGGTACAATCGAACAAAAAATATATCCTTCGCTAGTATATACTTTAGTAGTATTACACGACTATTACCATACATCGTATCATTCTCTTGTATACACACAAATAAGTTAGCAACTGTTTTAAAACTGAAAGAAATCACGCTTTTTGATATGTAGAAATTTTATGATAACAGACTAACATCAAAAATTGTTATTCTATATTTTCGGATTTCGTTGCATGGGGAATCACCCCCATTTGACTTGTACCACCGAACAGAGTATCTAGAAGCGAAGAAACTCGTTCAATCGACTGTCGTTACCACTCAAGTGTAACGCGTCACTCAACGAAACACCATCGTCGATTTTTTTGAAAAACAAACTTCGTATGAAAAATTGTCACTCTGTATTTTCGACTTACCCTTACGTGGGAATCAGCCCCAGGTACCACGATATTCGATACACGCTATATAATGAATAATATGTATTTAGTTATAAATCAGTTTAACAAAACTATTCTTGAATGGTGAATGATTTATTAAATCAAACACAGATAGAGTATTGTCATAAATAGATTTAATTTCAAGAATCATCACATAATTTAAAGTTGATTGATATTTAATAAGAACAGAAATGATAACTTCCAAGAAATTTTATAGCATAGATTTTCACAATATATAACTCTATAGTAAATAAATAAGTAAATAGAAAATCAAGTAAAAGGGGCAAAAAATTGATATGAAAATAAAACAACAGAAAAACAAGGAACCGCGCAGAATATTAGCAACGAAAACACGAAGGTTACAACTGTTTACACATAGAGAAGATCTTTGGACGTCGTTTACCCTTGCGGCAATTTTCAATAGAATCGAACCCTCGAGGACATTAGTAAGTCATTCATGTTTACGCGGCTCATTTATATCCCTGGTTGCTATGAATCGAAGCCATGACATCTCTTACGATCATGTCGAACACGGATGAATACGAATTATCGACGAGAAATTTGCACAAACGAACCGAGCAAGATGAATTAATATAACAAGCTCGGTCCGTTGGTTCAGTTCGAGGCTGAGTCTTCAACGAAGCACGCGAATACGTGACACAAATCAACGTGGATGCATTGTATATACCATGCGTATAATTGAGGGAGCATGGAGTGTCCTTCGTTGCATCGCAAACGCGCGACATCCGGCAAACGTAATTGAATAATGTTTAATGTTGCGGCAATATTTGTTGCCCTTCGCGCCACGAAAACATGCGCATGCTCGCTGTACGTGTGAACTTTAGCTCGATTGCACTTCGGATATCTGCGATTTAGTACGACTCTGTATTTTGTAATTTTTCTCTTCTTTTTTTTTTTTTCTTCAATTTCACATTTTTCTTCCTTTTTGTACTATCAATGTTAATTTTTGTTGAAGTGGCCATCATTTCTAAGAAAATTCTACATCTGGTCTTTTAGTTTTTTCAAGCACTAAAGCCATCGACAGCCTACAGACAAAAGACTGCGTCGAAGGCAAACCATAAACTGTACACACGCAACGTTGGCTTCAGGGTTTTCAGTCATAGGGTAACACTGCATTCACATACATCTAATAACCTCAAAAATTTTAACAATCCGTAAAATTGAATTCGATTAAATTTAGCGTAGTTGCGATTTAGTACAATTTCTTATTTTCAATTTAATTCCTTTATAGTTTGCATATGGATGTTTAATTGTTCGATCGTACAATCTCTAAGACCCGGAACGAAGAAAATTTCCGATTCATAGTTGTCTAGTCGGGGCATCAGAAAAATTACAAGCTCGACAAACGACGTTGTAGCGAAGTGGCGCGGTCATCACAGTTCGATCGTAAAGGTCCGAATAAATGCGCGTCGCGTAGTAAGGAATTTAATTTCACGGCACGCGTGACAATAACGTCGTATATTTTCCAGCGTCTCGCGTCGGTTTGACTTTCCCTACAAGATGTTCCATAAACCTAAGAATCTCCCTCCAAAGTAAAAGGATATAAACACATCTTATTAAATTTTAATAACTATGTATTCATTTAATAGATACTTGTAGGTTATGTCTCCTTTCTGGTGCATTTTCATGGAATCATAGAGACCACGGACGATCATATTAACTTCGTGTATTGAATTTGAGTTAACCGATGCTTGTACAAAATTTTGATGAAAAAAACTTTTATTCGCTTCAAAATATAATTATGTCTACAAAAAACTTGATTAATTGTATCACAGAAATAATTATTATATCGAGGTATCATTGTTCGTTATTTTTTTTTTTTAATTGTTCGTTAACATATAGTACAAAGTATACACAAAAAATTGATCTGATTAACAAACATGTTAAGGTAAAGAAGATTACCGGATGGAAAAATTGTTAAGCAAGAAGTAACTACCGAGAATGATCCTACATCGTACTGACGCGATTATAACCGGAGTCATAAATTACGAAGAGCTTATTAGTCGAAACGCTCTAAATTGACGACGAGCAGAAAGATTTTGAGCCGCAAGATTTATTCCCCACTCTCGCTCGCTCTTTATCTCTCGATAAAATCAGATTACATCGAATGTGCGTGGACAATGGATGAGGTCTATTGTTGTCCCGGTTGGGTTCAAGCATCCGCGTGATAACCTTTCGAGGAAAAAGGACAATGACGATCCTCCTTCTCAGCTTGACATTATTGGAAATTCGTTACTATCATTTTTCATCTCATTGTCTTCTGTCTAAAATGAAAATTCCTTGACTTTGTAAAGAGAAATCGAAAGTCGGAGCGTGAAAATGAAAACTTGCCTTATCGTCAAGTACATAATTCTAATCTTTATCCCTTAGCACCAATTTGGGTGTATACATGTACATATACTTGGAGATTTGAATTTTAATTAAGTATGAAAATAATATAAAATGAATTTACTTAATATTTACACATTGTATCTGTGTCTGAGTTAATTATCTTTGTTACTGTGTTCTGGCTTATGGCTCAAATTATATAGGAAAGTAATTTGTAATTTATTTATATGAATGGGGTGGTTGATAATATTTCTCCGCATTCGTTGTATTATTCCAACTTTTGTTTTATAAGAATTATATTTCGGAATTATATTTATTAAAGCATTCGTTCGTTGTAGTATCATTTGTTATAGTATATCCCATTATAATAACGACCTTGAATTATTCTAGGCTTGTTCTTAGAATTGTTCTTGATTCGGATTATTCTAGATTCATTCCTAGAATTATTTCTAGTTTCTAGTATTCTAGATTTGTTCCCAGGATTGTTTTTGGTTTGGTCTACTGTAGGATTACTCTATTTTTATTATCTCATTTTAGCAAATATTATTGCTAAGTGTTGCGTCGAATGTTTCTGGCTGAAAATAGCGAAGCTGAAAAAACGTTTCACATCGATCGGTTCAATAGACTGAATTGTGAGAGCTACACGGAATGTGCTTGGATTCCTAATACGGAATTCCATTTAACTTGTGCCTTCTTCTTCTTTTGTGCCCTGGTTGCCACCTCAGTAATGGAGAATCATTTCGAAATCCGTTGAAGAAATAACGTCCCACGAATATCGCTTCCCTCTTGCGTTCCACCCGATTGCCAATGTCCAAGGATCGAGGAAGGAGAAAGCAATCGCGAAGAGTTACGAATCTTACGTGATAATCTGTATAATCTCCTGAATATGCAGTTGCTGCAAAATACTTTCATATAAAAGATTCTTCTTGGAAGAAAAATTTAAGCGATGAAGATTGTAAAGATAAATTGTAGTTGATATTTTTGAAAATATTTTCAATACGTTATAGAGGGTGTATTAGGCTTCTTTTCTTCTTTTTTTTTTTTTTTCTTTTTTGATTAAACGATGCTAGAATATTTGACTTTTATGCGTAAATAGATAAAATAAATTCTTTTTTATTATACAGAATTTTTGTAAATTAAATATATCTTTATTTATAAATTTATAGTAACGTTATTAATGTATCCCAATGTTATTCTTGCTTTCACAAGGATATAAATTTTGAATGTTTTCAAGAAGAACTTTTGTGTACTATCGAAATAAGAAACCAACGATTTTTTCATATTTTTTCCAAAAACGAATAATTTATTAACAGCAAAGAATCTTGATTATGTCTAAAATGACTCAAATGTGACAGTAAGGTTAAAATATTAACAAATCGTACGAAATAAGGACAAATTGATTTTTTATTCAATATGGAATCGGTAGTTCCAAAGTAACCTTTGTTTTTGCGAATGCAACGTTATTATAAATAAAGAATTGGATCTACGACAAATGGCTTCTTCATCTTTTTTCGTTTTATTCTATGCGTTACGAGTTCTTTATACTTACTAATACCTAATGAAATATATTCAGGAATATATAAGAAATTTTTAAGTTGCAATGGAGATACCTTTATGATGAAATCAAGTTTTTGAGAAAATAAGATATCTTGTAAGACATTGAATTTTTCAATGACGTCGTATTACTCGCTCGTAGCATAACACGCAGAAAGGTCATACGGTCCTATTTGAAAAGAACATGCGAAGAAGGTCGCACTATAGAATAATAGTGCGAGTTGAACAGTGCAAAGTTTTTCTGTATGATCTTTTCTTAATTCATTCGAGAGAGAAACATACGCTTGTGTTTACAATTATAAAACCAGAATTGTCTATATAACATATATACACATACACACGCACAAGCGCGCGCATACACATGTAAGAGAGTTCACATAAATTACACGACACGCTCTTCGTACAAATAAAATTAATGAAATTGATTCTTACTTAATCTTCACCAGTCCCAATAATGCTGAAATAATTAGTAGATTCTAGATATTTATGTAAATTCATATTATTATAAAACATTCAGAAATTAAAAAAAGCTGAAACCTAAATACAAATTCGTTTCAACTAATAAATATTATATTTTGCAGATCTTTACAGATTATTTTTATTATTATTATTCGCAGGCTAGTAATTGCACTTACGTTTCTTTACTTCTGTTATATAAGATAGTCGATATTACGTGTTAACTTTTCAATAAAATTAAGCTTTATGAACAAGACACTTTCCCGTACAATGCATCATTCCATTTTGTATATTGACGAGCCTGCTTATTTATAAATATGAACGCCGTCTATCTCAATTATTATATATCTACTTTTTGACTAAATTCTATAAAAAAAAAATCTGAAGCTTGAGCGTTTCGTGTTATGACGAAAAGAAAAGGAAATACGTTATCAAAACGCGCGTGCGAAGGAATCGAAGGAAAAAAGAGGATTGCGCATGCGCAGCACGAGCGGCGCGTTCGAGAATCGTGGCGGGCCAAGCGATATTCATTCAGTTCACCAGTACTATTTGTTCGCTGCGGTCGTCGTGGTTCGGGAAATGTGACCGCTTCGAAACTTGTTGGTTGTCACGTGTCATTCCTGCCCCGTTAGAATTCCCAGTTTCGTGATACTTCGAATCGTAATAACGATTTCTAATGTTTCGAAACGAGACGTGATCGCAATTTACGAAACTTCTATCAAGTAGCCAAGTGTACCAAGTGTCGTGTCAAAATAAGGTTGTTTAGATCTAAATAGAAACATCCAATTGTACATTAAATTTTCGCAGTCCAAACGATCGAAAGATTCTCGGAAAGGAACGTTCGAATATGAATTATATAATTTTCACATTTTATAGGTTATACTAGCACGTTATCTTTCTTTTCATTTTTGCGCTCTTTGCTCAACCACGTTCAGAAAAAGCACCGACGAAACGTATCCCTTTGATCGTTACGATTCCAAGTATTTCATCGATTGCTCGAAAAATTGGAAATTTCGAACGTATGTCGGCAGATTCGGTAGTTGTCAATTTGGAGAACAGAATTTATTTGCGAAAATGTGTAAATGGAAATTTTGTTGAAATGGAAAGGAATGTATCATATTTGTACAATTTTTCATTTATAAAAGGAACAAGTGACTAATTATTTTCGTAATAGTAGAATAAAAAAAGGACAAGCACAGTACTATTTCTTTTTATGTCGGTAATATAGAACGCTTTTCATTACAATTTTGTCATTCCTCTTAGTTTTATTCGTTTTTCATTCGATTTTTATTCGATATGACTGTTAAAATCGAGGTTACGATTATGAGGAACTGTCAACGTTCATCGTAACAATTCTGAAAGTGAAAATTAATGAGATGTTAATATTCTTAGGGCAAGTAGTTTCATAAAGTCCGTTTATGTGTTCCATTTACATGCACGATTAAACAAGACGAGGATGCAATTAGATTTCGAATAGATTTTCATAGCGCGTTAGTTAATCGATGTTAACTGATCGTAGCAACGTACATACTTGAGATGCTTCGACCTATATTCCATGTTTATAGGAGATAAACGGAACAGTCACAAAGAGGCAACAGGGCGAAAGTATATTACACTCGACAATATAATTGCTTCTAAAATAAGGAAAGATTTGATAGTAAATTGAAAACGTTTTGCTCTTGTGTTACGATCGTTTCAAACGTTAGTACCACGTAATTTCATCCTTTGATCTATATTCACGAACTCTTCGTTTCCAATAAACTGCGATAATTCTCGTAAATCGTTATACGATTCTATTAGACGGCGAGCGATCAAACAGTCCATTCAAATTAAAGACACGTTCGTAGCAACTTGAAATAGGAGAAGACGATTATAATGTACGATAGGTTAAGTTAGGTCAGGTAACAATTTTAGGCAGCTTTTTCGGGAGGAACGTTTAAAAAAATTGGAATTTTTTTAAACACGAATCGAATTATGATGTATGATACTATTCTATTCTATTATTTTTTGCAAGTGTGCCAAACAGTTTGTTTACCTTGCCATTACAAAAATGTTCACTTTCGCACCAAAGAATTCTAAATTTCATGAAACGATCCTATAATTTTCACTAAACTCTCATAGTGCTCGTTGTCCTCTGTTACTATCAATAGTCAATATAGTCAACTCCACTCGTTATTGATTTTTTAATTTCAATATGTACGCGATTATTAATCAATTCTCGAGAAACGAATAATCTATTTCCCTAAGAATACGACACGGATAATAGGGAATTTAGGAAACAACGTTTGCAACATCATTGCCTGTACTTTTCGATCGATAGAATTGATCAGCATGATTTCAGAACAACTTAAATGATACACTTACAAGCGACATCTACTTATTCATCCATTATATTATATTACATTATTATATTATTATATTCGTATATACTATTTATTCATCCATTGCGGAAACATAAGAAACGTTTCTTTGTTAGCACTGAAAATATAACTAGATATATTGTCAGAAAAACGCAACCTACTTAGTTGCCTTAACGCGACCACAGGGGTTCGAAGGAGGCTGAGCATATTACATTGGAATCGGCCGTCTCGAAGGAATGACAAGTACGTGGTCAAGACGAAAACCCTCGCGCACCGTGGGTGGGACGACTGATTACCGGTTCGGCTAGAAACTGTCTGTTCGCACAGAACTACTTGGCGGTTACGAACAAGCAGTTTATAATGTCACATAATACCATCGCGTCAACGAAATCCACGGTTGCCTGCGAGTTAAAGGAAACCGTATCCAACGGTCATTCAACGTGGTCGGCGTTCCTCTTACGATCCCCTATGGATTTTCTCCGGTTATCATCGACGTCGATCGGGGAATTCGGTACCGTAATTGACGTCTCGAATTCGCGAATTTTCGTTGGTCCGATCGTCAAATTACCGACGTAAGAAGGTTACCGACCAAACCGTTCCGATGACACTGAGACGTTCGGTAATACGTTTCACTGTTAACCGTGACACGTACCCTTCGCCTGTAAATATGTAACATTGAGATGCGCGTTCGTTGTGTGGAAATTGTGGCGCGATAGAGTGTGCGAGTGTATTATGTGCGCTTAACGTAAAAACACAAGTGAGAGAGTAAGGTGTATTCGCAAAGGATAAAACAGACACACGATGGACAATCGACACTAACAGAAGCATCATCGCACGCTCGTGTGACAGGAGGCGGGGCAAAATACACGGTTGGAAATTGTTCCTGGCGCGGCAAGGGACAAAAATGTTGTCCACGGTGTCCAGTGTCCCGCTTGAATTAAATTCTTCATGTTGTACAACCGTTACTGGAAACAACGGTCTCAATGCGTTATCGGGTATGCACCGGCGTGCCATGTCGCGCTTAATTTTGTTATTCTTCGCGATCGGTTATTTGATAAAATGCATGCGGCGAAGAGGATGTATGGGCGAGAGAATATAAACGTATTTGCATTAGTCGAAATATCGAAGCATCGAAACGACGATGGTAATCGCTGTCATCGTTCTATATTATTAATATGAATATTATTGTAGCAGAAATTTTTGTAGTTTTCGACTTTGTATTTTACGAGAGAGAAAAGTATCGTGAAATTGAATGACTTCTTGGTAGAACCGGCCCTTGTCCATATTGGTCTTCTTCCTTCTGGGGAAACTGACAGAATAGAACTCTCGTCTTTCATTTCTCTTCGGTACATTTTTTATTAAAATACTCTTCAGGTTATAAAATAAAAGTAAACAAAAATCAACAAGGATCAGTTTCATCGTGAGCCCCCTTAATTGTCGTCAAAATGTAGAAGATAATTTGAAATAAAAATCTGAATAAAAGATATCGGTGAAATCGAGTAGATATAAAGAAAATTGAAGCATAAATTTTATCATTTGTACAATAATATGAATTTAAATATTCGATCGAATAAATTAAAATATAGATATATTTTTACAGTTCCAAGAGCAAGTGTATTATTTATTGGTTATTCATTATTTAATAAATCTCGATGGAGGACATAATCGATTTAATACGAAACGAATTGTAACGTTTCAGTGATCAAGACTGAAAACACCACTGATCTTTACATGTTACCGGCTTACATCCGCACTACGTCCATGATCGCCTGTATCGTGGTGATGGTTCTCGGCATAATAGGGAATCTCATGGTAAGTTCCGCCGTTCAATTTTACATATCGTTCAGTCAGTTTTTTTGCAATAATGTATAAGAATTGAAATAAGGCAACGGAACAGTATGTACGAAAGTTAGTTTACAATATTCGCTTATATCCATATCGCCGTCTTAATTTCAGTTTCCGAATTTTATTACTGTTGAATAATTTTCAGAAATTTGTTGCTTTTATTATACTTCTACTACTTAAAAATTAAATTTGTACTACTCAATTATCTCTAACATTTAACTACCAAGTGATCTAGAAACATCTTACTACGTTTAATCAATCTTTTTTCATCCCTTCATACCCTATACCCTCTCCGTACGTCGAGTTGCTTTTGCGATCGAATATCAGAAACACGATGATCTTTTTATTCGTTTCAGGTACCGATCGTGGTGTTTCGGGGTAAAGACATGCGGAACAGCACGAACATCTTCCTGGTGAACCTTAGCGTGGCCGACCTCTGCGTTCTTTTGATCTGTACACCAACCGTTCTTGTCGAGGTGAATTCTGGACCTGAAATCTGGCTGCTTGGCGAACACATGTGTAAGTCAAACCGACGATCCATACTACCATACATTGCACGAAAACTATGATTACACGCCGCGATGCACATTTGATTCTCCGACACGTGTACAAACGGTCGAACGTTCGTAAAAAACAAGCAACGAAATGTTTTTTTCTGATCTTTGTTTTTTGTTATTTTTGACATTCTCCCTCCACTGGAATCGACGATATCGATCGGTTGAAATGCTTGAATCAACTGTCGTGCATGTTTAATCGTTGGTATTGGTGTTTTTTTTTTTTTTTTTTTAATGGAATTAGAGGAACGAATGGATAATTTTTTTTCTTTTCATCGTACAGTCGATTTTTATACGCAGATTATTTTTTTGCGCGAAACTGAAGAGAATCGTGCAGTTTTTAGAAGCAGTTTTTGTATAACTATAGTAAAGTACAACCATCTATGGGTCACTATGTAAAAATTTTACGATGGAATTAGATAGACATATTATAAATTAAAATAGCAGTAGCAGTAGTAAGTGGAATAATAATACGCATAATATAAGAGAAAATAATATGACAATCTAGATAGGTTTTAATGAGATTTTCAGAGAAGGGATGATATGATGTAACCTCCTTTGGAATATGAATTACCAGGTCGTAATAAATGTTGACAAGTATAGAGAAATTAAATTCCTACAACATAAATATCTCTGTAGATCTACAGAAATTTCTAAATATTAATAGATCTTAACAAGTCTACAAATGTAGCTAGAAATTTATGTTACGTTCATCCACTTGTTTCGCATCTACTGTTAAGTACTCAGTGACTTGCAAATAACGATAGAGAAAGTCTTTACGAAATAATTAGTCAGGGACTAATGCAATTTTGTGATACATTGGTAGTTTGATATCCGCGGGCAATCGAACCGTTCCAGTGAATTGTCGAGGTAAATCGAATCGATTTTAGATTCACGGCGTTGATTATCGGTTTGTATACCGGCGGAAAATCGCGCGAATGGCCAACAGCGATCGAGGAAACGGCCGTTTGTTAAGCAATTAATTTGCCACGAATCCGCATTAATTAACCATCCGGGTCGAACTCGTATTTCATTCGGCCATGAATGAGAAAATCTATGCTATCCTTAATTCAATTCCGACGCTGGACATTTTAGCGTCGTTTCGTTGGATGCTAGCCAAGATAGTGTAACCGTTTGAGATCATCATTATTGATGTCAAAGTGCGGGAGTTGCGTGGTATTGTGACACGTCTTAAGACAAGGAGAAATTAATAATTATCGATGAATGTATACTCATAACTATGAAATCATGCAAACTTTTCACTCCTACGTTTTGTAATGTATTTTTATATGTCCACGTGATAACGAAATATGTCATTTCTTAAGAAACTATTTTCTAGCTTAATCGATCAATAAATGTATAATCAGTCATAGACTACGAATATGAAACATACGATACTAATACGAACCTCGCACAAGACGAGCAGCTTCACTTTTTATTAATTTCTTAATTTAGTTACATAAGCATACGATTAATGTTCAATTCCCATGAAACAGATGACTTTCTTCTATAAGCTTACTCATCGCAACATGATGACAGATTGCATGTATTGGTTTGGCAACTAAGTGATTGCAAATTTTGTCAATACCACCTAATGACAAAATCCGCAATCACTTAGTTGCCAACCCAATAGTATACTAAAATATATAAAATATTCAAAATAGAGTACTCTTTATAACGCTTGATAAATAAAAGGAATCTCCATTTAAATTCCATTTTTTAGTCCTGTTCGTAAGAATACTGATTTGCATAAGAATCCGCAGTCTAGTCAGTCTTTTAGAAATGCATAATTTCATTGCACGCAGCGACGGGCAATAGAAAGTTTATAGTTGACACACTATGAATTTTAGTAACTTTCCTACTGAAAGATTTTTACTGTCTTAGTAAGTAGACATTTCGGGAACACCAATTTTAAGTCAATTCTCGTGTAGTTAAAACTACCAAACTGGGATAATAAGTTTCCTTATCTTCAGTTTCAGTGAGTGTTTACCAGGGACACGCGGCTGTATGATATGTTACTACTGTTATGAAAAGCGTATAGAAAACGAGGTCAGACACTTTTCATTTATTCGTAAGAATTCTGCCAGACAGTTACCAAAATGACTGTATACTCTGGATAAAAACAACATTCGGTTGCTGGGCTGAGCGTTCCGCTAACACGATTCGTTTTGAACATGAAACATACTTCGCACCTAGTTAACTTGAAAACGCAAGAACGCGAATCATGTTGCGGAGAAGCCGCATAACACCGTGTTTCCACTTTTCACCTCATTTAACTGTTACGCGAGGCTGTACGTTTATTCGAAATGACTTTGCGTGAAATTGGAAGAGCTTTCGAGATTATGTTAGCCCTTCTCCTTCTTGTTTCTTGGATTATTATTATTATTAACAGACCGCAGATTTTTATACGAACTCATGTTTTTGAGGATATAATTTAAAACGTAGAATTTCGTAATAGAACATCGTTACATATCCAGTGTTATACAAAGCATTGTACTTTGGATATTTTACATAGTTTTTCATGCTGTGTGCATTCTGTGCAATTTTACACTTTCGAATTTCCTAGAAATACGTAAAAATCCGCACTATGATTATTAGGTTGTTTGTAAGTGAAACGTTTCAGGGATCATATTATATAGAACCTAATAAAAAAGTGCTTCATTGCAAATAATAAGAACGTAGGAAGTACCTTTTTGTATATTTCGCTTCTATATTCTTCGTTTGTCAGAATTGCCATATTTATTGAACAGTCGCTAGGTTCTTGCAAGGTCGAATAATTTTTCGCTAGATTAGACATGAATAGTAAATCATAATGGTAACGCTTGACTACTTGGACTTCCCTGCCACGTATACGGTATTAAGGGTATTAATTTCAGGGGTTGCTTTTCTTTCCTAAATATTCCGTTTGTGCTGATACGGAATGACGTATTCATCGATTTTACGATGAATTCGCCGCTTTATGAAACACCCAATACCTTTGATCTCGAATCTCGTTTCATCGTTCAACATTACGTTATATCGATGAATTTATTGGAAAATAATTTCGATACTTTATTTTGCAACATCCGTGGAAATAATTACGTAATCCTGTAAAAAGAATTTCTACAACGAAGAAATGTCTGTTATGTTGGAAATTATCGGTTATCAAGCTGGAATGACTAATTTTAGGTTTAATACATCGGATAGTTTAGTACGAAATAATTCAAATATTTTATTATTTCGAACGATTCGAATGTTTCGAGGATATTTTATATTATTATGTTTTATGATATAAAAGAGGAAAGATGAAGGGAAAATGGAATTTTAGGTAAGGAACGATTAAGATATAATACAATTAATTAACACACAATAGTTGCATTTGTTTATCTGAGTTTTGATACAGTCAAAAGTTTATAATTATAATACCTGAGAGTTAAACGTAATGTACAATATCTGTGATATATAATTGAAAACATTGATTCGTCTAAGAGGAAGTATCATTTTTATTCGTTAACACTCTGTTAAATGCGACAGAGCAGTTTCTTTTAATTTATATTCCAACAAGCGATCATTATCACATTGTTCACATTGTGAGTCTACATTTAGAACTTATAAATCACATAATTTTCTTCAAGCATCGAGTCCATGCTTTTAACAGCTTTTATGGCGTATTTTCCGAGTATGATTTTATAAAAATATCTATTCGCGCCATTAAAGGCTAAAGTTTATTTAAAGTAAATGAGAATTCTAAACTCTTATCCTAAAAATATGATCTATTTCTAAATCTCTGAAATATATATTTCCTGAATTTGTAAGTTACCAAAATTTTAACACCTCCACAATTTGCTTTAAGCTTCTAAAATTCTAATTCTGCTGCCCTTCAACATTTCCTTTCGTACTGTTCCTTTACGAAATTTCCACTATCTTTGTTTCACTACCTGATCTTTAAACATCAACAGGAGAAGCATACAGACTGCAGCAAAGTGGCAAAATGAGAGGATAACAGTAGTAACAAACGTAGAAATGAAACGAGTGTTCATCGTTATTAGTTGTAATGTCGCGCAAGTTAATCAGATAATGTTGTGACAGAGAGACGTTCTTTCGTTTCAGAATAAAATTTCGTAGACTGTACCTTTTCCACTCAATGTTTGATATTTCAAGTTTTTACATTGTCAAACGTGGGTCTTGACTATTTTTTACGCCTGTGGGTGGTGAACTCTCATTGTATCTTATTTGTACACTTAAGGCTGTGTTACGCCGTATGAAGCGGCCAACAAGTCAGCCCTTATTACCTGACTGTCAACGGCCCTCATATCGTTATTCTGACCTTCTACAGACCCAAGGACCCACCATATACTCTAACGATAGTTTAATGTCCAACGTATATAGATGGGTCAGTCGATCTGCGCTAAAATTACGGGACGTAGAGTCCCAAAAAGTACTTTACGTTTACAACGGGCTATTCACCACTGCCTGGAATTTATTACGTGCTGGTAACAATCACGAATAAAACAGGTATCTGCCATACGGAAAGAGCGGATGTGTATACGAAGAAAAAAGGGACTTCATCCCAAACAACATCATCCATTACCTAAGACGGTAGAAAGTCTCCCACTCCTGAGATGGCGAAAGAACGAACCGTGAGTCGAGTCTAGGCCAGTCTGTGCCACACATCTCCCGGGTTCCTTTGGCTCTTCAAGCCCTCGCGACAGTCAAGTCAACTGTTCGTACGACAATCGGGCATTCGTATCAACTCTATGTTCCGTCTAAGTAATCAAATTCACCGACTTCGCTTGTGTATGAGAGTGTGTATCCGTGCAAAATAGAAATAAATATATATATTAATAAAACTGTAGACTACAGTTTTATTCCAACTGAACTACCCCTATTATCCTAAAAGAAATACGGGGATCGACCTGCTCGTAGTGTCGATTGATACAATCGTAACGGGAATTTACGACTCCCGTTGACGCGCCTCCTCGCGAACGCGTCTCCCCGCGACTGGCCGAATTTACAGGCTGGTTAATTTGAAATTTCTAGGCGAAATTTCAGCTGACAATGTTAGGGAACAATTTTCCAATTTCTTAAATATATTTATTTAATTATATATATATGATATATAATATAATATATAATCAATAAAAAAATATATAATTTCATTCTTCATCATTAATTTTGGCAACCTCTGTTCTGTTCTCTGTTCTGAAATTTTTATTATGTAAATTTTACACAAAACATAATTTTACATTTCATCAAACCACTTTGTGGTGAGAAAGACATTTAATAGAAATTTCACGTGCATTTGTCGAGTTGTTATTCGCGAAGAATATCGTTAAATAATAATATGGTACGATATAGATAAAAAGACGTAAAAAACATAATAGAATATAATAAGGATTAAAAGTATGAGAATTATCCCATGTTGAAACATTGTTCTTCGAAATGACACGGGAGAATCGATTTATCCTGCGTAAGCTCATCCTTTAAAAGTTCTTAACACTCTCGCAGTCGGAGTAATTTAATTTCTTCATTCTGCCAAAACTGAAAGCTGCTTGAACAGGAATAGAACTAAAAGCTGGATGTCTCAAAGACTTCTGCCATTAACAGAAGAATACAGATTTGGATATTCACGTTGAAATATCATCATAGCTACTAGCTATTTCAAGTTAACATGGGAAGAATCATTTGTTACATTAACAATGATCAATTAGGATTTCCAATTAAAATCAGTTCACTATTTTAGTTCCAGAATCAAAATCAGTTTATAATTTCCAATCAATAATACAATCGAAACGGTATTTATTATTCCAGAAAAGAATCGTATGCGTTAACAATAGCAAGGAATCCTTCCTCAGCTTCTATAGCAGAAGCAAAGCAACGATTGCAATGAATGGTATCACTTGTGAACTATATCATTATTTGCTATTACGTAACTTTCTTCGTTTGTTCTTATTCTGTTTCTCAATCACAGACAAGAATATAATCCGTTTATTGACTGTGGATAATTTTCTTTTACTTTCTTTTTAGTTTCTTTTCCAACTATTTGCTATTTATATCAATCTGTTCTCGGTAAAAGCAAAAATCTGTTCGTTCCTTTTTAATCTTCTCTTCTTTCACAGAGAATGTAGCATTTATTATTCGTTTATGGCTCGTTAATTCTATCACATTTTAGAAAAACATGGTGCACTTTATCATGCATACATCTTAGCCAGTCTTTCTACCAGCTGTATTCATTTCCTCTTTCAGCGAACTTGCTCCAGAGAACACGAAATCTAATAAATGCTCCCGGATTGCATTATTCCCGTAATTTTTTATTCTCATCCATCTGTTCTCTCTTTATCGTGACTCTACAAAAAAAAAAAAAAAAAATGCACTCGCACACGAAAAGACTTAATAGACCGTTAACCGACATTTCTACAGTATTCCTTTCATTTCCATTCCTCTTATTAATTCTCTGCCACGAAAACAGTCGACGATCACGGTTCGTCGCCGCTCCGAGTGGAATTAATCAACGATTCTTCCTTCTGAAAATAACCAGCCCTATGACATTGCTCTCACTTTATTCGTTCTGAATTATTCTCTCGTTCCTACTGTACACTTTGTTCCATCTTGTAAGTTGCGTTGGGAATTATGTGATAAAACGCTATGATGGTATGCGGTTAATCAGATTAAATACAAATACAAATTCAAATCCTTACGAATACGTACATTATCTGGAAAACATATCTGTACTTAATTTATTACTCGTATGACGTATTATTTACTGATTATCATTCATTGATTATAAACCTCTATTATTCGATACATTCTTGCAGTTCTATTAAAAACGCAATATATTCGTATTATATTGCATTAAGAACTAAAGCCAGCTCTTCTGTATTAATGTTCAATTTAAAAATTAGCGAAATTCCTAATCAGAGAATGAACCAATTAACAAATTGTAGAGGTTATTAGATGTATGTGAATACAAAGGAACGCGTGGATAAATTGTAAGATAGAAAATATATATTTTAAAATACTAAAACGTAAATACAAGTCGGAATATAATATGAGCTGATCCAGATCCGCACGCTAGCAGCTGAAAACCCTGAAGCCAACGTTGCGTGTGTACAGTTTATGGTTTGCCTTCGACGCAGTCTTTTGTCTATAGGCTGTCGATGGCTTCAGTGCTTGAGAAAACTAAAAGACCAGATGTAGAGTTTTCTTAGAAGTGGTGACCTCTTCAATACAAATTAAATGGTCGCCTGATAAATTCATATAATTCATAAAATCAACAAATTCTATTATTTAACATAACTTTGTCGTATTATATATACGTAATTGTTTGTTATTTACAATGTCCGAATAATATCTTCCTTTGGTTGTTCTTTTGAAAGCGTTTAACACCTCGCGGAATTTATGGTAATGGCAGCTATCCCGAAAATCGTCCTCAGAACACGATATTATACTTCTCTTCTTTTTTTTCTGCATCACGATAAAGCATTTTTCGTTACGATCGAACGAGTGCAGAAAATAGGCATGTTGATGGAATCAAAAAGTGTGGAAGTTCAATGGTTCTGTATGCGGTTACCGAGAATCGAGGGGTTGCATTTGGGGATTGTTCGCTGGGGGAAGAGCGTTTAGGTGTCTGGGTTTTATGAGCCGCGTACGGTTTACGTTAAGTTACTTTCCATCCCCTCGGCCATCAAGTATTTTCCCCGGAATTCTTGTCGCATTTCTTCTCGAACGTTGGCCAGCTAGCGCTACGATATTTCAACATTCTGCATGATTTAAATAACTTCAATTTTCTTCCAACCTTTTAAAGCGTACAGTGCTTCGTTAACGTTTCTTTCGACCTCCAAGCTTACTCTCCAAATCGTTTATTATTTATTCGCGTTTCAATATGATGTTCCTTGGAAAGTGCAGTTTTTTCTTGAAAACCCATTCGTGAAAGATCAAATTCTGTTTTATATTTGTATTTATTCGTGTGAATACATAAAACTTGTCAAATTTGTTAGGTAATCAAGAGAGTTTCTTTTACGACTTCTGCATCATCCGTTTTTGTCATAAACGACAAAACTTTCTCGATTGCCTGATAGAACCCACCACTACGCGATTCTGTAACTCTGTTTTCCTTTCATTTCTCGATTTCTACGGCACTTCGTAAATTTCTCGATTACCGCGAGACCACGAATTTCTCGATTGTTATCGGACTTAACTTTCTCCATTTCTACGAGAGTTCGCAGCTCTCGTCCGTAGACCGGCCTATCACGCCGGTTAAAAAACAGAAATTCGTTTGTCATGGACGGGAATGTGATCCAGCAACGATTTCCTCGAAATAGTTGGAAAGTTGGTCGTTTATCGGAATCCCTTGAAATCGTTTGCTACGGCAACTTGTGTAAAATGTAGCAGTTGCCTACTCGAGAATCTCGTCAAAGGAACTTTATTCGCCTCGTGTGAACTAAAACCACTGACCGGCCTGCCAACATCTCGATTTACCAGCGAGAAATCACTGGGAAACTCCCATCGAAGCTTTCCGTTCCAGTTGCACGCGAGGAAAGCCGTAAAAGCTCGGAGATCGTATTTTATTTCGCGTCCCCCTCACGGAATTCGACGTCACTGGCCTTAACGAAATGCAACACAGTATTCGCAGCGTTCCACACGCGACGAGAAAAAATTCCACGCGAGTCTGAAAGTTGTAAAGTCTTCGTTACCTGCTGTTTTTTTCCTTTGGATTTTTGACAGGAACTAAATGAAACCTAGATAAACTAGATAAAAGACTAAGTTAAATCTCTGCAGAGCGGAATTTATTAAAAATAATGGAAAGTTATTGAAATGGATTAATAAAAATGTAGAGACAGTGTTGGTAGAAATTTATTAATAAATAATAAAAATGCATAGATAACGTTAATAGAAATATCGTCAATATTAAGAAGTTTACTATGACAATTATTATTATTTGCGTTACAAAGCTGACGGCTTTAAGCGTCCGTTGCTTTTATTCATCTTCTTCGCACGCTTGCTTCTCTCCTCTTCCCCTAATTCTTCTTTTTCTATTGGGTTGACAACTAAGTGTTTGCGGATTTTGTCAATACCACCTAGTGACAAAATCCGCAATCACTTAGTTGCCAACCCAATATTTTCCAGTCTTTCGATATTCTCGTGCAGCAATTTTATTTGAAAAATAAATTTAAAAAATCCATATTAAGAACAGCGTATCAATAAAAGTATAACAACATCTCACGGGATGCACGCTATGTTAAGAATAAAAGAAAGTCGAAAGGATGTTCCGATCGATATATTGTATATATCGTGTAATAAAACGTCACGCCACGGTTGCTTATTACATTTCCTCGTTTATTTCTCTCCAAACGTTTCGCACCTTGTTAGCGGCATCTGCTGTTTGTTTCTTTTACGAGCAACTTCGCGGAGAATCGAGGCATCGCTATTATGTCGTCAGCCTGCTTGTCCATCGAACGACAGCACCTAGGGAAACGCAACAGCTGCACGTCTTAGATCGGAAGAGTAATTCCTAACTACAGCTCGTCTCCAACACCCTGTTAACTCAAAAACTTTCAACCGATTCCATCACCGAACTACATGCAGTAAGATAGTATCGCTTTAATCCTTTGAAATTAACGACGGATTTAAAACAAATAATTCAAAGAACAGCTTCCTCTTTATATTGAGGTAGCCTATATTTCTATCAAATACCAAATATTGTACAAAAAGTTCGTATGTTTGTGTTTCAATTTTTAATAGAGAGTAAACATTAATGTATTATATACGACGATTCACTGTTGAAAGATTAATCGTTTTCGCTTGCTGTGGATACTGTACCAATAATATATTATTATACATTTGATACTCGTACGATGTTGCCATTTGTATACGCAAATATAACGTCAGAACGATAGTAGGAATTGGTGGATTATAATTTAACAACGTTGAGAATTGTGGATCGTAATCGCCGAAATAAATATGTAGGAATACTTTCATTACATGTAGGGATGATAATATAACAGTTCTGTATTTATTTAACATGCGATTTACAAGATGTTCATAGATACCCATTTCACTTGTTTCGGCACTCTTCTAGTTTCACTTTTGCGATGCGTCCAGTCACATTCTTTTGTTCTACGAGACGCTGCGCACGCACATACTTACGCACATACTCAACATACTCACACACGTATATGTGCATCACTACTGCGCGGTTGATCCGGTGTAGCACACAAAATTACATACATCCCAATAAACAAATTGTACGACAATTTAAAAAATTTTCGATCTTATTAGTTTTTAGAGATACAATGCGGTTGTTATAGCTGTATGCTTGCTGTAGATAAAATACCAATAATATATTATTATACATTTGATACTCGTGCGATATTGCCATTTGTATACGCAAATATAACGTCAGAACGATAGTAGGAATTGGTGGATTATAATTTAACAACGTTGAGAATTGTGGATCGTAATCGCCGAAATAAATATGTAGGAATACTTTCATTACATGTAGGGATGATAATATAACAGTTCTGTATTTATTTAACATGCGATTTACAAGATGTTCATAGATACCCATTTCACTTGTTTCGGCACTCTTCTAGTTCCACTTTTGCGATGCGTCCAGTCACATTCTTTTGTTCTACGAGACGCTGCGCACGCACATACTGACACACATACTCAACATACTCACACACGTATATGTGCATCACTACTGCGCGGTTGATCCGGTGTAGCACACAAAATTACATACATTTCAATAAACAAATTGTACGACAATTTAAAAAATTTTCGATCTTATTAGATTTTAGAGATACAATACGGTTGTTATAGCTGTATGCTTGCTGTAGATAAAATACCAATAATATTCTATTATATATTTGATACTCGTATGATATCGGCATTTGTATACGTAAATGTCAGAACGATAGTTAGAATTGGTGGATAGTAATTTAAAAAGCTGTACGACAATTTAAAAAATTGTCAATCTTACTAGTTTTTAGATCGGTGATATAGATGGGTGATAAAATTAAACGAAACATTCCAAAGTTGAGCGATCTAATGCTAAATTGTTACGATTGCCAAATATGTAATAGCACGAGCAAGGGTTGCAACACTAAATTCTAACTATAAATATTCCTCATTCGTCTGATCTAATATCTTTCTTAAAATACCTGTTGTTCCTTGCGCTATGCCGTATGTAAAACATTTTTGTCTATGAAATATTTCACAGGTAAAGTTACTTTTTCTGCCGGCGAGCTAAAAGAATCACGCGGCTCTCCGATTTAACTTTAAGCAATTGTAAATTCTGGCTAGAGCGTCGTTGCGTCGCGTAAATAAAATCGCCCGTTTCGGATTAGGATCATCGATTATCGCTTTCGTTTCGGTTTAGAGGTATTCAAAACTCGAGGTACAGATCATCTGGCTCGTAAAACGCGATTTTATGCTCATCCTGTCCGTTCTTTTTTAGTTTTGTTTTGGCTGTGCGGAGCAAATGAAAAAAGGAAGAAAAATGAAAAATGAGGATAAATTTAAAAGTTGCAAAGACTCGAGGATATCGGTTTCGATTATACGCACATCTAAAATAGATAACGAGATTCGGGTCAGCGTGGACTTAAAAGTTGTTAGACGTCACGTTTCTCAGGGTGACATGTGTTACTTTCTTTATGTTTCGACGCGTTTCCCTCTTCCGACGACTCAAAGAGGAGACATTTCATTTTTAGGAAATAGGAAAGAACGCTCTTTATATCATAAACTTCATGTTTACGTGTATTCTTCTTCGACTCTGTTTTATCATTGTTTCGATTGTTAAATTATTTCTGCTGTTCGTGTTATGCCTCTAAACGTGTATGCATTCTTACAGATCCTTCGTAATTCGATGTTTTTACGTCATTATACGTTTCGTTTCCTATAACACATGTAAGATACAATAATCTGCGTGACGTAAATGTTATATAGAATGGGACACAATGGAATATAAAAAGGTTTGCATTATACAGAATTCATTGAACAAAACCTATAAATTAGAGTCTCGTATGGACTATATTTACATAATATATCCTGTGTCATGCATATTCCTATTGTATAAATTTATACAATACTACATCGTTATACGAATATAAACCGGTCTATTAATTACCAATTATCCTATTTTCCAAATGAAAATAAGAAACTTCGATCAATTAAGCGCATTTTTCATCCCATGAAAACGAACGAGATTCTGGTTAAACAGAGTCAACAAGACAACAATTAAATTTTGCTTAATAACTGTAGAACGAGTATGAAAACCATTAGAACTGTCAGCGAATATCGTAAACCAGGCGAAGTTAAAGCGCAACGAAACTGTTCGCACGCTGCGAACAATTTTCACCGTGTTCCCTTCAGTCGTTTCAGCCAGACTTGTACCCTATTCCTTCCTACCCGAAACTTTCGTGAAAACCGTAGTATAGAGAAACGTTTCGTTATTGTAAGCGGAGAAACGGCCGTTTCTCTTTCAGAGACTGTTAAGTCGCAGCCATGAAAACGTAGCATGCAAATTAATAAAGTAGCCGTGACGTAACTACTGCTGGTTACCAATTGAATGGATTTATTAGAAGAAGAAAGAGTACTGAAATGGAAAACGAAGAAGAAGAAAATAAGGAAAGTGAAAGAAAGGAATGCCGTGTTCGTTAATGGTATTAATAACATCGGACAAATATGGAAACAACAAGGCGAGGCGATACTCGTTACGAAACGAGCTGTGTTCAGCCTTGGCTATAACTATACTGTGCCATATTGTCTTCGGGGGACCGGCATTTTCTACTTGACCCGCCGGATATATGGGGCACGGCTGCTGGAAAGTACCATCGATATCTCGACATAGCCTCCTGTCATTCGTCTTCTCTTCCCCTTGAATTTGTCGCCGTCGCACATTTCCTTCGAATTTATTTCTTCTACTAAACGATTAACGATGGATTTATGAATTTACGGTTTACGTATGTCTGGTTACATGTGGCATTTTACTTCGATTCAATTACACATGGCTTCTGTTCAAAATGTCTATCTTGGATTCTTTTGTACAATTACATTATTATAGTATTTTGCGTTGAATAAATAATCAACTCGTAACATGCAAAATTCTCTTCTTTTCTTATTAAATTTCTTGCTCTCGCGTGGGAGAATTTTGTTAGCGCTGGTAATTTCTAACGTTTTATTTAAAGCAATTATTTCAGGCAAAATTTAGGAATAGTTACTACTTTAACTTGATTAATTAAAGAGGGGCTGTGGGAAGATTTCTTTCTTACTAATTATCAGTCATAATAGAGACACATTTTCTCTGATGTTTTATAGAAAATATAATAAAATATGTAAATAAAAATATAAGCAAATTCTATAAGAAAGAAGGTACAACGCGGTAAAATTGGAAACACAACGTTGAAACACTGTTGAAACACAACGTTGTAATTATGCAATAGTATAGTAAAAAGGTTAATTGTTCTTTTGATTAGTACTTAATCATATGCCGGCTTTGATTAGAAAAGCTTTGGTCTTATACCGCTTTGAAGTTGTTAATCACTTGCTGAAGTTGGTAAAAGGGACAACTAACGAAGGATAATTTCTCTAGAAATTTCTCAGAGACAAAATAGATTTCGTTTACGAGAGGAAAGTCAAGCTCGAAGAACTTTCGAACTTTTGTATACATTCAATTTATTTATACTCTGATTCAATAGTTGGAAACCTGTGAAGACGTCAACAAAAATAATGACTTTCTTTAGTAAATAAATAGTTTGTTCATAATATAGTTATTTTATAGTATTGAAACTGTAATTAATTATATTTACAATTCAACGTTATCAGTATGATATTATCACTTTTCAGAAAAATGTATGAAAAATGTTGTTTATTCTAAAAAGTAAAAGTAAATTTATGTACACGTGTCCATAATAATTTAGTGAAATATTATAAATGTCTCTTATTACGATACATGTCACCAAACTATTTCCGGAAGAGTATTAATATCATTGTGACGATCCTCCTACGCTCGCCATTGGAGAGATTCAGACTGAAAACATAATTCTTGACAATCCTGGCTTAACTGTCCTTCTTTATAAACAGGTATATTGTCTATCTTTGGTTCTTTTGTGCAGTTACATTATTCTACCATTTTGCGTTGAATAAATAATCAGCTGTTTCGTAACATGCAAAATTCCCTTTTTTTCTTATTAAATTTCTTGCTCTCACGTGGAAGAATTTTGTTAGCACTGGAAAAATTTAGAAATACAAATCAGCGCAATAATTGTAATTAATTTAACTTGATTAATTAAATAATTAATCAAGTCTGCGGTTACAAAGAGTTAAAGAAAAGGTTCCAGTAGAATCGTTCAAATTTTCCAATTTTAGTGAATTAATAACTACAGATTCCTAATCTTCTAAAGCAGACTCTAAACCTATAAATACAGAAAACTCCAACTTGATTATCATGGAGCAAAGAGAGAAAGAATCGTAAGAAAGAATTGTACGGATTAGAGGTTTCCAAGTTATTTTCCGCGGGCGAGGGATCCTCTGGAAAGTATTCTGTGAAAGTTCTTCTAATTTTTCACGTTACCCTATTTCCAGACGTCGAGGTATCAGCAGGGTTTAGCTACCCTACAGGAATTTCAATCTTTCCTGGTCTTCGAGAAAGAGCCTGTTCCCCAAAAAACTTTAGAGGAAATTTACAATCTACGATAGAGAAAAGGGTTGATTTTGTTCTGGAGATATGAAGCGACCGTTGGCGCTTCTGCAACCTATTGTGGTCACACGTGGTTCCTTCAAAGTGTCCTGAACACGTAGAAACTGATTAACTGCGTCGTTCGAGTGTGTTTCATAGAATATCAGCGGTCGAAGTCGAAAGATGTTCGAAATAATAAAGTGAGAATTTTTTCATAGAAATTTTATAGATGTACAATATACAATATAAATGTACAGATACAATACACAGATCTTCGTATAAAATTCTCTATAAAGAACGAGATTTTCCATTGAATTTTTTATAAAATATAACTGTCAGCTCTTATCGAGTCTTAAGTATACCATGAATCATAAATTTTAAAAATAGTTATAACGGAGAAAAAGAAATAAGGCAATAAAAATAAATAATACAAATAAACAAAGCACATAAAGGTCCGTTTTCAACGGAACAAAAGTATTAGTACGTTTACGATTTTACGGTACAAATTTGTTCTAACATTTGATATTTTTTAATATGCATTTCTGTCTTTTATAATAGCCTTCAGACGATTAGGAATTCTACTAATTTTTTCTGATTTTTGCGCCTATTTTGTGCTCAAGGAATACTTTCTTCAGATCCTACTGAGACGTAATATGAGCTGCTTTAAATCCATCCTCATAATTCAAACGAAAAATGCTCAGTAGGATTTAGGTCTGGGGATTATGGGGTAGCAGCTAACGTATGTAGTGTATTAAAAATGATTCATTATCTAACAATATAGGCTCATTGTTTGGAATCATTATTCTGTTAAAAGATAATAACTTTGTCCTAAATTTTATTTTTCCTCTCCTTCTCCTTGGCATATTTAAATAATCTCATTTGCGCATGGTATTTTCAATATCAAAAACAAGCTTACCATACTCCAAAAAATCTCACACCCCCATATCATTAAGCCACCACCCCCTTGTTTAACGGTAATGTCCTTTTCATTTAATTACATTCAGTTGTATTGTATTGGCAATTAGATGATTGCGGATTTTGTCAATACCACCTAACGATGAAACCTGCAATCAGTTAGTTGCCAAGCCAATATTTTCGTGTACTTAATTAATAACGAATACCAATCATTTTTTTTTTTTTTTTTATTAATTTTGCTAATGCGTGGTTTTCGACTTGCAATTCCTGTTTCACATACAACAGTTTTGTGTGTTCTTCCAACAGTTATAAAGTGTATTTTCATGTTAGGTTCGTTTTTTTACTATTGAAACTATTTCCGAGAATATAGTCTTAGGTACTTTTTTATTATATTAACTATTTTTTTTTCTCGGTCTGTAAGCTTTCGAGGACGTTCGCTTCGTGTATTTGTTACTTCTTCTCGGCAAAGTATTGCATTTGTTATATCTCTTTTGCCAACAAATCGCTCAATCGCGTCTCTTTCATTCTAGTAATAACTATTCCTATTTCCGAATAGGATTTTTCTTGCTTATAGAAATCCAATACAATCTTTCAGCAATTGTTCTTTCGTCTATTTCTATTTTTCTATTATTATTATTATTTGTTTTGTTCCATTATTCAGGTTTTTCCTTTTTTCTGCGAGATACTGTTAGCAAATTTTAAGAAATGATGATCAGTTTGAATGCAGGAACTCCCCGCGACTTAACAGGCGTGCCAACATTGGAAATGTTTAGGTAGAATACACGCAATAACAAAATTTTTCATGTGTGCCAATACTTTTGTTCCGTTGAAAACGGACCTTTATGGGTATTTTTTTTTCCTTTATTGTAACTTATATTTACTTTATAGTACTTAAATTTTACAATGGACAGTTACATTTCGCAAGAAATTAAATGGAGTATCACATTCTTTACAGATTTACAAAGAATTTTATTAGTACTTTTGTTTGACACTGTATTTATTTGGAAGAATTTGCATGATCTAAAGGTTTCTGAAAAAATATTTACAACGAAGGTATCAGAGTAGTCCCAGTGATCAATACATACTTTTTTTTTTAATTTTATATGTAGACTTATATATATGTCGGAGATGAAAGGACAACGGGGTCACCCGTTGGAATTGCTTGAAAAAGCCTCAATAGTATTCACAAAATAACCCGGACACAGTCATTCGAAACTTGAGACAATGAGCTTAGGCTCGAGGCGACAACCGGTCGCCGAGCGCAGCCGCGGTCACGGGATGAACGTTCCACCTAACAGAAAAGTATCAGTATTATGAGACACATGTTGTATTTACAATCAAACCCCGGGCAAGAGCAATATCGCAGTTACGCGGGTCTGTCTAGCAACGGTAGCAGTTTGTTGATATCCCGGGCCAACGTTAAACGAAGCTAACGCAATCGTAAGGACAGGAAAGTTTTCATCACTCTATTATTCTTGTGATTTCCTTGGTGAGTGATACATAGTCTAGAGAGCAATATAAAGAGCGTCATAGCGAGCGATACTTTTGTGCATAGAAATTCTATTCTGAGTTTAATAAAGAGTGAGCCCGTGGACCGTGGATTCGCTATATCGAACTTAAGGTCATTGCCATTAGCGTCTAGTTACCGCGGTCACTGGTCGATCTTATTTCATCTGTATCCGTGTTAATAAACGTTATCTTGATTGTGAAACAACAATGAACAACCCAGGCGAAGATTCTTTACACGCACATAATTCAAGCTCAAACAACTCAACTCCGACATATATATATAGATTTATGCAATATTGAGGATTTAAATAGCTTTTTGTAAAACATGTGCTGTGTATATTTTGATTTGTCTGGCACAAGTTTTATAGTTTACTCGTTGGTAGTAATATCGTTAAGATTTAATTTAGATGAAACTTTTGATGTGAAAATTTGTTCAACATAGAATTTACTTTAGTATCGAAATTTCTTATTTCAACTATGCGATACTAATCTTAAGGAAAATAACAATGAGTCAAAATTCTTGATATTTTAAGCAGAAAACGAATTAAACGGACGGTCCATTCTATTCTCAATGAAAATTTTGCTTTCAATAGAGGACCACGGATACCCTACAAGAACATGTTAAAAATATATCATCGATCCCTCTTGAGCTACCATAAAGACTTATCATCCGAACTTACGTTGAACACATGACGCAAGAAGATACCAAAGCCAAACTAACTACGTGACTAATGTATTTTCAAAGAAAACATTTTTGCGCAAAAGTGGCAACGACATTACTTCTATCAAACACTTCTCTCAGGTTCTTGCGTATTAACCCTCGAATATTATATTTGGATACTGCAATTAATTTTGTTTGTTCATTTATACCTCGCGCAAACCTTCTAAATAGAAATAACAAAATTATTCAACAGTATAAAAGAAAACTATCATAATAAACGATAAGATTACCGATGAGTAGCACGTGTTTCGAAATCAGACGAAAATGAAAAATAAGAAAATTGTGCGGGGCAGCTGCAGTTTTTTTAGAGAATCGTGTTTGAAAACGTGTTTGAAATCAAAATGAAAGCAGGTGAAAAATATGAAATATCACAAGCTTGCAATTTTTATTACATTTACGGAATCTTGTCGTCTTCGTTTTTCCTCTCTAGCATTACCTCCGAACTTAGTTTTCAATTCAATCGATGCCTTAAGCTTCGTTTCCATGTGGTGCTACTTTGTGGGGAAAGATGGCGGTGATCGCTATAATATCTCAAGCGATCCCGTGGGCTTTGGAAAAACGCTACTCCGCCCTGTCGCGATGGATTTGCGAAATAAAACTCCGTGAAAGTTCCCGACGGTTCAATTCGAAGCGAAAAATCCAACCTTGTACATCTCCCACGCAAAAATGTATATACACTTTTAAAAGATAGAGAGAAAAAGAGTTTTCTAAGGTAGCAACACCCTAACCTAAAGTTAGACCATTTCTTAAATTCTTCCATCCTATCGTATATTATATTTGACTTAACGATACAAAGAAATTTTCATCACAGTGTACGTGAGAAATAAAAAATTTGACCCCTCGAATTAGATTTGAGTTAGGTCCGCATCGAGTTTGGGTTAACTTTATATTTAGTTTAGGTTAGGTTAGAATTTGGGTTAGTGGTCGTAACGGACGACCAATTCATTCTTCTCACGTTCTTACGGAGATAAAGTTCAGCACCCCCCCCCCTGTATGTTCACCCTTATTTGTTAGTGTCGAATGATACGGTTTATCCGGGAACTATCAATCGTCAGGTAGATGATGATACAGAGCGTGTGTCAAAAATATATCAACCCACCTATATTTTGATATTTTGTTAGTTTAGGAAAAATTATGTCAACGTACCATTTCACAGTAATATGTAGTACAGTTGAAGCAAATAAAAAATTAAATGAACGCGTACAGTAGAATTGATTAGAAAGGAACAAAAAGTTAAGTACTGAATTTCTTGCATCGATATATTAATATATTCCATATAATTCTTCGTATAATATTCCGTACAATAATATTCCATTTATATCAACTTTTATCGTTCTTATTATTTTGTCAATGCCGCAGTTGCTCGTTCTTTTATTCCACATCGGCCGTCACATTTATTGGTTAAAATAAAATCTTTTAGAAAAGCAAATGCTTTGTGGGAAAGAACTTCCTATTAAAGAGAAAGCAATGACCGATGCTTTTCGCATCGAATGCAGGGAATACGGTTATATTGCTCTGTTATTGTTATATTATTGTTATAGCTGTTATAGTTATTGTTATACTCTGAACCGTTCAAAGAGCGCAATTGTGTAGATTGTGTCGCAAGGGAACGTAATCTTGGAGAGAAGAAGAGGCCTCATCGATCGCGAAAATTATGAGATGAACGTAAAATACTAAGAATAACATGTAATTCATTGACTTCATCAAAGTCATTAACCGATATTAAGAATTAATGTGAAAAGTGAAATCAGCGTCGAAATTAAAAATTCCTGGTAAAGAGACAAGATTTTCATTCGCGCAAGCTGAAAAACAGTTAATTACAATCTATTTTCTTCCGAACTATTTTTTAATAATAATTTTGCTTGTAGTTAATTTTCAGTGATGAAAGAAAGTTTAACTTAGTCAGCTCGGCTGGCTACAATTATTACGATCGGCGTAGGAAGGAAACAGAATATTTTTCGAAACGCAATTTTAGAGGCGTCCTGGTTTGCGCGAGGTTTTCCATTTCTGGTGTTGCTTTCGTCTCAAACGGAACGAATAGCATCGCTTGCACAGATATGCTGGAAAATTGTTAAAAACACCTTCGCATAGAAAATGATGATAAAAACTCAATATTTGTGCGGGACTATGCACCCGTCGGCCCGCAGTTTACACCGATTTTCGGAAAATATTCCTCTTTTGGAATTGCCTGCAGAGGAAAATATGTGGCGTACGCTAATTCGCCGGATTTATTCGAAAAATCGAAAGTATGACAAGATTGTGGAATTAAAGGATGCGATTATTAAGCGTGGAACACCATAGACGATAAAATAGTAAAAAAAATTTCATTTCCATTATAGAAGATCGGTTTTTCGATTTAATTCACAGATGGTGAAACGTAACAAATTATTAAAAATTTGCATTTGTACCTGTTTGTAACAATTGAAACAAACAAACTTTTCTGCCACTTGGGTTATTTATGTTATATTTTTGTTAATTCTATTTTTAATTTACCATCTTAATATTGATAAATTTTTTATCATTTTTAAAATATTTCTCTTTATCGCCGTATTTGATGTAAGAAGAAAATACGAGCGTGATCTTTTCCAGCGCGCCAGGTTATTACAATTTTATGCAGTTGCTGTATTTATGATACTCGCTATGCTTTGATCCGTGATATCCAGTTTATCCTAATTAATCATGTCAGTCGTGAATTAATGCGCGATCTAACTTCTTATATCTTGAAAATGTCACTTTTTTCAGAAGCTAAGTGCGAAGAATAAATTTCGAAATAAATAAACGACGTTCAAGTTTAAGTTTCAATTTATCGATTATTGTTAACAAACAGAATGAGAATGACGATCCAGTTGGTTTGAGGCTGCGAAGCAGCAATATTTCAACATTTCAATCGTTCGACCGCATCGCATTTTCGTTGTAATCTAAATAATTTAAGGAACGAATTTAATAGCGGACGTGATACAGATCCGAACGATCGGCCATGTGAAATAACGACGCGTGTGCATTTTCCACGGAGCTGATAGCGAGACCTCGTTGCAAATCGAGACCATTTTAAAGTCAAAGAGAAACAACTGGCCAAGAGGAAGGTGGATAAGAGAACGTTGTTTGTCCAGCGATATAATACCACGTGTGTCCATTAAACTATCTGTTTGCGCAAATTCATATTCGAGCTTTAACGACCTCCCGTGACGACGTTTATCGAGTTATTCGTTTCTAAACGTTGACTCCGTGTTTTTCAGTCGTATCCGGCGTTCTTCGTTTTACGATGTCGTATCCTACGATCGCGAGAGATTCATAGCGAATTTATCGTTAAAATAATAAAAGAAATATATAAAATACCCAAAATATGATATTCCTTATGATGTCAAGTAAAACGATTCTCTACTTATATTACACTCTTTTATTGTATTCGTAGAAATACGACACTCTTCTGGTAATTACAACGAATGTTCATTAAACTATGAAAGTTCTCATATACATCGCAGAAGGTTCTTTACGCTGCGTGAAACAGGTATACGCGTATTGAAAAGAAATCACACGAATATTCTGTATTTACTTGTGACTCGTGTAAGACTAAATATAAAACTAGAACAGAAAAATAGGATTAAAAGGGACGCTTTTCTGACGACGTTTCAAAGAACAGCAAGATACCCCGCGATTCCTGGAACTCGTTAATTCGGTGATATTCCACGAGGCTGCTGTTTAGAGCGCAGCCTAAAAAAAAAAAAAAAAAGCAAGATAAAGAAAAGAAAGGAAGAAGAGGTGCAGGCCTACTCATTTTCCGTGAGGGAATGCACGCTTACTCATTTTTACCGAGTGAATCGTTGAGGCTGGTAAACAGAGGAATATTTATGGAGGCGCGTACTGCCGTATGATTCGCGAATTGGCAGCAGGCCGATGCCTTCCAAAATACAATTTTTTACCGTGATATTCATTCGGTTTTATTAAAAGTACAATTTTATTGTAGCTCTTCAGAGTGATTTCTAAATAATCTTCATTTTCATCAGAATGATATTGCTATCTCGATAAAAGACAATTTTTCGTTAGAACCGTCTGCATGATTTTACTAACGAAAAGATAAAAAAAAAATCTTCTAACTTGATAGTTATCATAATATGCATATAATGACGATCTCTCGTCGTCGCATATAACTACTTTCGAAATAAATTACAAGTTGCTTGTCGTGGATGAAATGTTGAGCTAATTTATTCTAAGAGTGACTCTCATACCGCTCGAAACTTGCCAAGATATCGAACTTGCACGACCAATGAGTTCCGGGTTTGTTACGCCTATTTACCATGCTTGTCGTTGCTGCTTGCCGTTGAATATATTTAAGATAATCAGAGTCGTTGTATGCAACGAACATTCCATCAAGATTGCCTCGCACGCCACCAAAATCAACTTACGCAATTGAACTTGAATTGATGAAAACACTAACTATAGGTAAATAACTTTAAGACAATAGGACGTGGTATCCCTATTATTTTCAAATTGTCCGACTTTCTATAGTCATTTCTACTATATCTCATTTTAGTTTCTATTATAATCAGGAGAATAAATTAAATAAATTGGTTAGCAATAAACAGTTGCCAACATTTTTACTACGTTTCATTTTCGTTTCGTTTATAGTCGGAAAAATTTCTAATAATTCGATAAATTAGTCAGCGGTAAATAACGAATGACGTCGGTGCATGAACGAATGGTTAGAGAACTAATTTAGTGGAAAGCGTCGATTGCGTCAGTTTCGTTAAATTCGCTCTGCTATCTCGTCGACCATGGGGTTGTACTAACATAGTCGACGAATCGGAGACCCGATAGAGCCCGCTTTTTCATTATCTATTTAGGTTAGACCACTTCGTAATCAGGAATCCTTGGAAACCCGACTTAACTTGCATCGGGAACGTTTTACCTGACTTTTTACAAATCAGAAGATTGTTTGTTAGCCAATGCTACTACAATATATTGGGTTAGCAACTAAGTGATCGCGGATTTTGACATTACCACCTAATAACCAAAATCAGCGATCACTTAGTTGCCAACCCAACAATGTACTACAATCGCAATTTCGTCTCGTCGATTTTTTCCCAGAAAGTTCCTCAATTAATAGAAAGTCATTTTTCTCGCGCGCTAAGAAAGCTAAACCTTCATTTATCCATAGTAGGGGATCTGGTTTTTTATAGTTCTTCTGACAGCTTTTTATTGTTTCGTAAAAACCACCCCAAAATCTCATTTTTTAGATTAAATCTTTAAAAAATATTATTTTTTCTCTTTTTTTTGCAGTGAAATTTATGCAATTGAATATCAAAGCTTCGAACCTACTTCTTATACGCTTGTAATCACGGTATTTTGATCGTTTACGTAAGCGATGAAATTTATGCAAATATTGCGTTGGCAACTAAGTGATTGCGGATTTTGTCAATACCACCAAATGACACAATCCGCAATCACTTAATTGCCAACTCAATATTTTAAATAGTCATGTAGCATCGTAGTTGCCTAGATAAAAGATTCACAAGATGATATTTCAAGAATGTAATGGCTAGTCCACCCGTCGTTAGAGATCGTAAAGTGTCTTCGATTATTGAAGAACAAATGGTTCATGTCGAATGCTTTCAACGAAATTACGTTTCGAGAGATTAGCGAACGCAGACGCTAATTGAGAGCAAAGCAAGCTCGGTATATATACACGTACATATAGGATGGTGTGTAATTCGCGATACAAATAGGTTACGCAAGATTCTATAACTTAAAAACAGTTGAAATTATGCTGGTCGTCTGGAAAGTTTCGGTCGTACAGTTATTCGTTCTTTTTACTTTTTATCGTCTCTTCCAATGAAACGTAGTCCACGTTTCTTTTTACAACTTGCCTCTATCTTTCTAGTGACTTTATTGTATTATTCATTATGTCATTTCTGTAGTTTTCTGTATTCGTATAGATAAGTTTCACTTAATTGTGTCGTACAGTTTCCACTTTTTATCTTTTCTTCCAATGAAACGTTTTCATTTCTTTTTACGACTTCCTTCAATTTATTTTTTCTTTTTTTTTTTTTTTTGTTGAAACGTTATAAATATTTCTGTTTTTCTAAATGTAGCTTCTACTGTTTAAAGTAAATATAGTTTAGATGTGACTTTTATCTGCCTTTCGTCTTTTGTTGATTTTTATTTTTTAATAATTTTCATCTTATTTTCTGTTTTATCTATTTTTCGGTTCCACAGTCTGGAAAAAGCACTTGGCTTATACGTTTCTTACTCTCACTCAGCCCATACTTTATTTAGATCCACAGACCCATACTCATCCTCACTCTCGTCCCAAACACACATGTCTCATCTTATATCTAATGCGTAAATATACAGAATACGACCGTGTAATATGTAAAAGCGAGCACGACGTGATTCCTTGTGAAAAAACAAGAAAAAGATATGTAATAAACTTTTTTCATTCTCGACTTAGTTTTCGAATTAGAAAATTTATTAAGTATACTCGAACGTGGCTAATTGCAGACTGCACAGAAATAAACAATGGAGAGTAGAACGCTGTACGCGTGAAAATAAGTCGAAGATGTAAAATAAAATTTTTCAGAAGACGTTCTGTTTTGCAGAAAAATAAATTTGAAGATTTGTCATACGCATATACTATTGGGTTGGTAACTAAGTGATTGCGGATTTTGTCGTTAGGTGGTATTGACAAAATCCGCAATCACTTAGTTGTCAACCCGGATCAGTTCTTAACGAAATATCTTCAAACTCTATTTCCTTCAAAATGGAACTTCAAACGGACAAATTTCATTCTACATTTTCGATTTATTTTCTCACGTAGAACAATCTCCTGTTGATTATTTGCTTCTGCTCAGTCCAGAATTAGCCACGTTCGAGTATACTTGACAAATTTCCAACTCGGTTTTGTCGAAAACTAAGCTTAGAATGAAAAAATTGTATTTTCCATTTTTTTTCTATTTTTCTACAAAGAATCACGTGGTGTCCTTTTTTACGTATTGTTCGGTCGAATTCTCTGTATATCTTTGTTTTTTTAACCTATACATAACCTATACATAACCTATACATAACCTATACATAACCTATACATAACCTATACATAAGCTATACACTATATCACATATCTATCTTTGATTTACTTATTAGTTCAGTATCTATATTTTCACGCTTTTTCTAGAACGCTTGACCAGCTTTTATTATATCTGTTAATAAATTACATTGCTATGAAATTAATTACTATTAATAATTCCCCTGTTAAAAACGCTAGAACCTAATCTAGGCAGTCGCCTCTGGCCACTTGCTTCGCCTTTCTTTTCCAGATATTCTGCCTTTCCCACTCTTCTTACATATCCCTTTCCTAATTCATTAATTCCTCTCGCCATTTCCTTCATTCCTGCCTTGCCATAAACCGCTAAAATATTTCATTCATCCTCACCTATCCTCAATTTTTCCGTCCACTGAAGCTTATAGATCCAAGATCTTTGTCCTGGTTCAAGACTCGCGCAATGTTCCAGAAAACCAATTTTGTCCGCACCTTTACTTTTATTTACCTTTTCCTGTATCTTTTATCAACACGAACTTTCTTTTTTCAATTTCCTCTGGATTTTTTGTATTAACTTCGGTGCATCGTTTATTATATTTAGATTGACCTACCTATATTTCTATAAATAAATCACAGTTAATTGCAATATCGTATTATAAATTTAGGTCAATTTTTAGGAACAAGCTGGCAGTTAATTGTCTGACCTGCTAGTCCACTTTAGTTTCATGGTTTGTACGATAAAAGTCGTTTGTCATTGGCTTCGAAACGTGATTAGTATTGTTAGTATGCGCGTGCCTTCTATTTCTAGAAAATTGAATTTTAATACAATTAAAGCTTAATTTTCTAAAGGCTCCATCCTGTTTTAATCACTTTAACTGCCATAGTACGTATAGATAGAAACTATTCGGTTCATTTGCTGCTATTAGAACAGAATTCAAATTTAATATTCTGAATAATTCACGGTACCTTTTGTTCGTACGAATTATAAAGTATATCGGACTAATTTCATATCTCGCTACTAATATGGCTTTGAAAAACCCACATAATTTTCTGTCTGTTTCAAAGATTCCAAAAAATTGTAGGAACATAAAAATGTAATATTATAGGGGATTCATTATCGCGTTTAATCATTTCAAATTCCATTAGTAAAATATCCCATTGTTAGTGTGGCTTCTGGAGAATTGTATAATATTTTATAATTTGTATTTGTTTTTCCATTTCGTGACTCGTAATAAGCAAATGATAGACATGTATGATTTCTAAGAAATTTTACAGCTTATTATGTTTTCTAGAGACACGCCAAAATATTTTACTAAAATTTAAATGGATTTTCTACATACATATATATATAATATTTTTAATTATATAATTATATAATATTTTACCCCTTGCGAAGATGCTGCAAATTTTACTAAATAAATTTTTCATAGACTTTAATTAATAAATTTGATATAAATACTGCTACATAAATTTCAAGTAAACTTTATAACAAATGATACCTTAGCTTCTCCGAATGTAACTTCCAATTTTCCTAAATAAATTCCAAACAAATTTTACTATTCGCCTCTACTCTTAAAGCGTTTCAACTTCATCTCTGTTACCAACATGGCTTCCATAAAATCTTGTTGACCCATCTTTGTCGAAGACATCGATTACACATAAAGTAACCTAAAATAGCTTGCTCAAAAATAACCCGAGGCATTGCAGCAAACTAGAAGCAGAAAATACGTAACCGGATATAAAGATAACTAGTTCGATGTTCGATTTTAAGTTCAAAATTCCAGGGTGCCATTGCCTCTACTTTGAGTTGAGCTATTCTGGCCATATACCCTGGCAGAAACTGCGATACCAAAATGCCGACGCTCTGCAGTAGATGCTATTGGGTTGGCAACTAAGTGATTGCGGATTTTGTCATTAGGTGGTATTGACAAAATCCGCAATCACTTAGTTGCCAACCCAATATGTACCTTACACATTCCTCCTGCGGCGTTTCAACTTAAATATTTCATAACGTGCAGCAAATTATCGTTTCTCGAGTTATGATTTAACGAGTCGTTCGCAGAGTTAGTCGCACAGTTTTACTACCTTTGTGGCTGATTTCGCGAAATCGCAAGGATTGCAGCGATAAGAAAACAGTTCCAGTTTCGTATAATTTGAATAAATTGAAGGAAAATATTATTTAAATGTCAAGTGTTTAATTGCCAATGTGTAGAAAAAAAACCATAATGTACATTTATATTAGAATGCACATTTCGTGGGGAAATCATTTTTTATTGATGAAATCATTGCCAGATAAATAATATGGTCACAAGCGTACCATCGCTACGGTCAGAATTCATGAAGCAACATCTGACTTTCTAATTTGAAAATTCGATTCGTTCGGACGCGAGGATCGAAGTTTAAAATTCACGGAAAATTCGACGTTTCAAAATAATAAACATCGAAGATAATTTTAATGCGGATAATCGAACGAAACGTTTAATAAAAATCCGACTGCGATGAAATAATATTATTCAGTTTATATAATAATCTCTATTTTAATTGAGATTGTTTATTACCTTTAATAAAAGAAATTCTTACTAATTTCTGCCGAGTGATAAATTGTAATAGAGCGCGAGAGGAAAATAAGAACAGACGAGACTGAGAAGATGTAGACATTCTCGCGGAGACGCGTTTATGGAGGAATTTCTATTTGAATGTAAAACACTACAAGGGCAAGCCTGTTTCGCGTAAAGGCTTGCCCCGAAAGAAATTGTTTCCCCAGTATCAGACAGCAGGTATAATTTGTTAGCCTTGTTTTGTTACTTCTTCGTTGCTCTTGGGGTTATTTATGAGGGATCAACAGTTTGAAACAGTCCTGCTGGAAACACTTTTGTCTTCATCGATCATCGAGAACGATCGACTTCGCGATGGTACCACCTGTTTCACTTCGAATTACTTTAGGTCAAGAATCCATTAAATTGTTACCATCGAGGATTTTCTTACGATAATTTCAGAGGTTGTGTTGTATCGATGAATATCGTGTCGTCAGTTACTCATTTAAAGAGCGTTAAATAATATCATACGATATTTTGATGACGATATCGGAAATTTGAATGTTTAATTTTTGGATATTTAAGTTTCGAATATATTTCAAATGTTCGATATATAATGTTACAATTCGATGATGGAACGTTTAAATTTTGAACGCTTCGACTTCGTTTAATTTTGAATTTTTGAATCTTCTGGTCGCTTCGATTTTGAACGCTTGAATTTCGAATCATTGAATTTCGAACGCTGTAATTTCCGACATTCCAATTCTGAATCTTTCGATTTATAACATTTTAATTCTGAATATCTACATTTTCTAATAGAACTATTCAACACCAATAATAATCAAAATTTCATTGAAAAGCGTCCATCGAATCATTCGCTTCCAATATGACAGATAGCATTTTGAAATCCTCCAGTATCTCGCTATTAAACTATGTTTTAACGAACAAAATTTAATTCCCAGTTTCTGAACCGCCCAGAAACCAGTTGCACCAACTTTTAACGAGATCAATTTATTATGGTAATTATTTATTTAGAAACTGGTAAACATTAATAGTTAACGATAATAAGGGTAGAGAACAAAAGATAGCAACGGTGTTCCTTTTGCCAGAATTGAAACTATAAACGTAAACGTAATTCAATTGAAGAGTTTAATCTATTTGTTTTCTGCGAGTTTTCGAACGTAATAGAGTGATATTTGCAATTAGAAACCTTTCTGTTGGATTTTCTACAATTTTGATGCATACAGAGATTAAAAATTGCGGACATAAGGCGAAAAAATAAATTTATTCAATTATGTTTAACACTTGTTTATTGTGGTATGTATTTTTTCAACTGATATATTTATATATTATGTTCCGCAATATATTACTATATCGTAATGAAATTCCTTAAATTCCTAAAATTTGAACGAAAGACAGGTTTTTAAATTCTTACGAACGATGCGCCATTATAGTGGCTTTCGCGAATGTCATCTTATATTACGACGCGCCACTATAGTGGCTCACTCTACACACTCATTCGCTCACCGTTTGAGCTAAATGATCTTTTTCATTTGTCTTACTTCACACTTTTTTCGTTCTCGCAACGTTTTATAACAGTGTTAACAATATACAGACAGAATATATAGTCTTTGTTTTTGATACGCCACTGCCAGGTATCAATTGTTGCTTTTCGTTAAAATAAATATACCATTATTAGATGCTCTTTTTAACATGCCGATTCGTATCCTTATAATTTTTTAGAATCTTCGAGCTTAAAATATGAAACTAAGAGCAATTTGACAAACACTATCGCGCTATGAGTGTGAAAATTGTGACGTGGTCTATGTGTCGTACCGTACTTTAACACGTATCACACTCAATTGTATTATTAATTATTAAAATAAATTATTAAAGTTAAAGTATATGCATCATACCTTAAAAAAGAAATTATAATTTGATTATCAAAAAATTCATTTCAATGTACTTGCGTAGAGAACAGCATTATATTAACAGCAATGTTACATATTGCAGTGCTGTATCGTATACACGTAATTCGCGTCAAGCTCCGCCTTACAGAGAAACAGCCCCGCGTCAAATTCAACCGTAAACTAAAAGATTAAAAACGAGACAAGTAAAAAAAATTAATGATTTAAAAATTACGCAAATTAAAGTACAAGCTAAACAATTTTTTAATTTCTTAAGAGGAGGTGTACGTGGAAATAACAATGCAGGATGAATTTCCTTTGACGATTCCTCAGTCTCAAATCCGTCAGCGTCGTTCTCGCGTATTATCAGTTTTCTCTCGAATATATTACAGTTTTCATTAGTAAAAAGGTTTCTTTGAAATGTCATGTCTGCTGGTCCTACTCTTCAATGACAAATCTAATTTCACTTGCAGCGGAAAACACCCTAGGAACATCCGTTTAAATTTATAATACACGTACTATGTTCTCTTGTACATATTTCTCTGTTTGTCAGACATTTGTCAGTTTCAATCGTCAGTTTCATTTTGTCATTTCAACAAAGACGTATTTAAATTTTGTGCTTTTTGGTGAATTAAAATTTTTGAAATTTAAAGGTATAAGAATTCTCTGTCAGACAATTCTAGAACCACCCTGTATAAGCTCTCGTTACAAAAGTCTATCAGTCAGTCCATCCTCTAGTTCCAAAATTTCTTCGTGTAACAATATCTATGTTTATTTAAAATTTACTACTATTATTATCTTTGCTATTTATTTTTGCTTCCTTTTAATTAAGCAGTTGAAACCTCGTCATGTTTTTAATTATTATTTCGTAATTGCTACATTGCTTCGTAATCAAACAAAACTGTTATTGCAAAGCACTGGGTGAAATTTTCCGATCTTCCGTAAAATCATCGTTTGACGTAATGTGAACGTGAGGATCTTTGCATGTCCCAAAGATTAACTATGCAACCAATGCCAACTAACGATAAGGCGAATGCAGAGAAGATCGACCCAAAGAATAAATTTCAGCGATAAAATCTGTTAACGATGGCTAATTAAATAAGCTTCTCCGAGTCGTTCTGCTGTTCTATTTGTTTCGTGAAGGCCTTGAGGACTTGCCTGAGCAAGGCTATGGCAAAATGGACGAAAAGGGCACGCGTTAGCAAACGACACACTCGGCTCGAGCTCGATGCGATGGACAAGGTTGATGGCTGGCTGAAACGAGCGGCTCAACTTCTACCTCCCGCTAGGAATTACCGTTGCTCTTAGAGGCTAAGGCATTTAATGCTACGCCCGGCATAACACCTCCTTGTCCTGCCGCTTTCTATCCAATTCTCTTTAACCTTCGTGGCAGGAAATAGAATGGAAAAGGCGCCGCCGATTTCCACCGCCGGATCCTCTGGGCGATACTCTCGTCGCTTTGACAGAAACGCTGAAAAAGTGGCTTGAACTTTTAGAAAATTACTGGAAATTTAAAACAAGTTCTCATCAGCTGTTTCGTAAGTCTGACGAATACACACTGTTGGTTATAAATATTGCAACAATACGTTTCTTATTGCACTTGGCGCATTTGGTATTTTATTGATTTTAAACAACAGATTTATATACAATTATACAATAATTGGAATCTTAGAAACTAACGCGACAATAGAACTAATAGAGGTCTGAAATAGCTCATAGTTCTTGGAACAATTAATCTTTTACATATAAAAGTAAAACATTTCTTAAGACTTGACCTACGAGATCTTCGTCTGTACGAAATCAAATTTCTTAAAATATAACAAAAAAATTTTATGCTTATTTTCGTAATCTTTCGCTTCAGCCAAACTCGTCTGCCCAAATGATCGAAATATAATTAAACGTATAGAACGAAATATACATCGAATATGGAAATTCTAATTTATTAGTGCTACTCCCCAAATCATTGGTATTTTATTGTTACGTGTTTCGTGACAGAAATACCCGTCAATTGTAGGGGAGAATTTCCCGGGAAACAAACCTCTTGCTACCAAATACTGGACTCGAACTAGGCGGAAGGATAATCAAAAATACGACGATCCGTCTTAAGCCGCGCGTTTCTTATCGGGCGCAGGTTTCACGGGCGAAGCAACGAAACATGTTTCGTTAACGAGAACTGATAAGAACTTGATGGGGGAAACGTAGGAAAAGAAATTCGTGGTTGCATATTAGAATAAAATTGCTTCTGCATTTGTGAGAATTTTTAGGAATATTCACGGGGAATTATTTTGCCAATTATGGAATTTTGAAGAAAAAAGAATCTTTGAATTATTCAACTGTATTTGAACATTCGTACTTCAAGGTACAAATTCGTCGAAAATAAAGAATCTTTCAATTCTTCTAACTTTCCTTGAAAATTCTTAATTGAATGTACAACCTTATTTCAATATTTATATTCGTTTTATATTTTGTATTTTCTTCTTGCTTTTATAGACGCTTAAAGCTCACGCTGGAAGTAACCGAAGTTCGTTTGAAATCTTTAGAAATCCATAATTCAACATCGAACGTCCGTTCGATTCGAGTTTAGCCGTAACCGAAGTGTGTCTTCTATTTACGTTAGATACTCATAAATAACAAAATAACAACAGAGTGGAAAGCTGACAGACGCAGCGAATCGTTTTATTAACTGCGAAAGAATGAATAACAAAGAGAGTTTCGGTTAATCGGTGATAAATTATTAAAAACAAATAATTCTTCGGTGTGCTGTCCATTGTCAATTCGAAAGCCCGATAATTGCAAATCAATGCTTCCAGTTCATCTCTCGACCATCGTTATTCGTTCGTTGTAATGTAAATGTCGTACGCGTAATTGCATTAATGCACTGTACGACGTTGATCGTTTAAATAATTACAAATGTTCATATTACGCTCGTCACGTCGTTAATCATTCGAAAATGTCACAGTGTAAATTTGTGTATTTTATATACTTTAACGTCTCTTTTTTTACATCAAAGATATTTTCTAGTATTTGTGGAAAAAATGTCTCTTCTTCTTTCTTCCGAAAGCGCACATTTTTTCGCATTAAGCATTCTTTTTACAATATTTTTCACAGCAACTCGCTCTCTGTTTCCTTTTTCCCGACGAAAAATATCTTTCACCTTTGTCTTCTTTCTCTTTCGTACGAGTATCAGTGTAAGGACAGTCTCATCGACGAGGTAGGAAACAAAGACAAAATGGTCACGCGTGAATCCTCAAACTATTGGGTTGACAACTAAGTGATTGCGGATTTTGTCAATACCACCTAATGACAAAATCCGTAATCACTTAGTTGCCAACCCAATAGACATTATGCAGGCGCGTTCGCATGTATGATAACACCTCGCATTTGATATACGACTACAACGACAACGATAAAGACCGTGGTAACCTTTTGAAATACTCACGTTGCTACACGACTCCATTTATTCTTCGTTTGCGTACAGCGATATTTCGCTCCCCTTTTACAAAGCGTTTACCATGCTAACTACGAAGAGTAGACTATTTTCAATCTACCTGTCGACTGGAGTTATTCGAAGAAATTTTTCTTCAAAAAATTGTATATTTATATTCCATCATTTTACACACTTCTAAATATACCTAATCCATTGTAAGAACTAATTTTGTTCAATAAGAGTTTGGTTCACAGATTCGATTTGACGAATAAAACCATCATCATTTAAAATGGTAATTCTACTACTATACTACTACTACTATACTATTCTACTATACTATTATATTAAGATAGTAACTCCACTGTATACCAGAATTTCTTATGCTCTTATAAATAATTATAAATCTGAATAAAATATATAAATATAAAAAATATAAATCTACAACTCGTTATTGACAAAACCTTTAATTTTCTAACAGTCATAATGAAAACACAAGGATTATCCATTCTCGTGTCCACGTTTCTATTTTTAATGAAACAATTAAACGCAGTATTTTAATCGATGCGTCCTGTTAATTGCATCGTGCGGAGTCGTGAATCTAAATTATGTTCAGTAGAAAAAAATTAGCCAGATTAATAACTGGATATAAATTAAAGAGTATGTTTAATAATAAAACCAGAATGCAATTTAAAAGGTGGATGAAATTGAAACAAAGGAGAGCGCTGTTCAGTTTCTTCTCTTTCCATGTGCGCTGCGTTGGTAGATTTTCCAAGCATCGGAAGTTGCAGAGCTGGTTCTACCGCTTCGTTTGACCGGAAGTCGTTCAATCTTGAAGGGGCATTTCCTGTTACGCGAGGAGAAATGCTCAGCGCATTATTATCGTTCTGTGCACGTTCGAAAGTGACTTGCACGAGGAAAAAAAGAAGGAAAAATCTGACGGAATTCGAATATACATCTCTTTCTCGTTATTTTATTTTCCTTCGTAGAGAATTTTCACGGCAATTGCAGTGACTTGTTGGAAACTCGTGCAGAAATTCGACGGAACGAGATGAAACCACTTTCATATATCGCGTTGAAGATTGTACAGCGTGATCGTAAAGTAAACGAGTAAATATGAATTTAAAGATACGATTATCTGCTTCGATAGTCGTGCAATTCGTTGCTGTTTTTAAAATTTTATACAGAATGTTCCACGGATTGATAATAGTAAATTGTTCAATGTCGAAAGTAACTGTGGATTTGAATGTATTTGAAGGAAGGAAAAATTATGATCCGCGTGATTTGTGATCTTTTAAATATAATACAGACTGTTTGGAAACTGAGTGACTTTATTTTATCACTGAATAACATTAGGGATATTCGTTGTCTTAGTTAAAATAATATCTATTTTCGAATAAATTATTTTGTGTAAGTAACTGGATATGTTCCAAAAAGTCAAATTACATAATTCAGTGTTGCAGATGCTCTCCAAATATCACTAAAACGCATAAAGAATTAAAAATAACGGTGGCTGGTACAAGGCAAAATAATAATACGGGGACTGAATTCTTCTTGCGACGATTGTGTTTACGAACGCAACGTCGACAAGAACAAATATTTGGAAAGCAAAGTGGATCAATGCTCCAGAATGACTCATAATTTCCTATGGCTTATGCGTTTTCCAAGCTTCCGGAATCTTTGACGGTACTATTATTGGACACTTTTTTCTAATTTCGTCTCGTAAACTTCGATCCACCCGTTCAAAACTCTCCAATTTCAGAAACAAATTTATTAGAACCGGAGAAAAATAAATCCTTCTATTTTCTACCTTTTTTAAATAAAAAAAAAAATAATGCGGTCAAGGAAATAGAATTGATGAAGAGAAATGTTTTGTTATTATTTAAAACTAGATTAGTTGTAAAAAAGATTATTCTTTGCAATGATTACAACATTACGATGAAAATGAAATTTAAAGTAAAAAAATTTGCGTGGTATGAGATTCCACTCTATGATAACCATTGATGATTAAAATCATGAAATATATTTTAAAACATTGAAAGACCGTGTCTTTTAAAGTTATATTTAAATAGAATAAAAATTATTATTCAGTTATATTAAAAGATTGAAAGTTAGGTGCCATAATGAAGCATAAAGGAGTAATTGTTATATAACAATTATAAATATACGTATGGCTATATAATTGTTACATAATAATCTGAAACACGAAGTACGCTTTAAATTAAATAGCAAAATAAATTGCCAGAGAAGTTGTCGAGTAAAAAGTAAAGGGGTAACGACTCGGAGAACTTTATGTTTGTAATAGAATGCTTCCTGTTTCGTTGTGGATATATTCACCGAAAAAACACGGTGACTTCCAGGAAACAGTACAAGGACAAAATTACTCAGCCGATTCTGGACTCCGTGGACATAGAGTAAATGGAAGAAAGGTATACGGAAAATAATAGCATCCAAAGCTTCGTACCAGTTTATTGCGACACCCTGATTGTCGAGCAAGCTTCCTTTCCACAACCATAAATCTCTAATCGTAAATCTCGTTCCCGGTTGTTCAACGAGAAAATTGACCCTTCAACTTTTGAAATCCGTTGCAGTTATGTCAAAAGAGAGGATGAAGCTGAATATATCGAATATCTGGGAAAAAATTTCGTTAATTATATGTGAAACATTCTCTTAAATTATGCTTCAATAATAATAATAATTAAACAGTCCAAATTAGATGTATGAAAGAAAAGCTTAAACTAATTTTCGGGTTCAGTGACAGCTTAGTTTTAAATGTTTAAATTATATTAAATATATTTATTATTATTAATATGTATATATTATATATTATATATATTTTATGTATTATTATATATTATTATTTATATATATTTATTATTATTATAGATATATTTATACTATATATTAAATATATTTGAAAGTATATTTTAATATGAAATCGAGAATTACGTTAAATTTCGTTAATCATACATGAAAGTTTCTTTTTGAGTTACCCGTTATATAAAATACATGTTTCGATAATAATAGGTATTTCTTTGAAAGAGAAACTTGACCCGACTTTCGTGTTCAAAGTTTCTCTTTAATTTCGAATATTTAGATTGAAATATTAAAATATCTGACATTTATTTGTTCAGTCACGAAATTCCGTCAATTATTTATTCTCTGATCGGCAAATTAAAACGACAAACGAGATCGCATTTCTCGCGCGTCAAATTAAATTTCTGAAATATTCAACACACAATAATCACATTTACAATAAATCCGTTTATTTGCATGGACAATTGTATTAATATGTTGAATATATGTACATACGATACGAATGTATGGCATAAACTCGAGCATTTCAAGTATCAACAGCCAATCAAATTGCTTCTGTAGTCAGCTGATCGATCAATCAGTAGAATATCCCAGCCAGTAATCGGACCAGCCTCTCCCAACCTCTCTAGAAGTAGTCAATCTCAGTCATTTAGTACTATTACATAAAGTATTATTATTTTAATTAATTAATTATTTATTAATTCATAAATTATTCTATATTATAATTAGATTGCGAATGTTCAAGCAAATTGATATTTTTATGAACAATACCAGCGAACAAGGCTTACGAACAAAGTGAAATATTTTTGTATTATTTTTTAATATTTCTTAACTATTTTATATTTTCCCTTTGTAATCTTCGATTAACAATAATTTGAGTAATTCTCTGCTAATAGCAAATTTTCCCAATTTCAGGTAAAGCGGTACCATTTGTAGAATTGACTGTGGCACACGCTTCGGTTCTAACGATCTTGGCGATCAGTTTCGAGCGGTATTATGCAATTTGCGAACCCCTACGAGTTGGGTAAGTAAAGAGAATATTTCATAGAGCAATATCTTACAAATAAACACGTAGCATCTTTCTGTGTACTTTCGACAAATACAGAGACAATTGGTTTTGAAATAGTTATGAAACCGGTCACGAACCGTGTGGCGCTTCCAAGTAAACAAAACACTAACTTAAAGGTCGTATCGTAGCGAGTATGTTGCGTTCTCTGTAACCAGGAAAGTATCAATTTGAAAAATCTGTCAAAGTGAGTTTGCAGGTTTAATACTTATCGGGTGGAGCGCTGATGAAATATAGCTTAAGTATGAGTCAACGTATATGCTTTATACCGAGTGAAAAATTAAGTACATATAATATATATATTATATTATATATATATATTATATGTAAATTCTATAAAATTCAAACTACCCGCCAACCCACATTTTTACTTTTGCTTTGTTTTACCGGCAATCATTTTAATGGATAGGTTAGATCACGAGAGAAGAACGGTAACTTAGGACTTAAAAAATCAATCTTCGATTTTCCTGGTAAAATTTCTAGTAGATTTGTTATTAACTGTTATTGTATATAATTTAATTTATTCCTAAAATAAACTCGATTTTCCAAAATCGATCGTCTTATTTACCCCAAGGATTTACGTTATTATATATATATATATATATATATATATATATATAAATATACTACGAAATACATTGGCTCACAAAAGTATTCGAACTTGCATATAGAAACTTTTTATGAATATATCATGTGCTATATAATACGTGTTGACACAAGTTTCAAATTAGATCAGTATGAGCCGTTTATTTTGGAAACGGTGTAAGTCCATGTTTTGAAAAAAATTGAGAAAACGAAACATTTTTTTATACAATTTATAATTTAAATCTTAAAATATTCGTTTATTCTAATCAATTGAGATTTTATTAGTAATTGTCATTGCGCAATCGTTTATTTTGAAAGTGGTGTAAATCCATTTCTTGTAAATTGTACTTTATCCAAGTAATCCAGGCATCAATAATCAAAAACGAATGATTGCGAATGTTATCCTAACTTCTGTATATGGCATAATATTGCATGTACGGATATGGACAAGTTGTTCAAATGGAATTCAGTAATATATTGATAAATTATTATTACATTTAAACTATTATTAAACTGTTAATAATCTTACATTTATATTGTATCGAAGTGCAAACCTAAAACTGAAGGAAGTATTACATATTGTCGCGATTTTCCTTATTTTTCTCAATGGATAATTTTGGATTAACACTAGAATCTAATAGTTATACGGATATTTACTGGAGTCTGACATAATAATATTATGATAATTAAAATTTATTTAGTTATATTCTATTTATTTTTAAATATCATACATATATATATTAAATAATACAAATTTAATGAATTACACAATTCTCTAATTTTAGAAGTTGTATAAGTCCATTCATGACCCTGAAAAAGATATTCATCTAATTAATTCTAAAAAGAACCATTTGTTAAATTTTCTATTTAATTTTGGTTAAATTTTTTTGATCTTTTATTAAAATTGAATTTATATTTACTTAATACGTAGAAACTTAGACAGACTAAGTTTACTTTGCTTATCTTTGAGCTTTATCAGGATTTTTCAATCGATGAGAACGCGTACACTTTGATATTTCGAAACAAAGGGAAATGGACAAAGGGAACTTACACCACTCCCAAAATAAACAACCCATACAATCACGATAGTCGATTCTCGTTATAATGGCAATGAAATTTTAAAATGTTCATTTATACACACAATATATACATATACCGTATATCTGTGTTCAGAATATAAAGAGAAAATAAATTCATCTTCACGTTAGTCGCGTATTCGTCCGTTTATAAAATATGCTACGGTAAAAGTGCCACGCTGCATGTTCTATCCAGTTCTCTTCTGATACAATAATACTCACGTTCCGAAACAGACATTGTGGAATTGAATCGACAGGAAACTAACCAAACATTCGATCTGTCGAAATTCCATCAACGAACGAAAACGACGACTCTGTTAAAAACAAAAGCACGTTATTCTCTATCTCTTGGTGAAACTTGTCTGTCGAAATCATTCATCCCTTTCAAGTAGTGAATTGATGCAGAACTCGTGTGTGACTATCCGTGTACAACACCGTGTCGGTTACGGTTCCCACTTATTTATTTTTCAAATCAGACCAAAAATAATAGTTACTTTTTAAACCTTTACAAAAACAGGGATTAACACAAGGTATTTTTTCATAGGTATATGTGCACGAAGGCCAGAGCGACGTTTCTTTGCTTCGTTGCGTGGGTTGCGGCGGCGCTTTGCACCAGGTGAGACAAATGAAAAGAAACATCGAATTGTTACTTCGCACTTCTCTTTTATCCGCTTTCTTCGCTGTTGACGCATACCATGCTTTCATTCGCTTCTCAATTCTTGTCCACTTCTTTATTGTTCTTTCGCTATCTCTTTGTCCCTCTGCATTCTTTTTCTCATTCGTCCTCGATGCTGCATTTCTATGTAACGAAAATATCCAGAATATTGCAGTCTGTTCATTCGAGAGAAACACTTGGAATGTCAGGTCTCTTCTTTCTCCATGAATTTAATATTGTAGAGTTCGAAACTCTGAAGTGACATTCATAAACTTCGTGAAAAGGCAATTAAACGCAAACTCGTTTTTCTGTTTTTTATCGACTGCCTTTGCCGTATATTTCAGTTGGGACTACTTAATATCGCGATATTTCGAAGTTTTTTATTGCAATATATTAACAGCCTTTGATTATATATTACGTTTTTCGATAAATAAAAAAATATCGTACAACAAATATATCGATAACTGAAGTCCAATTCTTTGAATTTTTATCTTTACCTTAACCTACTAACCGGGTCCCTTAAGCAGAAGTTTCTATGATTAAAAAGTTAAAACTTAATAGAAATAAATCAAATTTAATTAAAAGTTAGTTTTAGCCCTTTTGTAAAGAAATTATTTTGTTCAAGAAAATGGCTATTAAAATTACGAGTTGACTGGTCTTTCTCGATCAAAAGTGTAATTGCTGAATCTAGTCATTCTACATTTTAAGATTTCGGTAAAATTATCTGTCAGAAACGTATAACTGAGGTTAATTACTATAATTGATTGTTCATCCGATTCAAAGACGAGTTCACATCAATGTGCCAAATCTATTTTCCCATGAAATCATTCCATAGTGTACGAAAGGGTCGCTTACAATTTCGACTCCCGAGACGATTTTCAACTTAATTGCCAGAGGGCGTAAACAACGTGTTAAAGTGGCGCAACACTGTGGCGTGAGCTGCAAACTGCAGTGAATCACGCAGCTGAATGTCGTGCACCAGTTACGTAGACAATAACGTTCGTCCTATTAAGCACGCTGCTTACCCGACATTTTTCCTTATTTATTTTTCCTTTCTATTTTTATACCAATTGTAGCTTGACGATTGAAGCGTTTAATTAAGTACCACGGTCACGCTTGACGATTTTTTGTCGCGATACAGATAATCATTGAAACGGCAACGTGACGTGAGATATGAATAAATGAAACGTTGAAACATCAAGACTAATAGCCAAACAAGAGATATTTAAACATTTTGTGATTTCCATTTAGAGACGAACACGTTCTAACACGTATCGATATCGATGAAGTGATCTCCATATTATATTCGAAAATTGTAACATTTGCACCAACCACTGCGCAATTATCTAGATATGATGAAACTTTCTATAGAAATGCGAAAAAATATACTTCTTTAAAACTATTTATGACATTTTGTGATTTGTATTTAAAAATGAAGATTCAACAAGTATCAATATCGATGAAGTGGTCGTTATATAAGTAAACTAGTAAACTGTGACACGCGTGCCAACCATAACGCGTAAAAATCAAAAGGTGATAGAACTATTGACATTAAAATATTTATAAAAACAAACTGAAGTAAACTTTCCATTACCACACTATGCAATCTATCTTCAGGAACATTAAAGAGAAAAATAGCTGCGGTTAACCATTTTTAACAGTACTAACGATTTTTTACTGGTGAAATATAACGCCACAAAGGTAGGAGAGCGTTGAAGAAGAATCGAGGATACATGGAAGCAGCCAAAAGGCAGCTGTTTCTCTCAATTACAATATATATATATATATATATATATATACACACATTGCGAAAGGGAATTTCACCGAAGACGATACTAATTTAAAGCCATATGTTACCATATCATTGTACGCGCGAGAAACAGCTTCCCTCAGGGATATTTTCCGGGGAAATCCGACTGTAAAAATCGATATGGAGTGGCGATGATAAGAAAATCACGACGGTGACCCGCAAAACCTTAATGGTCCGTAAGACATCCTCTGAAAAATTTCTGACTTTACTCCTGGTGATAAACGAGCAAGGATTATAAATGGAAGGATAACGAGGGCAGAATATGATGACCTAGCCAGATGGAAATTAAAAGGAAAGCTGTAAAAACCACCGTAATACGTTCCGAGTTCTATTTTACGATTATTTCTCTGTTTGTGTTATTGCCGGAGATTTACTTATCTTGTGACAAAGTTTTAAAATTGAGATTTGTTTAACTCGTGTTGACAGTGATTTGGACTTTTCTCGCGTTAGTACCACTGCTAGTAGTTTTGATAATTTTAAAAGTTCTTATTAATTTACATTAAATTACCATACACTATTAAAATATTCGTGTTTCGATTCAATTTAAATTATGATTAAATGTGACTCCTAAATATGAATATTTCATGCTTAGGAACATAATTTAATTATTTAGAATGGAATATCTTCAAACCAAATTAGAATCATCCAAATACGCTAATCATTATTAAAGGCTGACCCCAAGCGTGCGAAGAAGGGCTGGAAGAAAGATGGTCCTAATAAAAGCGTGGATACTCTTCTGGAATTACATTAGTAATCTCATGAATAAGCCTGTGATGCAACCATTCTTCTGACACATTAAGTAAAATCTCTATGCGTGGCCACTTTATGTAATTAAATTAAATGCGTCGCTAGGAAACAATCAAAAAGAATATTCAGAAAACTCACATATATCCTAAGATACCTGAAATAATCAAAACTTAGTGTTTTTCTTTCAATGGGTTGGTAGTGATTTGGTTTAACGAGTTTGTAAAATTGAGAAATTTTTTAGAGTCCACATTACCAACTTCATAACTACGATAGAACTTCACAAATCCCGAAAGCTCCAAACACGCAAACCAACATCGCCTTTCAAATACGAATTCCTTCAACGAACACTTCAGAAATTTTTACTAAACTCCTTCGACACTTGATAAAAAGATAAAAAGAAACTCAATAATTGGACTGCGAATATTTGTGAAGACTTATATTTTTATAAACATAACCAGGGAACTAGAAGGGCCTACGTAGGGATTTATTTTGGTCCCTAAATATCATAAGGAATACTATGTTTTGCGATATTTTATATATTGTTGCAGGTTATGTATATTCTACGCATTTTTATATTCTTACTTCTCAATGGGTATCCTGGTGACGCATAATAATTTTGTATAGGTTATTTAATCTTAAAGTATTTATTCTAATTTGTATCTTCCGATTTACGTGATAAATATCGTTAACATCTCTTATCGCGTAAGATATAGGATATAAATTAAAATTAAATAACCTGACCTAAATAATTGTTATCATCTATGACTCAACAATACCAATTAAAAATTAAATATTTTATAAATATTTAAATATCCGCAGTCCAGTATTAGCAAAGAAAGTCGACCATATATTGCTGAAAGATTCGATTCAAACGACTCATAAAATCCACCTGGTGTTTCATTCACGTTCGAGTTGGCCCAAACGAAGAAAGACACCGTGTATCGCTGGTCATAAAAAGAATATCGCCTGTGAACCACTTCTGGGGGAGAGCTTTACACATCGGTAACACTTTCTTCCTCCCGTGGATCACGAGGGCGCGGTTACCCGGTTCAAAGACGAGGCCCCCTGTTCGCTGAATTTATGGCTCGAGAAAGCGGTCTGTGAAAAAGCTGCTGGAGGATCGTCTTCCAAGGAAAAAAATATCGAAGAAAGAAAGAAGAGTGGCATTAGGTGTCGTGTTGAAAAAGAACAAAGCTTTCGAGGAAGATGGAAGGCAACCCGGATGGCGATAGCTTCGCAAGAAAATTATTGGGCGTGTTTCAACATAGAATAAAGGCTAAATTGACTTGCGTAATATGATGGAAAGAAATGATTCTATACAGGATTAGTGTAAAATGTTGTTTAGTATTTAGAATATTGAGAGGTTATGTTTTACGTTATGTTTCGTTGTACTTTATTAAGTGGACACAATCTGGAACAGTTTCAGTTTTTTAATTGATTGAAGAAATATTTAAATTTAATATAGACATATTCTGTTACTGGTAGAAAAGGATTCATCAATTTCTAACTAAAAAGTGAAAACTAGGAAAATGGCGAGGAAGTTATAATATAACTTCAATTTAAAAGACAATAATTCTTTCGGATAAATTCCAAGGAAGAAGTATTTGAAGTTTAAGAACTAAAAGATCCAATAATACTAAATCCATCACAACTTCCAGATACTTTTCTGAGAAATCTATAAATTGCATTTTCTGTAGCCAGTTGTGACAGTATATCAACTTCCTAGAATTCCAGTCCCAGATTGATTGCACAAGTGTCGAAGAATTGGAAGAAAACAGAAGTTGATGGGAAAGTAATAGCTCCAGATGTTCGAAAATGTTTCGCCGAATCGAGTTTCTGGAGCAAAGTTTACCAATGGTATTAAAGGACTAGAAAATACAACGCTACTCCTCTGTAATATAAATACTTGTATATGTTCGTCCGCCGTTGTTTACCGTACAGTACCGCCCTCTGAAATCGTAATCTCGGATTTTCGACGGTGTTATTGATGGAGACAAAATACATAATCCACATCCATAGATTAGAGGATTAGAAGGATGCCGGTTGATAGGAAAATTTTGCTCCCGTGCCTGCTCGGTAAACAGAAAGTCTCCGAATATCTTCTAACAAAAGGAAAGAAAACATTGAAATTAACTGAAAGTTTGCTTTAAGAAAAGGAAATGGCAAAGTAGAGATTAGAAATATATATATATATGTTATAAATTCTTTAACTATTTATGATCAACAAGTAAACAAGTAAATATTTTGTACAAAGGGAATTTCATAGCATCTTTACAGAATTCTGTAACACATCTTACAGAAATTAATTTTGACTTTTAGAAGACATAGTTGCTTGATTCCTATTACATAAATTCTATCATATTCGATATCCGATATTCAAAGGAGTTTCTCTTAGAAAGTCGACATTGTTTCCAAGAAGAAAAGATCGATATATTGAAGGTAACAATGTGAAAAAATTATTAAAGTTTATCTTCAGTCTGATCTTTGAAACATATTGCAATATTACTACAGAGAGAATTTATTTAACCACTTATCTGAGTTTCTATTAAACTTTGTGTTTAAAGCTTTTATTCACTAGTAGAGATGTAGAAAATAAACGTGGCCCATCCATTTCTGAGATTCATTCCAATGATAACGAATCTGATTTGTGAACAGACCTTAGAAAACTCTATGAAGTTTTCTAACTTGTTCTAAGCGTACAAAATGTAATTGGTCCGCGAGGTGGTGCTTTGTCAGAAACTGGATATAGAAAAATACAATTACATTGTGAATAGACAAAAAAAATATGAAATTGATAAAAATTGACAAGGAACGTTATTACGTCCATTCGCTAGAAAAAGTACAAACAAAATGGTCGTTTGAGTGAGGCCAAAATTGCCAGGAGATAACAACGTAAATGGAGCAGAAAGGTCCAGGATGAAATCAGGAAAAAACCAGAGATGTAAAACTCGGTTAGAAGAGAACTATAATTGAATATATAAAGGGAGGAAATATGTCGTAAAAATGTTATAATGGTACAGTTTGAAGGCTTCAAGTTACTTAGGACAGGGTAAAAAAGGAAAGTAATTGCCGAGTTTATTCCTGAGGGACCTATCAGCAGAGGAGATAATAAACAGAGGATCTCCTTTGGATCTATGACATCTTGGTTTGATAAGAAACACGTTTTCCAGGTCAATGAAGTGCGCTAGATTTGAAAGTAAATTTAGGGGAAGAAATTGCAATTTATATGTACAGATAATTTAACCTATAAAGTGATAGAATATGTATACGATTTTGATTTTAAGTTAATGCCAAGGATTAGGATTTGGATTTAAATTTAAAACTTCTAATACAAGCATAAAAATTTGAATTTAGATAAGCACAGAAGAAAACAAATATCAAGTATTATTATAAATCTTCAGAAATCAAATATGAAATATTTTCCTTTCTTTTAACATTGTAACTCGAAGAAATAGGAAAGAAATAGATTATAAGAGACAACAAAAGAAACTAGAAATTGAAATCGAGCGCGGAAACTGTTGCTTTCCAACATATATATATCTGTCAGACATTGGGAAGCTGAGTAAGCACAAGCGTATCGCAGTTTATCAAGGCAGGAAAGCAAGACAGATGTCTAGTATAATTTCAGAGGCAAGTTTCTTGAATAAAGCTCCAAGTACTTCAAGCTCGTATACGGCCTTGCAACACAATACTATTGATGAATCACCCGGGGAATCCTCTCTGTCTGATATGTAGGGTAATTCTACTATCACTATTAACAAAATAACCCACAGTTCCTTAAATTTTCAAACATCTGCCTTTTTGCCTGTATCTGGGATATCAGACGAAGAAATCTAGAAAATAGTAAACTGTAACGATACAAAGTGGGTTCTAACATACTCAAATTCAAAGAAATATGTTGGTATAATATAAATTATAAGTTCAATGAAAACAGTAAGAATTTTATTACATTAATTTTATTATTAATGATCACTTGCGGTTTCTTCATTGTCGACTTAAGAAAAGCAATTCTTCATTTTTAATAAAAAAGCATGCTTTTTATTCTATATTTTTACTTTACAATATCATTTTGAATAGTCCAATCAAAACTATTTATCTTTAATTAAAATCTTACTTAAAATCTCAGGAAATAAATTGTTCTACAGACATTGATATAATTTAACAATTTTCTACAAACTTTGAACAGTGTTAGCAATTTTGACAAATGCGTCGTTTTTTTCTCCTTCTCTCTCCATTTATAAAGAGAGAAAACACAACAGTCTCTGTGCAATTACCGAAAATTGCGTCAGTTCGAGTATTCGAGGAAATTCAATATCACGGTGCCGTCTTTCGTGCGAAGATCGGGTCCGAGATTCGTGCCAAGACAGAAAAAAGGAGGGAGGAAGAAAGAAAAGAAAGCAACAGGATACTGTGTTCGGTTACGTGGGAGTGTCACCGTGTGACGGCAAGCTATTTTCCCGTATCTCGATACCTAAAACGACTTTCAGAAAAGTTAAGAGCTCCTGTATCTCAACAGAGAAATTCGAATGATTTTCTTTCTTCTTTTTTATATATATGTATATTTATATAAAAAGTGAGAATAAGAAAAAATCTATCCAAATTGAAAAACCGGAAAAAAAAGAAAATTACAGCTGAAATAAAGAAACAAGGGGAATAACGTTATACGTGGTTCGAATAAATATAAAGAGACTCAATTATTATTAATCCAATTAATTAAATTATTTGCTAATCAAGTTTGCAAAATACTCGGGTTTAAAATATGGTGGATCCATTTCGTCTCAGCAATAAAATCCCCATTGATTATTTTTATGCGTCGCGCATTAAACTTCGAGTCATTGAACAATTTCCTGGAAAACGTATCGAAAGCATTTGCGTCACATTTTCGTCAATACAACACTGATTCAATAATTCCAATTGAAAATGCAGGGTATAAGAGAAAAAGTAATTGCTTTCAATACATATTGCTTGTTTTAACCTAAAGATTTGGTCTGCCCAGGTGAGGCTAAATTCAATCCTTCAATATAGTGCAAATTATCTTATAACAAGAATAATGACGTTAAAACTTAGAGAAAACAAATAGTTGTCAGCTATAGGTTCAAACCGTACACATTGTACTGGTGTTTTCTAATACATAAAACTGAAACCAGGTGTAAGTTAAAAAGACTAAAAGAAAGAACGCTAAATTTAAGACTGAATCCAGAGATTAAGATGAAGTATTACGAACCATGCGATTACTCGGATTTTTACTTTTGAGTTCTCTATTTTTACATTTTGGTATTGTTCTTATATTGCTATTATATTGTTAACATTCAACATTGTTCATGTGGCTTATAGACCCATGAGGGTCCAAAGCTTGTACTCAATGAAAAAAGAAAGTAGTGCAAGTTCCAATTGAATCACAAGCTTCGCCGAGCTTATAAGGCAAATCCTCTGCAAACTCGGTCGGTAAAGGGGCTAAAAACCGCTTACACGTTAATCTCAAACCGCCATCCTTCCTGCTCGATCTCCGTCCAGCTTGAAGATTCTGAAAGTTCCAGTTGCACGCCAATTTCGCTTTAACTGATTGCAGTCCCATAATCTGGGTCTCTCAGTACCAGGAGATGCGTGTGAAGGAGAACAAGAACGATCAAGACGCGAGGAACTTTGTTCCAGTCTGTTTGACAATGGCCGACAGTAGCGCCACTGTGGTATTCTTCTTACTTCTGGTCCTCGTCTTCTATATAGCGCCACTGCTGATCCTGCTGATCCTGTACACTTTCATCATCAGGCAATTGATGCCAGATCCCAGTAATACAAGCGACCCTTACCATACCAGAGCAAAGAAGCACGTGATTACAATGTTATTATCGGTGGTTATCAGCTTTTTTATCTGTCTGTCGCCATACAGGATTTTGATCTTTTATATAGTGATCGCACCAGCAGAACAAATTGCTGCTATTGATCGAGACACGTTCTTCGCTTTTCTTAACTTTAGCAGGATCATGTTTTATCTGCACAGCGCCATTGATCCGATATTGTATAATTTAATGAGCAGTAAGTTCAAGAAAGGATTCTTGGAACTATGCAGAATGAAGAAGTATGCCAAGAGAGGATTAAGGAGCAATATGACCGGAACTAGGAAAATTGATATTAGTGAACAGGAAGAGAACTTCGTGTGATACTTTCTTATGTAACCAGCATGATGTTTTTACTGTACATTTACGTTTTCAGTCGGTATTAATTAGAGAGCGTGATATCACCTACAGTATTGTAAACAGCTGTTTATGTGAATATATTAAAGAACGGTATTTTTTGAACAAATATTGTATTGTTGTGATAAGAATTTTTATGTACTTTTTATATGTTACTGACCGATGGTAACCTTTTTCAAATACGATTAAGAATATTTAATAATAACATTCCATGTTTCTACTCCAAATGAAATTACTGTAGTAAATTTATAAAAATATTTGGAAAATAAAACCTAAGAAAGATATACTGATATGTTACCATATACATCACTATAATAGCTATTGTATATACAACTATGTATAATATATGAAGTATCTCTTCCAGAAAAAAAACTATGAAAATCTACTAAAAAGATATACTGAAGAACTGCCCAAAACTGACTATGACTGCTTTTCCAATAATGATTTAATTACGTTAGTTCCAGCGCTATTATTTCATCAATATAGCTAGTAATTCATTTGTAATGCTTTAGCTACTGCTGGCAATTACTGACCAATATCAAGCTCGTAGTAATGCAACTATCAAAATCCAATAATACATTACTCTAAATCAGCTTCTATTGTATTGACCAGCTAATAATATTTTTCTGCAAGAGATATGAAAGAAAAGTAACAAACATTTAAAAAGTATACCATATACGAAACGAAAATAACATAGATCACCAATCATTTAGATAAAACGTTTGTTCACAGCCCCATTCTACTGATGGTCAAGTACGAAGAGGAAGAAAACTCGAACGGTACGTACATTCCGACCTGCAGCACAGTTGCAAATTCATTCTGGCCGATCAGTTTCGTTCTGTTTACGATAATCGTATTCTTCGTGATACCGCTGCTGATCCTTGTGGTTCTGTACACGGTGATTGCACGACATCTGATGACGAACTCGACGATTAGCCGTGGCTCGTCCAATAACTTGCTCAAATATCGCAAGCAGGTGATGCTGATGCTAGGAACAGTGGTGTTTTGTTTCTTCCTATGCTTGTTACCATTTAGGGCGTTGACACTTTGGATCTTGGTCGTTCCAATTAAAGTAATCCTCGACTTTGGTATCGAGCGCTACTTCACCCTGCTCTATTTCTGTCGAGTGATGTTCTATCTGAACTCTGCCATTAATCCTATCCTTTACAATCTGATGTCCACGAAATTCAGGGAAGGTTTTCTCAGGGTTTGTGGTCTGGGCCCCAATAGGAAGAAAAAGAAAAAAACGTCGGACAAAACTGGTACTTATACTACTGGCTCGACCAATTGTAGTAGCAATCAGTCTGATTTCTGGAGGAGACACAGCAGTAATAAGAGCAACAGCGTTAAGGCACCCTGCAACAATACGACTGCGGAGAAACAGATTAAAGTGCCACTTCAGACGACGGTTGTTAGTGGAAGTATCGTTAGAAAGAAACAGGAGAGTTATGTCTGAAAGGATAAAGTGGGAATATGGCGAGGATAATTTCTAAGACTGTGATCTTTCGAACCATTCCATGATATTCGTAGCATAATCGGTGGAAGAGATATGGTAATGAAGTTGTAAATTAAAGCCTTAAATGTTGGCATCTACTAATAGTATTGTGTTTAGGGTTGTATATAGGATGATTTCCTTGTTAGTTCATTGCATGCTGCCAATCGCACCGCGTATCACACTCGTCTTCATTTTCCATACCTGCTCTCCTTAATATAAATGTACTATTTATCATTTTCAAACTGACACCGACGTGGCTATATCAATTCCACTGATTGTACTACTTAACGTCGTTCGTACTCGTATGTGGATTGTGTTGTACATATATACAGATTGTTTTCGAAATCGTAGCTTCAATGACATTTATTTGAATTGTTTACAAATTGTTGAAAGTGTCGCTCTTGATGCCGCACGACAGATTTTTATTCGGCAAATCGTATACTATCTTTTTTTCCATGAAACCGGACCACCGGACTGAGATGACAGAAAAAAACAAACTTAATTATGATTCTGATTTCTACATTTTACATTTTGTACACATTCTCTGAGTTTTCTGTTACGTCTAAGTTGAACGAGTAGAATTACCACGATTTCGGGAACATTCTGTATTTTATAGAAACACTATTGATTAAAAACTAACCTAAAAGAAATTAAAAGACGCTGGAATCATTTACTTAATATTAAGTATCGACTGTCTAGTAGTCTATTTCCATTATTTGTACCTTCAGTAGCATGAAAAAGAAACCTAAAAATGCTTATGTTATTCATTATCAAAAAAAAAAAAAAAACATTAATCCGCATAAGATTATGAACGATATATTAGGATCGAATTATCGTTGCATAGAATTTTGGAATCTGTGATCACTAATTATATAACCGTGTAACGAGTAAGTATTAGAACAAAGATGAAACAGTTGTGTCTTCGAATTGAAGGAAAACTAATGATAAGCTATAAAACAGATAAAATTGATTAATTTTTAAGAACCAAAAGGGATCTTAAAAAGTAGCTTTTCTTTCATATTTACCAAGATTCGTGTGATTTGCCAAAATTGTTCGTTCGAATTTCTTTATCGAATTTTCATCTTTATAAATGTACAAAATGATAAATTAAGTTTCTACAGAAATTTTAAGTTCCTATGCGCTTATCGAACTACATACATATTCGATTTATATTTATAATTATGACAGATATTACAACAATTAGAGATATTTTTAAACTGTATAGATATAATTTTCCATGAAGTAAAAGTATTGAGGAGGTGACGAAACTAGTCTGCAAGCTTTAAATAATTATTTATTTAATTACAGTCTCTGCGAAACATGTACATCGATATTTTTGCCATCGCGCTAACTATTAAAACTTTATTGCTCATGACGTAGCAATAAATGGCAGGTTGATTTAATTGTACATTAAATCATTCCAGTAGTCTTTAAAAATTGTATAATGTTCACTTTTATTTTTACAATAGGAATCAATTATCGTAAAAAATATTTAAATATCTAGGACGCATAAGCTGGAGCAAGTAAAATAAACTTCTTAATGCGATTTATATGCTATATGTATCGATTTCGTTCCTAATTGACTGCAAAGCGTTCGTTTTCAATAGTTCATAGATCATTATTGATTTTTATTTATGCGAACTATTCACAAAGAGACACTTTATTTTTATTATCCAAAATATATGTTTCTGTAAATATTTTGTAAAATAAAGTTCGAACAATATTCATAATACCGGATCAACTAGTCTTTTATATTAATACTTTGCATTTAACATTACAATGAAATACGTTTCGTGTTATGTACTCTAATATGATAATGTATAATTTAATAATGTATTTTTCCCATTAAATAAGTTACTTAAATATGATATTAAAAGGAAAACGCTAACGTAGCTAAGGCGAGATTATTTTATTAGTGAATTAAACTTTTCGTCGTATTTCACGAATATTATATCGTGTGCTAAATTATCAGATCTAATAACCATTGAATACACATAATAACCCTTTGACTCCATAAAACCGATCAACTCCTTTTTGCCTTCTTCAACATGAGAGAATTCCACAGAAAGTGTCTGAAAATTTCGTAATTCAAAATTTATACCAAGATAATTAAAAAATAATAAAAATAGTAACAAAATTTAAAATTATAATTTTTTTCTTAATTTTAAATTAATTTAAATTCACCTCGATATTTATCATGTCGAAAGGTATCGTTTTTAATACTTGAAGCTCATGCCCCTCAATGTCAAGACTAAAATAATTTACTGTAGTCACATTAAGAGCAGCCATTAAATCTATAAATGGAAAACATTGAACTGAGATGTGGACACCACTGTGGGCAACATCAGGAGAATTTGGTAAATGGCTATCAGAAGCATTTGACTCGTGAAGATGTCCAACATTATTGGCCATCAAGAAGGAATTCTGAAAATTGCACAACGAAAAATACATATACATATATGTATAAAAAATATGAAATATCGCAAAATATTATAAGGTAACTTATTATATAATTTTCTGTAACAAATTACGAACTTTCGTACCACGGAGGGAAATGGCTCAATGGCAAGGCACGTAGGTGTTAGATAAGCCTTTCTGTTTTTTCTCAACATTTTACTGAAGTTCAAAGGATCCGCCTCTATCAGAAGACCATTCCAATCGAGGTATCGTTCCAATACCAATGTGTTACTCCGAGTCTCCCCGTCGTAAGCGCCACATTCTACGAAGAAGCCATTTTTCTGTAAACAAATTGCCAAATGTTTGCGTTGTCAGTTGCCACTTATTCAAACATCAAGAACTAAAATACATTTCTCTTAAACTGAATTGAGATTTCACTGAGAGTATTTTTTTTTTTTTTTTTTTTTATCAATTTCAATTTAAGAATACTTGATAACAGAAATTTCATGTTAAAGATATTTGAATTTTGAAATCATTGACAGTATTTCTTTCTCTTCGTTACGTAGGAAACATATTTGACAGTAGAAATTTCATATTGAAAATATCTGAAAAATTCTTTAATTAAGACTATCGACGATAATTTCTTTTTTTACCAATTTTATATTAAAAATATTTAAATTGAGACCATTAAGAGATTCTTTTTTACTGATTTTATATTAAAAGTATTATAATTACACAATATTTTAATATTACCTTATCTTTGAAAATTTTTCGAATATATTCGGCTTGGCCCATCGATTGATCTTCGATTTCTGGATTTTCAAGGTTGTATGATTCATCCGAATTGTATTCCCGAAATATCCAATGTCGACGAATATCGGTCATGTACCGCTGCCAATGTACCGGATCCGATGGTGACTGTATTTTGCCATTGTACCATTTAACAACTTAAAACAATATACATAATCAGATTAATCGGAATTATGTGCAGATTTTAATTTGTAATTGATCTTTGGAGAAAACATTCGATAAATATGTATCAATTTGTCATATAAGTAAGAATACGAGTGTTATGAATATTTAATATCCCGTTACTTGCAATGTCCTTGATGTAGTGTCCTTAACATACGGTATTAATAACGTGACTTGATAACTAAATGGCTTGACATAAACATAGGCTGAACGAATTAATCCCAACGTTACTAGTTGTAAACGTGACTGAAATAGCTGAGACATCATTGAAAAAGAATATACATATGCATCAGACCATAGAAATTATTACTGGTAAAACTGCAGAAAGGTTACCTTATCTCCAATTTCGATGATTTTTGGATATGTTTTAAAAATCGATATTGTGAATAACTTTTCCTATACATATTAGCGGCGATCTTTCTTAGTTTCTGAGATATTTGCAAAAAACTGGCGATATCACTGCAATGAATTCTACCTGTAGTTGTGCGTTTATAGTAGCGTATGTGTACGATTTGGTTGCCGGCTACCTAATCTTCTGTTTATAAATGACGGTGGACTAGCTTAAAGCATCGTGCACAACTGAATATACAAGGCTGTAAAAACTGTCTGTTATAAATTACACGAATATGATCAATGTATTGGGTTTGAGTTTGAGTTTTGAAACCGGCAGCCGCAAGGTAGCCGGCAATACTTGGGTAAGTTAATAACAGATTAATTATGAAAATTATATATGAATGAATAATTGATATTATTTTACGAAATGGAATAATTGTTATTACTTTACGTAAGAGTTGCTGGCCGCTTTGCGGCGGCCGAATTAAAAAATCTAATCCAAACCCAATACACTGATAATATTCGCTTTTAATTAAATTATAAGTTATAACGAACGTTACTTACGAGCTCGCATATACACATTAAACTCGGCCGACCCTGCTTTATAAACAGAAAATGAGGCAATGGCGGTCAGCAACCAACTAATGCATACACTGTTACGGATACACAACTATAGGTAGAAATCACTGTAGTAATACCGACAGTTCTGTGCAAATATCTAGGAAACTAAGCGAGACTGCCGGCTGTATGTATATATTGGGTTGATAACTAAGTGATTGCGGATTTTGTCATTACCACCTAATGATATATATAAGAAAATAAATGTTCAAAATGTTGATTTCTGTATCATATTTCAAAATCATCGAAATCGAAAATGAGCTAATTTCTCTGCAATTTCACTTTTTTTATCTATTTTTAAAGAATTTCATAAGATTACAATTAACGATATACTAAAAAGGATATGTAATCTAAAATATCATCTCAAATTAAAAATTTGAAAAATAATAGTAACAGTAGTTGACATTACCGATCAAGCATTCCTGTCGAATATGTATTTATAAACAATAAATATTTATAACATTTGCTAACCTCAATCTATATTTATTTTAATTCGATCATTCCATAACCACATTTACAAACGTCCGCGAAACAGATGTCTCTTAACTTCTTAACAGCGTATAAGAAATATTTCGTTATGTCAATATAGCTATTTCAATATATATAGGAAAATATTTCAAGTTTAAGAGGTTAATAACAGTAATCAATAGTTATGCGTAAGTGCATTCATTTGAGATTTCGATTAATTATTTTTTTACTCTGTTTATACACCCGTAGGTCAACAATATATCGTATAACACGATCATGGCAATAAAGATAGCAATAAATGATCGATAAAGAGACGTTATCAATTGTTTTGATTGGTCATGATGTAAATCACAGATTAATAAATGCAGACTGAATACAAATGTAATTCGAAGAATTAAGATTAATATTTGTAACTTTAAACAATACTGTTATTATGTTACGGAAATTCTATACCCTTGTGTAAATATAAACAAAGTGTGTCTGTAAAAGATATAATTATTCTTAATACGAAACCATTACGAAATTAACCTAAATACGTGAAAAGATTTAGAAACAAAAGAACAAACTAAGCAATTTTGTATGACGTTTTATAATTATTGCTACATTATTAAATCTTTTAAAAATATAAGATAAATAATTAATTTTCTGAACTCACCATTGGTAAAGTTATACCACCTATTAAGGACTGCAACAGCAGTAGAAACAAATTATTATTAATAATATATCTTGTTTAGAAGATGCACGTCAACAAGAATATTGTCACATGTTTCGTCATGAATTTCCAATATTTTCCGCCGGTAAATCAGTCTATTATTTTATTAGTTTTAAAAGAACATTTCTTTCATATCAACAAAAATATTCCTCGTTCATTATTATATTCTTATATTATAGTATTCTTTATATATTGATTTCATGTTTGTTATTATTCATTTCTTATTTTAATATTAATCTAGTCAATTTTATCAAATTCATTTACCACTTAAATTTTATTCTTTTACCATGACAATATCCAAGTAAATACACATTGAATAATAAATACGTACCATCTTGATATAGCTCCTCCGAATACGCATTATGTTCTACCTGATTCAAAGGAAAATAGGACGCGAACATAAATTGTCGAATTAAAATAATCGAACCGATGCCTAATAATGCGATCACCGCGTACCATTTCCACCGGTTCCAAAATGGTCTTAAAATATAAATGTACGCATGCTGACTGCGGGAATCTATACCGGACATTTTTTTTACTGGTCACAAGCTTGCAACAGGTTGTTACCCTACATGCGGTGACGAAGACAAGCTGGTGTAAGGTCGTAATCCACGAAACTATAACGAGAGACTGAATCACTTCACAATAGTCCCTAAAACTCTTAATCTTATTTGCGTGAGTTGATCAGTAGATCGTACATAAATTAATCGAAATATTACTTCAAATACTATTTAATTTTCAATTTTGTTATCATATACCTTTTTTTTAAATTAAATAAAAATCCAAAGCATCGTTAGAAGAAAAGATTGATTCTCATCATAGTTCACTGAATATCGATCGTTTGTTGTTTTAAATATTTCGTTGGAATATATAAATAGAGGTTATGATCTAAAAGGCACGGAATACATAACGGATTCATAAGATAATGTTCTTCACTACCACTTATATTACACACACATATATACATGTACACAATTTTAGTATAAATGTAGTTAACTGCATAAAAGAACGAGAATGTATTGCGAATAACACTCCAACTGAACTCTGAATGCCACACACCTCAATTCGGGAGAACGCTGTATAAAGAGTAATTTTACACGCGATTGGCCGTCGAAAATGTTTCGTCTGGTAGGTATACTAGAAGAACAGAAGCACACACGCACGCTTATACTTAAAGATATTAGATCTACATATGCATAGCTAGGTGCTTACAAGATAGTCATCGAGTTAAATCGTCCGTATTCTGTTTATATTCTTCCTATTAAGTATTTCACTACTAACTGCTATCAAGGGAATACAGCGAATAGGAAATTCGATGACGTTCCGATAGCAAATATTGGTCGTATTGGATAATTGCCATAAAAGCAATATGTATATGTATGTATATACATATTTATACTCCAATAAAATAGATATGCGAAGTGTAAGCATGCAAAGATATATCATACAAAGATATTTGCATTGGATAAGGGTTCCATTTTAAGTATATTAGATTTAAATATAGAAGGAAGTGTTTCTGAAATTGTAGAAATGATAAAATATGAAGCATGTATATTCGATTTAATAGAAAACTGCATTAACGACAATTGGTTATATAAATTCCTATTTCATCTACAAAGTAAACTATAAATTAATTATAAATAATTATCTACTTTTTTAACTGTTGGTAAAATCTAATGTTAAAATTTTAAATAAATACAGAAACTTATGCATTAAATATAAAAACAATTTATCAATGCAATATGGCAAACCATAGTTGACTAATGAATATGTGATGTAAGATCAAAATAGAAATTTTGTGAGACAAATGCAATTGTTTAAATAAATAACCTTAAAAAATATATAGTATTTTAAAAAATGAATACCCTCTGACTCTTCAAACGCTTGAAAGCGACTGCTATAGATGTTTGCTGCTATTGCCTATTATATACATACTCTTTGGTTGAGTTATATTTCACACAAATTTAAAGTAGTCTCAATTTTATGATCGGCTTCTTATAATAAATAAAATTTTTCAATCATAAAATTATTAGATGTAGTAATACATATTTATGTATTCAATTAAGTAAGTTTAATCCTACATAGCTCTAACAGCATGTTTAAGCAATTTATTGTTAGGTTATGTCACGTTATGTATACGTATGAATTGTAGCTTCTTTCAAATATATACTGATCGAACAAAAACAATTTATAGAACAAAGAATCTAGCGATTAAGTGAAATGACTGGGGAAAGTCATTGCATGTATTTTGTGAAAAGAAAAAAACGTTATTGTCGTATGATAGTGAAGGAAGGAAAGAAGTATTGCGGCGAACATCAACCAGTTTCATTAGAATTTAATTATTCTGATAAAGAAGGATCTGAAAATAAACGAATAAAATGTCCACTTGATCCGACACAGTGAGTTTACGTCTCTGTTATAATAAATATTTCATATTTCGTTATGTATATAAAATTTATAGATCATTTCCAGTACATGTTATGAGTCTAAGCTAACTAAACATTTGAAAGTATGCAATGCAAAACGCTTGATTGATGCACAACCATCATTTATCGTAAAAGGAATTAATGCTAATGAGACTTACGAAGCACCACAACACATACCACTTTCTGAATTAAATGACCTTATAATAAATACAGTTATAGATAAAGTAAAAACTGTTCACGGTTAGTAATACATACATTTGTAAATTCAAAACTTGAAATTAAAAAGTGTATAATTCTTTAATTCCTTTATAGAAAAGTTACCCCAATTTCATGAAATGGTATTGGAACATCCGATACTTAAAGATAAAATAAATAATAATTCATGTGGAAAAAATATTAAGAAACATCTCTTACAAAATTCATCATTGTTATCACACTTGGAACGTGTAAATCTTATAAAAGACAATACCTGCTTTATTGAATTTGGAGCAGGAAAGGGTAAACTAACTTATTGGTTGGGCCAAATAGTGAAACATAAAAAGGACTGTTGTATCTTATTAGTAGACCGTTCAAGTCACAGACATAAGAGTGATAATAAATTGAAAAATGAACAATCTTCTCTCTTAATAGAAAGAATACGTGCTGACATTGCTGACTTGAAACTGAATGATATAACAGGAATTAAAAAATTTGAACGTAAAGTTGGTATTGCAAAACATTTGTGTGGAGCAGCTACAGGTATATATATATATATTTTTATATATTTATAATATTATATTCATAATATTTATATTAAAATTACTAGAAAAAATTATTTCATAGATTTAACTCTAAGTTGCTTAGTTCAAGCAATGCAAAATGAACCTAAGTGCAATGTCACTGGTATAATCATTGCATTTTGTTGCCATCACAGATGTGAATATGCATCATATGTTGGGAAAGAATACTTAGAACAGTCTGGATTTACAGCAAATGAATTTACAATTTTATGTAGCATTGCTAGCTGGGCAACTTGTGGCTCTGATCTAAACAAGGCAATTAATACTCCAGGAACTCAAAATGATTCAGGAGAGACAAGGTAACATATTCATGTTAAAATTCCAAATATCATTTTTTATAATTAACCACGAAAGATAAAAAAATATATTATTTAATATTTTTAAGGACAAACATAAAAACTTTAACCTCAAGTGAAAAAGAACAAATCGGACGAAAAGTAAATTCATTATTGAATTGGGGTCGCTTGGAGTATTTAAGAAAAGTTGGATTTCAAACTGATCTAATTTATTATACCACTGCCGATGTATCACTAGAAAATATGTGTATCGTGGCTACAAAAGATGAAATATAATAATGAATTAATATAAACAAATAACATGAAATAAATGGTTTAACTTTAATTTAAATAAACTTTTATTATAACAAAATGGAGTTTATCCTTTTCAAACAATCCTTCATTTAACCAAAATTGTTGAAGCATTTAAAGATTAGGAATGCGGCTTTACGTTACGTTCTCGGTTCTAGGGAAAAGTGCGTTGCTCATTGGTGCTCGTGAAGCGCTGAACCGCTCTACTCACCGGAACGTGCGAAATTGAGAAGACTTTTATACTTTAGATTTATGATTTACTAAAAAACCTTACACTCCGCGCCAAAACTTAGTTCGTCAAGAATGCAAGAAGACTAATTCTCGAGAATGGATAAAATTGATCTAATTCGAAAAACTGGTTCTTGTTTGCGAAGTCGCGGTTTCTGCTCCTGTCCTCGTTTCTTTGCTGCGGATCCCCTTCCCTGCTCATCCTGATTCAATATTGGGTGGGGTTTCTCCCCGTTCATTTAAAACTCATGTTTCGGGTCCATCCACTACTGAGTCGATGGAGATGGAAAACGCTTCGATGGCCCAACCAGAAAGCGAGGGGTACATACATGTGAAGGGAAATGGCTGCGAAAGAAATATGTACATAACTTGGGAAAGACAATAGAGCAGACTCTTTTAAGCACTGTACGTGACCTGTCCCACAATTGCTAATTCGAGACAGCTCTCAACCGAACGTTACTTAATGAAATGCTTTCTGTCTGACGACTTCTGACTTTCTCTCATTTTAGACAATGCAGATTTTTCTATTCATGTAGACAAAATCAATCGATTTAGAATTGTATTCCTAATTTATGTACACAGAGTGGTTTTAACTGGCTAAAACTAAATTTACGAAGCAAGTTCTTGCGATAGCGTAACACAACTATTTCATTCTATCGCTGCATGTGAACACTGCATAAAGCACTCATTTCCCCCACCACATACAACGCCCCGCCCAAATACAACTTAGTGTAACAGATTCTAATGCACTGAGTGATGTGAGTAATTGTGATAACTACGTCGTTGCATTATTGTTAGTAAAATTACTTTATATATTATTAATTAATAAAAGATTTAATTAATGATCGGTAGAAGAACGAAGAACGAAAGAATTATTTGAAGGTGTGTATTATGTAATATTGATGTTATTCTCATTTATTCAAATTGAGGTTCCCTAATCTCTTTTTTTACGAACTGGCTACATATTTTTTTGAGGATAAATCAGTATTACTATAATTTTTGGCATAGTTATTATTTCAAATACAATATAATCAATAATGGTAATGGTAAACAATATACACACATACTTTAAAGTAACTCTAATTTCGTAATGTTGACCTTACGCCACGCCTTCATTACTTTAAATGAATGACGCGAGATTGCATCTTCGAAAAAAATGGAGTTTTTGTATTATAAAAATGTAAGACATTGTTCAGTTTTTGAAATATACATTTTTTAAATCTCTTAGAAGACATGTATTTACTTTGTTAATTGACTATTTATTATATATTTTTTAAATGTTGAGTGATGTTATTATATGACTAAGAATATTTGTTTATTCTTTTCAACCAACTTCTTAATTATTGATTTTAAAAGTTTTGGTGTAAGTTTAAGCATTGAAGGGAAAATTATCTTTGTTTTTTCAGAAGAATCTCAGTCTAAAATTTATAAAATGTCCATTTTAGACGAGCGAGAGGATTATCTGAAGAATCCATACTTTGTGAAGCACGAATATGGTGATTTTACTCCATTTTATGTCACTGTCACTATCTGTTCCTTCATATTTGCATTCCTATGCATTTTGAACATTGGATTTTGTTGGTGCTCCCGTCATAGAAATTATTGGCAAAGTCCTCATACAGGTAACTTTTGTAAGATATTTTATTCATCTTTCATTTACAAATGATCTTATAATTTTCTCCTTCCTTTTATGTAATTAGGAAATAGGTGGATTCAACCATTGTGGACTGTATTACCTCATAAAACACCACCTTTGGACTTAAGTGAGATAGAACCAGGACGTCTTGTGACACAAGATAAACAAGAAGTTTTACAATATCACAATCCAAAACCATACGGAACCGCACCACAAACACAAGAATATATGGAGATGCAAAAACGTGAGAGTGAAATTTAATTAGACATTAGTCTTAATATTATGTGTATACAAAAGATTACAAGCTCTCAAGAGTATTAGTATTAAATTAAGAACATCACAATTGTTTTACAATCATATAAACTGATCTACTGTAATAGCCAAAGTTGGAAAGTAGCAAGTGTACAAAGGTAAAACACAAGGTACACAAGGTAAAACTATACTTTTAAAAAATTATTTAAGGAGAAAATATGGGACTGCATATTTTTTGGCCAGCATCCACTTGTTTAACCCTTTTGGTTGTCTGTGTAATAATAATTTTATTAAGATACGGTTCGCGTATTTGTAAGCTACGGCACGCACCGTTGCCGTCTGATCGAGAATGGGAAGAAAAGGCGTATTCTCGAAAACTTTCAGTTTCTATGGCGTAAAATTAGATAGATATCACCATATGTTTTCACTTCATGTTATGGATCTGTTTCGTATTAGAAAAGAATTTAGATTAAATTAGAATTTATTTTAACATATAAGTATGTTTCCTATATATTTCAGAGTAACACTTCAGATCTGAAAATTCTTCACAAGCATACCTTAAAAAAAATTGCTTTGACAGCACATGCAGGCAACATCAGTTTTCTACCTTAAGATAATGTAGTTATGTGCCTTAAAAATGTAATTCCATGTGTCTTTTATACGTTATCGTTTTATACATAGAGTAAGGAATTTCAACGAATCTCCGTCCATTCAAATTCTTTCTCTTTAATGACGATTTGTGTCATGAAAGTTCGTAAAATATTTTCTTCTTCACTAAGATAACTTCTAAATGTATAAACATTCCTTTAAGGAATGATACGTATAACAAAGTAAGAAATAATTTTTAAATTCTGTGTTGAATTTAAATATATTTCATGACACAACATGAAAGAAAAGAAACAAAGTATTTGCGAAAGAAGATTATATAATTATATCGAAGAAATTAAGATCTGTATCCGTCCAATTTTTTAACGTTTTTTATGCAATGGCAATTGTATCATTATCTTTGAACTTTTGTATTTTTTATATGGTTTTCATATAAATAAAAGATGCTTGTCTTTACATAAAACATGCATGCATTATATGTGTTTCACTTATTAAAAATTCAAATCAATTTGCTTTGACTGAAAATCAAGAGGTTCATCAACAGTTTTGTATATAATATTTAGTTTTTATTGACAACATTGGATTTTTATTACATGTGTAACGGTTACACAATTATTTAATAAGTAAGTAGATACATTATACAATTTTTGCGTTCAGTTATAACGTCAGCTTGTAAATAAATTACTGACGACGATTTCCCACGAGCTACGAGATATTTGATTTAAGAAATATGAATTTGATTCGATTACCTAGGGCCTAGGCAACTAAAACCTGAACTTCCTATTGAAGACATCTTTCTTTCGAACATGCCCTCCTTAATCGACTAATATTTCCCGTTTTGTTTTGATCTGATTTAAACTCGCCCGCAACTACTATATAGAAAGATACCGAGAACAGAATTTCTTCTCCGGTTTTATTATTTGGTTTCAAATTCGCTAAACATGTTTAATCTATTAACGTGAATACTATGAATGATTTAAAAAACTTCGAATATGTTGGCATAATCAAACAATTCAATAACACAAAATTGGAAAGACTTTTGATTATGTTGCAAGTACAATGATGGATCGAAATTTGAAAAAGCAATTAACGCTTCCTCTCGCCATGATACTTCACTCGCGTTTTAAGAACAATTTTAATCTCTAATCGTTAGCGTACCTTCTATCGTTATTATGCTATGTTACAATGCGTTTAAAACACGAAGAACTCCCATCGAGTTCCGCACAAATAGAGGTCAAGCATGTTATTATTTAATTACGTTTTAGTAGACGTTTAATGGTAGTTAATTAGGAGAAACCATAGAACGTAATGCTATCTTACTCTATCGATAGATTCGTTTTTTTATCTTTTCTTTTTTTTATGCATAATGATGATATGATGTACATATGTAGTCTAATCTACGATCATTGATACCGATCAATACGATCGATCCGTATAGTGCGCGTATTCGCCGAGTTGTTCTTTTTTCTTTTCTTTTCTTTTTATACAGATACGCCGTATATATCCAGCATCATTACCTGAATCAGCTGACTTGACTTTGTCGAATTTTTCTCTTGTTTTGTATACATCTAGACTTAAAAACAAATACAATCTTGTATTCGGGAGGGGGAAAGGTTTGATTTCTATAGTTTCAATGGAACACCTCGTAGAGACGAGTTCTAATTAATTTAATTAGCCCCCGGATCTACGAGATGCCTGAGACTTTGTATTATGTTAATTTGATTTTCATGCTCATTTGGCTTTCGTTATTATTAAGTTTTTCCATTCAGAGATAATACGAGACACATATAACGACTGTATATATCAACGTTTCATTTTATGCAAGGTTTACGTCTTATCGAGAAGAATCATTAGTACATATCGGAGAATGGTAATAATTATTAAATCGTGCTTATTACGTAAGTCGCTGATTCCCAAACTTAAGGACGCAGCAGTTTCTAAATAACACTTTCCAATTTATTTCATTTCAACAATTACGAGAAATATTTATTTATTTTTAATTACAATTCCTTTCCTTGCAAAAGAATAGTTTCTTTCCTTTTATAATTACTACAATTAAATTTATGAATTGAGTTGGAACCTCGATTATGTCCTAATAAAAATAAAAACGTCCGAGAAGTTTGGAAACCTTTGGATGTATAAGACATAGTTAACATCGAACACTGTATATTATCTATGCGATAGTTGAGAAGTATATAATCTTTGTCCACAAACATTGTACCTGGTTTTAAGTATAAATATTGTCAATGAAAAACTAAACCGAACAGAGAGTCAGCTTAAAACACATTACGCGTAAGAATGTGTGCGGAAAGACTTCTAGCGGATTCAATGAATTGAATATTTGCGTCAATAGCGAGATCGTTTATTCTTTAGAGGAAGACAAAGTTAATGGGCATTTTAAAAACATAGAGTTTATTATTTTGTTCCTTCAATCCTTCGATCATTTAATCTTTCGACGTGTACTAAAAAAACGATAAACTACTTCTAACTGGGGATTTCTAGCACGCTATGATCGATAATCATATAACGTTGAAAAATCGAATAGGTTCGTAACGAGATGTATATTCTAGCAAGAATATATTTCGCGAAGAATCTCAACGGCAGTAGTTTCGTGTTGATTCTTGAAACTAGAGGTTTACCATAGCGTATTGCTATACAATTACTATATCTTGGAAAGTTTCATCATCGGTACAGTAGCATAGTCTAATAATTATAATAAAAAATATAAAAAAGAAAGATAACTTTCTTAAAAGAAGTAACAATCAACTATTTTATCACTTATATTTACGGCTAATCATTGAATTACTTATTATATTTAAAGACAATTAAAAAATGAAAAACAAGTAAAAGAATTAAAAAAGAATATGATTATAATAAGTAATAATAAGGAATGCTAATGACTTTATTATGCTACTGTATCGAGGACAAAATCCGTAATATTCACATGTAAATTGGTACACAGCAATTACAGAGTCGGCAGAACTGCTAAGAAGAACAATATTGAATTCAACTATGTGGTTTACTGCATATTCGCATAGTAATTAATAACATTTGGCCACATATAATGGAAGTAATTCTGAAAACAGCCGACATATACGATCGATAATTATTACCGACGATCGAGCTTGTACCGACAGCAACGTTTGAAAACGTTCGAAAGTCAGATTTACAGATCGTATTTAAGAAATTTCTTTTTTTCAATTACAATCACTGCCAGTACTATAAAATACAGAACGTTTCCGTTTCTTCGTCCATTTCATTTCATATGCTCACGCTAAATAGTATCTGTTTGAAAATTAGAGTTTCACATGGAAAAGACAAGATTGTGTTTTCGTTGCCTGTTGTCGAAACAGATCGTCGCGCACCATTTTGTATGATCGACGATTTTTTCTGTTTACTGCTTACCCGACTTCTTGCTTGCTCGTTCTCCTAAAACAAATACAATTTCGTTAAAATTATAAATCGTAATTTCAAAATATCTATAGACATTAAGGGCTGAAACTGGAAAATTACGAAGATAATATTTGACCATTGTTTTCTAGAATCTATTCTTTTTGCCAATAATACATATTTGTAAACTTAGTAAATATCTTTTTGTAAGCTTTCAAATAGCTTCTTGCTGACAAAATTGTTTGAGTTGTGATATTTTAAAAATATGTACTTGTGTGGTTTATTTGTTATTATCGATTGCCGATAATAAATCTGTAACTTACAAAACTGAATGAGTTCAGTTATTACTTATCTAATACATTATTCGTATGAATGTTTTATGATCTAGTAAAAAGAATACATTCATGAAAGAAAATTCATTGAGAAAAAGGATCATTACGACGAACAAAATGTTCTTCTTAGACGTATGTCCTCCCTATTCAAACGTTTAGATGGAACATTTATTGCTGCTATTGTCTGATCGTGACCGCATGAAAAAGCTTCAATAAGCTATCTTTAACTCTGTCAATGCCATCGTCAAGCATGCTCGACGAAGCGAGGTATCGTGAATCGTGACACCAGTGTCGATCTTGAGAGTACAATTACGCACCATTGCAGAACTCTGAACTTCAGACAATAGGATTGTTGCGTCTTTTAATAAAATTTCAAGGAACATCTTTTTCGCTCGGTTGCATTATATCAATGACGAACTACTTTTTCTTGGCGCCATTGTTGGTTATGTTCGAAAGTACAGTACGTCTAGTGTATACTCAAAGTATTTTGAAGAATATTTTGCAGTTATTTTAACGTTACAGATATAATCGATATCCATTAAACAACGGAGATAAGAAATGGGGTGAAATATCTATTACGATTACTAAAATCAATGTAAATTTTAATAGATTTATAAAAATATGTCTTCAGAATAGATATTTACTTATTTTAGAATTGTACATTACTAATTTTTTTTTTAAACTACCTATTTTTTGCATTGTTTCTTTATGGACAATTATTATATTAAATGATTATAGTTAATAAATTTTTCAGGATCATATTTAATTAGAATAATTATATTTGAAGAAGAATGGCAAGAAAAATACCTTTAGGAGATTTTTTAGTGTTGGTCTCCGGTTTACACCTTTTGGTCAGCCGGCGCGTCTTTTCGCAGGAGGCGTCACTGTTTGCCTTCAAATTGTCCACTCTCGTCATCAGCTGATTCACGCATCCGCTCCACGTGCCCTTTTCGTACCGGCAAGCTATATTCCCCGCCGCACAGAGATAATCACAACGCCATAAACTCCATTATTCACTCACGATACAAGTTAAGGCGACAACGGTGCACATCTCATGTTGCAACACGACACACAACCATAGCTTCTCTTTTTTACTTTTTTTACCAATATTTTATTCAGTTTTATGAAAAATTACTTCTATTGAAATATTACTAAATTCGCTATTCGTTTTTGTTTTAGAAACTTCTAAAAGATGGTAACACTTTATTCATTGTACGCATTGAAAGCATCGATCTGGGAATCTGACATACGTGGCAATTTATTTTAATTTAGTTACCCAAAGTGGCGTCCTTTAAGCAAATGGTCGTCGCACGAAATCGAAATATCTGTGCGGCCATTGCGGCAGATTAGATTCTAAATGTCACATTTAACTCGATTGAAAAGACGCGGGGGGACGCAGCGGCGTCCATTAAATTAAAAAGTTCCACGTCGGTTTATGTACGTTGAACGTGACCAGTCTACGTTTGATAGAGCTGCTTTAACGAGCTTTTAACCACAATGTACTTTTCTTTCGATTCTTTTCATTTCATTCATTCTGATATACAATCGAGTTGTATGTAAAGTAGGAATCTTCTACAACATATATATATATATAGCTTTTAAATATACTATATCATACGAAATATTTATATTATACTTTTTATTTTTATACTATACGAAATATTAATGCACCTAAATATATATTCATTAGAATAATTTTTAACATTAATTTTTTTACTAAATATATGTTTACAATAAATGTCTCGTAACTTGCATATAAATTTTCAGACTGGTTTCAAATTTAATTAACATAATTATGACAGTGATTACGCACAGAAACATGGCCATTTTAGCATGCCTTTATCACAGGGATTGTGCACCGTCGCCCGAAATTATCGATAAACTAGAAGCGTCCTTCTTCGTTCCGTTCAATTAATTAAGACGTTCCTGGGATTCTCGCTAATTAGTCAGGTCCATTAACTCTCGTTCTATGTAAAGAACTATTCAACCTCGTTCGTGTCTCCAAATTAAAGTGTGTATTAATTAGCGAAAGACACGTCGTGCATTGTTTATAATCAGCGAAATACAAACATGGTCACGGTTAAATACCCTTATCAGATTTATATAAATAGCCTTTTTCTGAGATTTTATGAATTATATATGAGAGAATTCGGAATGGGATAGTGTATGTTAATGTTCTTTGATGAGAAAGTAACAAAGAACTGATTCTGATTATAGAATTTTCTCTTCTTTATTAGTCATTCCATTTGCTTGGATTTCTTTCGTTCTTTGATACAAAAATTTACGAAAATCCTTTTGATGAATAAAATAAGTACTATCAAATAAGATGCTGTTCAGTGTTGTTACTTTGTCAAATATCACATTTTATTATAATTTTGTGATTCTTCAGAACATCTTAATTAATGAACAATATTTCTCCAATTGTTGTTACTAATTAGTAAATACTAATATGCCATTTACTAATATGTAAATATTTATGTATTTATTAGAATGCATATAGTATTAAAAAAATCCGCAGTCTACTAATCACATAAACTTCAAAAAATTAAATCAAGAATGAACTAAAAAATGAGGGTTGCCAAAACTGGAAATGAATAATGAATAAAAGTGGCATACCTTTTTTACACTTTTTTTGAATGGTCTTGGTCTGCTCGCAGGACTTGTCTCCCTTTTTAAGGTTCAGTGTGCGGGACCGTGTGTTGGTTTTCGAGTCGCATTCCGACCATTGACCCTTCACGTATCTGCACGACGAAGTGCTACCGGATGCTGCGTCAACAGATGCAAAACGTCAATAGAGATAATTGGAGGCACGACCGATCAAGTGGACAGAGAAATTTCCGAATAAACAGGGCGGCACTTAATTATCACATAAGAGCTTAGCCCTTTCCTCAATGCCCATTCAATATATTGTCTTAGGCAGATTAACACTTTCACAATTCTAGTTGTTTCTCCATAGAATACTTATAATTATTTTGGGTTTCAATTTCTATTTTCAAGGAAACGCTTCAGGCTTCAAGATGTGTAAACATCATTCCATTTTTTTCTCTATAATCTATAACATTTCAAAATCTAGTAAAAAAACTTTGAAGTTCTAATCTGTATTTTAAAAATTGAACCGAAGTTTGAAATAGTTATATTAAATTGTTAATATACAATAACTTTAATACAATCATCTTAAGCTTCAAACATATAATCCAAATATATATAATCAAAAAAGAAAATAAAAAGGAAACTTAACTATAACCAAAAATAGAAGAAATAATATTTAAAATCTTTTCTTCTCATTATTAAACAAAAATAGAAGCGATTATAAGACTACATCCTTCATATTATTTTTTCTAACGTCGAATCTCTGATACAACTTCCTGCACCCCTAGAACAGGCAAGAACTCGGTAGAGTAAAATTACCGAGTTGGAGAGTAGGATGGAAAACGTGCGAGTAGAAACTTGCAGCAACTAAAAGCCATAGCGCGCGCTTCGTAGCTCGACCTGTAATTCAATGTGATCCTCGAAGTTGGAATTTCAGCGTTGCCCTTCTTTCGGCGACTTGTTCCGCTCTGAAAAGGAACTCGAAGAAAAGCCCTTGCTTCCCTCTCTCACTCCCGCGCCTGTGACCTTTCGGAAGCACGATCCTGGACCAAATAAATTTCTAAGACCAAATGATCTTAGTCGACAATGAAACGGTGCGCGCCACTGGATGATATTTCAATTGTATTTCCAGTCCTGGCCGCGGGAAAGGAAGCCCGAAAGATGAGAGAAAGAGCCGCATAGAGACAAAAGAGGCTTTTCATTCCGCAAGCCAGGGTTCGCGATACCACCGCTCAATCCGCACCGAGGACCGTCTTTTCTTGATATGCTATACGCTCGATCGACCTCGCCAATGTGTCGCGTTATCTTCAGTTTCTTTCCTGCTTTGTTTATTACTGTCAGTTGAGGATTGATCGTCTTTTTTTTTCTAGTTTGTAGAGATGTCGAGGATAAGAATTCGTGGAGAAAGTTTACAGGTCACCTGAATGATAAGAGTTTGAAGGTTATGTCGGTGGAAGAATATATTTACTTGAGAAATTAAGAGCATGGAGTATAATATAGACATTTGGTAGCTGATATTATGGCATGGAATCTAAAACGGTAAGAGTACTCGAATATATATACTAAAAATTGTTGAATATGTATGTGAATACTGGAATAAGTATATGAATTCTTAAATATTGAAGATCCGAAACCATCTGAAATATTATATTTAAAGTAGGTATCAAAAGTATTTAAAACGATTAAAATATTCAACGTTCCTGAATATCTTAACCTAAAACATATATACATACCTAATACTTAAGATACCCTAAGTACTTGAGTGATTATTTGGGTACCTAAGATTTGGATAATAATGTTACCACAACTTTCAATCTTGACGTAAGTTACTGTGTATAATGCAATCTTCTATTTTATACCTATACAACCGTCTAAATATTTAAAGTTCGGTAAAGACGATTTAATTCTAACAAACATAGCCGATACCATCTAACCTAAAACGTTTACGTGGTAACGAACTCTGAACTTTTCTGAAGATAAAACACCTGCGAGGAGGTTTAAAGAGTAACTGTGTGCATATACAGTGGACGTGACTTCTTTCCATATGGAAGCGAAATTTAAAGGGAATCCCGGTTACCGACGCCATGATACTACACCACCGACCTCTGCGAACAAACAGCCTGACTCGAACACCTTGTAAACACTTAACAGATATTAAGTTTCTTCATCTCTTGACGAAAGTAACACGAACCTTAAGCGGAACTTGCAAGATTTCAATTTTACCCGTTGATCTTCTAAAATCTCAATCTTACAAAGGAACTTTTAATGAAGACTTTTCGAAGAACGTAAATAAATCTTGGCCAGAAAACCAAGTTGTATTTGAAAGATCAAAGCCGAAAAATGCTTGAAGGTTTCTTATTTCTGAATTTGTTCCCTCTCCATTTTTCTTTTTTTTTTTTTTTATAAGATATGACTTTTGAAGAGGAGACACTGATTTCACGACGTGACAATCATTATTTTAAAAGCTATGCGTATATAAAGTTCATGCATATTTTGAATTGGTATTCGGTTTGGGCTAGATTTGATTTAATTAATATTACTCAATTTAATTTACTTATTTAATTTATTTAAAAGTTATTGGTTCGGGTTAGGATATATTAGACTAACATATATTATTAAATTTTCTTCTTCCCAATCCGCAGTTCAATCGAAATCAGAAATAAAGAAATTGGAGGAGCATCGATTCTCTCTCTTCTCATTTTTAATTTATTATATTAAAAAGATGTATTTCCGGAATCAATTTCACCTTATTTTAACATGACGTTAATTATAGATTCTTAATTAAACTCAATATATACCTCGTTCTTTGGTGCCACGAATCGTTCGTACAAGAACCTCCTTGTCATCTTCCTCCCATAGATCAGATTCCGCTCTGGTGGTGACGATGATCATCAACAGGGCGACACCGACCAGCGCCAAACTCCACCACAGCTTCATTCTGCGCACAAAAAAGAAAGAAATGTGAGAAAATAAGATAAGCTGAACGCCTCGTTAATCTTCTGCCTTTAATCAGAGCTCTTTTAATTATTATATGACAGAGCATCGAGGAACGAGGTCGGATAGGCTTGAACGAAAAGAAAAAAAGCCACGTCTACCGGAAGTGGATGATGGGACCGAAGTGGAAGAAACATCGTGTTTTCTTATAGAAACTTCAACATATAGCCATGTTGAAATATATGTATAGAGTTTTTAAAAAATGGTTGACAGGAATATTCCTATCTATATAGATACACGTTATACATATCAAAGGCAAGAGAAAGCTTCATACAAACATGAGTTTGTAAGTAAATTTATTATTCAAAATAATTATATCAATTTCTTTTTCTTTTTTTTTTTTTTTAACACATAGAACGTATACCTAAGTTTTTATCCAACATTCTTGAAACACTGTTTAAATTCAAAAGTAGCAAACATTTACAGGAAAAGTATTTTCAATCAAATATTTCGAGGATAATCAGCCAAAAATTTTCGCAGTTAACATAAAATTCGAAGAAACCATGATTTCGAAAATGTTCTTATTTTTCTGTCAGTTTCGTGGAAACTGATTCGGACGTTCGTTGAAAAATCGCGCTCAAATCAATTTTCACTGTGCCAACACGAATTTGACGGGCGATATTCTTTCTTTTTTTCCTTTTTTTTTTTCTTTTTCTCACGGACCTTTACCAATACACGATTCAAATGTTATTTTTTTCGCCCGTGTATGGCACGTTCAAAATTTACGGGTCAATTCGTTCGCGCCAGTGCCGCGAGATTGGAACCCCGTATGGCAAGAACTAATGTTTTTACTATCGCAAGTTTCTCGTAGACATCAAACCACCAGTCTCACTTTTTCTTTTGTGTGTGAATCAGATCGAATTCATTTGTTAAAACAATATTGTAATGGCATACATTTTTATAAGTTTTATACGCGTTTACTATCTTTTTACATAGATATTTTCGAAGTAAATGAATTCCAATAATTTTGCATAAAACTTAGTATTTTGTACATTGTAAGTTGTATTATAAGTTATACGTAGCAAACAGAATATTTATATTTTCCCCAAATAGAAGAAAACATAAAACGTTAAAAGTTCTTTGCTTATTTAAGTAAGATACTACGCAACAATTTAGATAATCCTGTAACAACTACTTATACGTATAACATAAATTACATATTTTAATAATAATGGCACAAGTTAATGCACGAGCATAATTATGGTTGGTCAACAACGTGTGAACAATATTTTAACGAATAACAATGTTTTATTTTACAGGTATTTTCGTTGTTATTGACAAGATAATTGCTCGTTTTATTTCAAGCGATAAGTTACGTCTAAAAACATCGGTTAAACAAGGCCGTAGTTTGCATATCGTCGGAAAGTTTCGCCCATTTGTCCCTCGTAAATTTTGTAATCGCTCGACAACATGGGAAGTACTAATTGCCAAAGCTGCAAGCCTCAATGGCTTCTCTTCGTAATTATTGAAATCAACGGGGCGCCGTTGTACCGGAAGAACCGGACTAAATGAACCGGTTAAATAAACGTCGAATGTTTTCTGTCTTAATATTCGATTAAATATGGAGGAGGGCGATGGATTTACACGTAAACAAATGCCAATTTATCGCGTAGAATAATTACATGCTTGATTGTATACGTGTACATGACGAGATACGCAAAGCGTAACATTTGAATTTCTCAATAAACGTTATCCGCATTGAGTGTTTTAAGGACTTAATTGTTTGGTTTACTTTGTATTTTTTAATTCGTAAGAGCTTTCGTCAAGAAGATATCAAAATCACTAAATACTTTTTAAAGATTTAATTGTTAGGATGAAATGGAGATGTTAACTTTCTAATGACGTCTTAAGAAGATACATCGATAAAAATGTTTAATCTGAGCTTACAAGTTACAATTATATGTTTGACATAGACGTTCAACATAATAACGAAGATTAGTAAGATAAAACACTATTCGATTAGTAAAGACAGAAGGTTCTTTGTTATTTTCATTTTAGAGTTAATTTATTATCAACCTGTAACCTCATTTGCATATGTGCCTTATAATATGAAATATTAGATGAAGTATTTGTTAGACACTTTCAGTAAATGTAACCGATTAAAACATGCTATTCTATTAAAAAAAAAAAAAAAAAAAAAAAGGAGGCAAGTGAGCTTGAAACCTGATTGATATTTTCATTCACAAAAAACAAATTAAATCGAATAATTACTTTTTTCATTTTATTTTTATTTTGATTAAAATTTCCAGGTTTATATCTTTAACATGCACAAAAATATTTTGGTCCTCGTATTTTACGTATCTCGTTCTGTATGTAAACCGATGTTTGACACAGATGCATGGACGAGTTAAATCGTCTGGTTAATTAATAGGGAAGTGCGGGGGCGAGAAAATTATACCAAAAGCAATTCGTCACCCTTCTACAGGAGGAAACGTTCGTTTGTCTCTTACATTTGCACCGCAATTACTGAAATCTTGTCCATTTGTGTCAACGATTTCGACAATCAATGCCAATGAAACAATGATATGTTTATCTCATTACGAAGCTACTTTGCGGTGCAATCAATCGAAATTGTTCGGACAATAAACATCGAATACATAAGCGGCTTACACGCATTGGCGGCCTTGCCTTTATTTTACCGGGGGAAAGTTAATTTTGAACGTAACAGTTCACCGGTATCGTCGATAAAATATTCATGGTATCGCGTTTTAAAAAGCGATAAAACTGGGACACTATGTATTCCTATATAATTTTCCCTTTTCATCGTGCGTATCGGCAACGAACGTTTTACGAGAGTTAAAAACACCTATTTCGACCAATACATTTAGAAGTAACAAATTGATTACCCTTTGTCGCGCCTCCGCTTTGTGACATGGCTCAAATATATTAGTTTCTCAAAAAGTGGAAACAATTGTCTTTGAATATTTTTCTATTTCAATTTATTACTAATAAGAATAATACTCGTAAAATAGAATAGGACGTCCTTTCTGCAATTTTTAGCTTGTAACACAAAAGAAACTTGCTCATCAAATGATAACCTGAGGATAACATATTTTACGAGATATGGCAGATAAGTTTTATGAATTATGAGTGATAAGTTTGTAGCAAGGGTGCATTACAGATAAAATATAGATAAAGAAGATAAATAAAGGTAACCTAGAAAAGAAGATAGAGCGATTCTCTAAAATGGACCATTTTTATCCTCAACTGACTAGTTTATTTAATTTTAATTTTTACTCAATTAGTTTTTAATTACCATGTAAAAGGACCTACCCTCGCTTGAATAACTATAAATTGGATAATTTAACCCAAGGATCTATGGGTCATCCATAATCTAAAAGTACCAATTAAATGATTTAATATCTTTTGTTGTACTTATATCAGTATGTATGTATATCATAAACATGTAGGGAAAAAACGCAATTAATAAACAATGGGAAAGTTGGAAAGAAAAATGTATATTCTTCGGTATTCCATAAAAAAGAAATTATGAATACAGAAAAGCTCGAGTCGTGACGATCGAATGTCTCCCCGTAATGAATGCCACGTCTTAATTAATTTCCTAAAAGAAACAAAGACCAGAAGATCGAACGATATTGATTCAGTTATTCGCTAACTGTTACTAAAACTGGAAATTGAGAGAGCAAAGTAGGATAGAACTCAGGTTAGATTGAGAAGAGGAAAGAAGAAGGGAGAGGCCAGAGAAAGAGAAATACTATGCAAATTTTTATCGCTACACGTTGTACAATTAACGTTGGATCGTTTTCACTAATGAGCTACACTAGAAAGCATTGCATGAAAAATAGTAATTGTTACTCAGTGTCTAACGTTGAACCGTGGATTCAATTTTCGCGGAATGAGCGACTACATATAATTACTGATTAGTAAACAGAGAGCGCTAATATTGCTATGGAAATTGTGATGGTTTTACTGAGGATATTCGTCGCACGCATTTCTCGTTGGAAGTAAATTAATACCCCGTGGTACCCGCATAAAACTACCGTTTCTGGTGTTCATTGTCTTGAACAAACTCTATTTCCATGGAACAAGGATGGATTATATTTCCATTTCAAAAGCTCGATTTTATCTTTCATCCTTATATACACAGTTGCTTTTTCTTCTATCTAATATATTAGATATGTACATACTCTTGATAGGAGTATTGGATGTAGTGAGGTTGTAAATTAAAGCATTATCAAGGCACATCGATTGATCTTTTTAGGGTCGTATACGTCTCGTATAATACGCATATAGATACCTTCATCAATTTAAAGAGACTTTAAAGTGGGAACACCTTCAATTTTGTTTATGATGGTAGTCTATAAAATATTCTTGTTTACTTCATTCTAAAATATTATATAATTATATAATAATAATTATATATTATATAATACAACGATAAAGTGATTAAAATACAACGCCACACATTTCTTTCCAACGTAGTGGAGGAATTTGCTCGATGGCAACCGAAGTTCAATAGAAAGTGCGACGGATGTTCGTCAATCTTCTTATGACATTGAAAACGGGCACGAGTGTTCTGATAGCCTGTCTGGGGACAAGTTAGTTCATATAACCAGGTCGTTCATATAATAAGAATCTACCTATATCTTCCCTAACCAATCATGATTTTTCGCTCGGTTAATAGAAGTTCATGTTCATATCAGAGAATTCAATGAAACATTTGCTCTTAAATACATAATAATGTTGCAAACTTGTATCGACTGCGAGGCATGAGAATCACATAACGCGTGCTGCTACTCTTTACATTTTATTGTTAGACGTTCATATAGGTGGATTCACGTTTGGCGGCAGTTAATACAGGTACTAATGATTCAGCTAAAGTTCAGTTGATCAGGCACTACTAGCATTTTGTTCGTACAGACGGGTTTAATTATTATCGCAACGTGAGAAACATCGCGGACTGAAAGAAAAAAAGAGGTCATGGAATGACGGGGAAGGGAGCAATGATTTTTTAATGTCGGGAGAACTCGCGGCCCGACGTATTATAACCTCGTTTCGACGAGAGGGATGTTAATTAATCTTAAGAAGCAACTGTCTTCGTTAACGAGGCGTTACAAACGAGAAACTAGCTTCCAACTTTTTAAATTTATAATTAAGCTGGTTCCTTCACCTCGTTTTTCACTCTTCGTTTTGAAAGCTTATATCCGTAGTTTTTACTTGAATTTAAACAAATACTGCGCCAGATAGTTCTATCTTTTTTTCAAATTCTATTAATAGTTTTTTATTATATACTTTTTGTAGGTTAATAATTATGCCAGCGTATGACAAAGCAGCAATGGCTCATTAAAATTAATGTTACGGAACTCTGTCAGGTGCGTACGATTTATGAAGCATAAATTTCGTACGAACTTCGTTTTTCAACTACTAATTTTATGGCACTAAGGTACAATAAAATTTCCGTTTTTAGTAATATTACTCACGGAAAATGATATTGCACGATATAATATTCGCGGCGTTATATATCAAACAGGTTATAAGCCGAAGAAAAATTACTGTGTTCAGTTTTATGTATCCTTATGTAAATTATTAAACTTCCAAACATAAATCTGCATTTCTAAAATAATTTTTTTAAAAGTTATCTATATAGAAATTGTCTAGCTTTATTAAACATATTCTTTTCATAATAAATTATTGATATTGATAACTTTAATAACTAAGAATTATATAATGTAAAAAAACTGAGTCTTTTTAAAAGGTGCAAAGCAATTGTAAATTGTAAATAGCAATTGTAAATACAAAGTCGAAATTTCCTAAACCAAATTTCCTTCACACACTATAATCAATTTTAGTACAATAATTTTTAAACTTCCTACACAACGTTGGAAGTATTCTGATAATTAATTTCACTCGTATTGAGTAAATTGTATAAAAGGCGATGTAACAACATTTCAACACTTAAGAACAGAATGTCGAATTGAAGTTCGTTCGGAATGCCAACAGAAGAGAGGATTAACACGAAAATAGCTGTGAATGTTGAAGGCCGGGAAGAATGAATTTTAACGAGGGAGGTAGGCATAAGAGAATAGCACAAATCGGACCGAAACCAGCGGCGAAAAGTTTAATAACCGCGCGTTAATGAACGGCAGCTGCAGTTCCGCGAATCGTGCTCGTAGCGGTGCCATTTCGCACAGGCTGCATTCTTATGGGGTGAAAAGAACGGCCACTGGTGAGAGAAAAAAGGGATCGTTGGAAAGAGTACGGAAGAGAGGGGAGCAGCAGAAGAACGAGAAGAAAAGAAGGGGAGGGGGTAAAAATCGGGAACACGCGAAGAAAAATCGAAAGAAATGGGAACGGGGGAAACCAAAAAAGAAACGAAAGAGACGAATGAAAATGAGTAAAATAGTTTGTCAAAAGGGGGAGAGAAAAGGATTTAAAAGTTTGAAGAATTATAAAGCGACTAAAATGGAACTTTGATGAAAATGGAGTGACTGAGGGAAAAATGGCAAGAAATGGAAAACATGTGTGCGAGTTTCTGGGAAAAGAATTGGAAGAGACAAAAAATAGAGAAAGAAGGAGTAAATTGAAAATTGGAAAAGTAATTGAAGAAAAGAAAAATATCATAAAAAAGAAAGAGAGAGAAAAGATGCGCGAAGGAATTAAATGAGAATAAAAGAGGTAAAGAAATAGTAGTGATTTAAGGAATTATATGTAATAATATATATATGATATATACATATTAAGAGGATTAAGTAGTCAAAAGCTCGTAAGTAAGCGAAATAAAATGTGCACGAAGTTAAAGAGAACATATTCACTAAATAAAGCAAATGTTGGTCAGAGAAAAAAGTGGAGAAGGCAAAGACTGTGGTAAAAGGAAGACGGAAAATGAATTAGCTACGTATATTAAACTTCGCACAAACGAATGATGGCAGGACTATAGTAGATGGAATATACCCAGATTACAAACGCTTTTCGGAAGTGTCCACTCTGAGTATTTGTATCTCATAAAAGTTTTATAAAATCAACTAAGCTTTTTGATCTTATTAATTACTTAAAATCTAGCAAGTGGTATTACATTCAATAGATTGTAACACTCGAATAATACAACACAAAAGAACAACATTCCTCAAATTATGTTTCTAATTAATGTTACATACAGAATCACTACGCGATTAAACGTTAGTACAGAATATTGAATAAACCATAATTATAATTTCGAAGCAACGTGATCATCCGGGAAATTTAATCTATTCCGAAGAACATATGGCGTACTGAGCGTGCTATTTTCAATACATATCTCTCACCACGATAATTGTTCGTTGAATTAATTTTCGAGATTAATTACCACTTTATGTATCTCGTGGAATGCTTTGTCTTCTATTGTCAAATTTTCACAGACATTATACATATGAAGATGCAGATCATTATTATAAATAAACGTTCGATAACAGTCGAGATAGAATATCACTATCTTATTCTGAGGTTAAGAATATTTGCATCTGTTCATTTAACGTTCATTAACCTCTATTATAACATCTGACGCTTTAACGAGACGAAATTTTAGTGAAATTAAATTTTTAATCTCTTTAAATCCATCCTACAATATATACGTGTGCATAATATGTAAAAATGTTGGCTGGTCCACTAAATTTCTGTGAGAAAAGGCGGTGCATTTTCAATGGAGGTTCATAAATATGCGGAACGACGTGTGGTGGCGCGACAAAATTGCGACACTGTACGACGGCCCTGACCGATCCCGGCCACGGAAGCTGCAGATTGATTTGGTAAAGGGTGCACATGACGATACGCATAAATCATTGTTTCAAGGTCCTTCCTTGCATCACACGCGTTTGAACGATGTACAGTTAGAGGCGCATAATATGCAACGCTTTGAGTACGTCTTCAAAGAGATCTCTTGAAATTGATCCTGTGCGAAACAGTGGTTCCCAAACCGGCTGTTTCGGGAACGAAATTCAAGACAAGGACAAAGCCACCGGAAAACTTGTTACTGCAACCTCGTGTTCTTCATTTCAAATTCGATTCTTTAGTCTGTCACAGTTTGAATACACAACTGTCAAACATCCCTTTGAAGAGAAAATGAGATACAATAGGGATAAATTTGGTCTTTGTTCACATAGAACTTCAATTGACTTGAATAGATAATGTTCATTCTAAATGTTATAAAGGTCTAATACCTCAAATATACTCAACCAAATCGAATAAATTAGTCGAATAAATTAGAATAGATTAAAAATCGAATATTTGCTTAGATATCAAAGATATACTAGCTATAAACATATCTTTTCATAAAGATTGGTAAGATAACAATTTCGTTTGTCCGAGTAACTTTGTTGCTGTCATTTGTTGTCAAACGTGACACGAACATTTTCTCCGTAGTAGATGTGTCGACATTGCGAAGATCAATGTAAGGTGTCTTTACAATATCTGGTCACATCACTATTGTTAGTCGTTTCATCGAGTAAGAAGACTAACGAGACGATCGACAAGAAGCAGTTCGTTTTCGCAAAAACCTTATACAACCTTGATACTGTGGCGAGGACGACAGAAGAGCTAAAGAACTTTCATCGAATAATAAGATGAAAGAATTTCAATAAATACTTTTTGTGTCGCATGCCCAATAGAATGGAACAAATCCGCATCGTTCAATTTCAGTCATGAATAATTCAGAATTTCTTATATAATCCAGCGACTTTCCATTTTAACTTTAAAACGAGCTACGTGTCGTATACTTTCTTCTCTCGTGTGTTATTCGGTTGATTAAATCGAGGGTTGGACGCTGGCGAAAAAAAAGCGAGACTATGAAACGGCAACCCTGCGTAATAACATGTCGATAGGTTGTTTGTAAACAGGGCTTAACAGAGTCTGCGATTGCATGCAACAAAAACCGCAATTTCCAGCATTCCTACAGCCTATTGTTGTGGCAACATCGATGAAGTAAGTTTCTAGTATCGTGTTACACTGCTTAGTAGTCCATGTTATTTACGAGATGGAATTACTGTCCAAGAATATATATTACTAATTACTCATACAGTGGGCGTCATCTGCAATCATCGTGATAATAATAATAATAAGTGATCGTAATTCAGAAATTGTATTTATGCGTAATGGCCTTCGTGAAGTGGCATATCGACTTAGTCGCAATAACCACTGGCTATATATACGTATTTATATTTCAAACAGTAAAAAAGAACAAGGCTGAAATCCGAAGACGAAGGGAATTTTATGAACTATACGAAACATTACGATCCTGTCTTTTTATAAAGAAACTGACAAAACGTACACTAGCTGGGAAAGATACCTGAGCACTTCTAGAAACTATTTCCGAATATACAATGTACATAAAAGTTAGAAAATATTTATTACGAATACAATGCATAGGGGCTAGAATTATCTGAACAATCAATTATACATTATATTAATAAACCTCAATATGTATTCAGTATGTGAGATAATTCTTAACACTTTCTATATGTTTAAAATGGCTATTCATGCAGTAAACTAATTATTTTAGTATATATATGTTTGCGATGAATATCTTGTAACTTAAATATAATTAAAACATTTAATGGTTTCAAATTTTATCAGTATAATCAAATTAATTCATTAACTTATACAACCTATACATAAACATTTTTTATGGTAAGTGTTCAAATACTTTCGTGAGTCACCGCATATATCCTCCATAATAATTAAAATAAATCAGGTATCTCTCTGACGACCATAAATTGAAATTTTTGCACGAACAGCGGTGGCAACGCTGTCTGTAAACAATTATTATAACTACGACAATTGAAGGAATCCTTAGGGTAAATTTTATGAGCATGACATCACCCTGGAACATCGAAAGAACCTTCTGAGTTGAAAGAACTCTGGAAGGAGTATCTTGATGTCATATGTCCGGGGGACATATGTCGGCTCACGAAATAATCTCTATCGTGAAAAAGTAACGCGGTGATCTCTCCAACCACGAATAACCCTCGACATGTGTTTTGACGATAACTAATCGCCTGTCGCCCACGTGTTCTTTTCTTGGAAAGGGAATTCTCACAATAGGACCTCATGAGAAGGTTTTCTGTTTACCTCTAAGGTAAACTTTTCAATCCTACGATGGCAGCGCGTTTCAGGGAGGTCAAAAAGGTTAAAAATTTATGTTCAGGATTTACATGGTTTTTTGCTGTATACACATATATACACGACATCGACTTTCCTACGTTTGAATTTTGAAGAAATGTTCAAGACACGAACGTATAACATACAGTAAAAAAAAAAAAGAAAAAAATATTTGTAAATATTAATAAGAGTTATTATTTGTAGAATTGAAGTACGTATAAGAAAATGATAAAAAGAAGCATGTTTTTATGACAGACAAAGATAGCAATCGGGTGCGCGAGTCGATAAACTACCATACATAGAAACGCTTCTTTTAACGAGGAACTGTATTGTTGATTTCCTTTCCCTCCCTGCGCGTTGTAAGGATGAAGAGAGGAACGGAATCAGTTATAATATCCATTTCTATGGAACCAACAGTAACGTCTGATATCGAATACTATCGACCTGAGCAACGACGCTGCACAGGAAACTGGTCGAGATATCGCTCTACCATATATTCTCACCTTTAATGCTTTAGCCATGAATAGAAAAATATGATATCCAAAATTTTTCTTATATTTTTCCATTACATATTTCCAGGAATATATGTATGTGCAAATATAATAGATGCATATATAAGTTTATAACAATAAAGATTATTTCCATGAAAGTTGAGTCGGCACGTTTATTTTCAGTTTGTCGATTGTGAGGTTAGGAATGGTATTATACGTCTCTAGGTGGAGAATGGAAGTTGTCCTCGTCATTCGACTGTAAACTATGGAATTTGGCGAATCTCAAGCTTTCAGGATCTGCAAGCATCCATGGGTATAGGGGGTAAGCAGCGTAACTCTGCATTCTCTGTGACATGTCCGTTGAAAAATCAATTTCGAACAGAAAGATAAATCGAAGAGATGTATAGCGGGTGGCTGCTGCTAAGTTATTCGCCATCTTGCATTGGTGCAACAGATACTTCTATTCATAGATTATTTTTATGTATGAGACTTAAAGCGATTTTACAACATTTTTGTAGGCTTAATTTAATTTTTCGATAAATGTCATGGTAAAAATTTTAATGAAGAGAAAATTTGCCACAAAATTTTTGTAATCTCCTGTTACGAAACGTAAATAGTCTCTTTTCCTCTAATACACTGTGTGCCATGAGCAATAAAATTGTTTACATTAACACAGGCATACATTAGCTACTGCGATTTTGAACACAATGCGTTTCAACAATAATACTTGCAGTAATAAGTAACAATGAATCGGATTCTCAAACTGTTGCGTTTGCTGGGGATAATTTAATTAACGCGCTTCATTAATATGCTTTATGTATATATATATATTGCATTCGAAATACGTTTGCAATTTGTTAAAAAATCCTGCAATTATATCGTATTATTTTTTATTTATTTATCAACAAAATGGAGAAACATTTTCTTTAGTCTCCATTTTGACAAATATCAAATAATAACGATGTTCGTTTACAGAAAAATTCTTTTGGTGTCTGTATATGCACAATTTCAAACATATCCTTGTTAGTTTAGCGAAAATTAAATGCCTACCGGCTAACGAACATACATCATACTCTGAAATCTTTGAAATCACTAGACCACGCGGTGGAACGTAACAAGAGTGTATGTATGTGTATATATATATATATATAGAAGGGCTAAAAAGAAAGGATGAAATGTGGGAGGGAAATTCGAAATCGTTAAAACTCCAGCGTAACAGAGTACGAAAGTCGTTAAGTTAATTTGACATGTCACTCGGAAAATTCTCTTTAATTACGGAAGTCCACTCGAGCTTTTTCTATAGCAGAACCGTAAGAAAGCTACGTTTTAGAGATTCCGCCCTTATTACTTGGGAAGCGCTTTTTTCTTCAATTATAAAACACTAACGAAATAAAAACATGGAAAACAGTCACAGAAACGACAGAGGAAAAATCCACCAGCAACCAACGTACGCGATGCTCGCGATTAAGAAAAAGCCAAGATAAAAAAGAAGTAGAACTGAAGATGAAATTTCTGCAGTGAATTCTGACAATGGAAAAAAAATATTTAACTGCGAAAAGTCATTCGAAATTGCCATTTAATTTACATTCACACAATATTGTTATTTCCAATGGGTAATGTTATATTTAACATAAATATATAACTTCTGCCAAAATAAATATCAGATGTCGAATTAACTTGACCAATTGAAGGAACTATTGCAAACCTTTCAGTTCATAACATGAATCGAATATTATTACTAAAATGAGTTATCATGTATCTAAAACGGTTTTTGGGTCGTAACGGAGATAAGCTTCTCCTCTAAGTCTAGTTATACCTAGCGAGGAAGTCGCACTTTGTGCGAACTTGCTTTCTTAAATACATTACGAGCAGACAGATAAATATTATTAGTTTCATCGACATAGAACCAACAAAAGGCTACCCTAACCTATGTACAAGTAATCCGTTCGACGCTACTTCGTACGTCACCGCTGGAACGATTTTATTCGATCAAATTTATATTCCCTTTGATAACACGTAACATTCTTTTGACCCAGTTTCCTCTTAGAGACGATATTATCGACGTAAATCAGAACATTTTGAGCAGTCCGCTTTGTATACTTGGCGTGACCGTGCTGTAGAACCTGTAGATTAAAAGAGAGGAAGGAAAAAAGTGATTGGGGAAGGGAGAAACAAAGATAGAAACGTCAGAGAGGTAATTATAATAAGGAGAAAGCTTCTTAACCTAATGCCTTTTCAGCTTAATCCAACCAAAATTTATCAAAAGAGTCAATGCATTTACATATACAAAAATTTACAAAATGTAACATATAAGAATATATAAAATTTACAAAGATTTCTAATTGAGTTCTATTTCTTTAAATATGTTCATAAAAGTATGAATCTATATAAAAGTCCACTGTCTAGTAATACAATAAACCTATGAAAAAAAAAAAAAAAAAGAAAAACTGAAATAAAATAGCGAAAATTGAGAACAGTCACTAAGCTGCATAATTAGCCGCAGTGACAGTGGCGCGAGTATAGATCCAGTGCAACAAGAGAGAGAGAGAGAGAAAGAGTCCTGGCGACACTTGTCGGTGTGGTTAACCAAGGAAAGAAAATTCTGTTTAATTAGAGAAACCCACTCGAGGCTTTCTTGTGGAGAAAGCTATTTTTAAAAGATCCCTACCCCCTTCCAGACCACCCTCGCCGTATCCTTCCTTCTTCTTTCTCTCGCTCTCTGTGCATCGTGGAGCCCAGCAATGCGGCTTTGCTTTTGTTTACAGAGGCGTGCCAGATAGAACCGACGCGATGTTGAGAAAATGAACAGACACACGAAGGTGACAAAGGAAGGTAAAAACTCGTGTTGGAGGAATCTCGTGGAAGAGGAAAGTACTTATGTGTATGTTGTACAGGAGTTCACACATTGGAACACGATGCGTTCTTTCCGCCATGATGGAAACTCGGATTAACAGATTCTTTGAAAATGTCCTGGAAGATAACAAGAGCCGAGCTGTTGTACGGAACAGCTACCATACGAACACTTTGAAGCTCGTTTACTAATTTTCAGATCTTTGTACTTATACACGTTATGTATGTCTTAAGAAGTTTCGAAGACGTAACAGGTTAGGAGAGATTCAAATGAATGAAAGCTTTGATGAAGGAGTGTAAAGCATACATGTATGTTCACCTTATGTTTGTAGTTTGGTCTTAATTACAGTCTTTCATAGCTTTGATCATTACTGGAAAGTTAATAGAGTGATGTTATATAGTAGAAATATAAAGAGGAATATAATTGCATCGAATATTCACTATCGATTTCGTCGCTGATAACACTGTTCAACATGTATTTAATTTTGTAACCTTCAATAGGCGATTTCTGTAGACCGTAGAGAGGTAAACACGAACCTGCAAAACGTTTTTACCTAGAACCCGCAATTTAAAAAAAAAAAAAAAATAATTTTGAACGTAATTGCAAATTTTCAATTTCGGAGACGTTTTGTGCTTCTACATTAGCAGCTATTGAGTTGCAATTGAGACGAAAAAATTCTGTGGACATTCCTTACATTTTTCAATTTATTTCAAAAATTAAAAGCCTAAAAAAAATCTAACTATATCATGTGACGCAGCTGACATTTATGCTAAGGAAAGCATCGAGAAAAGCTGAAAAATCATGGTTTGTTTCCAATATAAAAGCGAAAAATTTTAACAAAACACGCAGCAACGGTAATGGTACTCAATACTGCAGGATAACAGTCGCGCGTGTTTCGCTTTTATATTGGAAACAAAACATGATTTTCTACTTTTTCTTGATGCTTTCCTGAACAGAAATGTCTACTCTATTACGTGCTATGGTTAAATTATTTCTCAGATTTTTAGTTTTTGAAATAAACTGAATAGTATAAGCAAACAATGGCGTGTTTTAGGTGTCCTTTTTACTCCGATCATTATTTAAACATATGTAAATATTTAAATGATATTTTCGAAAATTGTAGATTCTAGGAAAAAATGGTTTGCAGATTCGAATTTATCTCACATATGTCTAGAAGAATCACCTAGTAAAGGTTACAAAAACGCAAAGATCTGCTATTCTGAATTACTCGTGACTATTAATTCTTCTGTTACTTTAAATACTTAATACATTCAATACGTGCAGTGATCCTTTATACGTATCCATTATATTGATTATTTCAAATATCGAAAATTTGGCTTATATCGTTCCCAATAAAAAAATATTTTTAACAAAAATGTTAATGTCTGAGTGGATATATCTTACAATCGGTGAACACTTTTTACTATTGTAAAGGATACTTAACGTCAAAACTATTCCAATGACTGTCAAATTGATCTCCGGTGCACGATACAAATAAAAAGTAGAAAATATAAAAAGGAAAAAGTGTATAAAAAGTTACTGTGAAAATAAACAAAAAAAAAAAAAAACGAAAAAAGTAATTGATTTTCATGAAGAGTAAAGGTTAAAAATGCCAACAACCCCTGTGGCAGGTTAAAATCTACCAGGCGTCTAACAATAAAAAAAACCTATGTGCTGTGAAAGGTAATTGAAAACCGTTACTATTTGTCTTGTATCCAGAAAGAAGAAAAAGCGACGTTGCCACCAGTCGGAATTGACAAAATTATCGGTACACTCCAGTGGATATCGTGGAAGCCGAGAGACAATACAGCAACTTTTACCTTTGTCGAGAGTCGTCGTCTCATCGATGGCCATTGTGTCACGTTCGATGACAGAGACGTGTGTACTGTATACTGTGTACATAACATATACGCATTCACATTCGAAAATTGAAAAGGAAGCTTGAAAACATGTGAGACTCAGCTCCCTTTAGAATGGAATGTCTTCATAGGAATGAGTATTCACCAATTGCACTAAAATATTTATTAGGTTAGAAAAAATATATCGGGTGTTTTGAATATGGAATACAAATTAATCTATAACATTATAATATTAAATATATGTCCACATATTTCTAACATTAAAGATATACATATAGCACTTTACTATAGTTTACTAGTATAGTAGTTTAAAGTATGTTAACACTTAATGTAGAAATTAAGTGAAAAATGGAACTTCCAAATTCCATATAACACATACATAATACATATATTCATAAAAGTATTTTCTATAACTAGTCGTATACTTTTGTAAACTATTGTAAATCGTAAATGTTCATGTAAATTTGATATTTCTTGAACGCTATGTATGCTCCACAAAAAATAAGAAACTTCAACATTTTGAGGTTAGCAAGGAATTCATATCACGATTATTTGCAATTTGCCTCGGCCGCGAGAACAATTTATTTATCATCCGGCACGTTCCTTAATCCAATTTCAACAAAGTTGCGAAATATTGCCGGCTGTGAGCTAAATTGTAATCAAACGGGTGATCGTTGCGTATGATACACGCGTTTGCATGCACGCGGGCATAGTTCTAAATTAAGGCGATAACCAGTACTATATTTGGATATCCTCCATCAGCGTACAGCGATAACGCTGGAATCGTTCTCTTTGTCAAAACTTCCTACCCATTCCTGAGCGATGCAGATTTTGACGTAAACACACACAGGTTCGTGTATTCGCGAAGTCATTGACTGCTGTTGGAAAAAAGAAGAGCAAAAAAACCCTGAAAATAGTAACCAGCACAGGGTAAAGCAGGAAATGTGCCACGTCCCACTTGGCAGCACTCCTGATTTGGAAATGTTGCATACGTAAGCGCAATAAAGGAAATAGAAACCGAGCGAGTGAGGTTAGGTAAGCAGTGGTGGTAAACGAAACGGGAATCGCTCCTGAAGTCCAATTAAATTAACGACACGAACACGTGCAATTGAAAAACATCGCTCAACTGACAAGGAGTTACATATTTGTTGATGAATCAAGGCTGTCAGCTCTTGTAATTTAATATTCAGATGCCTTACAAATATTCGGAACTATAACACCGTGTACGAGTTAATCGATTTCGATTAGTCTAATCGGACATGTTGGGTCGTAAAATACATTTAGATATTAATTAGTAAATTGCGCTTGTTTATACATTTTGGGGGGATTTATAAGTGCAGATATTCGTAGAATGCATACAATAAACAAGAATATCCAAAACGGAGTACTTTTCGTAATATTTAATGAATGAATGAAACAAATTTCTTATTTGCATTCAAGTCTTTAGTTATATTTATGACAATATGGAAATGCATAAACATACGCAATATATTTATTAGGATTTTAAATTTTGTTTCCACTCAAGTAGGTTGCTATATAGAGGTTGTTGCCTACGATTCCAAACAAAATCACGCCGAACCAGATATAATCCATGAAATTAACAAAAGTGTCTCCCAAACTTTTTACACCTTTTTTACAAACATCCGATTAATTGACGGAATTATCTTTGGATATTTAATTCCATAATAAACGAGCAATATCTCATATCAATATCTCTCCTTTTTCCAAGGATATTCCGTAAAAACAAACGAGAACCACCTTTGCCAATAATATTCTCACCTCTGACCTTTGTCTTTTAGTAATTCTGATAATATTGATATTTACATATCCGAATTAGTTGAAAATGGGGCACACGAATTCATATCTATATAAATTAACATTTTAATAATGAGAGAAGAAAGTTCAACTTCCCTGAGCAATATATCTACATTTTATGTATTTGAACTAGTAAAATACCAGAGTACAATTCAAATATATCGTAAAATAGCAAAGAATCTCGACTGGGACTACTTAGCGTCCGAATTGATTTTTCGTTGGTGGAAACCGTGCAATGGCCGAAACGTCTAGGGGCTGGATGAAATTGACAGAATTATCGAGAGCAACGAAGTGGAGACGAAGACAATGAGACAATAAACGCGCGTTTCCCTTTGTCGAAGTTGCTCATCGGAGCTATTGTCGCGTTGCGACGCGGTGCGCGGCCGTCATCCCTTTCCGACTTCGGACGAGACACTTTTCCGGTATCCAGGGTGCAACCGAATCGGCCGAAGTAACGGGAATCGTGTTTATGGGAGTTGGAGAGTGGCAGACACGCTGGTGATATACAGAAAGCAATCCTTAATCGTGTGTCAACGTTGAGGACGAGCAACGCGTCCTCTATGCAAATGGAAATGGAAAAACTAATGCACTTTAGGGGAAACAGTTTATTCTATAATCCAGGTTCTCAACTTATCGCGATTTTCAACAGGGCTATAAAGCATTTTTTTGGAGATTGTGATTCTTATTTTTACTTGTAATTATACATTATTTTTACAGAAAATTTTATCATACAAACATTTTCTATGTCTATTTTCTGAATATAGATATATTGCAATATTCTACTGTAGAATAGTTGTAATATTGACTTTTATAGAAAATATAGCTATACAGAAGTGTTCGATAATTATTTAGTTCAATGTATCTACATAGATTACGGATTTTCCAACTGTTAAAGAGTATAATGGATAAATAAAATGTTTAAGATCCTAAAACGGTAGGAAAATTCTTGTAAAAATTGCAACCGGCAAGAATCTTTTAATTCTAAAATTGTAATAGATTCAATTTCTATAAATTTAATTCAATTTTTTCAATTTTAATTTTTTACAGAAATTTTAATAATAACATTTTTGTGAAAGGTAACTGTCCTATAATATAGATCTTCCATATATAACATGAGCTTTGAGATTTCAATCGGAGTTCATGTACCAACCCTGAAGACAGGAGGGAAGCCTGGAAGATCACTTTGGACAATGTTGAACTACTACGAGTAAAGGATTACGTTCCGGCGATGAAAGATATGTTTCGAGAAAATTCTGGCCTATAGAAACCAGATTGAACAGTTACTGGAATAACGTGTCTTTTGAAATTGCAACTTAGTACGTCAAACTTCTGAAATCTCTGGATAGATATTCTTTGTCTAAACAAACGATAGTTCTCGCAGCATCGTGTAATCCCCAAGAGAGAGAAGAATTTGAAAGAAACAAGTGACACAGAAGGGACCAAGAAAATCGAAGAAGTAGATGAGGAAAAGAGCAACATCAGAGTAGAGAAATTGGATCTCAAGGCAGCAAAATGTTCGATAGAGGCGAAAAAATTGAAACGTCGGTGAAAGGACAGAAAGGAGACAGAGGAAGGCATAAAATAAAAGGTGGCTGGCCACGCGACAAAGCAAAGGATAAAGATATATGTATAGTCTGTTGAAGGGACAAGAAAAAGACCCTAGAAAAGGAGCTAGATAGAAAAAGAACGAAAAAAAAGGAAAAGGAAAACTTGGGTAAAGGTTTCGCCTAAAAGAAAGGTGGAATATAGTAGTACTATAGGTATAGCAGTGGATGTATCGGGAGTGTCACGAGAACAACTCAAGTAGGATGCAATACCGAGTTTGCTGGAGGCAGTAAAGCAGATAATGCGTCGTCAGATATAGACCATGCGGTAGCTCGACACAAGCAGCCACCAGTCTCGACATATCCATGTAGGGGACGTTGCTCTTGGATCCAGATGTACGTGCCTCTCTATTACATTCGTTTCCAAACCACGCATCTTTCACGAAAGCACCCTTTCTCGGAATTACTAGAGCAACTTCGATTACGCTACTTCTCTACGCAAATGAAATACTTCAATTATAAGACATGGTTCGAGAACAATGAATTCTTATAAAGGGGAAGAGCAAGACTAACTTCTCTGGGAAACAGTTTAATTTTTTTTAATGCGCTAATTTTCAAAAGTTTTGGAATATTTATCAATAAAAATATAAACTCGGGCCAAAGAAGACATTTTTAATCTTTAAATTTCTCTTTCCTCCAAATTTTCATTTTTATTAATAAATATTTCAAAGATCTATTTTATAGGAAGGTTTTGCAAATGAAAATTCTAAAACGTTGCTATATCATGCATACAGCTGTAGATATGGTAGCTGCACATCGATAACTGTCGCCACCTAACGCTTTAATTTATGACCACGCTATATCGCTTCCACTAGCTATACATCTCCAGTGAAAGATAGACAAATAGCCCAATAATGTTACTTGATTACCTAGAGATTACTGAAATCTTCTGAATACCCTTTCTCTGGCTAGTTTGGCTATTTACCTTATCTCATTTCTTTACAAGCACACATGTACCTTCATGGTGAATCAAGATGTGCGTGATCGTGATACGAGTTGATCTTAGGACAACAGGAATATACAGTCGTTATTGCATCCCGTGTGTAGTGTCCTGCCTGTATTTGGACGCGGATTAGCCTGTGGATATCGAAGTCATTAGATGGCGATGAAACTTGGTTAATATGGACATTTATGGTACGACTGATGCGGTATAATTGAACGGGCATTATGGATAATCAGTAGAAAGTTGATTAGCTCTTGACAATACTAATAGTGATGTTTTGTTCAATACTTATTTTTATTATGAAGTAAACAAAATTCATCTGTTTTACTATGAAGAAAACGAAAGAACAACTATATTAATGAATCCGATTTCATAGAAAACACAGCTTTTAATTGAACCTAATTTGATATAACCTAACATCTTCGGTGAAATTAACCATCAAATACACCAAATCCAAAAAAATTCTGTTATAGCACATTTATGTAACAATCAAAAACAAAGAGATAACCGAGTGTTTTCGGGATAGAAACTATCCCAGTAGAATCGTTACTCTATCGAAACTAACAGAGCGAACGAGTCCCTAGAGCGAAACGGTGGGAAAATATTTTTGTCCGGTAGGCGCCGCCATCATACAAACGTAGTCGTTGATCCTAAAAAATTCGTACGTAACCATCCGCGAGTGGCCTTTGAAGGCCATCCATTTCTTTGAAGTCGGGCTCGTTGCAAGCCCCAGTGTACCCGTATATTTTTAGTTACCAGTTTCTCCTTTCTTGTATATTACCGGGCTAGCCGTACTGTAAAGGGCCATTTCTGCCCGTGGCCCGGATAAATGGCCAAGTGGAGGCGTGCATGCCGCTCAAAGCCGTATTCACTCAAATCTACTACTCTCATCTGCTTGCATTATATGTAAAAATCCGATTTTCCCTTATCCATCTATATTTTTTTCTTTTCCCACTTCAAGCGGCAAAAAAAGAAAGAATTAGTTATGTACGCTATGTAAAAAATTATTCGGATATTTATTTGTCTTCAACGAAATGTATTGGAATTATTATTAAATTACAGGTGAATCGAACTGAATTAATTTTATTGTTTTATAATCATTAGACTGTAGATGTTTATACAAATTCTAATTTTTATTGATACAACTAAAGAAATGAAATTTAAATTAAAATTTATTTCTAGCTTCTAAATATTTTAACAGATGCGTTATATTTTAAATATTCTATGTATTTTTGTATGCTATGTATATGCACTTCTTTTAAACTTTCCTACTGTTAAATGTAGTTATGATAATTACAAACAATAAAATCATTGCCGTTTGATTCATGTAACCGTTAACGTTATTCGAAGTAAATCTTATCAAAAGTAAACAAGTATCTCGATGCTTTTCAGCAGTAATACATATATTTACGAAAGTATTTCGGTATACGAAACTATTATCGAGTATCGTCTGCGAGGGTATGTCCAATTAAAACTTTCTCTTGCATCGTTTCTGTACGAAATATGCAAATGTGGAGTATAAGGCAGAGACATAGAGGATGGGCTTGAAAAATCTGTTCCTAAGAGAAGTATTATAACGCTTATAAAATAATGAGCTTGAATATCATCCACAGTTTTTTCTGTTAGCCAGCCCCCTATATTCTTGTTCACGTGAATAATTCATGGACGGAAATGAATAATAAAATATTACGAATCGTCGATGTACCGAGCTGCCTAAGTGCCACCTATTTCGCTGTTTTTACGCGTGTTGCGACCACGATTACCGACACACGGACGAGCTGCATCAGATTGTAACACCGTGTTACCACCGAAAGCAATGATGTCCAATAGCCTGGTCATTTGCCGAGTATCTGCAGTTCGCGTTGCTAGTTTCGTACCAGGTCGGCAATCAAAATTTTTCCCAGTGTATTTCATTTTTTTTTTTTTTTATTTCGGACAATATAATTTACTACTTAGAAAATTTTCTGAAATGAAGTTTTTTTTTCTTTCTTCTTCTTCCTCTTTTTTTTTAGAACTCTAACAAATGGCAGAAATCTATATTTTATCAAAAATTCCGTTTGACCCTATTAGTTTTTTCATTTTTTTTATGTTGTTTTGTATTATATTTTTTCATAATTATCTGATTTATAATAAGTTGAATAATTTTGAGAAATCGTGTTTCATATTTTATTTACTGTCTACATTGAGACTGCTATAAGGTAGTAAAAATATATTTCGACTATATTTGACGAGGCAAGAGGAAAGCATCACGCGTTTGGCAGAGGTTAAAGATAATTCGTATCGGTGTGCTATTGCGACTTCCTTTTTTCCAGTTTACTGATACATCAGGTTTATCGAACAACCGTTTTCATTACTTATCGAAAAACGGATATCAAGGTTACTTACTGATTTTGCTTTACAAATAAATAAAATATAAACAAAGCTTCATATGCGAGTCATTCATTATACAGAATAAAAACAAACTTCTCACCGGGAAGTAATAAATATTTTTTTCAAAACGGTCATGCACTTAGTTTCAAGCAGAAACTAAAAATAAAACAAAACGCTATTGAAAGATAAATCTAAAATTAATGATTATGTATTTTGAAAGTGAATAAGAGTGATAATAAACCATCATAAATTCATTAAAAATATTCTATTACCAAAAAAAGGCAGCGATAAAAAGCTTCACAAAAAAGATTCCAGAATAACCAGTATCATAACTATATCAAAAAAAAGCATCTCCTCGTTCATTAATCTTCCGAAAGATAAGGAATATTTTTAGGAGTACCCTACTCGAGTTCAAAATTCATCATCGAGTCGTATAAAGATCCATCTTTATGTACAATAGTAAACGGACCCATGAGGCGGAAATCGTTTCCCGATTTTTTGCCGATCATAGCCGAAGTCGAATCAGGAGTGAAGCGGGAGTGGAATTTCAGCATGTCGCGGCCTTCGATAAGATCAATTTAATCGGGAGAACAAGAAAGTTCGCAGGAGTCCAAAAGGGACTTCCACTCCCTCCCCCCCTCTTTTCTTCTTCTTCCCCTTTACCGTTCGATTGTCGAAGCAAACACCGAAAATCCGGGTCAGTGCACATCGTTACAAAGAAATCTGCAGCCTAGCGTCGCCATGTAATTTTGCGATTCCGCGTAATTGCTACTGATGACACAATAAATTCCTCTCTCCTGCCCTAAGAATCTTCAATTTCCGCCCTTCAACCCCTATATCCGGTCCATCCGGTACATGTGTCTCCTCGACGTCCCTCTTATTCCTCTCGCAAAGCCTCCTTTTCTTCTCTCTTACTCGTTTCTTCCCGTCGTCTCTTAAGGAGAACCTGGTTTTCTCCGGCGAAATACAAATTTGTCCGGGAGTGTTTGAAAAAGGAAGAAGAGGAAGAAGAACGAGGAAGAAATGCTCCGGGGACGAGGCGCGGAAACGCAAATGCTCGCAGCGACCCGGTGAATCATTTATCCGCGTCGTTCGTTCCGCGAACCCAGCGACAGAATCTTTCTTCCGTTGGCCTCTTTGCTCGCCTCTTCCGGCGCATTGTGAACCCTGTCCCCTACGTTTCCCTTTCCTCGCCGTTTTCGTTTCCCTCTTGGCAGACTATTGGGAGACTCTGGATCTGTGGATTACCCGGGACTCGGTTTTCTTCAATTATTAATCGTCTTTTGCGGTTCTGGTTGAGTTGCTGTTATAGTGAAAAGAGAGAGGAAACAGAGAAAAAGAGTGGAACGGATGAGTTTCGTTAAACGTTGCTAAAACAATTTCGTTGAGCTGTTAGAATGATTAATCTGCAAGGAAATGAGTATATATTTATGTGTTTGATAGGAAGTTGTTTTGTGTAGTTAGGTTGTGGTCGATGTAAATCTATTTGATTCTAAGTGGATACAATTTAAGCGGTCTCGAGTGACCCGGAAAGCTAGAGAGGTCTTTCTAGGGTTAAATGCTCCACTATTAGAGAACTTGGCTCTTTTAGTTCAATCAGTGACTTGTACGTGTGCTAATGTATATATTCTAATACTGTGCCATTGATGTTTCTATCTAGTATATTCCAGTGTCAAATTTTTTTCTCTGTTACTTATATTTAATTATTTTCTTTCCAAATACTAGATACTAGTATGAAATTGCTCTATACATTTAAATTATATTGTGTATTAATAACGTTCACTTTGCGATGGAAAGTGCGATGCTTTTGAACTTCTAAGGAACCAGTTCATTTTATTATCCAAATATCTACCAAAGTAACCTAAACTTGAACCTTTCTACATACTAACCGGATATGTTTCCCTACCACAATTTTAGACTACATATGTGTCATCAGTAAGTAATATTACGTGCAAGTACATCTTCAATGCGTACAAAGTAGCGAACTTTAAACACAATTTTCTCTCAAAATTTCAACTATATATTCGCAACGTTGTTATATAAAGCGTGTAGCTTTCATGTCTACTAATTGTTTCATTCCCTTTCATTCACAACTTGCTACATCATCTTCCACTTTCCTTTTTCCATTTATTCTTACACCATTATATTATACACTAACGCAATTTCTGTTAATTACAGTTTAAAGTGCTTCAAACGAAAACGATGAAAAATAAATGAAATTATGCCCTTCAAAAGATTCGACAGAAAGATTAATTCGACGAAGAATTGGAGGAAGAATGGCGAACGAAATTTCGAGATCCCACGGCACACGACACTTGACATTATCTTCGCTGCGGTCGTTTTAAAACGAAACGATGCTGCTCGTTGGAAACGCGGCTGCAATTTCATCTATATACATCTACGTCTGGGGACACTTAAGTTGCGAAAGGGATGACGAGGAACTCGTCCATGCAAATTGACATTAATATGCAATTGGAACAATAGATCCCAATTAATTATCTCTGGTTAATTGGGATGCCCTGTCGTGCTGCACGACGTCTTAACGAAGTTATCATGCATTCCCCCTAATTTGGCAGCAAAACGATACGAAATTGCGCGATGTTGCCGGAGAAAATTAATATTTACCATGGTAATTTCAAACACGCCTGCATCTTTCATTTACACGCGATACCAACGTGTTGAAATTATTAAAATTACCGATTTGTTGTTACCGTGATAAATTCCAACGATATATTTTACCATCTTCGCCACCGATGCATCATTTACGTTCCATCGAATGTAAAATTTGATTTTTATAGCTATATTTGCACTATTCTATTCTATGATAGGAGGAATTGTTTTGAGTTTTAGAGAATACGTATTGAAAATTCATTTACCAGACTGAAGTACCTATGTTGTACAGACACCATTAAAGTAGATGCTCGTTAAAGTAAATTAGCTGTTTGACGAACATTCAGTTACTTACACGTGAATCATTAAATTGATTTCGTCAATAACTATGGAAACAATAAACTTCGCGCCTTATGACTAGTATTTTTGGATTTTACTCGTCAAAAGCCTCCTTGCCCTCCTCCGATGAATATTCGTAACCTAACCTCACAACATCCCTACTATAAGATAATACCAACGATAATAATCGTAATTACTACAGCCACGAAGAGCATTTGATGGAATCGAGGGTCGAGCCTGCAAAACTGGTAACCAGATCACCAAGCTAGGGGATTTCGTTTAAAAGCCAAGACAACTGACCAGAAGTAGAGTCGAGAAGAGGGCGCGAGCGAGCGATTATTCGGCGAGCGTTAAGCGAACCGACTTGGAATCTAGATACTTCCGATAAGGCCGTATCTGCGAGATACGATCGGCACCTCGATGCCAGCGGCACGTTGCTGTCGTAGGATTTGAAGGGAAGCGAAAAAGAAAAGATGATGTGGTGGTAAACGACGAAGAAAACGGGAAAGAGGAGAGAGAGAGAGAGATAAAAAAGGAGAAAAAAGTGGAGGAGAGTCGCGTTAAGCCGGGATAAGAAGCGTCTTACGGTGAGATCGTTACGAGACGATCCATTTTCCTTGCAGCGGCTAGAAAAAGATCACGAAACGAGGAAGGAAGGAAAAGAAGGGGCGACCGTTTACATACCGTGGTATTTCCGGTGCCGTGTCTTCCGGCGATTCGAGAGAACCGGGGAAGCTTCGCCGACTCTTCTATCTTTTCTATCCTCTATGAGCAACAAGCCACCTCGTCGTTTCACCTCTGATGCTTCGCTGTTACAAGGCGAAATTCTCGTTAAAATTTCGATACAATCCCCTAACTTGTAGAAAGGTACTACTCCTTTTTCGATTTTTTAGTTGTGATACTTAACTTAATGTTTGGAATGATTTGAAAGATTATCAATATATGAAGTCATTAACATAGGTCTCACGTATAATTACTTACTAACCTATAATTCTATGACGAATGACAATTCATAGATTTGACTTTTATCACATAAGTAGAATAAAACAAGAAGATTTATAATTTTAATTGTACAAAGTATTTTTACTTTTTGCTTTTTGTACTCTAATTGTAGGTTTTTAGTAAGATAGCTTTTAGTGTTTTTGTGAGATTTATATACTTCCTATTAAAGGAAGCACCGGAAGAGGAATGTTTGAATAGCGGAAGATTATCTTTAACCAAATAAAGATATCGCGTTAACATCAGTGAAATCAAAATAACGGGGATACGTTTCACCGATTTGTCAAGAGATTTTACTTCATTATAGGATTTCATATACGATACCTTGTATACTTGCGTAATAAAATGGAGAATTTCATAAAAAATAGGATTAACCAATTTATCTTCTGATAGGTTCAAATATAGAATCTGGTAACAAATGCTTTATTAGAAAATAATAATACGTGCAAATATGTTTTGTAGCTACTATTGTATAGAGATCAAATAATAACACAAACATCGCATGTAATCTGCGTGTTCTTAGTTCTGTCAACGAAATTTCAAGACGGTTGCCGGATGAATCGTCCTCGCAAGGTAATTCGGAAAAGGATGTTATTCCTCGGGCGTGAAAAGTGTTCACTTGTAGCTATTACGCGTTATATATTGCGCCTGGCTGTAATGCTTGGTGAAAGGGTTAAAACCCCGGACAGAACGAATACATTTCGCCCCGATGGAGAAGGGGAACAGGAAGCTAAGACGTTTATTATAAAGGGAAAGAGAAACGGAACGACGTAAACTGTGCGCCATTTACATACAATATATCCACGAGTAAACCCGCATTTTCTACTGTATGTGACATCTACGTCCTTTCCGACAGTCCAGGAGACGAAATGTTTCGCCCGCGCGATGATTTACATCGCAAACACTCGATGCATGAATGTGTTCCTAGCCACGCAAACAACAAGAAAAGCTTCATTGAAAAAGCAGTGACATGTCGACCGAAGAAATTTCAATCGATATCGTTGAATCTCGGATGCAAATGTTTAATCCTTTTAAATATGGCTTTCGTCAATGGACGACAAAACGAAAATTTCAGTGAGTGGTATTAAAATCTTAAATGATTTTGAGATGAAAGAATCGCTTATCGAAGACTCTATTTTATGATAGTTATACAAATAATTATAACTTTGTGTTTATACTATAAAATTAGGAACGATTTATGGAATTATACCCGTATTTAAAGGGTTACAATACAAAGGGCTACAATAGCCAGATAGCAAGTTTCGTGGATCGAATCTATTAATACGCTCGGTCGATAAATTATCGAGCAAGTTAACTGCATAACTGACCTTGTCAGAATCAGGAGGTAATCGACATTTTAACAAATTTTCGAGTGTAAGAATGTATTATTTTATGAAATCGCTTTTCGTCCACGTTTTCTGAATAAAAATAGTTGACGAAAAGCGGAAAAGGAATATCATGAATATCTATGAGAACATTGAAATTCTAAGAGGTTAGGATCTCTTAACGGAAGACTCTCGGACGGAAGTTCTTGTCAAACATGAAAAAAGGCTAATGCATAATGTAGAAAAAGAAAAAGGAAACGAAGGTTAATTTATTTACATGAGTCTATGTTCTTGGAAATGTCTAGAATCGATTAAATAGAATGTTACGCGTTTTTTCAGATAAACGCCCGGTGGTGACATGTATGCAAATCGCTCGTGATCGGACGTGTAGAGTGCATCAATCAAATTTCGGATGTCATGATTTTTGTTACTGTAATGTATAAATAATCGAACGTTTCTTTAAATATTCCTAACTTGTAGAATACAAGAATGATATGTATATATCCTTCAATACATTTTTATATCTTGATGAAAGAATATCATTCTGAATTTTAAGTCCAAAATAGAGAAACTATTAAACGTTATATTAAAACCGATTAAATTAAAATGTACTTAAACATGTTCTATCCACATGAAAAAAATTACCTACTTTTTCTCTTTTTTTTTCTATATGTGAAAAAGCAGAGGAACATTTGAATTCAAATACTTCTGTTTAACATGGATATTATGTCAACGATTTCCCTCATTTATTGGACTTTTTTTCGTTCTCTATTCTCTTCTTTGCCAGAGAAGCGGAAAATAGTCTGGCTCGAATTACGAAACTATCGTAAATGAGCTTTTTCAATAGAAACCCATTCCAGTAAGAAACTCGTATGGTTATACGCATGATATGCTATCTGGATATGGTGCTGACAATGAATCTCGATCGTACACCGCCCTCAAGCCTATATGTCTTGCTGACAATTTAACAGCGCGATTCGTACGATACTGTCGATACGATAAACTGCTCGGGGAACGCGAGATGCTTGCAAATTGGCGGCAACTATGTCGCCACATGTAACACAAATTGAGGTTAATTAAAGAGGGAAATATAGCGTGGTAATACGGTCATGATACGTCTAAATGCATTCACATTTTTAATAGACCTTCAGACTTACACGAAATCAGCTTTAATCCACAATGTAATACGATAAATACGATAAATTATACAGGGTATCCAGAAATTAAATAAATAAATTAGTTCTATATAAAATTACGTGTAGATAAACTGATTTACATTTTTTCTTTGAAAAGCAAGATTTGAAAAAATTGTATCTAATCTTGGATGTTAGGACAATAAGCACAAGAATTTATCTATGCCCTTGTACACGATAATTAAAAAGTTAATAACATTAACGTATGGATAAATAGTCTTCATATACAAAGATCATGAATATCAATTTGTACTTTACTTTGAACTTTAATTATCAGCGAATTTCAGCGTTATGCTTCAAGTCACGTTATAATTTTAATCTGCTTCAGAGGAGGTACAAATGTCAGTGGCACTAAGAATAAACATAGACATTACGATAAGCAGGAAATCAGAAAATGAGTGTCACTCGTGCTTCAAGATTCATATATCAAGCTATCCTGTTATTCGCGTGTACTATATGCTACGAAAGAAAATCGAGACAGTTTCCCATGGACGAAGCCGAGTCTTTCGAGATCCCATGAAAAATATGCATGTCACAGTATCATCGTGAAACCTTTTCCGACACGATAAAACACGACGTCGTGAATTGCTCACATGTTGTCGAGACCCCGTGCTTCTCTTCTTTTTCCCTCCCTTTTTACTTTCCTCCCTCCCTAACCCTCTTTCTCGTACGTAATATGATTCCATCACGGCAATGGCAAATATTGCACGCAATTTCCCCTCAAATTGCTCTCGTGTAACTTAATTCGCTGGCGATGGCGTAGCGCGTCAACCCTCCTTTTTTCCCATCGGTGATAATTTCTCTCACGATATCAGTCACACAGATACGCTTTTTTGTCAGGGTCTCCGCCATGTTAGACGCTCGCGACGATCCACCAGAATCGAAACTCTTTTTTATGTACGATTACAACTTAGCCTGCATACATACTTTAGTTGTTGCAAAAAAGAATCATGGAAATTTGATATTTTAGTTGGTTTAAGTTTAAGTTAACTCTCATCTTCTAATTTATTCAATAATAGGTCAAAAATTTTTAACTGAAAAGAAAATATCGAAAGAAGAGATAAACATCCATAGTTTTATTATGGTACAGAAAAAAGATAAGTTTCAAAAAGTTGTTAGAAACACAGATACAAGATAAAGAAAATATATTATGCGCGTTCCTTATAATTTCCACGTGATACTGGCGACGAAACTTTTCGTACTACATTAGTCGAAACAATTAAGAGACTTGCTTTCACTGAGAAAGCTTTGAATATTTATTTTGTCGCCCGGTGAAAACGTTTATACGAACAGTTTAATAATTCTGAACGATGTAATTTCTTACTTTTTTAAGTACCTTATTCGTTTGCAAATTCCCATCTTCCGCATATAATTCACTCAGTGAAACCAATGAAACTAGCAAGTCATGACTGAGAGTAGTTTCTTGATATCTCACATTACCACTATCAAGCAAGTATCACTTATCATCGAAGCATACACATACATACACATTATGTTTTATTAACATTATCAAACTGCTAACGCCAACCCTTCATGAGAGTTAATTTAACATCTATTGTCAATGCCATCTGCTAAATAAAAGTTGGAACATTTGTTCCTTGGACTTTGAAATCGCTAGTTAAAAACTTCTAGGGAAAAAATGTTTTTAGGAACACCGGTGCAGATGTTTAGAGAACGCGTAGTAAAATAGTGAATTATGGTAACATTTTGTGAGAAGAAAGAAAGCCACTAACGAATAATTTTCGTCTAAACTGGGTGCAACTGAATTTATCATCGAGGAAAGGGGAATGAAGAAAAAAAAATGGTCGATATCCGGACCAACGTGTTTTTCTCAAGTGTTATCTGCTTCAAAGGGTTGTTACAACATCATGTCGCCTACACAATATCCTTTAATGAATTAACACACGAACGTACAGAGGGTGACGCATACAGCTCGAAAAAAAAATCGTTAATCATTGGCTATCCTACGGAACCTGTGTACTATCCAAGATAAACATGTATTACACTTTTCATATCGAGAAGCAGACCTTATTGCGTAAAAAGCCGAGAGAGATGTATCTATGCATGTGTGATAAGTCCATGAGCGTGAACTGTGTATATAGTACCTTTTTATGGAATACGGTATCTTCAAAGTGGTGTATCCATTAAGTGTACTGTCATATCGCCACGCGTTTTTTACCACGTTTTCGTTTAGAAAACTTTGATAAAAGAAGATCATTTCGGATACTTTATGGAGTAATTACCATTTTTATAGGGAACACCGGTTCCCCTAAAATTATATTACAGAATGTTTAATGTCTGGTGTTTTAACTACTCAAATAACAAAGATTTCATCTTCAACCTGACCTTTTTACTGTCCGAAATTTTAACTAAGATAAATGGATTTGTATCCTAGCATACAATTCACTCATGGAGAATGAAATGCTATATTATGTCACGTACATAAAGGATCTTCTATCTGAATGTGGAACTCATGCTGTCATATTTGCAATATCTATATCTTGTTTTCTTAAAGCCTAGTTATATTTCAAAATTTTAAAAAATGAGGAATAAGATTAGAAAAAGGGAATAATTTAAATGAAAATAAGTTAAAGAAAATTCTAGAAGAAACTTTGACGGTACATCAGATTCTACGTTCAAATACCTTCATAGCTATTTTCAATTCCAACAATAGATTCGATCTCTCGTGTAAAACTTAAAACTACTTTAGAACTGTCGGTCGAAGCGTTGGCAAAGTTCCTTCCAATGAATTCTTTCTGTTCATGGGGTTTGCCGGTTGTAATTCGAGATGCAGACCGATGTCTCTACGCTTTCAACGAGAAAAACAATACGCAGGGAACATCGAACCTACACAATAAGCTCAGAACGTGAAAATCATGATTCAATTTTCTATTACGAAATTTCTTTTTATTTCGAATAAAATACAATTAAAAATTTTTCAAATTTAAAAAAAAAATTAATTTTTTAAATGATAAGGAGATATTTACAATAGATTGCACATATAAATGTAAGAAATATATTTATATCAATATTAAAAACTCGTATGAAAAATGGACGAATAATAAAGCGTGCAAGTTTCTGCACACTTCTGTTAGGACATATGAGAAAAGTCTGGTGAAAATACGCTGAACAACGATCGGGTTTCGATCTTCTTATTCTATCGAGAATCGATACATAAGACGCGTGGTCCATCGAGGGAGGCCGTCTAATAAGCGTATTACGTTAGAAAGAAATAGCTAACCACGATTCGCGGATAGAGGGTGAAAGAGAGAAGCCGATAGAGTCCATCGATCGTCGACAGCAAACACGAGCGCGCTCGCCGAAAAAAAGGATCTGCAGACTCGTCTCGATAATCGAGAAAATTATATTAATGTTTCCACAACAGATACAACATTATGTCCAAATCTAATATCTTATAATTGGAAAAAATGAAAATTATATTGCAAATCGTAGGCGCGAAATGAGAGGTAGAGTAAGGTATACCTATAGAGAAAGAGAACGGTAAATTACAGGGCGGGTCTTGCCGTGGAAAATCGATGGGAATACACGGAGAGCGTGTAGAACGAAACACGACGGTGCTCCAGAAGAAAATTGCTTCGCGTCTTCATCGACGACGCGCGATCACTTTCGTCACGGAACCCGCGCACGTAAAAGGTCCACCATTTTCACGCTCGTGGATCGACATGAGAATTATAATAGAGAAAGAAATTCTGAAGAAAAAAAAAGAAAATGATAAGTATATTACATACCTCGCGCCGTCTCGAAGATGTGAATGTTCTCTTGCTTATTTTCCAGGAACAACCCGATGTGGCTTGGTAGTCCTGCTGACGTTTACGTGTATGTTGACACGCTCGACGATGCAGGTGGTGGTAGCGGTGGTAACAGCGACGCTGGTAGTGGTAGTGGTGGTGGTGTAGCGATGGTGATGCCCCGCTGGTAGTGTTTGGAGATACGAAAAAATGTATACGCGTAACGCGACTGCGCCACTGGACCGAAGTGAGACTGGCTCGAAGCGAGTCTACCGACTACTAACTACCAAAGCGACGTGATACGAACTGTGTGCGTCCTCGTCGCGGTGCTACCGTGTACTACGTGTTGCTGCTGCCAGAGCCACTACCGCTCTACTCGCTCCACGACGACCTCTTCCCTCTTCTGTGTCTGTGCCTCTCTACCATCCCTCCGAGTCTACGCAGCAGCAACCTTCGCCTCGCACAAGCAGCGCGGCGCGGGGTTGCCGCTACCAACGTCGCCCCATCGTATCGTTCCACTGCGCTGAAGGATATTTTCAAACTATACCTGTAATGTATAGAATCTGCCTGTTATTTTGCATCGCTGCTTCGCGGGTTTCGCCTCTACAGTCATGGAAATGATAAATATTATATCGCCCAGAGATAATGTTGCTAATCGTCTGTAACGATGGGATTAAGCGGAAAGAGATGAAGCCCCGCTAGTATTAAACTCGAGAGTAATCTAGAGAATAAATATAGATCAATGTCCTCCAGATAAATATACGAAATTATTAGAGGTTTTAACAATGTTTGAGGATCGTTTAAGGGATTCATTTGAACGAAGACGTAAACGAATGGTGATGGTAATAATATTACGGTTAGGAATAAATGTAAATTTCAAATACAACGTTGTATCGTGGGAGGCAAGTATGAATCGATACCTCTGTAGTTAGAAAGAAAAATACAGATAAAGTACAAGGGTTATAGACGATAGCACGAGAAGCGTGACATAAAATGAGATTTAAATTAGAAAATGTAATCCACGCCATTGTATTTTGCAAGTTTGTTTTTACCGACAATCGTGTTATGTGCTCGCGTTACATTCCCTTTTTTGGCGTTTAACGAGAATTAACAAATAACTTTGCTCGTAAGGTATTACGTATATTGTGACGTCATTGGGATACCAAATTATCCAAGCATTTCCCAGCATTTGCATTTGCTAATTAAAAAATAAATGGGATAAAGAGGATGAAAATTGTTTGAAACGATATCGTTAAAAGTAGCGATTACATATTTTAATCAACCTCGTATTTCCTACGTAAATCGTGTTACTACCATCGTCATGTAAATTTGCCACGACACACATACATTACCAGATAACTTGTCTCTCGTATCTAGCCAACGATTAATCTCCGTAACGTGGCGATTAAACCACGACTGTGAGTAGGCAAGAATATCGATTCAAACGAATCAGATGCAAAACATGGTGTGTACGATGTTCGTGTGCGTGTGCACAAGCCGAGGAACAGTTAACCGTTATGGGAAGGGAGAAAAACACGCGCTAACGAACTTCATGTTGACCAATAGTCGTGGCGCGTTCTTGTTCGACCTACACGTCCGATAAATGAATTCTGGTAAAATTTTTTATCGTTAAAATACCTCGACTTCACGAAAGTCAACACGCAGAAGGGACAAGAGGGGAATAACTACAGATGGACGGGACACTCAATATACCATATATTGCGCGAGCATGCTTCACTGGTATCTTGCTTTTCTTGGAACACACAGAAGAAGTTAGACGTTCTTCCTCACCAAGCTCAGGTCATATACATTCGCTGGTTCCTTAATTGCCAGCCAGGAGTGGTTTCTCGCTCAGGAGGCATACCGACTAGTCTCTTTTCAACCCATACACTGACGATGTGCTTCATGCGACCTTCCGTACAATCCAGTTTCACGATCGTGGGACGATCAGAAAAAAAATCGCCTTGCGCAAGGGTTCGCTGCTCCGGCCGTCAGTTTAAAGTTTCTTAACGACCGGCGGAACTGGATTTAAAGTGAACACGATTTTACGATCTTGTTATAGGTATATCTTAGATCTTTCATTGTATTTATAAGATGATAGATCGAACAGATTACTTTAACTGGATCTATCGACTATTAAAGTATAAAACATTTTCAAAAGAAATCAAAATGAAAATTATATGAAATAATGCATAAAGTAAATCCTTAAAATTATGCGCCGTTGTAAATTTATAAAATTTGTATAAAAATTACAAATTGATATTAATGCGACTATTGAGCAACGTTGAAGTTTGTTAACGTATGTTTTTTCTGATATTAAAAAAATGTTCTACTAATAAGAAATATTATTTTTATGAACAATGTATATTATTGTTGAATGTGATAAGAAAGTATCGCATAATGTTAGCGTGACGTCTCTGGGTTAGCGGGTTGATGTCGAATAAAATGAAGACTTACACGCTGTCGTAGTACGTGTATATGGCTGATACGTATACGAGAAGTGATTGTCAGAAGTGACACTGCACGGGGGAGTAAATCACGTCGGCATTAAGACAATTAGGTGTAGAACGACGGGTTCAGCCGAGTCGGTTGACGTGTCTTGGACAGAAACAGATGTCTAATATGCCCTTTATTTCGACTCCATGGTCAGCCATACATGCACATATAAGTTAAACACTTATTCGAACCACAGGACGTACGTAGGATAAATGCATGGGCGTCGATACGGAGCATTAGAAATGAGGAATAATGTGACACATATTGTAATCATGTAATTACGTAATTTTCGTTCGTTACAACAAGTTATATATAGGAAAATTGTTGTTTAAAATATATATAGGTATCACCCCTGAACTCGTGTACCGTTGAAAAATACATGCATAAGTTCTGGTTTAAGGTTGCATTTCACGAATAAATCGCTAGCGGCAACCATGTGCATGATACTATTGAGAGAGTGTGCGTGTATGCAAAAGTCTACCCGTGCTGCGGTCGTGCAATTGTGCGAAGGAAATGAGATCAAGTTTGAGTGATTGCGGACAGCAGTCGAACAGAGGCGGAGAGAGGCAGGGAATGGAGATAGGACAGTTCAAGAACCGAATTTACAGATTGCCAGCTGGATAAAGTGAAACAAACGAAATACCAGATTTCTGCGCACATCAAATACCATCGTTTATAATTATTGATACTTAAAATATAAAAATATATTATTACAGAGAAATATTGTGGATTTTTAATGACAGGACACTTTGAAATAATTACACACGATTGATTAAGATTGCTTTCAAAAATAAACATTTATTTCAAAATTAATGCTTATCAATTGTATCCTAAAAACTAAGATCTATCCTATACACTGATTGTGTTTAGATGTATTCGCGCACAAAACATCTTAAGAATTCATTACACCTTTACGTTGTGTATAATCTTTTGTTTGTTTGTATGCTACCGTAATAGCTTTCACAACAAGATCACACATTTTCAGATTTACACCATCACACTCTTTGCACACATACATATATTACATTCAAATACCAGAATGTATTTTGTATATAACCTTCCACATTTGTAATCATGCTTACAAACTGGTTCACGTATTATTATTCTTATCACCAAACTTAATTCTTAGATTAAATCTTACTCTTCTATGTCTTCATAAAAATTAAAATAACATACAATCGTGATATCACATTTGTAGTTCAGAGTATGTACTATCTGGTCAACCGAGAAAAAATGTGGCACGGATCTAAACAGCTTCTTTTGTGGATTGTAACAGCTCTCCAAATGAGGTTTCCAAACATTGTCGTAGTTCTGCATAACTTACTACTAATATACTCTGTTCATCTCGTGACATCAAACATACCTGTAAAATTAGAAAAATACATTTTAAAGTACATATTGAATGATTTTTAATTATTTGAATATTTTGTATATTACTAAAGAAATTGAAGTTTCTTTAAGAAAAAGAAGAAAAAAGAAAATACGATTTTGGAAAGAAAAAATATACCTTGTCTTGTGAACCTGCATCCAACTTATTTAAACAAGATACAACATGTGCCATATCCAACCAAGGTCTTCCATCAGCTGCTACCTGATGGAAAACATAATCCCTAAACAATTTGAGCATGTATCGGTCACCCGTCTCTGCCCACGTAGGTTCCATATTAAGGTCGGGTCTTTCGTTAATAGAACCCAATTTTACAAGTAACTTAAATAATCTCCCGTTTTCCAACTCCTTGGACAGTTCATTTTCCAATATATCAGATCGAAACTGAGCTGCATCTAATTGCGTATAAAATCGCGCTCCAATCATCGGCATGAGATCTGTTACACTTCTTCGTGGTTGATTCGAAAGTAAATATCTGTAAAATTATATTCGTTTATGAGAACATACATTAACACGAACATAGATACATTAGGTAACATAAGATGTGTTATTTCTTTTTTCTTTATCAAAAGTGTCAATTTCATAATAAAATCTGTCTCGCATAAAAGGTATTACCTCAAAATGATTATAAATAAATCAAGTTAAATAGTGAAATGTTGAATTGATGAAGAAATGTACTGTTTTTATCATATTAGAAGTTAATGAGTAAAAAGAATCTATGAGAAAGATAAAATGTATACATACAGAATAAGGTTTCGAAGATCCGCAGAGTAGGAACGTGCGACGAGCTCGAGGCAGGCTTGCACGTTGTCGCGATGGACGGCAATGAGACTGCGACTTGCTAATGCCAACACCAACCTTCCTAAGGCCAGTAAATCATCTTGTTGATGGTGTGGTATCAGCGAAAGTGAATTTGCTGAGTTTCCATCGAAAGTAAGAACATCTGATATAGCTGCACAACTTAAACGAAGTCTTGTTTGTGACGTAAGTAACACTTTTGTAGGATCTAAACATCTATATGCCAAACCTATAAATCATCAAAATAAAAAAATTATTTAATTACCTAGACAATGAACAAATAAGATGTAAGGTAATGTAATTGATAGATACAAACCAGCAGCGTGTACAACACGAAGTGCGGCAGTGAGTTGAATTATGTAGCTCCATATAACACTTTCTGGTAACATACTACCATGCTGTTGCCTCAAAATAGTATTCTTGGTATGACTATAAGGTCGAGGAGCATTTGGATCCGAAGAAAATGGATCTGTATAACCATTTAATTCGGTTCTTGAGAAATGTTTAGTTAATAACGTTTCCGATCCGGGATGATAATCGTAAACAAATACTATGGCTGAAACAATAAAAGTACATTTTCATAAAAGAAGATTTTCATAAAAATACATTTATCAATTTCGTTTTAAGACGTTAATACTCACAATTGTCACCAAAAGCCTTGGTGGTAAAAACTTCTCTTAACTGAATCAAATTTGTATGTGATAATCTCTTCCACATATCTACCAACATCATACACTTTGTATTAGCAAGTCTGAAATCTAAAAACATAAAATGATTATTATTATATTATAATATAATAATTATTTCATTACCAATTCTGTACCTCTTACATGGTATTAAATAGTTCGTAAGGATATAGAGATATTTACCATGTATACGTCGCAAACAGTAGTGTGTACCACTTTTAATGCTGGTAGCTTTGTATGTCGAACATTGGTATCCCAATATTGCTGAAGCAGGTTTGTGAATTGCTTCCAATGGACACAATTCATGATAATTATCCACCTCGTTTGGTAGGTCGGGAAATCGTACTACATCAGGTTGTGTTAACGTTAAAGCATTTTTTTGAAGAATGTCCATTCTTAAACTCTCACTGACAAAGAAACTCGGGTTTGCTTGCGGAGGAGGGGTTGAGGGAGCTGAAGAACTATTAGATGACACAGGTTTTGTAGATTTTACTGGCTGGAGGTGCGCAGGTGTACCTGGATAGACATAGCCTATCTGACCTGCTTCTAGATTTCCAATCTATACACAAAAGATATTAATTAATTTGTTAATCAATTGAACAGAAGTAACGAAAAGCTTTTCTGAATTCCTACAGCTACTTACAGTTTCTGTTCCTTCCTCAGTTCCAACAGTATCAGCTGCTGCATTCCCAAGGTAGAAATATGTAGTACCACCCACATTCTCCTGTGAGTGATAAGAATTATTGAAAAGGTTCGGAGAACTACTGTTGCTACCAGTAAGAGCTCTTCTAGGTACAAATTCTGGACTGGCAGTTACCTTTTTCTGTGAATCCAGAGAAAGGTTTGACAATTGTTTTGTGACAACTGTAGTATTTAAAGTTATCGCTGGACTTTGACGATTCTGTTCAAAAATATAAAATAAAATTATATTAATGTGTATATTTTCTATAACTTATTAATGGATATCTTGTATATATATATATATATATATGTATATATATATGTGTATAATATATATATATATGTATATATATATATATATATACAAGATATCCATATATATCTATATTTTATATATATCTATCTATATATATATATATAAAATATATATATATTTTTTTTTTCAAATAAATTGCAAATAATTACCATGTAGGTAGCAAGCTTTGATTCCAATGGAACGCCGTTTGTTTGAGGAGTATATGGAACAAACATTGATGGGTCCATCTCTTCCTCAACCACTGCATTTACTGCCACACTTAACCCTCACTTCTATTGTTTGTATTTTTCTTTCAACGGGAATGAACAAATGTACTTTATGTGTGATTATATTTCCTTGTTACACAGATGCACAATATAGCATCAATCTCCAAAGCCTGCAACACATTTTATAAATACACAAATAGAAATAAAAAATAAACTTACAATTATTTATTTTACATATTACTCCAACTATCATTCAATATCATTTTGTAACAATAACTATTCAATAATAGTATAAGCTATAATATATATATAAAGTTCAAATAATTATGTATGCTTTGTCAAAAAATTAGTTCATTTGTTCTCATGTGACAAAATTCAAAGTTAAAAACATTACTATCTTCTATTGCTATTAAAAACAAAAAGACAAAAATTATTAAACAAATAAGTATATGTCCAAAGAAGTTATCATCTACTTAGAAATTACAGAAAACCGATTTATTTTTATTTACACTACTCGAGATTTACTCCGGTATCTGCTTGTGTTCGTCAAATCGGTAATGCATAAATTCGATATAAAATATACTGCTCGTTATAAACGAAGGTATCAACTTGCCGCGTATGACTCAGTACGACTAAACATAACAACAAATCGTAAATCCTGAATGAAATTTCGGGAACGATGAACACAGCTCGAGCCAAGAAAAAAGAAGGAAAACCGAAAAGAACAAGTAGAATCGCATGCTATAGCAATGGCAGCTGATTTTGACAATACGAGTGAAAAGGACGCACAGGATATAACCTTGATTCCACGTTATTGCTGATGCGAGGTATTCACTCTTTAACACAATTTCGATCAAAAGTCCGTACGATTGTGCAATAAAGATACTGAAAACGATCTAATACGGCTACGTGTACGATAAAACGCGTATGGCAAGTAAGCACGGCAACATAACCACTTACACTGTCACTGATATAGCGTCGATAATACGGCGCCAAAATTCTGATCTTTCCGGTTTCCAAAACGGCACTATAAACGCACTCAACGAAATACAACTGTGGAGTGAAGGTTTCGAAGCAGCCTGATCGTATTATAACATCCCGTAGACAAAGGAGAAAGCAGGACCAATCCGAAACTTGTATGTTTATGGTGTTCTCCCTTTACTCCGGCCTCCTATTTTTCTCTTTCTCCCTCCCTTTCTTCCATCCCCTCTATTCATACCCTTCGATCGGAGCAGCTGTCTCTCTACCACAGCTTGTCTCCGGGCGCGCGAGTCACGTACCTGTATATTTACCTTTTCGAACCCTCTTACTAATTACATATATTGTTCTTATTTATGACTTATCCCTATTTATGACTTATTCTTATTTCTGTATTATTTTCTTAATAAATGTCATACTGTACTAATTTTAGATGATTTCATTTCAAATTCGATTTTTTTGAAAACTAAGAATTATATGAAAGAATTCTATTCTATATTTTCGACTTTTTACATATAGAATTACTCTATTGCCGATTATACCACGATTGTTGCGATACGCTGTATATGTCAAATTATATTTCGAAATAGGAAAAATTATACACTAGGGTACTAATTATTGTACATTGTAATATATATGATCGATCTGTATCAATAGATTTTATGTTTTTATTCTTTTTATAAACAAAATATTATTATGTTTCCATGGAAAATTGGGAAGTATGATTTTAGAAAAACTAGATCTACTGACAACTGAAATATAGAATTTGTAGCAAAAGTGTAACGAAAACTAAAAAAAAAAAAAAAATGTTTAAAATAAAATTTTAAAAAATAAAATTAAAAATTAAAATTAAAAATTAAATAAAATTTTATTTAAAGCATCTAGTATCAGTACGAGTAAATTATTTGCAATATTCTTGGATAATTTTTAAATTTATATAACACGTTGTTAATGAGAATCATTTAAAGAGAGACTTTCGAATTCGAAATACGATTTTATTTCTGTTACATTGTTTACTACAAGACAGTGACTCATATACTTAAACTGTAAACTACATACTTAATAAACGCAGGTATAATTTCTGGACGTTTACAATGAACAGTTTACCCATTGCAATATAAGATTTTAAATCTTTACAATAGCAGGTAATAAATTTGCCGGGCTTTCCTCGATATTGTTAGTTTTTCAGATTATCTACCTAACTGTACTTTTGTTCAGGTAGTTGTGCTGGCAACACTGTTTGAAGTGTTAGACTTGCAGTGTTGCAATCGTATGGCAATTTGAACATAGCAATCGAGCAAGCGAGAAAGCGTGTTTTGCTACGTCTATCTATTACTAAGCAAGTGAAATTTACGTTTATTAACGACAATATCACATTGAAACTAAAAAACTAAAAAATCTGACTGCTTAATCAAATTAAAAACACGATGATTATACCTGTACGTTGTTTTACGTGTGGAAAAGTGATCGGTAATAAGTGGGAAGCTTATCTTGGTTTGTTACAGGCAGAATACACTGAAGGGTAAGTACATACATCGTCATATCAAACTGTGAAAACAAATTAAATGAGTGAAATACGACATAAGTTAGATATACTATAATGTAAATAACGTGATTTATATACTGTGTTTACACTAATAGGAACTCTAACCTTCACTGTATAGAGATTCTAATGAATGAAATGAGATTTTTAACTATTTTTGTTAATAATGAGTATATCAAAATATTGTCTATGTGCTGCAATCTTCTATATGTAACCATATAATATATGTTACAGCGATGCTCTTGACGCATTGGGTTTAAAACGATACTGCTGCCGTAGAATGCTTCTTGGACACGTAGATTTAATTGAGAAGCTTTTGAATTACGCACCATTAGAAAAATAAAAATGTGAGATAAAATTTCTCTCATTTCACTTTAAATATTAAGACACAGATTACCAATTATATTGTTATTTATACAGAAATATTTCTTAGGAAATGTATGATGACAAGGTAGAATAAACAATTCAAAAGATACTGTAAAATGATTTGTATTTAAATATTGTAATCACTTCATTATTTCTTTTTCATCAGGAATATGTAAAAATTTCCAACAACTGTATAAAAAATCGATTGATTTATAACAAGTTCGATAAGCAAAAATTGCTTCGGAAGGATTTTGCTTTCTTTTAAATGTACATTTGTATTAAATGCAACACAGTAGAGTGAAACATTTGCTGCACTGTGAATCACATACATGAAACATGTTATAGTTTGCTTATAAATGTTTGAATTATTACAATAATACTTGTTATTAAATTTAGGAAAAAATAAATGAAGGTTATACTTTAAGATTTGATTGTTAATTTATAAGACTAACAACACGTAAACATACTTCTCTATCTATTAACAATTTTTGTAGATCTTAATTGTAGCTAATATTTTTTAAAATTCTTTATAATATGTTTCAAATAGGGTACAGTTATATGTGTAGAATATAAAAAAATGTTCAAACGTAATTTATCATTATAACAAAATAAAAAATTTCACTTTGATAAATAAATAATATCAATCAAAATTAATTAAAACGTATTGCTCCAATGTAAAATATTTCTTATGAATACTGTTAGCTTCTCTCAGTCTAGTCTCTTCACGAATTAAATAGAATATATATACTATATATTATGTTTTAGGAACAGAGTAAATTACTAGATATATTTTCAAATTAGTCACTTATTAACGATTAAATCTTCTCATATAACCTCCCCTAATAGTACTCATTTTATAATATACGTTGTTTGTGCGTAGATATTATTTGAACTATATCAACTGTTAGTTTTCCAATTTCTCATTCTTAAAAGAATTCATTTTTGATTCATTGAATTCTCATTTGCACAACAACCAAAGTTACATTGGTTAAAATTCATTCTATCTTACTAAAATACTAGGGCATGTCTTGTAAGCATAATATGATTGCATCTAAATTTCTGATATAAATTTTATCAAACTTCTGATTATACATATCTTACAAAATAAATTGATATCTTCAATTTACATCCTATTTTGATTTTCTTGATTGTCATCATAAAATAATTAAATTATCAGAAATTTATTGCATTAAAACCTGTTAAATGGCTTCCAAACGTTTTTAGAGTTTGGAATATTGGAATATTTATAAATCTATGCATATGAAACCAATTTTTCTTAACTGTAAAGTTCCGCGATTTGCATTAATGCACTTCTAGATCCAAATACTAGAGCCATAAGCCCAATGATACATATGATTACGTTTTTCAGTGCTACCCAATTTCCGGGTCCGAAACCAACGTCCCAATAAGTGACGGTTTCGACGAATACAGGAATTAAAAGTCCCAATATTGAAAAACAAAATGCACCAATTAGTCCAATAAAGGGTTCGATGGTTGGTACGATCACAGCCAATAAAACTAAAACATATAAACAGATTTCTTAAATTTCTAGGATACTGAAATTACATTTATGAACTTGAAATAAATTTTATAGCGAAAATTTGGCTATAAATTAAAATACACACCTGCTCCTGTGACCATAGCTGTTCTTAAAATATAATTTGCTAGCAGTGGCTTTTTCTGAAATCGATCTTTTATACCATTCCATGCAATGTCCAGGCAAACGTAAAACTGTAGTCCAAATGTGCAATAAACGGCAAGAGCTATTAATATCTTTACGATTTGAGCCGCTCTAGAGAAAAAAGATATAATATATAGTCAACGCAATAGTATTACTCAAAAACATAGCCCTTTGCGGACGGGGCTGCTGGACGAGCGAGCGTCGCTGTGGACGAGAGATATTGGCGCGCGCAGTTGAGAATATATACACGTTGAATGTTTGCGTTATTCATTGTCAAGGCTTGTATTATTTTCATCAATATTTAGTTCATCATCATTGTCACTATTACTAAAAATATTGAAACATCTGAGCTGATTCTTTGTTGAACGGAATTCGTTTCCACTGCCTAAAGCACTATCGTCGTCTCCTATCTTGTCAGGTTCAAAATAATGCTCGTCATCACTACTATCAAACATGTCCTTTCTGGATATTCTAGACATCGTGTATAAGGTATTATAAAAAATACATAAAACATATAAAAATTATAATTTGCTGATTCGTCTGGTAATGCCAATGAAATTCGTTTTGACTCGACCATCATCTTACATCGCGAGTTTACGTTAAACGGAAGATAAAATTTCCAAAGATCTATAATTTTCTTTCATCAAAAACATAATACTGTTTAGTTTATTATACCCATACGTAAATACGCATTACATTATCGCCCAGGAAAATAGACGTACGCCAGCCACTTCAAAATAATCTGGAACGGTGAACAGATTCGGGGGTGGCTATATGCCGACACCCGTCCGCAAAGGATTAATCTTATTGTGATTCTTACACTTCTTCCGTTGGTAGATTTAATGTGATACTGTCTAAAGTTTGGTCTTGATATCTCACGTATCCCAAGAATCCAAGTAAAATGTAGATGAACGTAACCCCGGACATTCCCTTATTGAGAACACCGCAAATTCCGACAAAATGTTGGGGTGTTTTCATATTATTCTCCAGTGGCATTACAACTCCTATAACGTCATTCTCTTAGTAAAACACCAATATTCCTTTAAATAGTCGAATAATACCTATTGCTTCCATTGCAAAGATAGTAATGCTGAAGAATCGTGGGAAGTCTTGAATGGACGCGAATAAAGGTACAGAGTTGATAGATGGCATATCCCTAACTAAGTAATAAAAAGTTATTCCTAAACCTGATCCCATGAATATATTGGCTACCATGGAAACAGGTGCAAGATATTTCAGATTTGGTATCCAACTGAGCAGTATCAATGGAATCAGTAAACAGGTTGCCATTAACCGGAGACTGAATTCCGATTCCGCATGATAATGCTTAATAATCTGATTAAAGTTTGCAGCAACGATAACTGTGTACACACTACAGGTACCAAAATACGTTGCGAATAAACTGATCTGTATAAGGTATCTGTAAATAACATATTATGTGGTTATTATCCTATTGAAAACATGATTCCTTAGATATTTTTAAACTTTATTTCATAAATATAAATATTGTATATTATTTTCATGATATCTTACCTGATCGGTTTTGAAAATTTTCTCCCCCATTGTGGTCCCGTGGCAAACGCTACTTCTGCCACATCAGCAAAGCTCATTTCCGTACGCCTCGTTTTGTAATATAGAACATGTGCACATTTTACCTAAAATATTAATGAGTCGTAAATTAGTTTATTGCTTCGGTTATTGTGTTCAATATCATTGGTATTTATGTACCAAAATATAGGCGCAATGTGTGCATACGAACGCCACTAGAACTGTGGCAAATACACCAACGACAAGTCCGGCATTCTTGAAAGCAATTGGCATGGATAATATACCCGTTCCAAGGGCAGCTTTCAATAAATGTGTTAATGTGTCACCGTCCCTGAAAGGAAATTACGCACTATTATTGCTGCAATTATTTTGGCATAAATGTGTCACTTACACTGACATTTAACTTTCATACTGTTTAACATTATATAATATAGATATTACTTCTTTTTTATTAAATATCACAAATAATATAATAACCCTGAGTATGTAACATAAAAGTTAAGAATATCAGTCAATTATATATTTTTATATCAATTGCCATATCGCGACTTACGTCGTCGGGTTATCAACTTTTCGTTCATTGAAGGGGTCAAAGCTTTTTCCATCACCCTGTCCGACCTCTATATCTCGTGGAGCGACTTGCACTTTGTATCTGCAATAAATACGAATAAATTCTACTTCGTTTAACATTTTTGTTTAGCGAATCAACAAGATTGTTGTATTTCACGATGATATTTTTGTTAATACGATTTCTTTAGCGAATGAATCTGAATCTGTGAATAAGTTGAAACTGTGTAAATATATAGTAAATTCTTACTTGGATAATACACCATCCTTCGCATTGGACCCATCGTGGGGTAGGAAGGTGTCCATTTCTGTTGGCGCTTTGTATTCCTGTAAAAGACGATCATTATAATAATAATAATAAAATTCTAAATAACAACTCATTTTCTTTTATAAAATAATGTATTTTCATTGATACTTACCATTGTGAATATCTTGTGTATGTGTATATCTTGATTTGATTATTATACGTTATCTGCAACAAACGAAATTAATATTATAAAAAGATATTAACATACAGTAACACATATTACAATATCACGAGTGTAAAATTAAAATAGTGTAAATTCAAAAAACATAATGATGATTTTAAAATAAATTAATGTGTATATCGCGTTTATTTGCGCAAATAATTTTCCACACTTGTGAATTAGAGTTAAACGATGGAAAGTGAAATAATACTACTATCATAAGTTTAGAAACTAATTATTATTTGATTTACAATGCAAAGTTATGGATACGCGACCGACTATCGCTATTCTTCTTCTTCTTTACAGCCCACGCGTTTCACTCGATTTACATCAAAACAGTGCAATTGATTATATGTTTTGACCCAATGGAAATTGTTATCATTAATTCGTTAAATAATAATAATAAAATTCTTTATTTTTTTTTTTTAGGATGTTATTATCGTTGATCGGTATTGATAGTACAATTGATAGGAATTATATATAAATAACGCGATCATACTACAGCATTTATAGTACATATGATACTACTATATCAAATAAAATGAAAAACGTGTTTCCGTAAAAGCTTTTTGAAGTCCAACCTCAGTATACGCTAGTATAAGTCTAGCTCGAAATAAGACTTTATCAGCAGAATAATCATTGACAATATTTGAAGAGCTACTGATATCGTAAAAGTTAAATATCTGGTATAGAACACACATTTGTTTCTCTTTGTAAATCGTTACATACGAAGTTTGTGGCACCTGATTGAAATTAACACGTCGAATGCCACCGAGGTCATCGGTAATCGGCGCGCCAACATTAGTAGAAATACATAATTTGAACAAATGTTAATAGTTACAAATTTTTTATTATTACCATCGTTACTACAATGGTGTGACAAAATTAATGCAGTATAAAATATATAAAAATAGTTTCATTAATAATAGATCTATCATGTGCGTCCGCTACCAGTGCCCGTCGAACAGAGGAAAAATACGCTTTTTCCGTGTTTAAACAAGAGAGATTATAAATTGCTATGAAATTATTTTTATCATATTGCAACTCTAACATGAGTTAATTTACGTAGAATCGAAGTATTATTGCGTAAAATATTACGTAGAAACAGTATTTATTTTCAAGACCTCGGCCTTGCCTTTCCAAGTGTATTAATGGTGTAAATACGCGGAAATGCATTACTGTGGGTGGCTGGCATGGAAAATTAACATAAACGCGTGAATGTTACCTGATATGATATCAACAATTGTCTTTGTGATATCATAAGAATTTAAACTAAACTAGCAAATGTTCTTATAATAAACTTTTAACAATAATAAAATATAAATGTATATAGTATTTAATATGAGTATATACTAAAAGCATATTACTTTACTATCATATCACTATACTAAAAGTAAATTAAAAATTCTACAGAAGTGAAAGATTTCAAGAGCTGTTAAATCTCGGGTAATTGCAAGGTTCTTGTGAAATTTAAGGTTTATAGATAACAAAAGGTTGACAAGGATCCAAAGACAATAGATAGGGCAAAGTCTTAAAGTCCTAGAACTTTTATTGAGATTAAGGATTATATATCCTCAATAATTTCGGAGCATATGGAAACTGTTAGAATTTCTATTATTTTTATTTGGAATATTTCAAATATATTTTAGAGATTATTTCGAGAACCATTAGAATATAAAATTTTTTGAATTCGCAACGGCTTTAAAGTTTATTATTCAAAATTCTGGAACATATGGACATCTTTAAATTCTAAATTGCTTCGAAATCTTAGAAAATGTTTAGGACGTCTGTCCTAAAATTCCTTGTGGAATCTTTTCGAATCTTTAATAATTTTGAAATTAGGCTTTTTAAATCTTCAATCGTTTTAAAATTAAGAACTCCAAACTTTCGAAATATTTCAAATTATCGTACATATTGATATAAGTACGTGCGAATTAAAATACATATAATCGGTAGATTAATCAAGTTAGATAATGTTGTTTGGCAATGATTGACCAAAATGTTCTCTACATAAGTAATCTATGGCACAAAGAATCTTTTAACAGAGTTGTGCAAAACAAAATAACGAGTTTTTAAGCATAAGCAGTATTTCCTCATGACGAAATAAATTAAGTAATACTGATCGTTTAAACCTATTCAGTTGAATTTTTTGAATGCATCATAATTGAATGGTTTAAACGTGTATAATTATGTTGCTTTAAAAGGCCATTTATTCGCTAATACTATCGTAGCATACAAATTCTTTCTTAGAAATTGAATAAAGACTGTTTCTGCTAAAGTAAATTGCTTAATTTTTTTCTACTAGAATCCTAATGATATATTATATTTGTACTATGTCTTACTTTACGATGTTTAAGTATCTTCAAATATATAAGATTACTTCTCCGAAAAATAAAAGCTTATTCACTTTTTTTCCAATTACAATTACAATTATAAATTATAATAATAAATAATAATATAAGAAATTAACTAAAAGTCCCAAATATCAGAATAGCTATTAAGTAATCTTAAACGTTTATTTCGGTCTAATTTTACGCAATGTTGTTTATTTCAAAATTCCTCTTCTATAATTATGATATAACATTTACAGGTCTCTCCGTGACTCTAAGATGAATAATACTAAAGAAAAGTAAATTGTTGGTACGTAGTGACATTTGCAAGTGAAATGCATCAGGACAGAGTGCTGGCGAGTGAAACCGTAGAAAAGTGTATCATTGAGAATAGCATTTATCGATCATCTTTGACGTAGCACCGGACATTGTCCTCAAAAATATAGAACCGTTGGCAATTTGCAATACGGTGACCACTAACGGACGCGCGCGTCGAGTCCAAAAATAATTGAGAACCATCGCCTAAATCCCTGAGTCATCCCGTATTTACGATTCTATAATAAATATATGAGCATTCGTGATTCGACAAAAAGATAATTTTGCATTTGTACATATATTTGTACATATATACATATATTGTGAATGTATGAATTACTTCAAGTTTTATTTAAATCGAGATTTTATGACCTAGCAGCTTAGTATGACAAACAAGAGATAGAAATGGACAGATAATGAGCACTGCAACAAAGAAATAAGTAAGTTGGTTTAGAAAGGGGTTTACAAGGGTTCAAAGATAATGTGTTCCAAAGCCGTTAAGACACAGAGTCTACTTAAAACTTTAATTGAGGTACAGGATTAAGGCTCCTCAATAATATTCGAACATTTGGAAACTTTCAAAATCCCTGCTATTTTTAGAATATTCCAAGTTTATATTAATACTTGTAATAGCATATATATATATATATATTTAATATTATTTTAGAAAATAATATTCGAGCATTTGGAAACTTTTGAGATCCCTGCTATTTTTAGAATATTGCAAGTTAATTTTAATGCTTGTAATAGTATATATATATTTAATATATATTTAATATTATTTTAGAAAATAATATTCGAGCATTTGAAAACTTTTGAGATCCCCGCTATTTTTAGAATATTGCAAGTTAATTTTAATGCTTGTAATAGTATATATATATATTTTATATATATTTAATATTATTTTAGAAAATAATATTCGAGCATTTGAAAACTTTTGAGATCCCCGCTATTTTTAGAATATTGCAAGTTAATTTTAATGCTTGTAATAGTATATATATATATTTTATATATATTTAATATTATTTTAGAAAATAATATTCGAGCATTTGAAAACTTTTGAGATCCCTGCTATTTTTAGAATATTGCAAGTTAATTTTAATGCTTGTAATAGTATATATATATTTAATATATATTTAATATTATTTTAGAAAATAATATTCGAGCATTTGAAAACTTTTGAGATCCCCGCTATTTTTAGAATATTGCAAGTTAATTTTAATACTTGTAATAGTGTATATATATTTAACATATATTTAATATTATTTTAGAAAATAATATTCGAGCATTTGGAAACTTTTGAGATCCCTGCTATTTTTAGAATATTGTAAGTTTATTTTAATACTTGTAATAATGTGTATATATATATATATATATATATATATAATGGTGAAAAAAGACGACTACGGGACCAAGTTCCAGGCTTTGTGTAATAAAATCATAAAATCTAGGCTTACACATGAAAAGGCTGTGGTGAGAAGAGGGGGGCGTTAGAAGGAGATGGTAGAAAAGAGGTACTAATATATATATATATATATAGTCATATATATATGAGTAGTCGCGATTCTATAATAATTTTTACCGTAGATTCGGTAAAAAAATAATTTTGCATTTGTAAATATATTTGTATATATATTTGAATATATATATATATATTGTGAGTATACATATGTTATTTAATTTATATATAATATTTTATTATTATATATGTAATTAAACAATTTATATATATAATATCGTAAGGTTTCAAAGTAATCCGAGACATAAAGAGATTCCAATAAATACTAAATTAGGTACATATGTATATATTAAGAAAGAAAAGAAATATTTCGAATTGATATACAGTAATGTCACATTAATTTTAACAATGATAACATTCGTGCTACTCATTGTCAATGCAACATAGATTGAAATCTCATTCGCCATTGATCATTCATTGCAAGATAACCCAGAAACCGGTAGAACAACTTTGACTCACGACATCTGGTCAAATTGCGCGTAAATTGCACATTTATATTCCGAGACTGTTTATATGTCAGTAGTACATACTCTTTTATTACACGGAGTAACCATTCAAGTGTTTACTGTGTTTAATAATTTAATCCCCCCCCCTTTTTTTTTATATTTTTATTCTCGATGCATTTAAAAAAAATGACGTTGCATTGTGCCAAAAATTAGATATCGCTATTACGTGTGAAGTGCAAATCACTTTATGCTTGAAATATTGGCTTCAAATGTATGTCTTAAATTTGGAAGTGTTTCATTTGCACATGTAATTTTTCCTCGTGGCGATAACAAACCCTAATTTATGTAAATTTCATTTTACGCATCGACGATTCTCGGAAAACAAGAGAAGAGAAAATTGTAACTTACGGAACAGGATAATCGGCATGACGTTGCGAAAATTGTTATACACGTGGTTAGAGGTTCTAGGTATACGGTTATGCGGCTGCATCCAAAGACGCCTTACGAGGCGCCACATTGACAATACGTATCACAATCGCGCCGTCGCAGAGGTGCTAATTAAAATACAGTACACTGCTTGAATCTCTAACAAAAATCATTTGTCTACGACTAAGAGCTGCGTCGGAATGAAAGAGTTTTTCAAGTTACAGAAAGATGACTAAAAGCATTCGGCTGCACAATATTATACAATTTCATAGTTTAAGGTTATAAGAGTAATTGAAACATGGCGCTGAAAAACGTCCAGGTACATCCTAGTATTTAAAATTAGAAATTTATTTTATTTTTTATAAATCTCTTGATTCTATATTTTGATTGCTATTTTTATACGTTAGAATTTCTCAAGTATGTTCCACTATTTAAAATTGGAAATTTAATTAATTCTTTCTTTTATAAATGAATTTTTCGATCATATACCTCGATTACTCTTTTTATATGTTATATGATAATTCATATTCATAGCGAATGTTACGTTTTTTTATTCATCTGTTGAATAGGGAAATGATTAAAATGAATAAAATCACAGAATTCCTTTTGAGAATGTAATTGGAATTTTTGTGCTGATAGGTTCGGGTCACGGCAATTATGCGAGAATATTTTGGTTTCATTTATATGGTGTACGATAATCAATATCTATAGCAAATCCTGCAATGTTGAATATAAGATTATAGCTTAAGCGTTATTACACGATAAAGTGACACCATCCGATAAGAGAACAAAATAAATATGTCACGACAATTTGTTGTCACTTACACACGAAACTAGTTGCGGTTACGATGTAGTCATCGCTATTTCGTCGAATAGAAATTGCACACTTGTGTGAATAGACGAAATGAAAGAAATATTATGTAATTACTGTACGCTTAAATTCGATAGTGCATTTCCAGATCACCTGTCGCAGTTTTTCCCTCCCTAACAGTTTGTTCCTCATTTTTGTAATGTTTTAACAAGTGTACCGACAACGAATGACGTAAAATCAGATAAGAGAACTATGATATTAATTGTACCGACGGTCCTAGCTATTCGCATTGAAATTAATTAATCTTTAATCTATCCTTGTTAAGGCGACAATTACGGGAGCGAGTGTTACATGGAAAATTAGGTCGTTCAACTTTCAGAGTTAACCTTTCCTTTATTGTGGTCAATTTTATAGTTAATGTTATTATCAGATTACTGATTAACCATGTATGTGTATAAAGAAAGCAAACGAAAGAAATGTTTCGGAAATTGATTCGACGTAGAAGATAGAAATCACGTGGAATGGAAAATCACGAAAAAGGAACTTTGTCTGATTCGTATCTATAATGCATGTAAATAAAAAGATAAGGTTAATGTTAGTGACCCCATGCTTCACTCTTACTCCGTCAAATCAAGTCGCAACGATAATATTTACAATGATTTATGGTACGATAGTTCTTTGTCGTCATAGTTGTATAAAGATATAACTGTTTTGTTGAACTTCGCCGCCATGGATCTATGTACTTAGTGAAAAACATATTCTACGTGAATATACTTGTTCGCTTCTGGAATTAAATAGAGTTCCATATGTTAAACTTTAGATAATTAATCGCGATTCATTTTGGCTTAATTATATGTTAAATGTTAAATGAAATCAATCCAAGTGATCGAATCTGTACTATCTTTTAAATCTACTAGATTAAAAATATTAATACTAAAAATACTAGAAATCTCAGATTTCTATTATCAAGTATTTGAGATATAATGCAATTTTAGAAGATGACAAAAGGATCATGTAAAGATAGAAACTAGTCAATGAAAATATTTTTATCTATTAGTAATACCGTATAATTATTCATATCTCCTGTTTAATTTCAAAACGCTAAGTACGTATGATTCACGGTTTCAACAAATTATACGCCGACAATGTTTACTTGCAAATTTCTTTTAGCGATGTCATTCAGCAACCTGTAATAGTTGTTCGCAAAATTTAATAAATGTTGCAAGTATTGATCGAATGACCACAAATTTATAAACTTATCGGAATGATTGGCATTTTATGTATTCTTCTCTATAATCATTGTATAAATAAATCAACGATTTTTGACCTTTGAAAGGTCCAGTCTATAGGTGGAGAGCGGGTCGACGAATAAAGTTCTCGTTTTAGTTTTTGTTTAGTTTTAAAGAATTATTTAGAGTTAGTGTTTAGTTTTAGAGAATCTTCGCCCTCACTCACGCATAGGATTAGCCAAATAAGCAAAAGAATCATTCTCAGAATGTTTACTTCCATGTAACTTCTAACTATTACCTATTATGCTGTATGTATTTTTACACGTTTGTTTTTCTTTCGTGAAAACGTGATGCAGCAATTTTTCAGAACTACTAGTACTGCCAATATAAAGTTATAAAGTTATGATCTTCTAGCATTTATTTAGCAATTACTACGAGATTGACAATAACAAGAACGGAAGGAAGAAATTAAACGTCATACGAGACTTATCTGAAACAAACAAAGGCTCTACTATGGTATCCGTATCGCAAAATATTCGGTTAGAATGACGTTTCATATGGATTTTCAAGGTTGCTGAAGCTAAAAATGTGATTCGTTTTTCACGCGGATTCCTAATGTTAAGATCTTTGTCAAATGTTCATGAGGACGAATTTTGAAAACCGTTCATTATCGTGAAAAATGACCCTGATTTTTTATTTTAGCGACTCAAAATACTCTCGGAAAGACACATTTAGAACAAAAATTGTGCGATTTGCAATATTATAATAAATCTTAAATGAATTATGAAGAACGACTCGATAATTACTTGTAACGTGAATAAAATGCATATTATATGAGAGGGAAATATTATTTAACAAATTTTGTACTGTAACGTTTAAAATTCTTTTTCGTGTTTATTTCATTAATTATTATATTTCAATAGCATCGTTGTATTACTGAAAGACACCTGTTTCGATAGCATAGTTACCTGCATCGAAATTGCTGAACGCATTTGAAAACTGGGTCACCTCGAGACTACGTTTTCTAGTTCGTTGTGTAGATGTCAAGGTTTGTCTCTATGACCGGTTCGCAGAATTGATCCTTTCAAGAGCAATGAAGGAGAAGAAAGCATTTCGAATAGAACAATTCATCACTGCGGGTAGTCGATTTTATTCATCCTATCCTTAGACTGTTGGCATCTAACAATAATTGGTCGAATAAATCGCAACCTTAGGTCAGCTTCAATACGGCAATACGCGTATAATAGATACTAAATATGTGTATGATAGATACTATGTAAAATCCGAATTTTACGACGGAACATTAAAACAAATTAAGTTATCATCGCTGTAACATTATCGAATCGACAAAAAAAAAAAAAAAGAGGCGTAAAAGTCAATGGACAGTGACGTCATGAGTCGTACTTTATGCAGATGGAGGTGGGAGAATAAATAACGGTTGTTATTGGACGAAGCTTATGTCACGTAACACAAGCATCGTAGCAGTAGAGTGGTAATATGGTAAATAATGTGACGTTATGTATTCCCTTAAAAGAAAATTCTACTGACAACTTTTTCACATACCTTATCATATCTTGCTTATAATTCTCAATGAGAGTTGATTGTAAAATTCTTACAAATAAAAAAAAAAAAAAAAATAAAAAAGAATTATCATATGAAAGACAAGGAAAGACGTAAGGTACTACTTTTATATTTATTTTCCTTGTCTTTCATACGATAAGTTTTACAATTAAAAGTTGAAATATCTACTAAATTAATAATTTTTCGACATAGGTAAGCTATTAATCTCCTACAGAGAATCTGGATCTACATCGATTAATGTACTAAAAAATATATAATTCTGTTCGAAAAACAAAGTTTACCTCTACATGACTTTTACGCACCCACCGATAGGAAACTAATAGTAACAAACATGTCCCTCTTGGAACTATTCTATCCTTATCTGGAAATATTTCAGTTTAAGTGATTCACCCTGATTCGCCATATTTACTATAGATATGTAACAAGGAAAGTCAATCTCGTTACAGTTACATGTTAGGTAGATACATATGTATGATAAAGTTGGTACGGAACTACAAGGTCAATAAAATTATTCATACTACATAAAGATTCTTGAATAACTTCGCCTTCGACCGGTTTCCTTTCGAGTTCAAGGAGCTTAATGCTAGTATTACATTTATGTATTTGGATACATACTTTGGAATTATTCCTAAAAACTTTATTTTTTCAGATTTACTTTTCTACTGCATCTTTCTTTCGAATAAAATTGTACTGAACCTCTGAAACTTCTATTACAATTCAAGGAAATTATTATTAACACTTAGCCAACCGCGCGCGCCACAACAAGCTATACGCTGTTCACTGCACTCGGACAAGCCGATCTATAGGCTGTCCACCGCGCTCGGACAAGCCAACTTATACGCTGTCTACCGCCCATTTTTCCAAGTATTGAGGAATAATGTTCGCTACTTAAAATACAAAGAAGTCTAAAAATTACTCAAGTGATCAATTATATTTTGCGGTAATGATTTTGTTTAGCGACTTCAAATATTGTTTATACAAAACACCAAATTAAAAGTATATATTAAAAGCATAAAAAGATGATAAAAATTAAAAACATTAAAGATGACTAAAGATAAATAACACGACTTGAACGTGAAATTAAAAATTCATAATGCATTTTAATATTTTTTTTACAATGACTGGTAGTGTAACTTTTTAATTAATTTTAACACCACTAAATTGGTATATTTTATTATATACTGTAGTTTATAAAAGCAGAAAAAGTGGCGCAATTAATTGGGAACAATTCCAGCTAAACAATAACTGATAATAACAACAAAAACAAAAAGAAAAAAAAAAGAAAAAACGCGTTGCTAAAGTCAAAGAGGGATATTTCCCTGTTCGGTCACGCAGCGATGTCCTTCACACAGGGGAGATCTCCCTATTCGGTTGGCTAAATGTTAAAGAAGCCAAATACCTTTCGTTCCAAGAACTTATTGTTGCATGGACAAGGTCGACTAAATCCCTTTCATGCTATTTTGAAACAGGATTGGCCAGACTCTCCTTACGTTCCCAGAAATATGTCTCTGTCCCCTTCTGGTGCAACCCATTTTATTTGGCAGTGCTATAATAGGCAACGTAAAAAATTGAAAAATTTACAATTCTTTTATGTTCTTTGTTAGTTATACTATAGATATACTGAAAAGTTACAATTTGAATAATAAGTAAGATTTCATTTAATTGACTTCATTAATTAATTGATTTCATTTAATATAAAAATGTTGGTATGTGGCAAATATATTCAAAATGGTCGCGAAAAATATCCATTAATGTACACAATGTACGTACATATGTAGATTGCAGAATATTATCATAAAAACTAGTCAATGAAAGAACATAAAATCTAGAATAAAAATGCATTAGCTATAATGAATTCGCTTTCTGATAGATTTGAATATATATTTAAAAAATTAATCATAAATATAATTATAATAAAAAATACTCTTTTATCTGTCTATTTATACAAACGATTGTTCCAATTCGTCGCCAACTTTTTCGAATATTACATATTTGATAAAAAAAATTAATTGAGTCTATAACAATTTGTTCAATTGGCTGTGTTAACATGATGCAATTCATCATAACGGTTACCCTTATTACAAACAATTCCTTAAGCCATTGTTTTCTCGAATGGCAAAGCGATAAAATGGAAATTAGAGATGATTTTTCAACCATATTATATATAACACATATCAATGGGTTCATCAATTATTGGGTTGATGTTGACGTGTTATATATCGATAAGCATACAGCATAATAACATACTGCGATAAAAAGTGTAAATTAGTTAGAAGAAAAATCGATTTCCGTGTAGTGAAAGGGTAACGAACGAATTCGCCTGTACAGAGAACGGCAGTTTCGATGCGCAGGTCCGAAATATCGACTCGAAGTTACATCATACATAGCTACCGTGCGATGGAACTGCTATCACGAGCCATACAAGTCGCGTCTACACAAACTTAACACCACGTGCTCGTAGCGGCGTGGCTGTAGTGATGAAACACCTTGTAAAGTTTATGGCTTATGCATTATAACAACCGTTATATTTATAAATCATCGTTCTTTAAATTTCCAAATTCTATGTTATTTTTTATTATACTTTATTAATGTAATATTAAAAAGAAGAGTTTCCATACTCATAAAATTGCCACTAGGATGTTATCAGTAATCGAGAATAGATTTCGTTCAACAGCAGCTATTACAAAACTAGCATTTAGTCTTCTGAATTAAGATGAATCGCACTTTTCTAACGATAACCTTTGAGTCTAATCTTAAGTCATTTAAAATTATTTGATCGATAAGCTTATACAAACATAAAACTCACAAAGAGCTCGGAAGGTAAGATATAAAATAAGAGGGAATAAAATTCCACGATATTAAAATGCCGTTCATTTCTTTGAATTTCGTATACTGTATACAAAGGTATAGGTTAAGGATTTACAATAAATAGCAGTTGAATGCAGCTGGTTCGATACGTGCGCGTCAAATCTTCCAAAACGTATGCTGACGGGTGGGAATTCAAAGAGAAATATAAAGAGAACCAATAGAATTGTAAATGTGTCGTTACTATCCAGATCGACGTGACTTCTTAGGTTTAGGTACGAAAATATACCACCTATATTTGCGAAACTTGCTCTCTTGCTTAATGGCTTAACCAATTCGGAGAGTGCCAATGAATTTCAGAATATGGAATGAAATTTATATTGATCATGATTCACTATAATGAAATCCATACTGATCGTGATTAATTATTGTCAACCACATAAATATTAAATACTTTCGCGCGGGAGCTTAATTTGGAAATCGATCAATTGAAAAGAACTTTGATCATCGTGCTTCGTGTGTTTTGTAATTTAAATCGAGTATATTAGCTTTTAAATAGCAATAGAGGGAGCGATAGTGTAATAATGAGTTTCAGATGTAAATGGAGTGTACACACATACCTACCGTTAGATACACAAAAATTACTCGGTGATTTTAAGGTGTATAAAGATGAACGTGGTATGTAAGGACGGATCTCGTAGTCCAATGTTGTTACTTCATTTCTGGCAAACGGCGGTTCAGTACGGTGGATCAGTAAATTTATTGCAATACAAATACGACACTATACAGTGTACACTACACGAGTGTGGCTCGTACGCGTGCCACACGACCACAGTATTCTACCGCGAAACACCGACTGAAGGAGAGTGCCGTGGTGTCCAGACAAGAATAAACGAGAATAAACTGAAAGTTTTTGTCCGTGGAAGAGCGTCCACTGCGTTTCATCAGGCAACCGCTAGAGGTCGAACATACTATGTAGTGATCAGTAGTCCAATTTCGGTTTATCCATAATCTTTAAGATCATACTAAAATAATTAACTACACAAATATTGCAATTAATTCTCTTTTTCTGGTATCGAAGTTCAATGTTAGTAAAAAGAGAGTGGCTGAAGATTAATAATAAGTATGAAATTTTTATATTGTTATTATTTCAAATTTTCTATATCGAGACATATTATTTTTTCGTCATCTAAAAAAATATTATTTTTGATCTTTTTATTTAATCGACTTATCTGTGGCTTGAAATAATTTATCTATCTAGATTGATATTTGCAATTAGAGGTGTGGTTTTTGTGTTAAGTTAGTTTGCCGAACACGTGGTAAGGATTGCATGATGAAATCCTGGCCGGCGGTGTCTGCAGTAACGTACAGATATACAGGCAAATAAAGCGATGCGATTTAAACGATCAAAATGTCAATTAATTCCGTCTATAACCAATCAAATCTTTTAACCGTTACCGCTAGTAATACATGATATTAATCAGTATTACGCAATTCCTATACCAAAAACATTTTCATTAACATTTTTTAACATTTATCTTCTATATCACGCTGATGTAAAATAACATTACAATTATGAACATATTGCATCGTATTACGAAAGTTTTGTTCTTATCTTCAGAAAACATAGACGATATTGAGTAAACGGGTATGGTTGAAACATTTGATAAGGAGGAAAAGAGGTATTGAACGTAATTTTCATCGGAACAATCTGATCGCGCAATTCATTATCGTATACACAATTGAGCGTGGCTACGATTCATTGATAATCGAGAAGAGTCTGCTCGATGAAATGTGAATGCAATCCATGCGAAATGTCGCAACCTGTCATTCATTTGTATTCATGCCATCTTGAAAAATTTATTTGAATAAAAGTTTTGTTTTAAATTTTATTGATTCCTTAATGTTTTGTTGTTAATAATTTTTGGGGGGAAAAATTAAATTAAGATATATAATATAGAAAATTTAATAAATCGTAGAACAAAATACCGAGAAAGTATAACAACGCAGTTTTCGTTGTGAGGATAATCGCCGTGTTTGTGGAATTTGCAAGCATCATGTAAAATAGAAATATAACCGTATCTTGGCCGTTCATGGCGTAGTCTAACAGTAACGTTTAAATCAATCCTGTATAATGTGCACGTATTTATCGGTTGTTACGCTTAGTAAATTAGCTTGATAATATTTTACCTTGTACATAGCTTTTGATTTTTCAGCGTTTTTTTTTTTTTTTTGATTTAGTTCCTAGTTTTTTTTACCCCTTAAGTAATGTAGTAATAAACTGTTAGGAAATAATAAAGATTAAATATTTTGACTTGGATAAAGAAGAATCAAAATGGCACAAAAAAGAAATACAATTTCAATTTTTTTCATAAAAAATAAAATAGGACATTGTAACTAAGCAAGGTAGTATACTAATACATCATGTATCAGCAAACTTAATCGAAAAATGAAAATATGTGTATTTATCTTGTTCCAATTAACTATTGACATTTTTTTCTACTAAGAATTAAAAATTGTGAAACATCTGTGCAACACATTTCATAATTACGTCGTCGTTGATTTACTATGAGCCGATAACACTTCATTTTAGTTTAACTGTATGATTCTAACCTATTTATGAATAACATAGGTTATATCGTGCAAGACCATTCTGTATAATAACTTTACAGATTTAGTTTGGATTTTGTAATAAACTTTTATCGAAATAATTTTATTAATTTTAATCAATTTACAGATGAGAAAAGCGCCATTCGGGCATTGGTCTTTTTCCAGAATGTCTAAGGGGGATGATTAACTTTGTCGGTTTATTCTTCGAGTACCACGTATGCAAATCGTGTAAAAACGGCCTGGTTAATTCTCGTAGTACATGGTCTCTTTCAAACTCCGTTTTTGGAAGTTCTAAAGTTTCATGAACAGGCTGCCATCGTTTATCACTATCACCTTCTACATCCTTTTCTACGTCATAACAATCCAGTATCGGCGCTAGAAAAAAAATTTTAGAACTATTTATTAAATTACAATCTTAAATTCATTATCAACTACAGAAATAGAAAAAACGGTAAAATTTCTATCATTTTTTTCTATAGCATTCAAAAAACGGTAAAGAAAAATCCAAATAACTTTAAAGAAGATAAAAATACCCATTATAATACTTAGAAAATTGAAAAAATGTAGGAGGTCACTTTATGTTATTTAAATAAGAATCATATGAAATGTAAAATCTCGTAGCAGATTTCCAAAAGAATAAAAAGGTAAAAGATCACGTACGTCTTTCAGAATAACAAACATTTATGTCAACAGGTTCCGCTGGCAAAGTTTTGTTTCTTTCTAGAACGAGTTCAAAAGCATCTGCACGATCAAGAGTGTCCTTCATAGTCGTGTCTTCTGGATTCTGTTCAAAATTTAATCATTCGTCTTTTATCCGCGCCAACTGAAGGCGATCAGTCGAAAGAGGTGCAAGACATGTAAATGCTAACAAGATATGCATTTGCATTTCGCGTCTGTCAAGCATATTTTCCAACGCGTAAACGCGCAGTCTTGATATAATATCGTATGAAAAATACATGTAACATCTTGCGCACACACTGTAACGCTATTGCATCAATGAGATGGACAAATACTACGCAGCTGTTTATCACGAAATGTCTTTAAAATTTAATCTTTTTATCATAAAAATATTTCGAAGATGTTCCATTCAAAATGATTTTGTAGCATCGCGGGTATGTTATTTTATATAAATAATAATAAAATCAAAATCCAATTATTTTATCCTAAAAAAATTCCAAAGTAATTTGATTCGAATGTTTTATTGTTATAGTTTAAAATTGCATCTTAGTGTTTTTGTTTTAATTTTTACTAAAAATGTGTTAATTAGACAGTTGCGTAACAAATTTCAGTCCGACGATAGTCGAAGTTGCGACCGTGATCTGTTTCGTGTTGCTTGCAAATATCGAGATAAGGATACAACTTTTATCGCGGCGAAACGAATAAAGCTCATATGTGACCGACGATTTTAACGGAAAAGAATATTGTTATGGCGTCGCAGTGCGATATCCCGGATATTTAATTCGACAGATCTGCTGTTCTCACGATAACACAGACAAATTATTTTCATTTTTTTTCTAGTATATACTGGTTTATAGAACGTTGCTGTTAGACAGCTAAACACAAAAGAAATTTGAATATTTGAATATTTGAATATTTGAAAACTTGAAAATTTAAAAAATCATTTCCTACAAAGAAGACCTTGGATGTATAGATAGTAACATTAATATAGATAATAACCTGTATAGATAGTAACTTTTATAAATAGTAACCTGTATTCGATGGATTACGTCTGGTATATATTTTTTTGGATAATCCATATCGAGCTTCTCGCTAAATTTCATATTTTCATGATCGAAATCTTTTAATTTTTCGAACGCATAGTCGTTTATATCTCCAACTGGAAACTTGCTTGATTTTTTGGATTTATCTTTCCACCAAATTGGTGGTTGTAACAAATCACACGGTTCGTCATCCTTCCTGTTGGCAGTACTGTTCTATTCTTTTCAGTCAGTGTCAGTGGAACAACAAGAATACTTACTCGAGTCTTTCTACTTTTTTTCCACATGGTACGATGGCTGCTTTCTGTTTTTCAAGATATTTCAATCGTCTTTCACGAGTATACCATAATTCATATTGTCTTGATCGCGGGAATATCGAAAACACAGCTATAAATCAAACATATTTAAACCGTAATAAATTATTGAATTAGCAAATTAAAGAATGTAGTGAAAATTTCTTTAAAAATAAAACACTTTTTCTTTTATTTTTCTTAAGATTGAAACTAAGTTCATCTTCGAATAGTTTATTTTCGCTGGTGACATGAATCGCTGATTAGCAATTAATACTATTTTATCAGAAAGCTTGCTGAAATTGGGTCATAAATCATCGTGACTCATTAGCGAATTAGTCGTTCAGGATTCGCTAGATCATTGATTGTTTCTGGGACATTCAATTGTTTGTCCGGCCGACATTCGATTGGTTGAAATTACTAGACCGGTATGTGTCGATCTGTTACTTCAAATGGAGAGCAATTAATATTCCAGACAACTCGGAGGATCTACTCGTTTATACGTTATTACCAACAGAAAACGGCAGATACTACCATTAGAATCTATGGTATTGTTTTTTATTTACTTACGTTCTGTCGATAAAATTAGTTCTAAATCTAATGCTATTAAATTTGGAATGCTAGTTTCATTCAATATTTAAATATCTTGTTTAATTATTTGCAATGAAAATATTCTTATCTATATTCAGTGTCTTTTTAAATTAACAACAAAATAATATACAAATATAATAGGTAATGGAAAGATTAATAATTAAAGTAAAAGAATCTCTAATCACAATCTTTATAGTATTACGTAGTACTAACATTTTTGTTTCTGTTGATAATCAGATTTCCATTTTGGCATGGTACTAAGTGTTTGGAAAACGATTCCATTATCCTTTATAGGAGACTCCACGTACCCTTCTTTCTCTTTTTCAAGATATCGGTCTAAAGCGCGTGTATCCAGTTCCTGTATGGGTGCTACAGGGTCGTCTGTAACAATTGCACGAACATTCGCCTAATTCAATCGTCTTAATTCAATTGTGGCACCGCCTTCAATGCCACTAGCCGAGGGGGATCCATTAAACGATTGGCGATAAACATAATATAACGTTCCTCGTTTGACTGTCACGTGCTTTAAACTTTAAACGGGTAGGCTTATCAGAGCTAATAATTGAAACTTTGTTTATTTAGAACGCTTTAACAAATAAAAAATGTATCTATATATATTTTTAGCAATCCTTTGCAAAATAAATTTCACAATAATTTATGAAAACGGTTTCATGAAATGTCAACATAATTAGCACCGGTATATCTGGAGACATTGTTCACACAAGTAGAGTTTTAAATATAAATATAAATAACAGTCATATTTCTAATATAAGACAAAAGAACAAGGAATCGGTCGAAGAAGAAAGAAAAATTATTATAAATTTATATAATAAGCGCAAAACAATGAATCCACCATTGGGAATTTCGTTCCTTATTCAAATGCATTATTATATAAAAAGTCGGCAAATTTGACAAATTGTTTTCGTTGTGAGATTCTCTAATTTTCTTATGATATAGATATATCTTCATGAAAATCGGTGTAACGGTTTTCATGTTGAACAAGATGCTCGTTCTTCAATAACGTTCAAACAACAACGTATGTTGAAAATGATATCGTATTTGAACAAGATTAGTCGATATTCTAACCGATAAACTTACATACTGTCCTTTTTATTGGCTTGAGCTGTTTAGCCACGCATCTATGGGAGGGAGCCGGTTTTCCATGGTAAAATACTCCATCGGATAAGAATGTTGGCGAAACCTCAGTTATGTAATAATCGAGAGGTGCTGGCTCTGAAAACTAGATCACCCCGCCATAAGATGATTATATCATAATTATGCGGAGACTGTAGATGATGAACATAATAAGTCAGACTTTTTAAAAGGGAACAGTCGATTAATCCCATGTTACTATAATTGAATTTTTATCTAATTTTCTACTTTATATCGAAATTTTCCTCTTTAGCAATAAAGTGATATTAAAATTAAAAAATCAATAAAAATATACTTATTATGTCTTTTTCCTATAACTCTCATATGGAGGACTGATTGAGAATCATGGTAGTGTAAATTATTCTACTGCAAGTTTACATGAAATAGTGTTCTGATATTCTAATATACAAAATTCATTATATTTCTGCAACAAGAGAATGAAGTATTTTAAAATATTAATTAAAATAACAAATTAAAATATTAACAGCGAAAGAAATGATACTTTAAAAAGTCAAAATATTTGATTAAATTTAAACTCTCGAAATTCCAAATTATATACGCTATTATAATTTTCATATGCCAACACCATATACAAACACCAATTAAATAGTTACTTATTCATACCATGAACATTTTTGGATTCGAAAAAAGAAAGAAGAATTAAACTCCTACGTGAAATTTACTTGTAAAATTACAGAGTTTGCAAATCAATCAAACTTATCGAATCGATGATTCACCGAGGTTCCATGGGAACTGTGGTTCGTCTGTCTGAAAGCGAAGATAACCACGACCATTCCATCAAGATGACAGTGTCGCCGATCGGTTCCGACGTGACTCTCGGAACTTCATCGAGGGAATGCGGTTCCGCTTCTCGGTTTCCAGCCGATCATCTTGGCGCCAAATCGCGTCTCGATCGAAAGTTCCAACGAGTTATGAGCAAGAAATCGAAACCAGTTCCTCAAGGTTGTTCGTCTTGTCTGAAACCATTACGACTAATTTTCGTGGCAAGCTTCATTGAAATGCTCTAACCTAATAATTCTAATTTCATAAAAATTCGAAGTGTAAATTCAAGTAATTCCACTCACCAAAAACCTCAAGTAAGCTCTATTAATTCCCCATTTAGATTATCGTGATGTCTATGAATCGATCTACGGACCGTGGTCATCGTGCGAAGAAAAAAATTTCAAAGGAGAGTAGCAAAAACAAACCGGAAGCGGCAGCAGTACCAGAGTTCGGAAGTCGCGATGTTGTTTCTCCAGACTGCAAAGAACAATATCTCTTCTTATTAGAATTCTTCATACATCACGTTACCAGCGAACGTTTAGCGAAGCTCAACCAAATGTTCTTCGTCCCCACGACGATATCCGTGGAGTTCCTCAACTTCACAGGGAAAAACGGTATCGAAATAACTCCGGTGGACCCGTTATTTCAACCTCAAGCAGGAGTTGCAGACGACATCGAGTATTTCTTCTGTGGTCGGTCCGTGATGTTCGCCATAGATCAATACACTGTGGTCAACAAAGACTTGGAACTAATCATCAAATTATGCGTAGAAAAAAAAATGCCAGAATGTGTGAAACCAGATGTATTAATAGGTAACGGGCAGCTAGATATTTCCAAACATTTCGCCGCCCTACGAAAAGAAATGTTGCAATGCTGGCACAAAATGGCACCACCACCGAAAGTCTTCGAGGGAGAAGTTCCTGTAATTTATAACGAAAACACGATCGGCGATATATGCATGTTCGTCAGAATTTCTGCATTCGGACAAACTATCGTCACCGAATTTGACGCGCCACCTGATAGAACTATCTCGTCTTATATCTTCAAAGGCGGCGACTGTAACGAAAAATCACCAACTTACAAATGTCGTATCGTTGATCCCCACATTGCGGACGTCTGTAGGGACTCGAAAGACGAATTATTGAAAGACGGGCCTCCTTGTCGTGTTTGTATCAAGGAACAACATCCTTGTACACCGTGTGGACAGCCAGTCGGAGCCACGTTGAAACCAAACGTTAGTTGCAAACAGATCAGCGAAGTAACTCCGGTGACGATGTCGAAACCGAATATTTGTTCGGATGTGCACAAGCAGGCCGGTCTGATACAATCGAGCCGTGGACCGGTGCAACCGTGTGGAAAAGCTGTGGTTCTGAAAGTGTCCGGGATCCTGGACACGGGTCAGGACAAAAAACCGACAGTCACCGTGGCACCCGAGTCCGAAGCTACGCCAGATACCGATCCCGACCATGACGTGTTCGTCCTGAGAATTGGGAAAAAAGGGATTGTCGGAGCTGGAGAAAAGTCCGATATACAGTTGGAAATGAAAACACCGAAAGGTCCCGAAAAGGGACCTCCTATCCGATGCGAGACCAGAGAGATGCAGACTGATGATAAGGTGCACAAAAAGACACATGCAAAGAAAAAGAAAAAGAAATGAATTGGATAGATTGGATCTTTTTTAGATACCGTTTTTTGGATTATAAATGCAAGAATACTGATTTTATTGTTGTATATGTTGCATTTTGCGTTTATACGGATTGTTATTAAACTTATTCTTCACTACGAAGTTGAATTAAGCTTCTATTGTTAGATCTGATTGAGTATTTACTTCGTGGAGTATTTTAAAATTTGTTTGAGATTTTAAAGTCTACTTTTGCTTGAGGATTATTTTACTCGAATTAGTAGGGCAAATTATATCTTTTATCTATTTAAAAATTATACAATCCACCGAAGTAAAATAATACAAATGAGAGACGCAATTTATTCCCAAATTCGTAGATGAATGGGCATTTTGAATTATACTGCGGAGCGCCCCCTGGATGGTTTCCGAATCTCAAAATTTCCGAAACCGTCCGACTTGATGGCGATATCAAAATTGAGGGTTAACAGACAAATTTTCTAAAATATTCTAATAATCAAAAGCTAAAATTATGGGAAGCGTATTCGGAACTTCATAGTATTATATCGTGTTCAAAAAATGGCGGATGAACAGGAACTTTTCTTGATCGAGTTTCTAGTCGAAAAGGTTAAAATCCCAGTGATAAGGGCAATGCAGGACGATCTATTACCTGCATGTACCTGTGTCTCCTTTCAGGTAATTCAGCATTTTATTAAATCGCCAAATAGATCATTGACTAAACAAATTTTCACCAGTCCCAATCTTTACACATGTAAACATGTTCCTATATATTTTTTAAATAGGTAAACAATTTTTCAATCGGCTTTTCGCTTTATCGTTATAAGATAAAATATTCAATTCCAGCAATTTCGTTAAAAAGTACAAATCCGTTAAAAATTCTGTTTTAATTCAAAAAACTTGTCGAACCTATACTAAACATATTTTCATAAATAAATCCGCAGATCCTCAGCCTGCCACCAGTCGACATTTGCCAAGAAGCTCTGACGGATGGCTGCGGTTGCACCGAAGGCGACACGCAAGTTTTCAAGAAAGGCAAATCTTGTTTATTCGCGTTGCCATCGATCGTTCTCCAGAGACCCTTAACCACATTCCCCATAAAACTATCTGTCTATAAGAAACTACCACCTGGAGTGCTACCAGATGTGATGCTGGTTGGCTGTCATCAAATCGAGGCAAAAGCAATAATAAACGCCGTATTGAGCCAACAGGTCTTCAAAATACCGAATCCTTGTCAAACGATCAAGGACACGTTTAAAATTACCACGGCAACAGGACAATGCGTTGGATCTGTGACAGTCTACATAAGAGCTTCCTGTTTCGGCAAGAAGATCATCACCCAGTTTCAAATACCACACAATAGGAAACCGTATCTGTTTAAAGGGGCAGACGACAGTCCTGTTTTTCAGTGCAAGAAGATACCCTCTGAATGCTATACACCAGCTCCATTGACGTGTACCTGTACGAAGAAATGTATCGATGGTAGTGGAGAGTCTACAGGTAGAACCTGTTGTGCCACACCGATCGTTCAGACGTCTTCGTGCCCCCCCTTACCTAAACCTCCTGATTATGGTCCACGACCGTGCTGCGCCTCGCGTCAACCATCCTCAGGGTACTCGTTTTTCTCGTTTTGCATCCTTTTTGAACAGGATTAGGTTCAACGATCTAATAATCTAAGAGTTAAATGAACAGTTATGCAACCAGTTTGATCATTCGTGCGTAGTCATTTCCTCTCTTTAATATCCCGGATTTTTACGTTTTAGCATTCTGAATTTTTACAAAATCTCTACTTTAAAAAAACTATTTTTCTTTTCTTCTCAATTTTTTACACTGTCTCATATTACTAAAATATAATCTAACTTTTTAGATGTTAAATTTTTTCTGCGCTATAGGCAGATGAGAAGCTTTAATCATTCGTGACTAACAGAAGGATGAGCTAAAACTAGAGCAGAGAAAGGTTCGTTTGTTCGAATTGGACGCGTTCGAAAGCGAAAGCAATTCAGCTAGATCAGTTTGCCTAGACTTTAGTCACGCCTGAGTGCATTCTGTTTCATTTCAGTGCCATTACTTTATCTTTGATGTCCGTTATAAAAGGAAGATCTTTCTCACAACATTTATTCATTTATTTAATGGGACTGCAGCAATAAGAAAATAGATCTATTTTCCAGTAATTCGAATAAACTAACAAAAACCAACTAAGAATCAATATACTTTTTCAAACGTGATATAAATTCAAGATAAATTCAAAATAAACTTTTACACTATTTTTCTCCTCCAATAAATACAATTCGAAACTCCGCATAATTACTGCAAATTCTTCAATCATCTTTTACTAAATAATATACGAGCTTCTTTTATCTCTTTCTAGGAAGCAATGTCCATGTTCGCCGAAAGCCCGACGGAAAGATCAAGTAGCTTCCCCGTGTTGTTGTTCCGAGCCAATATCTAGTTTTCGCGCCACTGCTCGTCAACAAGCAGCCGCAGGAGGGAAATGTAGCCCGTGTGCAAAGCCAGCTCCTTGTTCACCTTGTTGCGGTGCTTCCTCCCTATCGACAGGACCCAAACCATACGGTGATTTGCTTAGCAAGGAGACTGTGAAAAAATGTGGATGTCCTGTAAAGGAATACAATTGCACCTGTGGTTAACAGAAATGAAAAGAAACTTTTCTTTTCTTGAAAAACAGAAGAAACTTCTTCTTAGTACTTAGAAAGTAAAGAGAATAATGTACCAAGCGAATAAGGTTTTATTTTATTTGTGTAAGTATTAACGTCATATAAAATTCATATAAGTGGTTATTAAGGATCGTTATTTGAGACAGATTATTATTTAAATTTATTAATATATTCGAGAAATTACAAGAAATTAAATTTTGTTTTGTAGAACTTTAACGCTTTCCTTAAGACGAATACGTGCGATATAAAATAACTCGTTGAATAAAATCAAAGAATCTGAACACATGCCTTGTGGGAACAATCGATGAAAATGAAATTGTTTCTCAATAACTAATCGCTTTTGTTTCAACACCTAACCTTGGAAAACTATCCATATTTCCTAACTCAAACACACATGGAACAAAATTGTCCGTAGTCATGATAAGCGTAACAAATAACGAAGCACACAATCCGAACCTGAGCAACCACTACTTCTCCTCGGTAATCAAAAAATATTTTTATGACTTCCTATCACTTTTCTATGATTCAATGATATACCATTTGTGAGTTAAGCTACCCATACTTTTATTTCTTTTTTTTTTTTTTATTGGTTTTATATTTTCCTTTTCAGTTAATCTTTCTATACATATTACTCAGGATTCTAACCGAAAATACATTAATAGCCCTCCAATGGGAAGCGATATTCGTTCACGCCTTCTTTAATCTGAATAATATCACGAGAAAGATATTACCGACTATTAAAGGAGAAACTTTGCCGCAATTAAAACGGCCGGAGGAAACAATTAGCGAGCCGTGTTGGGAAAAGATAAACGTCGGGAATGCAAGCTGGAAAAAAGAAGCGCACTGGAAAGAAACTTCATCGGCCTGTGGAGAAAACATGGATGGACCAAGCACAACGCGAAGCAGAAGAAAAGGAACGCTTGCGTAAATGGGAAGAATGCTGGCAAAAAAAGTTTGAAGCTCAAGAAGAACGCGATAATGCCGAATGTTGCGTGGGCAAAGATTTATGCGTAAAACCCAGAACGCAATCAAACATTTGGATCAATGTGACTAAGGATCGATCCCTTCAAGAAATACATATGTTCATCAAGTAAGATTTATTTGTTTATTGTTATGAAAGGTAATTTAGTGAAACGAATAATTAATTTCCACAGGCACGTTCCAGTTCCAAAGCCAAAGCCTCCGCCACTGCCACCGCCGAAAGTACAAAAGACTCTGATTATTGCACCAATGGAAAGAATCGCGAAGCAAAGAGTTGATAAAATGAGCGGTACGGAGAAGAAGAAGAAGAAGGAGAAGAAGAAGATGTAGCAGTGAATGAATCCGGCAATAAGCGATTCCTTTGCGATCACTTTGCTCGAATATCTTTCCTTTACATTCTTCTTCGCTACGCAAAAGATACGTATTTCTCTGTTTGTCGAGGCATTTGTAAAAATACATCAGAGACCATGGCGAGGATGGCGTCGTGACACGTTATTCTCGTCGTTTGGTGCCCAGTTCGGCGAAGTACCGAAATGGAAATAGTGAAGAAATAAGAAGAATCTAACTAATGAAACATTCTCGCTGCCTTCAGTTTCCATTTTCCTGTATTACCCTTTTATTAAATATCAAAATATCTTACACGTTCCGCTTAGACCATCGGAAATGCAATAAAATATTTATAGAATGTTCGCTCCACAAGTTGAGGATTTTCTACGCTACTTTCCTTAGTTAAACTATCCTATCTACTATTTTAACTGAGATAGTAAAGTAAAGTTTGCTAAAATTCTCCAATAAATATAATCAATGTCCTAATCTAATATCTATGGCCGGCAATCATAGGAAATTTCATCTCAAGATGCAAAGAACATGGAAGAAAAATTTAAATGGAGAAAAGAAAGATTTCTCCAGCCAAGTTGATTCATCGAAAGCGATATGTTCATTGACACGAACCGCGAAGGAAACAAGCGGTCGGTGTGCAAACTGCAAGGACATTGCACGCGAGGAGTTATTCCTGTCCCGCATATATGTACGGGAAGGGATAAGAAGGGAAGGAAGGTGGGTGATAAAAGGTGGCGGAAAGAATGAAGGCAGGGGGTAAACGTGAGAGAGGAGGGACCACGAGGATGAGACTGCGCGTGCTTTTCTCTCTTTCCTCCGCCACCCTCAGTGCCTGCCACCGAACGACGAACAGGGTTGTAAGCCGATATTGTCGGGCAGGCGCATTGGAAACCGGCGACCAGCCGGGAAGGAAGATAACAATAAAAGAGCATATATAATCGCGCCTAAACGCACGTTAACCTCGCGGCCTGGCTGGTTGGCTGGCTGGCGCGTCGCCTCTCGAAATGTAAGCACAATGCGTGAGAGTAACGTGAAAGTGAAGCACGATCGAAAGTGAAGTACAGAGAGCACGGGAAACGTGTGTGTACACCCTGATAAAGCCTCTTCGGCACCTCTCTCTCGACCACGGCCACACGCACATAGGGATCTCCCCCGCCAGGTGGTGATCCGATATTTCTTCGTGGAGATAATACGATCGGTCCTCCCGATTTTTTGTCGTTTTTCCGTGTGTATCTCGAGGGATCATGAACAACTCGCCGCAGAATACCGAGGTGGCCGGGCAACAACACCGTGCCGGCGTTGAGAACAGCGACGAGGAGGAATGGAGTGGTGTCGTGGAATGTGTAATGTTATTACATCGACTCGTGTATCGAAAGAATGATTTTTATTTGCTGAAACAGCCTTCCTCGAGCAGTTTCTTGTTGCCCATTTCGAGTTGTTTTTCGTGGTCAAGGAAATTCTGTGGATTGCACAACGTGTGTTGAATCTTATTATCTGATTCTTAATTATCTTTTTGTTATTATTGTTGTTACTGTTCGTCTGTTAGCAGATTTCTTTTCTTCTGTTCCCTGTTGGTAGATGCGTCTGTTGATTTTTATTTTCCATCTCCCACGCGAGTATTTTCCGAACATGCATCATTATATGTGTATCTTGGGTTACGTTGTTTTCGTTGCGACGCTACATTTAGGATGTAGATTCGTTAGAAGTTTAGTTAAAAGTTGGTTTAATTTATCGGAACATGTGTTTTACTAGTCAAAGTATGTGCATTGCTAGAAGATGATAATAGATGCTCCTTTGTTTCGCGCTTATCGCGAGTTTACCATGGTGTTGCGCTTTTTCTTTTTAGGCTGTGTTGGAGAGATCCAAGTCAGATCGAGTGACACGGGCGGATGAGGACAGACGTCGTCGTACCATCATCGTCGAGAAGAAAAATGGCACATACGGTTTCACGTTACAGGTAACGTAACCGTTTATCCGCTCGTACTTTCTGCAAGCTACATAAAATATAACATCTTTGTGCACTCCTCTTATCAATAATTATACCTTCATTGTACTCTGTAACTATCTTTGTTTCCACAAGTGTTACAGTAATTTCTCCAGAAAGTTCAACTCTTACAAGAATTAAAATTCGTTTTAAATATAAACCTTGTAATCGATTCGCTTGAAATTGTACAGAGTTATGGGATACATTACAAGAGGGAGCAGGAAATCGAGATGGTCACGTACGTTGATTACGTGGAATACGATGGACCAGCGTTCAAAGCAGGAATGCGAGAGGGTGACGTGATACTTTCGATAAACGGCCACGAAATGGACAGAGCGGATCACAAGACATTGGTCAATTTCATAAAGAACTGTGATACCAGGATGCGAATGGTTGTGTCGTTCGAAGACTGTGTAAGAAAGGTAAATATCGAGAAAGTAAATAGCCACTTTCTAAAACTTTAATTTTCTTATAAAAAATAGAATGCACTTTAGCTATTTACTCAAACATGATATTCATTATTGTTTGCCAGGTGGAATTACATATGCGCTATATCGAGTTACAACGTGCTCTTCAATCACGACTCGGTGAATTAGAGAGACTCTGCGAGAGGGAACGGTCTATTCTCATGGGTCGATGGAAAACCCATTCACTGCCAGCACGCAAGAGAACGCCTAACAGTGTCATTACGAGTAACCCCAATCAGCCATCGCCGTCATCGAGTTTCAATTCTTCCACGATTCAATGTTGTCGGCCTGCTACGTCCACGGAACATCTGTTACTTTATAACGTGGTATCCTATATAGAAACATTTTATTATCTATTATATATTATATCCTAGATCGATTTAATCTTTGCAACATCGAAGAAAATAACAAATACTTTTAACTTTTTATAGTTCCCAGATGGACGACCATGTTTAGTTCCACGGAACACCGCTTGTCTAGTAGCAGTAGGGCCTCCCCGTTCGCGAAGCGATCACCATCACTTTCTCTCAAAGATGTCAAGCGAATCAGGAGTAACGGTTTCGTCGAGACATAGCTATCACCAGGCAAACGGGATGAATAGTACGCCAGCCAAGTCGAAATCGCACAAATCGTGTCAACAACAGCAACAACAGCCTAATACCAGCGGAGATCCGCTTCCTCTTCATCCTCCACCACAGAATAGCCTTTGCGTTGCTTGCATCTCCAGCGCCAGTCGTCGCAGGGAACAATCAGATAGCGGTAGTTTGGACGCGTACGACTTAGCAAGTCCTTGCTGTGATCCAAATTGCGTGCCCAGTCGTAGACGTCGTGAGAAACAAAGAAGAGCGAGAAACGAACAGAATCATCATCAGCAACAACAACAACAACAGCAGCAGCAGCAGCAGCAACAGCAGCAGCAACCAGCCCAGCATCATCATGTACAGCGAGAGCAATCGCAGCAAACGCAACAACAGCAACAACATGGTGCGCACAGCTGCTCGCGCACATCAGGACACAGTCTGCATTCTGTTACTAGTAGCGATATCTCGACCGCAGCCGAAAGCGTAGCCTCCTGTTCGACGAGCCTAAGCACGGATACCCTCTACTGGGATCCAAGCGTACATCAACGACCACCACCGTGCCTTCAGTATGCTAAACCAAAGTCCTGGGACAATCTAACTACCAAGGCGTTCGGTGGCTACGGTTTCGGATACGGTTATTTGGATACGGCTACTATAAAAACACATAGCGCAGAGAGGCCTGGGAAAGGCGCTCATGGACGAGCAAAAACGCCTACTGGAACCGTTCAAAGGAGAACGAGTAGCGGTACTACGTATTCGGGTAGTTCTAATAGACACTTTCAGCCAACCAAGTCTACCGAAAGTTTGTTAATACCACCACCATATCAAGGCGAGCTAGACGCGAGTCTGAGTTGTGAATGTCTGGATGGTCCAGCTCCGCGGTGCATGCCGGTGATCCAAGTAGAGAAGCACAATCGACAGGAAGAGGCTGGATATATTATTAGTACGCACACTCAAGTTCGACATCGTCGATCCAGCCATTCGGATGGGAAATTAAGGGCACTAAATAATTCCGAAGTGACGCGTCTGTAAATCATCCTTCTCATTGGAAACTGTATTCTAATAAAAAGATACTCGTATAATTATCGTATCAAATTCTGGACGACGAAACAACGTGTATCTAATGTATATCGTATGTCGAACTTGTTCCCTATTTAAACCTTTGTATTCAGCTTTATATCGCAACAGTTAGTAATTGTATTCTCACCGAACGATAATGGAATGGACCACCGTTTTTGAAACTTTTTCGAACAAATGCGATTGGTTACGGATTTGATTGACTAAACTTATCGTTTGATCAACGAATGGTTTCCTAGCGATGTTTCCGGACAATATGATAAGGGATATCATCGATGTTCATGGCGCTTTTTAAATCTTTTTTAAATTTTTATCGATAGTTGATTCTATGATTGGTTGGAAACAGTTTTAAACTGTGGCAAACGTTAATAGTAATATTATCGTTATCATGAAAAGAATAAATTATTGAAGCATATTATTTCGATATTGTAATTATTCTGTGATTCCTTAAAACTTAGGAGGTAAAAATATATAGAAATTCTTTCATGCAGACAATACCGAACAATTACATCGTTTTTTTATGAAGCTTTTTATTGTAGACCTATTCTTTAATTTATAAATATTAATATTTTAGTTGATCTGCGTTCAAAATTGTAAACTAAGTTGCTTACAAAATTCCTATAACTTCATCTTCATACTGTTGCGCGATCGATTAGGAACCTGGGGAATTTCAGACTGAGTGACTTGTTTGCCGTAGAGTACAAAAGCACTTAGCTCTTGTTTGTGAAATTGAATAACTCGAAACTAACAGTTAATCATATACAAAGCAAGCGATTCATACCTTGTCAGTGTTCTTTTCTATGTCAACAAAAGTAAAAAGATAAATTCGAGAGTAATTATAGTTATTACTGATGAATTATTTTGATATTTAGTTCCTTTTCTTCATTGTCTCGGTTACACTACTGTTCAAATTCATATCTACCGCGCTATACGAACCCACAAACTGAGGCGGTTTTCCCTAGTGAGTATCGAGACCTGTCTATATTATCATGGCATCGAGAGTGAAGCAATTTGCGGAGAGTGAGGAATGTGCTCACGTGTTATTTTGTGACCGCATTGATCATTAGTTTGAGCATAAATGCGCAACATTTCAAGAAACTGGAAATTCAAATTTCAATATAGTTTGTTTACAATTATGAATGGTTAAAAGATAAAATCTATAGATATAATAAATTTTTATTATCTTTGTTTGGTATTTAATTTTACATATACTCAATGATTTCAATATGTTTTGCAATATTTTTTTTATAGGATTTGTAAGTAAATAAAACATTACTATTTAGAAATAGGAATAACTAAAAGATTAAGAATATGATTTAACAAATTTTACAACAGTATATAATTTATCACAGTGAAAGAAAATATGAGCCACAGTTTTATGATGAATATTAACAACTTCATTATAAAATATTAATTTAACTATCTAGACATTAGTAATTTATTTTTTAAAAAATTGTTAATATCTATTGCATAAAATAAATAGGATATATTATTAATAATTTTCACAAATGTTTTTTATCAATTTCATTATTTATTACTATAGAATTATACATTTATTGAATGTTATATAAAATTAATTTACTAAATATATTTTGCATACCTGCTGAATTATCAATACTTTCTTTGATAATATAAAATAATTTTATATAAATTAAATTGTGCGTAGTAAAATTATTTAGGACCTGGACAGCTAAATAATTAACAGTAATTTTTTTATTCATATATCAATCGCCACTTTCGTATAGTGGCCTTCTAATTACTTTTTCGCATATATTACAAATTTTTATCGCGTCTCTCTTCTACCTTTACAAATAACCAAACTGCATACAATCTATCTAATCAACTAGGTTCTATTTATTCATACATATTCCTGACTCGCTCTTACTCGATGAAAATAAGATTGCGCTAATATTATAATAATATTAATAAGATTGTATTATATATATTTTTATACATTATACGTATGTATAAATATACGTATACATATAAACACAGCTCGACACTCGCTTAGGAAAACTGTCCAGAAATTGATTCATGAAAAATTAACATGGAAGACAAGAAAGTTCTCTTTCTTGCAAGACGAATAGAGATGAGTCTCTTATTTTGAAACATTCATAGCATGTTACGCATTTATTCAATTTTTGGACAGTTTCTCATAGATTTCTTTATGCAAGTATCGAAGCCTGGTAATATGATCGTGGTGCAAACCAATCAGATGATAAATAAAGCAATATAGCATCGTACTAACCTATAAAATACGCTCAAAATACTCAGTTTTACATACGCATAACTTTTGAATCGTTAGATTCCTAGAAACTTAAGACTTGTATTTTGGGATTCTACACGTTAAAACTATTACATGAGAAATAAAAAAGGGAATAATTTAAATGTTCGGCAAACTACAGTTAAACCATTTTCAAACTCGATTTTCTCGATAACGAAGCCTAAGATGAAAAATGTTATACTAAATTTTCTTTTATTTTTTTGTGTACAATAATCCCATCCAGTTTTACTACAATTTCTACTCTATCCTGTACAAATAGGTCTCTACACTTGCTAGAGAAAACCGTCCAAAAATTGAGTTGTGAAAAATCAACATGGAATACATGAAAGGTCTCGTTCTGCAAGACAAACAGAAATGAGCAGGGTATCTCTGCCTCGGTCTGAAACATTCACAGCACGTCACGCATGTGCAGAACGAGAACCTTCATGTCTTCCATATTGATTATTCATGACTCAATTTTCGGACAGTTTCTTGTATGTTTACGATATAGGAGTGTCCAGACTTACTTACATGACCCTGGGGTAACCCTGAGTATACGCTGTATAACTAACTTCATTTTATTATTAAACCATGAACCATAACCATGTTGTATAACTTAAAGAATATAAAAAAGAACAAATATATTAATTTATATTCATTTATATTCTCTCATCATATAATATAATATAAGTGCACTATATTAAATACAACGACAGATGTATATTTTCCCAATTTTTGCGTCGAGATAGTAATGCTTACTTCCATTAAAAGGATATAACATTTTTTTTTATTATTAAATAAAATGTTTCTAATAAAATCTGTATTAGTTTATACGATATTTTTTTTATTTTTAATGTTAATTCTCTTACTCTACATACTTGGAGCTGCTTTTTATATTACGGATTTTGAAGACAATACTTGTGATATGACATATATGTTTGAATACCCACAGTACGTGGTATGTAAACAAAATGTATATTTTTAATAGAATACCATAAAGAATACCGTACTAATCTTGTCTGTACTCTTTTTAAACATTATTGTTAAGTAACATTCCTTATAACTTTGACTCGATCATATTTCTCTCATTTCTAATTCTATTGAAATTTAGTAATAATAGTTTGAAAATTATTATTAATAATAATAATAATTTGACATTGTATATAATACATTTATATAATACAAGACATTTATATATATATATTCACACAAATATTAGAGGATCTCTCTGGATAATGAGATACAAGAACAATATCCAAGATATAGATTATATGCATATGGAGAAGGTTTTGTTACCGAGAAGCTTAGAAGGATGTACTTCTCAGGAATACCAGTACTTTTTATACCTGGCAATGCTGGATCTCATGAGCAAGGTTCTTAAAATCTGTTAAAAATTTTGTCTCCGTTTGAATAATTGTTAATACTTCTATTGTTTCTAGTAAGATCCCTTGCTTCTGTCAGTTTGAGGAAAAGCTTAAAAGATAGGACTCCATTTCATTTTGATTATTTTACTGTTTCATTTGGCAATGATTATTCTGCTTTATATGGAGGTATGAATGAAAAAAACAATTTTGTTGAATAGTTAGCTTTATTATTGTCTCCACAGTTTTTCAAATATTTATACTTTATTTAAAAGATTAGAAAAAATAAATGATAATTTATTAATTAATTCAAGGTGTATTAATGGAAGAGACAGTATATGTTTCACACTGTATACAAAAAATATTGAGTTTATACAAAACTAACATAGATAATATTGTGCTCATAGGACATTCAATGGTAAATATAATAATACTACACTTATTTTAGTAAAAATATTAAAATATCTATTTATCTTTTTAGGGAGGTATTATAGCTAAAGGTTCTGTTGTAATGACACCAAATGTAAATGCTAGTGTTGCAAGCATTATTATTGCTTTAGCTACTCCTCATACAGCTACTTTGATATTAGACCATACTTTTGCCAATTATTACCAGAATCTAGAAAAACGCTTAAGTGAAATAAAAGATGCAGGGACAAGTGTAGTATCAATAGGAGGTGGACCACGAGATATACTTATAACTTCAGCTCAAATCCTAGATCCTACAGCAGATATTAATGTTCTTTCTAATACTATGCCAGATGTTTGGAAATCTACAGATCATTTGAGTATTTTGTGGTGTAAACAATTAGTACTGTCTGTTGTACGTTCATTATTTGATTCTGTTAATTATACACAGAAACCACCTAAAATTTTTTCTACAGCTAAAGAAAGAATGCAAGCATTATCATATCACTTTTATCATGTAAGAAAATATTTTAATATACTTTTAATAAATTTTAATGTACTTTTAAACTAACAATTAATTTTACAGCGTGCTTCTGGAAAAAGATTATATTCTTATAAAGAAACAATACAATTTGAACCTAGCAATGAATGGATAGAGAACATTCAAAGGCATTATGTATGGACCAACAAAGACTTGCCTAAAAGAACATCTCCTATCTATCTTATGATTAGATTGAATGGACAACCAAATTATTTAACTATTGATACCATTAATTTAGAATCCAAAGATTGGTTATTTGCATGTACAGCATCCAATATACAAGGACAATCAAGAGTTTGGTAAAGTTATATATTATTGTCTTACAGCAAAGATTACAAAAACTCATCAAACTATTATTATAAGATTCTATTTTTAATTTAGCAATTGGGGTTGGAACCTGACAAACAGAACAAGAATTTTACCAGATCCTTTACATCGCTTAAGAAAAACTGTTGACTTAAATTTGCAAGAGATAAAATACCCTGATGTAACACATATTATAATAAGAATTACACCGAACAGTTTAGAAAACTATATTACTATAAACGTTGATTTATATCCTTACAATACAAGACTTGTACCTATTAGGAGTACTTTACCTCTACTGAAAAATTTATTTATGATACCTCAAACCAAAAAGTCTGATCTTGGACATGTTAGATACTATGCCAATTTTGATAACGCCATGGATGTTGTAGCTGTTGAACTTAAAGCATTTGAATGTACAGATCCAAAACATCATGCAATAGTTGAATTACTAGAACCATGGGGTATTTTAGTTACACAAATTCAATTTTTTACGGTCGTGTGAGTATAACTAAAGTAAATTTGCTTTTATTTTTTAAATATTTTATGACAAACAATTTTAATATTTTAGGGATAATGGGCCGAAATCGATGAAAGTCCAGACTGGATATAAATACTCCAACGTTTTTCCGAAGTTAAGGATAACTCTAGATCCTGCATGTTCTTACATAATTAATATTGAAGAAGGTGGAATTATAGATCGAATATCTTGTATCGTGAGGGATCGCTGGTACCTGTTGTATACAACGATTATTAGTTTACTTCTATTGTTTTTATCTACAAGAATTAATCATGGTCTTGAACAAACTCCAATAATAGTAATTACAATATACCTCTCATATTGTTATAACTTAATGTTTGAATGTTTAGTTGCTTTAGCAATTGTTTGCATATTTACCATTGGACTATGCTGTTCCATTATATTTCTTGGTTCAGTAGCTCATAGTATTGCTGTGAGGTAAGAAACTTTAAGTACATTAATGCATATGTTAATATTACATAAAATCTTTTTGAATAAATCTATTAATTTTCCAGATTTCTAGCTCGCGCAATAGCCTTTTCAACAACATGGTCAGATTGGCTGCTTGGTGGATTGAGTCAGTTACCTTTTATTACTGCAATTCTTGTCTTATCTTTAATCCCGGTAACTTGTGGGGGTTTAGCTATGCTAATTTCAGTTTTTCTTTATTTTTTAAATTTGACAAAAATCTATGAAGATTATTTAGAAGAACTATTAATGGCTTCATTACAACATTTTAATTGGATACGACGATTCAGAAATACGAAAAATAATTCAGGAGAACATGATGATACAAGACAAAAAATATTCAATCATCTTATTCTCTTCATACTTTGGTGTTTTACTGCTATTCCAGCTGTACCATCTGTACTTGTATGGGCAAAAAATTTCAGGTTTGCAATTTAGTATTTTGGTGTATAAATTTAATCAATCAATCATCTATCATTAATTTCTGTAAACTTGTTCTAGTTATGATATGAGACTTTCTTCCGAAGATCCTTTGTTACTTCAAAGTTGGATAGTTTTAGTAACATGCAGTACAATGGGATGGGTGCAACTTCCTTCCAATAATTATAAAAATCGATCTCAAATACTATCCAGTATATTATGTTTCTTAGGTTGGGTTGTACTTTTAATGGGAGCAGCACCTCATCCAGCTTTTTATCAATATTATATACCACCTATTGTAGCTGGAGCTATTGCTATTATTGCATTAAATGTAATTTTTCTTTAAATTTTTTTTTATTCAACTAATACCGCTTATTTGAAAAAGAAACAACATACATCAATTTCATATGCGTATAAATGTGATATATTATATTTGTCCATAAAAATATTTATTTTTAGAGAATGTATAATATAATATACTTAACAGAATGAAATTTAAGATAGTGTGAAATATATTATTGTAATATATATTATATATTAATATAAGTAAACACAATTAAAAATACCACAAAATTTTTTATTTAACTATGTAAATAATTGGGAAATATTAAAATATTTAATTGTACGTCAAACAATAAATTTATTATTTATCAGAAAAACATATACAGTTTTAACACTCTTATATGACCTATATTACTTAACAACCCATTTGAAGGTATTGTGTGTGCTATTTTCAATATTTCATATATAAATAAACAAATTCATTAACTAAAAGAAATATTTCTCAAAAATTTTGATTTGTCAATCTTATTTAATTAATCAATGATTGCTCATGTATAAACTAAATACATTCTATTAATATAAAAAAGAATTAAGTTCAATTTCATATAAATATATGATGTAGTTACTGTTGACAAGGCAATGATATGCACATTTACATAAAATAACAAGACCCAAAAATAATCATAATATAGATGTAATTATTTATCATAAAAATATGGTGATAACCTAACTTTACATATTAATAATATAATGCCCATTCATTTTCTTGCAAGAATGTATCTACTACTTCCTTCATTGCTAAGTTAGGGATTAATTGATCCTGAGTTAAACGAACTCTAGTAACTGGGTCAAAATGTCCCACCCTTTGTAAGTGTTCTTCAATGTCTTTACGTTCATATGTAATTCCACTTGGCGTTATTACAGGTTCTTGCAAAATTTCAAAACTAATTTTGCCACATAAATAATCAGGTACTTCTCGTTTCTGCTCCATATATTTATAAAAATTGCAAATAATATATAATTACTTTAATTTACACATAACTGAACATGATTAAAAAATATAAACTCACCCTTCTTCTTTCATCTACTTTTGCAAATAGGTCATTAAGGTGAGCCATATACATATCTCTTTTTTCTTCTACCTCTTCTTTCTTTTTTGTTAATTCAATAGACAAAGCTTCCCCTTCACTTTTACCATCTGCATCTTTAGCTGCTTCTTGCTCCTTTAAAGCTGCTAAACTTCGTTCAGCATCTTCTACTATCAATTGATTGAGATATGATTGTAATTCAATATCTTGTGCAATTCTCTGTTCTTCTCTCAATTGGAAACAACGTTTTCGCGCTTGCCTTAAAATGCTGGTCATATCATCTCCATAATTTAGCTTTTGCTCCTTGGCCAAATCCACAGCTATGTTGTAGTAGTTGTTTTAGATGTGTAACCATGTGAAGGACAAGTTTCACATTGCCGTAAAAACCATGAATACCATAAAAAAGAATATCCATGAAATACTTCTGTATAATTATGCTCTGATATATATACATAATATATTATAATACTAAAAATATAGTATAGCGTAACTTCTTTAAAGATACATAAATGCATAAATATGTAAATACACGAATGAGTATATTGCCAAACTATATTAGAGAGCAAATAAGATTCTTTTCATTAAAAGATATTCTGCAAAATGCAAATATGTAATATTCATTTTTGATGAATTATGAAATTGATAAAATGGTTAAATCATAAACGTTAGTCAATCTCGAGATATTATTCATGTAATTTATAATTATTTTATATAGACTATGAAATTATCACGGAATATTTACCTACAGTGAAATCTTTGCAAGAAACATATGAGAAGAAAAAGCCAGTGAAATTCCTAAGTAAAAATATAGGTACGTACCTCTCTGTAAATGTTTAACAGCTTCATCAAAGAGTTCCATTTGAAGAAGAGCTAGACCCAAGAAAAAATGACCCTTCACCAGACATGGATCGATATCGAGAGCACGTCTGCAGTCTAGACAGGACGATTCCCATCGTTTCAATTTCAGGTTACACAGCGCTCGGTTCGTAAAGTATAGTGCTTGGGTTGGATTTTTAATCTGCAGCAATGAGATGCAATGTCGTAACTTGCCTGCATAGATTCATAGTGGCACTCACAATTGCTTTGGTGTAGCAGTGCGCAGCGTCCTCGTATTTGTGAAGATTGAAAAGACGATTTCCTTCTTCCTTTAATTCTTTGTCAGAAAGGTTGGCGGTTGTATACATCTTACTCATCTTGGCAACAAATCTTGTGCCTTATTGAACACTCTTCTACATATGAATTCTCGTCAAATTATTCACGTAATATTTCTTACAGGAAAAATTAGTCGAATTGTCAACAAAGTAATATTCTATAACCTTAACCTTAACCAAATACGTGCTCCTCCATCTTCCTGGAGAACTTGTCAATCATCGACTAAAGTGTGACAAACAAGAATGTAAACAAAACTGAAGAAGCTACTTTCTAACATAAAGCTGAGTTTTCAAGGAACGTTTAGGTATGAAAATATTTTAATACAATTTTTTTTTATAGAATATTCCTTTTTTCTGTATATCTTCTTTATTTACCTTTTTCTCAAGTCTAATTTGTACTTTTCGTTCCATTTTTCTCATAATTTTGGAAAATGAAATTTAAATATGTATGCATATAATACATCACAATTTGTTACATGTATTTTTGCAGTTTATTTGTTATTTATATCGATTTTATTATAATCCTTATGTTATAATCCTAATGTTATAATCCTTAGTTACAGAATTTAAACAACTTATATGATTAATTCAAAGCTGTATATACATAACATAATAATAGAATGTTTAATGAAATCAATAAATTTTATTTTTCTTAGATTATCTTTTATTTAGCTTATATAGTGTGAATTACTTCTATGTAATTTTGATTAATTTACTCTATATAAGATAAAATAAATATTTTATACTTCTTATATTTAAAAAATGTATCTAAAACATTAAATTTTATTTTGATTTGTTCATTTTCTAAGATAATTATTATTTTAAATCGCTCCAACCTATGAAATTAATTGACCACATGTATACATTTTAATCATTTTGTGTAATGCTATGCATCACCGATTTTGGATATGCTGTATACACAAATAGGTTTGTTCGTTGCAGAATGTATTTCATGGTTCACAACAATCCCCATTTTGTGTTTGAAAAATTCTATTATCTTTTTTGCAATTTGTTTATTATTTTCAGATACTTCTGGATGCTCTAAATAATCATTTACCTGGGAGAACAATAAACAGTTATAGTAACAAACTATTTATGAGCAAATAATAAAAATTACCTTCATCCATCTGCAATCAGAAATCTCTTTTTCACATTTTTTAATATTGATATCAATAGGTGATAAGTAAGCAATCATGTATATGTCAGAACAGCCAAAGGCGTAATCATGAACGTGTCTGAAACCTATTATGCATCTAAAAGAAGTTTGAACACCAGTCTCTTCTAAAACTTCTCTTTTTACAGCTTCTTCTAAATCTTCTCCTACAATAAAAAAAAAAACTGATACAAAATTATTATATTATATTATATATTATATTAAAACCATGAAGTACATATATAAATTCATTGATTCTACTGTGATAACAGAAAGATTCTTAGCTATACTGTACTAATTTACTAGTTTATAAAAAATTTGTATACCTGGTTCCACATAACCACCTGGTAATTTCCAAATAGGTGGGCCATTTGCATATTTCTCTTTGATAACTAAAATTTCTTTAGTTTCCTCATTATAGACAAATCCTCCGACTCCTAAATTGGTGTGTGCATAATGTGGAACGTTGCATTCTTCATCTGTAACTAACCATCGATAAAGCATAACATATTCTTGTTTTGCATGATGAAATTTGAATCCTTCTTTCACAAGTAACGGTATCCATTCTGATTGTGGTAAATGTACACGGAACCATATTGTGCGTTTTTTATTTTCCTTCCATTTTTGTAAAGATGCTACAAAAATTATAATAAGCAAATATTAATTTCTAAAAAACTTTTTGTTAAAGTTTCTCAATTTTGATAAAATAAGTAATAATTTATAAATATATTTAAGAATTATTATCATTTTATGTTATAAACCTGTAAGACGACGAGCGAACACTTCAGATGTACAAAATTCGTCATTTGAGTCAATAGTTACGCCATTATAGTGATCATTACATCCATTAAAACACTTTGAAGCCATAATTACAGAAGGATTGATGCAATGTATTTTACAACGCAATATAGGATAAAAAACAATACGATATTTCGCTAAATATTGTTGTTTTAGCACCGTGGAAACGTAACGGAGTTTTGAAATTGCAATACTGTACATTGGAACATCTACGAATCTGTTTTGAAAAATTTGTCAATAAAATGTTTTATTATCATATCTTATAAAGATTCATAAATATTGTCGGAAAAAGTTTTACGTAACATGATCGAAGTTTTTATTTTGATACGTACAATCTTAATATTAAAATAGTCAAACATCCTAACCTAATACTATTTTTTATCTATTTATTTCGCATCGTCTGCAGACCTTACACTTTCAAGATAAAAAATTTTGCAATAGAATGTTATATAATTCATAGCTAAATATTTTTTTCTCATATATGCGTTATACGTAATTATTATATTTTATGCATACATTTTCTATTTGTTATTTAATTACAATGAAATATGTAAATTGTAATCGATATTACAATTAACATAAATCTTATATGTATAAAATACTTATAGCAGTTTGGTATGAAAAATTATAGGATCTATAATGTATTTGATGTTTTTATTCAATTTATTTACAATATTACGCGATAATCAAAACAAAACAATTACAAACAAAAAATAACAAACTATAAGTTTAACAAATAAAAATTTAATTCAGTAACATTAAACAGTGATAACAATATAATACGAAGACAAATAAAATTTAAATATATCAGAGAGTACAATCTCGTTTTTTGTTCCAAAACAATTCCATATCCTCATAAACTTTGGGAGCAGGAGAATTATAATGAAGAGCCTCGCAAATACGGCAATAATGTCGTGACATACTGCCAAAATAACCATGTTCGTTGATTACTTTGTAATATTTACGCCACTCATGGAACTCGAAATATTTATCATCGTATTTATTAAGATAGCGAATATAATCTGCTAAAGCTCTCGGATTAACAAAATCACTAACGTGAATGAACGAATGTGGTGGTAATAATTTCTCGCAATCTTTCTTTGGTGCACCCATTATTACTGGTATTGCTAATTTGTGATAACCATGCCAGAATACTTTCTCTGTTAAGTATTCTCTACAATTTGAATTTTCAAAAGCTAAATAAAACTTGTAGGGATTTAAAACCGAACAATCTTTATCGAAATGACCCGGACATGCGGTCGTATTACCATTTAAACATTTTCCATATATATCAAGATCATTACCGAGAATTACTTTCAATTCGTTAATATATTTCCATCGATCATTAGTGCCTCCGCAATTACTACCCATCACAGTGACCAGCTTAGTTTTTGATTTTTGTATCAGATCCTTCGAAAAATTTATATTTGGTGAATTTATAAACGAAGTAGAAATCGTTCTTCCGTAAGGTACTGGTACATCGCTATTCATTCGATATGTCATCGACCAGTTAAATAAACCATTATATTTAGACAATTGTTGATTTCCATAGATAAAAGTGTGTATTGGCGATTCATCAGTCAAAAAGATCCACCTCTGATTCCATCGTGTTCTGATTGGCAATTCCAATACATTTTGTGTCAAATGCAAATGAAACACAACTGCATCTGCTATATTTAAATCTTTGGATTGGTAACTTAGTACACATTTTACTGTACAATTTTCCCAAGGTGAAAACCTAAAATGGAAGTATATTTCAATTCAAAGTTAAATAAAATTATAGTTTGAAGTATACCACACAGTACTAATATTATTACAGTAATACTCGTTTAAATTTCATTTCAATACAATTGTTTTACCCACATTTCAGTAACTCATATCTTTATATCATAAACTTAATATAGTCTGAATTTATTAAACCGATTGTCAAAGGCAGTGAATAGATATAGGAAGGATAGACGAGAAAGACAGTATATCAAGCAACAACGATCGAACACTTTTAAATGACATACTATACTCTTGCTCTTGCTTTGATTTTGCGGTGACCTTGAAACGTTCTTTAAAGATCCTATTACAATTTTCAAATGGGAATCTACATTTTTTATTACATATATCTGATATCGATATGTTTTTAAAATGCTACAAACTTATTTATGTCTTTTGCATTATCCGCTATCAAAATATGAAATTTTTAATTCAGCATGCTGCATGCCGTCGACATTAGCGTCATCCGATATATATCACGAGGATACATAAAGTTGTTTTTCATAATGCCACCATTGGTATAAATTTCCAAAATAGTCAGTCAATAATACCCTTTTAGTTTCTTGTATCGCTTTATCCAATTTAAAAGTTCGTATTTCGATAGCAGATGGTGCGAGACACAAGTTTGTAATGTATGGAAAATGTCTCAATGCCAAGTATATGTAATAAAAAATGCAGATACCTACTTGAAAATTTTAATATGACCTTCATAGGATTGACTTTGAAAAATGTAATATAATCTTCATATGTTTTAACGTTATCGCATGGTCAAATAGACAAGGATATGTCCTCCTTGATATCATACAAGTTTTGTCTGAAACACTTTTTCGTGTCATTCACATTTTTCGAGATGTCTGAACGTTTCCAGATAGGAGATGAATGAACGAAATGAATGAATGACTTAATAACAAGACAACTCAGATTAGTTTTAACAGAAATTCGTTTTATATCCTGGAAATTATTGATAATTCTGTGACTAATCTTTTAATTAATAATATTGTTATCTATAAAACTTATTTATATCACTATATTTGTATTGATAAGATAGAAATGATAGAAATTGAGAAGATACAATGAAAATTAATAGAAGTTGATATTATTATAATTGGATCACTCATCGTAACATACGCGACATCCCTTGAGAGCGTCAGGGCTCGACCGTTGTTTCTTGACGCACTATGTATATCTTCCTAGTTCGCCTTCGTTATATCTGTCATTTGTTCTTATCGAGAAATTGAAAAGTATTGCAAAAATATCGCAACCTGTTCAGCAAGAATTACACGGGGTATCTCATCTGATATTGCCACTTTGATTTATGTTATTATTATTATTCGTAACGAAAAATATTTCAGGTAAAAATTGTATGGCTTCAAGGGGGACATATTCTGATGTTATTAGTTTTTCTTTAGGTGGTCGTGTAAAGGTCATGTGAACATCTGAAAAAATTTAGTTTTTTTAAACAAAATCATATCTTTTTTTAATACATTAATTAATGCAGATCGAGATACTCTACAAAAAATTATTAACCTATTTATGTCGAAAAGTTACTAGTTTAATAGGTATTTCAACTTTTATTTTGTAAACCTTATTGTGTGAAAGACACGGAAAGACATAAAGCAACACTTTCGTATTTGTTTTCCTTATCTTCCGTACGAAAGCTTTTACAATTAACTTTTACTTTAACAATAACTTTTCGACATACAGGGATCAATACTTTTTTACGGAGAATATCGAGGTGCATTGATTAATGTATCTCCTTCGCAACCATTCTACTTTTATCTAAAGCATTTTTGGTTACGGATAATAATAGTGATATAAATCAACATATCAGGTGAGACAACCTGAATAATGCAAAGATCTGATTTATTGTAATTTCAGCAAGCATTACTGTAAATTAACAAGTGTATATTTATATCTCATAAAAAACAAGCTTTTAATATAATTTTATTAACTTTTTATTCGTAAAACGTCTGATATGCCTACGTTCCAAAAACATTCCGTGCTTCCAAATTAAGATCAAATACGGTTCCCGTCTCTTATTTATTATCGGTGGTGTCAAACTTCCTTCAGAAGACAAGAGCCATTTTCCAAGTACAGACGTCGTTTCAATCTGATACAGATAAAGGCGCAAATTAGTAACTATAAGGGTTATTCACTTAATTCGGAACCCGCGCTTGCGAGAACATGAGAAAATGGCAACAGTGTAACATACGCTTCCTACTACAATCGAATGTCACTCGCCATCTATGAACTGTTGCTAGAAGTATAATTAGGTGGGAATATGAAGTGGTTTAGTTATCGTCGAAGCATTTTAAATTTAACGTCACAATAAGGAGAAAGCGATCGCTGAGAAAGCGAATCTCGTGTTTTCGCTCGACGATTTCATGTCCTTGCGCGTTCCTAAACCATCCAAGCAAGCAAGTGCACCCGGTTTTGTTCCCAGATGTAATCTAATTTTTTCTTTAAATAATTGATATCTTGGATTATGCTTACTTGAAATGTAATTACAATATAATCTTTCTTATTTAAAATTGAAATTGTTGTAAAGAAAGCAATCTCAGAATGTTATGTCTGAACGAACATAGATACCGCCCCCTATGCAGTTCACTGAACTATTTATCTTTCAAGGGTATAATCATGTTCGATATTATTTTATTGATTAGAATCTCAACAATCTAACTAAAAACAACTTTATAAAAAAAATATGAGAACTATTTTTTATTTTGACGATTTATAAATGATTGTGTCATAAACAAGTAGTCTTTGCTGAGTAGTCCGAACTCAAGCACTGCAATACAAGAATTAAATTAATTTCTATTTTTTTAAACTAGAATTCTGTGAGGTATCTCGTATCTCAATTGCTCCGTTCAATTTTTATTTTTACATTCGATGTATTCACAGCAGAATGACCCAAAATCAGGTAATAACGGTCAATTTGTAAAAAATGATCGTGAATAACTTTTGGAGTATGACGTAGAAGAAAATGTTTAATACGTTGAAAATAAACATTACCAAACAATGTGGAAAAATAGCCGCGATGTTTGTGAAAATGTGAACAATTTCATTGTAATTCGCTAATAATCCTGGCAGTTGAGTATATTTTTAAATAAAACAAATTACATTGTAATTATATTGTAATTTTTTCAAATTAATTTCAAATAAATTCAATTTCAGGTAAACATAATCCAAGATTTCAGTTATTTAAAGAAAAAGTTAAGTTACATGTGGGAACAGAACCGGGTGCACTAGCTTGCTTGGATGGTTTAGGAGCGCGCAGGAACACGAAAACACGAGATTCGCTTTCTCTGCGATCGTCTTCTTATTATGACGTCAAATTTAAAGTATTTCAACGACATTAATCCACTTCATGTTCTCACCTAATTATACTTCTAGCAACAGCTCATAGATGGCGAGTGATATTTGATTGTAGTAGTAAGTGTATATATTACACTGTTGCCATTTCTTATGTTCTCGCAAGCGCGGGTTCCGAATTAAGTGGATAACCCTGTACATGTAAGTCCTAATAGAGACTCTATGAAACTTACTTATACTACTAACGTGTTTTACTCAATAGTACAGGAAATATATATAAACTTTTTCATTTTTATAATAGCACAATCAAAAGAAAAAGGATTATAGATTAATCTTAATAAAATCAAATACAGATGTACCTGTTCATTTCTTAGTAATTCTTCTTTTATTTGTTGTCGATGTTTCATTTGTTTCACAACCACTTTATTAACTCTTCTGAGGATACTTGGAAGAGTACCAAAAATTGCACAAAAAATTATGGAACCAACGCATAGAAATAATATTAGTTTCGCGTATCGTGAAATCCCACGCATCGTACTTCCAAATTTTTCGATAGAGCGTGGCAAATATTAGTTGTGGCATATCGATCTGCTATCATTATCACTTATCTTATCACAGTTTTTCCATCTGACATCTGTTTTTCGATTTTTATGTCACGAATTGCTTAAACTAAACAAAATTGATAGTTAATAAGATACACTGTTCGAGCGCTCCTATAATAACACTGAAACGATATGAATCTTTGTTAGTATAAAAACTAATAACATGTAACAAGATGTAGAATAAAAAATGTTTAGAAGAAAGAAACAGGTCTGACCAACAGTCGAGGCTACCTTAGACGTGTGTTGCAAGCAATCGTTGATCTCGATTGTCTTGGTTAACCAAGTGTAACGATTCGAGGTGTAGTAAGTTGCGAACGTTATCCCCAGCAGTGATAGAACATCACATCCCTTGCTATTGTTTTAAGAAATATATAAATTTATTAGAAGAAATATTAATACCAAATAAATTAGATCTTAATCGTTTATATTTGTTTAAGATTTATTATTAGGCAAGTTTATTGGTTTAATGTTATGCTATTTTGTACACAAGTGTGAAAAGTACATACTTACATACATACGTATATTATATCTGTTTGGATTTCAAATTTCGCGGTTATTATTCAATTTATTAGTATTCGTAATAAAAATGTAATCTACTTATTTATTAAATGTTTCGATTGCAAATGTATGTCAATATGTTTCCGTAATTGTAATTAATTGTTAATACATACTGTATGATTACTAAATGGTCAAATTTATATTTTATTAAAGAATTATTTAAAAATAATTTTAATTGTATAATAAAAAAAGTATATATCTGGCAAGAAAATATATAGTATTTAATAATAGTAATATATAAATCATGATAAATTTTATATATACGTACTACAAAATATGCTAGGTCAATTATAATTCTAATTAACAATACCTTTTCAAATCGAAAAATTTCGATATCTTAATCTTAAAATTACTTACATGTACATGTAACAGTTTCAAACTTTTGTCTATACAATTAGTTCTTACATTTTAATTCAAGTAAGTTGACTCCCTAATTGAAATATTTAATATATAACACAATTAACTTGAATTTTTTAAAATATATATTTTTATTTTCTGTTAATTAAAGTTATATTTTAACTATACTTAACCAATATACATTTTTAAATAATTACTTATGTCATAGTTAACCGATACGCAATTGTTCTTTAATTATGCACGAATAATGCATGCATAAACATATTTTTTACACAGATACAACTAGTTTCTGTCTTTACTGTAGCAGTAATGATTATATATATTGCTAATTATATGTAAATATTATTACCTATTGATATCTCATTTATTCTGTCGTACTTCGAGGGACGATATAAATACTAGGATAATTTATTTTAATTATTAAGAGGTTGAAAAATATACTTTTATTGCAGCGAATAAAATGTTAGAAATGAATGAACCTTCTTTACTTGCATGTGATCTATGGTTGGATATCACTATGGATATCACTATGCGCTATAATACAAGAAAGTTATCAACAGAACCATTTCCGTTTCCGCTCTTAGATTCGGAAAAGTAGACATAAGTAATTTCCATGTGTACAAGATGGTAACTACTCGTAAAAGTATTAAAAAACATATAGAATTACCGAAAGTTGGAAGTGCACAGAACACGAAAGTTAACAGCCACATAAAGAATAAGAAATCACGAAATGAGAAAAATTTAAAAATGATCAATGATAGAACATTGAAACGCACATTAAAATCTTCTGAAAAAAGTAATGTACAAAATAAGACAAAAATTAATTCATATACAAAAGCAATTTCTGAGATTACAGAATCGCGGAAGCGAAAAAGAGAAGATAGGATTAGTGAAAAAGAAAATACAGATTGCTTAAATTTGTGTGATTTGTCAAAAGAACATATATCACAATGCATTAGCGTGATCAATCATTTGACTGAAGAACAATTGAAGAATAACAATGCATTGTTTGATGACGAGAGCCAATCAATATTTATGCAGATAACATGTATTAGAGTACCTAAAACTCCAAGAAGATGTATCAGAATGTAAGTTTACGTTTATACATTAATTATATGTATCTTTTCAAATAAATAAAAAATTACTTTTATATATTAATATTATGTGATTTAATGCATAATAATAATATATAGTCACAAATGATTATATATATATATATATATATATATATATATATATATAGTAGATCCCCTTATGAGGAACCATGATTATAAAGTCACGAATGATGTTCATTTTTTTTAATAATCAGTATGATTAATTTTACTAAAACACTATTTATCACTCAATTAATTTTGTAGATTATTACCATATTCAATAGTGTCATCAAATGACGAAATTGCACTTTTTGTTGGTGATCTTCAAAGAGGTAGACGAAAGGATTATGAACCAACGATAGAATATTATGAAGACTTGTTACGTAAACACAATTGTACAAGAATAAAGACTATAATACCAATGAATCAAGTAAAAACTGAATATGATCAGTATGAATTAAAAAGGAAGCTTGTTGGTAGCTATGATCATTTTCTTGTAGATGGAAAAATAGCTGGTCATTTATCTCATTTATTGGGAAGAGAATTTTATAAGAAAAGAAAATTGCCAACATCCATCCGAATGCATAGCAAAGATTTAAAACACGAAATAGATTATGCTTTAAGGAAAACTGTTATGCAGATACATTCTTATGGTGATACTCATATAATTCAAATTGGACACACCTCTATGAAAAAAGAAGAAGTTATAGAAAATATATTAGCAACGTGCAGTTATTTATCTAAAAACTACCCAGGGGGTTGGGCTAATATTCGTTCTATTCGTATTAAAACATCTTCTAGCCTTGGCCTCCCTATATATACAACATTGAGTAAGTTTTGATTAATTACATTTAATTCTCATTTTTATAGGAAAATTCTTATAAAAATTATATTTTTATATAAACTTAATATAATATTTTATATAAACAATATGCTGTTCCAAAGAACATATAATAGATTTACAATCTGACTATGATAAATTATTATTGTATGTATGTTTAATATGTTTCTTATTTGTTTTTAGAAAATAAATGCTTGGTTAGAGTGCCAATAGTGCAGCCTAAGAGACCAAAAGCATATCGTAATGTATCAGGAGAACTTAGTACTGCACCTGGTATTGTTCGTGTAACTGTTACTCCTGAAGGAAACATTATTACTGTTAAAAAGAAAAGAAAGATTCTTTCTCTAAAGAGAAATTAACAAAACAAATAAAAAAGTGTAATTATTTTTTATTACTTTATTAAATCTAGTAAACAAGGTTAAAAAATTATCCCTCTACTTATTATTACATTAAGTACTTTGTTATATTAAAAATGTTCAATTATTGCATTTTAAATTTGACATACCTAATTACATATATATTATATTTTACTTAAATGTTAGTTTTCTTCATTTAGTTACACATGAAAAGAAGAAAAACGATATATGATACCAATAATTAATATAAAATAGTCTGATCTTTCTTAGAAATACTCTGGTACCCATTTGCTGGATTTGCTACTACTCCTGAATGTCCCATTGTTGAAATACCATTGGTATTTTGCATGTACTTATATGTGTTTACAGTATTTGTAACAACTTCTATTTCTTGAAAGTTTTGGAGTCGTTGAATATCTTCATCTTTTCTCAACCTAGTATTGGGCAGTTTTCTTAATTTTACAATTTGGTTGGGTTCAACATTTAATTCCTGGCAACATATCCAAATTAATGCTTGATATGTCAAATCACTTTGTGGTAACTCAATTTCTATAAAATCTGGGTCAGGGGCATCAGCAATACGAATCTTTAATACTAATTCTAAAAAAAGGATAGATTTAATGTCCTGTTTCATTATCTTGAGTTATTAATATTCATATATGTATAAACATTAAAATTACAAAAAATAAAATTATTACAAATTTCTTACCATCTTGGTATAAACCATTGTTTCTTACTCTAGGAATTCCTGAATCTATAGTTCCATGTACATAATCACTTTTTACATATTTAGGCATAACATTGTGTACTACTGATTCATTTAGGACTCTTTGAGAATCAGTTGGCATAGCTAAAGGCATATCTAGAAGTTGCAAAATCTGTGGATTGATGCACAAAAATGCTGGAGTTTCTCCAATTTCGGATCTTATATTTTTATCTGCACCATTTTTTAAAAGCAAGGCAGCTACATCTAAGTATCCCTTTTTACATGCCCAATGTAAAGGAGTCCTTAAAGGAAAAATACTAATTATGTCATTATTTTCATATTTTTGACACAAGGCCATTCAGTTTCATTACATGTATACAAGGAAAGATATTGTATGTTTTTACTCTTATTATACATTTTTGCTATTAGTTATTAGAAAAAAATATAAGAATTGCATATAATAAATTAAAAAAGAAATACCATCCATTAACAGAGTGTCGTGCATTAACATCGACACCTAAATTAAGTAATTCTTGAACAACGTCTGTATCACCAACACAGGCTGCTTTCCTCAACCGCTCCTCTAATATTCTTTTATTTTCCATGTTATCATAACTTCTAAATAAGTCTACGGATTTCACATTTTTTTCCATTTCGAGTTTATCTAGGACATTTTGAAATGTACAAATACAAAGAATGGCGTTACTTAATACAAGTGTTTGAGAGATTCAAACTCAGTCGCTATCTAAGCGCCACGAGTGGTAGCTTAGAAGAATCTTACAGGAACATCAGATAAATTGAACATTACAAATTTTAAAACTTTTAAATTAAAAAATACTGAAGTATATTTGAGATTTTTCATTCGTAACAAACAGATTTATTTAAAAAAAAGATATGAACTCATAAATAATTAGTCATATCAGTTTTATCTGAATATAATTAATATGAAAATTTTTGTAAAAAGTTTGATAGGAATAATTTTTTACTCTGAAACTATTTAGATACATTTTTGCTTAACAGTTTAATATATATCATTAAAAATGTTATAATTTCTTGCAAGTTTTTGTCAAATTGGTAAACTTTTTAAAATATATCCAATTATTTATTTGATTTTATTTTGATAGATGATATCTCAAATTAAGTATTAATTTAATGTTTTTAATCTTTTACTGAATAAAATAGTATTGTATAATATAATAATTGTACTACTATGTATAATAAAAATTTATTTCAATTAACTGTTGTTGTTTAAATATTGGGAAATTTTAGATTATAAATTTACAATTTACGCTGATTAAAATTTAATACATTTATATTTAAACATTTATCAGAATAATATACCAGGAAATCAATTCCGGTTGAATCTTACGCCATCTGGAACCAGATATTGTATCAAAATAATTATTCCTAGCTAACATCTACTTAGCCTATCGCCATTTTAGAATAAGAATTTGTTTTAAGAGCAATTGACATTCGCCAGCTTCGTTGTTATTTATATTATTACTTCTTCAAAATAAAATTACGTTTTAAGTAACTGAAAAATGGGCGAAGATTATAATGGAGGTAAATATCTTAAAGGTCTCTTTAGAGACCTTTGTCAAGTATACTGTGCTTTTTCGTCATTGTTCCCGCGTTACAGTCAGGTAAATAAGTCGAGTGAGTGATCGTAATGGCCGGAGAAATACTCCCAAGAAGAGTCAACATATCTTGAAACAATTTTCTTCAATATTTCTTTCTTAAAAAATCTCAAACTATTTAACGTTTACTTAATTTCAGTGTGAATAAAATAGCGTTTAAATATTTTTTGCAAGATCTTGTGAGTTTATCGGTAACCTGAAAATAAGCATCTACGAAGATCATTCTTATGGGTACATTTTTCATTATACGTAGTATTACGTCACATTAATAATTATACATTATTTCATCAACTTTCTTCAAAATTTCTATTATATATTTTTCATATATTATGAATTATTAATTATACATTTTAGGATTGTAATTTTAATCATTCAAATGTAGGTAATGACTAAGTACATATAACATATACATATATGTATATTACAAGTTAAATACACAAATAGTAGTTGGTACTTATTGATATATGTGTGAAATTGTATGGAAGTTTAACGTATATCAAAATTATAAAATTTTAAATATAATAATTTTAAAAAATATATTAAAGACCATTAGGAGAAATTCATATGTTATACATTAATCATCATATGAATAGCTTTTTTATTATTAATAACAATATGAAATTATGTTTATTTATATGTATATTTATATATTTATGTATTGATAGATCGAGACCGTCAGGACCGTGAGAAAGATAGGGATAGGGATAGAGATCGTGATAGGAGACATAGATCTCGTAGTAGAGATCGTAGAAAACGTTCTCGTTCACGTTCTAAAGATAGAAGAGATAGGAAAAGAAGTAGCTCTCCTAAGAAAAGCCGCAGTTCTAGAAGAAGGAAGCCATCTCTTTATTGGGATGTACCACCACCTGGATTTGAACATATTACTCCTTTGCAGGTAATATATTGAATTTTATTAAATTATTTATCAAAATAAATTAGTTTTTTTCTGGAGATTTATTTAATTTTAATTTGGATTATAACAGTATAAAGCTATGCAAGCTGCAGGACAAATACCTGCAAACATTGTGGCAGATACACCACAAGCAGCTGTGCCAGTTGTTGGTAGTACAATAACTCGCCAAGCAAGGAGACTGTATGTAGGAAACATTCCATTTGGCGTGACTGAAGAAGAAATGATGGAGTTCTTTAATCAACAAATGCATCTATCTGGTCTTGCTCAAGCTGCTGGAAATCCAGTATTAGCATGTCAGATCAATTTAGATAAAAACTTTGCTTTCTTAGAGGTACAACAAAGTTTATTTGAAAATAAGGCTTTGCAATTTATAGTTTTTATAGTTTCATGACAAAATATTTACGAAATTTTTTTTTAGTTTCGTTCGATAGATGAAACAACACAAGCTATGGCATTTGATGGTATCAACTTCAAAGGACAAAGTTTGAAAATAAGAAGACCACATGATTATCAACCAATGCCAGGAATGACTGATAATCCAAGTATGAACGTGCCAGGTACGGTTCCCGGTATGTTTTATACATACTCTTTATATTTCTATGTATGTTTAAAAATTTGCTTTTAATATTATGTAAAATACAATGTAATATTTGATTTTTAGATTCTCCTCACAAGATCTTCATTGGTGGTTTACCCAATTACTTGAATGAGGAACAGGTATGCAAACAAGTCTACAACATAGTTTTATTAATTGCACACCTTTGGAAGCAGTTCTTATTCACTGATGTCTATGTATATATTAAAATCTATTTCATATTTATTTAGTATTTTTCGTAAAAGCTTTAATAAATATATTAAATATATCTAAATGGCATCAGAGATTAAAACAACTGCACTGCTGTATAACAATGCTGTAGGATTACCTTGAATATATGCTAGTTCTCAGCATTGTGAGTTATACCAAAGGATTAAATTATTACATAGGTATTTAGCTATTTAGCGGAGATCAAACTTACGAAGATGTGTCATCTACTGAAATGCCATAGAGGTATGTATGTGTATCCATTGGATTCCAGCGTTGATTAGGTTATATTTAGCTAGGTGACTTGGATTCTAATTCCAGTTGTGTGTTCAGTGAAGTCTAAGGGCAATGTAGAATTTCATCTCTCGTATTTCTTCTCGAAGCGCCATGATTAGATAGTGGATAGGAAATTGGTTAGAGGCGTTGCAGCATTCAGGTGGCATGCAGTCGCAGCAGTCGCATTTCTTTTACAGTCTTTCTAGGAACATCGTGGACCCAGCCAAGGGAATACGAAATTTTTCAATAAATGACTAAAAAAGGGAGGGGTAGGAGGGGAGAAGAGAAATAGTTATACTTAAAGCAGTCATGCAGAATTGTTAGGTGATAAACTCTTCAAAAGTAAAGGTTCTTCGTATTTTTACATCTGAAACTCTTACAGAATGAGCCTGTTTTCATGCAGTGGTATTACATACAAAAAGATTTTTTAGGACTACAACAGACAAACCAATCAATTTTACCTAGTATATCAGTTTTTTTTGTTTTTTGTCTTAATGGGATTACAGGGTCAACACATAATCTTATGTGCATCTGGTAACAGCTCCAAGTCTTTTGGCACCTATTCTTTTCAGGAGTATCTTTTCTCTTGCAGCTGTTTTCTTTACAGGCTTTTACAGGCTTTACAGCTCTTCGTCCTTGTGCTTTGATACGTTTACAGGTTACGCGAACGAATTTATGTGTTCGAGTATCAGTAATGTGCATTAATACAAAGACAAAGTGCAAAGAGAAAGTAAGAAAAATAAAAATCGGTACATGTGAACTTTAAACGCCGGAAAAAGTTAATACTGTGTTATTAAAGTGATACATTGATGGAATAATACAATCAAAGAAATATAACCGTTTGGTTATTATATAGTAACTGTGGACTGATACCAGTGCCCTTTCTCCCCATTTCTTAGCTTAGGGTTGCGCCGATCAAAAGCATTTGCTTACCACTACCACTACTTCTACCACTACTTCTACCACTACTACTACTACTGAACATGACAAAATACCACACTGCCTGGAGAGAGGCTAGCCCAGTCCCTCGAGGCAAGTACTTATATCATTTTCATGCCTTCGTATTGGGCTTATGCGACTTTTGCAGCCCCTTTCAGAAGATCTCGGTTCTTCTAAACAAATGGTGCGTTTTCTAATTGGATAGTTTTTTATTGATAATAGCGTGTTGCTTACTCGCCAAAGAATTAATAATATAGTAGGTAACGCTAATTGATACGTGATATTCTTTACAGACTTTTGATGGGAATTTTTCTTCTTATTACCTCTATAATTATTTAAAATAGTAATTTATTCTTCTACATAATAAGAATATACGGACCTGATGGTTTTATAATGATAGTCCTCGTTGAAATACCTTAGTTAATAGCATATAATTTCTTGGATGGCTTAAGCAATCATATGTAAGATTACAATTACATATCTTGATGATATGAATCAGAGTGTTTACAAACACTTATTATAAAGTTACATAGATCACAACTACCTGGGAGTTTTGACTCCTAGAGGTGAAGATAAATAAGTTTTCATTAAATGCAACATGCTGTTATCTTTGCTTCAGAGTTTTCAGTTACTTCTTGGGAATGGAAAGATGTAAGTAACTTTAAGGTACATGTTTTTTTGAAGAGAGAATTCAAAAATAAATGTGAGGGAAATCCACGTTTGAAGAGCAAGAGTATTCTGATTAAAACATTGACAAAGATCTGTTCCAGACTGGAGTAAAACTTTTATATGTAAAAAAGACATTAAGTGAAGATGTTATATGGAATTCGAGTAGGCGAGATATAATACATATGAAATTATACTAAATTTATTATTTTTTGATTATGCAACTTTCATATTAATTTTAAGTTATGATATTATGACTTACTTCCTTATTCCAAAATTAATTTTACATTATTAATTTAGTTATAAATCAATTTTATATTTTAATTTTAAGAGATTAAAATGAAGTATATAATGATATTTAGCACGTTTGTCTGCGTATCGCCTAGTTGTATTTGAAGTTTCATATATGTGCACAAGTTACATGTTAGGTAGTAGTCTACTCCTATCAGGTTGGTGTAAAATTTAAGTTGTATTAAGCTGGATCACGGTAATTGTAGAATTCCGGCCACTGCTGACTTATAATCAAGTCACATAATTTTATTTTGTTCTCTTATTATTCACGATATTTCATCCTATGTTATATGTATTCATATTATTTATGTATATTATATTTTTATTTATATTACAAAGTCTTTTATTTTTCTAAAGGTATAAATGTGAAATATGGTGACAGAAAACACAACAGTACTGATTGTAGTTATACTCATACATTTTCATAAGTAATTAGTCTATTGCAGCTTTTGTTGATCAGATTTTTGTGATATATTTAAAATTCGTTGAGTCAAGAGCAACACTTAGTAAAGTTCTAGATTTTCGATATGCAGTAAACGTGTTAAATTGCTGTATTTGTTAAGTCATTATGATAATTTGGAATATCTGTGTTTATTAATTCTGTTGAGAAATGTAATAAAATTAAAAGTTGCATAGTCTATATGAATTTAAATTATATTGGTATTACGTGACTAAATAAATAATGTTATTTTTACAACACAGGTGAAGGAGTTACTGATGAGTTTTGGACAACTGAGAGCATTCAATTTAGTAAAGGATTCAGCTACAGGTCTATCCAAGGGTTATGCATTCTGCGAATATGTTGACGTGTCCATGACTGATCAAGCAATTGCTGGATTAAATGGAATGCAACTGGGAGACAAGAAACTGATTGTTCAACGAGCTAGCGTAGGCGCCAAGAACCCTATGATTGGTGCACAAGCTCCAGTTCAAATTCAGGTGCCTGGGTTATCAATGGTGGGCACAAGTGGACCAGCAACTGAGGTAAGATAATTTGAATTATAACTTTTTATTATAATAAATTTATATATATAATATAAATATATATAAACAAAAATATAATAAATAAATAAATATATATATATATTTTGGCTTCATATATATCTAAGGGATCAATTTAGTCTTAAGATAATAAGTTATTTAAAATATCATATGCTTTTACGATTCACGATTCTCTCGCTTCTTTTTGGCCCTGTTATCATCCATTCCAACTTATTATACTAAATTATACTCTATTTTAACCTGTACTATACTACTGTCTTTGGTTTTCTAACTCTATGTTTACATTCCCTCCTATCCCTTTGTATTATTTAGTTTTCTTTTTTTATTGCGCTATTCTTCTTTAATATTGTTCCTCTATTTCTTTGATTATTTTGATACTCTGTTTCTTAAGCACTGTACCTCATCCTTTTTCTTTTCACCTATAATCCCTACAGCATTCCACCAGTTTATCATTGTATAGTTCCTCATGTATAGCCTACTACTTTTCCAATATCTATTGTTCACCTTTTTCATTATATTCATTGAATCATAATTTCTTAATAATACATTATAAAACACACACGTATTGCATTTAACAAAAATGTATTATGACATATATGTAGGTTCTTTGCTTGCTAAATATGGTAACACCTGAAGAATTAATGGAAGAAGAAGAATATGAAGATATCTTAGAAGACATCAAGGAAGAGTGTAATAAATATGGTGTCGTCCGATCTGTGGAAATACCTAGACCTATAGAAGGTGTTGATGTACCTGGATGTGGAAAAGTATGTTTTTTAACATAATAAAATATTAATTTATTTCAATTTATAAAACTATATTAATAAATTTCTTAATGTTGCAGGTATTCGTCGAATTTAATAGTGTGATTGATTGCCAGAAAGCACAGCAGACTCTTACAGGACGAAAATTCAATAATCGCGTTGTTGTAACATCATATTTTGATCCTGATAAGTATCACCGCAGAGAATTTTAATCTTTCTTTCATACCAATTCATAATTGACTACAGTGTATAATATATATATATATACACATATATTCATTAAGTACATATATATGTATACATCAACATATATATATATATATATATTATATATATGTATTAAATGAATAATCTAAAGAATCTAAAAATTAATAACTCTTTTATTGAAATGTACAAAACAGAATGTAATTGTTTTTTGATCATACTGTGAATTAAATGGTAATTGTAATTTACGTATCTTTCGATAACATAACCATATATAAATAATCTATAATTTATGAAATTGCTAGTAAGAAAAAGAGATGCTATAAAAGGATACCATTGTACAAATAGCGACACCATTCTTTACGTTAATCAGTAGTGAGATTGAAATAATCCATTGTTAAGTGCAGAATTATATAAAAATAAATAATAAATTGTCATACTGCATACAATTTTTTGTATAAAAACATTTTAATATGATTTACGTTCATATCAAAGTAAATGGACGATGGACATTAATTAAATTTTTGTGTATTTGATATCTAAGGTGCAGTTTCAGTTTGCAATGCAGGTTGGTATGATGCATGGCTTTCTCCAGTATCAGCATTATCAACCACGAATTTTTGTAATAGGACATAGAGTCCACCGCCAGCAAATAGCATGCTAATTCCTATTAGAAGTACTATGGACCATGCTGGTATTGCGGTTCCCCCTAAAAAATTGATATATTTAATTATTATACACATCATCTTCCCTACATTTTGTTTTTATGTTTTTTACTTACAGTAATAACGTCTAGTAATTGTTTTTCGACCTTTCAAAATTTTACGTCTTGCTTCAACTCCATCCATAAAGATTCCCATGATTACTATATACAAAATTAATAAATAAAAATGTAAAAGTAAAAAGAATGAGAAATAATATTCCAATATAGTTTGTATTGTCATTACATAAATACTTATTCATATTCTTATTGATCACACTAATATATTTTACAACTTCTTACATTTATAAATGTATCTTTTTAATAATGTATTATGTATATTCAATGTATATCTTTTCATTTATTTCAATTTTATGTTTTATATTCTTATATAACTATTTAGAAAACTCTGGAACGAGGACATAAATACGTATATCGTCTACATGTATGTATATGTATAATTGTTACTAATACTATTTTATTAAGATATAATTTTAGGATTAATATAATTTACAAATTTTAATTAAGATTTCCAGAATTATAATCAAATATTTTATATTTTATGCAAGTCGATTCTTTGCTTTTTCATCAGTGCACAATAAATACACTTAATAGTACATAACAATTATTTTAAAAGTATTGTATTTGAAATATAATTAATTTAATTTATATACTTACATAGGCCAATAACAACATAGCATAATAACTTTTTAGAACACATTGTTGTTTTTACCAAAACTAACGTTATAGGTAGATTAGAATCAAAATTAACACTTGCAGGTGAAATAAGCAGGTGAATAACGCTCGAATCGTGTCAGAGATGAGGATGTGGATACGAACGTGTGAATCAACGTTTTGATAAGATATTTGATAACAAATGGAAACCCATCTTATCGCATTTTTACAAGAGATAAAAAGAATTTTTTGTATGAGCGCTTATGAGGGCATTAAACAAATTATCTTTGTTAATTGTTATTTTAAATTCCTTAATTATCTGTTTATTAATTCTGTCAATTATTTGTGTTAGTAAATATTTAATATCTTTTACAATTTATTAAAATTTGTTTAATTCTTTCTTTAATATTTTGTAACTGCAGGTAAAAGTAAAATAAATTATACTTATAATTTAGTAATAAATAATTATTCAAGTAAATATGACAAACGACTTGATTTAGTTAAAATAAATTTATACAAGCATATAATAATATATGTACAAGTTTATATAAAATACTTCATCCGAATTGTACACTATGATTTAAGGCGATTTAAATATTTAAAAATTGAATTTTTTGTGTGCTTGACATTGAATAATCGCCTAAAGAAATGTGGAAATCCAGAATGTAGTTGGAATTTGACGGTTCGGATATGAAGCAGATTATCGGGAGTGCAGGTCGAAGATTCAGGTGAGTATGGGTAGGATCTATGAAACAGAAAAGATTTATAGTCAGTTAATATTTTTTAATCGCACATACTAACTTTTTATTAAATAAAAATCAAGGAAATCAAATTACAAGTGATAGATCATTACATAATCGTTGTAATATATTAAATTGGTCGATACCAACGAGAAAAGATCTTCAACTAAACATCAAATGAGATACTTTCTCTAATACACGAAATAGATATAGTTAAGATTAATGCCTTATATTAGAAGGTTTCTAATAATATTATATGTAGTTGTTCACTAATCCTTTGAAATATTTCTATTTAAATTAAATATATAAATATATCTTAATTAACTTTCAAAATAGTTACATATACTTACGAACTAAATTTGTAAAATAAATCAATAGTTTAGTATGCTTTATATGTATGTATAGTGTTTCAAAGGATCATGAGAAACAGTTACTGAAGCAGCATTTAAAATGTTGGTATCGACAGTTTATATGTTGACTCGAATAATGAAATATATTCCATCTGTTTTTTTCATACAATATTAAAGTAATTTTACGGCGAAAATAAAGCTCTATGCAACTTACGGATATAATTACCATCATAATGCAAATAGAAATAGCTGGCACATATACAAGGCTTTCCAAAACATCACGTTTCACAATACAAGCTCTTCTCTGCCTTAAAAGACAGTACTCGCATTGTTTCTTCCCCTCTCGTTATTTTCTTCGTCTAGTTTAGCTATCATTTTTACTTAATACATTTTCTCTCCCTTTTCTTTTTTCCTAGAGATTGCAGTTTCCCTGGTATAATTGTGATTTTTTCCTTTCATTTTTTTGTTTATGTATTCAGCACCACATGATTTCGAGGAAACGTTCGCGTAAACACATGTTTTCTTTTTTTTTTTACTTTCCTGTCTCTGTCTGTACCCATTTTGTATGCACCTTGTTGGCGCAAGAATTCCAAAGTCGCCGCACTTTATGGCGATTGCTTGACAACACTGCAATATGGTCGAAGAATATCAAATCTACTGATTTACAGCAGAAGAGATACACTTCGACATGTACAGTACTACGTGATCGTATATCCTTCATTAACACGCAAATTCTGTGCTATTATATTATATATATATTATATATATTATATATTATATATATAATATATATATATATTTGGTAGATATTCAACGAAAAGAACAAATCGATATAATGGAAAGAACATGCAGATAAAATGTATATAATGCGTACATATTAAATTGTTGATTCTTTTTTTTAAAGCTGACTACATTTCGGCGCGAGAGTGGAACATGAATTTGTGCATTAATGTTTTAAGTCGCGCACATACTGTACATATCCGGTACCGTAAAAATATCACAAAGAAATAATTATTCGAATGATCAATACAATTTTAATTTGCATTTATATTCACGAGTAATCAGTTAATAGGATTAAACACCACCTAGTAACATAAATTTTTACGTCGTTTATTAACATATAAATATAAGCATATAAATAAACAAAAAATGCAATATATAAATAAATTAAACTTAGAAATGTATAAATATAATAGCAAATAAGACATCCTTGAAAAAAAAAAGTTTTCAATGGAATTCTGTTCCTTTAATAAAATAACTGGGCAGTTACATAAATAATTATTTTGGATTGTACATATATTTTAAAATTGGAGTACGAAAAATAAATAAAATATAATAATATATAAATAAAACAAGATTATATAACATAATATCAAGTAAAAAACACAAAGCTGAACGTTATTCTTAACATGTTAATCGTTCTTTGATTACTTCGTTGCATGCAATATATCTCAGAATGCATACTCCCGTTTCACGTGTATTAAGTTTCATACTCCTAGTTATATGCATTCATTTTTAAATTTACAGAAACATGAATCCCTCGCAGAAACAAATATATTCTATTATTATACCAAAGAAGTGTAGAATTAAATAAAAAAAAAAAAAAGATAAATATAAGTAATACTGCAAAACGCTTACGTTATGTAATAAGTACTAATGTTCTCCGCAAATGTTCGTGACAACACCAAGTACTTTATTATCGAATAAATATTATATATACCAAAACAAAAACTGAAGATTTACAAAAACAATTTTTTCCTATAAATATACCAAACAAATTATCGATAAAGAGAATTCCTTGACTGTAGATAATAGAATGTATAATAATAATTTGTTTACAATTTACATACTACGTTAGAAGTGTCTATAACATTGGACATTAACTGTCATAGGTTTCTCATCTAAATATGAATCTTTTTGTGCTTAAACTACAACCTATTTGCAATCAAAATCATGTAATTTCATTTGAAATATTGTATTATTGGATGGCATAATGATTTTTAAGATATTTGAAGGATAATGAATTTCTCTTTCGTAAGGTTGGTGGCGTCATTACTCGACTGTATTCATTGAAATGCATGTAGAATTAATAACTATTATTATCGTGTTTCTTAAACTCTATTGCGAAGTGTTTTCACGTTGGCTTAACGTATTGCTACCTTTTATTGGTTACTTTATTTCTTCATTTTAATTTTTCTCATTTTTTATGCAGTGACAATACTTTTTCGCTTATTCAATATTTGACATTATTTTCTCCTTCCTTGTTTCTTTGTTTTAATAATTCAGTCAAACTGCGTTTTTGAGAAACGCCCTCTATTTTCATTGCAGAATTATAGAACTAAATGCATATATAGTATTTCGCGACCAAATATTAATTTTATATTCGTAAATATTATAATATTATATATTATATATAATATACATACATGTATTTTTATTATTATATATTCTATATAACATCATAAATTAAATTGTGTAATATATCTCAGAAATTTACGAAATTGTATACAAGAACAAGATCTTATTTGTTCATACATGCCTATATGATCGTATTTATTACGTTACTATGTGGTTACTTTATAGTAACAAATATCTCTAGCTGCGGAGCAATGACAGCGGCGTTTCTGTTAAAAGTTATCGCTTGTTAGTAGTGGTGTTCATATTAATAAATAAATACCGCGAACATCATTGAACATATCTTTAATATATATATTAATATATATATTATTATATATAATAATATATATATATATTATATATACATAATAAATTAATTAAATGTATTACCGAATAATCCTGTATCTTTTACGAACTAAATTTTTTGGTTTAAATTTAGGTTTACCTTGTGGCTAGCTGATGGTATGATCCAACGTAATTTTCTTCGTTTCGCTTAGTGATGTAGAGGAAATATTCGTGGAGGAAGATGATACACGGTCCTTTGATAGGCTACCGTTTGGAGTTAATTTGGAACTTCCTTCACTGATCTTTTTTTTACTGTCGTGTTCCATTATATTACTGCCAGTAGTTTTGCTTGTTTCGTGACCTTCGCTCTTTGTTTGCTCCTTGATATTTTCCCAAGTACGTACGTCGCTGTTTCTTTCTATAATACCCTCTTTAATCAGCACTTCTTTGAATATAGCTAAAGTTTTACGAAGTGTTATGCAGAAACCTCTAGACGCTGGTATTAATGGAAATTCTGGTAAAATTTTGTTATCTAGATAAAAGAGTAATTATTAAAATTATCGATTGGAAGTTTTCATAGATTAAAAAGAAAGAAAAATTACAACATACCAACGTCAGATATTTGTTTAAAAGTAGTAGGTGTTACTGGAGATAATGGGTGTTGATTATTATGTTGTTCAGAAATTTCCATCCACAATTCTAAACGTTGCAATAATTTGTTTGCATGCCTCTTGAAATGTTCAATAATAATATCTTTAAATACAGGTGGTGGATGTTGTAATAATTTAGTCTGTGCTTGAACCAATTTTAATACAACCATTTCATTGTACATTCTTGAATTTTCTTTCCCTTGTTGAGAGCCTTTTTGTTTATCGAATCCAGCTTCATTAAAATATGGTTCTGGTACGAGAATAAGGCCTTGAATCGAGACTATAACTTGCAAGAGGGTTGAGGAACTTGTCCACACTTCCGTTCCACGACCAGACCATGTTCCAAGTAAGCTTACACAAACTTTACCATCCTCATACAGATTGGGATTTAACCTATCATTACAGTAAGAAATATAATGACAAAGCGGTGGAGCAGCAGGATAATCGGCAGATAATTGAAAATCAAAAAGAAAAAGACCATCTTCGTATGGTGTTTTCTCAGGTCCACGAAACATTACAGAATATAAATCTATTCTATCTTCAAATCCCTTAACCCATATACCGGGTGGAAGTGAACTCTTCAAAAGTTTTAATTCCTTCGAAACAGTTCTGAAAAAGTTTGTAGGATCTGTAGGCTGAAACATTGTTAATTTAAATTTATGACTATCTGGTGCTGTCTCTTCTATAGAAAATCCTTCTCCTTCTGTATATATTGGTGGTGGAATTTCTATGGAATATTCTGATGGTTCTTGTAATAATTCTATACGTTTTTCTTCTTCTTTCTTCTGCTTCTTCAAAGGCGACGATCCTTTTTCGGCATCGGATAATGACATCTTTGATAACCCGAATCGTCTAGAAACTTCTGCATGCGCTAGTACAAGTTGAGCTTTTATTAAAGTGCACAATTTAACGCATACTTGAGAACTAGCCACGTGAGAACTTGTTATGTGCATCTGAGTTTTGGAAGTTTTATTCATTTCTGGTTTCTCTATTGAACGATCAAGTACGTTGTTCACATCCTCGCTAAGTAGAAATTCCCCACTTGAGTCACTCGAACCCGACTCTTTCTTTGAATTTTCTGCAGAATACAATCCAGAATCCTCAGGATTAGGATTAACATTAATAAATAAACGATCAATTGATTTTTCACCTTTTACGTTCTGTTTATTGGTGGCTTCGTCGTTTTTATGATCGATGGATTCTGTCATATCCGTTACAGTGGTAATGATCTTTCCACAAGGATTACTTCCTGATTGTATATTATTGGAATTTTCTATATTGTTCTTTTCTATATTTTCTTCTGATCCATCAGATTTATGCGTAAATAATCTTGTTACTTGATCCGCCATACGTTGCGCTACATTTGCACGACCACGTTCTCGGACTCTCTCCAGAAGTCCTTGAAAATGACATTCATGGAAGAAAGAGGTACCCATAAGTTTATCCATGTATCGACAATCTTTATAAACTTCTAATAATTTTCTCATAACTTCGGTTGTCTGAAGTGAGGGATTTTGAGTGAAGATCTCTTCCAGTCTAGACATTGCAATGCGAGCTTTCTCGATGTGTGCGGCTAGCTTTGGTTTTATATTTTCTAATTCTGTTTGTTCTGTACCATCGGTATCGGCGATATACCAGTCTTCCAATTCCGTTTCCCATGACGCGTCAGACGATACATCGTCCCAGAGTTCTCCTTCGTCACTATCATATTCACCTACTTTATACAAATCTTGAGGCCAACACATACTTACATGTCCATCAACCCACCACACTTTAACTCGTCCTTCCGGATAATTATCTAGCACTTGACCAGCAGTACATCCAGCATCTTCTCCTTCAAAATTAGCTATTCGAATTACTAATGTACCTGGTCTGTACTGAAAGTCTGGATGATCTTTTAAATCATATACACTGACTTCACGTTCTTCTAGTAAAGTTGGCCTAAGAAATATTTATCAAGTTTAATATTATATTTTTCCAATAAATTCCATTAGTTACAATTAAAAATGTATCAGTAGTAAATATACTTACTGTGGACTTTGACTAGAAGTGTATGTTTTAAACCATTTTATTTTAGCTGTTCTACCCTGATGGTCAACACTTTGAACTACACCATACATTCTAGACTCTTCCTTTTGATCAACTACAAAATCACCAGGGAAGAATTCTTTATCATCTAAGTGATGAATCGGATAAAGTTGTGTTGATGGAATACCTAAAAGCAAAAATAGAAGTTATACAAGTTTTATATTACTGAAAAGTAACACATCATCAAAACAGCTATTTATAAAATTTACCAAATTCTACTGAACCATCTTGCCATACAACATTAGCTTTTGTACTTGTAGACAATGTTTCCACAACAATTTTAGTCCCTGGAATCAATAGAACTGGTGGAATCTTCTTCTTTGCCTTGCATAACTTTTTCTTTTTCAGGACCTTTGTCATTAAAGCTAGGCTTTTCTTCTTTTTACCCATGGATGACATGCTAGAACATCCACTAGATACCTGGAAATATTAAAATTTATTATCTTCATTCATTATCTCACGTTTATCATTGACTAGATATTAATTGAAAAAATTAATAAAAAATCTTACCGAAGCACTGTCACTTTGTGATCCAGTATCTTCTGTGTCCCAATCATCTGAACTTTCAGTATTCTGGTTTTGTACTGGAGGCATTAGAGTATTATTGCTTGTAATATGTTGTAAATTGTTAATATTATTATGAGCATTCTCTTCTAATGTTTGCTGTTCATTAACTTTATCTTTATCCTTCTCCTTTTTTCTATCTTCAACTGGCTTTGTCACACTGATATTTGGACGTGTTTTCTTTGGACTATGTTTAGGAACTTGAAAAATGTCTCTTTGTTGTTTTCTCCATTGTTCTCGTGTAATGACATTTTCATCACTTTTAATTACATAAAAGTTTCGATCTCCCACTTGTACAGTAGATGGTTCAAAAACATTCAATAATTTTAGTTTCTTCAAATTTTCTCCTTCAACTACGAATTTTGGTTGAGCTTGATCTGACCAAGCACCATCCTTTGAATATGCTCTACACTGCCAATGCACTCCTACCCAATCTGTTTCTACCTTTTCTACAATTACCTTTGTTAGTTTCTGTGGTTTAGATTTTCTCTTTGCTTTCATTTCTTTTGTACATGTAATCCATTGTGCATCTTCTAGGCAGTGAACTGGTCCCCACAAACTTTGACCAGGATAAAATTCAGAAGAATGAGGAAAATCATTATCCTAAAAAATTTTCATTGTAGTTTTAATCAAATAATTATTCTGGATTTAATTCTTACATTATCACGTCTCTCCTCTAATTGTCCTAAAACACGAGAATCTGTTTCATTTATGACACAACGAGATCCATCGGGTGTAGTAAGCCACAATTTAAAATTTGCCATTTTTATGCCACCAACCCATGAGTCCATACAAACAGCTATATCCGTTGCAAATTCCTATAAACATAAACTATTAATCATGATGTATGAGTTACTTTGATAAAAATAACAGCTATTGATTTTTGATTACATACTTCCAAAGGAACTAAATCTTCACTCCTAATATTGGTAAGCACTTGTTTAGTACCAATCACTTGAACACAGGCAGTAAGCTCAATATCCCTACAGTATCCTCTCTGTGTATCTTTTCCTTTGATCATCCGACGTACAACATCTCCTGGCATAAGTGTTCTATCTGCTAAATGTACCTATAAATAAAAAATAAATAAAATAAATAAAAAATTCATTGTTAGAAAACCTGATATTCTTGCAACAACAAACAGTTACAGTTATTATATCAGATATAGATTCAAATTTGAATGTAACATTCAATTGCAAATTCGTTGGTATGACAGGTGTCGCTTTTCATAGAATTAGAAACAAATACAACAAAAAACAGATAATAATGTAATGAAATATTAATAACCAATTTATATATAGTCTACTATTTTTAAGCGATGTATTTGCGTATCGTGTTAATTATTAAATACCTTCTTCGAGCTGACCAACTCCTCGACACCGGAGGGATGCCAGACCACGCGAATCTCGCCCTTTTTCCTCTTTTGGCTTTCTTCGCTGTCAGAACTTTCTTCGGACAAATCTTGGTCGTCATTTTCCATAACAATTCCGAACACAATGTTACCTTTCTTATCCACACGATAGACGACATCCTCGTAAAAGTACTGACACTCTACGCCAAAGTTCGTAGCCATCTTTCCTCTAATCACTGAATACTCGCTCTTTGCCGACGACGGCTGACAGAAGGTTACACGGCGCAACGGTTACGGCGCACGTCGCAAGCAAGGAACTTGGCTCCGACCCCAAACCCGACCGCAACCCCGACTTAAAAACTACCGATTTTAGGTGCCTTTTGACTAGTTTTGATTGTTCTCACTGATCGAGATGTTATCGACTTTTCCTAAATCGAGAATTGTTCTCAATCTTTTCTCAATCGTCATTTCAAACCATCTGTCAAAATATATTTTTATCTAATATGTATCTTATCAATTATACATTTATACATATTTATAAAGCATTTACGTATAGTTTGCTTATGAAATGTGTATATATGATACATGCACATATGTATGTAAAGTTTAGTTGATAAATTTATCTTGTTTGGGAGCGGCTTCATGTACGATTTGACAGATGCATAGCTCATAATCATTTGAAGTAACAAGAAATTAGTGCTTTCCTTTTGTGAAAAAATAAGGATTTTTTAATGGGGTTATTTTTTTAATTTATTGAGAAATATAGAATTTAATATACATTAATATTATTTATATATATTAAATTAATATATGCGTAAATTTTAATGAATTTATTCAATTTTCTCTATATGTACAGGATTGATTGTCAGATAAATATATCTGTTACGTCGCACGCGATGGTCCGTGCGACGTCCCTCATGGTCTGGTCGCCAAGACCTACACGTCGTTACACCGACCCGCAATAAACCTAAGGAATCACCATAAACCGAATCTTTTTAGCTTAATCTCTATTCATATAAGTATTCCCGGTTTATAGATAGTCCTTAAAACAGTCCTTATGTTTATTGCACGCTCTTACTAATTACGGAGAAAGCGGATGTTTGTCTAGCGAAATAGCAGGTTCTTCCCATGAACAAGGACACCCATGAGCCACAACTGTAGGAGACTTTCTCCTCATATTTTTATTTATTAACGTAGGCTATAACCAATGGGCATCGTGGATCGTTACCCTCACTTTTCTACCGAAAAGTGTGAACAACGAATCCGCGTTCTTAGTTCAAAAAGGTACACTTATACCGAGTTTTCCTCCTTAATAGTACGAGACGGGTCTACTACTATTCTTCCAATCTTCGTATAGTCAAGTTAAGGGTCTTATCCTTAGAGCAGTCATCTACTGTTCTTTCCATCTCGACGTAGTGATCTTATGAAGTCAGTCAAGTCCTGATCCCATAACAGGATATCGTCATCATTACAATGTACGCGACATCAAGTTAATATTATATACTTAGACGACGTAATATCAAGTGTTGTTATAAGTTATTGAAAAAATATATATTATAGAATTGTTGACGCGCTTCAACGCGATCGCGTCTCCCCGCGACTGGACGAAAATACAATATCTACGTTTATAGTTTGCAAATATTTAATAAACAATAAAGAGTAATACCTTATTTAATTAAATAAATATAATTATATTATATTTATTCAATTATACATAAATATTTTCACTTTATTTAAAAAAATGAAACAATCAATTTTATTTACTTTTTCAAGAAACTATTTAGTTTCAACATGATTGAAACAATTTTTATTAGAAAGGAATATTTTTCAAGGAATAAAATAAATAGAGAGCATAATTCATTTGGAATTGACTAGATATGTGAATAGAAACGTTTTAGGAACATATTATTACATAAAGTTCGATTTCAATGTCAAAGAATAATTCTGTATAAATTTGTCTTATTTAAAATCATCAAACTGCAAAATGAGTGCGTTGGAATCCTTGACCCAAACTTTGCAATATAGTTTGCACTTCGCTTTCATTTTGATGATAAAAGACATATGCATCAAATTTGGTTGCTAAATTGCAATTAGTGTCTCTGTAAAATAAATTAAAAGCATATAAGTTCCATAAAATGATTTAATATTAATTATTATTATTTTTTACATTAAAACAAAAATATATGACAGTTATTACAGTTCATCTTACCCTGCAATAAATGCAAAATAATTAGGAATGTTTCCAGTACGACCACAAGATGAAATTTCCATGTAACTCTGTTTACATATTATCTAAACATTGAATTAGAATGTATCATTACGATAATATAATCTTACATGTAATGAAAACTATATTTACATACTGCATCATTCGAATCCTGAGTCACCCTAATTCCTAGTTCTAAACATTCAAATTTCACAGGCACTGACTTCACTTCTTCTAACTTTAGTACTTGTAGAATTGCTCTTTCAATTTGTTTAACATCGCCTTTTGTACCAATATATATTGAACCACAGTATTTAACAGAAAATCCAGCATTTAGTGATTTACTTTGTAACTTAATCATTTCAGTTTTCTCATTCTCATCTTGTATTTCAGAATTAAATCTTTTTAAGATCTGTTTTAATCCCTCAATACCCGAGCTTCTTATAAGATGAACAATTGGTGCGTATAATTCACGGGTTGATTTATTGCGATGCTGAAAATGTATGATGTAAGGAATATGTAGGGTATATATTATATGCTTAAGTGTTATATTATTTAAATATACTTACCTTAATTACATATAAATATACTGGTTGACCTATAGTTTTTCTCATAAATTTACGTAATTGTCCTTTGGTATTAGATGTTATAGCATTTCCATTTATTTCATCTAATATATCTCCAATTTCAACTTTATCCTAATAAAAGTAAAAGGTAAAGGACAGTTAGAGTCTTAAATTTTATTATATATGTATATAGCAATTGTAAAAAATTATTCTGTTTATTACATCTTCTGCAGCTACAGAGTTTTTATCTAAATTAACTATTAAAGCTCTCCCTTTGGTAAAACTGTAATAATACAAAATATTATTCACAACGAACATTTGTCTTTACTAATGTAACTTTCTTACCATACAGAAATACCTAAACTTTTACATGGTACTAATTCCAATGCTAAACATTCTGGTAATTGCCAAGATTCATCCAAAAAACTACAATTCCGTAAATTTAATTTGAAATTTAATTTACTGCTTTGCAGTAATACTGATAAAAATATTTCTCCAAGAATATTATCTCCCAGAATACTGTTTTTATCATAATAATCAGTAGCCATCAATGGTGTTCTGACCTATGAAGTTTTACATACATAAATTATAAAAACATAATAATAATTATATAGAATCAAAAATATACATTTTATATAAAATATTAAATATCATTTATACATACTAGCATTTCAACTGGCATATGAAGGCACTTTCGCATTAAACATGTTTTAATTAAAAGCCTGAGATGCCCAGTAGGTGTATACACTTTTGGATTTTGTGTAACTTGTTCGACTACCAAAGAATAGGTACAAGAGGAACTAAAATAATGTTATTAATTTTTAATTTTAAGTTTTTAGTTATTAATATTAAGTTTTAAATATTAAAATATTATTTTCTTAAAATATTACAGTAGTGAGAAAAGAATTAAATAATCTATAATAAATTTTATTTATTATAAATCTTTTTGCAAACCTAAAATGTTTTTCTGCAATTTCTTCCATCCAATACCAAGCATCGGGTAATTTTGGAAATCCTATGGGATTTAAACGCATCAATATACCTTTCTGGAAACATCTTTCTAAACATTTAAAAAAGAAAGGCAGGTCTTTATTTTCTTCATCGATCTCAATGTTACTTTCAGTTAATTTTCTTGTCCAGCCTGAAATTGTTTTTTTTATTTAATAATATACTTATCATGTAACATCATTTTATCATGTTTAATGATATATTGACAAGATTTATAATATAATAAAAAAGAATAAGGATGAAAGTATGATTGTTATGATCTAAACATTTTTAATATTAATGAATTAAATAATAGATAAGAACCCAATGTTATAAAAATAAATTATTTTATTATACTATTTTATACTAATATTTGATTACATTTTAAATATCTTTTATTACATTGCATTTATATCTTTATTTAACAAAATAGAACATAGTATGGAAATATATCTTTGGAAATTAATTCAAGAATTTTGTAATCCTAACAATAAAGTTTTAAAATTCAGATAAATAAAAAGTTTATAAAGAAATCATTGTAAAATAATTTTATTAATGAATTATTAATTTCCTAACCTATAAAAGCGTTACATTGTTTAATTACCTTTCAATTCTTTAATAAGGGGATTTGAGACCGTCATGGCATTATCAATACAGATTATTGTCAAATATCGGCAATTAGTTCATTACATAAATTAGATATCAACTAGAAATTATTAACAATTAAAAGAGATATCATTTCAGTCATGTATTATTCTTTTAATAGCATGAGACGATACTCTTAATACATCAAACGTCACTTTTACGAATTCTATTACATTTGTGGCGCGCATGTTGTATGCATATACACGCAGAATAGTTGCATTGTTATTAACGATACGATAAGGCGTACATTTACAAGCATGTAACTGCACACATAATCAAAGTTGATGTATTGATAACATGTACGTGTGCTTAATACCAATTTTACCCGTTTGAAGCGTATTGTACCTATATTCGTATCAATTCGTATTTTTACTGTGCTATGAGTTACGTAAAATTAAATTAGATTCCATTGCATTTATCTTTTTAAAATTTTTATATATTTCGTGTATTAAGTAATATTACATATAAATAGCTTTGAAATAATCGGTAAAAATGGCAACAACTGTGCTTAATGTGAATGAAATTAAATCGAGAGCTTTAGAAGCTTTTGCGAATAAATTTAGAGAAAATGCGGATGTTTGTGTGTGCGCACCCGGTCGCGTGAATTTAATTGGAGAGCATACTGATTACAATGAAGGTTTTGTTCTACCGATGGTAAAATTTTTTATGTTTATATAAACACTACGTTTCTTTGTATATTACACAGAATTATTAAATCTGTAATTATTGTTTTTCGTGATTAATCGGAAAATATATTTTATAGAACTCGTTATTGTTCGAGAGAAGTAACGCTGATTTCATTTTATATCTAACTTATTTATATTTAACTCCTTATTTTTCATGCCATTAATATATTATATTTAAAGATCCAATCAGTTCATTATCATCCAGTAATCGATTTAATCAAATATGTATGTTAATAAATAACATTAAATAAGAAATGACATTTTCAAATAATAGATTTGTTTAATTCGTTAAAAATTTGTTTCACTAGTTATCGATACCAAAATTTAGTTGAGCAAAGATATATTATGATTTGTATCTTATTAACTCTTATCAATTATTATCGTATACGTTCATCTGATTTTGTAATTTTGTATAGATATGAACTACTGTTATTTTTTATAATACGTACGTACATCGATTCTAATATATTATTGAATATGAGAAATAGATTATTAAAAATTATTAATTACCTAATAATAATAATAATAATAATAATAATAATAATAATAATAATAATAATAATAATATATATTAATTTCATGTGTTAAAAATTTAGACATTATTAATGATTTATTATCTATTAAAGTAAGTTCTAAATGTGTATTACTTATTAGAGTATTATTTTATTTATATACGACTTTTAAAAATTGTTTTATTTTTTCAGAAAATTTAGTTATATTCGCAATATAATGTCCTTTAATTAAATTGTTATTCGATTTTTAAAATTAGGAGTTATAAGTATGTTTGTATTTAATGAAAATATGTAATCATTAAATTATTTGAGATATTATAACAAATATCAATAATAGAGTAAAGCATAACGTTTTCCATATTTTTAGGCATTGCCCATGGTTACACTCATAGTTGGAAAACGTAACAATGTGGATAAATGTAAAATTGTTTCCCTTAGTGAAATAGTTAGTTCTGAAAATTATGTTGAATTTGAAGTTAGGTCTCATAAGAGTATAAAACCAGGAGAACCAAAATGGGCTAATTATGTAAAAGGATGTATAGCAAATTTTATTTGTTAGTTTATTTATTATTTTAATCCATTTTACCAAAATGTAATAAAATAATTCTATTGTATAATTTAATTAAAACATTGGTTTTAGATGATGTACCATCTTTTAATGCTGTGATTGTATCCTCTGTACCAGTTGGTGCTGGTCTGAGTAGTTCAGCTGCTTTAGAAGTTGCTACTTATACATTTTTGGAAGCATTAACCGGTACAAAATCAGAGAAGCCAGAGGATAAAGTATAATGACAGAGTATATTATATAAATTTTTATTTTACTAAATTAGACAAATGTGAAGCTTATATCTTTCAGGCTTTAGCATGTCAACGTGCTGAACATGATTTTGCTGGAGTTCCATGTGGTATCATGGATCAGTTTATCTCTGTAATGGGTAAAGAAGGCTATGCTCTTCTTCTTGATTGTAAAGATCTTAGCACTAAACAAATACCTATGTCACAAATAAATGATTATGTCTTTCTAATTACTAACTCTAATGCTCCTCATAAATTAAGTTCAAGCGCATATTGTGAGCGCAGAGATTGTTGTTATGAAGCTGCAAAAAGATTAAATAAAAAAAGTTTGCGTGAAGTATCTATGAGTGATATTCAAGGTAGAAAATAAATACAATTCTGTTACAAAGCAAAATTGTGTTTTTTATTATGTTGATTTTATTTTTAGTTTTAAAATCACAGAATGTACCTGAAGAAATGATAAAACGAACTCGTCACGTAGTAACAGAAATTCAAAGAACAATTGATGCCGCAGATGCCCTAGAAAAAGGAAATTTTGATAAATTTGGACAGTTAATGAACGAAAGTCATGATTCTTTAAAAAAAGATTATGAAGTATCTTCTGTTGAGCTAGATACTTTAGTAACAGCAGCAAGAGCAGTAAATGGTGTCTTAGGAAGTCGTTTAACTGGTGCTGGTTTTGGAGGGTGTACAGTAACATTATTGAAGAAAGATGTAATTGATGAAGCAATTAATCATATGAAGGCCAAGTTAGATTTTTTTTTTTTAAATATTTCTATAATTCTCTTCCTTTTTCTTTACACAGCAATGTTTATAAATGTCTCTTTATTATAGGTATTCTGGAAATGCAACGTTTTATATAGCAAGTCCTGCAATGGGTGCAAGAATCCTGGATATAAATTAAACAATATGATAATGGGAAGTAATTATTTAGTTCTAACTAATAAAAAGTCATGTTATCGGAGAAATCTAATTAAAAAGACTTATAATTTATTTTCATAGTTATATTAAACAGGCCTGTTTAATTTTAGAAAAAAATGATGTATTGTTAGAAAAATATGTATACCTACTAGTAGTTTTATTGAAATTTTGATTTTTATGGGATATTATCTAAAACTTAGAATAATGTTCCTGAAACATTTTTTAATATTTGTTAATATTTTTTGAAATGATATGAAGTATTGACGTATGTTAAGTGTAATAAGGAGTAATTTTTAAATAGCATGTACAAATAATGCGTCTGTATAAAAAGTCATGTAAAATACTATTGACAGTTTACGTGGATTTGTGTCAATGTATTCATTTATGTTTGTATATGCACAGGTTTACGAATATGTTCAAACATTTGTAGAGATCTTTTGTAAATATATTATGTGTGTTATATGAAAAATTTTGAAATTTCATTAGCATTGCTGCTCTGAGACTTAATTATACTCTAAAGATATTCAGAACATTCTACAAGATATATATATGTTTGCAATAAATATCTCGTAATTTTTATATACATTTTTCGATTGGTTTCAAATTTTATGAATATAATCATGACAATCGTATCTTATTACAGTGCTGATAAAATTCCAAAATTTCGTATATAACACGCATAATATGGGCATAAAGGATTTCTCTGATAGATGTTCAAATATTTTCGTGAGCCAATGTACATCTTATAATCCTACTTATAATCTGACCCTTTTGGCACAATATCGATGTAGTACATATAATCTTTTCAAATATTTTCTTGTAATATTTAAAATTATTTTATATTACTAATGTGTATCATATGTATTTTTAAGAAAACAGAGCTTTTGTTTTGTAATGCAGAAGTATTTATATACGTGAAATATCGTCGTATAGTATAACATTGTGTCAAAAGGGTTAATTGTTACATATTAAAATATGTAATTGTTACAAGGTAACAATTAATTATAAAATAAAATTGTTGTTCTTTATCATAATATTGTCTAACATATTGACCATCTTCGTCTTAATATAATACTGATACATATAAACTAAAGAAAGAGTACTTCCGGGACGGAATTTATAGAAGTTTAAATATTGTCAGTATCTGTTCATAGAAGCCGACGAAATATTTGAAAATTCTGGAAATAAATAAAAGTTTTATATAAATCATACATTTTTACATAAAATTGAACAAATCAGTCATTTAATTGCTCAACATATTATGTAAGAAGTAATAACATTTTAATTACCTTTCAAACAGTCATTAAGTTCAAGTTCGCTAGAGCTACACCTCAAACCAGAAGGTTTTACACCTTTGAAAATTTCTATAATACTTGGTTTCAAATTATGGAAAATTAAAGGCTGTCCACGTTTAGAAAAATCTTCCGTCAAACTTTTAATTCCCTAAATAATAAGTATATCAATTACGGCATAGAAATAAATTTTAATAAATTAAAATTTGATAATTTTATAATTTGAATGTTAGTACAGATACTTTACAGACAGTATTTTATAGTGTACCTTCGCGGCTGTAAAATCTGCTGCTTGAATATGCGTAGAATCTATGACAACAGGTACTGCGGTTCCCTGTTTCGTACCTTGCTTACTAATTACAGCTCGCACATATTCAACGCTCGGGAAAACGAGACTTCTGTCAGGCGTTATGACAAGATATTCACAGCCGTTAATACTCTGAAACAAAAGTATCGTATTATTAAGGAAACAGCTTAATAAAAAATATCATGAATGAAAGATATGAAAATATTTTTGTTCTTTACTACTACATTGATATTTCATTTTTATATAGAGAAAGTTAGTTAATAAGCATATTAAGATTATAAAAGCATTCTTACTGTATCTTTATGAACTCTTAACGACGGCCTCGCTGAAGCGTAAAGTAGGAATAGAACGTTTATACCGATACCAATCACTATACCTATCTCAAGTCTTATAAAAAGACAGCATAGAAATGTAGCTATTGCTGGTATGAGATCAATTTCTGAAAAAGAAATGATGTATTAATTACATTAATCATTACACAGAGTACTATAGACATTTTTATATTTTACAACGTGATTTTATTCCCGTCTGTTTTCTATATTTTAGTACATAGTACAATTTATATATATATATATTTTTGCGTTAGCAAACTTCTATATTTATTCTGTTATACCTTCTATACCTATTTATTAAACTTCTATTTCAATTAATAGCAATTTATACAATCGTTATTAAAAACATTTACAAGATGTTTTTAAGTTCGTAGAATATCGTTTCTTAAAATTAAACTAAATACAAGAAAGTACTTCCAGAGTATTTAATTTAACCATGGGCTATGACCAGACTGCGAATGTTTATGTAAATTCATATACTTGCGAACAAATTTAAAGAAGCAGAACTTAAGTAAAAGTTTATTTTACTCATAAAATATTATAATGGGTACTATACCTTCGATATTTTACATATGTTTACATTACACGCTTTCTTGCATTTTTTCATAAATGTATAAACATTCACAGTCTAGTTATGATTCTTTAAAATTCATAATTTAAGAAGTTACATTTACAAATTTTTAAAAACCTTAGTTAAATAAGAATAGATATAATAAGTATAAGCATAAGTATAAATGATATCAAGCTAGTTCATAGCTAATTTAATTTATTCAGCAATAAATACTATCTACAGGCTGAAGCGGCGCAATACTTTATTTGCAAAATAATATTGATATTACTTGAAAAATAAAAGAGATTAATAATACAACGTACTTTTTGTTCGCCATATAGGCTTGATCACGTGTAATTCCACCATAAAGATGACCGCCGCGATGATGATTGCAGCAAGGGCGGCATTAGGAATAAAGTATAAGTATGGGGTGAGGAACTGAAGCGACACGAGTACTAGAAGGCCAGTATAGATACCGCCGAGAGTGGTCTTTACTCCAGAGGAATGGTTTACTGCACCTCGGCTGAGGCCACCGCTGACGGGCATCGAAGAAACGAAAGCCGACACAACGTTGCACACGCCCAAAGCCAACATTTCTTGAGTTGCATCAATTGGTTTACCTTCATCTAGGATAATCGATACAATTGTCATGACTACATTAGCAAAAATTAAAACGAATATGAAAACATACATAGTAGTTTCGAAATATTTATTTCAAGTATGCACTTTGCAGATAGCATCAGAGTATTTGAACAATCAGTTACTCATTATGAGACCACGGATTTTCATGCACTTATGGGAAACTTGAAAGTGCAAATATGCAAAGAACACACGTAATATTTGTATATGATATTTTGTATGTAAAACAAATTTTACCCAGATTCTATCTTTTCCTAATTATCTTCTATGTAAACGTATCGATTGTACTTATTGTTAGATGAAAATTACTAATTTTAAAAATTAATCTCCTACGTTTTGTATTTTTTTAATTTTAAGACAGTTAGGATGTTTTTAAATAAAACACGTTACTTCGATTTTTCGGCTAATGAATGATAATATGGTCACAGAATAAAGTCAAGGTCAAAATTTATGATATTCACTTTTTGTGAACTATATTCTGTTATAATAATTTGTGATTGGTATATTGGAAACAAATCCTGTGTTTCTGGTAAGTTACAAATCTGAATAACGAGTCATGTTTAAAAACGGCCTCAATATATTCACATTTAAAATTCAAATAAAATTTTACACTTGTGCAGAGAAAGTTCATTTAAATAAAGCCTTGTGATATGTGTAATAAAATTCGCGAAAAAGGACATTTGATCTTCGGAAGATACTCTTTGGCTGATTAAATTTTCTTCTACTATTTGATCTATTTTCAAATAATTTTTATCGAGTTCTCTAATTTTTTGCTAAATTAATTATTACTACAATAAGTATGCTCGGAAAGAAATATTTTATTTAGAGAAAATGAATTGTGTAGTTGGTGAAAAACGTTTGTTATGAAACTTACTAAAAACTTTGGCAATTGAAATGGTTTCCAAGAGGCTCAACAAAGGAACGACTAGACATCCAGAGCCGAGGGCGGAAACCATATCGACGAAGTCGTACGTTTCGTTCTTGTGGTAGGTTTGAAACGGTGGTAGCCGAAATTCCGGAAGTCCTTGTTTAACGTGGCCAGTCAATCTAACAGGCGAGGAACCTAAGTGACTTTCTAAAAGCCAGCACATAACACCGCACACGAGGACCACGAGAATATTTCGCGCCGTAGACAGCAACCATAGTGATTTTTGCATAATTACTTGTGCTCTTGATGACATTTTTGCAGCCTTTTTCATAAACGGTATGTCTTTGATTTTCTAGAAAAAAGAAATCATACAAAAAATATTTTTTATTTTATTTTTCTATAAAAAATAGGGAGTAAAAAATCGGCTATGACAATACGTGAAAATATAAAATATAAAATTTCGTGTCGTATACATTATGTCTCATACATATGTATATGTATGAAGTCACGTTTTTGATTAATGATATTCAAAAAATATTGAACATTCAATAATGTTTGTATGTGGAAGTAACACGTGTAATAACAAGGAATTAATTTGTAAGTAACATGATTCGACGAATCATTCACTAGACGTAAAGCACGATGCGGATGTGCAACTTTCGTCGTTGCAATCTCGCTGCGATCATATGTCTACTTCGTCGTTTTTAACTCGTAAAACAAAGAAAGATATATGATCAGAGTGAGATCGCGACAAAAGTCACACGTCTGCACTGCAAGTATGTAAACAGCTCGGCAGAAAGTACGAAGAAAGATGAATCTACTTTGTATATACTTAAAAAATTATTTTTATGAGGATCTACTTGTGTTACTTTCCACTGAACGATGAAATGATACTAACTCTGAGAAGAAGAAGGATAATTATACACGAGATGCCCAATGCAGTGTCCCAGAGCTTCGTCTCCCCAATTTTTTCAAATATATTTTGCCATACTTCGACGAATTTACTACCGCCGATATGAATGCCTAGAATATCTTTTACTTGGCTAGTAGCTATAATAATTGCTGCTGCTGATGTGAAACCGACCGAAACTGGTCCTGATATAAAATCCAATAAAAAGCCTGATAACAGAAGAAGATGTGTCAATATTTATTAAATATAAATATAATATATTATTAAATAATAAATAATTAATAATAACTGGAAAGTAAAATGAATAAAACAATAACAATTGAAAATGAATAAAAACAATAATTAATAAATATAATAAAATATACTATATATTATATATATATTTATAGTACAATATAATAAAATTACTGTAAATATATTATAAAATATAAATTAATATAATATATAATATGTTTTTATATAAATAGGAATATATACATAACTAGACTGTGGATTTTTATGCATTTATGAAAAATTTAGATGCGTAAGAATGTGCAGAGCATATATATTGTAAAAATATAGAAAGTTTTCGAAGCAAGTTTCACATTATAATATTTAGAGGATGAAATAAATGTTTAGATTGTACTCCTTCAGTTGCATTCATAAAAATATGAACTTGCATAAATATTCGCAGTTCACACATAACCGTTCTCTTAAAATTACGCTATAGAATTTAATTATTTGATTTTTATTCAATTATTTAAATACCGTTGACATTTCGTTCGATATTATTCCACATATAAGTAAATTTAAGAAACATATGAGCTCTAGGGCTATTCTAATAAAGAGGGGAGTTTGAGAGTTTGTCGAGTTTCAATTAAAAAAAGTAATCGATAATACAATTACCTAAATGTAAAATTCCCATAAAAAAACAGACACAACCAGAGATGAGAGTTAAAAGAACAGCAAAGTCAGGTTCTAGATCAGATTTCTGTAATGTTTCTCTGGTTAATATGGCGATGATCGCGGTCGGTCCAACTGGAACGTCTTTACAGGATCCGAAGATGGTGTACACGAAGCACGCCATGAAAGACGAATACAAACCATACTGCAAAACAAACGAAATTATTAAATACTTTTACTTTTACAAGAAATTTTAATTTTGTTCTAATCTTCGAATTTTTATATTTCGATTTTATAAGATATAAAATTACTATATCAATGTTTAAAATAAAATTGAAACGAAATCGTGCATACCAATAAGAATTTTCTTAAATTCTCATTTTTTCAATTGAGATATTTTTTAACTTAGAAAATAGTTTTGAACTGAAGATGTTATGCTGCAGGATTAATAACGGAAAAGCGCGTTGAGTTTATTGTAATACTTGAACTAAAACATAAAAATATTCGTTTCAGGTAAGTTATCCAAAGTTCCATCTTAGGCCCGGTGCAGACGAGCGACTTTTTGGTGCTGAGCTCTCGTTGCGTCACGTGTCTTTCTTTGTTTTTTCCAGCTAAAAACACAACGAAGACAGAAATACGTCGTAACGAGAAAGCAGCGTCAAAAAGTCGCTCGTCTGCACCGGGCCTTATATTATAATGGGGCAGCCAATTTATCTTCTGCCTCGGTAATGCTTCTACCAGCTACCGTTAAGCGAAGCTCCAACTCTTAGTGCGTACACGTTAGTACTCGCAGAGTGAGTAAAAATGATTTTGGTACAGCTGGAAGACACGTAATGGGATCTACACAGTTTAAGGTTCGATGCAGACGAGCGACGCGCTGCCGCAACGACATCGTTACGATATCGCTATGCGATTCGGCAGATATATAGTATGTTACACACATAAGTTCATATATGTTTCTAATCGTGCAATACACACGAGCGAGATCGTATCGCTCGACTACGCGATCGCACAGCGACGTCGCTGCGATATTTTGTCTCGTCACACGTGTGCATATTGTGCATTGATTCGGGTCTTAGGCGGGTTTCGAATCACGCTGAAGTAAGAACAGTACGACTACGAATAAATCGAGTTGCAGAGGTACCGGCTATGAAATCGATCGCAACTTTCGATATTCGAGCCAGAGACTCCTTCTCGATTAGACACGATGCAGACGAGCGACTTTTGTCCCGCACGATATTGCTTATACGTCTTTCTTTGTTTTCCCGGTTCGGAACAACGAAGACAGACCGTAGCGATATCATCTGCATAAAAGTCGTTTGTCTAAACGAGAAGGAGTTAGAATATCGAAAGTTCCGGTCGATTTTACAGCCGGCACCTCTGCAACTCGATTATTATTATTATCGAATTTAAGTTGCAGTCGACCGAGCCAGCGCGGCTGTTTTAAGATATGAAAATATATTTTATTAAAACACACTTATCAGCCAAGTTAATATAGTTGGTTAACGAGTTACGATTTAACGTTTCTGTTGCATAGTGGAAGATGTTGTGTGTTATGAATTTTAATAAATTTTCTTACAATTTCCGATGATTCTGACATTTTGTAAACATCATAATCGGATTCACTAAAACGATATTCAAAACTGGTTGCGATAATGATGGAACGTTGGAATAATTTTGTTAGAGAACACGTTTGCATATGGAAGCTTCCAGGAATTCTAATTAACTAAACATTTCTCGAGAATATCCCTAATAAATCTTTTGATTCAGTCGTATGACGGAAGTTATGACAGCGCGATTAAACACGCGCACCAATACAAAACTATTCTATCCTTTCCAATTATGTACTATTAATTTCCAAATTATTAAAATTGGCATAAAATTGTATGTAGTTAGATGCAACATTGTTTTTGACAATATTAATTGTAAAATTTTAATAGATATAATATGAAATTTTATAACATATCTGTTTCTGATATTAAATTTTTATCTCTCATAAAGAATAACAAGAATGATGTAAAATTTCTTATTTCTTGCTTCAAACTAAGTTCTAATAGTATTTTTTTAAATAGCAAATTAATCTTAATGTGTTAAAATATTTCAAAGAATATTTTATACATATTAGAAACACGTTAAGAAATAACGTTACGAGTTAAGTCGCATTAAGCTGCAAAAGTAAAGATGTATAAATCTGTTTAAGAGAGAAATAATCTTTTTTTTTTTATTTCAAAATAAATTAGTTTTATATATACTATATATAAAATAATTTAATTATAGATATACTAAGATATAGTGGTATGATATTAAATTTGTAAAATTTCACGAGTGAACGAGCAAACTGTCTTACCTGCAAAGGAAGTCCTGCGACGTTCGCATAAGCTATTGCCTGCGGTATAACGGTAAGGCCTACGGTAATACCGGCAACAAGATCACTTACTATGTAGTCCTTGCGATACTTTGGTATCCACGCTGCTATAGGTACTCTTTTGTAAAGTAACTTTTTCCTGCAGGATCTTTTGATTCGTTGATATAACCACTTCCTTTCTAGAGAGCATAAGAAACCTTTTTCACGATTTTGTGGAACTGAAACAGGAGGAAATATTACAAAAGATATTGTAGATATATTAAATCTTCATACTTTTTTATGATTAGTGTACAATGGAATAATAACATCGCTGTAACTCCTGTGTGGTAATAAAATATACGTAATATGAAACACCTATCATAAAAATTTAATAGAGAAATTTCTTTTGTTAAAATATAAATACCAGTGCTGTATGTTAATGATAAAAAACCGCATGGAATCTATGTCAATTTTAAATTTACAGCCATTTAACATTAACTAATTTATTTTTCTATTAAGAAAGTACAATGTTTACCGAAAAGCTTAGCTTGTTAGCTAAGTGTTGCTTCTCTCGAAAGTATAGATGTTGATGTAGCGTTTAAACGTCGTTCTACATAGCAAAAGACGTCGCATCGAACTACGCGTCGCTCAGGAATGTTTGCAAAAAGAGATTTATTCTCCGTTCAACTTTTCTAGATCTTTATTAATATATTTTTATTGTTTTGTATGACTAGCGAGAGAATGACCACAAGAGTGGTTAATTAAATTGTATACTTAATGCAAAAGGTAATTATTTGTAAGTATAATGTGATATAAAATTTCGAATAAATATAAAATTATATGTTTAAACAATCTAGGGAAATAAATAGAGAAGATTTACATAATATGTATTATGTTTCTAATACAAATATTCCATTATTTTGTTACATCGTACAGAGTAGAATCTGTAATTTCGTTAATTCGTTTTCGAATAGTAGTAATTTAGTAATTTCGTTTTCAATTTCTAAACGCTTTATATTTAACTATATTTGATATTTATAATTCTAACGTTAATATTCCTTTACTTTAACTTACTTGGTGCATTGAAATTGTCTGAAATCACTGAATATATTACGATAAATGTCAACAATAAGTGCAAAAATATTTTATTTTTATAAATGTGTAAACATTGACATTTCTATTAACATAATAACAGACTAATGAGGCGTGCAGATGTTTGACTAACGAACATTATTGCAATTGTCAACTGTCAATTAACCGTGAGTAAACAACAATTAAACGTACAGAAATGGTTAACATCTGTGTGGAATTCCGGATGGAGATGTAAATTCTTTAGATCATATGACGACCTTTTGAAGGAGCGAGTGTAGAAAGTACTATGATTGGAATTAAAATAGAAAAAGGTAAAGGTGAAATAAAAATTGCAATCACGAGGCATCTACATACATATTAAGATTACCATAATATATACAAGTATACAGGCTGCCGTAGGTACTGGCTAACTACTGATAATTACGTCCAAAAGTGAAGTTAGACTGGTTTAACTGGTTTTACACGGTAGCACGTGATGTTTGCGGGAAATAAATCGCTTTAAAAATTGATTTCCATTCAGTTGACATTATACTCTTTACGTTAATTCGAACTTTATCGGATTCACAATTATTCTTTCGTTGTCTTCAGTTTTAATTCGAATAGCAATTTAGAGAAATCAATAGAGAAGAAGGTAAGTTGTTGTGTTCAATCTATATGTACTATGTTTCTAATAAAAATATTCTATTACTTTGTTACATTGTAGAGAGTACTGTCTGTACGTTAGACTTACATTCACAACGTTACCACTGTACTATTGTAGACTTAGACTTAGATTTACAACGAGTTTCTTTCTTTCTTTTTTTTTTCTTTTTTTTAATTGAAACGGACGGAGAGGATTAAATGTTTTAATTATCACTAGACCGTGGTATGTCATACATTTATACGAAACTTAAGGACGAAAAAATGCATACGATGTACAAAAATATATGGAATATTTCAATTAGCATACAATATACAAAGATATATGAAATATCGTAGATAAAACACGCGTTATAGTTTTTGGTAAGTAAAATGAACCTCTATTTAAGCACTATCTTTTTTAGTCATGTCCGTAAAAATATAAATTTACATGAATATTCGCAAAAATAATATGCTCTATGTTCGCTATTAAATAGTAATAAAATTGTAAAAAATTTGTTACTGCGTTTGGTGTGTAGAAAAGATGGAAGTCCTCCATTGGGGTGTTAAACAGTATATTTATACAACAAAATATTTAAACCTTAACTTGTTTGGTGAAATAGAAACGCATTAATTCTTTGACGGAGTTGTGAGGAATGTTCAAAAAAATATTCAATCCTGGACTTATTCCTTAGTCTAATTGAAAAGTAAACAAAATTTGTAATTTGAAAATTTACAATCATGAAAGTAAAATTATCGTAATGTTTGTGATATCAGAGACATTCGTTTAATGGATTATTTTAAGGATTATTTTATTCACGGAAGATTAGCAATTTAGCTAAATCGATACTGATCTTTTTTCATTTCTATCGTACCTGAAAAGTATGTTAAAGAATATATTTCTTGCTTGACGTTAGTTTTACTAACTATAATATCGGATAGCTCAAATGACGAGAAATAAAATTTTCTCTTCTCAAAAGATATCGACGTATATTTCCAATTAAATCGTTTCTTCGTCACTTTTGCGACTTGTGAACACTTTGTCCGTTATTATTCCTTGATAAGTCGTTCTTGACATTTTTACAATGATCTTTCAATAAATTTCTAACGTATAACAATTCATTATCGATTATCTGGCTGGGATATTTCGTCGAGCTCGTAAAAATGTAGATACATAAAAATATAGATAAACATCTTTGTCATATTAAAGAATGAAATGAAAAATAGAAACATTTTTCTGACAACTGTTAAATTTCAATCACGAATTAGTTACATAGGGTATGAAACATCGAGCATGAAATTGTGATTACTTTACGTTGGTTCTTCACCACAAGATGTTTTCTTAGAAGTCGAAATGTTGTCAAGGAAATTTTAATCAAGAAGTTATAGTCATAGAAAAATTCATAGCCCTAGACACGAAGTTATAGTAAAATTATTGATTGTAGCGCGTTCCTAGAATATCCAAATGAATATTTATGCTTCGTCATTTGCACTATTCTATCGCGTTCGCAGGGAAAAGAGATATGGTAAGCACATCTTTGTTTATTTTTTTATTTTAATGTCATTCTGCGACTAAAGAGTGACATGATTGAGAATGAAAATAATCTTTTAGGTTCAAAAATAAGTAAGCCTCGTAAGAATAGCTCATAGGTTGTCGGAATTTTATAAAAATCAAAGATACAGTTATCAAAGAAAGCAACATTTTAATATCTTCGATATTTTAATATTACGATAAGGAATATTTTTAAGACTATGAAGAGCAAGAAACAATGTGCGTGTTCAACTCTAAAACAAAATAAGAAGACAATATATTATAGTTTATTTTGATACAACATGGTGCTGAATTTTAAAATTGCTCTTCTGAACAATATACTCAACAATGTGACTAATCGCGTTTCCCTGCAATTTTCATATATGCAACAAACACACTTCTAAACACATCTAAAGTGTCGATCAAATAATGAGCAGATTATGTAGTCATTTTCGAAATAACTTATCTAAATTAGTAAACAAACGATTAAATAAATAATTATGTGTGATTTATTAACTTGTTAAGATATGGTTCTGGGATAAACGCGAATTCCTTTGTATAATCTTTTATCGTTAAATATTTTAAGAAAATTCATTCAAATAATTACACGCGCATTATCGAAAAATGCAGTAAATAGAAATTGAAGTTATAAACTATACCAGTGTTAAATGTTTAATATTGACAAAAATTAATCTCAATCACATTTATATTTTCTTATTGCAACATCGTTTCTATCATCTTTTTCTCATCAATTCGCACACTTTTACCATCGTATTTCTAAATTCATCAGGCGCCAAGCTTTCTCAAATCGAACAATTTTTGGCGAATTAATTCTTCCCTGTGATTTGTGGAATACGATGACGCGATCATCTCTGAATATACATATATATATATATTCCTTTTTCGTGACAGATTAAACACATGAGTCGTTTGATACGTACAAAGTAGCGTGAATTTCTTAATTTGGTCAATGCTTGCACGTGAAAAGGAAAATACAGTTCATAAATTCCCAACGAAGTGTACGAAGACAGGAATAAATTAAGACAAAATACTGGTACCGATAACGATCAATCTGATAAATTATCCGCGGTAACAATCACGTGCTTACGTACGCGCTTTAATATGCAAATCTTCTGTCTGAAAGGATGCTAACAATGCTAGTGAAACTGTATTTTTTTTCTTTTTGTCGAAAGATATATATCTTGTTTTATATACCGTTATTACGGATTTCTTTTGAGAAATTTATTGGTTTTGTCGGCGATACTTCGACAATCGCATGTTTTAAACCGTTCGTTACGTTTGTCTCGTATTCGAATCGGCGTGTGTACGATGTGTAAATAATATTGACTTGAACGCAGGTGGAAAAATAAAAATTACGAAAGATTGAGAAAAAGTTTCATAATAATTCATGTTAGCTTTCTCGAATTAATATTTCATACTAATTCAAGTAATAATTTATATAAAATACACACGACGACGACAGGTGAAAATTACGACGAGTTACGTTCCCTCTTTTTCATAGAAAAATCATTTAAAGATTAAATATGAAAGATTTTCAGATTGTATGTATATATGTTCTGTGATTTGGTCGAACATTAATAACGTTATTTTATTTTATGCAGGCTAATATTAATTATATCGAACTAAGACAACGAATAAGCTAGTATTATTCGTTTTTCGCAAAACACTGTGGATGTATCGCTTGTTTTTAAAAAGTTTATGTCTTGGAACATTAAAGTACTTCTTTCTAGCCATCTAGGAGTCACGTAATAGCCGGAAAATCAACAAAAATAGGCTTGTCGTATATTCTTTGCATGGTCTTCATACGTAAAACTGTATGATAAAGCAACAGACTCGATATAAATAGATGAAATAGATGAAATATTTGCGGCTGATCGGGTTTTCATCGTGTTTTTAAAATAGTATGTTACGCTTTACTTCGACATGAATGAAGTGAACATTCTAGTTCAAGTTTGCCCTGAAGAAGTGAACTGGATTGTTTGCAACGAAGCGCAACGTACTATCGAGAATATCATCGAATCCCGCAGAACCACAAACATATATAAACAATAAAAATAATTTTATTTAAAGCGAAGAAATGTAATATTCAGAGATAGATGAAACAAACAAAATACTTGTTATACAACTTAAAGATCTGCGGTCCAGTAATGAAAATTCGATTAGCAGTGATCGCGTTAATTTCTTGCTTTAATCTGTCATGACTTTCTTGTTCAGTTTTTATCTACATATATAAATACTTTTTTTCCTAATTTTTGTCTATCTCTATCAATTTCTATCCACATAAATAGCATAGATTCTTTAAAAATCACTGCCGTCTAATTTTTATTTATGCGAATACCTTTTTTCATAATGTCAATAATACTATTATGGTATTAGCATAGATCAAAAAGTAAAGTATTAAATAAATTATACACGTGATTAAATCAATCAGGTGTTTTTCGTAGGCGTACGCTAATGTCTGATGATTAATACAAAACTAATAGGAATTATAGGCTAACATTTTCAACATTTGCTTCATTTATGATACATATGTGTTGCTATTTCTTAACTTATGAGCAAGATTGGCTTTGTGTGACAGAAGATATTAAATGTAAGGGGCACTTACGTATGCAAATTGCAAGATTTCATTTTTCCAGATATCATGATTTTAAAACGTTTTTAGCTTCCTCGTCTACCAAAAAATTGCATCGGATAATTTACTTAAGATGCTTTATTTCTCTCTAATAAAATTTTTCCATATTGCACTTGTTTCGTGTAAAGGCAAAGAAAATATAAGAAATATTAGATCATATTATACGAATTAACGTAAATTATTGTATATATTAATTATTATAATTGGAAATTGATATAAATTAATATAGTTCTACTTATACATACTGTTATGCTGCGTGCAATGTAAATTTGTACGATGTATAAATAAATCAAACTTTCGTTTACTTACGAAAGTAAACAATTGTAATTGATTATAAATCTCTCACTTTGATTTACAAAGTAGGGACCAGTAATTGTTATTAAATAGACTATTTACAATTAGTAGAATATCAAAATAAAGTGAAATATTCACAGTGGCAGGCAAATAGTAAGATGAGATTTAACACCTATGAATACGTTGGCTTTATAACTTCTAACTGATATGGCGTTGATTAAAGCGAAAGAAAGCACGAAATAAGAAAGAATCAAAGAATAAAATCTGTCGTACGAAAAACATGCAAATCGTAGTTGATTCGATCGAGACGATAATTGCAGTTACACGTATCGAGTATCAACGCAACCTCGGTAAATACGTGATAGTCTTTCATACGCGTCATTCTCTCACAAATGGTCACGAAATGAGTCAGAAAACTCAAAGAACCCGCGCCTTGAAATAATTTCTCATTATTAATTTATGCATACGGTTAGTATTATGAGTCAAATGCATCTGCTCAACCGCAAAAGTGAACGTATGAAATATTCTTTTCTCCCTTTTCAATCTCTTAGGAATTCTCCTTTCGCATTAACGACATGTTTCTCCGCGTCTATTCCCGCGTAATTCCTGTTTATAAGTTAATACACCGTTGCAAGTTTACCGCAGAACATCGTAAAGTTGATTTTGTTCTCACAATTTTTGCAGATTACATCGTTAGTCGATATTACAAAATGCGGTTTTCTTCGTTGAACCGATAAGTGTGTAATCGCAGTAATTATATCATACGAAAGAATTGACGCTAGTATTTCAGTGTAATCGATGTAATCACGCGTTAAGCTGTCGGATCGTTATTGATACTTTTGCAACTGTTGAACGGAGACTTTTACGATATGCGCGTGTAGTCGGCTGGTTGGAAAATTTAATCTTATATAGGGTGTTTCAATGTTCTTAATCAAAACTCTGACAGTGTATTCTGTGGATATATGTATGGATATATAGAAAATGTTATTTATGCTATTTATCAGGGTAAGGTTTAGGGGCAGGTAATATATATAACATAATATATTGCACTATGTATATTACATAATAATTAAAGTATTATGAATAGGCATATAATAATTTAAGGAACGAGAAGCAAAGGGCATAATAATTCACGTCAAACACATATGTAAAGTTTTATCATTTAATATACATGCAAGGGGCGCATGCATCGTATGAACGTAATTTGCATGTATCGGGTTGGCAACTAAGTGATTGCGGATTTTATCAATACCATCTAATGACAAAATCCGCAATCACTTAGTTGCCAATGCAATAGTAACGTCAGCATACAGCACAGTGAACGCGTGAACGCGTTAGCGTGTTAAAGTTTTATTAAATGTTTATGGTAGAAATATGGAAGAAAACTAAAAAATTGAACTTATTAATACAGAAATCACATTTTGATTTCGTTTTATTCCAATAAATCAATTCTTTGGATTGATGCACTATAGGTTTTAATACTTGTTTCATAAATCTTTATTCTTCAAAATTACTCACGTACAGTAGCTCACGGAGGTATCCAAACACTTGTAAAAACAATTTATAAATATATTACGTGTGTTGTACGAGACATTTTGGAATGTCATTAACATCGCAGCAATGAAACTCGACGATCATGATATTGGCAAAATTTGCGATAAATCTGGAAATGTACATAAAAGCACAGAATATTCGACGCAATTATGTGTACAATACGTATATATCTCGCAGAGATCGACAAAGTATTTAAACAGTCAATTATCCGCTATACTAATAAGCTTTAATATTCATCGATACTCTTTAACATTTATTATAAATTTAAGATGATTATTTATGCTGTATATATTATTATTATTATTATTTACAATTGTTCGATCAACCATTGTAATAGCTTGTTAGCGTCTCAGCTGAAATCATAGGCTTAGAGTTATTTTTTTTTTTAAATTTGTAATATTAGAGTCCGAGGTATTATTCTCTTCGCGTTTTGTATTTTTATTATAACTTTTTAATAAAGTTTTAAACGACCTCTATATTTATATAACATTTTTCACTCGATCATATTGGATTGGCAACTAAATGATGGCGGATTTTGTCATTAGGTGGTATGGTATATTCCTATTTGGTATATTCCTCAGTACGAATTTCAGCTATTAAACACTATTAGATTTGTGCAAGTACATACTTCGGAATAATCCTCCGTTGCATTTCTGACAGAGATTTATCTCGTTCCATTGATCTGTAATCTATCCTATTATTTACTCACGTTACGCGTTGTGTAGAGTTATTCTTCGACAGAACTGAGATGATCAGGCAACAGATTTATAATATTCAGTCGGACGTTGTATCCAGACTGAGATGGATCGAGTTTGGGCATTAAAAGATTCTTGTTAATAAGAAAGATTACAAGAACGTGTCTGTTGTTTGAGAAAAGAGCGAATACTTTTCTTGTAGTAGCAATATGATATTTCTTACACATACCAAGAATGAAAGAATAAGGAGGAATGAAAATGTTATTATTAATAGAAAAATGATAAAATCAAATAAAAGATATTATTATATAACAGATAGTACTGTAATAGTATTTAAAAAAAGATATTAGTAACGAAAAAAGAAACAATAGCATTATAAAACACTGTTATATTTACAGTTTCAGTGACTAATTTTATTGCAGTTTAGTCATTCCCTAAGTATAAGTAACGGGAATAGTTTGCAACTTTGGCGAACGAATAATTATTATAGTTTCATTCGAATAATTTCAAGATCAAAAGTGTCGTAAACCTTGTGTATATTTGCAAATCGAATTTTTATTCAAATTAGACACCATTAAATCCAATGCCGATTTTTATGGTTGTAGCTAAACATTATAAATATGTAAACGTAAATATGTATTAAAATAACGGTATCTTAAAAAATCTATTTTAGTGCTTGTCGTTTGTTTTATTCTAGATAAAAATTTAGTTTCCAGCCGATGAATAATTTCAAGACTATAAATACTTTGCGAATGAAGATTAAGGCTTGTGTCGAAGCTATACAGCCGGCTAATCCATTTAATTAATCAATGCAGCCAATTGATCAAATAATTGATCAATTTATAAAATGTCTGCGGATCACCTGTTGATTAGAAAAATATTTTCATTCTTCATTCATGAGATGCGCCTGAGATTTCTATATCTTTTAATGCCTACAATTGCATGTATTATTAATATTACACGAGTTATATATATTTAGATAGTATTACACTAGTACGATTGATTTTCACGTTCATGAATTTTTAAAAATATTTTATACGTTCAATGTTATCGCGTTTCATCGCAATTTTAATTTCATTCCAATTTCTTGTTCAAACAGCCATATAAAATTATTTTCCTTCAGTTACATTAAAATGTTTGATACCTATATTTTCCATTACCTTGAGAATTTTATACAGGATAATAGATTATATAATCATAAGAGAATGTAATATACTGCGATTTCCATTAAATATTGTTACCTCTTAGCAAGCATAAAATAGCGAAGCATTTCGATGAATAAATTATTAATAAATAAAATATAATAATAAAATATTAATAAAAATGTTTAATAAATATTACTATCACGGTACGGTGCGATGTAGGAGAAAATTGATTCCAAATTTTCCAACACAGCATGTTCTTTAGAAGATTGATTTAGTTCAATGATTTAATTCAGTCTGATAAATCGGTAATATGTACTGTAGTTATTTATTATCTGAATAAAATTTCCGGATGAAGGAGAATAATTAAATAAAGTATTATATGCGAATTAGTATTCAGATAATCAAAAGTTTGATGAATTTAAAATGAATATCGTGGACGTAATTCCCGATTATATATTTCTATCATACATTTAAAAAATTATAGATCCGATATAAATTACCATAAATTATTCCGAATCATCTTATTTCGAAAAATATTGATGCCTGAAGTTTTCGACTATTTCATTTTCAACCGAGCCGTAACCTTCAGGAGAATGTGTATATCAGACACTCTCCAAGTAGAATAGGCTCTAAGTAAAAAAGATAGTTATACTCATGAATTATTCTATAGTTTAAAACCTAATTATAAATATGAAATAAATTCATTCGCATTCTCTATAATAAAATATTAAAAATTTCAATTACGAATAATGGCAGTTAAAGTACTTAATTAAAAAAAAAAAAAATAGCATTTAGATATTAATTAATATTAATACGTCAAAGGGACAGTGTAAATCAAAATTTAATCACCGTTGTAATTATGCAAAATCAAATTTCATTGGATCATATCGGTATAAAGATTTGTACAAAAATGCGAATTTACATATTTTGCTGTACTTAAAAAATTGCGTTATACAAGAGTTTCCGTCTTGGGTGTTCCATCGTTAGGAAATTTCAGACAATTCAATACATTTTTCTTGCGATGCAAAACAACAGTTTATGATATGAAACGAAAAACAGAACGCAAACAGATCAAATGAAAAATTGTCTTTGTAATTGGCGTGAAAAAGCATTTCAAAAAATGCTCTGTTGGTGTATACTGTTCAGAAATAATTCTATATGACTGTTCAGAGCTAATAATTTTAGTATGAAAAAACTAAATAGACAGTAATTAAAACTTCATGTTTTCGCCTGGGGCGTTATATTATACTTTAATATCGTTATATTTATTATATTTGTATTAAAGATATTATATCTTTTAAATAGCCACTGATTTAACGGATATAAAGATATGCCCGCAATTCTTCCGAAAGAATGTAAATTTTATTATATTTTAAGATTTTTAAATTAATTCTTTCGAATGAATCGGTTTTTTAAAAACTAACTAACAGTATTAACAGCAATTTAATTGTTGCTTGCAATTTAAATCTCGAATAAAAGGATAGCGTTATAATACTTTGAATAACATCCCGCAGAAATTTTGATCTACGTGGATTAAGTTACCTAATTTAATTCACACAAGTGGGATATTCCAATGTAATCACGTTGGAAGAAAGTAACGTTGAAAATCTTCGTGTTAAAATTTATTATGAAAATAATTTGCAACTATAGACAGAATAATCCAATGTTTAAATCGTATTTATTGCGAGAGAGAGAGAGAGAGAGAGAGAGAGAGAGAGAGAGAGAGAAAAGTATAAGTTTCATATCCAAAAGTACACAAATTTTTTACTAAGAATAGTAGGTGAGTTATAATGTCTTGCAAAATAATCTCTATATAGAGATTTCAATTGCTTCAGAATTAAACAGATATGAATTTAGAGCACGTTTTAAAAAGTGATTCAACTTTGATTGATTTCGAGTTGGTTTTTGATCTACTCGATTCAAATTACTAGCAGGTGTAGCTACTTCTTTATTACTGCAATCTTTCCAATTGCAATTATATAAAATAATCACTGCGATTCATTTGCTATACGCAAATTGAAATTCACAGGTCTAATAAACAGCGTGATAAGAAAATCAATTCCCACGATTTTTCAAATAGTTCCAATAGTCGGACAAAAAATGTTTCGAAAAAAAGTTAATCAGTTTTCAATCGGCTACAAATTGCAATGCTATGGATTTCAAAGAAGATTTTGCTTCGATAAAAAGTCAAGGTCATCGCTATTTTTTTTTAAATGGAATAATACATTCTTCTATACACCATTCGATGCATTTTTTAATTCTGCAAAAAAGTACGAAGGTACTTTGGTCGACAAATGATTAGTTTAAAAGATATTTTAACTTTAACGTTGTAAAACTTATCCTATGAAAGACAAGTAAAACGTAAAACCAAAAATTACTATGCTATCTTTCTTTGTCTTCCATAGTACAAGTTTCACAATATTAAAGTTAAAATATCCTTTAAACTAGTCATTTTTCCAATCAAGTATCTCAAAATATTTTCGCAGAGAATTAAAAAAATGTTTCAAATGTTGTATAAAAAATGTATTGTTTCATTTTAAAAAATAGAGGAAACACCGATTTTCCATGGAAGTAAAACATTGTTCGAAACTCCTGGTATTGCAGTTTGTAGTCGATTGGAAGCTGATTAACTTTCGTTCCATACATTTTCCTGTCCGCTGTCGGAAATGTTTGAAAAATCGTGAGGATTGATATTCGCTCCATTCTACATGGACCGTGGATTTTGATGCATTTACGGAAGATTTAAGCTGGCAATAGAAAATACATATAAGATGCAAGAATATATAAAATATACAAAATAACAGTATTCGTTGGAATATTTAAATTCGTTGCGATAAACAAATCTTCGCTGTACGTCCTACTTCCTTAGCTGTATTCATCGTCTACATTCATCGTCTACTAACGTTTTCCATATATTTGTACAACGTAATGTCGATTTAACGTCGTAAAGGAATAAATTGCACAAACTTACCATCATTGTTCATATTTTTGTCATCCTGGCTTGAGACGTGGACATTGCTAAGCCTGTTTTCTAGTTCAGCAGTCTGATCAAAATCGTTGTTGTTGCTTCGAAATGGATCTTCGAAGGCAGCATTGCTGTATCCGGTTAACCGGACTTGCTTTCCAGTTTCGAGGTCGTACTCTTGGACGCTATACCTGGACATGTTTGCGAGTAGTTTTTCTATGCTGAAGAGAGTTCGCCAATTTTATGATTTCTCCGGCAGATATCGATGTATAAGGGAAGCTGAATTGCACGAGTGGTGCTCAAAGACACTCCATTGTTGAGTTCGTACGTGTGGCGACCCTAAAAAATAAAGCACCTAATTAATTCATGGCTCTTGTCGTCGTACCGTTAGATTTTCTTTTTATTCGCTTTCTAAGATCGCTTTTTCTCGTCGGTTCTTTGCATTGTTTTTTGCACATTTTGCCGAGTTGAATTTCGTCGTACACGTTGGATTCCGGGATATCTATTTTCACACTGCATCGCCTTTTTCCTTTGTCTCGTGTATCTTTATTTTCGTTCCTCTGGACCCTTTTTGCGTTTTTTCATCGATTGTCCCTCGAAACTAAACGAAAGAGTAGCAGCATAGCTTTCGATATTTCTTTTTCGTTTAAATTATTAAGAAGAGAATTTCGCTCGAAGCGGTAACGAATGGAATAATTACAATTACTACAACGATGATAAAAATGATGCACCGTGTACGGTCGAATATCATCTAATTCTTTCTTTAAATTTATTGTAACGAAGAAATTATGATATTTATTTTATACTGGAAATATTTAGTTCATTCCAATGGTTCAATACGCGATATTAATGTTCTGATTTTTTGAAATACCCGAACGTCTTAATTTAATAAAATAATTAAATTGGTTATTAATTGATTTTTTCATTCAGCCAGCAATTAATTAACAGAATTAACGTTTTATCATACAAACGCTAATAATTGAATCAGAGACTAGTCTGATACTTTTAATAGCAATTATAGCGATCTTAATGCAAAGCTAAATGTAATTGCAAAAATAATTATGCCGGTGTATTTCTCAAGAGTATAAAAAACATAAGCCACGTAAAATTTCGCTGACTTGCAAATATTTCGTAACGTGCTTTACGAAAATCGATATAAATATAACTTTCGCAGTAACAATTCCATGAAGTATAGTATGCGCAATACAATTCTTTGTACGCATTTTTGCACACGATCAGTGATTTACTTTTTATCGAAAATCTAACATTTTTATCTACGGTTTGTTTCTCTTTTCTAGGTCAGTAATGGCAGAATATTGCGATTTTAAAGCCACGCTACCAACAATTTTGTAATTCTTCATATAATTGTTAGATTGTGAATATTTATGCAAATTCACAACTTCACGAAAACAGTTAAGATGAAAACGACGATTCGTTACAGTTATTAATTATTATAGCGATCACGAGCACTGTACCTTGAATACTTTATATATTTTTACAAATTACGTGCATGTTATGTATTTTGGCATAATTAAATTTCCCATAGCAATCTATAGTCTAATAATTACATATTCAGCTTTGTATCTAACTCAACTATTGGGTTGGCAACTAAGTGATTGCGGATCTTGTCAGTACCATCTAATGGCAAAATCCGTAGTCACTTAGTTGCCAACCCAGTATGTTCAACTATCTTCAATTCCGTGTAATTTTCCATAATTGTACGAAACGTACGAGCAAAATTAAAGGTAGTGTTAAGGCTATTACTATCACATTATCGTATTATTAGTTAAGCTAGTTTTATCAGTCTTTTTAAAAATTAAAAAGTTTTACCGCGGTAAGCAAACAAGAAAAATATCTTTTTTTCTTTTAATAAATAAAGAGAAAAAAGAAATAAGATATTTCTCTTATAAAAAGGATTAATAGAAAATTGTTTTTTATAAGAATAATTATACATTGACCGATTATAAAACTGAACTGCTTGAACAGATTATATAACACCGTCCATCGTAATCTAGTGGCTGTAAGAGCTTTCGTAGACGAAAACTATAATAACGTATAATATAAATAAATTCATACATAATGCTTCGCCGCACAATATCATGCAGGAGATGAGGTCACTAGTAATTGCATTAATAATTTACTTAAAACACTAAAGAAAAAGAAAAAAAATGGGTAAGCTGCAGCTTGCACGAAATAATTAACTACAAGCTACAGCTACATATTAATACTGAAAGAGTACATAAATAAAATATAATCGAATAACGTAAACAAATTTCTACAGAAACTTGTAAAGAACGTAAATCGGACTGTATCGATGGTTACGCTTAACTAAAATCTTTCTACAGCATATTACGTTGCTACTATTTTATTTCTGGTGATACAATATTATAATATCATATTTATGTTAAGTCAGCAGTATCAATGTCAAAACGATTTGCCAATTATACTGATACGACATTATGATGTTTCTCAAGTCTCGACTGGTATTTCATTCATCGAAGAATCGATTGCGCAAAAAGCTATTTGAACGCTAATTTTACCTTCGCTAACAAAATATGATGCGAAATAAAATAATTTTGCATAGATATATACACGTGTCGGAGATATTATCATCGAAATCTTGAATCGTTTTCTTTTGACTTAATTCATCGACTCATTAGAAATGTAGAATTAAAGTTGAAAATAAAAAATTCAAATTAATTATACAAACTTTACGCGTAATGTCGAAAGAATTTAGCGCTACATCAGACATATTCGAGTGATACTTGATCTACCAGTATAATGTAATTTTCATATGACATAGTTAAAAAATAATGTGTAAATAACACATAATAGGTTTGCCATTCTATAATTATTACAACTTCGTATGTCGTATGACTGATATATCGCATAACTGGTTATCGTAATAAATTGGTCTATCTGTTTCTTTTGATTAGCGTATCCTAAGTGAAAAATGATACTTCTCGGAGAAACAATAGAAATGTGATGTCATTGTGATAGAGATAAAATTAAAACGGGGAATTATCGATGCTCGATGCCGTTCGTTGTAATATGTACTTACTTGTATTAGCATAATTTAATGGCTCGACATTGTGATTAATTATTCCTTGTGCGAGTGATATTTGTCAACAATGTTCTATCTATTAAGCGATTGGTTGAATAGAAGATAGACCGAAAAGAAAATAAAATTATATTCTCTAAGCTATAATTATTTCTAGAAACATACGTATTTATTATGTTAATTATAATATATTAAACTTAATAATTAAGATATATTAAAATAATTAGTAAATTTAATAAATAATTAAAAAGTAATACATTTTATAATTATGATATACCAAGGATATATCAAATTCAATAATTTCTGAAATATTAGATTATCTTTAAGATATAAACTGAAGGCACCACAAATAAGGATAAAATCGTTCAAAATTAGTATTCATTCAGCATGAATGATTTTTATTAATTTTGATAATCAGTAACAAATCTCAAAGTTAGGTAAGCAGAATTGTGTTTCACAGTCATCATTATTATCACTCATTATCATATTCTCAATGAAGTACCTACTATCTTCTATCTTATGTATTAGTACTTTGATCATTAGTCAGTAACTTCTTCGTATCGAAGGACGAAATATCGAAGAACGTAATGTCGTTTATTGTAAGCTTTGGCTGGAATATTTTTACAGCTCAATGTTGTTTATACGGCGCTTTCTATTTATCAGGTAGTCCCAAAAATGTCCTTCGCTATCTTCACGCAGCTGCTTTATCTGGCTATGTTGATACAAACATGAAACTTAATCTGTCAGATCTCGTGGTCTTTATTTTCGATCGTCTTCTAGCTGTCGTAGGACACGTTTCGTTTGCATTAAAACAAAAAATGTTGTGCATCTATTATTTTCTTCTAAAACGAAAGAAATTTTTAGAACAACCTAATATATGGATATCGCTCATCGGTCACTGTATCCTGGCATTGTATATAATACCACGCTTCGAACTGTGTCATAACAGAAAACTAAAATCATTTGCTGGTCGAAATAAAACATTTTCTTTATTTAATCTCATCTAATCCTCGTGCGAGTTATTTCGTTCAAAGTATCATATGAGCAATATTGCGTCGCGGGATATCTTGTGCAAAGCATCGCATAAACGACATTCTGTTGCAAGATATCTCGTCCAGAGCGTATCACAAAGGATATTGCGTGGCGAGATATTTCGTCCTTCGATACGAAGGGATCGAACGATTTCGATGGGCGATTTTCCAAAAAAAAAATATCTTCGTATTCGGACCTATCGATTTCAACAGAATAATTATATTTACACGACTGTAAATTTCGTGGTGTAAATGCGCAATGGCAGTATCAATAGCTGCGATTATTACATGCTCAGAATATTTGTATTGCAACCAACGCGCTTTTTATGTCATCGCAATCGGTTAGAAATCGTAAGAAGATACGACTGTCTCTTAACAATAAATTTGTTTATTTAAACACGGAAAATTATTAGAATGAATTATAATCCCTTCTTCGGCTATTATTTATTTGTACATCGTTGTACAAATTGAAAATATTTTAACGACACGCAGCGTCTTGAACAGCGGCAACGATATCAAATTTTGAACCAAAGTAGATTTGCATTATGAAACTACTCGAAGAATCTAGAAAAACATTGTTATGTACGCTCATTCGTTTCAGATCTTATTCAACGATCGCATAGACACAGCTTTTTTTAAGTTGTTCTTTGCGTCAGGGATTTTTCGTCTTTTTTATGACGGCAAGATTCAAGTTTTGTAATTATAATTCTTATTCAACATTTCTGATCGTATGCACTACCACATAATAATAAAATTATGGTCACAGATGAAAAAAAGAGAAGAAAACACGTGGCGGTTAGGTAGTTCTACTTCTTAACGAAGTTGCAACATTTACTCGCTTTTTCAAGGAAAACTTTTAACATTTTAATAACAACAATCTTTCGTGATTACTATTTTATATGTTCATCGCGATTCTTGAAAAGAAAAGTCCAAGGTCGCGAATAACAGTAATCAATATGCGAAACGATTCTTTATGTCTTTGAAACGGAATAGGAAGTTACGTATGCACACGTATTAAAATTTATTTTTATTTACTTATTGCTGCATCATTGTATTTTATCGTACTTTACCATTACGTCTCTACGTATTCTATACCACATAGCATCGGAAAGCAAATTATTTTCTTATAGCAATTGTTGTTTTCATACATTAGATTAAAATATAAGATATAAAACGAGTTAATAAAAATATGCGAATAAAATAAAAATTGCTGCGATATTTGATCGTTTTCATTTTGCAAATATTGTTTTATTTAACATTCAACAAAAAATGATTCTGAAAATATAATTGTTCCATGTTGACAAGTTTTATATTTTGTCTAATAAATACAGGTATGTGCGAGGACTTTGTACCAAGAATACGACGTTTCATTTAAATTATAATATATGCAGCATGAAATGACATTCTACTTCACATCAAACATTCATATCCTACCTGTCTTTTCACAAAAACATACCTTTTCATTCGCATGACGAATGCAATTATTTTAACGCACGAAATATATCATATATTGGATACGACTCTAAAGAACCACGAGTTATCAATATAAGCTTATCATGTGCTACAAAACTTACGCAAATTTATATTTTTATACACGGAATATCAAATAAATGGAATCTAAATAAAATTCTGTTTCACCTACTAACAATAAATATCTTTAACAAGTACACACGCTGCTTTGCACATTTTCCATGTATTTTGCATCGTTGCGTCTTTAGATTTCTCATAAACGCACAAAAATTCCCTCTTTATTATGTCAATCCCACTGAATCCAATTTCACTTTTTATGAAATGCGAACGAACTCGAGAGCGAGCGAGAAATGTTCTTTTTGCTTCAACTACAAGGTGATTTTACTACGCAGTCGTTTATAATCTTCTTCGTTGCATCTTAGAGGCAAACCCGATAAAAAGAAGTAGAAGAACGTAAGCAAAGAAGCTGTAGCTACTTTTTTATCCATAGAGTGAGGTTTCTCCGAACGATTTCAGACAGTCGTCTGACATTGCTATGTATACACCGTATACATTTCTGACCTAACAACATCAGTTTTTCTTTTTCTTCTTTTCTCATCGTATTGTTCCTTGTAATTTATGCAGGCGGATATCTGATAAGTCGCGGCGGATATTTATTTAACATTGATTTTGATTTGCATTTTTCAATGGTCGTCTATTTCCTCTATAGCGAGTAAGTACAGTATTTGAACATTATATTTACCCTAGCTAACTTTCATGTATATATTATGTCTCAACGTAACACATTACGAAATTTAATTAGCATTGTAACGAGACACAACCGTCACAATTATATTGGTAAAATATAGAACCAATTAGAAAGTGTATATAAATGTTACGAGATATTTACTGCGAATGTATATACCATATGTAATAAAAAATTCATACATGTATAGCATGAACAATCGTCTTAAGATCAAACCATCTAACACGATCCCAATATTAAGACTTATTAATATGTTGAATAATTGATGAATAATTTTATCACATTTGCGAGATACGTAGATACATACTTATAAATATTAAATACGTGTATACTCGGGTCAAGCTTGAACGAGCGAAGAAGCCGGAATGTTCACGAAACGCGAGAACAAAGTGCAACGCGCTAAGAAAGATACGATTTAAAAGCCGAAGAACCACAGATGTATCGTCTAATCATCGTGAAAGTTTAAAATTTATACTACATTTGTTTCTTTTTTATCCGTATACATATTTTCCACTATTGCTCTAGCGTGACATTTCCAGGCATAAAAATGCCATTTCGTATCGTTTAGTTTCGCGTATGAACATTTGCGTCTGTCCGAGGAATTGTTGGCTTACGACGATACGTACGATCCTCCGGTGGAATAAACGAACAGATTACGGAACGATTAGCTGACGTTACAGGAGCGTTTCTCCCATTAGATGATCACAGTTTTAGCACAAGGGGACGCTCATTCATATGAAACGATTTGATGCTTCAAGAATTGTGTCAACATCGTAATTAGATACCGTTAGTGTTACTACTACGTGTACACTGCCTTGTGATCGAAGAGTTACGTTCGATCGATCGCATTCAACAGTATCGCGCACGAGCGCAATAATACTACGATCTACTCGAAGAAATATAGAATTCATTCGATCGAATAAATCAATGGTCATTAGATGGTAATTAGACGCGATAAGTTTTAAACGACATTGATCGCAGACGTTTATTCAGACCTTTTTTGCTTTTTGAACGATGTGGGAAGACGATAAACCGGAATACATTTTTAATCGTATGTATCTAGTTATTTCACGATTAATTTTGTTTCTTGTACGCTCTTGGAATTTTCATGACAAAGTTGATATTTTGCAGTTAGCAATTAGAAGAATCGTAAGTATGTAGTAATAATACAAAAGTGATCGATATTAATGAAATGGAAAGGGATTCTGTTTTGTTATGTCAGCGATCGTTTCCAGACAATGATAATTGGAAATTATTACGTCATTTATTCTATTCTTTAGACTTAACATCGCTAGATTTTCATTTGTTTCGGCAATTGTTAAAGCAGTGTAAAGGATAAGCCTAAGACAATTCATCGAAGCAGTCATTTTATAACATTGGCCGATCAGTTGTCGATATTTCAACAATTTTTCGAGAAAGAAATTCAAAGATTATGATAAATTGAAACACAGTTCTAGAAAACAACTGTTAATGTCATCCATGTCTTTATGCTTTTAAAATTTTGTTCTAATTATCATAATGCAATTCCAAATTGAAGTCAGTCCGATCATTTGTCAAAATCTTAACAATTTTCCGAGGAAGAAAAATTGAAACATTATCAGAAAATGTATTATAGTTCTAGGAAACAAATAATTACTGATTAAATTTTTATGAAATCACGAGTGTGATACTTATATTACGTGTCTGTATTTCTTAAATAATATTCTATTTATCTTCTATTTATTTTTTATTATTAACTTTATTATTATATTACTATTTCTAATGGCATCAACCATTCTATTCATAGCAATTATCTAGTAATTCTCACTCAATTACTATACAAGATTGAACAACTGATATCAGCAAGAAAGATCTCTTTTATAACTAAATAAAATAGTGCCAAGTCATATATTAACGAATACAATAAATTCTATTTTTAATAATTTATGTAATTATATATGTAAACACGAGTTTCTTCATTGAATGAATTGAGGAGTCTACATTACAGTTATATCATAATTTCCCTGTTAAAAGAAAAAAATGATTCTATTAGGTTGGCAACTAAGTGCATGGGGATTTTGTCAATACCACCTAATGACAAAATCCGCAATCATTTAGTTGCCAACCCAATATTATGTAAAATCTTAAAAATTATTTCTTGTTACTGTCTCGTTAATTTAAGTAAATTTTCTGAAACAAAATGAGCTTCGTTTAAATTCAGTCTGCATTCTTAACAACTAACATACGGTGGAGTATTAAAAAAAATCGCGTCGTCTCTGCACAAGTGCTTTAAACAAAGATTTTCAATACATATTTTACAAGATATGGTTCGTTGCAAAAATCTTATTGCAATATTAAGACGCTGAAGACAGTAACATATCTTAGGAATCATATGTGTAGCGACAGGTGAATGGCCGGGGATTTCTTGTACCATAATTTACCAACTATGTAATACTTAATAGTAGACAAATACAAATGACAAACAATAGTTAACAAATTACAAGTTATAAGTTATAGTTTTCTGTTGCTCAAGCAGTTCTTATAATTTTACAGTTGTACGTCAATCAGAAGTTGATTTCTAACTTGTAAAATTTACTCGTAGAATTTCACTTGTTTAAGATACAATAATTCATAGAATGTACATAATATGAAAAAGTATGTAAAATACTCAGAGTATAATATAATATTTGATAGATGAAAAATTCTTTTTTCTACGACCTATCTTTTACCTGTGTTTGCAAAAAGCTTGGATTTGCACATAAATATCCACGGTCTAGCAATATGAATAAAAATATGAATACCTCATGGATAAAAAAATATTAAAAGATGTAACTATTAAATTAAATATCAAAATATTTCATTGTCGAACATAAAAAGTATATGTGTCCTTGTTTTAGTTTCCTTGTTACATAAAATTACTTTTATTACGAATAAAATTTTTATCACTACATACCATACAATACTATACGTTATGTTATTATAGCGAATACTATTGTGTCAATATCAATCACACGCTCCGCGAAACTGTAATTGTCCATCGAACCTTGAGAACCTCGTGGGTCATCGACACACATTTCTTTCGTACGCACACAATAAACCACGCACCACAGGTGATAATTTCGTGAAAGTGTTAAATAATTCATCTATTATTGCTCAAAGTACGAATTGGCTTTCTAAATGGACAAACAGTTTCCTAACCAGTTTAGCGATGAGTAACTCGATTTAATTACGTGCTGCACACATCCTGCATGTAAATGTGTTCGTTATTATGGGCTATGATTTTGGTCGATGAACGAAAGATAGTACATATGTATCTCGTTTTTTCTTGTTTTTGATGCGCGCGTTATCAAGGCTTGTTTCTTAGAAGACACAGAAAATGTTTTCTAGCTACTTTCTTACTACTTTTCGTCAACTGCATCCAGTCTTACTGCATTCCTTCGATTATTTTCAACCCAATAGTATTTTTTTAACGTTAAAAAAATATCACAAGATTGAGCAAATTATGAAAGGATCGTTATTAGTATGCTCAATTTCTCATTTTAAGTTTCTCATTCTCTGTTAAAAACTTTCTTAAAACACTAAAAATCTTTTTGTTTGTTGAGATAAGAGCAGAATTGATATATCAAGACCACAGGAGAAAGCACGATGAATCATATTTTCCATTTTTTTACGGAGCAGTAGTTTTAAAATCTAATACGTTGACGACTGCTCACATGTTGCAATCGTCCTACTGTATCATTTTCGGGTTAAACATATAATTTTCTAGCCGCTGCATAATTTAAAAAATGTCTATTGTCAGAATATCAAAATACCGTTTATTTATTATTTTTTAATGCTTTAACGATCGAGAAGCTACACTAATCAACTTCATAAATTGAAAAGCAGAAAAAAGTGATGATGAAACTTGAAATTGAAACATTATTTTTTAAATTTACTCTGCAATTTGCTAGCGTTTATGTCACTCTCTTGTAGTAAAAGACTGCATGGAAGTAAGTAATTTAACTTTAATTTACTTTTCCAGAAGTAGACGTTAATCGCGTAATGTAACGAATCTGAAAAACTGTCCAAACATAGAGTGATCAGTTTGACTTCTGACTTTTATATTGAAATATTCATTTCTAGTTATAGAGTGACTTGAAAATAAAATATCCGCAAAAATATAGCTATCATGCCTTTTTCCTCGATCCTTCAGCAAAGATTCAGAGATCACAGTAGATTTAATTAAGTAAGTAGCGATTAAAGACCGAGGATTCGCCGTTCGAATCTGCTGGAGAGAAAAGAGCGTGAAATTGTTTTAAATATACCGGCTGTGAATCAGTCACGGTATGAATACCTTGTTATTTTCTTTAATATCTCGCTACGGTGAGTACAGTCAACGGAGTGCAATTTGCGATAACGGGTCTCCGGGAACGATCGTAACTCTCGAAATTGGATTTGAAAAATGAATTCTAGAGATTCGTAGGACTTCCATGCATTTGCATCCGATTTTACGAGCCCGGTGAGTATCTTAAAAAACGATTTTTCGTGTTGCATAAATTGTGTCGTTTTGTTCGAAAAACAGTTAGCCTGTCGATTTTGTAATTTTACGATGGTAATTGGACCAGCGAAGGTCTCATCGTTACGTCTTTGCGGCTGAACGTTTTGTATCTTTTTCCTTCCCTTTTTCTTCTCGTCTCTGGTTACGGATTATTGGCTGCGTTCGTATACCATCAAACGACAATGGTTTTTCACTGCCCTTTTCTTTTAGTTACTTCTGTTGTTTTATAATCTATTTTGCAAGAGCAAGGTGAGTATTTATGTTAGCTTGTCCTTTTCAGTTAAAGTGTTTTCTCAAAACATTCACTTCTCTAGTTTTCTAGCATAGAGGAATAGCAACAGATGAATGAAATTATTAGGCTGCGAATATTTATGCAAATTTATATTCCTCTGTGAACAGAAATTATATAAAATACTAAAGAAATGGAACTGAAACACAAAAAGATTTCTCTTTACAAGTTCTAATTATAATGAATATTTTGCTTTGCATATTTTGTATATGTTTGCATAATAGATGCATTCTGTACATTTTTATTTATTTAAATTTCCTATATAGATACATAAATATATTCAGTTTTTCAATAGCTAAACATGCATATGTATGTATGTTAAAATACTTCAAGTTTCTTAGTTTTCCTACCTTTTTAAGTAAAGTTATGTAGGACGTTATAAAACAATTACTAAATGTAAATTGTACACGAAACAAAGAAAAACAAAAATGACGATAGAAATAATAAAACGTCAATTTTGTTCAGTTTCGAAACGATAGATAAGATATTTGGATTAAGCAAGACAGAAATGGAATGGATAGTACAAATTAATATAACTATGAACAGGACTAATTTAATAAATTAATTAAAGAAGCAATTTTCTGAAATAGTGAGCTGATATCTAATTATTGAAGTTGAACTAACGCAATATTTCAGTTAATTTACATTATTGAATTCTATTTCTCAACATTGTGGTTATGAAAGGGAATTCCAAAGATTTGCTTAATATGTTTTCTATTATTTCCTTTTCCACCTAGATCCAACAATTTCACGAAGGTTGTAAAAATCGAAATATTCATAAAAATGTGATAAACTATCTTCTCTAAATTAAGTTAATGTCTTTCTTGCCTGTTTTTCCTAGAATTTATCTACTATTTATAAAAATCAGAAATCTGATTTTTATAGAATTTAATTACTTCATTTACGTATTTTAAGAATTTTCCTTTACGCAACTTTTATACATTATTTCACAGCATGATAGTTATTTACAGGCAAAATAAAATCAAATTTGCATCTATAATAATTATTATAAAAGATTGGGCCAGTTACTTTAAAACTAACGACTTTAATCGAAGCATCATCTATTTAGGTGCTGAAAATTACCTTATTCAACTGTTAACACTGTACTTATATACAACTGCTTTGTCCTTTCCATGAATTTTTTGCTCTAATAATGAAATTGATAAAATCTTTCTTCTAACAATTGAAGAACTCGCGACAAAAATAATTCTTGCCTATGTTTATCTTTCATCAGGAGAGCAAAAGCATACTCTGGAATCTTTAATCTCTGCCAATATTTTAATTTTTTGAAACAAAAGTACACAATTCTTGTAAATGCACATAATTAATTATATCGCAGAAGAATTATACCTAATTAAGTTCTAAAGCTGTGGATGTTATGATAAAGGTATTTTTTTTTTATAGAATAAGTTAATTTTTAATCGACAATAAATCGAGGTATCTTTTTCGTATTGTCTATTCCATCGTGTGGTGAATTTAGCTTTTCTATTATTAAAGTTAAAAAAATTTGACACGAGTTATTGTTTTTTTTGTAAAATAAACCAATCTTTAGCTGCGAAGGAAACTATGCTTTTGGCACGGTTATATTTGATTTAAATTTTAAATTGCTTGGCACCACGCTTCTCTTTTTCTGTCGCCGTAAGTAGTTTAATCTTGTTTCCTATTGGCCTAAATTCTTATTTCGCTAAATTCCTAAATGTTTAACATGCACGTTAGCATGTTAAAACTTTCAATGTATCGGATATCATACAAAGAGCTATGATGTTATTCAGATCGACGATCCAATTGTTTTGAACGAGATCGTACCATATACAGTGGCTCACGGAAGTATCTGAACGTTTATCGTAAAAAACTTTTATTCACAGATTATATGTGTTATATAACATATTTTGAAATTTTATTAACACTAAGATTTAAAGTCAGTCGGTAAATGTATATAACATACAAGATGTATAACTGCAAACATTTAATAAACAATTAGTAAGCAACAAATGTATAATATAATATAATTTATATTATATTATTTTATGCCAATAATAATTATATTATTATAGTAATATTATTATATTATCTTATTGTAATTATAATTTAAACATTATTATAAAATATATTATTAATATGGTAGGTAATTGGCCATTTAAATACTTTTGTGATCTTTACAAAATGTATACTTACATTAAATATCTTTTAACTTCTTTGTTCATTTTCAGAATCGTTTCAGTCGTTTATTAACACACACAGTCAGTGGCACTAGGCTTTCATACTAATGAAATTTTCAAATATCTCGTATAACAGACGTCATATATTCATAAAAGGTATTTAGAAATATGGGCATAATTTCATAAGCCCATATTTCTAAGTACATTTCATTGTACTTCTCTTCTTCTTTCCTCTTTTTAACTGTTACATTCCAAGCAGCCATACAAGGCCGTTTTTTTACGAGTTTTTGTAACTAGATTACACGCGAATTTTTCACTCGTTACAATTTTCATTTACGTATTTACGGCTATTCGCCTAAGTATATATGCGAAAGTTTATTAGAAGGCCTATAATCCTACATAAAAGCGGATGATGCTTTCTCTGAACGATTTCAACGAACATTACGAAGCGATCGGTGAATTGATACATCTCATTCAATGTTTTGTGTGGCGACGCGACGCGATGCGATGCGACGCGACGCTTGAAATGAAAATCGTTCGGCCATGTGTACAACGCGATAAAGAGTTGGAAAGACTCTTTGATTCAATTTTTTATAGATATTTGTTTGAAACAATGCTTCAAGATGCAAACCTGCCTAGCAGTTTCATTCTATCATTTGTTGTTAATTGTTGTTATATCTAATATATCTCATCAGAGATAAATAAACATTGCTATAAATACGTATACTCGTAGTATATATATTAGTTACATTTTATCTTAGTTAGATATGTAATATCTTAGTTACATATTTTATTTATTTTAATAAATTTGTATTGCTAAATACTGTTTTTAAACATTGTGTTTACAAATGAAATTTCAAGGATTAGTTCCATATATGTTTAGTTATTATCTGCAAGAACGTGAAGGAACTGAGGCATTTGTGGCGTTTTAATTCATGGAAATTGTTATTTGTGTGTTTTATCTTGTGAAGTAATTTCAAGCAATATACCTATTATTATAACGTATTATCTGTACTTCGGTAAAACAATATGCAATTTGCTTTATTTATGTATTTTAATAACATTGAGTTCATGAAATTTTTACGCGTTATTTTGCTATTTGTTAGACGAAACAATATTGCATTTTTACTTATTTCAATATCAATTTACGTGAATTATAATATGTAATTTATAAGAAATGACTTATATAAGTCATAGTAATAATTGGTATCCAAAAATCAACATGTTTAATATGGATATTACACAAATACATAATATAATTCTATAGATATCAAGTAAAATAGTTCTCATAGAATTATTACCACCGTAATTCAAGTCTGTCTAAACTCTCAGAATATGTAATTTACCTGAAAGAAGAGACATATGCCTTTTATAATTTGTTTCTTCTATTTCGTCCAAAATCTGTTTAAACTTAAATTAATCATTATCATATATTAGTAAACTTATATATTTGTATATATTTTTATATATATGTATATATATATATATATTACTAGATTTATTTATTATATATTATTGGATATATTGTGGTAAATATATACAACACAAATTATTTAAGGAGTTAAAACGTTACAAAAATTTGTTATATTTCTTCCTTGCATTATTTGTCATTTCTGTTCTATCTGTTATTTGTTATTTCTATTATACTTTTTATGTTTATTCTTATAATTCTTTTGCTTTCATTGCTTGCTATTCATCAATTTTATTTTCATGGAGATATTTTATATTATAATATTATTGTTATATACCATTTGTGATATAAAATATCTAGATTACGAATTTTTATGCAAATTTATATTTTTATAGACATAACTAACGAAATGGAACATAAGTAGAGATTCATTTTACGTATTAAAAATTATTATAACGTATACCCTTTTCTGAATGTTTCGTACATTTTGGTATATTACATATATGTATGCATTCTGTACATTTTTGTATTATTAAATTTCACATAAATTCATAAAAATCCGCAGTATAAGAATATATAATAAATAAAGTAAATAATCTTTTCCGTAAAAAAATTAAAAACAATTTCCATTGGAATTGATATTTCAGAGTCTCGTGCACTAACGATTCCTTGTTTTTTAATTTTATTACATGTTCTAAAATCCGTTGATATCCGTTCGGTCATCCTACAAGCTATTATAAATTTCATTTAACATTAACCCATTCTACTTTCTCGTAGTTTTCGATCCTATGGTCGTACACGATATCATCGATTGAAAATAGAAACACCATGCTTATCTCGCATACATAAATACCTTGTATCAGTGTCACATCACAGCCAACAGCGAACCACGGTAATTGTAATTCCTAAAGCCATCATGACCAGTAGCGTGCCCACTGGCGTGTCGTTTTCCCTGCGAACGCCACGATCGTTCTGTTTCTTTTTTCTCTTCTTTTCCGAGAATACTCGCGAAGAGTTCACTGGCGTCGCGTCAAATGTGTTTCCGTGCACAATTTTACAGCTTCCACGCAAAAACTGAACGCTACGATCGCGAGAAATTCAGCGAGAAATTTTCACCACGTGCGATCGTCACCGTATAAGAAACGCTCGAAAAATTCGTTTCAAATTATTAACAGAAGTAAATAGATACAAGAGCTGCGCGTTTCGTGAAAAATTTAGGTTACCGTTTGATCGAGAAAGTAACACTGGTATGTTTTCGCTGAATTGGTCGATGTGGTTCGATGCGAATCGAACAGAAATCTTTATAAACGTTCGAACGTTGTAAACCGTGTGTCTCTGAGGGGAACGCTCACCTGAGCTGAAACTTGACAGCCGAGAATTCGCCTTTGCGCGGTGCGCTGATGCGTCTGCGCATTAATACCCATCTCTCCTAAAACATCGTCACGTGCTTCTGAGTCAGTCCACGCTACACGTTGGTCACTGTACTACACGCTACACGGTACCGTGCGCTGAAACGCGATGAAAATGAGGAAAGAGATGGCCGGCGTAAATCCCCGGAAACCCACCAATATCTTGTTAAAAAATGTAAATAACTCGACTCGACTGAACACTTTCCTTACAAAAAGCCTTCGGTGAGTATATTCGTTTCTCTAACGTAACATGTGGTACGAACTCCAACGTAATGAAACCTGTTCGACTCGCTTGAGGTATTTGTTTCGTACAACTTTTTCTACTTTTCTCTCTTTGTTGAATAGTCATTTTAAATTAATAGTTTAACATTTGTCGACACGCGTGATCTGGAAATTATACGATGTTTAAATAATTTAGGTGAAAGGGTTTGGGAAGGGATAAAAACGAACAGACTTTTGTTCCATATGATAAGACCTTTCTTTGATCTAGGTTATAAAATACGTACTTAGTGATAAAATTTCCAGTTATGTTAATGCTCTGTCGTATAATACTAAAACAAATCTTTGTTTGGCAATGGAATTTCAGTTGTTCAAATTTTATTTTATTTTTTATGATGCATTTACATGGTGAAGATCTTGGAACATATCTTTTCTAATATAAATAGTACTATAATTTAAGCTTTTTATGATTTAAGCTTTATTAAAAATAGGTTTAAATATCTTTTATAGTAACTTTATAACGTTGAAATCTTAAAATATGACATTTTTTAAATATAAATATTAGCATATATCAATTTATTAAATTTCAATTTAACTATAACCAAAAATAGGTACAAATCGTAAAAAAGATATTATTGTCGGAATTTGTAGTTTCTACGTGTATACACATGTTACGAATTTTTTTAATTTGAAATTGATATCAATCATCCAATCTTTGCTTGTTAAGGTTAAACAAGATTATTAGATTATTCTAACGATTTTAAAGTCGTTATTGCAACAAGGAATAAGAAACAAATTAGAAATGCAATCGGAGGATGATATCTCTTAATCAGCGGGCTGAAAATACGAAGTTCGAATTTCCTAAACAAGATTCAGATTACTTGTAAATAGATTGTATTTGGAGATATGTTCTCGAGCGTCATTAGCGCATAATGTAGATAACTTTGTATTGCTATATCTATTAAAGTATATTGTAGATTTAATATGTTATAGGTAGTCAAATAGAGAAAAAGATGAAAAATTCAACAAATTTTTTTTTTATTCTTTGTATGAATTCTATTAAAATTGATCAACTCTATTGTTGTAAATATTAACTTCTAAATTTTAATAATTATATATGTATTGAGAAATATGAATATTTCTCTCATGTAGAGAGATATATTGGCATATTATTAACTGATCATTCATTTTCTAATAAAGTTACCAATCTATTAATAAGTTACATTTAAAGTTCTAGATATCTAGAAGATACATAAAAGAGTATTATGAACTAGATCCGTATACTAAATCCTGTACACAACAGCTCCTGACCTACTTGGTAGAAGCGCTTTTTATGTCAACAATCTGTTTCTTCAGAAAAAGAGAGTCTCCTCAAGCTAATGAAAGATGAATATAGATATTGTTTAAGAAAATACAGTAGGTTATTCGCACCTTACAAATATGTATATTTTTATATGAATCAATCATTTTAAATAAGTATATCATTTCTCTTACTAGAGAAAAAGATCAAGAAAATAAAAGGAAACATTTCAATACTATATAAATATGACAGATTTTTTAATTGATTTAATGAAAGACTTAAGTAAAATTGTTTGAAAACTTAACTTTCGCAAATAGCTATATCTCTCTTTTATGTTTCTTAACATTACATTATATCGATTTATTGTATCATTCATTATAATGCAAAATACAAACAATAATTAAAAAATTGCTCACTCGATCTTTATGATGCAATCAATAATTTGGATGCTACTTATACGTTCTGATTTACCAACGGTTATTGAGCAATATTTCCCTATGTATTAGATATAGTATTATAAACAATATTCTTCTGATGAATAAAATTTAAAGAACTTTGAGAAAGGATAATAAAAAGAAAAAAAAATAAAGAACATTAACTTTAACTTGATAGGAATTCGTAAACATTTAGAGATATGAATTAACAGGACAAAGCGTGACATACAGAAACTGTTATGGTCTTTTGTTATTAAAATCCGCCGCTAATGAAAGTGTGATTTTCTAAAAAATTCTCTTACCATGATAATATTAATTACTGTCTAGCAGTTATAACGTTACATAACACGATCAGTAGTCGCGTGGATCATTAAGGATAAGCTCAGTTGCCTTCTTTATGAGTTCGAGAGATCTTTTCTACGTGTCTGCTTGCTATCTTGCATTTTGTTTCCGTTCTCTTACATCACAAGCAGAGGTAGTGGCGCATATTTACCACAAATGGAATTCATGTGAATTCATACCTATTGTTAGCGTAATCAAGCCAGAAAATAATATCGTCGTTCAAAGCACGTTGCAAATCGAATCGAACGGAATGGGAAAAAAAAGAGAAACGTCATTTACGATTTACCAGTTGCATTGGATTCGGTTCTCTGGGAGTTAACATCCGGCTTTATTGTGCCTGGCACGTTTTTCCTATAGAGAAGAACTTTGTTCCGTTGAAACGTGTGGTTCGTGATGGACCTTCGATCTAGAATGGGATTTACTGTAATAGAGGAAAAAAGAGTATGTTAGAATATCGGTAATTCATTTTTACGTCATTTGTGGTATGTCCACGATGGAAAAATAGAATTCCTTTCTTCGTGTACATTGGAATTACCCTAAAGTTAAGGCAATCGGTAAACCACGTTACGTTTTGAAATCCCAGAAAGAGTTTCTTCAATGAAACAATAGAAAAGTTCCGCGCGTACCTTCAATTATTTATATGCAATTATCATCTTCGATAATTACATTCTCTGAAATGTTGGTAAACTTCGAGAGATAATTTATTTTTCACCGTACTGTCTAGGTTTCAAGTGACTATAAATTTTGTCTTAACGGACATTCCATACGTTAACCTTATGTCCGTAGTTAGTACTTTATCGTAATCGGTTTTTTTAAAGAGCTAAAAGGACGGACATTATTGAGTGTTAGCAATAGAAAGTTTTCATTGGAAACCAATTAATTCGTTGATAAACGAAATTGTTTGACCGATTGTTCATGTAAGTTCTATCATTATCGGCAACCCTATTTTAATAGTCGTGGATTGCCCTTGATAAATTACGTAATATAACACGACTGATTTTAAAATGAGTGACCAGACGTCGCCGATCTAACTGAACAAAAACTCTCTGTGTTTTCAAACTGATAATATTATTTTTATAATATCAAACTATATATATATTATTATGTATAATATACTTAAATATATTATTATATATTATTCAATTGTATGATTGCCTTGAAATTATCTGAATAATGAAAAATTCACATTTTCCGGTTATTAAGTTTGGTTTCTAAATGACTAAATTTTAATTTGAATAAAATAAAATAAAATGGACAAATGAAATTTTAAAGGATATTTCAAATTAAGTTTGAAAAATAATTCTCATATTATCTTACCTGTATATACTTTAATTATATTTTATTATATTTGTATGTATATCGTACTATCAATAATATGAGCAAAGAAAATAAGTATACATTTCAAAGTATCAAATTTTTGTTTCGATAAAAGAAGCAATAAAATAATAACAAAACTATTTTTTTTTCATTTTCGATAACAATGTGAATAAAATTAAATGTTAAACTGGCTTAATAACATATTCATAATATTAATTACTTTTTGTTTATCAATTTCTGCAATAAGGAAAAGAAACAAAAATGAAAGTGTTTAATTGTGGAAAAGAGCAACTTTAAAAGCGCATTCAAGTGTAATACTGAATAATTTAACTGCTTATGAATACTTATAATGAATGCGCAGTGCAGTGTGTTCGCGTTGCGTAGATTTCATTACAATTACCAGTTCCTGCAATTTTAATTTGCTACCACCGAGGACGTCAAGATTACAACGTCAGCATACATTTCCTTTGAGTTACGGTTACTTTTGTCGTTTTCCATTTAGTTAACTAATACTTGTTCGAATCACGGTAATCTATAATCTACACATTATATTATTATTCATGTGTCGTTTTTATTAGTCATTTGCTTCCCTTATGAACATATAAAATAGTACTTACTCGTTTCATATAATAAAGGAATTATGTGAAATGCGTGAAAGACGATTGTAACGTTGTTTAATGTGCTAAATACGTCGATATGTCAGTTTTAGAAGAACAGTTAAACTTAACGATTCTTGTAAGGACACGGGTAATATTGTTCGAAGATTGGTTAGAAACCGCTTTGCTGAAACGTGAAGTTCATGGAAATGAAGTGCGTTGACTTGAGAGATAATCATGTGAAATAGACTACTTAACTTTTTGCCCGATACTCGTTCAGAAATTTGTGGACGATAGGATTGGTCGATTTATATTAATAATACATGAATGTTACAAAAATATATGAATTAATGACAATATATCTATCTATCTATCTTCTGGTAGAATCAACAGTTACGTACATAACAACACTAAAAAAAAATCCGAACATTTCCTTATTTCTAAGAAGATAAGTTAGTTTAGGTATAAAATAGGATGGACTGCAATAATTATATAACAATCGTAGCTGTGCATAATAGTATATTATCACTCGATTAAATTTGTGTCTTTAGAGGCAATACGGAGTAATAAAACTGTTGTTAAATCTTATAGAATTATTGTTATTATGAGGATTATTTGCCTATCCTCCAATTTTCTAATTATAAGATATCTGATATTAATATAACCAGCGATATTTAAATAGGAAATGTATGTAAATAGTAATGTATATGTATAATAAGTACAGATAAGTACAGATGTATGTATATTATTATCATGTTTATTTTATAGGTAATTTATATTTATAGCCTGATTATTTCAGGAAAAGATAGTAAATGTTGCTTCTAACTTATAATTCATCATCAATTTGAACACTTCGATAAAATTTATATAGGTACCTAGTGTTATTACAAATTAGCAAAAATGCCCGGATAAGTATATTATACGAAATATAAAATCTTATCAATGGTACATTAAAATTAAATACTTTTAAATACAGTTGCTTGAACTAATCACGATATTCTATCTATCAATTCGAAAAATTTTTTCTATCCTATCTATAGCTTGGTACACGAATTCCTTCAATAAGAAGCTCCTTAAATGATAAAATTGCTTTATAATGCCAATTTTATTACTGAATATTAACTTTTATGAATATATTTTATTGTGTTATAATGCTCTACAGTTGTTCAATAAAGGGTAAAATCAAACTACATTAGATTTTATCAGAGATAACTGTCCATGTACTTTCGAATGGTAATGTGAACAGATAAATTCAATGCACGTGACTCTTCGTTATCTATGATCGAACGTGCATTGTTTCAAGTTGACAATTATTTGCGTTCCTTATAAATTCTTATAAAACACGTTAATACCCACCTCCGTTATTCCAGAAGCATTTTCCGCACGCCCCACTATGTTTTCCTTTCTTTCCACCTTCTCTGAATTGCTGATTAAGTTATGTAATCCAGCTTTGGTGCTATACCCGTGTTTCTGAGATCGAGAACCATAGGCAATTTGTTCTTTATACTTTGCGTGTATTTTAATGCAGTAGAATCTTCGTTATCCGAACGAATCACGATACACACTATTTGGATAATCGAATAACTTTGAATAAAATTATAACAATTCCTTTCAGTTTCTACTCTTCTATTGCAATCTTTGCTACAAGGAATCATCCCCAAATTTTACATTAATTGATGTCGCAAGAATTAATTGTTCTTCTAGTTAGTTCTCTAGTAACCTAGGTGCTGCTGCAATTTACTTAAAAGACCAATATTGTTGTAACAATTTAATCACACCGGTATTAAACTAAATGTTATTATTATTCTAAATTGAATATATTATTTATAATTGCTATATTTAAAATGTGATACATTTATGTTTAGAGAAGTGTGAGAGGCCAATACATGTATTACTGGTTGATATAATATAGAGATTGCAAATTTTATCAGATAGATTGTGCTCATTACGTAATTGACGGACTATATTGATAGATTAAATTATTATAATAGATGTACAGATTATTTATAATTATCATGTTTAAAATACAATATGTCAATGGTTATAAAAATGTAGAAAGCACATACTTACTAAATATGGATATAAATTAAATAGCAATGACTGAAAGACTTCAATTTCTACCAGATAAATTGTATTCATTGTGTAATTAACAAATTGTGAATTCTAGATTCGTGTAATGTTGGCGGTGCTAGTCGACTCGTTTGCATCGAATATTCTTGTTCACTAAATCGGAATGATGGAATCGTACAAATGATGTCAGGAGTAAGGATAGCGGTATGGTGTATAAATTATATAATATAATACATGCTTGATTTATTTTAGGAACAGATGGGTTAAAATATATTCGCTAAAACACGGATTCACATCGGACGAGGTGGCCGAGTGGTTAAGGCGTTGGACTGCTAATCCAATGTGCTCTGCACGCGTGGGTTCGAATCCCATCCTCGTCGATTCGCTTTTTGTTACTTTGCAAAACATTCTAGTTCATAAGGTATGTACAATTGGAGAAAGTTGCTAAAAAAATTGACGACTCTTTAATGTCCGAGAGTCAGAAGTTTGTTGAACTCGGTATAAAAAGAAAAGTGCAGCAGTAGAAATTCAGAATGTACATTTAAAGTACATTTATATGTAGTATTTATTTAAAGTAAAATTTTATTATGTATGTAATACGTTATTATTAAATTGTAATATTGAATACATGAATTTTATTGAAACAAATACAGAATCAAATATTTAATTAAAAAGCAGTTCAGTTCTAAGTAAGTATATGGATCATTTGTTTGCAGGTACGTATTTGAAAATTATTTTCTATTAGTTACAGCAGAATTCCATGTGTCTGAATTTGTCGGGGAATGAAAAGTTTATATTTATATAACTGGAATTCATAAAATAAGAGCTTATCGATGTTTCCCATTATTTAATATTTTTGGTTCATATACTACAATAGGAGCTTGCGTTTAAGCAAACGAATTCAAGTAGTAAAATTTCAGTTATACGAAATTTAGTTAGCATTAACTAAAATTTTGTTCAAATAAATGGAGTCCAGTTAGATGGAGTTCCATTGTATGTGTATTAATTTATTATTATTTTAGAAACAGTGATTAACGAGTTTCCGTTACAAATACCAAAAAAAATTTTACGATTCTTTAATGAACCAGAAGTGCTAAAAAAAACAGAAGTAAAATTTTATTACTTATGTAACACGTTGTTACCAAATTATCATATTGGATAAACTAATTTTATTGAAATAGCATATTTGAAAAGGTTAGTTTAGTTCGAAGTCAGTATGTAGATTGTTTGTTTAATAAAATATTTTCCATTATTTATATATATTCCAATTTACTATTACTTTATAAACAGTGTTTAATGATTTTTCAATAAGCATAATATATTCATTAAAATCCCTAAAATCCGCTTCTACATATATCGTAGAGTACGAGTATTGAATTTATAAATGTATGTTTATTACATACATGTTAATTAGCTCATATGAGTTCAGATATATTTATTCGAAAAGTATGTAGTACTTATGTGTATTTGTGCACATTTTCTCCCTTTCTCTTCAAACATGATATAAAATAATTGATTTACAGTATAATACAAGATATTAAGCACGTATATCTAACTACGAATTTAACCAAGATTGTATTAAACAAGTTTATGTAATGGAACAAATTTTTATAATCGACGAACCGGTAAAACCAAATTTATTTGTTTAGTTTTTAAATATCATCTTCGAATAGAGGCATTACCTGTATTACCGTTGATGGCTTCTCGTCGTTACACAATCAATTATGTAACTGAGGAATGTGCTTCATGTTCGATCATGAATTTTTTTGTGGAATCGTTCCAGCATGTTCAATATCGGTGTTCGAATAAACCACCGAGATTTGACGTCAATAGAATTGAAAACGAAGTGGGATAATGAAAAATGTGTGTAAAATGTACACGGTAAATTAGTTCGCTAATGTGGAATTAACAGGACACCCCTTAGTCGTATGCATTATTCATTACGTCTTCATATTATAAGAAACAATCACATTCAATGGATTTTCCTTAACGCAACTGACTGCATTAGGTTTGTGTATTAGCGGAATACATAATTGTATATTATAAATTATCATGCGAGCAACGATCTACTTGTTTGATGAAGCATGACACTGGTAGTTCGCAGAAACATATTAAGTAATAAAATCAACTAGTGTATGTCATTTTTCACTAGCAAATAGCGACGTAAGTAGTATTCAATAGTAGAGATGATAAAATATAATTTTTCTCGTTTATTTATACGTATAAATTATGTATTAATTTATTGAGTCATATTTTTTATGGTATTGTCCACTTTACGCTACAAAAAGTTTAAACGCTGAGTCATAGTGCAGTTTGTATAATTTCTTAGTAAGAAGTCCATCAAAGTGAAATTCATTGTTTCCTTAGAACGCAATCACCTTTGATATATTGTAGAGTGCAGACACGTGTACGAGTGAGTAATTGGATGGGTATAAATTCGTCATTTGATAGGAATTAGTTAATTTATGTTAGTTAAGAATATATATATTGCAAATGAAGCGCCATTAAAGGAATAAATATTCTCATTTCTGCTTAAAGATATTCCATTATTTATTTATTCTATTCAATTATTTATTCAAAATGTTCAATGCATGGAGTGTTTATTTTGAATGAATTTATTTATGCTGAATTTAATAAATACGTTTTAAATTTTCGAACACGAAATATGTAATATAATGGTACACCATGCACGAATCATAGTTAATTATTTCAAGGACGAAACGCGTGCCTTCTTGTGCGCTTGTTGAAAAACTTCTCGAGACAATTATTTTGCAAATTGTTGCAAGCAAAGATATCGCATTGATCAAGGCTATTGAATCGATAAACAATAGGAACTGTGATCATTTGTAGCCTCCTGTCAAGATCAGATTTATTTGAGTATTTAGTAGTGATATAATCTTCATACTATGTTTCTGAAGAAGTTGTCAATTACCATTAATTCAAATTTTTTTCTATTTTTAACCTACGTAACGAAAAAAATTTGTTTTTTTTCGTAGTGGAAAATTGTGTTTTAATCTTTTACGTTATAGGTTTGAAATGATTGAAATATTCAAGAATACTTACAATTATAGACATAATTTATTTTTAATTAATAAGAATAAATATGATACTGTAAGATTAGAATTTTTAATAAATCATCGTTTATCGATATCGAGGTTAAAACTTTTTATTTTTTATAACCCGAAAAAATTGGTTTTATAATATGTCGTTTAATACTTAAAATTATAATTTTTAATTTTCAACTTTTCATATTCTAGAATAGATGAATCAATTCTATTATGTGCAATGTTCATGACATTGCTCACATGTTTTGAGATGATAATGGTCTATCAAGAATCGTACTTAATAATTATCATGTTCTGTTTTATCGACGTTACCAGTTTCGTTAGATTACACATTACACATTATTTTCTGTCGAAGCTGTTAGTTTTGATATAGTACTGATATTGTTTATGCAAAAATGTCGTACAATAGAGGAAGTGTCAACGAAAGAACATCATTGTTGAGTAAGTTTTGTCTCTCAAGTTTCAATTTGTCAACAACATTTGTATATTGTAAACTCCAATTCGCCTCATTTATTGTTTCATGATGATTTTAATGTTTTGTACACAATGAACATATCTTTTGTATTAGACAGATATCTTTAATTATGTGGAACTTCTGAATCATTCTGTTATGATTCGTAGATGCATTCCTATTTATATACAATAGCTTTAATAGAGATTTTCATCTAGTTACTAAGTAGAATAAATATTATAATAATATATAACCATTCTTTTAGTTTTAGAATTATACTATCTTTATATTCTACAATATTATATTATAATAATAACATGTAGAAACCGTGGCAGTCGTGGCCGAGTGGTTAAGGCGTCTGACTAGAAATCAGATTCCCTCTGGGAGCGTAGGTTCGAGTCCTACCGACTGCGGTTGGTAAACACAAAAGATTATATTTTTGTTTTTTCCTTTTCTATTATTCTTTCCATTTTTTTGCATTATATATTCCGAATCAATTATTTCCGATATATTTATAAATAACTTATGATAACGAGTAAATGTATATATGTATATATATATAATGTATTTGGACCATGGTGTTTTTAATTAAAATTTATGACAATTAAGTATCTTAAATTTTTATAGTAACATCTTGTACATAATACATTTATTGTGTATGTATATATAGATAACTCTTACACGACACTGCACTTAACACTAAATCCCATACTCATATGTGTATGACATAGTTGTATGAAAATATGTAGTAGGTATACTTCGAATAGCTGCAAATCTAATACTGAATTCGTAAGAGTAACAGGTTAAGTAACTGGCCGAAGTTTCGTCTACTTCATATCGATGGATATCGTTCGTAAACATTAGATAAGCTCGGAACGCACCAAGGCACGCAGTACCGTGTTGCATGAGGCGAGAACTTTGAAAATTTTCTTTAATTGTGCATAACTCGAAAACTAAGGTATCATATATAATATAATATATATAAGACATACAATATGGCTGGCTTAACTGAAAGTGCCTAAATATTTGGAAAAAAACGATTGATACGAAAGAATGTTTCAGACAGAAGTTGTATGGTATCGAGGGGGACATATTTTGTTTTTATCTATTAGATCTCGCGGTGGTCTTGAAAAGTTCCATAAAGATGAGATGAACAATCTTAAATCGATACTCCACTCTTTGTTACGTATTCTTCTAGCTAACATTCAGATGTTTTAAAAACGCAACAAACGCGTATCTCTTGCATTATTTGGAATCGAGATGTGAGCTTTCTGATTCGACGGATAAGTACAAAAAAACATCTAAATTTACTACTAAATGTAGCACGGAACTGATGATTTATTTTGGAAAGTTATGGAACATTGGAAAATTATGACTTGGTGTTCCGACAATGTCATACTAGTAGCGCCACTATCAGAAACATTTTTCTGTGTTACTGCGGTGTACATCAGGTAACGCTAATGCCGGCGGCACATTGAATTTTAAAATTTATATCTCAATAGCGGATGCTACAAAGGATACAAGTTTGTAATATTTCAAAAACGTTTGAATGTCGGCTACAAGAATATGTAATAAAAATTGGAGGTACACATTAAAAAATTTTAATATCATCTTTACAGGACGTTTCAAGATCGCAAGGTTGAATAGATAAAAGCACAGTATGTCTCCCTCGGTATCATATATCTTTTGTCTCAAATATTTTTTCGTCTCATTCGTACTTTTCCAGATATTTGAGAGTTTTCAGTTAAACCAGGCCATGCTATATGTTCGTATACCATTTCTTCGCTTAGATTTACCCTCTGACGTATTCACATGCATTTATGAATCTACCTTATACATATGTATTCCAATTTTGTCGTGTCTTTATTTCAATTTTGTATTTAAAAAATTATCCTTTTTATTGATAACACTTGGTGTATTAATTAATAATTTCAATTAATAATAGTAATTTAACAATAAGTGTAAATATATCTTTGTAAAATCCATTTATGTGAATGTTTGAAGTATTTCAGTAATATTAATTATATTTAAGCTAAATGTAATTTATTAGAATAGATAATTTATTTTTGAATATATAGAATATATCCTATTATATGTGCCCATTATAATTTAAAGTGACGAGACTATTTGTTTATAAAGAAAGGTAGGAGTGAACCATTAAGTTTTGAAAAATTTTGTAAGAACGTGTAGAAATTATCTGGGTAATGTATAGCAAATTTTGAAGTACATATACATATTCGCGTATGATAACGCATAAGACAATCGATATAAAGATAAAGAATTGCAAGGACGGACGTTGCGTTGTCCTTGTTTTTATCATCTGTCTTGTCCTATTTGAACATTACATCTAAGTTAATGGTTCATTATTTTGGACTATTAATTAATATCTTTTCAGAAGTTGAATTTATTTATTTCCGTAGTAGGAATGAATAGATATATCGTTGTTATATATTTCCATAATGGAAATCAATAGATAACAATCCATCTTAATATTAATAACGTAATAATATTAATTGCAATTTGAAATTTGAAATTTATGGTATTTTAAAACCAATGTAAAATTGATATAAATTTATAAAATTGATTAATTATTAAAGTATTAACCTCATTAAGTCAAATATTAAATTTGTAAAATTGTGACATTGATCGAATTCAGTGTACTGTATTTCTTATAAATATGATGATATATTCTCATCGTTATTATTAGAAAATTGACTAATATAATCGTTGCCATTGCATTATTTTCTATTATTGTATCTTTCATAATATACTTCGCGGAATTTAAATATACTAAACTATTTGAAAATGTTTTCAATTAATAGTTGCACATTTTAGATTTTTTCCGGTATTTTTTTTTTTGTTTTTTCATACAATAGAAATATGAGATCAAAATATTTAAAGTCGTGGTAAAGTAATCATTTCAATGCTATTTTTCAACTAAATAAATGTCAATTATTTGTAATATCGTATATAATTAAACGATAGTTACGCATTTGGGAAAAATACCAGCTTTCAATTATAGCCGTTTATTTGTTCTAAACGAAATTATCGTGCCAGAGAAAATGGTTTCTAACTTAAGAATAATAGTGTGCACAATCAGATATATTGTTTGTATTTTGATTTTAAGTGTCATATGCTTCTTATTACATAGTACTATGGCTCACATTTTATTGCTGTGTATTCACGGGGAATATAGCACAAGATTATTGTCTTTATCAATTTGATGTTAATTTAACATCTTACGAATTTTACGGTACACACTGTTGATTTTATTAACACATACCGACTGACTGTTTCTCAACGATAATTTATATTCATTTTTAGTAAAAATTTCATTTGATCGTATTCTGGATGTTATACCAGGCATAAAAGTAATAAAATTTGATAAATAATTTAATTCAACATATTAAATAAATATTCTTTATTCAATTAGTTTTTTGTTCGAGGATTGTATATCGAAGAAATGTTCTAAATGTCACTCGATAAACATGTCAGATCGTGTTTGTTCTTTGTTCTCGGACAGTGCGTTTACGTATTGTACTTTATCCATTGAATAGTGTGTACCAATATTGATCGGCCTGTATGGAATTCAATTTATCGACTCTTCATTGAAATTTTCGTCATAAGTTTCTCTTTGCTAATTTCTAGTCTTTTTATGTCAGGCTGCTGTCGTTATTTGTCACTCAAGCAGAACAGATTTCCGATAAAAATACATCTTTTAATTTCATGGAATTATTATATTCGTAGAATATTATATTATCGTTGAGATACATCTTTTCAATTCTATGATAATTTCATGTTTTTATCATTTTTGCATTATCATTGAGGTTGAAGTAAAATTTGCACTTGGATGAAATAAATCTCTCCTGACGTTCAAAATCCATTGATAAAAAATATATTTATTATCGATTAATAAATTGCTACATACGTATGTATACTTATAGTATCCATGTGGCTGTAACTGATATTATTCCGTCACATGCTACTTCAAGCAGATCGTGTTTGTGTCATAGTTCTAATGTAAAGATGTAAAAGGAATCCTTAATAATTACTCAAACATCAACTAACCTTCTCCAATTTTCATATTTATGAAAACTCGATATCCCAATATATATTTGTTCCTTCTGAAAGAAATATATATTAAATAGTACTATACTTTGAAGTATTATATATAGGACTAGCATTTCCTATATTACGATACTACTGTAGTATATTCGCTATATTTAAAACAGTATGGTATTCTATGGTATCTTTTGTATATTATAATATAGTAATATTTCGTAGTATATTAAATATCACTATACAAACTCTCTAAAAAATTCATTGTTAAAAAATTCTCTATCGAAGCATGCATATGTAATTCTACATGTAAGTATGAACAAAATGAAATTCCAACATCGCTCTATTTCCTTTTTTTTAAAGGATTTGTCTTTTAAAATCTTTACATTTTATTAAATCGTGTGCTCAACTGTGATTCAAAAGCGGATCAGGGATTTTTCGTACTGAAATGTAATTTCATTGTTGTTATTAATCATGTGATCTGTTATCAAATGGAATTAGTGGGCTCGCCCGATAAAACGTTTCATCTAGACCAGTGTATCTCTCGGCGAATAAAGAAAGTCCCTCTATGCAGTGTCAATATATCGTCGTGTCGTTAGCTCGAACCGTTGTTATCTACAGAGCTGGGTGGTAATCACACGGCTAAACGTGCTATCTGAATGTTCATCTTACCGCTGAAAATTTATGTTTCAGTGTCTTGACTGCCACGATTTTAATTATAACCGTACTCTCTATTAAGCGTGCCACCGTGAAAAACGTGGACGAATAGTGAGAAAGAATACGCCGGTGATATTCTGTGAATCTTACTTTTTACTTTGCCGAAGATCGTATTTGATTTTGATCGATTTACGACATCGGTATACGATTGCTTTATCGATTAAGAGAAGATTGTGGTGCATTTAAATAATGGTGCTATGTAGGTACACGTATAAAAACAATATAAGAGATAAACGAATATACAAATTTTCAAGTCCGGTCGTTTATCGAAATATTTAATAGAAATATGCGATCGATAATTTGAATGATTCGAAATAAAATATGATATAAAGTATGCTTCTGCTATTTGAAAAATCTATTGTTTAGAGTTTGATCTTTGATTGATTCTATACGTAATGCATTTTATTTCCTTTTGTGACATACATGATATCTGATTTCTGAAAGTATAGCAATACAGATAAAGTTGTTTATTAATACCTTAAGATTTTTTGAAGGATTATATGTGACATATATATGGTAAGTGTGTACTTGTAGGAAATAGAAGCTGCTCCTGCAAACGTAATAATTTAATTCTTATTTAAATTTATTAATCCTTAATTAGCAATTCTCGTTCAATTTTTGTACATTTCATTTCTGTAAGAACATTTTAGTTTCATCACTAACGAGAAATACTTTTATGAAAAAGATTCTGAAGTAAAATAAATAAATATATATATATCAAGTTTTTAAATGCATGATTTATTATTATTTATTAAATATATTTTTATAAATTGCTTCGCTAATATTTTGTTAATATACCGACGTATTAAATTTTTCTAGCTTTTACGTACGTACATTTAACAAGAAAAATGTGCATGTTATTTTAGCTTCAGGAGGATTATTCAAAAGTTTATGCGTTATTTGAAAAATGGCATACGAGTTGTATACAAACATAAAAGTTGAAAATATAGTTTAGAATATTTTATCTGCTTCAATTTGATATATGTACAACGCAAACACACGGATTACAAATATTGAATTCTTCACGAAAGTGGACGTAGCTAATATTTCAAGACATTTTTTTAAAAAATATACGATGACCTAAATTACGCAATATTTAAGTTCAGTAATAATCCTTGAAACGATGCAGAAGATATCATCCCTTTTTAACAAGAAATACAAAAATAAAAACACATCTTACACATATTTTTCATGTTCTGTATCTCTAATCAATAGTTCGTACGATATTATTAATTCATAGATTATACAAATTTGTCGTTTTAATTACCTTCAAATTTTGTTTCGACATTTCCTAAGCCTGAAAATTTTTCGAAGAAATCCTTGAAATTTCTCATTTTCAGAAATAATCTTCACGAAGATACTTTCAAACTATCTTTAAGCTTATTTTGTTATTATATCGAAAAGAACAGATTTCTAAAATAACGTCGTACTTAGATTAACGTAAAATGATATAGCGCTTTTATAATATAATTATTTAGTTAAACTAAATAATTATCTAATGCGTAAGTAGACAGTATACGAGACACATTTCCTGTTTCATACGGCATAACGTTATATGTATTTACCGGTAATGTTTTATTATGAAAGTAATTTCATGAAAATATGCTGACATCATGAAAATATTAACGGTGTATGCAAAGATTGCAGTCAATGTAACGAACATGTAATGCCTTGCTATTCAAGGACTTAATTTCCGTTCTCTCGATTTTTCATCCGGTGTTTATTGTGTAAGATCAGAGTCTTGTTTCATTCGTCTTGATTTCGTCTTGAAACAAGCTTCCTTTACGTAAAATTTCTACGTGAAATATTGATTTATAACAACAGCTCGTTACTCTCTGTAAAGTGAAGTTTACCGTAAAATAATTAGTGAAAGATGTCGGATGTGGTGTATATTGCCGTTTCGACGAGTAAGAATGTTTCAAAATATAATGCATGTCTATATACTTTAAGAATACGAATAAAAAGGTCTTTATACTTTGAACTCGATACTTTGAGTCAGGAAACTTAGAGACATATTTTATCTGGCTGATTTAACACGAACACGGTACATACTTTCAATTTTTCAAATTACTATGACGTTCCTATGATTACGTAGATGAATTAGAGATAAAAGTTTCCAACGCTGTACTGTTGTATTATATGTAAACATTATAGTAGCAGTAGTTTTTTTATTAGGAAATTATTACATATAATTTTTTACTAAAATTCATGTCTAAATTACGAAATATGAATATACTAATATAAATATAAATATTTCAATATAAATATTATTTCCAAGAATAATTTTCTCGAGAAGCTACGCCCAATTATTTTTTTTTTTGCAACTTATTTTGTCACGATATTAAAAAATGCCGTTATTTTGCGTTGTCAGGACCATTGTTAAATACGATAGTTTGCTGACGAGTAATACAAAAATTCTGCTACAATACGATATATTGTGTAATTTGATCACCTGATATCGAATTACCCGTTGTATTAATTTTTCATTAAACAAAATTACGTAATATGTGTACGAAACATCAGATTTATTCCGATAATATTCTCCTCGTACGAGTAGAAGTTAAGAGCTCAAAACAGAGTTTTATTAATCTCAATATGCATACTTTTAACCGAGCGATTTAACTCTACTTAACAGAGAGAGAGATAGAGATAGATAGATAGATAGATAGATAGATAGAGAGAGAGAGAGAGAGGATACCGTGACCCGGACATTATTCTCACGGATAAATTAATGTTCATCAGTGCATTATCAATTTATTCGCTAATATATGTATCAGTTCAACGCAGCATAGTGTTCGTCAACGTACGATTGTTTATTCCAGAATTTTTTAGTAAATTATCGAAGACGATGGATTTGTTTAAAACGCGATATCCGATACAACAAACTTAATGTTTCATTGATTGAAAAACGTTGTTGGTCGTGATTACAATGGTTGCTTGGTGAGATGGACGAATTCTCGTTTATCTAGCAATCATATCGTATAAACTGTGAAACTTGGGAAATTTCAGGTACGAACGTGACTTCCAGGTTCGATTTGAAGCAGCTCCTTCTACGAAGGATACCGATCCTGGCATGGCTGCCTCAATATAGTTTGTCGAAACTTCTGCACGATGTTTTGGCAGGATTGACCGTTGGTTTGACTGCTATACCACAGGGCATAGCTTACGCAATTGTGGCCGGACTTCCAGCTCAGGTGTGTACATTTGTTCGATAGTGTTGGACTTTCTTCTCGTTGAATTTAAAATAAAGTTTCGGAGAACACAGACGCGAGGTAGATCTCCATCGTTGAAACGTAACTAGTAATTCTTTTACGTTACGCTCTGTCATTTTGTTTTTCATCGATTTTTTTTCATTGCAGCTATTTAAATCGAATGTTTTCATGTTTTTCATTCAGATCGACCCGTTCGTCAAAAGTATTTAAACGAATCTGTTGGTCTGAAATTGAACGAGTCGCGTTTTTAAAAGAAACGTTACGGTGCGAAGAAGCGCGAAAGGAGTAAAACGTAGAATAATCTTATAATTTTATTACATAATCATACACTCGATAGCGATAATCGTTATGAACGATAATAATTATTCAAAGTCGTTACTTGTTTGAGATTTATTGAACACCGAGATATGGTTTATCCTAACGTTAGAAGTGCTTCGATTTCTTCAGAATTTCATAAAGAACGTAATAGCGACGGAAAAGATGTTAAGCAAATCTTTGGAATTATTTTTTACAGTACGTAATGTTAACACTTTGAGTGCCACGTTGGTCATATATGACAGGCTACGGTTTCTCCTGTGACGCTACGATAGTCATTGGTGACCGGAACTTCTTACAGTTGTAAAAATTGTATGAAAATTGACAGTTAGGGCATTTTCAATATAACCGATAAATAGAAGATATTTTGAAACAAAAAGTGCCCCATTGGACGATTAAACATTTTTATTAGAACATCGGTAAAAAAAAAAAAAAAAAAAATGAGAACGAATCTTGCATCTAACGGTGCACTGTGTTTTCCGTCTATATCTTTGAGGGGTAATCTACGAATATTATTATAAACACAGCTTGGAAAATAATCGTAAATGCTGCTTTATAATCATATATATAATCGAAGTTAGAAGTGTGCACATACCTTGCTATTATATATAGAACGAGCAAATACCGTCTATTAATATCTTCTGCACGTTTCAACGATATATTCTGGACGTTTTGCTTATCACGAAATAACGAATGCGATGGTTTGTTGAAATAAACGAAGTCTCGTTATAATACGTCGCTATCAATTGTTACCAAGGCGCCACGGTGGTCACCCGTGCATCAATTTATTATTATTTTGCCATTATATGCTTTGAACAATAGAAATACTGCCGTGGCGTCCTGAGCGAAACGTATGATTTCGGCGTGGCAGTCAAAGTGTTAAGAAACAAAATTTCATATGAATTGATCGAAAGAAAAGAGTGTAAATGAAGAATATTAAGGCAAAGTTGATCTTTAACGAGTTAAGATTCAGACATTTTACATTTACACGTTAGGATAATTAGTAAAAGTATTACTTTTAGTGGTAGATGCACAGTCGAAGGAAGTAGGTTTTTAGGTGACTTTTTACGCAAATAAATCATTTGAAATATTCTTTCGAATCTTTTACACGGTTTCACGAGCAATAAAATCCTTCCTAATCGTTGCATGAATTTTAAATGCCGCTATTTTAATTATTCCGAGCGTTCCTGTTAATATATACAAAACAATAAAAATGTATTTATTCGCGTTGCTCGTCACTCTCGTTAGTATTTCATATTATTAAATACCGATTCGGGCGAAACAATATCGTTTGGTTTGTTGAAAAATGCTTTTTGTTAATCAACTCGTTTCCATAAAAAAGAGAAACGGTGTTCGTTTCACAGCGCGAGAAAATCAAGGTAAACGCATTGATCATTCGATATAAACGAGTCTTTCACGAATCGAAGCTAGACTATTGTTCGCCGCGAATTTTACATTTTGAATAAAATGAAAATGAAAGAGGGAAGAGACGAAACGTGTGGATAAAACATAAAGGGAAGACTGTAGCGTGACGTTTAGTTTACCTTGCGAATGTAATTGCGTGTTGTTGTTTCTCGACGATCGGAAAAAAAATATTGATAAAAACGAACAGTTCGATGGAACGGTAGCCAGAAAGGCGGCTCTCGTTAGATAAACTTTTGAAAACTTCAGTACGGCCTCTACAGCAGTTTCATGGGATGCTTGGTTTACTTGGTGTTCGGTAGCTGCAAGGACATCACTGTGGGTCCTACGGCAATAATGGCATTACTGTCGCAAAATCATGTTATAAGACTGGGAGATGATATCGCGGTAAGTGCAGCTTCGCGTTTCTCATAAGACTAAGCTATCTCTATTTTCGAATCGGAAATTTCTGCGAGAAAATCAAGCGCGCTTGATAATAAAAAAAATAAAAAACTTTAGAAGCAAACTTTGTAAGCAACTTTAATATTGCTTTTTCCAAGTACATACGCTTCGTTTTTGAGAACTTTTATGAAATAACGCGATAAACAAATTTATCGCTTTTCAAAGGATAACAGTTGTATCGTTCAGATATTGGCCACCTTGTTATCTAAACTCTACGAGTAAGTAAAATAGTTGTCTTTTCGTTTAAATAGATATTTCTCTAAATAGATAGCTTCTTTATTTCCAATATTTTGTAATTATGTATTTTCTAATTGAGCGGTATTTATCAACGGTATGTTTAAATAATGCGAAGAAAGGAATTGTATTTAAAATATGAAACAAAGTTCCGAGAAAGAATGATATAGTAAATTTGAAGTGAAGGATAGTGTACGAGATAGCTGATATATTTGAGACGGAAATAGCGACTTTTTAAGAAATTGTAGGTGCTACTGGGTTACAAAGTTTTTCCTCGTCCGTTTTGCTCGCCAGACCTTTCTCTTTTAGATTGCTATCTACGATATTTAGAAGTCTGGCTAACTTTCTTAAAGAAAAGCGTCTGATTAACCAGGATAGAGCGGAAATTCCATTTGAAAGAAGCTCGTCAAATTCGTACAAGGCCAGTTTCTCGCGTCGCAGATTACAATCTCGTTGTTTCATAAAGCTTTCAATGTACCTTTCTAAACATTTCGCGGAGTACGTAAAACTGTCGCATGCAAAATTTTATAACTTATCCATAACTAAAAACGTATATGTACATATGTTGCTAAAAACATCGTTGATCGTATCTGATTTATATTACAAAGTAAACGGAATAATTATTAAATGGAATCTAAAGTAAATACGATAATTTGCTGAAATTGCAACGAGCGAATCTTTTACTTTCTCAGGTGCTTCTATGTTTCCTGACAGGCTGCGTGATTACGTTTATGGGATTGTTCCGCTTGGGATTTCTTGTGCAGTTTGTTAGCATGCCAGTGATCTCTGGATTCACTAACGCAGCTGCAATAATAATCGGAACATCTCAGTTGGGCACGTTGCTTGGTTTGAGTGGCAGAAGCGATTCCTTTATCGACGCGGTTACCAAAGTTGTCAATCACGTAAATGAAATTACTTTCTGGGATCCGATATTAGGAGTCTGTTCGATGGTCTTACTCGTTTGTCTTAAAGTAAGATTATTTTGTTTCACTATTTTAATATATGATTTTAATATATTATATGCATATATATATTTTATTGTAATTTAGAATTCGTGATTCAGTAGTATATGGATGGAGGTAGTTGAAAGACACGAAAATATTTTTAGCGTAAATTCCACCTTAATGCGCGTTTTAATTTTTAGAGATTTTAATTCCGCGAATATTTTGATTATGAAATATTCTCCATAAAGTAACCACGTTAAACATAAATTTAGTACTTTTAATTATTGGAGTTTATCTATTTACGATTTGGTTGATATTTGTTGATCAGCGATTGATGAAAATTATACTTCGTCTATTTCTTTTAATTATATTTCTATCGAAAAGTAACAAGATCGCAAAAAACATAATTATAGGAACTTTGGAAACGAAAATGATTCACCGCAGAACATATTTAATACTGATCGTTGAAAGTTGGTGAACGAGAACGCAATATTTGAAATCATTAACGATGTTGTATCCGATGTAAAATATCCGGTAAAAATGAATTATATTTAGGAACTGAACTTCACTCTCTTAAAATAATAATGTTTATTTAACTATCGCGAAACAGAAATTACCTGCAAAGAAAGGTGGCACGGCGTTGCAAAAATTCATGTGGGTAACATCATTGGCGAGGAACGCTGTAGTCGTCATTGTTGGAATAATATTAAGCTATTCGTTATACTCTTACGATATTAAACCCTTTAAAATTACTGGACATATAACGGAAGGTTTACCGCCGTTCTCTCCGCCACCATTTTCTCTTGTGAAAGGAAACCATACGTATAACTTTGAGGAGTTAATTGGTGAACTCGGAAGCACTGTCATTTCAGTCCCGCTGATTGCCATTTTGGAGAGCATTGCCATTGCTAAAGCTTTTGGTACGTTGTTCAGAGTTAAATGAAAATGTTAATTTAATAATTTCTTTACGCTATATACATTTTTTATTTATATAAATTACCGAATATATAAATACGATTGTTTATCATTTTTATTTTCTTTGTTTAATCCTCGTTTCATTCGTCGTATCTTAACGCAGAGAAACGAAGAGAAAAGAATTTCTCAACTGTATTTATATTTAAAGATTACAAATATCTCGGCAGCAACGTTAAAACATTAAATTAAAATTCAAACGAAATGGAAGTTAAATTAAGAGGAAACAAAGCTGGTACTTTCAAAGGTCCGAAGTTGCTACGTTAAATTATATCGTTTCAACTTCGCATGGAAGTTTCAGTAACGAGTATTCGAAAACAAAATTAATTATAATATCCCTTTGTGCGTATTATAACGTAACGCGACAGCAGATACATCAAATATATTCAATAATTTAATATAAATAAAGAATGTTTCCTTCTCTACTAGTTTATCTTACTTGTACGTATATCAAAATCACTGACTTTACATCGCTAATTATATTTCATAATTGCAAGTTTAATATTTTCATCTTTCACAATTATTCTTATCAATGATTTTTATCGATATTGCTTTATCCGTTTTGCATATTTTAACACTTTGACTGCCATGCCGAAATCACACGTTTCGCTGAGGACGCCACGGCAGTATTTTTATTCTTCAAAGCATAATGGCAAAATAATAATAAATTGATGATGTAAGGCCGTTTATCTTATTGGTGGTCACGGGTGACCACCGTGGCGCCTTGGTAACAGTTGATAGCGACGTATTATAACGAGGCTTCGTTTATTTCAACAAACCATTCGCATTCGTTATTTCGTGATAAGCAAAACGTCCAGAATATATCGTTGAAACGTGCAGAAGATATTAGTAAACGGTATTTGCTCGTTCTATATATAATAGTAAGGTATGTGCACACTTCTAACTTCGATTATATATATGATTATAAAGCAGCATTTACGATTATTTTCTAAGCTGTGTTTATAATAATATTCGTAGATTACCCCTCAAAGATATAGACGCGAACACAGTGCACCGTTAGGTGCAAGATTCGTTCTCATTTTTTTTTTTTTTACCGATGTTCTAATAAAAATGTTTAATCGTCCAATGGGGCACTTTTTGTTTCGAAATATCTTCTATTTATCGGTTATATTGAAAATGCCCTAACTGTCAATTTTCATACAATTTTTACAATTGTAAAAAGTTGAAACGCTCCGGTCACCAATGACCACCGTGGCAGTCAAAGTATTAAATGTCCCTTACGTGTAACAAAATGATTATATTTTGATATTACGAACGGTCCTTGATTTCAACGACTATATTTATTCGAAATTGTATCGCGACAAGTATGAACGTTTTAATCATTGGAAAGCCTAATTTCTAATATTTTTAAATAAATAAAAAATCCTACATTAATTTGTATGTTAAAATCTGTATCTTGTAGCCAAAGGGAAGACCGTTGATGCTGATCAAGAGATGCTGGCTTTGGGACTGTGCAACCTTTTCGGCAGCTTTTCTCGATCAATGCCAACCACAGGGAGCTTCACAAGGACCGCCGTAAACAACGCTTCGGGTGTAAAAACACCGATGGGCGGTGTAATTACTGGATGCCTGGTGCTTTTAGCGTGCGGCCTTCTGACCTCGACTTTCCAATTCATCCCGAAGGCAACACTCGCTGCAGTCATTATAGTCGCCATGTACTACATGCTTGAACTTCATATTTTCACCGTACTTTGGAGAACGAAAAGTAAGGATCCGATTAAGAGGAAAAAATTACGTTCAACGCATCGTACCCGGCTTCGTCTCAGCTTTTTACCCCTAAGAGATTGAAAAGTCTTTCAAAAGTCCTTCTATGCGTATACTCTGGCGGAAAAATATTACGCGCAATATTCTTTCGTTTATTTAGCCCTTCAACGTGAAAGTAACCGAGACACGTCTCGTGGTGAATTTATTTCTTAAAAAGGATACGCTCGTTAACAGGGTCACTGTTAAGCTTCACTAAAGCTTAGTATCGAACAAGCTTTTGTAGTTAATTATCCAATACTAGAACTATCAAGCCAGTCAAAACCATCGGTACTGGACTCCTTGTCTTTGTAATTACTAAACGAACGAATATTTTTAATAACAATATCGATGTTTATTTTTATCGCAAACACGATGACATATACTTATGTATTTTCGTCATACTATTTTAATTCTGATTAGTAGAACGAAGATTGGTAGTTCTAATGTTAAGAAGTTTAACAACAGCCTTGTAAGATACGTTGAGATGCATCGATTATACAAAACTGGGATTAACGAAACGTTTGATACATTTTGATAGTTTACAATAATATTACGTGATTGAGTAACAAGTTATGATTGAAGATTGCGGTATAATTAAAAATTTGACAAATCGAAAGGATTTGAACTTTCTGTAGTTAATTTAAACATGAAGATCACGGGAGAAAAACATTACAAGTATATTTTTCTTGATATTCCGATTTTACGATATAATCGAAGACCACAGGACGAGAATGTGAGCTATCTTAAGATTCGGTATACGATTGTATCAACATTAATCACCTCTACGCTCAAAATTGTCCTTGTGTTTGGTTGCGGGTTGCGGTCGGTTCATAGATTTATCACCTATTTCTGAGGGACATAGTTCGAAACCTAACAAAAAAAGAAAAAAGAAAAAAACGCTGTTCATATTATTTAAACACGACTGTTATTCATCTTGATCAAAGTTCACACGGTAAAACACGATAAATCCATTTCTATTTATTTTTTACTTTCTACGTTAATTTGTTATATAATAATATAGTATATGAAAATCGTTAATTTTCAAACATCGTCGAACGCAAGAAAGTTAATCATAACAACGCTATTTATCATATTATTTGTGAACTCAAGTAGAACATTTTAACATTTTCAATATAGTTTAACGAAGGTTGCCACTTTACCCTAAAGATTACACCTTCGAAATAAGCGATAAATAATTTATAAACATCGGAAAAATACCACGAGCATGATAAATATCAATTGTTGAAAGGTTCAAAGGAACAGAATATACGCGCACTTGATCTCAAACAACTTTAGTACACGGAGATAGTCGACAGCATAGTGAATTTAAAAATTGCCCCGCTACAAAAAGAGAAAAATATGACTTATCGTATTTTCCCTGTGATCTTCGATTCATCGCATAATTTATTTTCACGCGCGAACTGCCAACATCTGCCATGTAGAATGCTATTTTACGATATCACCGGTCCTCTTGTCTAGTCCCAATGATAGTTCACTTGCCTCACGGGAATTCTATTCATACGACAATCGACTGTGTCGTAGAACCGTAGTAATTTAGTGTTTGTCTCTACTCGTAGAGACCGATTTGATACCTTTGACGGTGACTTTGTTGAGCTGCTTGGCAATTGGTCCAGAATACGGCATGATTGCCGGGATCGCGGTAAATCTAATTCTCCTGCTCTATTTCGCGGCCAGACCTGGATTATTGATCGAGGAACGTGTTGTCGATGGGCTGACGATTCTGTTTGTATCGCCGAAACAATCGTTGAGCTACCCAGCTGCGGAATATCTTCGTGAACGGGTGATGTCGTGGTGAGTAAAGTCACCATAATCGCGTTTCACTGGCTTTGTAATTGGATCATAAATCGGTGGTTTCGCGAGCCTTCTGTCAGACCGTTCGTTTTATTTACCTCGAGTAACCCGACATTATTGTCCTTTAGGTGTGATGCCAGAGTAGGAACTATTCCCGTGGTAGTGGAAGGTCGTCACGTGCTTAGAATCGATGCAACCGTCGCCAAGAACCTCGCTTTGCTGCTGGCCGACTTGGAAGCCAGGGACCAGAAGCTGGTGTTCTGGAATTGGTGCGAGGAAGCCAAGAGAACTTTGATAAGCTACGACGCTTCTCTGACGATGTCCTTCAGAAGTTCCGGCAGCATAGCTCAAATATTTTCAGGTAGAATCGCGTCACCTCATGTTCCACGCGAGTGAAATTTTGAATCTAACGAATGCACGGGACACTTGCCTCTGAAATCTTCCTAAGCTTCGTTTAACGAGAGCTGCTCTTCTCTTTTCAACCTGTTCGCGTTTAACGAAGCCTCACGAAACGCTGAACGTCATTTATTTAACGATGGAACACGCCTCGGCCAAGATTAGTTCTTCGTGCAACTTCAGTCGCCTTCAATTTGCCTTTCGATGCACCAACATCTATTGAAACTCTACGAAGGTATCATTTCAAACAGCATCTCGACCAATCGTTTTATGAAAAGATGATCAAGAGATCGTGCTTCTCGTTATTCGATGAAAAATCCGATGGAATAAAGACGCCACGTTTTTATATGCATGTAAAAAGAGGAAACGTATTTATTCATTCGTATGAAGAAATAATTTTCTTTATCGCGAAACATTTGTACGCGTTATTTAAATATTTTTAATCGTTTTCTGTAAAATATTCGATCGCGATTACGATTTAAATGGTGTTAAATCCAAGTATCCGTACGTAGTTATATCGTAATGTTTACGGTACTCTAAAATGGACTTGTTTTCTTTCTCTATTTAACGATAGAGATAGAATATGACAGAGGAATGCTATATCATTTGACATTGGCTTACGAAAGAAGACGAATAAGTCTGATAACGTTTGCTTTAAGAAAATTACCTGCACTCGTATTAAAATTAATTCCGCAAATAGTTAGTTGACTATTCCGTGGAAAAACAGCGAAAATTTCTTCCACATTTCGTAAAATCACAATTTTAACCATTATTTTAAACGCTACGTTTATTTCAAGATAATACACGTTTTTAATTCTTATCTTCCTAATTTATCTAATTTTACACTTCAGAGGGGAAAACACGAACTATAATCATGTTTTTCCAATTTACAACTAGATGTAATTTTCCTTCAATTATTGCGAAATAATCGTGATCGCGTGTTGTTCTGCGCTCAATCACGATAACGATAGATTTTTTAATCCTTAACTATCATGTGTGAAAGTTTTCCGTAGTGTATATTTAAAAAATTGAACAATTAATACAGTTGAACGTGTCGAATTAAATGTTTTACTATTATTCGATATTAGATGAAAAGTAGAAAATTATTGTTCGCAGCGGATACAAACGATAACGTTGCGGTAATATTATTATTGGATGGTAATATTAAAATAAAATTATTCAATTAGAGGGTACAATTTCACTTATAATAGCTTTCAAGGATTAACGTTGAATCGTGTAAATAAAGGATTCGGTATTGAAAGTATCGAAGGATTTCGACTCGTTTCACCTATAAATAACGTTTGCGTAACCGCGTGATGCCGATTGACGGAAATGCTCTGCTCGGAAAATGAAACTTTATTCGAATGTTTCCATGAATAATCAGCAGAAGGTTTCATACGAGAAATTTTCATCGTGACTATATGATCCTGATGGAGAATTGCGAGTATTTACATATGGTTCTATTATTTTGTATGTACATGTAAAATTAATCTTTCCAGATGTGCATCAGAGTATCGGTTGAATTGAATCAAACGATGATGTCCAATTTTATTTGTTATTCGGTATAAATTATCGCTCATATATCTGAGAACTTTAGCCGTTTTATAACAGAAATATGCGTCAACATGTTTAAATTAATAATAAATTAACAATTTGAAGCAACACTTGTTATGTTTCCTATATAGTTATCAGTCTGGAAATCCAAATTACCTATTAAACATAGCAAAAATATATATTATTATTTACTACTCTAATAGATTTTATTATATATTATTTCATGTATTTATCATTTAAATACTGCAACCAGTTATATTAACATCGGAAGATATTTTTTTTATAGTTTGGAAGTCCCATTTTTATTTATTTCATAACGTAAAAATTCAAGAAACTGGAGATTAAGAATTTGTCAAGCAACGAAACAGTTCTACAATATTGGACAATTACGAACGTCAATTTTAGTATTGCATATTGGTTTTTGAAAATTAATTTTATCGCAAATTTTAATCACAATATTTTATTACACATAACTGAATGTATGTATGGTTATTATACAGAACAAAACCATTGCAATTCGATTTATTCGTAATTTTGTGATTAAAATATATTTTGTTAAAACTAAGCAAATGTTCGGATATTTTTGAGTGGTAACGTATGCGTTACACTCGAGATTATGTTTGAGTAGTTTCTTTCAGAAATCTAACATTATCAATTAATAATTCGTGTAATCTTTATATGATAATGTTTACAAATGCGCCTCTAATTTAGAAAAAAGTTTAAATAAAAAGATCTGGAATATCAAATTGTAGCTATATCTGCATAATTATTATTCATATTTTTAATTTGGCATTACGTTGGAATATAATTCTACTCTGTAGTTTTGACGTAAATCTTTTAAATAGTAATCGCATTTCCGAGTTTAGTTCAGCATAATCGAAACAAAATGATATTGTACCTGCAATAGAAATATAATAGTATTTTTATTATGAAATATTTCTATACTTTTGCGTATACTTTTTGTACTCAAGGTCATCTGAAATTCGTACTATTACAGATCGTTGAATTTGCCCTGATCTTACGTATCATATCGTAATGGCAAAAAATACGTAGACCCATTTAAAAAATCTGCGATGACCTTGAAACCTGAAGAGAAAATGACCTTCAGGAAATTTTTTACCTCTCATCACGTTTACCCCTTCGAACTAAATGTTCTTCTTCTCTGACATTTATGCGAGATATATCGGATGCTCGAGTTAGGTAGGACATCCTGTACATAACTCTAATACATTTAAGTCTAACGACACGAACATGCATTATTTTCACACTGATTGTGCAACAAAAATGTGCAGATTATCTACTGTGTACGTACAATAGTTAAATTAAGCTATTACTTAACATTATACTTCTTTGTTTCATTGTATCATTTATCAAAATTCAGTTTATTACATATGTGCACAAATACATAAATACGAAGCAGTAAATTTGCGTATTGTTTTAAATTGTTTAAATTATTGCAATAATTCTTTACCTTCATGCCATGTTATCACTCAATTAAAAAACGACGCGGATAGAGTATAACTAAACTTTTCGTTAATAACTGTGGAACATCATCCTTCTACTATTTGAAGACAGATTTCTCTTTTCTTTTTCTTACATCGATATAAATTATCGGCTGATTTGACATGATTCAATGGTATTGAAATATAAAAGTTAAAAATATATCGCGCGAGGGTGCTTCCGCGCCCTTTTTTCCCCGCGCGAGTAGGCATGCGCAAAAAATATCTCACGTTCACAGTTGCGCGCGCATCGATGATCGACCAATAAGGAGGCTGGGTAGTAGAGGGTGCTTCGATCGATGCACTCGCCCTAGGAGTATGCGCCAGTGGGCGACCGTTTACAACGCGATAAGCGTCGCGGCGCCCTCAAGTTGAGGACAGGCAAGTCGAGGACGTTGTCCTAGTACGTCCGCTTTCGCATTCGGTTGTGTTTCCTCGCGCGGGTTCGTTCGCGTCAATTCGTAGGGAACAAGGTCCCTGGTCTCGGTGAATCGTCGCTTGTCGGTGTTGTTATATTTTTTGTTTACGACGAGGCGACCGTCAATGCGATCGCGATGAAGCAATGAGCTAAAAGATCACGAGTAACGACGACTGTCAAAAAGATGCCGGTACACCGATTGAATACGGGAAATGCGGGCCAGCTGGAGAGTGTTGCTGCGTAATGGTGAGTAATTTTTGAATTTTATTTGCCGATGTCATTCCGCGAAATGTGATTACCGGGACGTAATTCGAACTCGTGCCAAACACTTTCCTATAAAGGTTAATGTATTTGGCAGTTCAATTTCTGTCACGATTAACCGATATACAAAGACGAAAGGTTGTCTCGTGGATTCGTACATGTGTGTCACGATTCGGATGTCCATAGTCGATCTAACCTTCAGATCAAACCAACTTTCTGTATTTTCTTCGGACTTCTAGTTTATTTTGTATCCTTTTGTTTCATTTTTTACTCTCCTGTCATTCGAATCGATTAACAATTCGCTTTGATATTTTGGAATTAGAAATTGATTCTCCTTTGCGATTTTAGTAGGTTAAGTGTAAATATCGATTGGAATTTGTTTTAAAATTATTTTCTTTGTGATTAGAAATTGTTGGATAAATTTTCTTGCACGAATCACTGTTATAATTTCGTACGTTTAAAAATTGAAATAATTCTAATTGGAATATAGGTGATATCATTTTTATTAAAAATACGAAATGAAGGTTGTATTTTAGTCATAAAAAATTATGTGGCAGTTTACATTTAATAATATTGCTTATTGTTTACATAGTATCTGATAGAATTATAGAATGTTATACATCGTAGAAAATAAATAAAAAATTTGTATATTATTTTTAATTTATTAGTTTCACTTACCGTGACGATATATTAACGGGAAAAACAAGACATATATTAATACAAATCAATTAAAAAGACGTAACAGGCAATAACAAATTTTTGTGTAGACCGCGTGCAGTTCGGATACCAATTTTTGATTATATACATTGTGACAACGGAAGTCAACATACTGTTGACATACTTATGTACGTGTGTGTATACCACCTAATGAATGGCAAGAGTGGCCAGGACAAATTTTAATTTAATCGAACGATCTTGCCGACCTCGTGCATAATTATCAACCGTGTTCCATTCATTTAAAACGTAGTTTTATATGAAATACCGTAGAAAGGTATTTTTAAACAAAAAGGAATTAGAGACGTGTGAAGATTGTCTATTTGTATATTATTTGAAATATTTTATGAAACGAATTATAAAAATTGGAAAAGTATAAATGGAATTATAATTAATATTTTGGTAAGTAACAAAATATGGGGAGAAAATTCATGAATTTATATTTAAAATATGTCATGAATTCTGAATGACATAAAAATATAAACGAAATTATATTAGATTATTAATTAAAGAAGAAATGAATGAAAACTACAAATATTAATTACAAACATTAAAAATCGCAATCAAAATCAATGTAGCTTTATTTAATTTTTATTTAACAATTTTGTTCATATCGTGTAATTGAAATTATTAAATAGAAAATAAAGATGCTTGTAGACTTTTTAATTACGTGCAAACAGGCACTCTCGATGTCCCTTCTTGGGCCATATAAAAAATCCTCTTGATTCATTTGCTTGTGAAGTCTCAATTTTTTAAATTCTACACTGTAATTGGATAAGTTCCATTTAAAAGTTAAAAATATTTTCAACATATTAATTTTAAAGTCAAAGTCAGATAGAAATTTCTGTAATGGACAATTTAATGTTTAGTGTAATGGACGAACATTTATTATATCGTAAAGAAATGACGTATAATAATGCGTCGTAATTAGGATACCTATAATTAGAAGTTCATTAGATTTCTAGATAATTTTGGCGAATTAATTAAATGCTGGAAATGAGGTTGATGCTCCGCGTTTAATATAGTGGTACACTGAACAGAGTGAAATTCATCATTTAATAGTTTAATGAAAATTATTGAGAAATTGGATGAGTCATTCTAATTATTGTTCAATCAGTTTTCTATTTTATTAGATCATATCATATACATATTACTATATATATGCTGAATAGAACAGTATAATTTTTAGTATTTTTATGGCAAGTTTTATCATGTTATTAGATATAATTAATACAGATTTATTATCTTACTTTTATTTTTTAAATAAACTGAAATTACATTATGTTTATTTTATTATTTATATACAATATTTGGTAAGTAATAGATAATTGTTAAATTGTCTAGTAAAGTTAAAACCTATTTAGACGATAATTGGGAGAATACAATGGTGAGGAAAAATTTCGTGTTAAATTTAAATTGTTAATATGAGAACATATGATATACAAAGTTCCTCTAATTTATTGTAAAGAAAAATTTTATATAAATATGAGAAAATAAAATTTTATTATGTACTTGATTGAAAGATAGATTTAATTTGAATAGATAATTTAACTATTTCCAGTTTCGTCCCTGAAAAATCCTTCAAAGTAACGCTTTAGAGATTTTGTTGAATGTTAAACCGTTTTCAGGATCTTAGTTATCCTGTTTTAGTTACGTTAAGTAGCCTGTGGTAACTATAAAATCTAAAGAACCTTAATCGAAGAATTACATAGAATAGTTGCTTTTTTTTCATGTATTAGTATTAGACAGCAACATCTAATTTAAAATATTATTTACGACAATTCAAATATAATTTTGCAGTAGTTCAGATGTTACTACTTGATAATATCAATATTCTTTATGAATATTAATGTTAATAGCTAATATCACTTTGATATAATTTCAATGTAGATAAATTTTCTATGTATCAATAAATATATACGTTATTAATATATTATAGTTTCAATACCATAAGTTTATTATAAATAATTATATTAGTTTGATTTATTTATATATTTTATTATACAAGATGGTTATGCTACTTTCTCAGTACTTTTTATCATAAATGTTTGTAGCAAAGATAAAAAGGAATTTTATATTTTCATACGCTATTATTTATACACAATGTCATGAATAGATTTTTTAATATTTTTTTATTACTTTGTACAAGCAATATCTTGGATCAAATAGACAATTTAATGGTGAGACTATAGACGTTTCAAAATTAACAAATTCAGAAACGAGTTCAAACTAATCTAAAATAAATAGAGTTATAGCTTATATAAATTGCAAATAGAGGTAAATATCTTGGAGATTTTGTGATACAAATGATTTGTTGGGTTTGAAATATTTTAAGGAATCAGGAACGTCCGATGAAAAATTATTCATTTACTTATGTAGATAATAATATTTTTATAATGCGTTTTCATGGAAACTTTTATAAAAATACGTTTACTATAGAAAACATATACTTTACATTGAATGTTTTATTTGCAACAAAAATAACAAAATTTCAACTTGCGACAAAGTAACGGAAAAATAATCCAAGTAACAAAATTTCATATTCAGTAGTCGTTTTACATTTTTTTTTTTAAATTGCATTTGTTGGAAAATATTTATGTATATAAGAGTTAGATATGCGAGTTAAATATGCGGGTAATATTTTGAACACCAAGTTCTAGTTTCGAATATCAACTTGTCTAAAAATAAGTCTCAAATAAGAAATACATAGAACATAAGATATTTTACATGAACGTTAAGGTTTTTGGGAAATTTTCCTGTAAAAAACAAAAAAAAGAAAGAAAGCACATTTGTTACAAAACATTTATTCTACGCGCGTTAATGTATAGTCCGAAACAATTGCGTTTCTTTTATTATTTGTTGCAAAATAAATCTTCGTCGATTCATTTAAAAGATTACGTAGAAAATACGTATTTTGATTCCCAATTTCACGCGCACTAACTCCTCTAACATATTGATTCACAGCTCCTTGTGTACAGTTAAGTGAGCTTTGTTGAATTTTCTATAACCCCGTGTTAAAAACTATATATTTATGTGCCTTTCAACATTTTTGTGCTTCAGCCATTACTATACTCTGTTGTATTTTATCAGTGTCATATAGGTAAGAAAGTAATAGCGTTTTTTATAGATCTTGTGAAAAGTCAACAGTCAAGAAGAAAATCAATTTATATACCATATTATATTATTAATTTTATTTAATCACTTATAATAAATAGTATATATTGGACATTATATATTAAATATACATATATACTAAATACTATACTACACATTATATGTAGTTATATATAGAAATATTATATATAGTAATATACATATATAGTATATATGTAAGTAACTGTGTTCTATTTAATATCTTGTCTACTAGAATTTTTATTTTGTCACAAAAATATAAATTCTATTCATAATATATATATAATCATTTTTGTGTCAAAACAAAAATTCTAGTATACGAGATATTAAATAGAACTCAGTTAACTACATAACATCCTTTTAGTAGACGTTTTTTAAAATAGAAATCAATGTATTTCTTCTTTGTATCATCCCTTACAAATGGGAGCATGTACGTAGTAGGTGCTACGATTTCCGCTGGTTGTATTCACTGGATCAAGCTGCAGAAATAGAAATATATTTTTGTATTATTTATATATGTGAATTTAATTGACAGGAAACATAATTCCCATCGTCTATGAAGAGGTTGAAAATTAAATGTTTGTACAATTTCATCGTGAAAGTAATTTAAAATAGTAATTGGTTTGTTAAGTTAAATGAAAAGGAATTGCGTATTGTTACTTGTGATTTATGTTGTATCCTTGGATAATATTAAAAATAAATAACAATGTACAAATTATAATATACGTGTGCAGTGCTATATAAGAAATAATAAATAAGTGAAATTTTTACAGACAGATTTGTTTTTGATCGATGAAAATTTATGCATCTCTAGATTTTTATGAAATAACGTTCTTTTTGCATAAATCATTTTATAAAACTGGGCAAAAGTGGTAGCCCAAATTTGTGGTGTACAGAACATACTTAATTCGATACGACTTATCTTAAGACGCTTACAACTTTACATTATTATCCTAATAATTCAATACACATGTTATTATGTTAGTACCAAATAGTTTATATACAGCAGTTAGTTAGTATTTTTTATTTTTTAAATCATATTCGAAAAGCCTATTAATTCAATTATACTGTACAGAGTGTCTCGCCTAATTATTTTCTGAATTATTCTCTTATTTGTCACGATACAAAAAAAAAAAAAAGAAAAACGAAATTAAGCTGTGTAAGTAGGTTACACTTTTTGAAATTTTACTCATAGTACCACTCCTTTGTAATAGAATACATATTATTTATTTATCGTTAAAATAGCCTGCAAGAAAATTGAAATAGGCTGTCAGAGCCAAGATTCTAAATCTTTTAAAAATAGTTGACGAATTGAAGAAGTTTTATAGAAACCAAAGGTGTGATTAGCGATTAAGGCAGACAATATTTCGATATATTTAATATCCTCCTCTAACATATTGTAACGAGCAATATTTTGAAAACTTTGAACGGAACACACATTTAACTCGAAAGTGAAATACAACGTACAGATAATGTTGCTAATATGAGATAGATCGATAATGTAGCGGATTTTAAAATTGCCCGCTTCAAAAAATAAGAAATTTCGCTTATCGTGCTTTTGCTTGCAGGGAAATCATTCAATTAATAACTTTGATTACTAATTTTAATTAATCATTTTTCGCGTCGTTAAGCAAAGAACATTCCGGTTAGAAACGTTCAACGTGTTTCGATACGAGTAGAGAAATGTTTCGATTTCGATTCGGCGCACCTTACATTCCCATTGAAACTTTGTTAGCAATTTCCGATTGATTACCGACATCGCTCGTATCAAACTTGCTTTTATGCTTATCGCCGGCTACGCAAACACGCGTGTTGCAGCGCAGCATACGGTTATATATTATTCACAAAAGTGTATCACTGTTTCAAACGAATGCGGATTGGCGCGTGGAATTCACGATGCAACTCTTAAACGGGACGATTCGGCCAGTGGAAACAAGTTGAAAGTGTGTGGGGATAAAATTTCACCGTAGTTCCCTTCCTTTTTCCACGGAATTTAATTCGGGACTCGCCCAGTATGCACGCGTTGCGACTCAAGTTCAATTAATATTTGATTTGTCCAGCGCAGGTTAAAAGTGCGGGCTAAAATTTGCTCGTACGAAATATTTTTTTCTTTGGGTATCGGATACTTATTCGGTTGGGTATTAAAGTTTCCAACATTGAATATTTTAAATTTTGCATTCTTTTACAAATTTCTTTCTAATTAAATCAAGGTATTAGGGTGCGTAACGCGGGTTGAATATCATGGCAGTGTAGGTCAAGATATCAAGAGCATTTTAATTTAGTTACTTTAGTCGGTTAGCATTTCAACTTTTAAAATCATCGTCTCACCAGGCACCATTTTATCATGAAAGTTTCGTAATTAATTAAGTTACAACGCTATTCTTTGGCGGGATACGTTTCCATAGTTCGAAAAATATAATTACATTTTTGTAATAACAAACGCAGAACGCTATTTTATTAAAGATAACAGTGGATTAACCTGCACCACTGTGTTTCTTAGCTCTTTGCACAAAGTACCTATTAATTTTTTATATACGTATAGAATATACATTTTTGCTTAAATCGAATATATTGGATTGCCAAGTAAGTGATTGCGTGGGACTTCAATTGTCAATTATTAATCTTCTTTTTTTGGTTTTATTGGTTTTTTATTGGTAAAATGATCGTGGACACGAGTTATGAAAATCGATATCAAGAAAGGTTTTGTCGATAATTTTTATATTAGCTTGTGTCATTTTACATAGTAATTATTTCTTATTCTACACTGTTTCTTTGATTTCGTTTTTTAGAACACATTGAGAAAGTCTTATTATACTACAAATTTGTCGATCAATCGATACTTGTGTCTTTTTGCTTAAACCGATGACGAACATAGTTCAAGCGTTTATTGCTGTATCAAGAAAAATTATTGAAATATTAATGTAAATCACTTGCAGATAAATCACAATTACCTCCAGACAAACGCGTCTTAAAGATCATTATATCGCTAGTCTGGGTTTATATTTAAAGAAATTTAATATTATCAACTTATTAACGAATAAATAATGTAAATATATTCTGAAATAGAAATATTGTCGAGAAATTAGTGTTCTGCAAAATAAGCTCCTATTACGAAATTATTACGTTAATGACGTATCTCTGTTGAATTATTGATAAACCCAAAGGTTTTAATCACTCGGCTGTATATTTAGTACGTGTTATTAATATTTTAGCTGTAACTTTGCGCGCATTTTAATGACTGTCGAACCATGATCGAGGAATTAACGATTCATAACGTGTACGGGTAATCGAGGCTAATTTTTTGTTATCAATTTTGCTTCCACTCGGGTTAAATATCCCTGGTAAACGTGTAAATACAAATTTATAAATGTATTCTTGATGCATTTGCGCCATTATAAGCTGAAGAATAAATTTTCTACATAGGGCGAATTAGAATGTTCAGTTTATTCGCGCAGTCATCTTCATTAAACGTACGGCTGTTCATAATTTTATCTTTTATGTCGTCACACCCGGTATATATGCCTTCTTCGTACGTTGCGCAATATCGGAGCGTTTATTAGGAAATTTCCAACGAAATTTATGGCAATTTTATAAATAACATGCTCGTACAGAATTCTTAATTCATTAGCTATCTTTAGTATCTCGAAGATCTCTCAGTAAGTGGTACCCGTTTTGAAACAATAAGAATGCAAATTTCTATTTTAAAAATGCATTTTCTTTATTTATAACTTTAGTGTATGTACCAAGTTATTTTCCAATACAATCATCAGCCCTATTTGAACACCCATTCTAACGTTGTACGAGTTTTTGTATGACTTTGTCACACACTCGCCAGTTCATGCAACCATTGTCTTACGTAGTTTTTTAAATCATCGTTTCTTGCGAAGCGTTATCGACGAAACAACTCCTCAAGTTTTGCAAAAAATGGCAATCTGGTTTATTCGAACCGAATGTTTACGATCGCTTATAGTTTCTCTGTCTTTAGCGAATTCCCGCACCCATCATCTTGCCGATGATTCTTCTGTAACTTTATTACGCGGTGAATTCCTTTCGTAAGATTGTTCTCAGCGTTCGAAAAGCTATTAAATAAATTACCTAACATACATTGGTTTGGCAACTAATACCATCTATTGATAAAATCCGCAATAACTTAGTTGCCAACTCAATAATATATATAAAAAACTAAAGAAACGATCAATTTCGGCGTTTTAATGTATGTAAGCTCTTTACTTCTTTGGCAACTGGTAGCTTGATACTGTAGAATATCCGATGTCTTTATTGCGTGAATTTAATTAATATTCGTGGATGATTGCGCAAAGTATAATAAAAGTGATAACAATAACGAAATTCCTATGTTAAATAAACGTCCTTAAGTTTGGTACAATCAATATCTCATTTCCGTGATTTTTCGTTTTCAAGATTCTCTTTCTTCGAGGTCCGCTTTTTCATAGTACATTTTTCTAAATAGCTTAGTGAGATATTCAGTGTACACCGCGAGTATCCAGTGGCTACTGAAGTTTAGCAAAAACCGGGATGAACGATAGTCGAGCTGTATTACGTTCAATGAATAGATTCGCCGAAGCCAAAGATCGGAAATCCTTGTTGGCTCTTCGTCAATGTACGAGATGTAGCGTGTTTGTCTTGTTGAGAAACAACGTTGATTCGTTCGACAAATTTGTTTTTAATTGCTGCATCTAGCTGGTTCGTTATGTAGGGATTACCATTGTATGAATCTTACTACTTGCTGCAAGTTTCCAAATACATTCTGCACGTTTATTTATGTACAAGCATACTTTTATGGAAGATTAGTAATAAAATGAAATTTTACCCTCAGCAGATTTTAACCACTTATCTATTTCGCATAGTTTTGCATATTTCGCATGATTTTTCTAACAGATCACGCGAAAGTATATGTACCGCGTGTTTGAATTTACTGAAACATACAAATTATCAGATTAAGCAAATGTTATTAGCCGTTTCGAGAGAGCCATTAGCCGAAAAGAATTTAACGAATATAGCCGAGATTAAATGTAATTTTGAAACGGTATTCTGATCTTTAAAAGCAAAGTTACTGAAAAACTAACAAAACATGGAACAGTAGTTCTGCAGCAAATTTGCACATGTTCCCATCATGTGATATGGAACTATAAATACAACATGGAATTATAAATTTATGTTAACCGATAAAGGTTTCTTATCAATTACTTATAATTAATACAGGAATCCTCGATTACCGCGTATTCGCAGATTTCCCTGCAGATATTCGTTTTTTCCCGGCATACTTTTATTTACATTTTTAGGTATAATATCTATTTACCTATATATGTGCAAACACATACACATACATAGGTTTTATTTATAAAGAAAATTTCTTCTTGATAGATATCGCAGAATCCAATACCGATACCTAAACTGAAATATTTGTATGTAGCTGGAAATAGTGTGCGAAGGTGTGGCATGTTTATACGATTGGAATCTTGTGGTACAGTGTCGCGCGGAACTGCCTATTTGGAGAAATTTTTCACTTGCTGTTCGAAAAATATTTTCAAGAATTTAAGGTAATACCATATACATAGTAACTATATGTACAACGATATTTTTGTATCGTGCTGCTTTCGTTTGCTTGCTATGCCCTTACACCCGACGTTAATCAAAATTCTGTTACACGTCGCTTTTGAAATAGTAAAATGTAAGGTGAAAATTCTTGTAAAATATAAAGCGAATCTTTTGCACAATGCTACGTTTGAATAGAATTAAAAATGATCCTAGTTAATATATATTAGTTATAAGTGTAATCCATCATAAAGTTATGCGTGACTTAATTAGATAATATGGGTTTCCTCGAATTGCATCATATTTAGTGGTATTAATCATAATCGCGTATTAGTTTCTAATTCCATTTGGACTTCGATGTTTATTCAGAATGATCGATGGTTTATTCGGAGCATGTAGTTTCGCATATTAATCACGTACGATAAAAGTGGATTAATTTAGAAAGTATCAATTTTCCAGAAGATATTTTTAAATTTCTTTTTTTTTTTATAGATAACAATGAATAATATTCGTAGTTTCCTTCGCTTTTTCTTTCGAAGCAATCCCAATGACGAATCGTCGTGCTTGATAAATTGCATATATATGTTGTATGTTCGCGTGAAAGTTGCGAAAATGTCGAAATTGAGTTTAAAAATAGGGGAAAATTTTTCATTTCGTTCTCACTATTGGAAACGTGTGATATTTTATTTGCTGGAAAGTAAGCTCGTTTCGGAAAAAGCTTTTAAACATGATCGGCGTTTTGTTATACGACAAACGTTTTATTTCCTCGTATACCAATGGAAAAGTATTTCTTATCGCGCATTTACAGTTTACACTTTTTCAGAAAATACAAAATGATTTTTTGCCGTGCGCTTATGCATGTAACGTAAAAGTGATTTAACATTGATGTTAAGCGCGTCAGTTTTCATTCTCCATTACGTTATCTTCTTTTCTATTATACCTTTATTTAAAGATTTTTCCAATGCTCTGCTAACACGCGTAAATTCCAACATGATAAATTTAAGGAAATTGAAAAGGAAAAATTTGTCGTTGCTTTGTTATATCCAATTAGTCATAAGCGAGTAATATTCACAGCTAAAAGAAGAACATTTTATCGCTATAAGAATCTCTAAGATATTGTAATATCGAAATGTTCTCCGTTTACATTTTTTTATATCGGGTTGCAAATTAAGTGATTGCGAATTTTGTCATGGTATTGAGAAAATAAAATTCGAAATAAAATAAAACAAATTAAACGAATATTTACAAAATAACGATATTTTTAATAACTTTTATATCGTGAAAACGAATAAGTTTACGAATAAGAGAAAAGTACAGTTGAGACAAGATAAAAATTTGCTCGTAAAGAAATTAAAAAACAAATGATATTGCGAAGGAATCGTAAAAATGGTTAAAAATTGGTAAGTTTAAAGGTCTGTACTTTTTAGATAATTTCGGTGGTAGTAAAATATTGGCTCATGCCCCCATTATTTTTACGCGAATTACGATATATTTCAATTCCGATAAAATATCACAGACTGACTGTAGAAGCGATGGATGCTCTGTGGAATGCAAATTTAACAAATTTACCTTCGCTTAATACAAATAAGTTAATAGCCTGATATATTTGATATCTGCTGGCTTAATAAATTTCAAATTATATGTTCACGTACGCGTTAATTAATAGGTATCTATGCATAAGCATATGAATTAATGTATGAAGAGCTCGTACTATAAGGGTAGCCTTCGCGATGAATGACTACACATTTGTTTCTTCTTACAGATCTTCTACGTTCATCTATGATTAGAAGCATTAAATCACCGGCTTATCGTTGAACTGTTAGATATACAACAAGGGAATTGCTTTCTCGAATTAGACATCACGTAGTTTGAATGACTTTTCGGCTATGAATCTTCGCTGTCTGTTAATGATTCTGTCGGTGGTGAAAAGTCTTTCGCTGTTAATCACAGCGCGAATAATCCACTTGAGTTCTTTATTATCCTACGTTCTCAAGGTTTTAAAAATGACGATAAATCATTTATCAATGTCGGTGCATCCATCCTGCTTCGTGTTCTTAACGAAACGAGAACTTGAAATTTATAATTAAAATAATTAAACGCCCTAATGTACAATAGAACTTCGACCCTGAATTTTTAATAATTCTTAGTATGTGATTTTCGTATTTTTAATTCGAATCTTCAACTGGCTACTAAAATAATTTTCTCGTTACATTTAAGACTGGTTATTCGATTTTATAAGAGGCATTTAACTCTAGTTTTGTATTTTATGTCAGAAATATCATTGACAGTGTTTCATCATATAAAATACAAAATCATATAAGACACAAATTAGAATTAAATATTTTACAATTAAGCGATTTAATTCAAACATTCGTACGTTTCCTACGATTCAATGATACCAGTTGGAAACTAATACTTTTTTAGCTGCATTCGATTCAGTTCTTCGATTTTTCAGTTTTTAATTATCAATTCGCGTTTCAAGCCCGTAATTTGTAATTTTTACTTTTCAATTTGCGGTTATTGCAAACTCCAAACGTTCTCGGTTCGATTTAGTATGTTTTTGTATTTACCTTGTTTCATTTGTCATTCATTTTTTCTTTTTCCTTCGTATTTTTTTTTTTTTTTAATTATAAGTTGAGTCGAATTTATCTCCTTTTAGGTTCAAGATTGAAAGTATTATATTTTTGTCTCGTAAATATTTACAAAATGTTAGAAACTTTGCAAAAACTTGTTAGATCTGATAAATCTAAGAATTTAATTCTAATTACTTTCTGTTCATATATCACATATATTTTTACGTGAAAAGCTATTCTTTAAATACATACGTATTCTAGTTTTCGTATATTTAAGTTCATAATATAATAATATTCATTTAGAACATTTTCGCATATTGATTTTCATATTTGTTTCATAGTGCAGAATACACTTGGGAGAACTGTATTTGAAATAATAATTTCTTAATAATAAATGCTTCAAACTACTATACGATAAATATTATGTACATATATTTCAATTAACGCTACGTTTTTTATCCGGCCAATGATAGAAACTTATAACTAGACGAATAATTTTGAGAAGGATAAATTGAGAAGCCGATTATTTTATGAAATAACGTTTACTTGTTAATCGAAAATTTCTTTTTCAGATAACATCTAAAAGGAGTGGTGTACATTAATGAAAAGAAACGCAGTAACTGACGTAGTGTATAAACGTATAATGGTATTAATACGAAACAAGCTCATTGTATATAGTAAATCTATTATTTCCATCAAAATCGATTAACAAATACACATACTCTTAAATAGTAAATAATTTATTTCACCGACTGACAAATAAATCAGTTTCAAATAATTTCAAATAAAATATAGCACGGGACATTTATGATATTTTAAAAATACATAGTGCCAGACAAAAGTATTTTTTTTTTATTATTTAATTTGTACTTTACAATTTGTCCAGCTGGACATTCGGTAAATTTTTTTAGCTTAATTGCTAAATAACATATGAATGGCTACCCCCAGCGGGATACCATCTTCGAGTTTGACTATTTTGTTTCTTTAGTAAGGTCAGCGGCATGTTTTCTTTTTAGTATTCTTTCCTTGTATTTTTCTGCGTATCTGTCGATTTTTTCCTTGACCGTTGGTATTTTTCAGTTTTTGCCTATATCCTCGTTTCTGACACACCATGGGGCGTTGACTATTGTTCTCAGTATCTTCGATTGTAGCGACTCTAGTTTATTTATGTGACGGTATTCCGTACGTCCAAATTGGTTTCATTATCGTTTTGTAGATTTTTAATTTATCTTCTATGCTGAGTTCAGAGTTTCGACTAGTTAGCCAGTACATCTGTCTTCTTCTTATCCGTACTTTGTCTATGATTGATTTAGTATGTTGTTTCCATGTAAGTTCTGTGTCTGAGTGGAGTCCTAAGTATTTGCACAGCTAGGGTCTTCGTGTAAAATTCATTGTAAATCTGTAAGAAATGTTTTCTCTATTTTCTCCATTTTCTATTTAATTGTTTTGTAAAATATGACTGTCGACTCTAAAGCGTAAGCATACCATGAATTCTAAAAGTAGTTATAACAAAGAAAAAAGAATGAACTACACACGAAGCTGTATTTTTAGCGAAACAAAAATTATATTTTACGTAAATATATTTTTATATTTTACATAAATACATTTTATATAGCTTTGAAATTATATTTTAAAGATTTAAATTCTGTACGAAGATCCGATCTCTAGTGCCAATACTTTTGTTTGACACTATATATATATATATTTACAAATAACTTTAAAAAGTAATTTTAAAACAACGTTATTTAACAATTTTTAAAAATATTCCTACGTACGTGCTTGCTACGTAATTCAGTCACTGACGATTACGATTCGTTTCGTATTTTCTCTAAGCTAGAAATGATAGAAAAAAATGAATCAGATGACGATTGTTGCTAGATCGTTCGATAATCGTTTCTTTTTTTTTTATATATCTGATATCCTTGAAGATAAGAGGATTAAGAGTGCAATATATGTAATAACATGGTATATGAATATTTTCCAGCTTTTTTATTTCATTCTAGAATGTGTTTTTCTAACAGTACCGTACATTGCACGCATGTACCCGCATGTCTTTAAATGACTCGTTAAATTGATTAAATAGCATTACACAAATATGATGAAAACTTGGTTGAAAGAGTGTTCCTAGAACTTGTATTATAATTTTTTGTTAGTGAATCCTATTGCTTTAGGTAAAGGGTCCTTTAAAGAGAGGTAGATGCTAATTAAATAACTTGCACTAACTATCCTGTTGAATATTCTTGTATTAATTTATGGTTAAGAGCATATTATGTCGATTAATCTTTTGCTTTAATTTTTTATTTTTTATTTTAATTTTCTAACAGCTAACCACAAAGTACACTTATGTTCTCTTGATTCCATTACGTATTTTTTCTGTATTTAATATTTATATATATTAGTCCGAGAGAGAAAATCGTTGGAAAAAGTTATTATTTTTATTTTATCGGCCAAGTCAAATTTTAAAAGATTACGTATAGAAAATCATCATTTATCATAAAATTTATTACAATCTACTACTATTAATCAATTCTATTATTATCAAACAAACGAGTCAAATACAGGTAGTCTTTTATTTAAGCAATAAGAATTGTACTCGGAAAAATAATTTTCAAGCGTTTTAAAAAAATTCGGCATTTAATCTTTTTTTAAATTTCATTTGTAACACGAGGATTATTCCGCTCTGTTCTTTCTTTTTCGTTTTTTATTCCGCAATATTTGCGCCATGTAGGACGCTGCTGCGAATTTGTTCGAGACTTTAATTCCGTGACACGAGCCGGAAGCGAACGTTTCGAACATTGTAGTAAATTAGTTCGCGTTTGAACGATTGACGTTTGTTCTGTTTTTTTGTGAGTGTAATCTTTAAGACAGTTGTTTCGTGGAAAGAGTGATTTTTGTATAAAAGTAATTTTAATTTATAATTCTGCGCAAATCCGATCAAATTTGGGATTTGGTAAATTTTGTACTTACTTTATTTTCGTTTAATTGACAAAGACAAGTTTCATTTTGTTGTGCAATCAAGTACTTATAAAAGTAATACAAATTTTATATAGTTAAAGAAATTTATCAAACACGCTATAACTATACTATAAGAGAATAATTTCTATATCATAAATAATCGCATATGGCAGTAGCTACAGTATTTGAATATTTTTGAAAATGTTTAGTATATTTTCAAGACTAATTTTATATTCAGTGCAACATAATTTTTAATATTAATATTACAAGTTAGGTTTGTTTCATTCAAAATGAATATTTTCACATTTTATGTTGCAAGCTTCAATTTTATTTGAGAATAAAGAAGAATGAAAAAGATAATATTACATCTCTGTTTTCGGATGCATTTGTACAATTCCTTTATAAACTTTTATTTTTACAAAAAGATTTCTTCTTCTTCTCGTTGATATCTATATACATAATTTCTTAGATATTTTTATCAAACAATTTAAATATCATTCAAATGCTTGTATTTAGTGATTCAACTGTCTTAATATGAAACTAATGAATTTGCATTAAATTTTGAATTATTAGCTCGATATTAATAATAAACTCACAGTCTTACGTTCGTCGCATAATTTAAATAACGATTTAAACTATACGTTATTCAACTAGATACAGTGATTGTCAGAAGCTTTCGTCCAAAGTATAATTTTACAAAGTAAAATTCTACTTCGCTTTAAAGATTACTTAGAACAATGCTGTATTTATGTTCAGTTCGTACATTCGTCTGCTGAGCTCTGGCGACTGTCAGAGTATTCCGAAGGAGCCGAAGGGCTCGTTGGAAGATCACCATTAGTAGGTTTAACTTTGTAATTTCTCATCACTTTAAATTTTTCAATAATTTTCTCTATTTTTGTCTGTGCTAGACATTCTACGTCCTCTGTATACTTTGTGGCAATCTCTTTGGCATTGGAATATCCGCATAATTATTCAAGGAAACTTTTAACATGTTATCAGATTTAACTGATGTTTAACTGCTTGTAGTACATATTCCATGTTTCGTTCGTTGTTTATTGTGCTTTAGTAATTTTTTGAATTAATTTAATTTTTTTTCTTTCTCCGTTTATATCTCGGCTCCCTAATTAAGGTTTGCCTAATTAAGTTTCTATAGTGTAGTTTGGGTCTTCGATTACTCCTGTGCTGTGTTTTCAGTCGTCGGTTATTTCCGATCTTACGCGTTTTATCGACTTACGTGAGATCTCGGTATCCGTATTTTTAATTATCTCGATTTCTGTTATCAGTGTTAAACTGGACAAGAGTGACCTACATGATTTTCATAGTCAGAGGTCATTTCGGTGAACCGAAGGAGGAAACTTATGTAAAAAGATCGTGGATATCTGTAATTCACTAATATTCGCTATATACAGTGGCTGAGGAAAGTATTCGAACACTTACATATGCAAACTTGAATGGCCGAAATAATGTACATTAAAGTAATTTGCTTGGACAAGCCGATGTCAATAGGAAGATGGAAGTCTTAAGATTATGTCAGTAGAATTTGCAAAGGATTCAACAACGTAGGTAGGAGTACGCTAGTACTGTAGGAGAACGCTACATATATCATTAAATTATTTAATATTAATATCTTGTTGCACCACTTTTAGCAGCAATAGCGTTCCATACCGTAAACCAATGATTTTGTAAAACTACACTCAACGAAGTTCCATATGTCTATAATTTTATTTCTCAATACTTGCTTTGAGATTGTCTGAAATTTATTTCATTTTTTTCCGATTTCAGTCCAGAAATTTTCAATCGGATTTATGTCTGGACTTTGCGGTGGAGTAATTAACATGTGCGGTGTGTTATATACGATCCATTCTTTCGCAATTCTAGCAGTACGCTTAGAATCAATTATCATTTATCATGTTGGAAGTGGAAATCTTCCAATAATTCTAATCCACGGGAAATTTCTCTAAGGTTATTTTTTAAAATGTTCTCTCGCTCTTTCACTTTTTTTATGATATAATGTATCGTGCACTTACTTCTCTTCACAATTCTGGCAATCTCGTTATATGATTTGCCGTCCTCATGTAATCAGAATATTATTTCTCTTTTACATTTCTTTGTTTTGGACTTTTTGGTATTCGTTTTAAATACTTTTACGTTACAATATTTTCATTTAGCAATAATGCTTACATTCGGTGCAGAGGAGGATGAAAAACTATCATTTTGTTACAGCGTTCGAATACTTTTGTGAGACATTTATCATGAATGTTTCTAATAAATAATTCCTGTCTGTATTATTGAATCGTTTTCAAATTTTACTGATGTAATCTTCAGACTTTCCCGTCGCTATGAATACCAAATTGTTTTAACAAATTAGTTTATTATACCTCATTTTATTAATTGAAATTTGTAAGTGTAAGCGTTCGAATACTTTCGTGAGCCACTGTATGTATTCATATGGACTTCACAGTTGCATAAACCTTCATAAATAAAACGAATTCGTTTAACCGAGTTTATGGTGATGCTATTCACTTCATGCACATTTATTGGTAAACACGTTCGCTGACTATCGTCTTTGACCGATCTCAAATACTCTTGTGAGCTGCTTTACATTTCATTCATACTTCATCAAGTATACTTAATAAAATATATTTGTCAAATTAGTGGATGTTTATGCATTTATGGAGAACTTAAAGCAGCAAGTGTATCTAAAATATCACAAGTTTCTGCGTTCCAGAATCTATTGAATCTATTAGGTCGTCCGAAAAGTTTCTTTCGTTTTGTAAGGAAATAATAGATGCACGACATTTTCCGTTTTATTTTATTTTATCGAATTACGTATGATCCATTTTGTTCTATCAAAATAGAGATCACAACGTTCGACAGATTAGGTTTCACGTTTGTATAAAAATGCATCGTTGTAAAAGACGTGTCTGTAAAAGAAAGACACTTTTCGAACAACTTAATGTATAACCGATGTGTTCATAAAATTTGCTTGGAGATACACGATTTAGACGTAATCGAGGATTAATTGTGCCAACCGTAAATCATAGTAGCGCTGTGTTCTGGAGAAGTCTGAACGTTAGACAAGTTAAATAATGGTACTTCCGCTTAAACGTTTAAAAAGCGAGTTGGAGTGCAAGAATCCCTTTGAGAAAGTCTCACTTTCTATCAAACTATTTCTCGAGGAACTTGGAAGCGCAAAAGGCGACAAGCATCCACCTTATATTTCCTTTTTCTTTCGAACGATGCGTATAGAATTCCTATTGAAAACTTTCCTTCTTTCGTTCGCGGACGAATCTTGTCGCTTTTTCCCTTGCGTTTGTGTCGTGAACGTCACAATGGGAGATAGTTGGATGGAAAATAACAAAGTTGTCCTCGGACAATAACGCAAACGTTCAGTAGCCTGGCGATTGTCGAAGAAATAACATTTTCTGCTCGGAATTAAAAACATCTATGTATCGATTTTTCTTTTCTTCGATACAAAAGCTTTTTTTGTATCGACTGTTTGCCGTAAATCGTTAAAAACAGCACGATTATTGTTCACGAAAGAAAGAAGTTTCACGTTGAAAATCGGGCGTCTGTTCGTAAGAATCTGCATAGAGTTAAATATTAGAGAAATCTGTACGTAAAATTCACGTTCTCGTTGTTAAACATTCGTATAAATCAAATCAATCTTTCGTATAAATTAAATCATATCTTAACGGATTATACCACATATTACGTACAGGACACCCTGTATATTACTCTTAACCATTTTCTTCTCATAAATCTTCCGAATTTGAATATAAATCGTTATAAACTTTGTACACGAATTAAAAAATGCTTATGATATGTAAATAACTGAAATGTACCTGCAATGCAGCAGAGTGTTTCAAGGTTTAACAGCCAACTTTTGCCAGCGTATTCTATGGATATAATTCAATAAAAAAACGTTATATAAACATAAGTCATTTAAAGCTTCATTAACACTAGAACTACCACATCGGTCAAATTGTCTGGTTTTACAATTTTATTTTAAAATTCCTACTTCACGTTATAGTTTTTTTCCGCAATGATGTAATGACTTTCGCAACGACAACCAAAAGAATAATATAATGAATTTTATTTTCTTTTTTATGATATTCAAACTGAAAATAATTTTGTATCAAGGCTATCAATACCAGTCAAAGTGGTTTTGGTAGAAATAGCTTCGTGTTAACTATCGGTAGTTCTGGTGTTAACTGGAACTTCCTTCTTGACACTAGTCGGCTCTTGGTATTTTGCGCCATAATCGCAATAACCGTTTTAACACTGTGTTCCATATGTACGTATTAGAACAACGTTCTTACGTATTTTCTTACGTGCAGCACTGTAGCAATGAGTATTGTAACAAGAATAAAAGCATCGATCTTTTATTATTATTGTTATATTTTTATTTTTCGGCGCAACGGCCTTGAAAAAGGAACTTGGTTGGTTTGGCTCACGGAACTAAAATTAAATCAACGAGAAAATTACATGGAGGCTAAAACTAATGCTTATTTATTGCCATCCCGCCTCATTGCATCTGCCTACTCCTACCTGTTATTCCTTCCCTTCCCAAGCTCAATAACAGCGGCTCTAATTCTAACTATCGCCTGTAACTGACTCAGATATCTCTGGCCTCTTATTTTTTCCTCCGTTCGACATCCTCAGCCATTCTGTCCTCTCTTTTGAACTCTTATCGCTTAAAATCTCATCAATTCTTTACACTTCCTTCTGCGAACTCGCTGCGCCACTCAATCTTTTAGGTATTATAAAACAATTATAGTAAAGGACCTTTCCCAAACTATTGAGAGAACTGGAAAGAAACAGGTGATCGATATATTTGATAGTTTTTTAAAGGTTCAAGCTTAGCTTGTTTTCTTTGGAAACAAAAGATACTAAACATTTAGATAATTGTTTCATAAGACTACATATATCTCATTGTATGTGTAAAAGCACTGGCGACTTTTTAGGCTTGAAAGGGTTAAACAGTTGTAATGAAAGTGAACAAAAGCTGCAATCTCGTCTTTAATTCGTCATTGGAGTTTTAAATACGCAAAGATATATCAAATTATGCATATACCGCGAAAATGTGCGATGAATTCATTCAAAGCATAAATCGGTGCTTCGAGACGAAACAAAGTCAAAATAAACTTACCTACGGAAACGAAACCAATTTTTTTTCTATTGAAATGGAACATTAACAGCTGGTGGTTGATCGTAAACTCGTTACAGATTTCTGTTAACGATTATGTTGAATTAAACGAAGAAAAGAACACTTGTCGCGTGTCTGGCATAGTAAACGTAAGTTGTTACTGTTTCTATTCAAACATTTTCACAAAATATTAAGCGACCTGTTTATACAACACTTTGCGTTTAATTATACTCATAAAACTGAAGTTCAAACGTTAAATCTGTGTAATACAAAATCTGTATTCCGATGTTCTACAATGAATAATTAAAATATGAAAATTTCATGACTTTGTTTTCGTAATACTACGTACATTTGGTTGCATAATCGTCCGAAAAGAGAAGTACGCGTGAATTTCGAAGCTTTCGAGGTTCGTCAGCTTATAGAAGAACAATTCACCTTTTCAATGCGATGTTGAAAAATTGGATTTTGGCCACGAAAGGCCGTACCATGGTGCGACGCTTAGGTTCGCGTCCTTCTCGTGCTCCCTTTTGTCGTTTTCATTTTCACAGGGGCGAAACGTTGGGCATCCGCAGAAAGTAGCGTGGAAGAACAATTAGGGGAACGATAAATTTCCAGCTGTGCCATGAGCTTTATTGTTTTCCGTCCCGTGACAAATGATCCTCGAGTGCCTTCCTTAATTCATCATTATCATTCGGTTTACTAAACATCGTCCTGTGTCGGGGCAGATCCTCGGGGACAAAATGAAATAAGACCTATCAATATTTGCCAACCTGAACGTAGAACGACGGATAATAAACGTTGATATTTTTGTCGAGATAAACGCATTAAAGCAGATGGAGTTGTGCAATGAATAATTCTGTGTCGAGATCGTTGAATAATTTATTAGACAACAAATCGTGAAAAACGATTATCTTTGTCTTTTTTATTCCCATGGCAAGCTCAAGTGGCGAGAGCGATATGTTAGATCGAGTTGACTTGGAAATAGTCGGTTTAACGAAGTAGCTTGTAATGTGTAAAATCTGTTTGAAAAATGTTGAGCGTTTTGCTGCCAAACTTGTTAATATTACGCAAAGGTATTCGGTAGTTTAATTAGAAAATTTGACGAGATAATAAAGGATATGTATAGTGTGCCGATAAAAATGTATCTCGAGACTTGTACAAAATTTGTTTAATAATATTATAGGGTTGAAAATTTTGCAAGAAGGCCCACGTGTAAGTAACATCTTAAAATAAAGCTATGCGATATACCGGTAAATGTAGCCGATCTATTTTTACGCTTTATCGAACGAAAAATCAATCCATTATATTCCATTATTATACATAGTATTTTTATTATATTCTTTTCAAAATTCTCTTGCTATTTTTACTTGCAAAATATGCAAGCATCATTTAACGAAATAAGACCAGCCACACCTCGTGCACCGCACGAGCGATACAATTTCCCAACTACCAGGCGGTTCTTTTCATTACAACAATTTACATGTTTCGGTTTTTATCGCGAACGAGTGGGCGGTCGTTGATTTTCCTACTCGCGCGAAATTTCACGAAAACGAGGATTTTCCAGCTGTCGTTCCCCCGTCCTCGATGCTAATTGCAAATTGTACGTGGCCGGTGCTGGCGGTATAATTTGCGCTTTAAAGAACGTAATGCAGGAACAAAGCGGACGCACGCGCGTGCGTTTTGCCCACGTTAAGGTTCTCTTGAAACACGCTCGAGGCGTAAATAAATGGTGACAGATGATATTTGGGAAAGAATTTATGAAATGCAGCCTGCGTCCCGTGCATTTCCGGGTTATTAATGCTGATTTTCACGCGTGCCTTCTCGCCCCCTTCCCACCTTTTCTCTTCTTTCTCTTTTCTCTGCTTCCGCTGTCGCGTCCGTTTGATTTACGTCGCGCATTCGAAGCGTTTCACGGGAAATCCGAATTTTTCGAATTAACCGCGCGCTCTGTCGTCCGCATGCAGTTTACTGTAATTACACGTTGCTGCCCGACGAAATGGCGTTACAGTGGAAATTCAAGAGACATGCTCGCAAAATAGAACGCGGCGTATTTTCAACGTGATATTTTTGTATTTTCTAATCGTTCGTCTGGAATTGATATAATCACCGCTCAAAAGTCTTAGGGCGATTACTAGGTTTGCTGAAAAATTGTACAAAAATTGCGTACAGCTAGGGGCGAAGGTATTCGCACAGTTTGAAATTGTAGAAATAAAGGATTTTCTGTATTGTTAAGTATATTCAATTATCAGTAATATGAATGTTCTGTAATGCTATAGTATTTGTTATAATACACAATTATGTATGTGTATCTCAACATATTTAATAATATAGACAATTATAATAATAATATAGATATAATATGGATAAATAAATAAATTTATATTTCTAGATTCCAATTATACGAATACGTTTGTTTATCTCTGTATAAACGAATTGTTATTAACATAAACCAATTATGTTAATATGCATATGTATTTCATTAAATTTCGCCTTGCGGCAGCGAAACGAGATTGATTCACGTCACAGATGAATTATACTAATAATTAATTTAATAATTCATTCTAATCGATATTTTGTATGTTAAAGAGAGGGTACGCTACTGATATATTAAACATTCATTCAAACAATTCATACTGTTTAAAAGGCATGATCTAATGTTATTAAGTTAAATATTAAAGTTTTATTAGAGATACGTAAGAGATGTCCGAAGACTTTTGAGCAGAAATCTTTGCTTTTTTAGATATTCGGTCGAGTAATAAATTTTTACATATTTTGATGAAAAGTATAGTAAAACTCCGAACCGAAACACGGATTTTCGAATAATCGAATAATTCTGTATAATTTGTTTGAAAGAAGAATATCATAAAAATATATTGGGAAATATTTCGTAGATGCGTACAGATCTGAACAAACCGGCCAGAAAATTACTGCACGCCACAGAAGAATATGCAAAATTAAACAGTTCTCTCTTTACATCTACAGATTTAGCGACATAGGTTAAATAATATAAAAAACACCACGTGAAATACTGACATTCATGTCAATTCGAGTCATCACGGTCTATGCTGATTATCATTGTGTGAAGATATTAGGTCGTCCGGAAAGTTTCTTTCGTTTTATAAGGAAACAATGGATGCACGACATTTTCCGTTTTATATTATTTTATCGAATTACGTATGATCCATTTTGTTCTATCAAAATAAAGATCACAACGTTCGACAGATTAGGTTTCATGTTTGTATAAAGATATGCCGCTGTAAAAGAAAGACACTTTTTGGACAACCCTATACGTTACAATAGATTACAAATAATATAAGAAAAAGACACGTACATGTACATTGGTATTACAGTACACAAATAGAGAAGCTTTTCAGTCAAAATTGAATAATTTTCTTCGGTGCCTGTTTTTGTCTCTCAATTTTTCTCAGCTGCCATTGGGAAATTTGCTTTAATGTTATTATTTCAGCAACTGTACTCTCCCTTTGTACTTCAAACCACCTGAAACTCGTTTCTAATAGAATCTAATCTGCATATGTGTATACAGCTCCGTTCAAAGATGTTGGTCAAAGATTATTACATTTGCTCCGAAATTGAACAAAATTTCGAACGAATCATATTCTAATAATTCGCTTCACTTGATGCTTGATGTGTTCGAAAAAGTATACGCTACTAACGTATTAATAATTTTATTAAAAATGCATGTTAAAATTTATGGTCTGCGCATGGCAAAGTAAAGGCAAAATTTTTATGTTTATCGAGTAATGCCATAAAACATACGAGCGCAAAGGATAACAGTAGTAATAACGTCAAACTAATTTGAAAGTTTTTTCTAAGCTTCTCTTCCATCTAGCGTTTATTCGTTTGTTTTACTTTTTACCATCCTGTTCATCTTTACTATGAAACAATTGTGTAATAATGCGTGTAGACATTGAAATGCTAAAAACGTTTCGAAATAGGATTTATTATGTTTTAATGATTGAAGTCAACGAGACTTTCTTTCTCATTCAGCACGTATTTGCTTAAAACGTATGCTGGATAATAAAATCTGCATGAGTAGACGATATTAATAAATAACATCGACTTTGGAGACATTTGAATCTAAAAATAATAAACGAAAAAGAAGTCTGTTTGCGTTTACGATATGAATAACAGGGATGATCGTTCGATATAGGGAATTATAAGAAAATATTCATTTTTTAACGATAATTATTTTATACTGCAGAAACAATAATATCAGCAATATTGGATTTCCACAAATTGTTTAATATGTCAAATATTATCTGTTGAACTATTCAACGAGATTATTCTAACATTCTCAATCTATTGAATCTTCTGTTCACTGTTTGATTAATTATTAATAAATAAAAGTGAAAGTTATCACGAAAGAAATTTTCTTTTTAAAAAGGACAACGAAGGAAAGCTTTTCTAACTTTTCGAGTCTGACTTTGATGATCGTGCTATGGAAATAATAATTTTTGTTCGGAAATTTTCAAATAATTTACAATTCAGAAGTCGAAAGCGTCGAAAGATGTAACAATTTGTAGATTTTAGACAGAAAGTCGTGAAAATTTTGACTTTCGTCATTTTTGATATTTGTCGTAACATATGTTAATCGATTTCTGTGGAATCTTCAGTATGTATACTTTTTTCTTCGCCATTCCGACCAATTGCAATTTTTTCAAAATTATTTTATACGTTATCCGATAAATAATCTTTGTAACTTCCAATAAAAAAAGAAAACGAAAAGAGAGAGAAAATCAAGTTGTTTGATTCGATTATTAAAAAGTTATTTTATTTTAAAAACTGTGTGAACAAGTTTGCTCGTCGCTACAATTAATAATTCACTGTTATTCTGCAAAAATCCTATAGATACTTTTTATAACTATTAATTAGTTTTCAACTAATCTAGTTCGATTATACGTCACGCTCGATATGAAACCAGCAGGTGTCCTAAATAATAATTGTGTAAGTCATATAAAGAAAGATGAAAAGATTTTGATGTAGCGGCCCTACTTAATTTTATAGATTTATCTTTGGAAATATTTCATGGGAACATTTGCATATCTTTGGTGAAATATTCTACTGAATCTAATACATTTATTTACACTTTAAACCATCTAGATGATCGGCCCTCGGTACCATAAACGGTTAAAGATGAAAATGCTTATATTTCAATGTCGTATATTTATACAACCTCTATGACATTTTTATCGTTTCCTAGCTCTTAAAATGTCTTGCTTTGCTTTCACAGTATCATACGTTTCCTCTTTGAAGTCATTATATATATTTTACAGATAAAATGTATTAAAATTTTCACGATACTGATTTCTATGGTATTTCTAAAATTTTACATATATTGTAGAATATTTAATATCGATATACAATATAATTAAACGATAATATAATTAAAATACGTATGCTAATAAAATGGCGAAGGCCAGATACATGTACAGACATTCATATAATAGAACGTTCAGGTAGTACGATATTCCAATAATGGAACATTTAGATAATGGGTATTCAAATAATGGAGTTACTGCAATTCATATTTTAACGTTGCTAATGATAATGTCTGCCAGTCAAGTTTAATTTGATATATTGAAGCGACAGATGAAAATGTAAATGTTCAATAAGTGTGTTAGAAATGGTAGATAAAATTAGATATGAAACGCGAAGAAATACTTGTATATTTTAATTTCTAATAATTTAATGCATTACCAAGTTTGTATAATCACTGAATTAAAAGTCAATGGAATTCAACTAATGTTAGTTAAATTGATTTTAATCCTTGCAAACGTAAATGTGATGTAATTTGTTGTTAACGGAAATGAAACGAAATATAAAAATGTAGGAGATTTCTAAATAAAGAAATTATTCTGTCCAAGAGATTGGTAACGCGAGTGACGAATTAATTCGTTTTCCTCGATTAACGGATTAGTCGTAACGGTTATGTTTAATGGTAATCAATTAACGTTTAATTACGAGTATTGCTATTAATTTTCGTCTTTAATTATTGACAGTAATAATTCAAGTTTTACCTTCCGAAGCTAATGCACATAGAAAATATTGCAATTTTTATTATTAAATTGAACGTGAAATTTTAAATAGATACTATGTAGTAGGTATATTAGAATGTTATTTAATAACATTTAGACAATTCTCTTCAAACACAAAATATGGTAAAAAACAAAAAAATATAAAATTGGTACATGCTTGTAAATTACAAAAACTGTAAAATAATGTGTATTATCTAAAAAATCTACCCGTTTTGTAGATCTGTTGGAATTTAACATTTTTTTATTTCAAAATATCAGCAAGATATTTCAAAGCTTCGAATATTCATATGTATGTGTACTATATCTCTTGATATATGAAATTTTCATTGGCCATAAAGAATCGCGCGATATCCCAAGAAAGACATTAAATCCCAGTTCACAAAGGAGCCACGCCCTTGAGATAAACTGAGTTCTCATCACGGAACGCATACACGTATTTAGGGGCTGTCACTTCCGTTATCTCAATATTTTCCCATAATTCTAAACTTATCATTAAATTATCGATATTGCAGTGTGACACATTTAGAAACGATTATAGCTGATCGCTGTATCGAGCGAGTATGACAAACATCAGATAAACATACATGAAAGATCGCTCTACATATCTAAATGTTTCTCGTTTCTTTATTTGTTGTAAGATAAAATGAAACTACGTAAACTTTTTCACACCACTGTACATACTTATCGTTTACGAGTAAGACCGGTCGGTCAGTAAATCCGCCAACACCTGATATTTAAATTAAACTCGTATCGTATGGCTTGCTCTACGACGTACATTGTTAGTTTTGTTTCTAAGTCCTCGATAGCTTTGTCAGCCAACAAAGCTGATAAAATTTCAAACTAGTTAACAGTTAGTGCAACATCGCATAGCATATTTGTAAAAGCTTTCTATGATCAACGTTCGAATTTTTCATCGTAGATCATTGTTTATGATATAGATTTCAGTATGTTGTAAGGTTCTGATTAACAGGCGCGTGAATTTTATGTTGAAAGTACAAAATATTGACGCGGGTTGTTTTTATTATGAACCTGAGAATTAGGATATAGTACAGCAATAGGATCGTAAATTCAGGAAGTAACAACGGACCGCAGGTTCAGCGAAGCCCTCTCTTGTTTCCGAGCAAAGTGGGATCAGCAGGCTTAAAAAGTGAATCGCGAGTTTTATATCCGTCTGCACAGGCTTAAATGGACCCCTCAACGCAGGATAAAATAATCCATGGACGTATAACCGTATGTTTAAACCGGCTCTCTCGGTAGACCGACGTTAAAACAGCGATTCTCATGGGGGCGTGAAAGCGACTCCGGCGCGCTACTACCTTCAACTTAAGAGGGTGATTCGTTAGGGCAACCCCGTTATAATTTCCGGCTAAACGTTCGTTCTCCTTGCAGCTCGCGTGCGGACTCGTAAGCAACGCATTTAGGACAGAGCTGAGCGATATTTTTATTCGGATAACAGGGGAGGGATAAAAATAAGAAATAAAATTCTATTGGCCGTTCTATTTGTCAATTCTAACGAACATATAATAATGAAAATATCCAATAATGAACATATCCAATGGAATAAGGATCGAAGGGTTGGATGTAAAAATAATTTACCCCCGTTTTTACTAGTTTTACAGGAACACGTATTTTAGAGAAAGTTGTTTAAGTTATATTACAAGATATCTTCTCCTGTCAATATATCAATTCTGTTTTGTAGGAAAATTTTGAATTTCTCGTGCTCATAGAGCCGTAGATGTCAGGTAGAGCCAGCTGGTTCTTGTAAATGTGATTAATACCAGGTTTTCTGTAATTATTTGCGTTCCGTGTTTCAGTGTATTCTATATTTATCAATATTTTAAACGAGTATATTACACAAGGAATATGACGTTACAAATATCACATTACTCCAATCGTAGGTTGCAGAAATTTTAAGTAGGTACGAATGTTTGTCTGTCCACTATTGTTACTACTGCTATTATCCACTCGTGACTCCATTCTCAGTTGAATGTTGTACTGGGTACGTTGTTGTAATGCTACTTGTCACTAGGATGTACATAGCGTTCGGCAAGTGCCATTACGTCCCTCAATTTCGCAGTTCCGTATATTTCGAAATGGATAGTTGCTCTTTATTTACGCCAATAAAGAGATTTCTATCAAAGATTTTCTATTAAGAGATTTTCCAAGCGCTTTTTTTGTATAGTTCTCGCACAAAAATTACGACGAATACTACACCCATGTGACTGCTTGCTCACTATAGCGCGAAAGGAAATTATTGGAGCTGCTTGATTCTCGTATCCAACCCTTCAATTTATCCGAAAAAGAATTTATTCATATAAGAAATTACTCGTGTATGAACTGACCTTGATAAAACTTTTTTCGAATAATTGATTCTTGCAAGGCGACGAAAATATTCGAACACGCGTAAACTTCTTTTATGAATATATTATGTGTTTTAGACATTTTCCATTGGCGCTGTGATAAGACGGCGTTACCATGATTTATATTGGTCAAATTTGAAACAAATCTGGAAATATATATAGAAGTTGCAAGATAATGTACAAGTATACATATATTTAGCTATACGCCATAACGTATGTATGTATGTATATATATGTATACTAATTAATAAGCCTCAATATTCATTGGGACCATATTTACCATTTATTATGTACTTTCTTATTTTTTACTAAATATATGTTTGCAATGCATATCGTGTAATTTCTATATATATTTCCAGATTGGTTTCAAATTGCATCTGTTATTAATGCAATCATGATAGCCACGTCTCGTTACAGCGCTAATGAAATTTCAAAATGGTTCATATAATATATGCAATATGGGCATAAATGTTCTCTATGATAAATGTTGAAATATAATACTTTCGTGAACTATTGTATTTTATTTGGAGAATCAACGAAGTATCGAATGTGAAGTATATTTTCAAGATCCATCGTTCAGTTGTTGTAACATTGACTCGTGAAATTAATTCTTTTTCAAATGTTAGATCAGAAAAATTCATCGCTCTTCGATGAATTGGTACATCCAATCATTTGGTACATTCATAGTGGAAGTTGTACCGATCCTGAGCATGTGACTGAATGTACTCATGTAAACTCGCAGAAAATTAAGTGGAAAGAGACAACTATTTTAATATTACTAAGTAAGGAAACAATATTATTTTATTATTATTTATTTATCGTCGCATAGACCAATAGTCATTAGCGACCATAGTTATTCTTATTATTGTTCGAACATTGTTGGAGCAAATAAGGAAAATAATATTTTATCTGTATAATTATCATACGGATAAAATATTCTACTGAAATCTATTCCGATAATTATCTTGGATAATTGAAACGAATATTAAAAATCCTGAGTTTCATTTGAAATAATCAATTATTTCAACTTTGCCAGGAAATCTATACCTCTAACGTGACGTAACGCAGGAATATTGATTATTTTAGAAAGCGTCTACCAAATTTACATAATTCCTTGTATAAAATATAATTATTATTATATAATGCGAATACACGACAGTAAATGAAATAAATTACTTCGTTCGATAGTCAAATAATAAAACAGTTTCAAGGAAGATCGTTTGCTGGTTTAAATAAAGTACCTAATACGTAATTATTTCAAGATATTCTTTTCGCTTTCTTGGGAAGAACAATGAACACGATGCTCGTTTTTGCTCCGAGCCTTTTAATTTTACTGGGATTCTTTCGGATTGACAGTAGACGGGTATTCTCGAAATTACACGTACCATGTACACGAGATTTTATTTCACTTTGTCGTGGTATCGGATTCTATTGATTTTGCGAGTCCCAGTTCCGAATGTTTTAAATCTAAAATCACGCGTGTAGTGAGAGACTGTGTCAGACAGTAGAATGGTGTCAGTGGTGACCTATATTAAAATCGTGCTTGGTTTTGCGGTGAATTCTGTGCTAAACTGTAGTTGCAGCTTCTTGTTTATTAACACATTTACTACGTGCATATGTTTTCGGTCTCAGTTGGCACGTACTTTTACGACACGAAGGCCACAACACCGTAATATGATAGGTCATATTTTTGCCGAGGAAGAGTACATGGTTCCAGGATACGATACAAAGCAGAACAATTTTGTTTTATCAAAATTGTTTTGCTGTTCTTCTATGTTATGGCTTTTAACTGCGTACAATCTCTGCGCGTTTGTATTCACGCAATTCCTAACTTGTTATATTCTTCTTATAGTTTTCATAAATCTTTTTACAAGATCTTAGATTAATTGTTGCTTTAGTAATTTGGGTTAATTGTCGCATCTTTTATAAAACCAGGTTACGTCCCAATATGAGCCGAGCTATTTGTATAGTTTGTAATTTAAGACGTAAGTTGAGATTCAGGAAATTTGAAAAAGTTTCCAGAATTTCGTTTAGTTAAATAAGTTTAAATTAATTAATTTATTAATATCGTATATTATATATTAATTTATTAATATTATTAAATTAGTTTGATTTAATTGAATTTAATAAAGTTTTTAATAAATTTCCTGCGAAGTCTATTTGTTAGCAACTATTATAGGTATTTAGAGACAAATCAGTGATGAACGTTTCATAATGATTAATATTCGATTAATGCTTATTATACATACGATTAAATGTATCTAAATGTGGTAGGCGAAAAGAATTTACCCGTAATTTGTGAAAATGTAACAATCGCGGAAATCTATTAATGAAACACATTTGTAATTATTTTCGTTTTTTGTTTCCTTTCTTTTTGTACACAAATACGTACATATTTATTTGCTTATATGTATAAAAACTGTAAATACATTTCGACGTAATAATCTAATAATTAACAATAGAAGGAACATTAAGAATAATATAATTTTCCGATCTTTTGGCCTTAGATAATAATCTCGTTCAGTTACGATCATTTAGTTAGTTACGATCACGTAATTATTAAAAACAGCTGCGTTTCTACATTTAATTACTTCGTTTTAAATCTCTTCGACAGTAGAATGAAATAAAAGCAAGAGACAACGATTAAGATATATCCAAACAACATAATTTTCAGAAATACGACGTTCACGTAATCGCATATATCTAGTATCGAAATAAAACTTCAGATACACATGTTCCCAATAATAAACATTTCTTTTTTCCATGAAAATCATCTCATTCTGTTTAAGAATAACAAACTCGCGTTTGTTATCGCTCGCCAAGTTAATTTCTGCAAAACATAATTGTTTAGTAAATATTGCTTTCCGATGAAATCTTGTTTCAGTCGCCTCGAAAATACAGTGATAAAATATCGAATCGCGAATATCGAAATATCGGATCAGAAAATTTCAATCCATCGTTATTCACTGATATGATGATATTTTAAAAGCAATTACGTATTCATTGTCATTAGTACTAGTTAATAGTAATTAGTAAGGAGTTTATGATTCTATATTTTGTTCGTTTTAGTCACAAAATATGCTACCATCGCGTTGCAGAAGAATTTGGGACACCTTATGGCCGTAATCCCATGTAATTTCGCGAATGAACTACGAATGTTTATATATCTATGGGAAATTTAAAAGCGCAGACATGTAAAAGCGCGCGCAATATACGGAAATATAAAGAAATATTCGAAGCGAAGTGTCGGGTTGACAATTAAGTGATTACTAATTTTGTCATTACTACGAGAAAACTGGTAATCACTTAGTTGCCAATCCAATACTTGTTACAACGTTCAAAATTTTTACGTAGGTTCCATTTCCTTAATCATGTGTATAGTTAGTGCGTATATGAAATAGCATAAAAATCTGCACTCTACTAATAGCGCATATTTACGTATTTATGGAAATTTAAAAATTCAAAAATGCTCTCAAAGTGTATATACGTAATATGCAAAGATATATAAAATATTCAAAATACAGTTCTCGTTATAATACCTGGTAGGTGATATACAAGCTTCCTTTAGGATCTATGTCGCCAGTTTTGCTTCTAAAAATATGAAGAGGAGAAAAAAGGGGAAGGAAAGAAAAATCATAAGAAATATTCTGCTCTTATCGTTTAATATTCTTCCGTACGAAGTGCATTTTGTTTCGATACTTGACCCATAAAATATCCTTCTTTCTTACCGCCTGTAGACTTCTGCGAAATAACAGCTCGCCTTGTACAAGACAGCACGATGTCCCACTCGTGAAGAAGAAAAGAGAGCCGTCTTTGGTGGTTGAATTATGTCCAGGTCACGTCTTCAAAAAGCGGCGGGAACCTTGAAGGATCGACGGTATTATGAACGAGCTTGAGATCGATTCGATGCAACAAGCGGAAGAAAATAATATCCGCGATGGTCAGTCTCGTCATATTGCCTCGAATCGTTTCCCTTTTCATCTTTTCAGAGCGCACAATATTCCAGAAATAACATGGAAAGTTCGTGCTCGTAGGAAATATTTCACTTCTCATCGCCACTTTATTGCTACCCTCTTTCTTTCGTTCGAAAGGTCGGATGATGCTCGATGATTTGAATGACTTTCGGGCCCAACGAATATGTGAGATTTGTGTTTCTTGGCAATCGTCAAGAATTTTCAGAATTGTTCTTGTTTCATTGAGTATCGTTGGACTACGAGTGTTCGTACAAATGCGTATTTTGACGAATAGGATAACAGAATGAAGCTTACGCAGAAATTTGTTTCATCCGCTAAATATGATAATTGTCGAGTTGTTCGAAATGTTCGTAGCGAAATTTGGGAAAAATTTGTAATTCGTGTATTTTCGTGGAATTAGAATTTTATATCGTCTATTGACAAATTTGAGAAACTTTCACCCTCTACTACTCCATCTATACAGATTCACGATTATTTTTTAGAAAATAATTATAAAATCATAAAAATTCAATAATAAATTTCCACAAGCTGTGTTCGTAGGCCTCTAACTTGTTTAATTTCGCGGCACTAAAAAGTTTTATGGGACTTAAGCCTTTCGATTGAGGTCGTCGATTCCAAAACAACACAAATCTATCTTTTAACGCTTTATGCGTTATTGGTGTACGTAATTATTCTCAGTTTAATTTCATTTACCTAATAACATAAAAATAACATAGAAATATCATCTCTTATTTATTAATTTTATTTTATTAAATATTTTTATTAGCGTAATTTTCTCGACGAAATAATACGCATAGTTACGTTTCTTAAAATAGTTTTTTAAAAGACGTTGAATGAATCTTGAGTCGCGAATTTATTAATCTAAACGACAATATTGCGATAGTTTTGTACAAGTTCGACATTTTATCGTAGGAATTTGCTAGTTTGATGTTCGCAGAGAATCACAACAATTCGAAACATTTAAACTCGTTTTCTCTAGAATTATGATTCTTGAGTTGTTTGGTTGTTGCAGGAAAAGAACGATATGTTTCTTGCACATTTAACGGGCATAAATATTCGCGGACTAGTTATTAGTATTTCATTTGTGCCAGCTTTTGCTCGAGTGCAATTTATTTCGTCAGAACGAACCGTTGTTACTGCATTGTTGTAAAGTTGACGCGGAAAAGATAGCTCTTTAAATTCGAGTCTTTCTTGCTGTAGAACGGGAACGTAATCTGCATTTGCATTTAATGCGCCTTTTAATTAGTCGAATGGTCGTGTACAAAAAGCTCGTTTGACGGAGGAACATTGGAAAAAATGAAATGCAATTGTTGAATGTAAAAAGTCGCTTGTTCCGAGTGTACGTCGTTTTTCATTTCTGTGAACAATCGCTTCAACGGGATGTAATAGGATGAAATTTGTTTGTCCGGAACAGGTAGAATGTTAATCGCGAACAAACTGATTTCTACGAAGGAAAATTTATCTTTTTAAATATCATCGTAAGATTTCCTATCAATTGTATCACTGTCAGCTGAATTTCAAAGGACCATTTATTTAAATTACATGATTCGTTTATTAAGATTTATTAGGAACTCCGAATACATTTAAATGTATATGATATCGAAATGTTATATATAAATAATGAGATATAAGATTGTGTCATAAATACGAAATACCCAGTAAATAAATCATACTGAACTACATAAAAAACGTTTAGTATTATTAATGGATAATGTGTTGTGTATTTCGTGTGCGTATTATGTTAAGAAAAAATAATAAATGTCTGTTGATAATATCCTCCATATGTCGCATAATGTATGAGGAAAGCGTGTAGGTAAATATCGATGATAATAAATTATAATATCATATTATTCGCGAAATGGTGGAAAGAGAGCAAGCAAAAAGAAATACATTATACTTCTAGTTTTAATTGTGAATATATTACATTTTCAGTGCATATTATTGTCGTAATGTCGTAATAAAAATCGCAAATTTGGAGATACCTGTCATTATTTTATCTGATAAAATTATATTATTTAATAAGAATAATATTACAATTCCAAAAGCGTTAGCCCTCTTTTAATTGTAAGGTAATATTATACACGAAGATTATGATAATCGATTAAAATTTGGAATTATTACACGTAAGGATATTTCATTCGAAATGCTCGAAATGTAATCCTTAAAAATCAACAAAGTCTTTATCGTTAAATTGTTGAATTATAAATATTTTTCTACTTTAAACTCCTTATTTCCAATCAATTTTTTAAAAGATCTATTTCAAATTTATGATATTATGTAAGAAAACTAACACTCTTCTTAGTTGCACAGATAGTATAATAATTCTAATTTCAATGAAATATTTTTATTTTCTCTTTGATAATTTTCCATATCTTAAACTACCTGCTTCAAATTTCCTGAATTTGTTTCTTTCCGTTGCATCGCTCTTCTAACAAACAGATCATATCATTTGGAGAAATTAGAATTTGCTTGTTTATCTAGATACAGTGTACTAATAACGATAGAGTAATAATAATTTCAATGAAATATTTTTATTTTCTCATTGATAATTTTCCATATCTTAAACTACCTGCTTCAAATTTCCTGAATTTGCTTCTTTCCGTTGCATCGCTTTTCTAACAAACAGATCATATCATTTGGAGAAATTAGAATTTGCTTGTTTACCTAGATACAGTGTACTAATAACGATAGAGTAATAATAATTTCAATGAAATATTTCTACGCTTTATTTTCGAATTTATGAGTATACAGGAATGTCTTCAGAATTCTTGAGGATCGTTTGTTTGCAAGTTATTATCGCCACTTTCGAACTCAATTTTCTACTTCATAAACTGCGTTGGTAACTTCCTATAGACGTAATCTGTTTCGTAATTTTTAAATTTATCCAAACTAACTTTATATTTTTTAAATGTAAATTATATTCGTAATTAACACGATGATCCTGCAGAATTAGTTTGTCGGTAATTGCATTCGTCGAATACCTGTTAAAGTTGTTGAAAGTTAATTTAGTCCTTGCAAGCTCCACAGAAATTTAATATCTTGGAGATTCATGAACCGTCAACTAAACATTCAATAACGAATATTAAATTTCGATCTTCCATCGCGGGCAAGTCACTGTCTTAATTATCTCCTTTGACGAATGAAATCAAAATAATCGTTAGTTGTTTCAAAGCCATAAACTAATTCTATCTTGAAATTAGTGAAATCTAAATACCTTGTTATCCTCATAAATCAGTTTATCATCCTCAGCTTATTTCCACATTGCTTTTTCTCTCTTTTTAATATATATATATTAAATAGTAATATATATTAATATATGATATAAATAATACATGTACGAACCAATTATTCTGAAGGCAGTGGGTCCATTTTTTGAAAAAATTGAGAAACCGAAAAATTCACATATTCCTTAACGTGAACACTTTATTCATAAACAGTTTATAATTTAAAACTGAAAACAATAGGGTGATTCCCAAAAGCAATAGAGCGGTTCTACGTGAAAAAGGCAAGTGGAAAATATACATAAAATGTGAGGGTTCATTTGCGAGAAGATCGAGTTTGTCACGTTTGCTTAAACTTGATTAATTATGGATTAGCTGCGAATGAAGAACCAGCGTGAAAGTACGTGAAGGATGTAAAATACAATTGTTTTGTATTTTGTTTTCAAGAAGATAGAATTTGAATATGGCTCCCTACACGCGCGTAATAAATTTTCGAAAATTTATATTCATATAATATTTCATTTTACATTTTTTACCTACTTTGAGAATATGAGTATGTAAAATAATGACAAGAAATTATAATAGTATACAGTACGAGTAGCTTTGAATATATAATTAGCGCCAAATCTGATTAAATATGCTGATTAAATATTAAGACTTATTGTTAGTAATGAATAATTATCTGTCTAAATAATTTTATGAGCTTTGTGTTTTATTATTTTGTAACTTTTATGTTTTCGGATTTGTTTCAAACATTAGCATGCAGTCGTGGTAGTCGTAATATATATATATATGTCGGAGATGAAAGGACATCGGGGCCTTTCTTTTGAAATTTTTGGGAATATCCCCAATACTTTAATCTAGACTATTTATTATAGCTGTACTTAAATAACAAAACTTGGAAGTAGTTGCTTATGATTTAATTCGATTATGTTTGCTCGAGATTTGTGACAGTGGGCTTGGACTCGAGGTGACACAACTGGTTGCTGAACGTAGCCACGGTCACGGGATGGACGTTTTCGCTTAACAGAGGTATGGAGTAGTTGTATAGTTCTCCTTAAAAAAATATAGTTGTAGCGGCACACGGGCTCGAGGATAAACAAGTCACGCGTGGTTTTGCCTCGGAAGTGCCAATATTATGGGACACACGTTGTATTAACAATCAAACTCCGGGCAGAAACAATGTCGCCGCTATGCGGGACTGCCTAGCAACGGCAGTTGGAATTTTATTGGTATCCCCGACCAATATACAACAAACGAACGCGATCGTAAGGAGAGGAAAGTTTTCATCAGTCTTTGATTCCTGCGATCTCCTTGGAGAGTTTCATATCGTCTTTACGAGCAGTATATACCGAGCGTCCCAGAGAATGTTTTTGTGCTTCAAAATATATTCTACGTTTAACAAAGAGTTATCCCCTTGGCCGTAAATTCCTTATTGAACCTAAGAACATTGTCATTAGCATCTCGAGTGTTTAATCACCACGGTTATTTGTCAAATTCTGTAAAAATCATATTTATACCAGTAAATATGATCTCTACTGTACAACAACGATGGCTAATCCAAATGAAAATTCGTTACACACCCCTAAACCTAATGATAACTCGATATATACAACACACATAATATAATATATTCAAATTAAATCCCTACGAAAGCCAAATAATTTCACGAAACACTTTATAAATTTCAATACTTTGTACCAAACACGCTGTTACGACAGTAAATAACTAACATTGTAGCAAATACAGCAACATTTCATTTCTAATCTGTTTCCATTTTATTTATATTACCGTGTGTTTTTTAATATCATACTTATGAAAGAAAATTCCAAAAATGTGTTTAATATTTTCTTTATCGTTACTTCTTTCATCGGAATCCCATAATTTTATGAAATTTAAAGAAACTCAAGTATCTATAGCAACGTGAATTATTTCTTTTTAGATTCTTCTTCTTCTTATTTAATTTAATTTAATTATTCTTCTTATTTCAATTTGTATCTGCATTTGTATAGTGGAAAGTATCTATTGTTTTAATACGTTCTTTCGTGCCCTGATAAAACAACATATAAGTTGCCTCATTTATGTCTTTCGATAATGTTGCACTTACGCAATTTGGTTTCATTATTTCATACAAATGTTTGATCCTTCAACGAGGAACAAGGAAGCTTTGCGACACTGTTGGAAGATTCAAGTTAGAAATTTTTATATTTTTATACGGATCGATACGAAGTATTGCTCGACCGAATCATTCAGGCACGTGTTCCTTTTCAAAGTCCTGAAATAAATTTCTTATTCCTCGCCGTCCTTTTACCGCAACGCGTCCTTACTTTCTTCACTCCGCGACCATTTCTCTCTTTCAGGAATAAAATTCCTACTGTTTAAGGCTACTCGACCATGAAGCCTGTTAAATTCAAATTATTCGAAGAAATCCAAAGATATTTACTTTTAAGTAATAAAAGATGCGGTTCACTATTATTACGTTTTTATTTTCTATAATTAGCGCTGATCTTGTTTGTTCGTTAGTCGTTACACGGCTATAATGCCGAGCAAAATTATATTTATATATTTCATATGTTTAAAAGAAAAAAATGCACATTTTATACGCCCTATATATCGTATAGCTTCTTCAGAGCGAACACACAAATACCAAGTTATTGGAACAGAGAAGCTAGGCGAAGAAATCCAAATATAAACTGACTTTAGTTGGATAAAATTATAAAACACTTGGTCTGTTTCTCATTCATTTGGTAGACTTTTGTCAGCAGCTGTTTGACTGTAGGTGAACGCAAAAGTGTAAATCCATCGCTTACTTATAATATTAGTGCATTTGTTTCAACGAAGTGAGGAAAAGTGTTAGATAGTTAGAAAGTGTTATTGAAAAAATGAAGCTTATAGAAAAACTAAAAGAGGTTGGATCTTGTACTAAATCTGAACGCCATAGGAAATTCCGTCTATCTTTCAAATCTTTCAAATTTTAAAGAGACTGCAAGGTAAAAAAACAGGAATGCAAATACATTTGACAAAATGTTAAACCGATGTGTTGTATAACTGATCGACCAACTATTCTTCGTTCGCTGCTCTCGTATTTTTCTCATCGCGCGCTCGCTATCGCACGCCGAGAGTCGCTACTCGAAGATACTAAGAACGATAGTCAACGCCCCATGGTATGTCAGAAACGAGAATATATGCAGACTTAAAAATACCAACGGTGAAAGAAGAAATCGACAGGCACGCAGAAAAATACAAGGAAAGAAGACTAAAAAGAAAACACCCTACTGACCTTGCTAAAGAAATAAAATAGTCAAATTCGAAGATGGTATCTCGCTGGGGGTAGCCATCCACATGTTATTTAGCAATTAAGCTAAAAAAATTTACCGAATGTCCAGTTGGACAAATTGTAAAGTACAAATTAAATAATAACAAAAAAAAAAAAAAAGAAAGAAAAAAGCTATTGCACGCTCTGAATAGATAACCCAATAGCCGCACTCGCATTCAAATATCCACTGTGAAGCGTGTTTACATTGCACGCACGCACATGCACAGTTCGGTTCTTGATCCAACATTTTACACGTGTGCCTTTAACGATCGCTCGTCATCGTCGTCGAGGTGCTCCGAAGGATCGTGGAAATATAAATTGCAAGTTTTTTTGTACGAACTTTTATCAAGGAACGATACAATAATCCTGCAGAGTTCCGATATTAGCTTGACGTTCTGCTTTTTCTGTGTCCTGTTCTTTTCTTTGGGGTCCTATATTTATACCAGAATTCATATGTCGGAGAATGTTCTGGTCTACTGTCTTGGGAAGGACAGGGACGATAGATCAGCGCCGGTAATGTAAATATTTCCGCCTTGATAAGAACCTGATAAGACGTTCTTCGTATATTTACTTGGAGATTTGGCGAGAGTATCGAACATTTGAAGAGAAAGAAATGAGATTAGAGTTCGTTTGATGGATCGGACACACAAAATATACAAAAGGTATTTGTACACCGTTGCATTTATTGCAGTATTTGCGTAGGTAGCAATGAGTTGAGTCTAAGTACGAGTGTAGTAAATTTCGGATCATTCAGTAGTGCTTTCGAATTATAGGATTTTATTTATTCAGAAATATTAAATATTATTAGGATTTCCAATGATTTCTATCCTAAATGATAAGTTTATTGATAGATGGATCTATTTACAGTGGATTAAACAGGAAACGATGGTTATTTAAAGTGAACTAAATACAGTAATGTGCTATAACTAAGATGACTAAATGGATAATTCACAACTCACAACTAATAGCTTACAACTCATAATAACTCGGCAACTCAACTCTCCACTCCTCACAACTCGATTCTTAGTTAACGATTGACTATCAATTCGTCTTTTTCCCTTGAGCATCCCTTTGTCTTTTCTCATACTCCCTCCACGTACGCGTTCGGTAACCGTCCGCGATCATGATCATGTAGGCCTTCTTCCACGTAACTATTCGGTTGAAGGACCGACGACGCATTGATGTTGAAGTTTCCCGACCCTTTCGGCCTGTCGGCACTTAGGTTTTCTCCCAACGTTGTTTATATTTTACCCGATATTTTTTAGGCAATCTGTCTACGATACTATTGACGTGACAACTAAGTGATTGCGGATTTTGTCAATACCACCTAATGACAAAATCCGCACTCACTTAGTTGCTAACCCAATACAATATGATTATAAGAATTTGATATCATGAAAGTGAAACGTAGGATCCAAATAAAAAAATGCTTAATTGGAAAATAAGGATACTTGCGAAAGTTTTTTGTAGCTACTGAGAGGTCGGTTAGAGGAGAGCCTTCCTAAACCTTCTCATTCTAAACATTCATTCTCGATACCCGATGGTTACGTGACTTCGAGATATATACTATCGTTGGATATCTGCTTATTTTCTCCTGCATTTTCACTGGCTATACGCAAGGCTGAATAACGCCAGTGTAACTGACACCGACGACTCTTAAAAATACGTCGTCGCCAGCACGCATATAGAGCGACTTATTATTATACAAGAATTGAATGCCATAAAAAATGTATTAAAGTAGCGGATACTACACAGAAGTTTATTGCATAAATCCGAAATATTCTACGCTGTAACGAGAATATTCGATGATTTAAAGAAAATTAATATCGTAATGTCGTACATCTTTGTAATTTCTTCATATTTTATTAAATTGTAAGGAACGAGTGGAAGAAGAAATGGCAACTAGAAAAGCTTCAGCTAAAAGATTCAGCAAATTCTTGCGATCCTATAACTTGCAATTCTACAACCGTAATGTTAAAACGCAAAATTCGGCAATGTAATGTAACTGAGAAAGTTACAGATTAAATGTTGTTTCTGATGGGTTAATGGATCGGTTAATAGATAGAGCCTTAACCTGAGATGACTGAAAGCATAGCTATGAACAACATCGTATCATTGTATCATCGTGGTCCAGGATTCGTAGCCGACCGTGAAACACAAACAATCGAACCCTGTCGTTTATACAGCCACGTTGTTTCCGTTGATAAATTAGCGGAGATCCGTGGTCGTTGAAGAGTCAACGATAATCCCTGGGAGATGTTCGGCGGTCGAAGTCAGAATCGATTTAGTGCAACAAGCGGAAGGAAGTAATAACCAGCGCGAGGGTAAACCGCATCGCATACGTTTCTGCCGCACGACTTCTCTTCTTCTCAGGACCATGTATAACTTCGTGACACGACGTGCACACTACTGGGAAATCGGTCCCTCCGGGGCCGTGGAAAATCAATGCTTGAAGTCAGCTTGCTTCGTGTCAGTGAAGAAACTAAAAGGGGCTGTAACAAAAGGAAAAGGAGCGAAAGCAAGAAAGCAAGAAATATATATGTATATATATAAATAGTAGAATTGGGTATGTTTTCAAATGGAAATAACACGGGCTGACACTTGGACAGATTACCTGTCGCCGTGAAGGCTTATCGTTTTCGAATAAAGCGACGTTTTATTGATTCACGCACCGACACTGGCAATCGAGTTTAGAGTTTTATGCACGACACATCCACCCAGCTGGATTTATGCACCTTTTCACGGTACACACGGTCGTCTGTGTAGACCAGTTTTCGGAGATATCGCGTAGCAACCGTGGAATCCAACATAGAAGGATAGGAGAAGCTACGTCGTTTTATTTTGCCACGATACGCGGTTCGATTCTTTTTGAGCTATTCGTTTTTGGATCCTGGTCTAGGCTGAATTTATGAGCTTCCTGGGACCACGAGTTTTGTACTGTTTTATACGGTTTCCTGTTGGCGTAGCTGGGGAATTCTACGTACAGTAGTTTCTCTGTGTACGCTGCCCGTGAAAAATTCAGCAGAATTCTTATTTTCCAAGAGTCTTTATAGGTTCATGTACTTGTTCTCCAAACGACGAACGGTACGAGGAAACATTGCAATCTTATAAAATGTAGTCTTATGACTAAGACCGTGGATATTTTTGCGTGTGTAGGAAATTTACGTTGAAAATTGTGGATCTTAATCGGCAAAATAAAAGTAAAGGTATACTTAGATTACACTTAGAATTTATATTAAAATAGTTTTAGATTTATTTAATAAATGATTTACAGGATCTTCGTCGATATACATTTGCACGCGTCTCAGCACTCTGTTTGTCTAACCATCTTCTATACCACACTACTAACGGAACAGTTGCATTCACCTGTTTTTCGAGACGCTGTGCACACACATGCTTCCATACATTCATACTCACATACGTGTGTCACTACTACGCGGCTAATCTATTCTAACACACAAAATTATATATATGTCAATAATTTGGAGATGCAGAAATACAAAAAATCCACGGAATATATAAAAATATATAAAATATCCAAAGTATAGTAGTTTTTGTAGTATTTAACGTATGAAATGACTTGTTATCCAAGCTTCAGTTTTTCAATTGCATTCGGAGAAATATGAATTTGCATAAATATTTGCTACCTTATTTTTTATGTTGTTTTCTTTCGTAATCCACGAGTATTGGAAGCAAGTGAAGATTGTTAAAAGTTCAACCGAATTTCGATGTATCTTGGTATATTTGTATTTCTGTGTTTTATTGCTGTACAAAGAGGATATAGCGATTTTTGTCCACAACTTGATGTGATCCTTGTTTTGTGATCGTAGTCGGAGAAAGAATAACAAGGGGAATAGTTGGAAAAGGACAATGCTTTACAGATTTTTTGTACGTGTGTTATAATTTCTCTGTTTCTTGAAATGATAAAAGCATTTAAAGTTATAGTTTTATTTAAATATATAACGAATCTATAAAAATGACAAGTTTTGAAACTAGTCTGAATTTATAAGAGACATCAGCTTCAATTCGACAGAAATAATGAACTTTCGTTACAGAAGGAAATACAGAAATAGAAATGTATGTAGCATTTTATCTAGTTACTTTATCATCCTATCATGAAACTTAGTATTATTAGAAGTCTACACTCTAATCAATATTTGAATTTAGCATAGAGAACAAGATAAGAATCTGCACGAGATATAAAGGGGTAAGCAATACGATATAACAAATAAAAATAAAGATATTGCCACGAAGAGTATGAAATTCATAAACATAATAGAAACTGATATCAATGCCCGTGTCTGTTAATGAAAAATATTAAATATATTGTGATAAATTTTTTAACAAATTTTGATATGTCTTTGACGTGTATAATTTTATTTAAGAAGCATTAAAAAGTATACAATTCTGTGAGTAACAAATCTTGTCGACGTCGATGCTTACCAACTGATCTAGCAATACGACTTAAACTTTCGCAAATTTTGCGAATACGTATAGGCAAAGGCGGATACTTCATATTTCATCGAATCGTTATTTTCCAGAGAAACAAACATTGAAATGCGATCGTGAACACGTATATACGTTGTACGCCGTAGATTCATAACGTAATAGATTCCATCAGAAGTCATTGTAATATATCACGATTGTGTGCACCAGGTTAATATTGACTTCATCGATAAGTTGGATCAGATAAAATAAATAAGATGAATCGAACAAACATACGCTTCCCATCAATTTTATTCCTTTGTTTGTAAACCTCGATGTTGTTGATTCTGAAATTGTCTTGCAACAAATTAAAACCAAAAAATATGTTACGTAAATATATCGTGGTAATTTTTATATATGAAACTGAATACGTAGAGGTTTGAAGTAAAAAATACAAATTCACTTCTCTATATGAATTTCGCACACGAAGTTTCATATTTTCTAGTTTTTTAAAACCATTTAAATACAAACATATTATTATACGATGGTGAACAAAAGTATTTATTAACAAAATCAATGATTTCTTATTCAATTTATTCGTAAAATAACGTTTAAATTTGAGGTTTACACGGAAATATTTGATCATTTATTACAGGAATCTTGTTATATTTTTATTATATTTTATTTTATACTGGTTTCGTATATCATACAAATATTCATGATAAATTGGAAATCCACACATTTCATACATGTAAACTGTAATATTCGAATATTTTCAGTATGGTATTATAATTCCTGCGATCCATAAAATCTGGTTAAAGAAAATTTGCGAATGTTATAAGAATATATCGTGTTGAACATTGATTTGACATTTCGGGACGTTCATTATGCAGGTTCGCAAGACGCAAGTTCATTATGCAGCATTAATCTATGTACAATACCTAAAATAATCAGCGTATCTCTTCTTCCGTAGTATTAATCAAATAACAATATTTCTGCAAAACATTCATCAAATAATTCCTCAAAAGAAACAACACCAAAGATGAAAGAACGTTCGCTGAATATTTAGCCTATACGATTCGAGAATTTTGAACAACTGATCACCTCGCTTGAGAATACTATTCTTTCGATTTTCTAATTATCTCATGGATTGTATTTATATCTAACATAATTTTATCAAATTCTGGTTTATCGAAGTAAATTCTGTAAATCTTCATATTCACAAATATCAAGAGATATTTAAACATTTCATGTTATATTACACATTCTATGTTATCTTTCGTATTACGTTGTGTAGAGGAATCAATGATACTTATATTTGTTTATTGAAACTCTATATATAATTATTACATCATTGATTTTTAATATTATAATTTTTATAATATTTAAAAGGAAAGAAATATATCGAGAAAATATAATTTCACGTTCATTCGTTCAAAATCAAATGTATGGACTAGCCATAAAAAAATGACGATAAAAGAGCGTATGTAGAATTAATGTTTGACATTTTCAATGCATAAATTCATTACAATATATATATTTTTTAATATATGAATACTTATCTAGAAGTAATTGTATGTTTCTGTATTTAATTATTGATTACTGAAATTAATTAAATCCAGTTTGACCGTGGTAATCGAGCGAATGGTAATTAATTTATTGAAATATTTTACGAGGGTACAATGGTTGGAAAAGGGAAAAGAGAACAATTTGAAAGTATCAAGGGTGATCGCAGCTAATTAAATTAAATAATAATTTATATACATGGAAATAAATATAATTCGTTTATCATAGATGCCATTTTGTGTTACTAATATGTTATTAGATAGATACATTCGGTTTAAATGAACATGATGATGAATGATATGAATCAACATAAGTCAGGAGTAGAACTTTGACGAATAACAAAATAGACAAATATTTTGATAAAAGTGATAAAAGAGAAATATTTGATAAAAGTGAGAAGGAAGTCAATAGAAAATTGTCCTGTGTTATTAAATATATATACGATCCTCACATATGTGTATATTTTAATATAAGCACCATTTATCCAAATATGAATATTATATTCCAATCTTAATATAAAAATGTATTATCATCTTTCATTAATATTCTTACGCGCACCTATTATATTTAGATAAATATACAATATTTGTACACTTAAATAGTTTAGCATAAACCGTTTCCCCGAGCAAACTAGCATTACTTCTAAAAAATCATATTTCATTTTCCATTTTTTATCAAATATTGCTCGCGCTAGGAAATACGAATTCAAACGCACAGCCAGAGGCTTTTGAGGAGACGGTCGATGCTCGGTGTATCGGAATGTCGCTGAGAAAATAATTTTCCGATGTCGATGCCAGGCTTTAACGTTTTTTCCCTGGTCCCGTATTTCTATAACGTTCATACGCGTCGGCTCATAAATGCGTTTTCGTAATTATGCCTTGGTTCTGGCTTGGCGAGGCGGCGTATTCAGATTTTTCGCCGCGTTTTCCTTTCTCTTCTGTCTGCGGCTGTGCAACAGAGAGAAACTCGAACGGATACGACTCTAGCCACTAGATGCCTCGTGTAGAAAGGCAGCTCTATTAGCGGAGTCGACCGAGCTAAAAAAGAAAGGGAAAAAAAAATCAGAGAGTAAATTTACCATCCCTTACGACCTTAAACGAGCGTTTTAAATTAATATGAGCTGAAGGGAGAAGCACTCTGAATAACGAATGGCATTGTGTCACTGCTAGCTGTGTAAGTGCGTTGCTTTCTCCTTTCTCGATCGATCGAAGGAGTCGCAAGCTGCTAAATGCGCACCCAGTTCAATCGTCGGAGAATTTTTTCGCCGAGCATTTTATTGTAATTCAACGATGTTCTTCGCTGGGATTTCACTTGTTTCATGATAATTTGATCAACGTGACGATCGTTCGATCTGCCAGCACACGCGAGAGGGATATTGCTTTCTGGAGGAACTTGTTGCAAAAACGTGTTACCGTTGGATGTTAGGAGGTGCCAAGAGACTACGTTTCTTCATATGCACGTTTAGGTTTGTGCTTTGAGATGTTTTGGGGATTGATCTTGTTTGTTTCACGCGGTCCGATACGAATTGCTGTATTTTTTTTCTATACGATAATCTTTGCATGATAGTGGCAAGAAGAAGACTGGAATGTTCATTTATTCTATTTATTTGTTTTGAATGTAGATTTTCATTGAATAGCGTTTAAAATTCTTAGTTCCTTTGTTGTTAAAAGAAAAGGAGTAAAAAGTCTGTGTAAGAAAATATTTTTCATACGATTGCAAATTTTCAATTTCGTAAATATATTTAGAAGCGGTAGCGTAATTGAAACTTATTTATTAAGATAAAAGTCACTATAAAATTATTAATTAATAGACTGATTCAAAATTATTCTGGAGGAAACAAAAAGATATTATAAATTATAATAGGAAACTTTCACGTTGTTTATAAGTTACTGAATAATTTTGCATCGTCAAAAGATAGATAATAAATTAATGTACGTATATTATGCACTTAAATTAATTAATTCAATTAATTGAAATAATTAGTTTATGTTGAATTTCCTACTCGTGTTATAATTATGTTTTGATTCTCTGTTAATTATGTTGTTCCATTCTTTTCACAACCAGCAAGATTATAAATATTTTTTAACGTACTAATTTATTATCGTATATTATACATACATTATATATCCTATATAGTATATTATACATATATTATATATTATTAATAGAAATGTAAAGCGTGTCGTGCGCGCATATATTTTTGTCTTATTTTCCGTATCTGTTTTATGCGTAGTATTTTACTTTATAATTTTTCTTCCGAATATTTTATACAAACGCTTTCAACGATATTATTCACCATAAATCAGAACCAATTCACGTTTAAGCTAATTTCGCAAAGTCTGGGATTTCTTAGTTTTCTATTTCTGAAACTCACAGTCTTTAATTAGGAAATTAGTTCTGCAATTCAGAAGATCTAAATCTACATATTCTCAATAGAAGGCTGACTGTAGAAGCATAACATCAGTTGGCTAATTTAGCTAATTACTTTGTTAATAACCAAGCATTTCGTCGTTAAATGAACTTGGCTGACAAAAGTTCATTTAATTATTATAACTATATTTTTTTCTTGAATTTTCCCATGAATTATTTTAAATATCGAATACTCTTTTTAAAGAACAGCACTGCAGGAATTTTATATTTTCTTTGGCACACAGAAATTGATTTAAATTTTATCTGTGTAAAAGTCGCCGTGTAGGATGTGCCACGTGCACTTTTAAGATGCTTTGGATGGATATTAGTGTGAAATATGGAGATGACTGATACAAAAAATTACGCTTCATCCATTTTTGCTTTCATGAAATGAACACAATGGTTAAGGCAGTAGTTTAGGTGTACAGAATAACTTCAATTATGAAAATATTGATTATTATCGAGCGTATCGGAACATTAATTAATAAAAGACTATTATTTTATTATATTATTTACCATTTGAAGGTCCCATAATAGTAAAACTAAATGCATAAGAATGAAGGAACTTATTGTATATTCGTATTTAAAAATTTCTTCACTTATCGAAGAAATATTGAATAATTGAATTAATATGTAAATATTGTTTTATCGGCCAATCCTTAAACTTTCCGAGGTCACGTTTTTACTCAGAAATAACAGAAACTGTATACTGATAGAATAATGTCACCAGCTCGTACACTCCAGAAGATTATCGGACAGAATAGTGCATATTTCGACCAATTGTATTATTGCAAGTTGATTAAAAAAAAGAGTTTGTAATTCGTACTAAAAAAAAGTTTGACTTATCCGACAAATATAATCCAATATACAATAAATGCACAAGATGCCAGAGTCTGTAATTTGGATATAAAAGGTATAAAAAATTTGAGGAATTATCCGTGTCAAAAAGCTAACGTCGATTATTAATTAAAGTGGAAAAAATGACCGACTTCATTGCTAACTTATGTCACTTCTTCTGAAAAATGCTTCAGAGGCATATCTCTGAGCCAGGGGAAGCGAAGAATAAATTCGTCCAGCTTGCGCCTTCACGTGTAATCGTTAGGATATAAATTCTGTCCCGGGCTTGATCGATGCTCTGCGAGGAAAGATTTATATCTACTAACCAGATGATCTATGCGATAAACTTTCTCTGTGAAGTACCTTCATTCATAAGCATTAGGACACCTGCTGGTCTCGCACGAACTGTGACATAATTAAATCGTAGATATTTACGCATTTATGAGAATATTAAATGCGTTGAAGAGTTTAGAATGCATTAATATGGGAAAATATTCGCCATATTCAGAGCAAAATGTTCATTATAATATTCACAGCGAGCCAGAGTGAACAACACGTCCTTCAAGACGGAATAACTTTTTTTTCAAATTTAATCAAAATCAATCACTTGATTCGTTCTGAGAAATTTCGAGGATTAGTTTACTAGATGACATGCGAGAAGTGTCGAAGAAATTGCAATTGGTTTTTGCAACATTTTTGTCTGGGCCTGTAGTGAAAATTAAACAACACATTTTGCTGATTTATGCCAATTATGTGACTACATGTTGAGAGTTTTGTCGAAATCGGTTGATACGGAAACAGGCGACGAAAGACATAATAATCTTTAGATTTTAGACCGGAAGTTGCGAAAACTGTAATTTTCATTCGTTTTTAACCGTTTGCTGTTCGTAGCAACATTAACTGATTTCGATAAAATTTTCAGAACATAGGTACATAACTGGTACCAACTCGTTGTCCTAATTTTCATTATAGGCCGAGATAAAAATGTTGTAAAAAAGTAACATTTATCTGTTTCAAATTTCACTTTCTTCAAAATGTTTGTCACATGTTTGAGCCAGTTCTTCTAACTTTTGAAAGATATTAAGTAAGTTTGCTCGTTTTAAGAAAATAATTCCGTTTCAATAAAGCACGTGTGTTCACTTTTACTTCTTAATGTGAACTGTAACATTGAGGGATTTCTAATCTTAAAGGATGAAAAAAATTTTCATCTGAAAACAAATCTTTCACGTATTCAGCTTTTAAATGTATGATTTTCTCGCGTACATTATGAAAGGAGAATGTTAAAAAATGGCCACTTTTGGGTCTGCTTGCGAGCGAAAAATTCACGTATTTAACAACGTCTCTCAAGGAACAGAAAATGTCACTGGCATTTATCCGAGATGAGATGGGAATGCTGAAAAAAATGAGTGCCAGGATGAAAAAGTGGCGGCGGTCAAACTTACTCACACGTTACACTTAATCTTCATTTTCTTCAGATACTGATCCATCTATGAAATAATTTTTAGAAATTCTGCCGGTAAATCGATTGAAAGTTTAGAATCGAACAAATTCCAAGTATCACAAGATCGTTGTTGGCTATTGTTCTCACGCAACAACAATCCAGCGATACTTTAGATCTACTCAATTGCGAACTTCAAGTGATTTATCAGCGGAATTTCCGAAGAATTAACATGTCGATACAGATGGACAATTATTCTGTAGCTGGATCAGAATTTGAACAGAACGAAGATTAAGTGTAACGTATAGATAAGGCTAACCGCTGCTACTTTTTCATCTTTACACTCGTTCTTCTCAACTTTCCCATCACATTTCGGATAAACGCTAAGAACATTCTTTGTTACTTGAGACATGCTCTTAAATGTCTTGCAGAAATTTTTCAAGACTGGCCGTTTCTTAACATCTTCCTTCCAATTTCCCAATTTATGTATTATAAAGTAATAAAAGAATAGTTTCAAAAATTTGTATTCTCGCTTTATATCCTTTTTATTTGTAAAAAAAGTTTGTTACAAGACAACTATATGTGTATATGTAGAGCGTATGAGCAAATCGAAAATTAATTCTTGTGGAAATATAATAAATTGTTCACCTTGTTAATTGTATACAATTTTCACCACATTTTAGTGTACTGTAATCATATTTGAAATATAAGAGAAGGTAATAGCTACGATTAACTGTGAGATTTTCGGATTAGCACGCAAAGATTATAACGCAAATATAGAATGGCGATGCTTCATATTTAATAGCATGAATTGTAGTTTATAATAATAAATGTAGGCACGATATGTCTATGCATGAAATGTATAATTTATCGTAATAATAAACTGTGAATCAAATACGTATTTATATATGGATAAGCACTGTATGTATTCAAAGGTTAATTATATCCAGAAAAAAACAAGTTTACATAAACATTCGCAATAATTATGGATCGTTTAATTAAAACAATATGAACGGAATTGTTGATTTCTAATGGAACTCCATTTGGGAAACCAAAACTTTGCACATGCACGAACTAATTCGTTACTTTCATTATAACATTCAAGGCAATAAACTAAATACAAAAGATCAAATGATCATGACTGGACTTAGGATTAATTAGATCGTAACGCTTGGACTCCTAACGGATAAATCACCAAAAGTACGCGAGGAATCCCAATTACGATATTTATTACGCAATTGGATAACTCGAGGTATTTTGATATTCGGGAAACGTTGATAAAACTAGCACACGCGCAGCAACTAATTGACTGTTCGAAGAAAAATTCGTTATACTCTAAGATCTAATATAAGCGTGTTTTTATGTAACACTAGAACTACCACACCGGTCACATTGATTGGCTTTACAATTTTATTTTAAAATTCCTGCTTCATGGTATATCTTTTTTCTGCAATGATGTAATGACTTTCGCAACGATAATTAAAAGAACAATATAATGAATTTCATTTTCTTTTTTATCTATTCAAACTGAAAATAATTTTGTATCAAGGCTACTTATACCAATACCAGCCAAAATGATTGGTACTTGTTAAAGTGTAAAAAGGTCCTGCAACTCCGAGTAACCAGTTTCCTCGTTTTGTACAGCTTCCCACACGTTTTTAAAATTTTTACTGTGTATCATTCGATATGGCGATATCAGTTGTCAGGGAAATTCCGGATCGATCGCTAGATCGCTAGATGCTAACACTAGAAATATCACACCAGTAAAAATGACTGGCTCAACAATTTTACAAATGCGTCAACCCTCGTTTAGGGATCATGGTCCCAGATGGATTAATAATACCAAAAATGTACCACATAACATGATTATTTCTTCTGTAAGAAAGTAATAAATCAATAAATGTCACGTGTTGCTAATATCCTTAAACGTTGATGCGACATTAATAAACAAATTAATTACCTATTTAATTAAAACAATGTCTAATGAAATCAGGCTTCGAAACTAACATTCGAACTTAACTTGTCCGATCCTAAAATTGTCATGCTTCTAAGCTATGTAAATTGTTAAAATCACTTTTTCATCGTTGGAATTCGATAGAAATCGTTTGATTTCCGAAAGACGCATTGGCTAATGGGTGGAAAAGATAGACGATATACATATTCAGTAGCTAGTCGAAGGTTTGCCGTAAGCGTAAGGGAGGGATGATAAAATTCGAATAGCTTGCAAATTACAGAAGCTCGTTGCAGTCTTCTTAGCCGAAGTCGATGAAATGTATTCAAAGCTACGTTGGGCACAGTCGGTTGATAAGATATGAAAATAGGGGAAAAATGTCGACGTCTTTTCTGTTTTATCAGCTTTCCTCTCCTTTTATCGATGCCGTTACGTACCAGAAACATTTATGAATAATTCAACTTCTTTCGTATAGAGAGCTCGCTCCGGGCTTTTTACGTTAATAGATGCATACGATACGATTTCACATTCCCTCTGTTTTCCATCTTTTTTCCATTTTTATTCCTTACTATGCGTGATTCTTGGTTAAAAATAAACTTTTCAGTTTAATATACTATAAACATTTTATCGGCTCCTAAATAATTGATATTGGCTAAGTACAACTTGGATAAGAATATCCTGTCTGTATTTTCAATCTCTGATTGATCAGAATACATCGACTATGTTACTGTTTTAGTTTTTATCATTTTTTCAATTTATCCTATTTTATCTACGTATTTTTAATCGATCGAGAAGTTTTCTTATCGTTGACTTTAAACGCGGTTCACTTTTTAAACTACGTGTCTATCCAAAAAATCTGACTTTAAGTAGTCAACCGTGATTTATAAAGAAACGAGACTTTAGGGTTTTATTAGGTTTTTATTAATTATTAATATAAAGTTAATATAAAACATTAAACCTTCGTTGGATGGTTTCGTGAAAAAGATGTGACCAGATTAAAATTTTGATTTACTTTATTATTTATCCTCGTTTCCTTTTTCTGTATATTCTTAAAAGTTTCGTACGGTTCTATTTACATATATTTGATATGTCGTTAGTTTGATTATTATCCAATTTTATTGTGTGAATTTTCGCATATGTTTACGCCTAATTTGACTTTCTAATTCCTAGTTTCAGCGTATCCCAAAAATAAACTTTATTTCTCTGTTATTATACGTCTGATGCGATAACTCCAAGGAAACATGCAAATATATCGATGTTATCAAGTATACTTACATGAAATGCCTTTAACCCCTTCCGTTATAACATTTAATCATACGCGCAGTAATACAACTTGTACTCCAAATGTAACAAACAAGAGTTCCATGTGTAATTTACTTAAATTTTAATTTACAAAATGAACCAATATTATTCACAAATTCTACGTATGTATGTAGCACGTATACTTTTGTACATTTATCGCGATACTGAAACACTCGATTTAAACTCAGCCTAATTTTAACATTGCTGAAATAAATTTAAAAAAGTAAAAGACAAATAATAATTTTTAATTACTAAATTTTTGTTTTTGAGAGTTGCTCGCAACGCGAACGTCTAAACAGAGCCATATTCGTTATCAGAACGTTAGAAATCAAACAGTTATTTGCTGTTCGATTAATATTCTTATAAATTTGAAGATGCAAACTCTCGAATATTAAGACGAAACATTACTACTATGGCAAAGTTTTGTAAAAATCTGAAAAATCTAACAACCTGTCTGGGAAAGAATCGAAATCTCCCCTCTTTACGAATTTTTCATCTGTCACTTATATATTGGGTTGGCAACTAAGTGATTGCGGATTTTGTCATTACCACCTAATTAGAAAATAATTATTTCCTTATTGTTGAAATTTTTTCCATTTCTGTTATCCAATGCAAGTAATACGTACTTTCAACTTTTTATAAGTAGGAAATAGATATTAATAATTGCATGACGTAATGGCCTTTAAGATATGAAATTAAACTGTAAGATTGGGTTATGCTATAAAAAGACGAAGTTTATCGGAAAATTGGCGCCGGATTTTGCCTCCATTTATAATCGTATTTTGAAATTCCTGCAAATTTCACATTGTTTAAAATAGCCTTGTTGAATGAAGGCAAACAACTTTTTGAAATTACAAGTAGTTAAATTATACATACGTATGTATGTATGTTTTACCGCCGAAACAAAAAGTACAAAAGGGCAATATAATATTGCTGGAGAAATTATTCGTTGTCGGAAATTTGATAAACAGAACGCTCTGTTAGAACATGCATCTTAATTACATATCGCATTTTATTGGATTGGCAACTAAGTGATTGCGGACTTTGTCAATACCACCTAATGATAAAATCCGCAAACACTTGGTTGCCAAACCAATACGTATTAAACAGTTCGATCATCTCATAAATAGCGTCACTTGAAAGCTGAGTTTGAAATCACAAAAATTACTACAATCGAAGTTTTATACAATTGGTATACAGTACATAATTTAGTACATAAATTTGTATATACATAGTACATAACTTTATGGAAAAAGGTAAAGAGTTAAAAAGTTAAAAAAATAAGGACAAATTCATCATCGATTAATTACCAACACATAATTCGTTTTTTTTTCTTTTTCATTTAATATACGAGAAACGATATACGACGTATTACTTATGAAGTGACTTCGTATACATACATGTGCCTGTATGTACTCGTATGGAAGCCGATCAACGAGTCGTCAACGAGTCTCTGTCAATAGAGTCTTCATTCGTGTTTCACCCTCAATTCCACCTGTTTCCACATAAAGTATGCACGACACGGATGAAGCGACGGTTTGTTCTTTTGGTCTTTCAGCGCGTGCAAAAGGGAAGACGGACAAAACGCCGTGGCAAAAAGTACGGACCAGAAGTTACACGAACCAGTCGTGCATGGCAGACCATGCAAGGATTTATTCACTGTTTCAAGTTGACGGGAAAATTCTAGTCTATTCGGTCCTTACTTACTATCGCGGGCAAATGGTCAATAATTTATCCTCTCATGGTTTAAGCCCGCTACACTGGCAGGGGTCGCGTAATTAATTTGATCAAAAATTCAAACCCTCGTCGAAACGCCTCTTTTTAGCCATTCATCTGACGACGCGGCGCTGTGACGTTCTTCTGATTAGGCTAACATAAAACTGCGCTGGAAATTGAATAACTAGCTAGTCTAACCAAGTGGCCCTTTCCAACGATATTTACCCGAATTCTGGATTTTTGGTTACTGTTTCTTGTTACGATTTGTGGTTGGTTTTGCTAATTTTGTTGATTGCGCTGTTGTGGTGTCGGGAAGGTAAACTACGTTCAACTTTTATTTAACAATTATTGTATCGTGATAACCAGATTCCATAGTTTAATATCACTCTGATTTATTAAATAATATGTATAAATTATTGGAGGGTACAATCTTGTTCACCGTATCCCTTCAGATATCTCCTTTCCAAATTTTGAAATATTTTAGTTCTTAAAAGTATAGGATACAGAAAAACAGCAGAAATTAGATATATCGAGTACTGAAAGTAAATATTTAAACACTATCTATATTTTGATAGTATTTATCGAAATATAGGTTCTATTTCGGGTTATATAGACCCGAGGAGAATAACAGGATTAGAGAATATTTATTTTTTACAGGAATTTTTTTATCTTTGTTGATTAAAATAATTTTTCTGAAAAGTTGTAAGTATATGAATATGTCAATATATTTGGTTACTGATTATCATTTTTACTTTGATCATCATCCTTATACCTACAAGAGACAGTACGTGAATTTGTCACGCTGATTTTGCTGAAGATTCGCAGATTCGTAGGTCAGTCAAAAATGCTCGACACGTATCCTTTTTATCGGCAATCGATCACAATCAAGGGATTGCCTTGTACAGGGAGTAGCATTTACAATTGGTGGAAGAAAATGTATCTGTTAGAATACTTCGAGAACTATTAGAGGCGATGGAATTGTGTCAATGGATGAATTTTGTATTTTATGACAAAAGAAATACGCGTCGAATATCGTTGGCTGCGCTATGAGTTTGCAAAATTTAACAATATTCCTCGGAAAAATAAAGGTTACTTTTTTGGGGTTGTCCAGTTAATCTTTGTCTATAAATATTACATTCTGCCATAGTTATGTAGCTTTATTCTATATAAAGGTCGTAAATAGAGTTTTTAAATTTATCGTCAGAAAAATTGTAAATCGTAGAATTGAGATAAATCTCGCATGACATGTCAAATGACATCTCAAAATAAATAAATATAATTGTTGTTTTCGTTTCTACACGTATGTGGTGACGAACAACTTATATTTCGTTTCTATCGTCTGCATTGCATCCTCTTTCCAATCAATACGCAGTTCGTTATCTTCGTTGTAGTATGATAGAATCTGAAACTTTAAAAAAGACGTATAAAAAATTATTTTTGTACGTTACAAACCATATGAATATAAGTATGCCATAACACGTACAAATATCCGTCGAAACTGCTTTCAACATAATTCGATAATCCCTTCAGAGATTTATATTCGAAAACTTTAATGGTCATCGTTCGTACGTTTAGAGGTTTAAGGATGAGATGATAGATGCATTAGGTTCGCAGGAGTTTCATATTAGTCATCCATTTTCATCTCTTTCGAGGAACGGCATAACAATACTGATGGAATAATAGCATTTGTAAATTGAAATAGTTGCGCTAGAATCTGAATTTCGTGAAGTGTCTCGTGAATATTACAGAATTTCCAGCGTATTTCGGATAATATTACGGAAATGTTAGCCTGGAGCACATTACAGAAATCGTATCAACTGAAAGCATTCCCTAAATTAAGCGGAGAACGTGTGTTTTAATATTTCGTTCTTAATCGATGATGTTTAAAATATTCGAAGGAAATTTTCATATGCTCGTTTCAAATGACATTATCTCATTAGTGCTAGAAATTATTATTTTTTTCCCGATTCTAAAAGTTCATTATTACATCTTAATAGCAGTTGAAATAAAACAATGGATTTTATTGGTAATATTTTCTTTAAAATAAGAAATTAGTTTGCGTGCATGTGGAAATTCCAATTTCAATTTTCCGATTAGACTTAATAACATTTCTTATTCGTTTGTTGCGAAAGCTGCAATTTTATAGAATTTTCAAATTTGATTATCGTCAATTACGTGACTATTATTACACTATGCTTCCTTCTAGAACTTCAATTTTGTCAATTTCTCGTATTTAAGACATATTTTATAAATAAAAATTCAATTCTTTTTATATTTTTAAGCAAAAAATTTCGTTACTGAAGTATAGACATATTCAAAAAGTTACAAGTTAAAAATTATTACGTCACAATTATAAAATATCCTTATACATTGAAAAAATATCAAAATATTTTTATGAATGGCATAAATTAAACTGGTGTATACGTATGAAATAATAACGATGAATTTTATATTTTTCTAATAAATCTTCTTAATATCGAATATACACGTAACAGATTTCTTTTTCTTCCTTGTAATTGATAATTGATAATGGAAAAACACTTAATATAGCTGGTATTGGTTTGTCTAATTGAAACTTTAGGAAAACGATATATCTCATATGCATCGATCTAATATTCGTAAGTAATAGATATACAAATTAAATAAAGAAATTAAAACATAATATAATTTAGAAATAAATACAAATAAATAAATTTATAAATAAAGATATTAAATAATTTGATAGCGAAAGGACTTCGAATCGCTTACGTTGAATTTATCGTACTGAACTGTTCCTTGAAACAAACAGTTGTCAATGTAATCATTGCGAATACAGTGCAATAGTTAACAAATAGAGGAACGGAGGTTCAACTAAGTTGGCTGGTTTGTTTACCGGTATCTTTTCGAAGTTATTAAACTTCAATTTGCAAACGTTGTCCTGTTCGTATCGGAAAACTTTTCTAGCTCCGACACAATAGCAATATATCCCTAGGAAGGAACGTGCAGGGCCACTATTTTTCTCCAATTTAAAGTTTTCTGTCTTTAAGGCACTGGCTACGAAAATTAAGCGTACAAAAGTTTCTTCCGGACGGATAAACCGAACTTGTTAAACGGTATTGTGCTGGGAACTCTCCCAATATCGTGCAACTTGGGTGATTTCTCCTCGCATTCTTTCCACGTGGCCGCGTTTTTCGCATTGCTCTGATGAAAACACGTGTCGTCAACGCTATTTGGCTCTGCAATATACGAAAGAATTACAAAATATGTCGTAGGGCGCGGTAAACGACCGTTATCGCAGCAAATATGCGCGTGAAATTCTTCCCACAAAAGAATCTCACGCGTGATAAAAGAAAGTGTTTAAGTGCAGTATTTAGCAGACTAAAAATCACAGCGGTGTAAGTCAAGACATCTTAATGTTTATGAGACATTCATGACATACAGGGTGTCTGTAAAAGTTAGTCTCAAACTTCAAAACATCTGATACTGTAGTACTCATCAAAACGAACAGAAAAGTGTTAACCAGTTAAACGCGTTTGATGAATATACGCATTGAAGAAAAATTATTTTTTTGTGCGTTTGACACATATATTGGTATAAAAATTACTATTTATTATAAAAAGTCCAAATTCTAGTCAGGAGAAATAAAAATTTCATTTAGTGATACGTTTACTTTATATTGTTCTTATTGTCTCTTTTATTTATCTTTTATTGCTTTATGAAGAAAAATTAGATTATTTTCTTCGGTATATTGGTTATTTCCCGTATAATGTATTTCTTTTTCCAAACTCGGTTGATTATTTTCCTCGTTATATCGGGTATTCCTGAATTGTATATTGTATATTGTATATCGTAATAGAAATACTACAGGAAAATATTGCTCTATCTTATAGACGTTGTGTACTTGAACTTATACGTATTATATAAAAAGAAAAGAACAGGAAAGTCGATTAAATTGTTTAATGGAATGCGTTGAACAAATTTTTGAGGAATATGCAATTCAACAAACAGAAACTCGAAAGTTAGTCGACCAATTACGAGCTCAGTTGCAAAACCTATGCGTTTCATCGGAAAACATTTCCCTAATTTTATACCAGCTGTATCATCAAAAGTAAATTCATTTCGAAGATTTGCCGTCTGTTCAAGGAATGGAATTCGTAAGGAGCCACGACTTGTGAAGTGCCACTTTGTGCGGTATCCTGTTTCGAAAAATACCACATTGAAAAGGTCAACTGAATTTCTTATATCGTTTTTTAATTGTTTTTTGTTTATGAGTTTTATTATTTCGTTGCAATTTTGAAATTTCGTGCAACAATATTTTTGTCGACAATGAATCGGTAATTCTTTCGAATAAAAATGTAAGCCATCGACCGTTCTGCTTTAATTTTGTTGTGAAATTTGTAACAGCAGCATTTGCCCTGATTTTGACGTGTATACTCGTCATCGCTTGATTTCATTTACTTCCTAAACTAAACTAATTTCTAAAACTATGTTTTCCGGTTCATTGATCAATAAACATAGGTTGAAAAACCATTAGTTTCGGAGTTGGGAGATGTTCGGTGTATAAAAGTAGCGTATAGTAAAGCAGTTGCTTCGTTAAATGAGTTTATACAACGAATCGAAAATTGTTGCGAAAAGGTAAGAGAAATAAAGGGGACCTTTCAACATGTGCGTGCTTTTATGAGAAAACGAGCCGATCTGTGTTGAAACGAACGAGAACATATCGAACACGTGTTGCAAAGGTAATGTCCTAGTAACAAAAACATCTCGTAACTCCGAATCTAGTGGTTTTCCAACCCACATTTATTAAGATTTTTTTCCTTGTTTTGATGACAGCTAAAGTTTGGCACTAACTTTTATAAATACGCTGTGTAATCTTCTAGTTAAATGTCAAATGGAATTTAATATCTATCATCAGATATATACCCTATCCCTCTTTGTCATACTGCTGTAAATCGCAATATATTTACGTAAATTAAAAATTCTACGATATTATATTCCTTTTGGATCTCGTAATGATCTTAATAAACCAGTACGCCTTTGTCACGTAGGAGACACAAGAAATTGACACATCACCGGTGATCTCCTCGCGTCGCAGTTTGAACGTTTCACAAAAAAGGTAAAGAATTGAACTTTAGATATAGTAGTAAAATTTATTGTACGAATCCAACAGAGTAACGGTTCAGAGTGTTACAACGGAGAATGTGGAGAGCTGATTTTAGGAAGGTTTATATATTATGAGTTTGGCTCCTATGAAGGGAGAATCGCCGGGGGTGTCGCCGGGGCTCAGGTCAGAAATGGCCATGCTGTTACTGTTTTCTGACACTGGAACACTCTCTACGTTGTTTCGGTAGCCTGCGGGATGTTCGTTAGATCCCCTTGGTTTTTCTATCGCTAATTTATGGCTCTGTGACACCTTCATCGTCAGATACGCCATTATTGAATTAATTAATTAATCTGCTTCTAGATGGTTCTTTGAAATGCCTTGTTTTATAATTTTGAATACAAATGTACTTTCCACCAGATAGATCGATTGCAATATAATTGTAACGTCGACTACGTTATATGAATGTTGCAAATTTTGTGGAATAACAAAATTATAATTTGGAGTTAGCCTACAGCAAATAACGATCGGTGCCAATATCGCAATGGAGGCATAATGTTCGGTTAATTGTACTAATTATATTGAATCGTTATTGGCGGATTTTGTTTTATAGAAGAAAATGAACTGAAATCAATTGTGCGTGTGTGTGCTTACTTATAATATTCTAGTAGAAAATATCCTATTCGAATAACGAAACGTTCAGCCAAGAGAAGATAACAGAACGTTCCGGTGACACGTGATCTAATAAAGGAGAGCTTGTTGTAATTTAATATCTTTTATGATATTGTTGACGTTGAAAGGATGGAATGTATAGACACGAGCCTAGATTTCATTATGGTTAGAGTAATGTTACATAGATTGAGGTATAAAGATTTCTTATGACCTCTTGAAGTATCGATCGACGTTTACTAAGGTTATAAGTCATCTCGAAAAATGATCTCTTATAGAATTCCATGACACTGACACGAAAATAAGAATACCCCTGTTTCTCTCTTCTCCAAATAATCTCGCATTTCTCTTTTCATTTTCAATATACCTTACACGACCTGAACAACATAATTTTAAAGAAATAGATCCTAAATTGAAATTTATCTCATTTACTAAATCCTACGACGATCGGTAGCGATATTTTTCCACGTCATGCGCAATTTGTATATTTCTGCATTTTTTAATTTTTTATAAATGCATAAAAAGCCACGTTCTGGAAAAATTAGTTGGAACAACGATTAAGAAAAGAACACACAACCAAGAAAAGAAAAAATTTATTTGTATTCTTAATGAAATTCTTACTATAAACTCTTTTATCTCTCCGTAGTCCAGAGTTCTAAATTAAATAATTATCGTAAAGCTTTTAAATGAAAGTTTCGGTAAATTTCTAATGATTCTTCGGATGTATCCATATTTCTATTTCTATAAGCATCCTAATACCTGTAATTTGTCTATAAAAATTACGCTTTATTTCCCAGCTGCGATTTTTGGCTAAAACTTTCAATCGCGAATGAGAGACATCATCTCAAGCCGAGTATTTAAAATTAAGTTTTTCAAAAATTAATTAACTTCAGATTCCTTCAGACTCATAAACGACGTTAGTTACGTAATATGCAATGGTCTGGCGAAATCAAGATCAAAATCGCCAACATCGTAGCAGATGTAAACTAGTGTTGTGCACAGCGCTGTCCAACGTTGATCCAACATTCTGCGCAGCGTCGTACGAATTTCAGCTGTAACACAGTTAGCTGAAATGGTAAGGCCGGTTGCATACAAACAACGTGATGCACTTGTGATCTGGCAATGGTGAAATGCATACATATAAGCGCGCGATTCCGCTACTAGAAATATAAACTTGCTGAATCGCAGAATGTCAGCGGCTGCGTCGCATCGACCTCTGTATTCTCCGTATCGAAGTCTAATTCGCGTTAATTTGTGCTGAATCACGTGCATTTGATGAATTTCGCTGGGTCGAAGGAAACGTACACGATTCCGCGCACTCGCTTCGAATACCGCACCGATCTTTCTATCTTACGCATTGTTTCTGTTGCGTACGCGTAATCTTCTGAATTCATTAGCGAAACATTGTATATGCTGATTTCTCTTCTTCTCTTCGCGTGGGTAGAAATGGAATTCAGGGACGGGATATTAACTTTATTCGTTGAACGATTCTGTTCGATACTGGAAAGTTCAGTGGGAATATTTAGATTCGCTGAAAGATTGACAAAAATTGTCAATTTTACGAAACAATGTAGCAATTCGAAAATTGTTGACTCGAAAGGGAAATGAGTGTCTTCTTGCGTTTGTTTTTTTAATAATAGCAGATTGATCGATTCTTTAGCTTTTGAATACATACGCAATTGAATTGAATTATTGAATACAAGCTTTTCAAGGAAAGCGAGAAACTGTTTGGAAGCTTGCAAAAACTTATTTACTAAATACAAAATGTTGGCAAGAGCGATATACTCTAGGAAACTCTAATATACAAATTTCTTCGATAAAATTGATCTTTGACGTTGCTGTAACTGTACGTTTGTAAAAAACGAGTAAAAAGTAATTCATTCTTCGTTAAATCTTTTTTCATTGCAAAGGAACGATTCTGGTCAAAAAGCGTACAGCACGATACGAATAAGTCAGCGGAATTCAATTATTGATAACCAGTTTATCGGTTACACTTATTGTGTAAACGGCTCACAATTAAATTTGCTCACGAACAGAGCACCATCGAGGTTGACTGAATGAGGAAACAGGAACACGATCAGGAATTACAATTTCGAGAAGGAAATAAATCCGCGCGATTCGATACGTGAACACAACACGCATTCGGGTTCACAACTGCTAACACGAAGTAACTTTTTCCATGTTTTCGTCCAGTCTCACTCAGTTTCATATCCCTATTTTGTTTTTCATTGTATGGCGTTTTGCTAGGCGTTCGATTTTCCAATATTTTCCAGTGTTTTTAATCTTGTTCCTTTTTTTGCTTCTAAAAAAAGGAAAGTTTAGACTTCGAAGGAGACTTTAAGAGATTTAGCTCTGCCGTTCTTCCATTCCTCCTTGTGTTCCCTCCTCTTTTGAAATTTTGAAATACAATAAGACTTTCTATGATACGGAAGGTACATGCTGCGTTATACGAATTTCGTGATGCATGGGATCCAAGACACAGTCGGCATTAAATAAAAAGTTTATTTTAATATAACAGGGAATAACGTATCGTCTATTTTATTTTTAAATGATAGAAACTCACGATTTTCTTTTCTTTGAGCATAGAATTAATTGAAGTCCGTAAAATTAAGATTTTCCCACTGAAATATATATATTATAAATATCTAGAAATAAGTTTCGTCGATATCGTTTTTCGTATGCTGTTACATTTTGTTCGTGGACTGAATTTTCTTCACTCTCAGTAGTTGTATGTTCCTTATTCGCAGATGTTTCATTTGGTATTATTTTCACTATTTGATATTATTTGGTATTCTCTTTCATACGAGGATGGTAGAAGTTTTTGATATAAACACGGCGTTGTATGGAATTCTACTGTTCTTTATTCATAACAGGTATAGAATGTAAAAAGAATGGTAAGATTTAAATACACAGGCTCGCGAAAGTATTCGAATAGTATTAGAATGTATTAGAAAGTATTAGAATAGATAGCTGTCACGAATACATTGCGTGCGTTATACTAAAGATTTTCAAATTTCATCAGATTTGTTATAAGATTCGATCATCGTGATTATATGAGTGAAGTTTGAAATCAACTTGAACTTTGTAATATATGTGTATGGAAATCACGAGATATTTAATACAAGTTTATATTTCGCAGAGAACACAACAGTACTTAAAGAGTCAATTATCCATTACACAAATAAGCCTTAGTATTCAGTGGGACCATTACTAACTTTTTACTAGATATCTATTTGTAATAAATATCTTGTAACTTCTATAAACATTTTTACATCGGTTTCAAATTTTATCAATAAAATATGATACAATATTATACGAATATATCATAATGACAGTCGTGTCTTATTGCAGTGCTAATGAAAATTCGAAGTGTCTTATATAATACACACAATATGGACGTAAAAGTTTTCTATGGTAAGTGTGCGAATAAAATATATCGCGAGCCAGTATATATCGAACACTAAAGCTAAATATTAGGCTGTTCCAAAAGTTCCATTCGTTTCATAAAGAGATAATATATGGTGATATAATCATACTTGGTATTATACAATCTTTTGTTCGAAACTGTTCTTTTCCATTTGTCTCTATGTATCACAAATTTCGTATTGCCATCGTTGCTCTTCTCGAAATTTCAAAGTGTTTCCAATAACACCCATAACATATTCACCATACATTGCTACAAGTGTTCAGATATTAGATCGTCCCAAAAGTTTCTTTCGTTTTATGAGGAAATAATAGATGCACAATAGATTCATTGTTGCAATAGAACGAAATGGATCATACGTAATTTAATAAAATAATATAAAACAAAAAATGTTACGCGTCTATTATTTCCTGATAAAAGCAATTTTGATTTAACAAATTTGATTTTGAAAAAAACAATTTTAGGACAACCTAATAATTAAAAATTGTGTGCGTTATAATAATGCCTATTCAGATATAATATTTTTATTTTTGCTCGTACATACCCGAAAAGAATAACACGATTAACGTGACCTTTCCCGCTTTTTCTCCATTTCCATTCTGAAATAGAAAGTCATTCGTGGGGATGAAAGAAAAGCATTTAACTCGCGAGTAAAGTTTGGACAGTTCTGACTGATACGACTTTGTTCTTACCCAGGTGTCATTGTTATAACGGCCAGAAAGAGATCAACGGAGCTAACATGATTTTTCTATTTTTCTACTTCTACCTTTATTCTTGGAACAAAACGACATAGATAAGAGGTTTATGTTGGTCATGAACGTACAGCGTAGCATCCGATGAAGTGAAATAAATTGTTAATTTCTTGAATTTAAATTACGGTACAGATATTGCTGATGTCAACGATTGGCGTAAACGATGAGTTCGTTTTCTAACTTTTTTCTTATAAGAGGTATGTGTTGAACGCTATTAAGAAAATATATATTAAACGTTAAATAATTTAAATATTCCATACGTTTGTGAATAGAATTATGACACAATGAAGTTAATCAACTTACACAGATGTACGTAGGTATACTTGGAACTATTCTGTGCACAAGTTTGGTTTTACGACAAAAAGCAATTTTTGTTAAAGATTATTCGAAGTATGAATATTCAATAAAACAAATAAGTTATGTTTGTATGGTATTGCATTGGATAAAGTTTTGATGATCCAAATGGTTGATACGTTATAGTACTATGTGACTTCGATATTGTACTCATTTGTATTGTTATTAAGTTAGAAAAATTTAGCAAATATTCAGCTGGACAAATTGTAAAGTACAAATTAAATAATAAAAAAAAATTTGTATTGTTCGCGTCAGTAGATACACTGATAAATGAAAAAATTGATTTTCGAAAATAATGAATAAAATAGTCCAGTTGAATATTTCTTTCTTCCAATTTAAATTAAATATTGTACTCACAATCAGCTATCAACTTCTATATTTATATTTAACAATTTACGTTTTACTTATTTTTATTTTTATTTACGTGTTATATTTGACGATATCTTATGTTATAAAAGTATCAAAATATAATTCTAAATTTTTGAAGCTCGTACATTTATATCGATCTCCGTTTTAAAAACATTTATATATGCAGAAAGTAAAAAATTTTGCAGTTTTAAAATTTGTACGCTCGTTTAATACTCGGATAACCATATGGAATATATAGATTGTTGTTAGGTAAATTATAAACAGGAGCTTTACGAAAGAATTACATAGAGCAAGAGCTTTAGTCAATACTGATTAATTAAATTAATAAAAAAGATTAATAGAACTTTAATTAATAATCGTTTATTGATATACAGTGTATGAGCAAACAAATAAAAGCGTATAATTTGAATACTTGAATATTTGATTTTATGAATGTTATAAATGTATACACTTTTCAAGAATATGCATCTGAAGCAATTTTTTCATGTTTTAACAAGAACATGGAAAGATCGTTAAAGGAAGTGTAGAAATATAAAGAGAAAGTACGAAGCCTTAAATATAGAACATGAGGGTTAAAACAAGTAATACTACTTAAGGGTTAAAGGCTATCAATAGAGTTCGTTGAATATGAATTACCAATAGAAATTTTCATTAAATATAATTTAAGAGAACAGTGTTAACGGTGTTATATCTTAAAAACATACGTAGAACAAAAAAGATTCGTATGTGAAATTTTCGTATAAACAGTAGTATACAACCACTGAAATCGTTTTATTCTTCCTTTAACTCGTCCAATAAAAATGTAAATTTTCAAACTGCTGATGTTTATGCTTACAGAGGAAATTTAAAGTTGCATAAATATACAAAATGTACACGAACTAAAAAATATACAAAATAAAAAACAAAAGTAACATAGGTCAAAAAATATAACGATAAAAATACCAATACAAATATACAAATGTACTCGCTGCAATATTTAGCGGATGAAATAGGTCTCTGTTTATATACTGCCTCTTTAGTTGTATCGATAAAAACATGAATTTATATAAACGGCATATAAATAATGCCCGATCTAATAATTATACTTTGTGTCGTCGCACGAATACCAAAAAGACAGGCGGTAAAGGAAAACTCGGTCAACGGTATAATAATCGTGCAAGTGCTTTCAAGCTTGAACGTGAATCGCAATCCGATTTTCCCTTGCGCGGCCGATTCGCGGAAACGTGAATCGATGCACGCAGCGTGAAGTTTTAATGCTCGAAATATCGCAGCTGTTGATGTCGCGCATTGTACCCGCCGATGAATTATAAAAATCTCCATAAAACATGAAATAGTTAATGCCATTACGTGAAACGCTTTACCGAAGGAATTTATTCGCGTTTCTCTCGTTCTTTTTATTTTTCTTTTTTTATTTCTGCATCGTGCTCGTTACCGCGTTTTTCATTTTCGTTCTACGCGACCGCGTTATTGTGGTTTGCACTTTATACACGCAGTCCGCGCTCGTACAAATCGTGTTTCTGTTCCATAAGAATAACCGATTTTAATAATACGTGCTTTTGAAAATGCATGCAATTACTAGATATATATCGCGCCAGTGTGTGTAATCGAGGCTAGAGCTGCAGTTTGAAAATCCCCGTTAATTGCGAATAATTGCTACGCATTGTTTACGACGAAACATTATGTCGGATATTGAAAACCGAATGGAGGCAGAGAGAAGGGAAATTTGTGAAAATTCTGCGTCATGGTTAGGTCATTCTATGAAAGATTGCTTCATGTAGGTTTTGAATCAAGATTTGTTATTAGACTAAGGTTAAAGCGTTCAGAGTATTCATTCGAGTTGCTAGAATATGTAGAATGTATACGATATTTTACAATGTACAAGATGTTCGATGTATTTGTCGTAATACCTTATATCGTAATATAACGACATAATACGTTTATAGAACATTTTCCGTACATAACGAAAAATATCTTTCTGCAAGCTAATATATCTCTTTGTGTGTACTTCGTAAACAAAGTGAATCGCTTACGTTCGCGTTCAATTTTTATTACTGCTATGAGTTTTGAAGAAAAATTCGAAAAATTTTCAGACTCCAAGACATTTCTAATGTACAAAGCCAGCTATTGACTTAATTCTTCTGAAAGTAAATTGAAATAAAATAATACTTGGAAATATCTAAAAGATGGTATATTACATATACTAATTTTATTCTCTAAAGTATAAAAGGGGGTTGAAAAATGCGTACAAAGTTTAAACAAAACCTTTTAAAAAGTAGAAAATTAATTATATAGAATGGAAAGAAAGCTTTCCTTGGTTGTACGTAATCCATTAATCAATAATTGGTTGGGTAAAATCCACTTAAAAAGGCAAACGTTTGTGTGTCATTTCCTGTAAGGAAATGGAGGAAATCTCTCCATTTTATCCCTTGAAGAGAAGGATTAAGTAGGAGTAGATTACCTTAGAATTAAGATAATGTTACAGTAAGTCTTAAATAAAAAATACCAATGAAATTTTCTCTTTTTTTTTTGACATAATGAATCCAGGAATATGTGTAATTGTATTCTATGAAAATATAAAAATATTAGCAAATTGTATTTCATGTTGACCGTTATATCTTATTCGAAACATAGTTTATAGAAGCATAATTTAAACAAACGAGGGAGATATTTTTATGTGAGAAATAAATTATAAAGCAACAAGATGAAATTCCTCTGTACAAAGTATCTCTTTCCTTACAGAAAGTTAGTTTTTGAAATCTCTTGATACATTCGATTGAAGTATTCAAATGACTTTCGAATCGAACACTACTACCCTACTGTTCGATAAAATATATATGTATATATGTATGTTATGTGTCGTGTTTGTTGAAGAAACTTTTGCATATTCATACGTGATTCCAATACCAGTGATCCAGTAACTTTATTAGCATATATTTTAGAAATTACTCAAAGCGTTTTTTTTTTTTCTATAACAAAGTAACAAAGACGAAAGAACATTCTAAAATTTGTATCAATGGTAAGTTCAACGATCATAATTTTCGATGCCTTATTTAGTTATTAATTTCGAAAATCATAAAAGAATATAGAAGCGTGAATTTTGATTAATGTTTAAAACTTGCTATGTTTTTATGTATTTGTTACATATAGCTATGGCGAATATGAAAAATAGTTGCATATTTATATGTGTAGCAATTAATTATTTTCATAGTTAGTTATTTGTATAAACGTATATCTTTGACAAATACTAAGTTTTATACAATGTAATATGTATATATATAAATAATTAATAATTTTATTAATTTTTAATAATACACTATTAATTCTTAATAAAACACTACGTGTTCCATCGAAATCAAAATTTAAGAAATGCGTCTTTTTAAGTTTCTCGTACCTTAGAAAACTTACTATTTAACCATCGTTAATATCCCTAAATAAACAAATAAATAAAGAGAAAATAACTATTTATGATGGTAGATAATAATAATTTATGAATTAACAACGAAACTAACAGAAGGCGCGATATAAGTAAAACTGGCAATGAGAAATTGTTGTAAATTTTGATTCGCAGTATCCTTAGATACCAAAACACGTACAAATCATTTTCATGGCTGCTGTATTTAAAGAGGATGCTACATTTATCTTCCATTTCGTATCGTAAATTAAATATGTCACTCGAACCAACCGATCTCCTTTATCTGTCTCTAAATGCGCAAAAACCATAAGCACGGTCGACAGCGCAAAAAAGAAAGGAATAAAAAAATAAAGAAGAAAGCAAACGTATTTTACAACAAGAAACGATATTTTCCAGGTGCTAATGCGAGGGCGAAGATAAATAATTTCGAAGAATTCACGTATTAACAGAAGCGTGTTGTTTCTCAGAGCAGAGAACTAGAAGAATTAATTATTACTAGACATTTTCTTTTTATTTGCTTTCAGAACGAACTACCGTCCCCATGCTTGGCAGTGCCTTTCCTGGGACCACTTTAGGTGAGTCGGGCGTTGCAGTAATGGAAATTTCTCTATTAAAATTTCAGGCAATAAGATTGTTTGCATTCCATCTTCCGCGCTTTTCCATCCCTCGTGTGATTCAAAGCACTCCACTCGCGTTTATTATCGACCGATACAGAGTACTCTTGCATTTTAAAGAGAAATCGATAGCCCGGGAGGGGTGGAGACTGTAAAGAGCTCGATAGCGGAGCGAAAATTCTTTTTCATCCTTCATAGAATGTAGGGAAGTCCAAGTTTCGTATCGAGTTAACAAACGTAATCTATGTCGGCCAGTGTAGCATTAGTTCGCTGATATATCAATAGAAAAAGACCTCGTGTCTATTTTACGTGAATCATAAATAATTGTACAGGTTCTTCAGAATTTTACCATACATACAGTTAGTCACGAAAGTCTACACGTACATCTGTCGAATTTTCTGTATCTAACTTATCATAGAAACAAGAAACGTACTTTGTCGGAAAATTATTTATCACCTGCCTATCAATACAACTATTATTGATATATTTCTAAGAGGAATTGAACTTGTCAAAATCTTGGGACAGAATTACATCTGAAATTGCAAGCTTAATTTCTCGAACACCAAGGAGATACTTACACTCACGCAGTACTTAGATCATGCTTATGTATGTACTCTAATTATATTAATTATAATGAAATATATTGTTATATTCTATTATATCGCGTTAATATTTTATCATATATAATTAGCATTACATATTATTGTAATATTAAGCCTACTCTTCTTATCATCTCATGTATATGTTAACAGGTGTATGTAATTTATGTATTTTATATTTTTTTACTTCTCTGTTATTTTTGTCGTAACGTCTTCACAAAATTCGCAGAGTTGACGTTTTCGTTATAATAATTTATATCGATATACATATATAGTACGTAGACTTTTGCATCGTAATGTAACGACCGTAAATAGAACCAGAAGGACATGTACTATCTTTTGCGTTTGTTTTCCTTCTTCGAAACAGATATTTCTAAGCCAATGTTCGAATATCCAAACGTATAAAAGTACGGAGGGAATGTTTGAGATAAAAGCTCGAAGACATCTGAAATAAGAATATAAAAAGTTCTCGTGTCAATTCAACCCGAATAGCAATTTATTTTACATCCGTATGAAAATCTTTCTCCGAACAGAAGCGGAAGACAGTTTCTTACTTTTTTGCCACGTCTGTACCTACTCTTTGTTCGTAAGAGAGATATCTCTAAGTTGACATAGGAATATTCAGAGCAACGGATAGAAGTACGCTTGCGAATGTTTGATAAAAGGGAAGTTCACTCTGAGAATAGTTATCGCCTTCCCTCTCTGGAACGTTTGTGCCAGACAGCGGATGATTCGATAAAAGAAACTTCTTACCTTGTGTTATACTTTTCAGTGGTAGACAGATCTAGCGTAGATAAGAGGAAAACGTACGAGACTCGTGACTTTCCGGAATTTAACTCCAACTTCCTTGGAGATCGACGATTTGATCTAAATCCCAGACTGAACTTCCCCCACACTGTATGCACATACGTAAGTAGGTGTATTTGTTCTGTAGTTGGTATCAGAAGCTCTTCTCATCGGCTCTTGCTTGGCTTAGATACATATGTATACCAGATAAAAACAGAACTTTGTTAAATAAAAATTCTGTTTATTAATTTGTTTCACCTGTGTGGTGATAAATATTCCATATATATTTACTGTTGCTCACTAAAGTATTTAAACACGCCTATAGAAACTTTTAATGAAGAGATCGAAATTTTATTATCACTGTAACGAGACTCCCATCATGATTATACTCGTAAAATTTGAAACAAATTTGAACATGTACATTGAAACTATAAAATGTTTGATGCGAATATATGTTCGCATATGTCGCAAAAGAAATGAAATATTTAATATTCTATTTAATAACAGTCAGTATTAAATGGGCTGATCTTTAACACTAATTATACGTTTAAAGTGACTATGCGTATTGCATACTAAGTTTTTATGAAATAAATGCAGAGCGCGACAAAACATGCGGGACCCATTTTACGCCTGAAAACAACGAAGAAAGTTGCTAGAAACCTGTTCTATCTATCTTCGTTTGTGAGATACAATAAATTTTACGTTTTGATCTTGCGTTATGCAATTACCTTAAAAGAAGATACTCAAAGTTACCAACACGCATTTCAAGGCTAGTCTGTAAACGTCTTATCATTACGGTTAAACTGTGAATGATGGTGTTTCCCAAGTTTGTTGAAAAACTTGTTCCATTCTGAATATATCAACATTTTTAATAGATATTCCGTACTCGATAGACTGTACGTTTATATAAAATTCTTTCATTGTTTTCATTGGTGTGCAATTAGTTCCTTGAGTGGATGTCACATGTTCTGTTACATCCTGTATTTGCAATAAATATTTTGTAACTGTCACATACATTATCAGGTTAGTTTCAAATTTTATCGTAATCATGATACCTGCGTCTTCTTACGATGCTAATGAAATTTCAAAATATTGCTTATAACACACACAATTATGTACGTAAAAGTTTTCAAGATATTTCCACGAGCCACGGAGTACATAGGTCAGTGAATAAGTAAGTTACTGCTTTTCTCTAAAAAACTTATGAATAGGTAAAAAAAAAAAATGTTTCTTATCGTTAACGTAATGATATGTACGGCCTAGAAACATCATTGACTTAGGAACACTTCATATCGCAATATCAGTATTTGCACGTTTCTAGCCTCGCTTTAAAGCGTTGCCTTAAATAACATTTCGCAAAGCTAGTAAAACTTTACCAGCGTTGCTAGCCGCTGTTCCAAAACACACACCAAAGACCAATATGAAAAGCATCGCGTGACCGCTGGAAAGAGTTCGTCATTCATAAATCATCGAACATCGTGTAACTCGTATTTATCAGACACGTACAGCGTATAACTTATTCGTCAAGCACCGAGTTCGTTGAGTTGTTCCAAATGTACATCTGAAAACCATCTTTGTCTTCGTTACCCTGACCCGCTGTATTCGAATCCCGGACCACTTTCCTAGAAAATATCGTCGATTTCTTGCGAGCAATCTTCACCTTTCTCCACCCTAATACCGCGGTATAACAGTAACCTTACATTCGATCGTTACATTTTTAAGTAACTAACATAGTTCCTCAGCATATGCTAACGTTTATCGTAACAAGAAGCTAATTTGTGAATTGCGCTTTGGGAGAATTTGCATCCGATTTCCTAACGTCATTTTGACGTGGCATCTTTCACTGTATCATCCGTGTTGGAATAATTCTCAGCCATGCTTTCCAGTATCCGTGCAAACATGAAAATCCTATGGTGATATGGTCTGAATTATAAGGTAGATATTGCTTCTATTTAAATTTACGCGAGGAAATCTGTCCACAAGAACCGTATACAGCATGCATTTCGATATACGACGTTTATAACAGGGAAAGAATGCATATTTGTATAAACAAGGACTGTATAAATCTTTTTGATAAAGAATGATTACAGTTGTTTTATAAAATTGTAGATACGTATACGAATCTTTTTAATTCCCTTTTCCTTTTTATTACACGACTTTCTATTCTTATTGCACTGTTTGGTATAGGAAAGTCTTCATACTGATAAATGTACGTGTAACAGAATTCTTATCTTGGAAAAGATCTTACACCTAAGCTTGAATTGATAGCTAATATCTTCGTAACGACGTTGTAACAACGTTGAATCGGGATATTAGCGAAAGAAAGCTTTCCTTCCTCCCAGCTAATTTTCCTTCGAAAAACGAGATGTTTTTAAACATTTATTCGCATAACACGAATTGCATTGTTCATATTTTCGTTTAGTCCGAGTATAACGAAGATTAATTATTATTGTTATAATAATTCTTTTCTTGTATAAAGTTTTTACCAGATAATTTTGTATTATATATCATAATATATTGGATATATTAAGCTAGTAAAATTTCAAAGTTTATTAATGTAAAGAATGAAAAGAGAGTTGTGTAATAAAAGGGTGGATAATGCTTTTAATTAATTTGTTAAGCATAAATGAGATACTATTAAGAGAAGAAGAAAATATTCAGAATTTTTCTTTTATTTGTAACAAGAATCTCCTGGAAATGAGAAAATTCTTTCTTTTTTCGATTCTCATGGCTTTAGAATCTCTTCTTGTATTTATTTTGTTGTTTTATTATTCGTTTTTCAATTAGTTTACATCTACATTATCTCTGATTACGTACACATTGAATTTCACTAATAGTCTTCTGTGTCCAGAAACGTTCAAATTACACCTGTTAAAATAAATATCTCGTTGATTACAAGTACTATTTACATTGTCTCTATAAACAAACATTAATTTTGTTTAGCTGGTGTATGACTTCGATTGATGTGGGATCGAAGCTCTCGAAATTTGCAAACGATCGAAGGATTAGAATTCATTGGGCAACTTCGATAATAACGTTCTTCATTGAAGACGACAAATTTGATCATTTTCAATTCTACCGTATTTGTTTTTCCTAAGACATTGAAAATCTTTTTTGGGGACTTGTTTGATATATCGGCATAAAAATACACGTTCCACAGAGACTTATACAAAGAGGAGAGGTGCTGAGAAAAATTAATCATCGGATGAAAATAAGCGGATAGGATCCTTAAGTGAAGTTTTGAAAAAATCAGGAAAAGCTGTTGAAATGTATTTTATGATTATTTTCAGACTAAAAGCCAAAAACTGCGGCCTTGGATGGATATGAAAATAATTTTTAATTACCTTCTAATCTAACCTAAACAAATTTCAGATTTTGGTGTGATTTTTTGATGACGTACAGATAGCAACCAACGTAGCAACGTAGCGTTTCCTCGTCGTCAGAAATAAACTCTGTCCCTGATCAGAATCACCTTCACCTTTGACCTCGGTTGACTATTATGCGGTCCATAGGGGCGTGTATATATGTACCAATATGCTATATTAACCAATATTGATATATCAAATGTTTGCCTCTTTTCGTTTGTTGGAACGAAAGTGAATATGAATTTCATATTTAGAATATGAAAATTCGAAGTCCGTGATAGATTTAAGGTAGACATGATGCAGGTTGCACGCTCGCATATTATGCAAGTTCTAGTAAATGAACCTGTCTTCCATCGAAATTTAATAATTTTATTAGTATTCATACGTTAACGACGTAACTTTTCGCGCAAAATCTATGTTGTAAAATTTTACGTACGTATAAACCTTGTATGAATTGTGAAGAAAGTTTCGTTTAATGTTTTATGATTTTGAATTATGATTTTTACACGGTGAACACGTCAACGCACCGAAATCTAAATTATACTGCAGATATGTATATAATTATTGTTTAGGGAATTCATGCTCTAACGGTAAAAACAGAAAAGTATCGTTTTCTATTTCTATTTTCTATCAACGACGTATGTAGTATATTTGCTTATTCATATTGTAATATTGTAATATTTTATAAAAAATATCCTTTCCTGTTTCCTTTGAACGTTAATTAATTCTCTAATTTCTTCTCGGGAAATGTTCTTTTCTATATCACATTTTGTAAAAAGCAAATACCTCTGCCTTTATCACAAGCACTAACGAGTCTTTGACGCATATTCTCACGACTAACCAGGCTTGCTCTTTATAAGCTGCACGTTTTACACGATTCCGTAGAAAGAAGAAATTTGAAAGGAGTTAAATAGGGAGAAGTATCTAAACGATTCCTAAATCTTAAAATATGTACTTGTAATTTGAAGCGTCAATTCAAGTATGTTAACTCCATAAGTTTCGTTATGAACAAAATTTGGCTGCCTCTTATCGTGATTGAAAATGACTCGAAAATGAAAAATGATAACAAGGGAAAAGATACGAGAAGATCGCATAGAACAGTCCGTTTTTAATTGCGTAACATTCGTTTATTACAATTCTTGCTAAAGTCCTGGAATAATTACGAGGTGAATTATATTTATATGACCCACCCTGTATACTACATTATTATAATAATTATCGCATCATAATTATATATTTGAAATTATTTTATCAGGTTACGTTAAATTACTTTAATTACGCCTTGAGTGACATTTTATAATAATAATAAAAAAAAAACAATTCCAACCAGTATCGATCGAGATAAAATTGAATATTAAAATACAGTTTAAACGTAGGGGAAAATCGAATAGCTTCTGATAACCTCACGTCGAAGTCATATCGTAATGTCAGCGAGGAACTCGTTGCTCTGATGCTGCACCGCTATCGGAAAACAATTTTTCGATGTTGTGCAAGAAGCGAAGGTAGAACGCCGATTCGACTAATTACGATGTCAACAACACCGCTTGACGATTAATGCGGGATTTCATGGCCAATTCAACACTGATTTCTGCTTTCGCTGCGTTTAGTTAAGTGTTGCACGAGGCTTTCATTTTCCCCTTACCTTAATTGATTTCCGTCGGACCAGTACGCGTAGATTGCGAGTTTAATTTCTAATAATCTGCATTTTTATCGTGTATTGTTAACTCCGCTATGGGAATTATTTTCAACTTTATATATTACTTTTTCGTGGTAAATATTCTATTTGTAATTTATCCTGAATTTACAAATTTAAGCCGGTAAACCTTAGATTTTGATGAAAATTGAATTTTTCACATTTTACGCCTGAATTAATAACAGTTATTGTCACGTCCCGAGACCCGCGCGATCCGTAGCACGAAAGTAGAATTGATAAATTCTCTTAAACCGAGGCAATTTAAAACGTTTATTCGAAACCGTGTTTACAGTATTTGAAACGAAAGGCAGTTGAAGCTGCTAAAAGTTATATCTTGCGAAAACTCATCGAACTATGTTTTTATATTATGTCTTTATAACGATATTAAGACAATTTGAATTGTAAACAAAATCGGCAGTTGAACAAACGTTGGGGATCTTCCCAGACATTTTCAAAAGAAAGACCCCGACGTTTTTGCATCTTCGACGGATATAAATGTAGCGACTCAGAGAAGTCAGTATGTGAATATTTACCGTTTGGTTATCAAGTAAATTAATTACCGTTCGTCTATCGAATATTATAGATTAATTGTTCGTTCTATCGAAGAGTTAGTTATCGTTTTGTCTATCGAAGAGTCATCGCTTGCCAACCAAAGAATCATCATCTTGTCAACCGAAGAATTTTATATCCGTCAGTCAATTGTCAATATCGAAATCGAGTAAGATTTGAATAAATCATTTTATATTGTTAATTTACTTTCGAACAACTTTAATCCTCTTCCGTGCCAGTATTCCCGCAGATAGCAGGTTAGCCGAAAGTGGAGCTTATTGCCAGTTGCATTAAACGTCAGTTGACGCTACCTTCTCGTCGGCGACTAAATAAAACGTAACAATTACTATATTTCATAAATTTGATGAATTGCCTTAGGTTGCCGAATTTTTATCCGATTCTCCTGGTCAGTTTCTTTTACATCTTTCATAAAATAGATTTCGAAATATGGTATTATTACTAGAAAGATTTATGCGTCTCTTTTATGTAGATTCGAGAATACACCCGTCTGTTCGATAAAAGAAAAATTTCTCAACTTATAAATCTCAACAAATTTACAGTATGACGTAAGCAAAATAGAAATCTAGAAATAAGATAAATTCGATTTGTAAGCAACATATCTGAGCTAATAGAAAAATCTGTCTGTTTAATGGCAGATTAACTTAAAAATGTCTAGAGTTACAGACTTTTATAGATTTACAGAATGACACGAATAAGATAGAAATTTGAAAACAAATCGATAAATGTTATATTTTTAAAGATAACACGACTCTAATAAAATCCGGCTCTAACAAAGCATTGATCCAAATATTTCCAGAATTATACATTTCTATGAAATTAAGATACAACACTTTGAATAAAATCGAAATTTACAAACGAATCGGTAAATTAGATTTAGAAGTAGCTTAACGGCGATAGTATAAAGCGTAGCCTTGGAGAAGGTTAAAATAGTAATTAGTAGTTTTGTTAAGGAAACTAGCATCTTTAATTGCCCGAAAGTTCATAGTCGGCGGCTGTTGGAACGTATTGCGTAATGGATGGTAAGGTTCGTTGCGAACCTCAGGCTCGCCGCCCCTTTCCGTTTTCTACCAAATTACCGAATTCCTGCTACTGTTCATTTACCCTTCTAACTTCCTACAAGATCCTGCAACTTTCCAGTAACATTTCACGCGTTAATACCAGTTTTAAGATGCTTTTTCAGTTCTCACAGCATGCGCGTAATCCTGACTATAATAAATTTTACCGAATCTTCTCTAATTTCCGGTATGCTTTTTAAATTACTACTAAGTTAGAATCTAAGTCTAAAAAAAAAAAAAAAAAAATTAAGTTAAAGTACTATTAAGTTACATCGCCCTTTCAGCTTCGTCTCTGCTTAAGTACTCAGAGTAATTCATTCAACAATGAATAGCATCATATCTTTTCCTAAATATAGGCATGTTCTATTATATTTAGTTAGTAAGTGGGGAATATTACAGATATAGTATGTAACATTAGTTTTTTTTATACAATAAAAATATTTAGTTATATTAAACTATGGAAAATAAAGATAAATAAGTATATAAATAAATAAACAAATAAATATATTACCCCAATTATTAAATTTTTACGCAATAACAATAATTTAGTGTATTAAATCGTACTCAATACTTGTAAAATTACAAAGTTATTTAATCCTTAAACTGTAAACGTTTTTACGGTACCTTACGGTAAACGTGAATCTTTTATGAGCAGATGATACATTTTTTAATAGGTAATACTTGTTGAAAAAAACCCATTAAAATTCATATAACACGTTCAAACGTTCTAATTTAAGGTTATAATATTTTTACCAAATAATTTCTTTTTGGAAAGTAGGGGAGCGGAAGGTTCGCCGCCTATTACCTTGCGTGAAATTCAATCCGGTTGAAATAGCTCGGGCATGAAATACACACATTTACAGTTTAAAGGTTGATAGTTTGAAATATTATAAAAACAAGGAAAAAGAAGTTATTATGCACTGTTCATTTTTTGACAACAAGTATGAAGAATAACAGAATGAAGAATAATGTGCCTCAATTATTAAGTTTTTACACTATAGCAATAGTTCATTATATTGAATTGCAAAAAATAATTTCAAATAATGGGTAGATGTAGAGTTATTAAATTAGAGCTAAGCCTTTCTGCTGCGAAAATTGTAATATTGTATAACGACTTTCGAAAGTACTTGAACACCCCACCTTGAATATCCCACCTTAAAACTTCGTTAGCATAGGTATAGATACGGGTATCATATTGATAAAATTTACAAAAATTTACAAAAATTTTAAAGAAACGTAAGAGTTACAAAATTATTTATTGCAAGCGGATACTCCACAAAGATTACCAAAGTATTCAAACAGTCAATTATTGTTTATATTAGTAAGTCACGGTATTTAGTGAGATCATACGTGATAGTGTCATATACGTACTAGTTTTTTACTAAATGTACATTTGCAATAAATGCGTGTATCCTCTATGCATATTTTCGGATCGCTTTTTGATATTTTGCCACTTTATCAATTTACGAGTTACGGTAGTCGTATCTCGTTTGAACGTTCATGAAATATCAAAAAGTTTTCTATAACTCGCGTAATACATATTTTCACAAATATTTTCTATGATGAATGTTCAAATACCTTCGTGAATCACTGTAGTCACTTTATTCCCGTTCGTTAGTTAGAACGGCGTTAAATGTGAAAAGTTGTTTTATCGAAAAATTGATTGATATCGGTGTTAATTGGATGGTATTAAATCGGTAGAAGGTGAGACTTCATTAAGAAATAAAATATACCGTTAAATAGGCCATTGAATAACGTTGAATTTAATTTATTCATTATTGAAATGTTAGTTGGCTGTTTGAGAAAGTAGAAGCAATAGAAGTAAGGATCGAAACGTACAATTACACTAAAGTTCAGTCAATCTCTATAGTTTAATGGAAGGAAATGAAATGTTTGTCACTTTTACCAAAACATGGTTTATATATATATTTTTTTTTATTATTTTAAAGAAGTTAATTATTTATTACCTTGTTCCTATGGAAGATACATGTATGTATTTACACCCTGAAATATTGAAATATTTCCATGGTATCATTGTGTGTTGAATTTAACATCACAAAAAGTGTAAGATACGTTGTTCACGTACAGTTCTCATATTAAGAAACAGTTTAAAGGTATGCAGTTCGTTTTCTATGTTGTTATAATTTAATACAACACTGCTGCGTATTATCTAAAATATACTATCACGGTAATATGTATAACGATAAATTTAATGTGGAGAATGTTAATTCTCGTGTTACTCCGAAATATGTGGTGAATTTGAATACGTTTCACATAAAGTCCGAAGCAAGTTTAAAGACCACGTGCATTCTATTACGAAGTCTGAGTATGTCGCCTATGCGGTCCGGCAAATGTTCGGATGGAATTCCAGAATAATTCCATCGCTTTCTAATTCGAAATACTTTTTACTTTAATATTCGTTTTAACATCTCTTTAACGTTCAAATATCTCCTGAGTTTTCCTTCTCATTAAATAATCAATTAGATGACGTTATTGAAAAAAACGGTGAAAAGAAACCAATTGACTGTTTGATGGAACCACGGAACAATTATTAAATAAAAATATGAAACATTTTTCGGTTTAACGGCGAGGTCAAATTGTGATATTTTTTTTGGAAATTATTGAAAACAATTAAACGTTTTTCATTTTGAAACTTTAACCGAGACATATACAATTACATTTTTATTGGTTTCTGTTATTTACAGTAAGAACTAATAAATTTTATATTTAAAAAGTTACTATTTCATATATAAAATAATATTTGAAATAACCGCTTTAATTTTTGATATAAGATTTGACGTGAGAATTTTTATGCATTTCGTCATGCGTTTGTCGTTTTAAATTTGGAAGAATATAAATGCAGAAATTATTAATGAAATAAAAAGATGCATATTTCATATTAACTGAAATTTAATTTCCTTTATAAATTAAAAATTCCTTAATACGTATCTCTTATTGATTCTTCAAACTAATCTTAGAAATAAGACTTTTATCTTTTAAATTTATTATTTTACGTGATATGGTATTGCTTCGATTTTTGGTATAGGCGTCTTTACAAATCTTAGAACTGTTTTCTATTAAGTCGAGAAATTTTCCAGTCCATCAAATAAAACGGGGAATGAATAAATTATGTTGGAAGTCTTAGTTTCAGTTCCTCGATATTATCTACGTTTGAATTGATAATTGTGGTTACTAAACAATTTTGTTCTTTTTATATTTACGAAATAAGTAAAAATTTTACGATAATACAACTATGTTTCGATTATCCTGTATTCGTTAATATTTTGCAATTATATAATTACCTTGGCGATGTAAAAAATTGTTTTCAGGATGTTTTGGAGAACGATGAACATTGTTATTGAATTTTTTAAGAAATGAGCCTATATTTTTTTTATTTCCTATACAAAAATTAAAATACTTGCGTCTGAAAACGATTAACTTAAAAGATATTATTTCAACTCTAATTTTGTAAAACTTATCGCATGAAAGATTAGAATGACATAAATATTAATGTATCCAAGAATGACCGAAATACTTTGTATACTCATATTTACTGTACTTACTTTTCAAGAAACTTTTCGCTTATTTATTAAATTCGTCTCTTTAAATTTTTACAATGTTCAATGTAACTACTATTCAGTGCGTTACAATTTAATTACAGTGAGCCACTGTAGTAAGAATTAATAATTAGTGCTTTTTAATGATATACATTCTGCAGTGTTTATTAATAGAAGTATATAACGTAATAATCGAGCGTTTTATTGATATTACGTGGTTAATTAAAAAATGACAGTCCATTATAATACAAATAAAAATATACGCAAAGTGAATTTAATAATTGCGAAGATACGAATGTCTGTCTAATTACAGTTCTTCGATATTTCTCGTTCTACGTTTAAATTAGAATTAGAACCATGTTTGGAAAGTCGAAGAACTACAGTGAAACGCTTTCTGAGAGCTTTCATAATGTGTTACATTGTTGGTCTGAATCTGCGAATTGAATTAGCGTTAGGAAATTGATCATTACGAGATCAAAAGCAGGTGCGCAAATCGTGACCTAGTTACCAGGAACGATCTAAAAACTGTCTGTCATCTGTCTCTGTAGCTGTTATTGACCAGCACTCACGAGTCAATTAGAACCTGAGTGTGAAGCTTACGAGTCCTTAATGAAATGATGATCTGCGTCCGTCATTTTCAACGTTTATCAATTATACTCTGTAGTAGTCAATTGATTTACTAAAGCAAATAGGTCAGAGTCAGAATATTTCGTTCTTTGCTAAGAACGTTGAAAATGTAATATGTTTAATTATCATCGGTATAAGAAATTTTGGCATAAAATCTGCATGAAGTCCAACATTGTGCGTTCAACTCTTCTTTTCTAAGTGGGGAACTTGACGATTGAAGAAATAAAAAATTAATAAAAACGTTTGTTATCGTTCAACATACAACGAAAGGATTTTAAATTTGCATAAAATCCGAAATTGCGTTTAGCTTCTTTGAATGTTTGATATATTATAATTTTCATAATATTCGATATAAATCAGAGATAAGAACTATTAATTTTAATTATTAAAAGTATGTTAAATTGTTAGACTGCAGTTGTAAGACTCGAAGAAAAAGAAAGTATTCAGGATAAATTGAAATGATATGTAAATATAGATAGCGTGTGCGTATATTAGTTCATTAATAACAGGAAAGATTTTATCGATATTGAATATTTTTCATTGTGAGGCAATTAAAATAATAATTTTTCAACTTAATATCAAGCCCGTCTGCAAACATTTGATATTGATTACGTATGCAGTTATTGATTTTTTTTTTACATTGAACATGCAACCGTGTTTCATATAATGATGAAGTATCTGAAGATTCTCGACACGTTCTACCAGTAAAATCAATAATTCTAGCTTAGCTTGTAAAAAAGAGGAAAACTATTGAAACATGAAAGTGATATTATTTTAAAAACTAGGTCAAATGTGATATACATGTGCATTTAATGTGATTTTATAGTCTATCTGTTTCTATATCATATAATTGCTGAATTTTTGTCTTAATAGAATAATATAGATAAAAGGAGGGGATAAAAATTTTATGGATGAAAATAATAGTAATAAATTATTACTTCCTCTATTTCTTATATGCTGTTATAAATTATTTGTCGTATGATGTAAACCACTATTTAATATAAAAAATAAGATACTATTTAATAAAAGGGCGAAGACATTACACAGGAAACAAATAGTTTCTTAAAGATAATGTTTAATATATCAATGATTGAAAATAAATCGATAAATATACTATTATTGTATCTACTGTTATTGCATTGTTACGCTAAAAAAGTAACTGCATATTGTGTACAAAATTCTCAATAACGATTTTACTAAACTTTAAAGGTAATATAGTGGCAGATAAAACAGGCAATAACATTCTGATAAATGATTCCATTTATTGTATGCATTTAGAATTATTCTAAATTAGAACTTGAACTATTGGATTAAAACTACCCTAAATTAGGATTTGAGCTATTGAATTGAAACAATTCCAAAAAATGTATTCTGTTAAATATTTAGAAATTACCTCTTTCTATAGCAAGTACCTGCTTTGGACGAGTTTCTTTTTTTAAAGACTATTGGACGTTTCTCAAAATTAAATTTCTTTTCCTCTATTTTTAGATACTAATTTTTCTATTCGCTACATTAGCTTTAAGTCTATTATTTTTAAATAGAGTCATAAGTACATGTAGACTTTATATAAACTTTATATGAACTTTATAAACCCTCGAAGGTTATAATAATTCGAGAATTAAAATTTTCGTAATATGCGTTCGTAGTAACAAAGATGAGATTTTCCATATACTTTCGAACGAGACCTAAATTTTCTGAAACGTTTCTTCTAAGCTATTTATTTTCGTGCCGCAAAACAGGCGTTTGTTCAATATTCGATCGAATTTGCCCTGAATCTTTTTCAACGACTAAACTTTCGCTTGAAACTTTGCTTTTCAGACCGATATCACTTATGTATAACATTACTGAGGAAAGTGAGTTTTAAAACTTCACACGTTCGAGCCTGTGATCATGTAATACTGTCTTCCTTTTTTAAAGGATTTACCACGACTCCGGGGAAACTTTATAAATTTCAATATGTAGAGAACAGAAATAAAGGATGAATATTAAATTATTAAATAATTTATTCAATATACACGTATAATAGAATCACGCGATTTTATGATGCTATTTTCGTTTTATTTTGGCTTTGGAATTTCCACTGTCATGATATAATGTATAAACTAATTCAAATTGTTATTAAAAAAATGTATACTGCCGTTTAGAAGTTCATGTAAATTGTATTTTTATTGTGACACTTCTTTTATAATATCGATACCTTATTTTCTCGAGACAACGCTGGAACGAAAAATGTCGAAATAGTTTCAGATGTAAACATTACGTAAAAAAAAAAAAAAAAAACAAAATTGGGGCCTGAGAATAAATCTTTTTATTTGTTTCTTTCCCTTAAAAAAAATTGAGGTAGCTTGAAAGTTCATAACATATGGATTTAACCAACGAACTACTCGATGAATTTTACCATACACTATGCGCTTCAAGTAACGTGTAAATTAATTCAATTCCTTAATATATTGAAAGTTGTCTTATTGCATACTGTCGATTACCATAAATAATGAATATATTCGTATATACATACATAAACTGTGTATACATGAAGAGTACAACTGAATCAATATACAATATATAACTATAGGTTTCAATGATAGATACACTCTGCATAAATAATTCTTTAAAGTTGTAAATGTTCTTCTATATTTCTAAGACTGTACATAAGCAACAGCGTACATACAATCTCCATAAAATATAGTTAAAGATAAGCGCATTTTTTCGTCATACCTAGATCTCTTGTAAAAAAAAACACATAATGAAAGTCTCGCTAAAACCTCATTCAAGCTTTTCAAATTCAAGCAACTTGAGAGCATTTCAACAGTTTGAACCGGTTATTCGTTTAACTTGAAATATTATTTTAGGTTTCTATCCTTCTTGCCATTAGTCAATTCGCTTCGCTTCGCATCATTTGGGTTCATGAGTAATCTGAGCAACGCTTAAAAACACAATGGCTGGAAGAAATACCTGCACACACTTTTATTCTCTAACGAGGCACATTTTCGCCAAGGTCCATACGTTTTATTTTCGCAGCATCAAACTTTTGTATACGTCGTATGAAAGTGTTACTAAATGATATGAAATTTCACCTAATCAATTAGTATGTAAATGAATACTTTTAGTTTATTTACTTAGAATCGCATCTACCTCTGAGGATCAATAATAACTACGGTCCTATACGATTACATTTCCATAGGTTTGTACAATATTACATTAAATTACCATTATATTATTGTTTGGCCATAAATATGTACGATATTTAAATTGTATCAGTGAGCATAGTTTAATACCTAAAAAACATACCAGTTGTGGTGAATGCAGTTACTTCTCTGCAGCTAGATTAATTGAAAAATGTTTGTGTTCCTTTTAGAAACTCTAAGTGTCGCTTTATTTCTTCCTTCTTATTTAGGGTCGTCTTGACGTTACTTGGGACGCTGTGTTGTTGTCTTTCGTTTTGAAATTTAAAACATTCAACTAGCAGGTGAAATATATATTTCTTGCATGTCATATGACAATAATTTTTGTATATGTTACACGTGAGCGCTACTGAGTGGTACGAAGCCTAATCTAATTAATTATTATGCAAGTGCTACAATAGTGCTACAACGACGTACAAATACATTTTGTAGCCACTGCATACAAAATCATATCTACCAACATGTACATATCTACCATATGTACATATATACATGAATATATATTAGGTTGTCCGAAAAGTGTCTTTCTTTCGCAAACGTGTTTTTTACAACAGTGAACCTTCGTACAAACCAAATCTGTGAAATGTCGCGGTGTTTGTCTCAACAGAACAAAATGGATCGTACGTAATTCGACAAAATAATATAAAACAAAAAACATTGTACGTCTATTATTCCTTCGTTAAACGAAAGAAACTTTTCAGACAACCTAATATATATATCTGTGTAACTTGCTTGCAACATTTCCTTAATTTATGATGTACCTAAACGAATCCTCGAATTCGAGAACACCACTGACCTACAAATCGCTCGAATTCGTCCCTCCACTCCATCGATCTACACACTGACCTAAACGACCTGACAATTTCTCTGATGATGTCGACAGAAGCTTTGGAGGATGGGTTCCCGAAGGAGCGGTTCCAGCGGGAGCCGGGTGAACGCTGGCGTTCTGAAGGAACGAGCCAGCATGTCGTTCATGCTGGTGGTCATGTTCTTCGCCGTGTTCGGTTTGATCGTCTTTACGGAGATATTCCTGATCGACGAGAGGCGTGGCGTGGGCGTAGGTGGCACCGGGGCCCTAGGAGGTCACAGGAGTGGACATCGATTGCCGGCTGCGCCCGATCGTCCGGATTACGGGGAAATCGGAGTAAGTACGCAATTAGGACCATCTGTATCCACTTGATTAAACTTCGTCATTGCTCCATATGAATCCCATACTGTACAAGGTGTTTCGGAAAGTTGGCTACCAAACGTTAGGAGCGTGTAGTACTCGTGGAAACAAGGAGAAGGGTCGTAGCGATCGTAGGGGGTGGAATTGTCATTAATTTTGGAGTTACAAGACGTTTCGCAAAAGAAAAGTATATCACGCATTGGACCGTTGGGAAAATTTGTGGCCTGTTTGCCAGTTAATGTCGCGTAGAAAGGTACGATCGAACGAATCGTGATTCTGATGGCATAAGAAGAGTCTGATGCAGTGGAAAAATGAAATTTAAGGGAATAGCCCGAAATTCGTTAATTAGTTTTGCATTTAAAAAGTTTTGTGTTTATTAAGGTAATTACGGACTTTGTATGAAAGTGAAAAGCAGACTAAAAGTATCGAACTTCGGCTGGGATGTTCAATTCCATTCATTGGATGTAACATACTTACACTGATTCTAACTTTCGTTTTAATTACGGGGAACTGAATGCTTCAAGATTTCGAAGAAACTCGTTGCTGAAAGGAATAATAAGTTTCTTTTTAAAATTCACCGTATTGTTTAATAGAGTATCCAATTTCTTTTGAAATTTAATTTCGCAGCAGCATTTTCCAACAAGCCAATACTCGGATATATTGCGCGATAAGAAAATGACGATCGATTATAATATAATTTACTCCATACGGTAACATGGCACGAACTGATTTCGATCTTGCGCAATCTTGAAAGTTATCGTTTCTTAATAACCCAATCTCTCTTATTTGCTTATACATGTCGTTGAACGTATTATTTATTTGTTAACTGCCTACAGTTCGCGAAGATTTTTTCACGCAGTAGAGTCTCGTGTAATGTTACAGGCTCGTGACTGAAAGCGTCTTATAACTCCGGAACTAAGGATGTTTCGACTCATGTTTATTAAGACGACTTTGCCTACCCTTGTTTGCAAAGCATACTACTTACATGCTTCTGAAATTTGATACCAACTTTCGGAAACACCCTGTGCATTTAACAGCCGCACCTTTGAAATAAATGTCGGCAGAAAATTGGCTCGGCCGTTTCGGACTTGGTACGCGAGCAGGTCCTCGCGATTAACCGAGCCGCGATTCGTTTAACGAATTATTTACTATCGTTCGATGGAGCGTTTTCACCAATCAACGCTATTTATTTCTGTTTTGTTAACCGCTTTATTCGTCGTTAGTCGTATGCAAATATTGATCGGATAATGAAGTAGAGGGTGATATTCCTAGCAAAGGGAAGAAAAAACGGAAAATAATTCACCCTTATTTGATCACCGATCGTGGTGGCACGACCGTTCGTTTCGGATGATTTGAATATGTATTTAATCGCTACTGTGTCGGGACCACAGGCAAATAGCGGTGATTTCGGCACAGAATGCCCGATAAAATAAATAAGCGTCACATGGGATAAACATATTGATTTTCTAATTTAACGACGATTCGCTTTGATGGCTATGAGAGAGTATTTTAACAGTTGAAACGGGATGAAGTTGAGGAGGAAACGACCTCTTAGCTTCGAAGATATAAATCTCATATTGTAGAATAAACCTATGAAGTTTTTGTGAAGTATCAAAGATGTAATAATGACAATTAATGTTTTTGAATTTTCAAGATAAAAAGGATACGTGCTCGATCCTAAGATCAAATGTACAGTGATACGAATTTGATCGACGATGCAGTAAATTTAAAATCCTGGTTTTCATAGGAAATAGAAGATTTTAATCATCGTACTTCTTCTTTATAATTTTCTAATAACGGGCATATGCTACGATATTTTAATAATAAGTTTATAGAGGAACAAGGTTTAAGGGAAATAATTTTCTCAGAAAATTCGCCACCAAATTCTTATCGTTTCAAGTGATGATTAAATAATAAACGGTAAATGGCTGTCATCTTTTTTTTTTATTTCATCCTTTAGGACGTTTCATCTTGAATAGGCCATTGATTTATTAACTAAATGTGTTCATTAAATATACTATGTAGATACATTTAGAATCAGTTTAAAATGTATTATACTAAATGTGTTTAATAAAAACAATTCAGAAATAACAATAATAGACGATACAACGAATATTTACTTAATTTAACTTTTTATCAATATGTTCAAGAGCTTATGCTTCTTTGTCTTCAGCACACCTCAATAGCCGATAAATGATCAATATAATAGAGTTTTTTTTGCAAGTTTCCATAGTAACAATGAGTTGATTTACGTTAAATATTTGTTTGCTTTCGATGTATATGTATAATTGCAATAATAATTTAGTTCAGTAAAACATACATACGATTATACTAAAAGGTGATGAAATGGATACTAAATCACAAGATTGATGGTAGAAAAAGTCACAAATTGATGCAGATGCGTTCGCTTTTCTAAGTTTTCAATAAAATTCGCACGATAAATTGTTTCCAATCGATCAGCACTCTTTTTCACTGACTGCTCAAACGCTCCAAATAAACGCGTAATCATTTATTGTGATTACATTCGATAATTCATATTTTTCAGCGGTTATTCAATAAAAGTTTCCTGTCTGCGCGTGATATATCGTACGCAGTGAACTACGATCACAAAGAACATTTTTTTCGACGCAGCAATTTACATACTTCGTCGATTAACTGTGAATCTAAGTGAAACAAACGTTGCCAGTCAATTTAACAAATTAAAAGTTCATGAAGTTCTTGGTTATTCTCTCTCTCTCTCTCTCTCTCTCTCTCTCTCTCTCTCTCTCTCTCTCTCTCTCTCTCTGAATGAGTTCCAGTATTTTGTCGTTACGATCGAAGTGATTTAAGAAATGATTCATTGCATTAACGGTTCGCGTTCATTGATTCTGCCCCGAGATTAAGATTGCGATATTAAAACGTGATGAATAATATACGATGTCAGTTTGTTGTAACGAGCGTGCATATCGAAATTATTGTTCTGTGTGCACACGTGACGCTGCACCAACGTTTACGGTACTTGTTAGTTGGATAACGATAACGTCAGAATCGCTGACAACGTACAGGCGTCTGTGCAACGTGTCTTGTAAAAAGCGATACCGTAGTGAGGTGTAGAAAAAATCGATAACGCGAATTGCTTATCGCGATTTTAATTCATAGTTTCTAAATATAGTTTATGTAGAAGGGGAAGTACACTTATAAAGGTAAAATATATAAACTTCGATGCACCGTTTGTACACGATGACGCTACTGATATGTACACACTTGAGCTAATTAATTATAGTAGAAAAGAAAGGAAAAATTATGAAATTAATATTGAAATAAATATACTCGTATCGATACAGTCGTTAAAATAGTAATCGCATGAATTAAAATTTTATTTGATTTTAGAATTAATAAGAAAGAGTGCATGCGATATTATAATAATATTTTGATATTAGAAGCATATTAATTTTAATCGAATGTTATAATTTCCTAATAAAAGCTCAAAGTAATTTTACATCGAAGGTAGATTACCTCTGATCGCTGATCTAACAAATGTGAATATTTTAAGCTAACAACTAATTAAACAGAACTACGAAGTTGGTTATATTTATGAAACAAAATTTCGTGGAAAAGTCAATTTACGAAGATCCTGATTGCGAAGTTTACAGTTCAGCATTTTCGAAATTAAAGATATTATCGTAATATAGATATACATATACTACACTGAATAATTTTATAGAAAACATATATAATAATTTTAAAAGTTGTTCGAGGATCAGTTGGGAAAGATAATACTTCTCATTAATTCATTTATTTAAATCTAACTGTTTTAACGTTTTCATCAATTTTATTAACAGATTACAGTACACGTTCATCTAAATGTTCGAAAATGATATCGTTTACTCGTATCGTGCCACTTTCACGTGACCTTTCGAAGTAGATTTATAAATTGAAAAATCAATCCGAAAGACGATTAGAAAACTAAGAATTTCAATATTTGAATTTTTCCCGGTACTAATTAACTTCGATTATAACAAAATCAATATTGTATTTTATCACAGACATCGTATTATACTAGTCAATCGATAATATATCATTGAAATAAAACAAACACGACAATAGCAGCCTCTTTGCGACGCAATCGACTAAATAAATTTTAATTTTCTGGAAAACCGCTCTCTATCTCGGCTCGTTCGATCTTTTGAAAGGATAAAGAGAGAAGGACGAGCAAGAGCGTATTGGGGGTCGTAGGTGAACCCGAGGTTCCCCTCTGCATCGGGTCCGGAAACCATTTTAATCTCCGCTATAAAGTTCGCAATCATCACGAATAAAAGAGCGCAGATTATGACCTAAAATCGTGCTTTGGTGTTCGCGGCTTACCCTCGGGGAAATTAAAATGTCTCAATGGCCGTCGGCAATCCGTGACAACCGAGTTACTCCTTCTGACCATCGGAACTTTCTTCGGCGTCCTTCTCCTTTTCTTCTTACTTCTTCGTCCACTCCTTCTTCTTCCACGGTAGTAATAAGCAAGAGATATCGGGCGAGTTCGGTGAATGAGTGGGTTTTCCATTGGAGAACTCGCACGTTGCTCGCGGGGTCGATAATCCTCAAACGTTTCCTGTTGGAGGCAAAAGGGAACTGGCAAAAGACTTTCGAACTAATGGCAAGGGCTCAACTTTATACTCGGTCGCTCTTTGTTCGTACAAAGCGGAAGAAAAGTTGAGACGGAAAACTTTGCCATCCTGGACCATCGATTTCTGCCTCTGTCACTGCTTTCCGTTGCTACTCACGCTCCTATTTTTATTCCTCCCTTTTATTTTGTGCTCTTCTACCTCTTCCCCTTTAGCATGGCACACGGCTCACGCGTCTCTTAACCTCACTCCAGCTGTTTTATATGCTCTTTCGCTTCTCTCTTTCATCCGGTATAACCGTGTCGGACAATGATTCACGATGGAGCGAAAGAGTCGAATAAGAAGCAGTTCGCGTGGCATTGATATAGCCGCTACTTAAAACGAATATCGATTGCAGCCTGCTTTTCCCTGTGTTTCGAGTTTCCGTGCTAGCGACGCGTCGGGGTGAAGGACGCGCTCGTCAAAAATTCTGATGCCACCCAGATGATAGACGTATACGCGATGGCCCATGCAGTAACGCCCACGGGATGAGATACGCTATTGAAGCTGGGAAGAAATGGAAAACGCACCGTACGACAAAGTGAAACGATACTGGAAAAATGAAAATTCTAAGATTAATTCTATGCATTTTTATAGATACAATAGCGATACGTATATAGAGAGTGTAATTATATCTGTTTTAATTTATCAGGTTTGGAATTTTGTGATAATCGTAAAATTGAATTTCGGTACAATTTTGTGGAGAATGAAAAGTAAGCTTGATTGATAGATCGCGTATTTACATGAATCCAGCGAATTTGAAATGCAAAAACACACAAAATGTACGTAATAGGCAAAAAGTGTATAAGATATTCAAAGTAGAGTACTCGTTATGATACTTAGCAGGTGACGTTGATTAATCTCTGTTCAAGTTCCGTTTCTTCTACTGTGACGAAAGGTTTGCTTAAGTATCCAATCTATTGATCGGCGTGGACGAAAGTATGGAATTTCATTTAAAAAAAGAACTATAATTCGTCCAATTAATTCTAAAATATTTTTCATTCTACAGTTTTGACTGATTGAACATGTTGTTGATTCCTTCGACGATTTGACAAAAAACTATTTTGAATAAAAGTCTTAATAACATCTTATGTTACACAGCGTGATCGATTCGATATTAACTAATTTTTGTTCAGAATATTTGTTCGTTAGATTGTTTAAAAAATCGTAACAAAACGTTACCCAGCATATTCTCTGTGCCATTTCATTTTACCTTATGAAATTTCTATTTGGTTTTAAAAATAGATTCTGTTCCAATCATGCAGGACACTCTGGGTATATAAATGGTTAAAATATTTAGAAAAAGGAATTTTAGTGACATAAAGTTTGGCTCAAATATCTGAACAAGTTTTATAGTACGTTGTTGATAATATACATACATTTCCAATCATATGTATTACGGTATTTATTGGTATTTGGTATAAATCGAATGCTTTCTTCAGTGCTTTTATTGTCTAATTATTTTGTTAATCTATTGTATGAAATATGTTATTTCGTTCTCATTATATGTGTTTTAGAACGTAAATTATTAAGTAAAGTATAGAACCTTCTTCTTTCTTTTGCAGTTGGCAATGTATGTAAATGCACACATATGTATTTATATCGTACGATGTATCAAATTTGTTTTAATTTAATAAGATCACGAAAAATATAAGAAATAATTGTTATATAGAAAAAATTTGAATTTTCCACCATCACGCTACTTGAAGTTTAATATTTTAATTTTTTATGCAGATAATATTTACGTATAGAGTTATATTGATTATTTATATATGTTTTGTTATATTTATGTTTTATGTAAAATAATTATAAAACGTGAAAATTAAAATTTCTAAACTAAAATTCGTTGCTGCGATAGAAATATTCTCGTGACATAATTTAAGCACCTGCAATAGGCTTTGCATGCTGTTTTAATCAAAAATCTCAAAATATTTATAGATGTCAAGCATTCTTCAGAAGGAAACGTAGATATCTCAACCGATAAAAAGATATAAACGCATAGATAAAAATATTAGACAAACTTCAACTTGTATTCACTGTACAGCAAAAGTGAATCTGTATTTTAAATAAATATTCTTTCGATAAAATTTTGTTTATATCGAAATGTTTGATAAAATAGGACATTTAACATTTGATAAAATGGTCTTTTATTTAAATAAAAGATTTTTTAAGAACTTCTATTTATATCATTGCAATATTTATTTATTTATATCTTTATTTAAGTTGTACAAATTTTTGTACCGTTCACTTTAAATGATGAGAAATGTTTTAATTAAAATATTTTTATTCACACCTACGAGCTTATATTTTCATAAAGTTTTGCTTGCGTTCACGCTTTTAATAAAACGAAATGAAATAAAAATTGCGATAAATTTTTAAAAATATTATACACAGAGAGAAAATATTTCTCTTGTTAGGATTCCGACAATAAAGATAAAAAATTCTAAATAGCACTAGCATGTGCTAGATAAAATACCAGTGCAAGAGATAGATAAATTAAAATACGATTCATAGATCCGCCTCTATTTCGTACTAGTTAATTGGTATTTAGTTTCACATTGATTGCACATAATGATATTTTCATTTTATTTCACCTCCCATTTATAACTGATTATCGCGAATGCAATTCAAATGGGGGATTACAAAAATAAAGTCGAATCAATTCTTTCTGAACATCTTAAATTAAAATATTTTTTTCTAGGGTGTTGTCGTGTAACCCGGCAAAGACACAAGACTAACTCGAACAACAGTCATTTTATGATCTCTCTGTGATTAATAAAGGAAAGAAATTAAACGAAAATTTGTTTAAGCAACAACAAACGATATTATAAAAATTCAGTGATTTAATAATTAAAGATATTTAACGACAAGGAAATTATAATAGGAATAATTGGCACAGAAAAAATTGATATTTTCCTATATTTCACTTTATACTGTTCACTACATTTTGTGTAATGGTACCAATAAGTTAACACGTGTCGTGAATATTTACAAACTACAATATTAGCCGCAAGCAATCGAGGAGCATTTTCAAAAATCGACCTCGACTAAACTTTTTTCCTTAAAACGTTCTCATTGCAGGATAGAAATCTTTTTGATTATACCCCGTTTTAGCTGTTCTCGCGCCATTATTTGCTTCCTGTCTTCCCATTATTCCTTTTTTCTCGAAGCGCCGTTTCTGCATTTCCTGGTTCCGGAACGTTTGAAAAAGCAACATCGAGTTTAGGGGCCAAATTGGTCTCAGATGATTTCCGAGATGGAAAAGTGGCTTCGTCCAGCAGGAAATAGCTTTTACAGGAATGGTACACGTGATTCCGTTGAACTTTAATGTAAAGCTGTTCAGAACGAACGGGAATTCTATTGAATCGTAATAAATACCGGCGCGATTCGTTCGATCAAATCTTTAATTTCGTTCCGCGTCCTTTCCATCGTTAAAATTCAAACGAAACTGTATTGATTTCGATGGCGTCTCCGTGATAAAGTGCTTTAATTAGCAATAAACTATGAAATTATCGAAATGGTCAAGCAATAATAAGATTACACGAAGCTTCGCTGTATTTAACCATTTATATACAATTTTACTATAGTCTAAAGACACGATAACATTATTATTTTAGAGTTCATAGAGCTTACGCAACGTACTGTTTAAGTTTCTATAATTTCTGCCATGCTTCATCGATGCATGAATCTTGTGGTTGAAGTCAGGAATAAGGTTCATATAATACGTTTAAGTTACCAAATTTTCTTGCTGTGAAACTTTATAGTAAGAAATCTAATAATAATTCTATTATTAGAGTAATAACAATTAAGTAATAATAATTCTGATCGTTTATTTTATTAGCTCTTGTGATGATTAACCGTCTATGTTATATAAAATCTTCTTTTTCCAAGACTCTCTGTTCGCTAACCTGTTATGCTTGTGAGAAGTTACCAATGTGACAATTATTTTTAATATATCTAAAATTCAAATTTGTACCATCTTATACTTATGAATCCTGTAGCTTTAAAAAAAAAAAAAATTATGTAGTATCAGGTATCGCAGAAAGTTCGTGCTGTTCTTCATGTTTATACATTGTTTATCAAAATATTGTCCAATTCTTTTATAGAATTGTATAAATAATTTCTCATTAATACAACTCATCAATAAATATATCGCATAAGCTATGTACAATACATTTATTGTCGACCTAAATATTAACTATTTGCCTGTACTGTAACATTTTGAAATTCAAATTTACGTACAATGTAGACGAATAAAATTTATTTGTTCTGATATATCAATTAAGAAACATTACTTTATGATTAGAGCTATGACTAGAATCACGAATTACTAGAATCTTTAGATAGTATCTATAACTAACGATACACATATCACAAACTACAAATCCTGTCATAGCATTAGTCGCGTAGTATTAGCCAGAGGCATAACCCCTTATGACCTATTTTCTGTAATGGACGATTCTCCTAAATGCCTGACTATAAGTAGCAGTTGCAAATCCCAAAAAGATTGTCCACAAAGCTTTCAAGAAACATTATTCGTTAGTCATACCACAGTACCTTCATCTTTCTTTAATGTGTACATACGTGTCAAGTGCGCATTAAATTTCACCCTGTTAGGAATTAGAATTCATGTTCTAGGTCATTTGAAAGTTCTTTTCGAATGTGCCATAGCAACCTTTCTACAATATTCCCATTGCAAGTGCAACTTGAACGAAACTGTTTTCTTGTATTTATTGAAATTAGTTCTTTAATGCAAGAATGTATTATTTAGAATTATTGAGTTGGCAACTACGTGATTGCGGATTTTGTCGATACCACTTAATGACAAAATTCGCAATCACGTAGTTGTCAACCCAATATATTACTGTTATTACTATATTCTCATTATTATTATTTATCTAGTATTATATATAGAAATAAATTAATACAAAGTAGTATAGTACGTACAAAATATATAATTCCTGAAACATATAAACGTATGAGCGTATAAGTTTCAAGTTTAAATACTATAACAAATACCTTTTCATTTATAATAAGGAACTTTATATAATATTCTATATATTTTTGCGTGTTACATGTACCTCGTACATTTTTCTACACTTAAATTTCCCACAAACGCGTACCGATTCTCAGTTTACTTATAACTTATCATTTGAAGATTCACCGATGGTATCAGCGAATCGTTGTTCAAATTGACTTAGAATTGATTTCACTAGAGTTCGGAAGATCGAAAGAACGAAAAAAGCTGAAGACGAATGGCGAATAAGAAGAACGGGGGACTAGTTGAATTCATCTTCCTTATCGCGAAAAGAGCCAACGTGCTCGTCTGCCACGCGACCAAGAACTAAAGGAGAAATGTAGAACAATGAGGGAAATGTAGAGATCGTTGCAATAATGAAAAGGTGAACGATACGTCAGGCCGTTATCAAGATGAATAGAGGCTGGCGTTGATTTCGTCTTCCAGTGAAATAAATCGACGCTTAATATACTATTGAGCAGGAGCTGACGCTGTAATGCCGTAATGCCAGGCAAATGAACCGGCTTGAGGATGGCTGTGACTTTCGCTTATTAACGCCATAATTACCACTGGCGAAAGAGCTGAATCATTTATTCATTCTATATCAGTGAACTTGTATATGGCTGCGTCTGCCGCGGTTAAAGAAAAACGAAATGTTTATTATCCAGAAACTTTCGCTTTGCCTGTGCAAATGCTTTTAGAAACTCGTATTCCTCTTTTTCATTTATTTCACCGTGTATGAAAATTCTTGTGGATATATAATGCCTTAACGTTGGAAATTATAAAGTAGTTAGAGTGACTGGTTTATTACTTTTTCTACAAGTTAAAGTTCGCAATGGTGCTTTCTGCGTTGTGTATTTTGTTTTAGAATCGTTTAAGTTGTTTTTAAAGGAATAGCTATATATTAGGTTGTCCGAAAAGTTTCTTTCGTTTTATAAGGAAATAAATTTTATAAAGAAATTAAAATTTTATAAAGAAATTTTGCTATGGAAGACATAGTTCTTCTGAATTATATTTTAGTATAATACTAGGTTAGTAGGAAATAAATAATTGAAATAAACTTGGGTTTGTTACATTAATAAATTCTGTTAACGTTTGATTATTTTCAATACTTTGTGTATTCTACATAGGTAAAATTAGTTTTTTTATATTCACGTATTCCTATTTTTCTATACATTTTCGAACAAATCCTTACATCGATATATAGTATTTGCAATACGGACTACGACTTCTAATTCTCAAAAACTTTTGTATTAGAACTAACCGAATTACAGTAGAAAATTTCTCGACATACTTTCTTCTCTAATTTATTCGTACGGTTCCAAGTAAGTTATTAAAATTCTAAACGCTTCAACAATTCTCTAAAGTAAACAAAAGATTTTTTAATTGAATTTTCTTCTTTAAATTTGGTGAAGATGTAGCTAGTAAAAATTGATTCGTTATGTAAGTTTTATATAATGTAATATAAATGTTACTACACAATTCCAATAACTGTCCACATTAAAAAAAAAAAAAAAAAAAAAGGATACATTTTACTTATCTAAAAGAAAAGGGGAAAAAGATAAGACACGAGAACCATTTCCAACTTCATAATTCAAAAGCGAAATCAGAAACTGAATCACACGGAAGCACATAATTCAGCAAAACGTAGCAGCACGTATCGCGTTGCTGGTATTAATGACGAAATCAGGAAGATTAAAATAGTTGGCGTAAAATTAACAGCGCGCTCGCCCCAGCTGCATAATTAATTTTTATAGCCCTCGCGACTCGCCTACGATTTATATCTATACAGTTGCTAGTGTGAGTACGTTGAGTACGCAAGAGCGTACTGAAACCTGTACGTACGTCGTGGATTATGGCGGGCGATTTGAAATTCATTTTACGACTAAGAGTTTCCCGCGCGAGATAAAAGCTGGTGTACGTCAAATTTTCGTTCCGAGGGGAACAACGAAAGTACGTATGTTGTATGTATGTGGTCGCTCCAGAGTTTCGTAGCGAAAGTTTCACGAATCTCGCTTGGTTTCCCGCGCTGCGTTGGTAGAAGTGCGGAGAATTTGCATTTACAGATGCTTTTTTTCTCGGTTTCGTTATTAGTGCAACGAAGGTCTCCTTCTTATTTGCTCGGTAGCCTAATTAGCGGTCTCTGGGGCAGCGGTTTTCAATCTCGTCGGAATTGCAGAATACTTTTGATCGCGACTGTGTCTATTGCCCCTTCTTCTTCTCTTTCTTGTAATTAGCACAGCGTGTCCTTTGTAACTCGGCCGTATTGTCTGACACAAACGGTGTTGTCGCGATTAATTGATTAAACAAACATTTAATTAGCAGCTGTTAATTTCGCGTAGAATATCCGAGAAAAACTTACGGCAAGTTTCGTTTGCCTAATTTAGAAAGTTTACGAAGAATTAATTATAAATAAATTAAACAAATAAATATAATTAATTAAAATAAAAAAATAATAATTATAAATAAATTTTAAAAAATGAATTACAAATTAATCCGGAGTTATCCAGAAAGTTCGTAGCGTTTGTCAGTCGAGCGGATAGCAACCAGAGACATGCTAACGACCGATCTAATGATTCCAACTCTTCTTAGATGGCCAACTACCGTAAATATTTGATATTTTCAATATAGCTGCTCTCTCTCTCTCTCTCTCTCTCTCTCTCTCTCTCTCTCGTAGTAGTAGTAGTAGTAGTAGTAGTAGTAGTAGTAGTAGTAGTAGTAGTAGTAGTAGTAGTAGTAGTAGTAGTCTTGATTGTTTTCAACTAACATCGTAGTATCGATACCATTAATTATAGATTGTATATCGGATCGTTCTGTTTCCTCAAAAAAAAAAATTACCAGATTCAAATTGAATGAAAGCCATTTTTTTCAAAAATACTTTCATCAATCGCATCATTTCCATAAATTGAATAAATCTTTTCTTGGCTTTGGGCGGTATTTTTACCTTTACACGCTCTTCAATAAGTAATTCGATCATTAAATATATTTATTAGGTTGTCCGAAATGTTTCTTTCGTTTCATAAAGTGATAATAGATGAACAACAATTTCTGTTTGAAATTGAATTAGGTATGATCCATTTCGTTCTATTTCTATTATTATGTTCGTACATAATTCAATAAACTAATATAAAACAAAAGACATTGTACGTCTATTATTTCTTTATAAAACGGAAGAAACTTTTCGGACAACCTAGTAATAGCTTTAAGGATTTAAAACAACAGCCGTAGATATCGTAACTTTATATGTAGTATTTAACTATAAAAAGTCTTAACCCTGACATCTACTAAAAAACGCTGCGAATTTTTCGGACAGTCCAATACTTTATTGAACATTGTGTATAGTTTGCATGATTTCTTTGTTTATGCCTTTTAGAAGTTTATTAATTGTACTATGAAAACTTATTTTGCGTATCAGCTGGAGGCTGTGTAAAATTTAGAGATTAGAGGGAGGAATTTTCCAGACGTATTTTGAAAAAAATATTTTTCAGTATCCACTGTACAATTTATATGTTTCTCCTCAGTCGTTTAGAAGTTGATCAATTACATTGTTTAAAACAAGCAGTGTAGTACTTTAGCACGATTAATTGTTCGAATTAAGCGGAATACGTGGGTTTAAAATATGCACCCGTGTGAGTAGAGATCTTAATTAGACGTTGTGAATTTCGTGTGGAATGCTCGGGGCTAGTTCAGAGTGAATTTTACGACTTCTCAAAGGAATTTAATTTGTGTAATATAGGAATCTCGACATTTCATACTCTTTATTTTTTTGTAATAAAAAATTTGTAATGGAAAATATTAAATTACGCTCGAAATACGAGTATCGGTGAAAAGATTGATGTCGGGTCAGACATGAAAGTTTAAGGAATTAGGAAAGAGTACTTAAAAATTTGTGAAACGCTATTTAAGTAATGTATATTAATTTAATTTTATATTTTGTGTTTCTTTTCGATTTAAATTTTAAGAAAATTTATCATCAAATAAATCAGCATATGTAATATTTAAATGCCGAAGAAACTAATTTAAGGAATTAATATAGAACTTTAATGAAAGACAACTAGTTCAATATTGATTTTGTTAGAAATACGTAAGCAGAATGTTCTCTAAGTTCTGGGTGATAAATAGAAGGGCAGTTATAAATTACAAGTTGCTAAGTAAGATTGGTAGAGTTATTGAAACAAGGTTGAAAGTTTCCGAGTATGTACATAAACTAAGAGGAAGAATATTAGCTGCGGTATTTAATCAGAAGCAATTAGAAGCCATATTTGATTTCCGTTAATTTATGATGAACGATTTGAGTGAGTTGAAACAATAATTTTGGTACTGTTAAATTATAAGATCATATGAAATATGGGACAAAATTTTATTTTATATTTTTAGTTTATTTCTATTATTCTATTTATTATATTATATTATCATATTTTTCAATTTATTCTCAGACAGACTATGTTTACATAATATTCTGCAAAATTCTCGATCTCTTAACTCTTGATCTTCGTTGATTCTAATTATAACAAAATAATGATATAAATTTACTATATTTGAGTTTAGAAAATTCATTAAAAGAACTAATTGTAAAGTAGTTTAATGAAAAGATAGCAAAAATAATTAACATTAGAATATGCCTAAAGAAAGTTAACTGTACTTTGAGTTTATATAAAATATATGACATGTAGTGCAAACGAAGCATACTCAGAAGAATATGAGCTATAACGAAAACTATCGTGAAAACACAAAATATTAATATGATATATAAATATATACAGGTGCATGTACATATAATATAAATATTAAAATTATTATGTTCAAATATATGTTATATATATATATATATAATATATATACAAATATAGTATAATATATGTTGATATATGTAGTCATGTTGTGTCCATTGCAAAATTGTTATAGATATAAATGTATGCTAATCATTCACTATGAACATATTTATTAATTCATACACATTATTTAATTATTTAATTATCTATTATATCATAATACTTTATTTAATTATTTAATTATTTGTTATATTACAATTTATATGTTTTACATTTAGGATTGTTTATGCGCTTTGTTTTTGCTAAAAAAATGAAAAATATTGAAAATTTCTTAATTCGATACTAAAAATACTATATAATAAATGAATTTCACATGTGAAAAAAAAATAAGTCACTTTTACTGACTTTATATAATGTAAGAGCAGAACTTTCTAAACATAACATGTTATTATTAAATTTCACATAAAACTATCTTTGCATTTGATTTTGTGATTAATGTGTTTGTGATTTTGTGATTAATTAATATGTGTCCTTGCCAACTCCTCGAAAGTTTAAAAGATATAAATTAGACTAGAGTTATGCAGATTAATATTAATTAAATTAAACTAACGTATCAACCAAATTAGTATTATTCCTTTCTTGGAAAATATTTTAGAATTATCGCCTATTTTCAAACAAATATGTTCAAATTTATCAGGTTATTCACTGCATTAAATTATTAAATAATATTTCATATCGTAAAATTCTTCTCTTCTGTCATCGAATGACATAAAAATCAAAAATAACAACGAAGATGGACTTATCATACTTTTTCCATGTGGTCTCCAAATAAAAGTTTTAAAAACAAAAAGGTTTTTATGTATTCGGCACGAAAAGCTGGTGTAACGCGTTTCATCGTGTAAGCTAAGGAAATAGTAATGGTAAGTAGGAGACAATGTCGGGACAATGTTTTTCGTTCCTAGCAGAATTAGCCGCGAGCCGGCTGAAAAGAAAGCACTTGGCTATAAGGTAAAGCCAAATTAAATTTGTCACGTGTCACGAGTCGTCTTACGTCTTAGCGTGTTCCAGAATGGACAAGTTTGCATTCCATTAGGCAAATGTGCGCCTGTATTGAACGTCAAATGAACGGATTTGCAACGACTAAGTATTCATCGTAACGCGTCTACGTTTTTCTGTTATCTTAATTAAATGTTTTGTTTAATTTTCTCTACACGAATATCAGAACAAACAAATCGGTTATAGGCAGATTAAGGTCTTGCTTTGTAATATCGAAATATGTCAGAGATCAACATAGATTATTATTGTCTGTGTCGTATAGAAGTAAATTGAATATACAGGGTGCTACAAGAGCTAGGATTTTGGGAATTTACAGTATTTACTGAAAGAAAATAGAATGTTTGTTCCATTCTAAAATATTGTACAGTCAATTTTTTTGATTAATGTTATGATTATATTTTAAAGATAATAATCTATATATTCTTATATACTATATACATATTAAACTTAAGAAGACATTTTAAAAAGTTGCATTATAAAATTTATTACATTACAGTAAAGTTAATGGAATTTAACTACAGTTTAGTCTATATAAAATTTTAGTGTCCCTTAATGCATGTTCTATCGAATATTGTTTTGAGCGTTTAAAAAATACTAATAACGTTAGGTATACAAACTAATGTTGCTTATTACAAGTTAAATTAATATAACAGTTAAACTAATATTATTCGTTTCTTACAAAAGATCATAGACTTAACATCTATTTTCAAAAGCTTCATATAAGAGAATTCCGGGGTCTGGAGCTCATTCGGAATATTGCAATATCCTGTTGGGAGTCACCGTTGCTGATCAAATCCAACTCTGTGTCCTTTAATTTTTGCAATACTAACCAGGAATGCACTTTATGTAGGTTATAGGTAATCCTAACCAGTAATAAAGGACGTATAAATAACACCTTGTCCTTATAGCGTAGTAGCTCCGCGCTAACCACTTAAGCTAGATTTTCAGAACGTACTAATCCAATTTCCAAAAGAAATTTAATATTTGATGTTTCTATTCTCGAAAATTCTCTTAATCCCTGAATGCTGATCTTTGATCTCATTTTTGCTCTTTTCCTTCCCAGCTATTCCGATAATTTCGATTGTGCTCTCTGAAGTCATAATAATGTCACCGTTTCGTAATACACTCCCGATTGTTTATCAGTCGATGGTAGACTATATGTATTTGCAGCCATTAACATCTCTGCTCCCACGCAGATGCCGTAGAAAAGGAACGTTAAGAGGTGCCCTATTTCCATTGTCCAATCTTAGTCGGTTCCAGTGGTTTCCGGTCTTCAAGAAGGGTGTTTGCGTCGTCTCAGGGACATTATGAGTATCACGGAATCTGACTACTATACATATCTAAACGCGATCTATTACTATTTAATTACGTATTTGTATTTTGTTACGCGCTCGTATAGCTAAATAGCTCCTATAGCTAAATTATTTTAGTTCGTCGAAGTGTTTATGTACATGTGGGCCCTTTCCGGTTCCTAATACAATATTGTTACTGTCTAATAGCGATTCTTTTTGCACACAGCCAATATCTACTATTTTACCGGTAAGGGGACGCAATTTTTCATCTCAATCCGGGGAACATTAACATTACACAGAAGCCTTAGTTTTCCAGATATTCGTGAAAATGTTTTTGACAGTTTTACTGTAATGTGCGTTGGATGCCGCCTAACTTATCTACAAACATGTTTGTATTACATGCCTAGGTCGTGATGAGTTTATAATCTCAAGTTTCAATTTGTAAATATAGGGAACGTCAAGAGAATTTTTAGTTATAATTGTAGTATCGTGGATAGATTGTCTAAGAAATATCAGCTGAACCATAAACAATGATGCGAGAGAGCCTAAGTGCCGACAGGCCAAAAGGGTCTGAAAACTTTAATGTCCGAGCGGCCCATCAATGTTTCGTCAGTCGTTCGGTCGAATAGTTACGCGGAAAAACAGCCTACGTGACTATGGCCGTGGACGGTTACGGAACACGTACGTGGTGGGGCGATGAAAAAAAGACAAAGGGATGCTTAAGGGAGAAAGACGAATTAACAGGCAGTTGTGAGTTGAGAAGTCAGAGAGTGTAGTCAGCGTTGTCAGAGAGAGTTATCAGCGTCGTGAGAGAGTGTTGTCAGCGTTGTCGAGGAGGATGGTCCGCGTGAAAGAGAGCGTTAAAACCGTGGTGACCAGAGTTGTAATTTAACTATTTAGTTGTTTTAGTTATAGCACATTATTGTATTTAATTCACGTTAAATAACCATTGTTTCCTGTTTAATCCATTTTAAATAAATAAAAAAATCCTACATAATTATTATTTAATTATCAACGCGTATAGTAGATTTTATGGTCTCATGGCAGCCGGAATAAAATGTTCAACCCAAACCTAACCCAATACAGATCATCAAGACTTTTTATTTGACTTGAAACTGGAGTTAAACATGGACATAAATTGATTGAAATCAGATAACAACTTATTTAATTACCAACCAGCTTCATGATTTACATCGGGTTAGGTTCAAATCAGATACTTTAATCCGGCAGTCGTGAGGCGGTAGGATAACATTAACTGCAGCAATAAATGTAACCATAAATCTCTCTTCCTCGAATAGCTAAGGTAATGCTCTCGAATAGCTAAGATAAGTTGCATTTCTTTCTCATCTATGTGTTTTCTTTCTTCTCTGTATTTACAAACTGAAACGTGACATATAGTATAAACATCGCGGCACGAGCGTGTGATATAATTATATTGTTCATAATTATGCATATATTATGCCCGCAGAAGCCTAAATCACACGTAAGCGACATTCAACGTAAATCAAACTACAGATGTCGAAAATATTTTCACAAATAGCTGGGAAACTAAGACCGAGCAGGGATTATATGATATAATCATATATTACAAATCATATTATATATATAAATAAAAACAATTAGAAAAGATATATATTATAATTTAAAAAAATAAAAAAATATATATATGTCGGAGATGAAAGTACACCGGGCCTGGAATTCTTAGGAATATCCGTAACACTTTAATCTTATAAGCAACCCGACTATAATTGTCCGAGATCTGCGATAATGAGCTTGGGCTCGAGACGACAACTAGTTGCCTAAAGTAGCCGCAGTCACGGGATGAATGTTCCACCAAACGGAGACGTGGAATTGCATAACCAGCCGTCAATGAATTGGCCGTACCGATATTTGGCAATAAACGACCTAACAGTCCCGTAGTTAACGATATACGGATGGTCGCCAGAAGGTGACGCATCGTATACAATTGGCAGGTAGCCTTTGTTCTAACAGCCCGTACACCTGTCGCCTGTTATGAGATTGTCTCCGAATAATCCGATGACCTGGTGCCGTGAGGGCACCATATACAGCTGTGCTCGGCAGCGAGGGGGATTCTCTTGCTTGGAGTCTTACCAGCCAGAGACCTAATGTGTGAGTAGTACATCGAGGGACAGGTATCACGAGGAGTAAGTGAAGTGCGAGTGAGATCTTGAAGCGAAGTAGATCAGTTATCCCGTGGACCGTGGATTCGCTATACCGACCCCACGATCATTGTCGTTATCGTTCGATTGTTGAGTCCAGTAGTTGATCTTGTATTTGTGACAATAAACGACATCATCGATCGTACAACGACGATGAGTGACCCAGGCGCAGATTCTTTACACACCCCAAACCAAAGTTCCAACAACTCAAACCCGACATATATATATATATGAAAAAGCTGTGTAGAATACGAACTTCTATAGAATCTTCGAAATCAATAACATCGCTGATCTTGAAATAATTACCTAAAGAACTGAAATTTAGGAAGATTGAAGTATTCCAAAATAAATATGGCAAGGTCGAGGTATTTCGGGGTATCCGCTGCCAGCAATTCGGTTGTGACGCGCTGGCGTAAGCACAGCAGTTACGGTAGCGAGCACGCGACAATCCAATGGCAGAGCAAAAAGCGCCCGAGCTTTATATTTATTTTTATCGTGGATCCGACCTTTGTCGGTCTGATACAGGTCTCGTTCATTCTAAATTACTTACCTGAAATATACTAATATGGGAGGGTAAGAAAGAAAAGAGGGAGATATTTCGATCTAAGAGAATCGAATACAACTTTATTCGTAAGATTTATAAATATATAGATACCATAGATATTGTAAATATTGCAGATATTATACACATTAAGAGGTTATAAATATTGTAGATATTATAGATATTATAGATATAGATTTCTTGGTAGATTTCTATAGATATCTTGGGCTAAGACTCGCGATGAATGCTGTCCATTCTACGTTATCGTTTTTCACCCAAACACTCACGCTCACGATTTCGTTCCATGCACCTGTTACGTATCGGATAATTGAAGTTTCGCAATAGGTTACAATATGCACTGATGACCTCGGCTTGCGAACACTCACTTCCACACTATCTGAAATTTACTGCCACCGGATGATGCTCCATTCTATCTTACAGACTGTGGCCTATTGCCTTAGTAGGATGTCGATCGCACGCGCGAGACTTGTACGAAACGCGAGCAATTCATAGTAGGAGGCTTGCGATTTTGAACTCGCTTCATCGACTTATCAGTGAACTTCCAACAACGATCAACTTATAAACTGATTAACTTCGACTCAAAGACTCTCGTCGTAGAACTCGTCGACAGTTAGTCCGTGACTCCTCTACTCTAAGACTGACCGAACACTTTTTAAAGACTCTCTCAACTCGAACCTCAGTCGATAACGACGTTGCAGTACCTTTAGAATCGCCGAATTTACACATTCCTGGACAAGCTCATGAAAAACGCATGGGCGACGGTGCGCTCAATGCATTTCGCCTACCTACCACGCCGTACGAGGCACACGTGCAAAAATGAGCTTATTCTGATCTGCGTGAACAGGCATTACCACGCTGCACTGTTGCAATGTTTGCGAAATCTTGCAAAGATGTGGTCATAATTAATATATCATCCCGTGCGAACTCGGATGTTATCGGAAAAATACAGAACGCGATGTATTAGGTTGTCCGGAAAGTGTTTTTCTTTCGCAAATGTGTTTCTTACAACAATGCACCTTCGTACCAACGTGAAACCAAGTCTGTGAAATGTCGCGGTGTTTGTCTCGACAGAACAAAATGGATTGTACGTAATTTGAGAAAGTAATATAAAACAAAAAACGTTGTGCGTCTATTATTTGCTCATAATACCGAAAAATACTTTTTGGACAACCTAATAATAAGAAGTTGGAAGGATTAGTTTACTAAATAGCGTGTGGAAAATTTTGTCAGATAACTAGAGTTGGTCGGGATCGTGAGATAAAAAGTAAAAGTAGCTTCTCGAAAGTAACTTCCTCGCGTGGGTCTGTAATGAAAATTTAAACGACACATTTGGAAGATTCGTGTCAGTTTTATACGTATATGTACAGTGTGTCGGGTTTAACTCGTACCGCTCAAATATCTTAAAAAACACGAATGATACGAAAAAATGTTTCTGACAAATATGGCATGACATAGGGGAAACGTACTATGCTCTTGCGTGTTTGGCATTGCGGCGACCTTGGAACTTTCTGTGACGGTGACATTATAACTTTTTAATAGAGACCTCCATGTTTTATCGTGTCTTTCGCATCATCCGCTAGCGGTATGTGAACTTTTAAATTCGATGTGTCGCTGGTATTAGCGTATTATCCGATGTACGCCATACGGACACATACAGCTGCTTTTCATAATTCTATTGCTGATATCGCGTTGCCAAAACACAAAGTTACGTTTTTCTAGTATGTCAAGAACGATCAGAGAGTTGGCAGCAGTTTTGGGTAATTTCTTGAATCGCTCTGTGAGATTTGAAGATTTCTATGACGATACATAAGTTTCTTCTATTTTAAAAATGTCTGACTGTCTGTTACAAGAAGTCTCTATTTAAAAATTGTAATGTCAGCTTCACAGAAAGTTTCATGGTTGCCGAAAGCTCAAACATACGAGAGCATTTGTTTCCCCCGTGTTATGCAATTTTTGTCTGAGATATTTTTTCCAACCCATTTCCTATTCATGTTTTCGAGATATTTTAAGCGATTTGACATAAATTGGACACATTGTACATGTATGTATAACTGCCTTCACAATGTGTTGTTTAAATTTTTACTACATTTAAACATTTTAACACGTCGTTCACATCAAGTTTCAAAGTTTCAACGACGCCAAATGTACAAGTGTATATAGTACATCCTCCTCGATATCGTGTAACTTTTGTAAGAAACATTTCTTTGTGTCATTGACGATTTTCGAAATATTTCAACGAAATATTCAAGATGAACCAGACACACTGCATATGCTGAAAATTGTATCTATATCGATTGATGCGGAAACAAGGGACAAGCGTCGAAAGATGTAAGAATCTTGAGATTTTAGGTCGAAAGTTCTTAATCGTTTTTTCATTTTTAATCGTTTGTGTGGCTCATAGCAACTTTAACCGATTTCGATGAAATTTTTAGCACGCAGGTATATAACTGGTATAAATCTTTAAAAGATGTTCAATTTTTCACCACTGACTCAGGTAAACAGTTGTAAACAGCGAGCTTTGCTATTTTCTTCACGATTATGACCAATTGCTATTTTTTGGAATTTGTTTTGAAGGCTGTGCGAGTACCTTTGTCCCTCACTGTATGTATATGTTTAAAATTAAGTAGCTGTTATCGAATATTCGAATACAACAGTGAATATCATAAAATATTCCAATGAATAATTTCAATTAGCTGATGTCAATAAAAAATTATTGTGTAAGACAAAGAGCTGTATTTAACACTTTACAGTTATATAATTCTTATGTAAAAAGAAAACAATATCAGTTAATGATGTTCCTTATTATATAACTATAAATGACAGAAGAATTGATATTTTTATTTATAGCAAATACACAGATTGAATTTTGAAATATTTGAATATTTCAAGTTATTGGTTCGTTGAAGTAATCGTACTAACTCCATATTTATCAATTATTTATTATTCTCCAGCTCGTATATGTGTCAAGTTACAATCGCCTCGAATGATTTATAATATGAATAGTTTAACATTCTAAGCTCCCAACTTGCATTTTCAGATAAAGATATTCTCCTTTGAAGACAAAGATAGTCTATGCAGATTTAATCATAACTGCAACATACATATGTATGTATGTACGTACGTGTACGGTTTATGTAGCGTAGATCTAACGGCATAATTGTTCACACAGCGATGCTATGTTATTACATGAGAGTAATGTTTCGTATAGACATCAAATATGACATAATTAAAGATTATTAAAGTCGCAAAGCGGCACAAGTAAACTATGGTAATCATAAATTAATAATTGTAAAGATTAAAACGAGATGTGTAGACATTGCTGAAGGTTATCTGCAACATTTATCAAAATTGCTCGCTCGATAAATATCATACAGGTAATATTCCTACGAAATAAAAGTAGATAAACCTTTTGCTTTAATGACTAAGGAAACGTAAAAGGCAATATCCATATTTGATTATACTCAACCTGATGAATATTATAATATATAATAAATTATTTTCTAAATGTCCTTTAGATTATCTTTCTACAAACTGAAATCCAAAACAATTAGAAACCAGGCCAGGAACTGAAAGACACGTAATAACAATCGAGTTAGTGAAAAGTCGTATTCCGGATGCTTAACGCTTATATACTTAATACTTATGTACTTGAGAAGATTATTTATGCTATGTATTAATTTTCTACTAAATATATGTTAGCAATAAATCTCTCGTAATTTCCATATACATTTGTATATCGATTTCCAATTTTATAGTCATGCTAGTCGTGTCTCATTACAATGCTAATGAAATTTCAAAATATTTTCTACAAGTATAACACGTATAATGTAAAAGTTTTGGCAAATACTATTGTAAGTTAGTGTACACAGTCAAGAGGAAATATTTTGTGGACAGCCCACAAAATACTAATTACAACGCGAACATTAATTACTACAATCCTCGATTGGACACATGGGGTTTAACAAACCGCAGGCAATTTCAAAGTTCATAGTATTGTTATTTCAATCGTGCGAATTTTGTACTTTCGTATAGCTGAGTTTCGTTGTGCATTCTAGCGGTGTAGTTATGAGACAGTTGAAAATTTGCTTCGGAATTACAAGCTCCACGACAATAGACACGCGAAGAAGCAACGAAACTTGCATTGCTCTTGCTTATTGTTACCAAGAAAATACTTTTTCATGTTCTGGTTTGTGTTTACAATATAAAAATAAAAATAGTATATTACGTTTCATTTTTAATTTAAAAAACATAACATTTGTACATAGAAGTCATTACGAACGCCCGATATAGTAATAATAATAAAATAGATTATATGTGTATTTTACATGGGATCTCATAAACATCGCGTGATTCCAAGGCTCCTGACCAGTCAAAGGTTAATACTCAACAAATATATTTATCTCGATGAAATGTTATCGATATGTGAATCTTATCTCATTATATTTATAATATAATCCTTATATATATTATATATATATATATAATTACTATAATATTATTTTTATTTTATAATAATATAATATTATTTATTATTATAACTATTATAATAAATAAATATAAATATATATATATAATACGTGTATAAGAGATGTACTTAATATAGCAGTGACAATTTTGCTTTGTAATCGTCACGGCATAACGCGTGACCATGACACGGTTGACATATTGCGTTTTTAGGCTGTTTCGCGGATAAAAAAAAAACACGCTTTCCCTCGTGAAAACTTTGCTATTCGTTTGAATCGTGGAAACAAAATTACCACTGTTAAACGCAGGAACTTTTAAATAGCTCCATTTAAAGAATGGCATACAGATAAAATCTCTGATAGGAGGGGGAAAAAATGGGAATTTTTGTGAGCACCGGCTTTCGAGTAGATAACGCTGAACAGCTTTGATGAAACAACGCGTAACACTCCGTTTCACGGGTAGCTTAATTGTATTCCTTTAAAAGGGTTTTCATAGGGAAATTGTATTAAATGGTTCCAAATGGAACTGTTTTAATGGTAAGAAAGGTATCGTTGATGTATTCGCTTAAACTTCGTGTTAGACCATTTTTGATTGAAACCTTGAAAATACAGTTTGTATTATAGAGATAAAAGATTCATTTCGTTTCTTCTTTGGTTGTAAAGGTTTTTACATTTGTCATGGTGAAATTTATTGAAATTATTGACGTGTGATATCTTTTTATGTGGATAGAATCTTCATTTAAGGTATATCGAGGAATTAGAAAATGAGAGGACGAGATATTTAACATAGTAGTTAAGTTCTTATAATTTGAATAATGATATATTTTTGTATTTTGTCTGGTTTTTGAATTTTCCAGTTCCTTATTCTATTGAGAATTCTGATATGCGATATTTCTTGAAGAAGATAAGGTATTAGGTAAGTATTAGGTTGTCTGTAAAGTTCCTTTCGTTTTATAAGGAAATAATACACGCACAATGTTTTTTGTTTTATATTAGTTTATTGAATTATGCAAGAACATAATAATAGAAATAGAACGAAATGGATCACACCTAATTCAATAAAATAATATAAAATAGAAATTGTTGTTCACCTATTATCACCTTATGAAACGCAAGAAACATTTCGGACAAACTAATAATTAATCTACTTTTTGAATAGAGGTAGTTTCGTTTCCTGTTTGATTTTAAAGTTTCTAAATTTCTTATCGTTAAATTTATCGAGAGTGTGTCGATTCATAATATAATTGAAATATAATTTCTTATTGATTGTGCTTGTAACGTGTTACGAATAATAGTTTAATACATTCAATTAATTTGCTATTTATACTGATAAAATTATTAACCAGCTTATATGCTGCTACTATAGTACTATAATATTGTTGTAGTATTCATGTTTATTTGTACAACAAGGAAATTATTAATAGGTTTAGTAATTTATCAATTCTCCAATTATACTTGATGTATCTGCTATATATTTTTTACTGTTATCTTCATAAATTTATAATATTATTCGAGAGCCATACTTTATAATACAGTATTAATAATTATATACAGTATAATAATTATAAGGAAAAAGAGAGAAGGGTACTATTTTTTCATTTTATTTTCAAACAATCAACATTAAAGAAGAATGTTCAATGAAATTCGCAATTTATAAAAATTTAGCACATATTTAAACATTAAAAGGAAATATTCAAAGATTTTTAAACAAATATGTCTAAAAAAAAAATTAAAAACAATTAAAGGGCAGATATTTAATATAAATATGTCAAATTCATAATTCATATTTAAATGCCCAAGTTTCATGAAACAATTTCCTAACAAATATTTTAAAAATATCCCCTTATGTACATTATATTTTTACATGCAATCAATTTATTAGAAAATTTACATAAAATAGGATCTATCTCTCTTTAAAGATAGAGTTATTAACTGGCTGAAATGGTTCCACGTTTGGAATAAATTTAAAACTCATTGTCATTTGAATAATTATAACGGCCATTGTGCTAACGGTAGTTAATATTATTCAAATACGGAATTATGCAAAAATTACGATGGCCATTATTTGAACAAAAATTCATTTCGCCTGGGATGTTTATGACCCGGTACGCGCGTTGTAACGCGTAAAAATAGAGAGCCATAACCGAAGAAAAATGATGCCATTTTTCACGTGGCCACTGTGTCCCGCAATCCAGTCGAACGATCGATCATCGTGCAATGAAAAAATGCACAGAAGCTGGTACAAGCGTGTGTACACGCAGATGATGATCCCGACTGTGCATACATGACACACAGGAGTGTGTCGTATAATCTGGCGAAAGGCATGAAAAAGCCTGTGAAATCCGTGGAAATGAAATTTTTCAAACGTCAACGAACCAAAATAGCGCTCGAAAAATCCATTTGAAATTGCCCGTGAAATAAACGCATTTTCCTACTCAAACCTCGATAGTGTCAAATCCTGCATATGCCTCTTGTACACCAATTCTATTAATTATTGTATTAACGCGTCTCCATGTTTGGATATTCATTTTTATGTCATTGTATCATCTATTGGATTTTATTGGAGATGAAAAGTGAATTGTGTAGGATTGCAATTTCTTTATTTGTTGAAATTAGGCTGTAACATATGAAATTACGGATAAATCAGGAATCTATCTTTGGTAGATATAGGAGCATGGACCTTTTGAAAAGTTTATTAATTTTATAAAGTATAGAAGTGTATAACGAAAAATTATAAAAGAGATTCTACAATTTGAAAGGAATTTTTAAAGAAAGAAGTATGTATATAATACGTACTTCTTGTATAATAAAAATTGAGAAAAAAGTAAGGATTTGTTCGGTAATCATTGACCTGTAAGGAATTAATTCTAAAATATATAAAATTGAATTATGATTTATACTTTTCGTTTATGTTAATAAGTAGATAATAAGTACAAGGGTTTTGGAAGATTTTTAATCTTCCCTTTAAAATGATACAATACATACATACAAAATTTTAATGACTTTTCTACGATTGTAAGCTGGTAAGTTGGATAATTTTGCATTCGATATAAATCTAAATAAAATTTCTGATTCGTATATTCATATTTTCTCTGTGACTTCTTTATGTCTATACCATTATTTTATTGAATTACATACAAAGTGTCACTTTTAACAGTAAATTTACTGTTACGTCAGAATAATATAATAGAGGCTGTGGAATTAGGAGAAAATCCCGAAGAATGTGATGTAACAAATGTTATTAAAATTATAAGACTACTAAGGCACAATAGTGAATAAAAATTGAATCATATTATTAACATATTTTTCTTCTTTCGAAGGATTAGAATATACTACGTGTTACACTAAAAATGCACTCTTTCGTTTTGTTCAACATTTGGATTTAAAACCACCTGTTCATAATGAAGCGAGGGTTAGTAAACAATATCATCGTTCCTATTATATTCTTATTTTGATTATATTGTTATATACATACTGTCATATAAAATTTTATTTTTTTAATTCTTTTTATAATATAGTGTACAAAAATATACTTTATACTTTGAAGTACTATAGATACGACTTAAAAATTTTTAATTCGAGTAATAATTACAGATTAAATTAAATTGAATTTGCCACAATTTGTTTAGAAGCCACATTGATCAATTCTATAATTGAAAGAGATGAAAAAGTGATGATTAAGAACACTATCTGTTAAATTTACTTTTAAATTTGTTATTACTTATGCCATCCTGTAGTAATAATTTAACTGATGGAAGTAATTAATTGTTTTCGAGAATTGAACATCAATCCTCTACTCGCGTACATGAAACTGAGAAATTGATAAAAAATAGATGGAGTTGAACAGTTTCGCTTCAAAGAGGCTCGTATGTATGTACTCTATATATCAAGGTTTTGGGTATACGAAGTCACTTGAATTATACTTTTTAGTTAAGGTATACAGTCTTATCCGAAGTAGCATGATAAAATATATGTGTAGTTGGAAACTATGATGTATAACGTAACTTTTCACATAAATAAAATACGCTTGGGACACTTGATACATCATCTCGAAGCACAGAACAAGATAATGGGAAACAGTGAAAAAAGGGAAGTGGGGAATCGATATCGACGATCTAGGAGTGGTGACACGCGATATTGAAGAATGTAAGTATCGTATGAACTAATAGTACTAATTATGGAGCTGCGGAAGCCGATATCGATGACTCTGAGGGCTAGAGTTGACGATTTCGTATCCAAGCAAATTAATATCGATCACACTGAAACTGGAGATTTTGTTAATTGTTAGATGTTGGTGATTCTAAAAGCTAACTTTTATGAGAATTATTGTTAATAATTCTTTTTAATATAACTGTGTAGTTGATATAGTACTAATTTTTTGAGATTAGTATATTCTTATGAAATTAGCTGAAATTTACTGTATGATCAACAAGGTGGATTTCAATATCATATAATTGAACATAATTGAGATATAATTCTTTTAAAAATAACTGATAATAATTTAACGAGGTTTTGTGAAATCACGCAACTTTTGTTTGATACATTTTTTACGAGTTATTACGAGTTATTTTATTTTATTATAGAAGTTTTATAAGAAAAATATATAGCTCAATGACATAAAATGTAAAGATACTACCTTTTAATATAATGATAACTATATAGTGAAAATAAAATATTAAGTTTCATCTATTGCACAGAAACCTTTATGGATATACGAGAACAGTATCCAAGCCATATTTAGTTTTATATCGTAATTTTACATATGTGTATAGTAAGCGAAAGATTTTTATAATTCATTGCCACATCAACTGCCTTTTCTTTTTTTTTTTTTTTAATAATCAGAAGTTCTCGGTAATTTCTTTTGACATTACTTATTTTTAGTAGTATCATTATAAATATTATAAATGTTAGAGATAATTATTGTATTTGTCTATAAATTACAGATTATACTGTATCTATTAATTGGTTACAAACCATACATAGAAATTTTTAAAGTTTTATTTTGGTGGAAATGGAATTCGATATGATTATTATTAGCGATTAAGGTAATTACGAAAGACAATTATTATTTCACAATAATAATCGTACTACTGACTTTATAAGTGGCCTAGATCACAAATATGTATGTCTCTATACAGAGATGAACTATTTTTTAAAAATATAGAAGATTTAAATATTCTATAAAATTAATTATAAAAAGTATTCAAGATTTATTTTTCACTATTACTCTTTGGCGGATGATTAAATCACATACATTCAACGTAATGGATGATGATTTAATAAACCTGCAGACTTACATACATAAGGCAATATCTGGAACTCTGAAGCTAAAAAAGGTCACAGTCAATAACTGTTCCAACACTTTGTATCATGGAATAGGTCTCCGACGTCCAAATATCGCTTAGAACATATTTCCCCGATAATGTAAATCAATATTTATGATTTCGTTTTTGGGTCAAATGTTCGACGAGTATCGAAATTATGCGAGTAGAGTAATTATAGTGTGATCAATTATACCTATACACATTGTGACAGGCAATTCCCAGATGCTATGATTTATTGGAAGATATTATTAGGTTGTTTCTGCAATGTGTAAAAGCTTTATTAATTCATCTTTTCATAATTGCATTTCAATTTATTTAAGAATGTAATATTTTTCAAATAAAATTACAAGAATTTCCATTAGGAAATGAACAATTCATTTTTTGAAAATATATTTGTATAAATGACAAATATTATTCATTTAAGTAAATAGATTGTACTCATTTTTAAATAAGTAATTGAGTTTTTAATTGTATCCCAACATATTATCTAGTTCATAATATCGTTTATTAAATAAATATATAAACTGGAAGTATAAACTTTAAAATCCAATTCATCGTTGTTGGTATAATTAATTCTTTGATGTTATATTAATATATATATATATTTTTTTTTGTTGGTCTACATAATCTGTCCTTTACGTGAAGTATTCACAACACTGTTTCACTTAACCCACTGTCGAAATTTGACTTTCCCTTCAGAGAAAGAGAGAAGCGACATATTTCTTTCTAACGTAACTATTTTTAGCTTAATTTAACTTTATTTAAACGAATCGGTCGTCAAAAATTACCGAGTAACAATATTCGATAACTATCATGTGGCACAGTATCCTTTAAACTTGGAGATGTTGCAGCAATAAATGCTCGATAATAACAAAAACTCGATATTTGTGTAGGCAGTGCTGTTATAATAATCGATGGAACGCAACTGACGCGTCAATAGCAGTAAAAAGTTTAACGAATCAAAGAAAAAGAAACTGTCATAAAATACGATCATAACATATTATTAACATGAAAACTATACAGTATCAACTTATAGCGTATATATGAATTTATCGTATATAGCTAATTACATAATTAAAAATGATATAGTGAAAATAAATAGATACGCACATAAAAATAAACATGTTTTCATTTCAATAAAAATCAATATTCACTTTATTGGAAATACTTGCATGGCAAAATCTTAAATCCGTCGATAATAACGTACGTATTACATAACGAAACAATCTCAGAATTATGTCAAATAATAATTTATCGAAAAATAGAGATTGGAAACGTCTCTAATTCCCTTCTACGAAATAACGTCCTCGGCCAAGATACATACACAGTAGCGATTAAACGTCCTGTTGGCTTTCACAGGCTGAAGATTATATTGGATTGAAGGGCAGCTTCGACGATCATATCGGATTATTGATGCGTGGGGAAGACGGAGGACAGAAGACCGCGATACAACCGGACCCGAGAGGTTTACCGAGCTTACCGCCCAACTTGGAAGCTCGTCTACCACAACTCGATCAGAGTTTGAGGATCACGCACGCCGAATGGTTGCCAGTCACGAAGACTAAGTGTGTTCACGATTTGATAAGGCTTTTTGAATATTTATTGCAGATAATTATTCACGTTTAAAGCCAATCGATCATTTTATTGTTAGTCTATAAAAATCTGCCGCTTACACATATATTGCTTTCTATTAAATATTATTAAGGCTAAATCATTTTTCAAACCAAGTTCGTGCACGTTTAATTAATTTCTGTTAATCTCCAATTTAGGAATTTAATATTATTTTATGCGACCAGCTGGGATATTTAAATTTATTAAAATTAACTTCGGTTATTTTTTACTTTCAGAAATCCATTTTTTTTAAGCTGTTGGGAAGATCAACTTTTATTCATTATTGATAACAGAAAAAAATGTTTCTTTCATATTTTTGTAAAGAACATACGATGCACTAAAATTACGGCCAATTTTTTCGAACGTAATTAGTTAATTAACTTCTTACAGCACAATGTTAATTGTACGCTTGCCGGTTTGCAAATAATCGATAATACAAGTAAACGAAATTAATTTCCTTTTTTATTAATTGACTAATACTTTTTCAATGAAAATAATGATGATATGAAAATGATGATGGTAAAAAATAATTAACTTTATTAAAGAAACAAGTTAAAAGCAAACACGTTTATTTGCTTATGTTACGTATATTGCAATCAAATAATTGCGTAATTAATTATTAATAATCTTCTCCTTCAATAACAACATTTTCTGTTTCGGAAATTTTAGGCATTCGTGATGAATCGGTGAAATATAACATAGTAGATCTATTATGTCTTCATATTTTTCTTTCGTTTTTGGCCTCTCATTTGCATATAATGAAGGTTACCGTGAATAAAAATATAACTTTAACGTTCCCCTTCTCGATGGAAAGTTTAATACAAGAAATTCCGCTTCAGGATCCATTGATGTTTCGCAAAATATTTTATATGTGGCATTACCATACCCCATACTTGATCCTTTATTTAATAACATAATGTAAAAACATGTAATTATTATTTTTCCACTTTTTCACATTCTCTTTCACGTTTCTCTTAATGTAAAAAAAATTGGAAATTTTTTTATCAGAAATAATTGTCCAGGTAGTTAAGATAAAATCTGAAAAAATCTTTGTCTTCCAATGTGTTTCAGTGTATATTATAATCAGTTGGCAGTTAAAGATTAAAAGTAAAAAGTAAAATATCTAAATTAAAAAGATTAAAAAGGTATGGTTTTATTTAAAAATCTACTAAAAGGAAGAAAATAATTTTCTGAATAAGGTTCATTCATTAGTGATTGAATGTAATAATAATATACAGAATGAGTTCATTTGTTGAACTCATATTATTAAAAGTAAGATTGTGACAGGCTCTTATTGGTTTAGTTTCAATGTTTTCAAAATTTTTACGCTTTCAGATACTCTCTATTTGATTAAGTATATTTCGGATTCATGATCATCAGATGATTGCCTTACTTCCCTTCGTTTAAAATTTCTTCATTTAAGAAATTCATCCAAGAGAACAAAAAAGGTATTGGTGCCTCTTACTTCATCTTTCGATCTGCTCGTTCCAACATCTCTCAGAAACTCATCTCTTTCCTTGCCTCATTTCGATTTGGCCCATCTCTCTCCTGTATTCTTTCAACGGGGAGTTTTCGCAGCTACTTTTAATTTCTTTTTCATATTCTACAACTCTGTCTTCCATTTTTATAGATATGTTTCTGATTTGCTTTTCCTCTCTTATTAGATACCCTGGAACGCACCTGTTTAATCTTAGTATCTATTTGATATATCTTTCCTGCACTACTTCCACCTCTTCCCTTTTGTTATAGCCTCAGATGCCCGCTCCGTATATCAGAATACTTTTGATCATCTCATTAAACATTAACATTCTCATACAGAAATTATCGGCAAATTTTCTTTCTCCGATTTTCCGGATCCGCGCCATTGCTGCTGTCGCTTTTCTACACACGTCTTTTACTACTTTTTCGCTTTCTTTATACTTCCAAATCCATTTCTGCGTGTTTTCTGAACATTATGATCGTCGACTTATTCGAGTTCAATTCCGGTTCCTTTCCATCAAAAAATATCTCTAGATACTTCAATATATTTTCCACTTCCTTCTGAGTTATCGTCATGACTGCTGGATTGTTTGCATACGCTAGGATGAATAATTTCTTTCTTCCTACAATAGTTTCTTCTTCTTGTGTTCTTTTCAAGTAGTCGTCTATCTCCGATATAAATATTGCAAACAATAGCCAGCTTAAGCAGTAGTATTGTCTTAGGCCATTTCTGATCCAGAACGCTCGTGTCTTTGAATTTTCCCACCTGTACTCTATTTTTTGCATCTTTATAGATTTCTTCGATTCTTTTCACTAACGTTAGATCCATTCTTTTACCTCTCATGTTCTGCCATAGTATTTTCCTGTTTACCGTATCTAATGCAGCCTTCAAGTTTGCAAAACATATACAGTATATAAACATATACACAACATAAAAATATTCTTTTTATATTAATTCTTTTTGCTAATGCGGTTTTTGGTATGAATATGTTATCTATGCAGCTTCTATCTTGTCGGAATCCTGCTTGTGGATCCGGCAATAATTTCAATATTTCTACTTCGATTTATTTTCTTAAACTATTTTCTAATATCGAGTACAGTAAATTTAACATCCGCTGTCCATTAATGTTATTTCTCCATAATTTTTAACGTTTTTCTCACAACGACAAGAGTCTCTTCGAACCTTCAAACGATACTTTTCCTTTCCATCCTTTATTGATAATTTCCTTAAATCTTTCTTTGATTTTCTCTGCTGCGAACACGCAGGCCATGCTTTTCAACGCATCTTCTCCTGTTGCTTTCTCCTTTTTGGGTTTACCGATAACCACTCTCGATTTCTTCCTACTTCTCTTCAGTTCCGCTCTCTTCTTCTTTATCCATTCGTATTTTCTTTATTCATACGTATCTTCTGCCCCAAACATTTCCATGAAACGATGTTTCCATTCTGATAATTCTATACTTTTCCTGGAGTTTCGCCTCTCCTTTTCTTTCGTGTATATACATGCGTCTGTATTTCTTCCTGATCCTTAATTTCCATTACCTTCATTGTTTTGTCCTGTTCTTGTTTTCCTGCCCCTTCTGCCTCTTCTTTACGTAGCTTGCCGCGTCTTTGTTTCTCTTCTCTGTATTTGACTTCGTTTATCTTATCCTGTTTCCACATTACCGCTTTATTTATCTTTCTTCTACTAAGCCTGCATTCTTCATCCCACCTGAATGCTGTTTCCTGGGTTTTATCGCGCTTCTGAATCTTCTGTTTGTTGATTGCCTTTTTCATCTTCTCTGTGAGTCCGGGCATTGCTTGCTGCACTACGTCATTTTCAAATTTTACTTTTTGTGCTTTTTCGTAAATCTGTATCCCTTCTTCATTCCAATTGTCCACCTCTATCTCTGTCTCCTCTTCTACCATGTCCTTAGTTCTGCAATATCGGCTGCGATTTCCATTTCTGACGGCCGATGATCTGACCCAATTCTTGTTCCTATCCTTTCTATTTTATTTCGCGTGGCTATATTTATTATTCCCTAGTCTATTATCGAGTAGCTGCTTTCTCTGTTGAATGTCCATTCACTCGTTGTATCACCTGCTTTGTTTCCATTTATTATACCCCATTCGTTTCTTTTTCTACCATTCGCAGTAAGTGTTCTCCTTGTTTATTATCCGTCTCATCCTTGGACCGTCTCGGCTTTGTATTTTCTTGTCCATTCCAAAAGAGTTCTCCTTTCTTTTCTATTCTTGCATCGAAGTCGCTTCCAATTATTGAGTTATCAATTTCTGTCTTCCGTTAACTCTTCTAAATCTTCTAATGGTCTTCTTTCGCCAGATCTGTTATGTGCGAATTCCATCATCGTTGGATGGATCGTTCTATCTTGTTTCCGCTTTTCCGATCTGTGGCTTTATTCCTGTGAACGTTCCACCTATTGCTGACGCTTTTATTTTCGTTTTATCTGCTTTTGTACGCCGTGTCACCTTTTTTTCCTTTCTTTTTCTTTTTTTTTTTCTTTTTTCGTGGAGGAAACCTTCACCTCCGCGCCCTTCGGGTAGAGGGCGCCGGGTAGTGCCGGATTCGTACCGGCTAAAACCTCCACGGTGGCCGTACTTGGCGCATGGCGAAAGGAGTCCTAGAACCACTCATAAGCATGACATCACGAGCTCCCTCCGCGCCGAATTCACCTCGAGTTATGCGAATCTAACTAAAGGCGCGATGTGCGGCCACCCCATCCCCGACGGATGGCCGCCGTGCAAGACCGCCTGGTTCTCCGACCAGGTGATTTGGCGGCACCGAGGTGCCGAACCTGCCGGCGCCTAAGACCCACCGGACAGCGAAGCGGTCCGAGCTCGCCAGGAAGCGTGCCCACGCTCCCCATCCCGCCGTGTCACCTAAACTTCTGTTAACCTATGTTCCACTTCTTCCCAATTTTTTTCTTTGAATCCTGTTTCAGAAAGGTTTACCATATCGGATTTATTTACATAATTCGAGAAATCTTCGATCCTTTTCGCAAATCCAGTCACCTGGCAGGATAATATTTACAGGTTTACTCTCTCGTATTTTTCTTATTCTTTTGATTTATCCTGTTACGTTTTTATATTTTTCTACCTTTCTTTATCTTTTTCTATCCGTGGTTTAATTTTTATCTCCCTAGTCGGCCTAAACGAAAGCTTTTCTTCGTCTTCTGCGTGAGATTTTTCGCCCTTCAAGTTTTCCCTCCAATTCCATTCGTTCCATTTCTTCTTATTGTCGACATTTTGCTATTTTTACTGCTTTGTTTTGTATGTTTCTCTCTATCTTTGTTTTATCATTTCCTATATGTACGTATTTTCTTATCTCCCAGTTTCTTCTCATTTTCCATTATTTTGACCCTGTCTTGCCACTCTTTTGTTTTTGCTTCAATGAATCACTTTACCATCTCCTATCTTTCTTGCTCGTACAACCTCCGCGCTAACTTCCAGTTTGCTTCTTAAAAACTCTTCTATTTCCTCTTCGAGATTCTTTCTTTCCATCCTCATATCTATTTCTTTCATAACTTTTTTTTTTTCTCCCTTATTTCCATCGTCACTTCTATAATCCTCAGCTGATTTTCCAAATCACTCAGCTTCACTCCTGTTTCCGCGATATCCCTTACTGCTGTTTCTTGCAACTCTACTAGTCGTTTCTCCATTTCTATTGCCTTCATTTCGCTAGCTTCGTTGTTAATTCCGAGCTTTCGAGAATGTTTAAGATCAATTCCGCACAGCGTATCCCGCTGTTAACCCTTTTGGGCCACCGATGCAGTTGATCCTTTCATTACTATCGCGACTCGACTATTGCCCCGAGAAACTTCCAACGTTCGCGAAAATTCTCTACGTGTAAAGCCGTATTTGTACAAAAGAGCGGTAAGCGGTAAGCGGCAGAGCCATAAAACAAATGACGGCTGAGCGACAGAAAATTGATCAAACCTATAGATTTATTTTCGGTCGCTCTGTCGCTGTGCCGCTTAACGCTCTTTTGTATAATCACGGCCTAAATAGTCGAGACGAGATTGTTTTTAGGTCACGTTTTTATACGTGGCTGAATTTCCCGTAAGAAAATCCTATTCATCCTATATATTATTATATAATTAAATTCAGTTCTGGCATGAAAAGTCTTGAAATTATATTTAAAAAAGTTGTTAAGTAAAGGAAACAAGAGGAAATTAGGACAGAAGAAGTAGTTACTCTTGCACATTTTCTTTACTTTTCTTTATTGCTTTCGCTGTTACACGTTCCACAATAATAATTCTTATGATAAACTTATTTTTCCCACAACATTTTACGATTCCGTGCGATAGATTATAGATTATTATGCATAATTATATTAATTTACTGTTACATACAGTGGCTCACGAGAGTACTCAAACACTTGTGGACGTTTTTTATGATAATATTATACGTATTGTACGAAACATTTTCGGTAGCATTGTAACGAGAGCCAACTATCGTGATTATTATCGATAAATTTTGAAACAAATCTGAAAATATGTATAAATATTATAACGGATTTAGTGCAAATTTCGTGGAAATTTTAAAAGTATTTAAATAGTCAATTATTTATTATATGAATAAGCCTTAATATTTAGTGGAACTATATTTAACACTTATATACTTAAGATGACTGACTATTCATGCTATTACAATTTTTTATTGAATATATTTTTATAGTAAATATTTTATAATAACTTCTATATATATATACATTTTCAGGTTGGTTTCAAAATTCACCGATATAATCATGGCAGTCGTGTAAATTCTTTTTACAGTGCTAATAAGATTTCGAAATGTTTTATACGACACATACAATATACATATTATAAAAATTTGTTGTTATACTATAGTGCTCAAATACTTTCGCGAGCCAGTGTAATTGTATATAGCACGAGTTGATCTGATTCTAAAAGGATGATATTTCTTTTTTCAATTCTCAGATTCAAATTCTTTGTATACTCAGCGTACTTCGATAACAGGCTTGGTGGCACGGGCGCACCAACAGGTAAAAATCAAGGAATGGTTCGCATAATAAGCGCAACAAAGACAAGAGGACCAGAGCGCGTTTGGTGTAGACTTTGGTATCGACCAAAGAACGGAGGCAATGTAACAACTTCCGTAACGGTAGCTGCTAAAGTGAAGGTGCGTTAAGCAAATGAAGAAAATGGAAAATAAACCGTAACGTCTATAACGTTGCCTTTGGAACAAGATCAATTATTAAAAAACAAATAGAATAAAATATACATAGCATGATTCGCAAATCAGTCAGCACGATATTTTTATGCCGGCTCAGATAATTCAACGAAATAACGTTTCCAGTGGAAATTTATTGGTATCGAGAGAAGAATTTACTGATGTAAAAGAAAAACAATTTTTATATTGTTTAAAGAGCGCCGTGTATTAAGTTAAACAGCAAGCTCGTTCGTTTTCTTTTGAAAGAATACGTCAAATGTAATACTTGTATATAAAATTTATTTGATCAAGAAGTAACTTATTTTTTACATCTCTAAATCCGTCCGAATACGATCAGAAAAGTATATCGTGCTATATAAAAAATACGAAGTCACTGCCGTTTTGTGCTTAAAAAATGACACTTTTGAAATCTCTTTTTACATCCGTAAATCCTCTGTTTGATATCGGTGAGCTGTTGTTCAAAATATTTTTTGTTAAATCTATCAGAATCAGTTGAAGTATCATAAAAATCAAAAATAAAAAGAATCGAAAAAAGCTAGAGAAATTAACTTCCATAAAAGTAAAATACCGTAGCACGCAAGTAGAAGCTGACGCTTTACGTTACTTTGCATAATATTCATCCTTTTTTTTCTTAGTGTCTCGAACTAATTTTTACTCATCCCATATATTGGATAAATTAGAGGCAACACACTTCGACTTGCTCGTTGCTTGTAATTTCCGTTTTCCCGGGAGAAAGCTCGTTGACGCAAGCACGCAGCATGCTCTTCGATAAAGCTAAAGTGGTTATCGTGATCGTTTTGATAGGTGATCAGAGAAAATTGGAACTTGAAGTACAGTGCCTGCTTTGTGATTTGCCCACTACCGAAAGATTCGCCTACGTCTGATAGAGTACCGGAAACTGTGAGCGTTGTAGCCAGGCTCAAAGCAGCACCGACGAATCGTATCCTCGTACAGAATCGGCCCGAGACTAGGACGAAGGACAAGGAACTGTTGGCCGTTTGCGTGAAACCACTACATTACGATTACGACAGAGTAAGTTCGAAAGGTACATGTTGAGAATTCACTTGACCCGTTGATTGTCACGCAAATTTTATATACTTCAGGCTAGCAGACGCCATAAAGCGAAATACGCTACATCAGAAAATTAAACTCTTGCAAATTATAATATTATATTTGACAATTTCTTCTAACAACGTTATCGAAATCATTCTCATTGTTGAAAATTTGTTAGCCCATGGAATTTATTTTGATCATTCTGAAAGATTTAGTAACGTAAACCACATATAACCAGCGTTACGATCAACGTGTTCAAACTGTGACGATTTCCGTGCTGAGTTATGTTTGAGACTTGCAATAATTTGCAATCTTACCAAGGGAACCCTTAGTTTTCTCATCGAAAACCTTCAAACCGAGCCCAATGAATAAAACGACTGCAGCTTAACATAATTCGGCATAAGTGATTTGTGCGTAAGAAAGGCTTACGATTGGGGTAGAATTACAGTGAGTAGTGGGATGCGTGTTCTGACGACGATCTAAAAATAAAGTATGAATTTACATGAATATCCGCGATCTATTCGTAAGAATCTATTTATTTCTTTATTTGTTCTTTTATCTGTTTATTTGTATTCGAATGATAGTTTAATTAGAATAAGCATCTACTGCAACTACAGTTATGGATGGTACATAGTATAAATAAAAAGTGACAGGTACCAAAGGAAAGCTAAAGGATCAAAGTCGCAATAAAGCCTACTCGTTCAATACGTTTATTGTTCTCAATCCTCAAATCTTTGTTTAAAAGTCAATGAAGAGAAATGAATTCTAGTCGATTTCAGTTGTTGGAACTGTGAATATGATATAATTTATTTCTAATAGAAATGGTAAATAATATAAGATTCACAAATACAGGAATGATTATATCCAAGGTACTAGAAATCCCAGTGACAAATCAAATCATCTTCCACGATTAACGAGTTAACCTATTGGACCAGTCTATGCAGTCTGCCTTATGCAAATGACAAGATCGTTTCATCAAACGAGACTCTATCGTAGTCTAACTGTTTAACTTTTCCTTGAAGAGCTGCCTTCTTTATTTCGTTGTAAATGATAATTACTCTCGATTAGAAGTTGATGGTGCCGAGTCACGACAAAAGCGTGCCTAGCCGATAGAGTATGGACGAATGAATTAAGCCTATCGTTCACTTAACTAACAACTTATGTATTGGGCTAGCAGTAATTGTCGCACACCTAAAGTATTAATACTACTTTTGGACAATTTAGATTAATTAATAATATAATAATGAATGATATAATAGTAAATAATAGGAATCTAGATTTTCCAAAAATCGATTGATCGATCGGAATTTTATGTCCTGCGATCAAATATACGTCGAATGATGTACGAAAGTTTTTGATCAGATAGATTCTTCGTTTTATAATCTAAAAACGATATTTTAACCTTCTATCTGTATACTGGATCGTTTTCGACCAGTAATTTCAAGTAGTTTTTCATTTTATTTATATCTTTGTTTAAATTTTGTTTTGCTTAAAGAAATTAAAGTAACACGCAATAAAAACTTGAATGATATTCTGGAAACTTGAAAGAGGTATCATAGGTAGCGGTCCAATATTTTCGTGAGCCAGTGCATACATACATGTATAACAGTGCACCAACGTATAATATGTTAAAACTTGTTTAAATATCACTGTTAGAATATAAATTGAAAAATCTATCTGGCCGAAAATCTTTTCACAGTATTGTACGCATGGAAAATAAAAAAGAAATCAAAAATTTGCTCAAACTACGAGAGTAGCTAAAGTGATAAAATTGGTGAAATTATTGTTATATTATATTATATTTTATTCTTATCACTAAATTTTAAATATCCCAATACTTATGAATGTAGGTATATTAAATATTGAAAGACCGTTTACGCATGTGAATTCCTAATTGATGACGATAAAAATAATATAAGAAGATGATATTAAATACATAAGAGTGTATAATTAAGAATCGATATCTATTATCTTTTCATTATCACATGGATAGTACAATTCGGCTGCCAACTATAGAATAATTACTTCGTTGCCATAATGCGAGCACACAATCGGTGTATGTAGAAAATCGTTACCTGATAGGTAACATATTCATGTCGAGAATGCTGCCACTGTCGAGGCAATAAAAGCAAGATAGTATGCTGTTAAATTTGTTCAGATTAGTCAAATTACCTTATTCAAACGATTTAAATTTAACCAACTTTAAATCAGTTTACCGATGTAAATTGATTTGAAATATCCTTTTAGGTTTCTACGTTGATTCTTATTAATCAAATCTTTCGACTTCGAGTCACCTGTATTCAAGTATGTAAATATCATTTGCCAATGTGAAGCTATTATTTTGCTCAACTAAGAGTAACTTTACAACGTTTGAGTAAAATTGAACACACCTTAACTATTCTTCAACATGAAAAGAACAATAGTTGCTAAATAATATAATATTTTCTCTAGTTACATGCTTGTTGATATGGCTCCTCAAATCGAGTCCACTCTAATGGTATACTTATACCATTTTAGGTATTCGTTTTTCAGTAGATACAAATCCGTATCTGAGATTATTTTATTTTACCAAACGTGTCGATTACATGCTCGTTTATTAGGTTGTGTAGGTTAGAGTTAAATCTAAATTAATCTTCGCTGTATATATTACGCTGGTAGCAAATGTGTTAAGGAACTTGACTTATACGAACACAATTTTGAAGTCAAACAACTTCATTAATCTTTATCAGAACTTATAAATGTACGAGTAGGTTTCTGGACAGTTATTTATTATAAAGTAAATTTTGCATGAAATTTCAAACGCTTTTAGAGTTTGCAACGCTTAATAGAAACGGTGAACTCATTTATATATAAACTAAATATAGCAATATGTAAATTGTAAATATACAGGGTCTAACTGAATGAGATGTATAAGCATTCATGTGGACAATAACTGAATTTTACGATGATTAAATAAACGAAAAGAAAAGAAAGAAATAAGTAGAAAAAACCTGCTACTTTTAGTCGTAAAAGTAAAACTGTTAACGAGTGCAAATTTTCTAGGTGTTACAGCTAATAGAGTTCATTGAGTTATACAGACTGCTTGGCGCTAGCCATGTGACTCTATACAACGACACGGTTGGCTCGGAGGCTGGATGTGCTCTTAAGTACTACGAAGCTAAAGGTCTCGTGACCGTGTTACCTTGGCATCATTTGGACATGATTTCGCAGCGAGAAATTCGCACGGAGGGACTGTTCGCTGCCCTGAACGATTGCCTTTATCGATCTATGTACAAATACGAATACGTAGCGTTGGTGGACCTCGACGAGTTCATTATACCGAGGCACAACGACACGATCATTGATCTCATTAGGTGAGAATTTGTTAATTTGTTATAATTAAATTTGTGGTTATTTAATATCTTTATACGTAATGTGTGAATGTGCCAGATGTTCAAAACTAAAATACCAAAATTTTGAACAATGATTAATTAACATACAATCGGAATGAAATGTAATTTTATACAACTAACTGCGTTCTTCTGGTCATTTTCGACTCAACTATATCTTTCTAAAGAGTATCTCAAACTCAAATAAGACACGAAAAAGTTCTGATTAGTATGCGTGATCTTTTGTTACAGCATCATATTACATATTTTCTTAATCCATTACAGATACTTTTTAGAGTAAAATTGAAACACATATAAAAATTTTCAAATAAACTAAACTAAACTTAAATGAAGAAATCTAAGAGGGAATATTTAATTACAAAAAAATAATTATTAATATAAAAACAGATTGGTGCAAAGATTCGTTTTTCACTTTCATAAAAAATATTTTGTGTGTGTTTCTGCCATTCAAACACAATATTCACATCTGTAAATGATGAATCGTACAAAATATGTAGGAATATTTGGATTGAAAAAGGAAACGCTTTATTTCAAGGGATTTAAAGTATTAGAATTATTACAAGACAAAGTTCTTCGAACTCTCAGATCATATTGATTTTAATGAAATATGCAGATAAATTAATAACCGACAGCATTATATAACGGCCTTTATATTACAACCAAATATATCTATAATATTTTTAATATTTTATTTTACAGTAGTTTTACGATATTTTCTGATACAAAGTCTTATACATGACTCTTATTAGTATCCGTGTACCCCGATTTAGAGACGAGAGATTATTGCTTTACATATTTATCATAATAATCTTATTGACTTAATTGCTTTTTTTAATAATGTGGAGATACTTCAAACATATCAAATTCAAATTTATATGTATAAATTTTATATATCCTAGATACGTACATTATAATATTGTATATGTACATATTCTTTTGCAATATTAAATGGCGTCATTATTTAATCTTCGACGACGCAAAGAACTATGTACATTAAATAAGTAAAATTTATGTTTCTACTAACTGCAATAAGTATTTTAATATATTAAAAAATGATACTTCAGCAACATTGTTATAAATAGGCATATAAAGCAATAATTTCTCGAATATCGTGGTATTCGAATATCGATAAGAATCATTATATTTTTCAATTAATATAAGTAAAAATAAAAATTTTATATTTTAGATGGATGAGCAGTCGTACAAATACAAAATCCACCGGAGCGTATTCCTTTCAAAACGCATTCTTCTACCTGCAGTGGGTGGACGATCCTTTCGTGATGGTCAGTCGAACACCCATAGAGGCAGGTTTGATTACTCTGAAGAAAACCAGACGTAGAACAAAACTGCATCCACACAAGCAGCGCTCGAAATATATTTGCAAGCCGCAAGACATTGTGGAAGCTGGTAATCATTTTGTCTGGGAATTTATTCCGGGGCATGGAACTCTGAACGTTCCATCGGACGCCGCAATTTTGCATCATTATCGGGTCTGCGAATTCGGCGGTGATGATTGTATAAAGACTCAATCGGTAGTCGATAGAACGGCCTACAAGTACAGGGATAGACTGGCCGAAAACGTTGGCAAAATCTGGACAGACCTAAGCACCGATTGTTCGTTACCAAAGTTAGAACCAGTGCCGGCGATGACGCCGCGGATAAAAGCAAGCCCCGTGTTAAAATCGGTCAGGTAGCGAAAGACTATTATCGACACTCTTTGGGATATTAGTAATTTTACTGGTACCCCCAAGGTAGCAAGAACCTATTTCTATAACTACGGTGGCCCGTAGTTTTCCTCCAGCGAAATCCAGTTTCGACTGAGAGAAGAGAATTGCAGAGAAATTCGGGATTTATGGGGTACCATAACACGTTTTTTCTACCTTTTGCGGTCCACGACTGATAAATCTCGTTTTGGAAACACGGAGAACGGTGCCTGTTTAACGATGAGCCAAATAATGAAATGAAGTGTGGTAGCCGGTAACACTGTGAAAGGCGCGATGCTCATTGGGAAGCTGACGAATAATATTTTTCTACGTGAGGAAGACTCATGATCGATCGGGAAAGTACTTACATAACGAATGACTTTCCCGAGCGATCCTGTATCTCTTACGCTATGGTGCTTCTTTCACGATTTTATACGGTATTATATTTATGTACGAGTTTCCTTTTCGTTCGAACGAAGCCGAGCTACATGAGAAACCGACTACCTACTATAGTAATAGGACTGTAGAAGTTACCAAGCAAGGCCTATGTTTACGGTCTACATTATCGGCTATAATGTAAGATATCTGATATTACATTGTTGTCTTGTTGATACGTTTCTCTTTCCTTTTTTTGACACCTATAAATCCGCACAACGTATAAAGAAAAACGTACGCATATCCATAGGATCAATACTTATAGTCGTAGTTTATGTATGTATAATATGTATCTAGAACATCTAATATTTAATCTGATAGTAAACGCGTAGATGCGAAATGTTTTTAAAATGCCGTTTAAACATAGTCGATTTATATCCGATCGGTTATTGACACTACGAAGAACGTTTCAATTCTAGGAAAAATTTGTTCGTCCTTTATCATGGTTTAATATTAGTTGTGTTTTATTAGTTGCGTTTTACAATTTTATTTGTTGTCGAACTGCCTCGCAAATAGTTTTTATCAGCCCCTTAAAGTGATTTCAGAGAACGTTGTTACATAATAGGAGCTACATTTCAAGAAAAATGTGATTATTAATTGTGCTCAGAATGGATGTAACAAAGGAGGAAGTATTACGGTCAGCTAGAGATAAGAGACTACAGATTTGAGCGTTATGACAATGAATATTGCAAACTGTTTCTATTTCTTTCATAATGTCACATTTTTTACGCGCACATACATTTATGTATATATGTGTATACACTAAAGTGTACATACATTTACGTACACAACATGTAGGATAGGTGAATACGTACAGGTGATCGGTGCTAAGCCACAATCAACATGCCGTTTGGTCATGTTGAGAAAGTTAATAAATATTATACGACGACAATATGTATTTTGATTCCCTTGAAAATATATTTCGTAAATATAAGTCTGGAGTACATGTACAATTATATGAATAATTGAATTTCAAATTATTTAACACGCGTATGTCATATATATATCTTAAGTATTTTTTACCACCGTCAAAATTATTCCATCACGACGACTAATAATATATTACCTTTTATTGACACCTATTTACAGTTATTGTAAAAATGTGCGTATAGAGATCGATAATTACATGGACGGTATATTTTGAAATTTTTGTAATTGTTTTTTGTAATCGTTAAAAATCCTCATCCGAATGATCTAGCTTACTAACGGCTCGTTTTTCTTGTCCAACCTTCAAATCAAAATTCCCAATTTCTGGTCCTCCTACAGAGTCTAGAATATCATCATCATCGTCGTCATCGAGATCACCATCGATCAACAAATCACTGTCACTATCTAGCGAGCCACCACTGTCATTTGATTCTTGAATGGTTCCTCTCTGACGTCCAGACATACTTCCATAAATACGACGCTGTGATATTTGTGTTCTCGATGATCGACCAGCTATTGTATTATAAACATGTTTTAATAGTTATTATATTAATTTTGTTAAAGTAATTATATATTATAACAAGCTCTTAAAAATGTTGAGAAGAAAACTGCACTATATTTTTACCTGATTTCAATCGACTACTTGGTGTTGTTTTCTCAGTATTTTGTTTTTCTGTATCAGCGAGAGGAGGCGGAGGCTCTTGAAGATTAATAGGTAATATGGAATCATTTCCTTCCATTATACTTTCAAAGTTAGTGTCTTCTGCCCTCATTTTTTCTAATTGTTTTCGTGTTGCTTCTTGCCTATTATGAGTTGAAAAACATTATATTATGTTTTCTGCATAGTAAGTATTAATTTTTATTATTTATGTATGTACCGTCTTTCAAATCTTTCTTGTTCTGTCTTAGCTGCATCTTCATACAGATGTTCAAGGTATGCAAGATAACGAAATTTTTTAATGTAGTCGTCATATAAAACTCTTAATTCAACTTCAAGTTTCTCAAATTCCTCCATGAAAGCTGGGCGTACCTTTCTTAATGTTTGCAATCTCTTTTGGTTTCTGTCAAGCTCTGCACGTCGTCTTTCGATTCTTGTATCCAAACTTTGCTCTGTGTCCTTTAATCATTACAGAAATTATAACAGAACATTTAGAGATTAGAGAAATTACTAAAGAATATTTTAACATTCCAAGAATAAAATGAAGAGGTAGTAATACCTTAACGTTCTCAATTTGTTTTTTGGTGTCATCAATTTCTTTATGTACATTTTCTATGACACTTTTCAAGGCCATCTCAATTTCTGTGATGTCAAATTGTCTAGCAACTTTTGAGTTACGAATCTCTCTAAGATCAACTTCACGACCTAATAAGTCAAAAAGTGATGCACCAGTAACAGTCAACTGACTGGCTAACTGCCTAGTTGATTTCAATTCATTTACTTTATTGGAAATGTCAAAACTAACTGTACTAAAATTATCATCAGACATTATACTGTTATTAATACTATTATTTTGTGCATGGTATAGTAATGTGGCTACTTTTAGTAATTCTTTTACAGCATAGCCATCAGCTTGGTATAATTTTTTTGTATTTAGTTTGACATTTGTTTTTAAAGCCTGTATTAAAATCATTTGACAATGGTAAATTTCAATATAAAAATATAAAAACAACATAATATAAACAGTACAATATTAATTTACTAAAAAATACAAATATTAATTTGCTATTTTTATTTTTTAATAATTTCGTTAATAAGAAGTTGATACTTCCAGAGAAACGTAAAATTAAAATTAGAAACTAAATTAAATATCTTTTCTATGCATGCTTAAAAAGTAAATAATAATGAAGAAATAAACATAGATGGCAAAAATATAAATTATAAAATTCAATGACGAAACATTTTATTTTCATATAAAACTAAATATCAAATATAAAACTAAAGAAATTAAAAATTACAAACTGCAAATTTTATTACCATAAATTCAGCAACTGCACGTATTAATGAAATACGCTCTTCTTCGGTATTATGCTCACTAGATATATCCGCATCTGGGTCAAATCTTTTGAGCAGCCAAACAAGAATTTCAGCAACCAATGGAAAATTTGGCAGTCGAAAATTTCCAACAGAAATTAATCTAGGATAACCAAGGACTCGCATCATTTCCGTAAAATCTATAAAAAAAATAAATATAATTATCGTAGAAGCATACGTTATATTGTAACATCTATTTAAAAAAAGTTGTTATGTACTTCTCAAGTCACGAAACGACATTTTTCTTCTAAAGATAAGTTTCAAATAAATCGCAATACTTTTCGTCGACTTTCCACGTTATGTTTCGATTTACGTTGAGCACGTTGTCAAGGAAACATAGAGTTTCATACATTGTGTATGTAAGTGTATTATTTTTCTTTGAATCATAGGCTCAAAAAAAGGCCTTTGAAAATATTACTCAAAATTTTGATTCATACATTTTTTCTATTTCTGTTGTAATCAATACATATCGAATTAAGAAATTTAATTGAAATTATAGTAATTAAATCGTAATATATCAATTTTTTTTAAAGAATTTCAAGTTTATATAATGTAATACTTATTTATATGTGTACATATGAATAATGATACATATTGGTATTCAATATTTACATCAGAATGACAATTATTAATTAATTGAATTATTTTTATCTAATGCCGATTAAATATAGATTTAAAGAAATTAATAAAAATTAATAGAAGTCAAATTAATAAAAATTAAGAAAGCCACCATCTAATATTAAAGATCACTAATATTCAAAGTCATTACTGTTATAATAATACATACATATATTCTATGATTACATATTTTGTATTATATTTCATTTATTGAAAAGTATATTGTTCTATGTACAACATATAACATAAAAAAGATTAAAAGTCCATAGTAGGAGGTCCTCTAGATCGTTTGATCTCAGAATGTCTTCGTTTTTCAAAAAGCCTTTGTCTTGCTGCTCGAAGATGCTGTTTTCTTTTCATTTCCAAAGTTTCGGGAGGTATTTCTGATGGTGGTTTTGCCACTCCCCATATTATTTCTCTCAATTTTCGAAGAGCGTCAGCTAAATTTAATTGCTGAGATCTTGTTAACTCTGACTTGATTATTAAGTAACCCTCTTTCGATAATTTATTTTTATACTGTAATGATATCATTATTTAAAATCTTTCTAATGTGAAATTAGTATTTATAGCTGTAAAATTTGTTTGTAGTTATGAAAAATAGCAAACCTGTTCCAATAATCTATTTCTAATATCCTCTGCTAGCCACGTAGCACTTTCTACATGCAACCTTATATCTACTTTACTATTTGTGCGATTTACATGCTGTCCTCCAGCACCGCTGCTACGACTATAGGTGATATCAAGTTCTTTAATTGGTATATAGCCATCAAATTTAGCATTTGGATCATCAGGAACCTGAGAATATTATGCAGTTATACAGTAGAAATAATTCTTAATTATAAGCCTTTATATTTCATAACATATAAGATAATTTTTAAAAATTGTTCAGTTAAAGATACATGTTAATTTTATTTTAAACATAAATATAGAAAATATTCTAAACAAGGATTTGAATAAATAATTAAGAGATTTCGTACGTAAAATCAACAAAATAAAATGTACAAAATAGTAAATTCTAGTACGTTAATAAATTATAATAAACTTACAAAGGTTGGCGTAAACAGTTTTAAATTGCTTGTGGGATATAGCTTATCAAGAGAAAAAGCACTTTTATAAGCAACGGCTCTTCCAAGAATACAAAATTGATTATGCATTATATCTGTCTTAAAAATTCGAGTCCACTGTCTGCTGACAATATTCATTTTGTCGTTTCTTTAATACCATAACCTATACCGTGGTAATAACAAACGTATCATCTGAACATTGCTACTAGCGCTACAGGTTCCAGAATCGATTCTTACAAAAATTTTTTGTAATATTTTGATATTTCGATTTCAATATATGTTAAGTGGTCAGTGAAAGATGTTCTGTTTTGTGCTTATTTAACGCAATATTAATTTTATTTATTATGAAAAGTGCATGATATATTAGTTGTTAGTGTTCTGTTTATGTTGATTATAGTAAAGCACGTGGTAAGATATTTCAAGTAAGCAACGCCAGTAAGTTTTTCAATGTCTCAGTACTTTTTATAAGTTAAAGTCAATTCATTTTAATTCAGTTCTCAATATTATGTTTCAAATATTCTCGCATCAATAGGATAATCAGGAATGATTAATTTAAAATGATTTAGTAATATGCTAAAAACTTATTACAATTTCTTGTATATATGTACGTATGTATTGTAAGTATATATACATAAGTATTAATATACAAGGTAAAACTATAAAATTTTACGTAAAATAGAATTGAGAGAAAATAAAAATCAATAAAATAAAAACAATAAAATCAATTGAGAGAAACAGAAACCAATAGCAACTAACAAACAATAATGAGTAAATCGACAAATTTCGAAATTTGAACAACTCTGTCTTGATGATTTTACAGCCTATATTATCAAATGGCACTATTACATTTAAATATTACTTCAGCTAAGACAGTTTGAAGCTTCCTGGAAAGAGCTGTGTCCAAAGGAAAAAGATTTCTGCCGTTTCACCAGCATTGCAGCTGGCTTCAGGATGTCGCGCTAATACTCGGAAGATGAAGTAGTATTAAATGTAACAGTACCAAACGTAATGTGAATTGCGATAGGAAAGGGACAATTAATATATGAATTAAGACCTCTGTGATTTTGTTAAAAAACACTTTTGCTTTCGAAAAATGAAAGTAATTTCAATTACTAAATGTTCACCATTATTCATTTTTTAAACATCTCAATTAGGCATTATTCTTTTCCTAGGTTCCAAAATTGTTGGAATGACAAACTTCTTTTTTGAGATAAAGTCTTTCTCGCAATTTTTATTTATAAGATTCTAGTTTTAAGATTAGTTAGTAATTTTCAAAAAGAAAAACCTCGAAAGTAATGTTTCCAAAACTATAATTCCTGCAACATATTAAATATTAAATAAGTACATTCCAAGAAAATCCCTACAAAACCCATTTCATTCATTCAATGCGTATAAAATTCAACAAGCACATTTAAACTCACAATACTATCAAATAACGATACCAATAGCACAATCATTCTCAATAATATTTAAACTTTAGGACACAGTCGTTTAATTTTGAAATTGTTCACCTTCCGAATAACGAGTCCATTTATGCGCACAGTCAGAAATGTGGCAAAATGTCATTGGTTAACAGTGTTCATGGTGATTCAATCGAAAAAATTCTTGAAAAAATATATGATAAAAGTTTACTCGTGATTATATATGAGTCGATACTGCTGATAGCATTGACATAAAATTGTCGTAATTGTAATTATCGTAACGTTACGCGGATGACGTGCGTTCATATATTTATGATGCGACTTTTCGTATAAGTGTTGTTGGATGCTATTTGATTACACGTATGTACACTAGCGTCCATAAGTGTGGTCAGTTTAGGAGTAACAGTAGATACTTAAATTTGATGAAAGCGTACAGATGAATGATGAATTAATTAAAAGCAGTATTTACTATCTTTTTATGGGACTAGTAAAATATGAATTTAGGTTGGTTATTAAAGAACATATAGCAATAATATATGTTACTATTTAATATATATTCTACTACACATATAGTACTAATTGTATCAACATTAAAAGTCTTTCTATCAGTTTAGAGGATCCTTCTTAATCTGACTTATGATTCAAAAATACAGAAATCTAAAGATAAAAAGTTTACCAAGTAACAAGATGATTCTAGAAGGTTTGATAATTACAAACACCAGCTTTACTACGATACTACATATCACATTTTAAAAATTAATATCATCGTGCCATAATGTTTTTATATATTCCATTGTACTCTATCGTATCTTATATAATCTTATGAGTCTATTCTTACATACGTAGTTAAGGTGATTATAAAGGTGAACGGTCATAATCTGATTTATCTGTAATTTTAGAATTAAAATATATATTGAATAAAAGAATAAGCAAGTTTCTGGATATTTTTGTATGGTAGTGTATATGTATTACCACGATATGCGATTTAACGTTCTTCACTTGTTGTGATTTCGTCTACAAGGAGCATCCGATAGAACGAGCAAATAGAGAAGGAGTGGACGAGAAGGAGAAAAAATGGAAAGAATGATTGCACAATTTGGCGCGTGACCGCAGCGTGGTGGAACGCGCATGCACGCACAAGCACACGAATATGCGATTTATCTCGTATGTGTCGCGCGACAGCTAGATTCTATTTTATAGGTGACTGTGTAATTCACAATATGGTTGTCGAGTAAAATATCTTCGAGCCACGCGAACCTAAGTGGCTAGCGAACCTGCTTTCGCGTGTTTCATACATTTTGGTGTTGATTGTTTCAGGTTTAATGAAGAATTTTGTCAATATATTATCTTATAGATGCTTTCTTTTTTTTCCTTCTTCAAATGTTGATTATTTAGATAATTAGTTGATTATTCATGTATGGTTTATTCCTCCAGAAGAGAAATAAGAGAAGAAGTCATCATACGCGAATTAGGAATTAAAATCTTAGGAATAAAAATCTTTATTTTTATTATTAACCGAATTAAAATATAGAGGACAATACACAGAATACATAGCAGGAATTTCATAGATTAATTTTGTTGTTTTATTAGTCTCACATGCAAATAGAATTATATAGATTTTTAATAGAAGCGTTCAGTAAATTTAAAATACGTGTAATTGGAAAATTTGTAGAAACAATGGGAAAAATATATAGCGAAAAAAACACACATTTTTGTACAAATCATACTGAAAGGTTAAAATGACATCCAACGAATATTTCAAATGGTTTCAGAAAAGCATGTACAAAATTAATTATACGTACAACAAGTTAAATCCAGAAGTTAACTGTGATCGTTCAATGGCGTCTTTAAATTCTGCAAGTATGTAAAATTATTCGTAGTAAGCATGTGTTTAACAGGAAACCTTTACTTCTTCAAGTCAAAGATTCTTTTGTAAGATGTATACCAATAATATACCGACCGCTCATCTTCTGTTTGTAAACTTGGATCGCGCAAGTATAAAAGTGCGAGTCAAATACTGCACAGATTACAAAAGTAGTTGTCAACTACAATTTAAAAAAGTGAAAAATATTATATACCTTATGTTCATCTAAATTAGATAAAAAAATTGTAAAATATAGAATATAAAAATAATGTATAGAACTTATAAAATAATAATATCTATAATATGTATATATATACCTCCTGACCAAAAAGAGAGTCCAGGAGTGCTATCTTTAAATTCCCAATGACGCGTGCAAAGTTTTTCGCCTGTAACGTATAATACCAAAACATTATAAGATAAAAAAAGTTCGTTGAAAATAATAAAAACATTATGAGATTTAGTGTGTAACAAAAGAAATTGTTTTATATTCTGAACGAAATAATAGCACATATATAATACGAAAATAATAATCAACATAAATTGTAAATAACACTAATTATTTATCAAACATACACACTTATTTAATAAAAGGTACATCCCCCTTTATTTTCTATTACTTCTATTTTACGATTTGGTATCGATTCATATAGTTTCTAGATATAATTTATATATAACTATAATATAACGTACATCGTTATGTAGCATTACCTTATAACGTATAACGTTATGTAGCATTACCATATAACGTATAACGTTATGTAGCTCTACCTTATAACATATAACGTTATGTAGCATTACGTTATAACGTATAACGTTATATACTGTTACCATATGACGTATAACGTTATGTAGCATTACCTTATAACGTATAACATTATGTAGCATTACCATATAACGTATAACGTTATATACTTTTACGTTATAACGTATAACGTTATGTAGCATTACCATATGACGTATAACGTTATGTAGCTCTACCTTATAACGTATAACGTTATGTAGCATTACGTTATAACGTATAACGTTATATACTGTTACCATATAACGTATAACGTTATGTACCATTACCATATAACGTATAACGTTATGTAACTTTACCTTATAACGTATAACGTTATGTAGCATTACGCTGTAACGTATAACGTTATGTAGCATTACCATATAACGTATAACGTTATATACTGTTACGTTATAACGAATAACGTTATGTAGCATTACCATATAACGCATAACGTTATGTAGCATTACCATATAACGTATAACGTTATGTAGCATTACCTTATATCGTATAACGTTATATACTATTACCTTATAACGTGTAACGTTATGTAGCATTACGTTATAACGTATAACGTTATTTACTATTACCATATAACGCACAACGTTATGTAGCATTACCATATAACGTATAACGTTATATAGCATTACCATATAACGTATAACGTTATATACTGGTGCGTTATAACGTATAACGTCATGTAGCATTACCATATAACGCATAACGTTATGTAGCATTACGTTGTAACGTATAACGTTATGTAGCATTACCATATAACGTATAATGTTATATACTGTTACGTTATAACGAATAACGTTATGTAGCATTACCATATAACGTATAACGCTATGTAGCATTACCTTATAACGTATAACGTTATATAGCATTACCATATAACGTATAACGTTATATACTGGTGCGTTATAACGTATAACGTTATGTAGCATTACCATATAACGCATAACGTTATGTAGCATTACCATATAACGTATAACGTTATGTAGCATTACCTTATATCGTATAACGTTATATACTATTACCTTATAACGTGTAACGTTATGTAGCATTACGATATAACGTATAACGTTATTTACTATTACCATATAACGCACAACGTTATGTACCATTACCATATAACGTATAACGTTATGTAACTTTACCTTATAACGTATAACGTTATGTAGCATTACGCTGTAACGTATAACGTTATGTAGCATTACCATATAACGTATAACGTTATATACTGTTACGTTATAACGAATAACGTTATGTAGCATTACCATATAACGTATAACGCTATGTAGCATTACCTTATAACGTATAACGTTATATAGTATTACCATATAACGTATAACGTTATATACTTTTACGTTATAACGTATAACGTTATGTAGCATTACCATATGACGTATAACGTTATGTAGCTCTACCTTATAACGTATAACGTTATGTAGCATTACGTTATAACGTATAACGTTATATACTGTTACCATATAACGTATAACGTTATGTACCATTACCATATAATGTATAACGTTATGTAACTTTACCTTATAACGTATAACGTTATGTAGCATTACGCTGTAACGTATAACGTTATGTAGCATTACCATATAACGTATAACGTTATATACTGTTACGTTATAACGAATAACGTTATGTAGCATTACCATATAACGCATAACGTTATGTAGCATTACCATATAACGTATAACGTTATGTAGCATTACCTTATATCGTATAACGTTATATACTATTACCTTATAACGTGTAACGTTATGTAGCATTACGTTATAACGTATAACGTTATTTACTATTACCATATAACGCACAACGTTATGTAGCATTACCATATAACGTATAACGTTATATAGCATTACCATATAACGTATAACGTTATATACTGGTGCGTTATAACGTATAACGTCATGTAGCATTACCATATAACGCATAACGTTATGTAGCATTACGTTGTAACGTATAACGTTATGTAGCATTACCATATAACGTATAATGTTATATACTGTTACGTTATAACGAATAACGTTATGTAGCATTACCATATAACGTATAACGCTATGTAGCATTACCTTATAACGTATAACGTTATATAGCATTACCATATAACGTATAACGTTATATACTGGTGCGTTATAACGTATAACGTTATGTAGCATTACCATATAACGCATAACGTTATGTAGCATTACCATATAACGTATAACGTTATGTAGCATTACCTTATATCGTATAACGTTATATACTATTACCTTATAACGTGTAACGTTATGTAGCATTACGATATAACGTATAACGTTATTTACTATTACCATATAACGCACAACGTTATGTACCATTACCATATAACGTATAACGTTATGTAACTTTACCTTATAACGTATAACGTTATGTAGCATTACGCTGTAACGTATAACGTTATGTAGCATTACCATATAACGTATAACGTTATATACTGTTACGTTATAACGAATAACGTTATGTAGCATTACCATATAACGTATAACGCTATGTAGCATTACCTTATAACGTATAACGTTATATAGCATTACCATATAACGTATAACGTTATATACTGGTGCGTTATAACGTATAACGTTATGTAGCATTACCATATAACGCATAACGTTATGTAGCATTACCATATAACGTATAACGTTATGTAGCATTACCTTATATCGTATAACGTTATATACTATTACCTTATAACGTGTAACGTTATGTAGCATTACGTTATAACGTATAACGTTATTTACTATTACCATATAACGCACAACGTTATGTAGCATTACCATATAACGTATAACGTTATATAGCATTACCATATAACGTATAACGTTATATACTGGTGCGTTATAACGTATAACGTTATGTAGCATTACCATATAACGCATAACGTTATGTAGCATTACCATATAACGTATAACGTTATATAGCATTACCATATAACGTATAACGTTATATACTGGTGCGTTATAACGTATAACGTTATGTAGCATTACCATATAACGCATAACGTTATGTAGCATTACCATATAACGTATAACGTTATGTAGCATTACCATATAACGTATAATGTTATGTAGCATTACGTTATAACGTATAACGTTATATACTGTTACCATATAACGTATAACGTTATGTAGCATTACGTTATAACGTATAACGTTATATACTGTTACCATATAACGTATAACGTTATGTAGCATTACGTTATAACGTATAACGTTATAGACTGTTACATTATAACGTATAACGTTATGTAGCACTACCATATAACGTATAACGTTAAATACTATTACCCTATAACGTATAACGTTATGTAGCATTACGTTATAACCTATAACGTTATATACTGTTACCATACAACGTATAACGTTATGTACCATTACAATATAACGTATAACGTTATGTAACTTTACCTTATAACGTATAACGGTATGAAGCATTACGTTGTAACGTATAACGTTATGTAGCATTACCATATAACGTATAATGTTATATACTGTTACGTTATAACGAATAACGTTATGTAGCATTACCATATAACGTATAACGTTATGTAGCATTACCATATAACGCATAACGTTATGTAGCATTACCATATAACGTATAACGTTATGTAGCATTACCTTATATCGTATAACGTTATATACTGTTACCACATAACTTATAACGTTATGTAGCATTACCTTATAACGTATAACGTTATGTAGCATTACCATATAACGTATAACGTTATGTAGCATTACGTCATAACGAATAACGTTATATACTGTTACCATATAACGTATAACGTTATGTAGCATTGCGTTATAACGTATAACGTTATATACTGTTACATTATAACGTATAACGTTATGTAGCACTACCATATAACGTATAACGTTAAATTCTATTACCTTATAACGTATAACGTTATGTAGCATTACGTTATAACGTATAACGTTATATACTGTTACCATACAACGTATAACGTTATGTAGCATTACGTTATAATGTATATCGTTTTGTACTGTTACCATATGACGTATAACGTTATGTAGCACTACCATATAACGTATAACGTTATGTATCATTACCTTATATAGTATAACGTTATGTAGCATTACGTTATAACGTATAACGTTATATACTGTTACCATATAACTTATAACGTTATGTAGCATTACGTTATAATGTATATCGTTATATACTGTTACCATATGACGTATAACGTTATGTAGCATTACCTTATAACGTATAACATTATGTAGCATTACCATATAACGTATAACGTTATATACGTTTACGTTATAACGTATAACGTTATGTAGCATTACCATATAAAGTATAACGTTATGTAACATTACGTTCTAACGTATAACGTTATATACTGTTACGTTAGAACGTATAACGTTATGTAGCATTACCATATAACGTATAACGTTATATACTGTTACCATATAACGTATAACGTTATGTAGCATTACCTTATAACGTATAACGTTATGAAGCATTACCATATAACGTATAACGTTATGTAGCTTTACTTTATAACGTATAACGTTATGTAGCATTACGTTTTAACGTATAACGTTATATACTATTACCTTATGACGTATAACGTTATGTAGCATTACCATATAACGTATAACGTTATGAAGCATTACCATATAACGTATAACGTTATATACTGTTACTTTATAACGTGTAACGTTATGTAGCATTACCATATAACTTATAACGTTGTGTAGCATTACCATATAACGTATAGCGTTATGTAGCATTACCATATAACGTATAACGTTATGTAGCATTACGTTATAACGCATAACGTTATATACTGTTACCATATAACGTATAACGTTATGTAGCATTACCATATAACGTATGACGTTATGTAGCATTACCATATAACGTATAACGTTATGTAGCATTACCATATAACGTATAACGTTATGTAGCATTACCATATAACGTATGACGTTATGTAGCATTACCATATAACGTATAACGTTATGTAGCATTACCATATAACGTATAACGTTATGTAGCATTACCATATAACGTATAACGTTATGTAGCATTACCATATAACGTATAACGTTATGTAGCATTACCATATAACGCATAACGTTATGTAGCATTACCTTATAACGTATAACGTTATGTAGCATTACGTTATAACGTATAACGTTGTATACTGTTACCATATAACGTATAACGTTATTTAGCATTACCATATAACGCATAACGTTATGTAGCATTACGTTGTAACGTATAACGTTATGTAGCATTACCGTATAACGTATAACGTTATGTAGCACTACCATATAACGTATAACGTTATGTATCATTACGTTATATAGTATAACATTATGTAGCATTACGTTGTTACGTATAACGTTATATACTGTTACGTTATAACATATAACGTTATGTAGCATTACCATATAACGTATAACGTTATGTAGCAATACCTTATATAGTATAACGTTATGTAGCATTACGTTGTAACGTATAACGATATATACTATTACCTTAAAACGTATAACGTTATGTAGCATTACGTTATAACGTATAACGTTACATACAGTTACCATATATCGTATAACGTTATATAGCATTACGTTATAACGTATAACGTTGTATACTGTTACCATATAACGTATAACGTTATTTAGCATTACCATATAATGTATAACGTTATGTAGCATTACCTTATAACGTATAACGTTATGTAGCATTACCTTATATCGTATAACGTTATATACTATTACCTTATAACGTGTAACGTTATGTAGCATTACGATATAACGTATAACGTTATTTACTATTACCATATAACGCACAACGTTATGTACCATTACCATATAACGTATAACGTTATGTAACTTTACCTTATAACGTATAACGTTATGTAGCATTACGCTGTAACGTATAACGTTATGTAGCATTACCATATAACGTATAACGTTATATACTGTTACGTTATAACGAATAACGTTATGTAGCATTACCATATAACGTATAACGCTATGTAGCATTACCTTATAACGTATAACGTTATATAGCATTACCATATAACGTATAACGTTATATACTGGTGCGTTATAACGTATAACGTTATGTAGCATTACCATATAACGCATAACGTTATGTAGCATTACCATATAACGTATAACGTTATGTAGCATTACCTTATATCGTATAACGTTATATACTATTACCTTATAACGTGTAACGTTATGTAGCATTACGTTATAACGTATAACGTTATTTACTATTACCATATAACGCACAACGTTATGTAGCATTACCATATAACGTATAACGTTATATAGCATTACCATATAACGTATAACGTTATATACTGGTGCGTTATAACGTATAACGTTATGTAGCATTACCATATAACGCATAACGTTATGTAGCATTACCATATAACGTATAACGTTATATAGCATTACCATATAACGTATAACGTTATATACTGGTGCGTTATAACGTATAACGTTATGTAGCATTACCATATAACGCATAACGTTATGTAGCATTACCATATAACGTATAACGTTATGTAGCATTACCATATAACGTATAATGTTATGTAGCATTACGTTATAACGTATAACGTTATATACTGTTACCATATAACGTATAACGTTATGTAGCATTACGTTATAACGTATAACGTTATATACTGTTACCATATAACGTATAACGTTATGTAGCATTACGTTATAACGTATAACGTTATAGACTGTTACATTATAACGTATAACGTTATGTAGCACTACCATATAACGTATAACGTTAAATACTATTACCTTATAACGTATAACGTTATGTAGCATTACGTTATAACCTATAACGTTATATACTGTTACCATACAACGTATAACGTTATGTACCATTACAATATAACGTATAACGTTATGTAACTTTACCTTATAACGTATAACGGTATGAAGCATTACGTTGTAACGTATAACGTTATGTAGCATTACCATATAACGTATAATGTTATATACTGTTACGTTATAACGAATAACGTTATGTAGCATTACCATATAACGTATAACGTTATGTAGCATTACCATATAACGCATAACGTTATGTAGCATTACCATATAACGTATAACGTTATGTAGCATTACCTTATATCGTATAACGATATATACTGTTACCACATAACTTATAACGTTATGTAGCATTACCTTATAACGTATAACGTTATGTAGCATTACCATATAACGTATAACGTTATGTAGCATTACGTCATAACGTATAACGTTATATACTGTTACCATATAACGTATAACGTTATGTAGCATTGCGTTATAACGTATAACGTTATATACTGTTACATTATAACGTATAACGTTATGTAGCACTACCATATAACGTATAACGTTAAATTCTATTACCTTATAACGTATAACGTTATGTAGCATTACGTTATAACGTATAACGTTATATACTGTTACCATACAACGTATAACGTTATGTAGCATTACGTTATAATGTATATCGTTTTGTACTGTTACCATATGACGTATAACGTTATGTAGCACTACCATATAACGTATAACGTTATGTATCATTACCTTATATAGTATAACGTTATGTAGCATTACGTTATAACGTATAACGTTATATACTGTTACCATATAACTTATAACGTTATGTAGCATTACGTTATAATGTATATCGTTATATACTGTTACCATATGACGTATAACGTTATGTAGCATTACCTTATAACGTATAACATTATGTAGCATTACCATATAACGTATAACGTTATATACGTTTACGTTATAACGTATAACGTTATGTAGCATTACAATATAAAGTATAACGTTATGTAACATTACGTTATAACGTATAACGTTATATACTGTTACGTTAGAACGTATAACGTTATGTAGCATTACCATATAACGTATAACGTTATATACTGTTACCATATAACGTATAACGTTATGTAGCATTACCTTATAACGTATAACGTTATGAAGCATTACCATATAACGTATAACGTTATGTAGCTTTACTTTATAACGTATAACGTTATGTAGCATTACGTTATAACGTATAACGTTACATACAGTTACCATATATCGTATAACGTTATATAGCATTACGTTATAACGTATAACGTTGTATACTGTTACCATATAACGTATAACGTTATTTAGCATTACCATATAATGTATAACGTTATGTAGCATTACCTTATAACGTATAACGTTATGTAGCATTACCATATTACGTATAACGTTATATACTGTTACGTTATAACATATAACGTTATGTAGCATTACCATATAACGTATAACGTTATGTATCATTACCTTATATAGTATAACGTTATGTAGCATTACCATATAACGTATAACGTTATATACTGTTACGTTATAACGTATAACGTTATGTAGCATTACCGTATGACGTATAACGTTTTGTAGCATTACGTTATAACTTATAACGTTATATACTGTTACCATATAACGTATAACGTTATGTAGCATTACCATATAACGTATAACGTTATGTAGCATTACCATATAACGTATAACGTTATGTAGCATTACGTTATAGCGTATAACGTTATGTAGCATTACCATATATCGTATAACGTTTTGTAGCATTACCATATAACGTATAACGTTGTGTAGCATTACCATATAACGTATAACGCTATTTACTATCACCTTATAACGTATAACGTTATGTAGCATTACGTTATAACGTATAACGTTATATACTGTTACCTTATAACGTATAACGTTATGTAGCATTACGTTATAACGTATAACGTTATATACTGTTACCATACAACGTATAACGTTATGTAGCATTACGTTATAATGTATATCGTTTTGTACTGTTACCATATGACGTATAACGTTATGTAGCACTACCATATAACGTATAACGTTATGTACCATTACCATATAACGTATAACGTTATGTAACTTTACCTTATAACGTATAACGTTATGTAGCATTACGCTGTAACGTATAACGTTATGTAGCATTACCATATAACGTATAACGTTATATACTGTTACGTTATAACGAATAACGTTATGTAGCATTACCATATAACGTATAACGCTATGTAGCATTACCTTATAACGTATAACGTTATATAGCATTACCATATAACGTATAACGTTATATACTGGTGCGTTATAACGTATAACGTTATGTAGCATTACCATATAACGCATAACGTTATGTAGCATTACCATATAACGTATAACGTTATGTAGCATTACCTTATATCGTATAACGTTATATACTATTACCTTATAACGTGTAACGTTATGTAGCATTACGTTATAACGTATAACGTTATTTACTATTACCATATAACGCACAACGTTATGTAGCATTACCATATAACGTATAACGTTATATAGCATTACCATATAACGTATAACGTTATATACTGGTGCGTTATAACGTATAACGTTATGTAGCATTACCATATAACGCATAACGTTATGTAGCATTACCATATAACGTATAACGTTATGTAGCATTACCATATAACGTATAATGTTATGTAGCATTACGTTATAACGTATAACGTTATATACTGTTACCATATAACGTATAACGTTATGTAGCATTACGTTATAACGTATAACGTTATATACTGTTACATTATAACGTATAACGTTATGTAGCATTACGTTGTAACGTATAACGTTATGTAGCATTACCTTATATAGTATAACGTTATGTACCATTACGTTGTAACGTATAACGTTATATACTATTACCTTATAACGTATAACGTTATGTAGCATTACGTTATAACGTATAACGTTACATACTGTTACCATATAACGTATAACGTTCTGTAGCATTACCTTCTAACTTATAACGTTAAATACTATTACCTTATAACGTATAACGTTATGTAGCATTACGTTATAACGTATAACGTTATGTAGCATTACGATATAACGTATAACGTTATTTACTATTACCATATAACGCACAACGTTATGTACCATTACCATATAACGTATAACGTTATGTAACTTTACCTTATAACGTATAACGTTATGTAGCATTACGCTGTAACGTATAACGTTATATACTGTTACGTTATAACGAATAACGTTATGTAGCATTACCATATAACGTATAACGCTATGTAGCATTACCTTATAACGTATAACGTTATATAGCATTACCATATAACGTATAACGTTATATACTGGTGCGTTATAACGTATAACGTTATGTAGCATTACCATATAACGCATAACGTTATGTAGCATTACCATATAACGTATAACGTTATGTAGCATTACCTTATATCGTATAACGTTATATACTATTACCTTATAACGTGTAACGTTATGTAGCATTACGTTATAACGTATAACGTTATTTACTATTACCATATAACGCACAACGTTATGTAGCATTACCATATAACGTATAACGTTATATAGCATTACCATATAACGTATAACGTTATATACTGGTGCGTTATAACGTATAACGTTATGTAGCATTACCATATACGCATAACGTTATGTAGCATTACCATATAACGTATAACGTTATATAGCATTACCATATAACGTATAACGTTATATACTGGTGCGTTATAACGTATAACGTTATGTAGCATTACCATATAACGCATAACGTTATGTAGCATTACCATATAACGTATAACGTTATGTAGCATTACCATATAACGTATAATGTTATGTAGCATTACGTTATAACGTATAACGTTATATACTGTTACCATATAACGTATAACGTTATGTAGCATTACGTTATAACGTATAACGTTATATACTGTTACATTATAACGTATAACGTTATGTAGCATTACGTTGTAACGTATAACGTTATGTAGCATTACCTTATATAGTATAACGTTATGTACCATTACGTTGTAACGTATAACGTTATATACTATTACCTGATAACGTATAACGTTATGTAGCATTACGTTATAACGTATAACGTTACATACTGTTACCATATAACGTATAACGTTCTGTAGCATTACCTTCTAACTTATAACGTTAAATACTATTACCTTATAACGTATGACGTTATGTAGCATTACGTTATAACGTATAACGTTATATACTGTTACCATATAACGTATAACGTTATGTAGCATTACCATATAACGTATAACGTTATGTCGCATTACCATATAACGTATTACGTTATGTAGCATTACCTTATAACGTATAACGTTATGTAGCATTACCATATAACGTATAACGTTATGTAGCATTACGTTATAACGTATAACGTTATATACTGTTACCATATAACGTATAACGTTATGTAGCATTACGTTATAACGTATAACGTTATAGACTGTTACATTATAACGTATAACGTTATGTAGCACTACCATATAACGTATAACGTTAAATACTATTACCTTATAACGTATAACGTTATGTAGCATTACGTTATAACGTATAACGTTATATACTGTTACCATACAACGTATAACGTTATGTAGCATTACGTTATAATGTATATCGTTTTGTACTGTTACCATATGACGTATAACGTTATGTAGCACTACCATATAACGTATAACGTTATGTATCATTACCTTATATAGTATAACGTTATGTAGCATTACGTTGTAACGTATAACGTTATATTCCATTACCTTATAACATATAACGTTATGTAGCATTACCATACAACCTATATCGTTATGTAGCATTACGTTATAATGTATATCGTTATATACTGTTACCATATGACGTATAATGTTATGTAGCATTACCATATAACGTATAACGTTATGTAGCATTATGTTATAACGTATAACGTTATATACTGTTACCACATAACTTATAACGTTATGTAGCATTACGTTATAATGTATATCGTTATATACTGTTACCATATGACGTATAACGTTATGTACCATTACAATATAACGTATAACGTTATGTAACTTTACCTTATAACGTATAACGGTATGTAGCATTACGTTGTAACGTATAACGTTATGTAGCATTACCATATAACGTATAATGTTATATACTGTTACGTTATAACGAATAACGTTATGTAGCATTACCATATAACGTATAACGCTATGTAGCATTACCTTATAACGTATAACGTTATATAGCATTACCATATAACGTATAACGTTATATACTGGTGCGTTATAACGTATAACGTTATGTAGCATTACCATATAACGCATAACGTTATGTAGCATTAGCATATAACGTATAACGTTATGTAGCATTACCTTATATCGTATAACGTTATATACTGTTACCACATAACTTATAACGTTATGTAGCATTACGTTATAATGTATAACGTTATTTACTATTACCATATAACGTATAACGTTATGTAGCATTACGTTATAACGTATAACGTTATTTACTATTACCCTATAACGTATAACGTTATGTAGCATTACGTTATAACGTATAACGTTACATACTGTTACCATATAACGTATAACGTTCTGTAGCATTACCTTATAACTTATAACGTTAAATACTATTACCTTATAACGTATAACGTTATGTAGCATTACGTTATAACGTATAACGTTATATACTGATACCATATAACGTATAACGTTATGTAGCATTACCATATAACGTATAACGTTATGTAGCATTACCATATAACGTATAACGTTATGTCGCATTACCATATAACGTATAACGTTATGTAGCATTACCTTATAACGTATAACGTTATGTAGCATTACCATATAACGTATAACGTTATGTAGCATTACGTTATAACGTATAACGTTATATACTGTTACCATATAACGTATAACGTTATGTAGCATTACGTTATAACGTATAACGTTATATACTGTTACATTATAACGTATAACGTTATGTAGCACTACCATATAACGTATAACGTTAAATTCTATTACCTTATAACGTATAACGTTATGTAGCATTACGTTATAACGTATAACGTTATATACTGTTACCATACAACGTATAACGTTATGTAGCATTACGTTATAATGTATATCGTTTTGTACTGTTACCATATGACGTATAACGTTATGTAGCACTACCATATAACGTATAACGTTATGTATCATTACCTTATATAGTATAACGTTATGTAGCATTACGTTGTAACGTATAACGTTATATTCTATTACCTTATAACGTATAACGTTATGTAGCATTGCCATACAACCTATAACGTTATGTAGCATTACGTTATAATTTATATCGTTATATACTGTTACCATATGACGTGTAATGTTATGTAGCATTACCATATAACGTATAACGTTATGTAGCATTACGTTATAACGTATAACGTTATATACTGTTACCATATAACTTATAACGTTATGTAGCACTACGTTATAATGTATATCGTTATATACTGTTACCATATGACGTATAACGTTATGTAGCATTACCTTATAACGTATAACATTATGCAGCATTACCATATAACGTATAACGTTATATACGTTTACGTTATAACGTATAACGTTATGTAGCATTACCATATATAGTATAACGTTATGTAACATTACGTTATAACGTATAACGTTATATACTGTTACGTTATAACGTGTAACGTTATGTAGCATTACCATATAACGTATAACGTTATTTACTATTATCTTATAACGTATAACGTTATGTAGCATTACGTTATAACGTATAACGTTGTATACTGTTACCATATAACGTATAACGTTATGTAGCATTACCATATAATGTATAACGTTATGTAGCATTACCATATAACGTATAACGTTATGTAGCATTACCATATAACTTATAACGTTGTGTAGCATTACCATATAACGTATAACGTTATGTAGCATTACCATATAACGTATAACGTTATGTAGCATTACGTTATAACGCATAACGTTATATACTGTTACCATATAACGTATAACGTTATGTAGCATTACCATATAACGTATGACGTTATGTAGCATTACCATATAACGTATAACGTTATGTAGCATTACCATATAACGTATAACGTTATGTAGCATTACCATATAACGTATAATGTTATGTAGCATTACCATATAACGTATAACGTTATGTAGCATTACCATATAACGCATAACGTTATGTAGCATTACCTTATAACGTATAACGTTATGTAGCATTACGTTATAACGTATAACGTTGTATACTGTTACCATATAACGTATAACGTTATTTAGCATTACCATATAATGTATAACGTTATGTAGCATTACCTTATAACGTATAACGTTATGTAGCATTACCATATTACGTATAACGTTATATACTGTTACGTTATAACGTATAACGTTATGTATCATTACCATATAACGTATAACGTTATGTAGCATTACGTTGTAACGTATAACGTTATGTAGCATTACCGTATAACGTATAACGTTATGTAGCACTACCATATAACGTATAACGTTATGTATCATTACGTTATATAGTATAACATTATGTAGCATTACGTTGTTACGTATAACGTTATATACTGTTACGTTATAACATATAACGTTATGTAGCATTACCATATAACGTATAACGTTATGTAGCAATACCTTATATAGTATAACGTTATGTAGCATTACGTTGTAACGTATAACGATATATACTATTACCTTAAAACGTATAACGTTATGTAGCATTACGTTATAACGTATAACGTTACATACAGTTACCATATATCGTATAACGTTATATAGCATTACGTTATAACGTATAACGTTGTATACTGTTACCATATAACGTATAACGTTATTTAGCATTACCATATAATGTATAACGTTATGTAGCATTACCTTATAACGTATAACGTTATGTAGCATTACCATATTACGTATAACGTTATATACTGTTACGTTATAACATATAACGTTATGTAGCATTACCATATAACGTATAACGTTATGTATCATTACCTTATATAGTATAACGTTATGTAGCATTACCATATAACGTATAACGTTATATACTGTTACGTTATAACGTATAACGTTATGTAGCATTACCGTATGACGTATAACGTTTTGTAGCATTACGTTATAACTTATAACGTTATATACTGTTACCATATAACGTATAACGTTATGTAGCATTACCATATAACGTATAACGTTATGTAGCATTACCATATAACGTATAACGTTATGTAGCATTACGTTATAGCGTATAACGTTATGTAGCATTACCATATAACGTATAACGTTTTGTAGCATTACCATATAACGTATAACGTTGTGTAGCATTACCATATAACGTATAACGCTATTTACTATCACCTTATAACGTATAACGTTATGTAGCATTACGTTATAACGTATAACGTTATATACTGTTACCTTATAACGTATAAGGTTATGTAGCATTACCTTATAACGTATGACGTTATGTAGCATTACCATATAACGTATAACGTTATGTAGCATTACCATATAACGTATAACGTTATGTAGCACTACCATATAACGTATAACGTTATGTATCATTACGTTATATAGTATAACATTATGTAGCATTACGTTGTTACGTATAACGTTATATACTGTTACGTTATAACATATAACGTTATGTAGCATTACCATATAACGTATAACGTTATGTAGCAATACCTTATATAGTATAACGTTATGTAGCATTACGTTGTAACGTATAACGATATATACTATTACCTTAAAACGTATAACGTTATGTAGCATTACGTTATAACGTATAACGTTACATACAGTTACCATATATCGTATAACGTTATATAGCATTACGTTATAACGTATAACGTTGTATACTGTTACCATATAACGTATAACGTTATTTAGCATTACCATATAATGTATAACGTTATGTAGCATTACCTTATAACGTATAACGTTATGTAGCATTACCATATTACGTATAACGTTATATACTGTTACGTTATAACATATAACGTTATGTAGCATTACCATATAACGTATAACGTTATGTATCATTACCTTATATAGTATAACGTTATGTAGCATTACCATATAACGTATAACGTTATATACTGTTACGTTATAACGTATAACGTTATGTAGCATTACCGTATGACGTATAACGTTTTGTAGCATTACGTTATAACGTATAACGTTATATACTGTTACCTTATAACGTATAAGGTTATGTAGCATTACCTTATAACGTATGACGTTATGTAGCATTACCATATAACGTATAACGTTATGTAGCATTACCATATAACGTATAACGTTATGTAGCATTTCCATATAACGTATAACGTTGTGTAGCATTACCATATAACGTATAACGCTATTTACTATCACCCTATAACGTATAACGTTATGTAGCATTACGTTATAACGTATAACGTCATATACTGTTACCATATAACGTATAACGTTATGTAGCATTACCATATAACGCATAACGTTATTTACTATTACCTTATAACGTATAACGTTATGTAGCGTTACGTTATAACGTATAACGTTGTATACTGTTACCATATAACGTATAACGTTATGTAGCATTACCATATAATGTATAACGTTATGTAGCATTACGTTATAACGTATAACGTTATATACTGTTACATTATAACGTATAACGTTATGTAGCACTACCATATAACGTATAACGTTAAATTCTATTACCTTATAACGTATAACGTTATGTAGCATTACGTTATAACGTATAACGTTATATACTGTTACCATACAACGTATAACGTTATGTAGCATTACGTTATAATGTATATCGTTTTGTACTGTTACCATATGACGTATAACGTTATGTAGCACTACCATATAACGTATAACGTTATGTATCATTACCTTATATAGTATAACGTTATGTAGCATTACGTTGTAACGTATAACGTTATATTCTATTACCTTATAACGTATAACGTTATGTAGCATTGCCATACAACCTATAACGTTGTGTAGCATTACGTTATAATTTATATCGTTATATACTGTTACCATATGACGTATAATGTTATGTAGCATTACCATATAACGTATAACGTTATGTAGCATTACGTTATAACGTATAACGTTATATACTGTTACCATATAACTTATAACGTTATGTAGCATTACGTTATAATGTATATCGTTATATACTGTTACCATATGACGTATAACGTTATGTAGCATTACCTTATAACGTATAACATTATGTAGCATTACCATATAACGTATAACGTTATATACTGTTACCATATAACGTATAACGTTATGTAGCATTACCTTATAACGTATAACGTTATGAAGCATTACCATATAACGTATAACGTTATGTAGCTTTACTTTATAACGTATAACGTTATGTAGCATTACGTTATAATGTATATCGTTTTGTACTGTTACCATATGACGTATAACGTTATGTAGCACTACCATATAACGTATAACGTTATGTATCATTACCTTATATAGTATAACGTTATGTAGCATTACGTTGTAACGTATAACGTTATATTCTATTACCTTATAACGTATAACGTTATGTAGCATTGCCATACAACCTATAACGTTGTGTAGCATTACGTTATAATTTATATCGTTATATACTGTTACCATATGACGTATAACGTTATGTAGCATTGCCATACAACCTATAACGTTGTGTAGCATTACGTTATAATTTATATCGTTATATACTGTTACCATATAACGTATAACGTTATGAAGCATTACCATATAACGTATAACGTTATGTAGCTTTACTTTATAACGTATAACGTTATGTAGCATTACGTTTTAACGTATAACGTTATATACTATTACCTTATGACGTATAACGTTATGTAGCATTACCATATAACGTATAACGTTATGAAGCATTACCATATAACGTATAACGTTATATACTGTTACTTTATAACGTGTAACGTTATGTAGCATTACCATATAACGTATAACGTTATTTACTATTATCTTATAACGTATAACGTTATGTAGCATTACGTTATAACGTATAACGTTGTATACTGTTACCATATAACGTATAACGTTATGTAGCATTACCATATAATGTATAACGTTATGTAGCATTACCATATAACGTATAACGTTATGTAGCATTACCATATAACTTATAACGTTGTGTAGCATTACCATATAACGTATAACGTTATGTAGCATTACCATATAACGTATAACGTTATGTAGCATTACGTTATAACGCATAACGTTATATACTGTTACCATATAACGTATAACGTTATGTAGCATTACCATATAACGTATGACGTTATGTAGCATTACCATATAACGTATAACGTTATGTAGCATTACCATATAACGTATAACGTTATGTAGCATTACCATATAACGTATAACGTTATGTAGCATTACCATATAACGTATAACGTTATGTAGCATTACCATATAACGCATAACGTTATGTAGCATTACCTTATAACGTATAACGTTATGTAGCATTACGTTATAACGTATAACGTTGTATACTGTTACCATATAACGTATAACGTTATTTAGCATTACCATATAATGTATAACGTTATGTAGCATTACCTTATAACGTATAACGTTATGTAGCATTACCATATTACGTATAACGTTATATACTGTTACGTTATAACGTATAACGTTATGTAGCATTACCATATAACGTATAACGTTATGTAGCATTACGTTGTAACGTATAACGTTATGTAGCATTACCGTATAACGTATAACGTTATGTAGCACTACCATATAACGTATAACGTTATGTATCATTACCTTATATAGTATAACATTATGTAGCATTACGTTGTTACGTATAACGTTATATACTGTTACGTTATAACGTATAACGTTATGTAACATTACCATATAACGTATAACGTTATGTAGCAATACCTTATATAGTATAACGTTATGTAGCATTACGTTGTAACGTATAACGATATATACTATTACCTTAAAACGTATAACGTCATGTAGCATTACGTTATAACGTATAACGTTACATACTGTTACCATATATCGTATAACGTTATATAGCATTACCTTATAACGTATAACGTTAAATACTATTACCTTATAATGTATAACGTTATGTAGCACTACCATATAACGTATAACGTTATGTATCATTACCTTATATAGTATAACGTTATGTAGCATTACCATATAACGTATAACGTTATATACTGTTACGTTATAACGTATAACGTTATGTAGCATTACCGTATGACGTATAACGTTATGTAGCATTACGTTATAACTTATAACGTTATATACTGTTACCATATAACGTATAACGTTATGTAGCACTACCATATAACGTATAACGTTATGTATCATTACCTTATATAGTATAACGTTATATAGCATTACCTTATAACGTATAACATTAAATACTATTACCTTATAATGTATAACGTTATGTAGCACTACCATATAACGTATAACGATATGTATCATTACCTTATATAGTATAACGTTATGTAGCATTACCTTATAACGTATGACGTTATGTAGCATTACCATACAACCCATAACGTTATTTACTATTACCTTATAACGTATAACGTTATGTAGCATTACGTTATAACGTATAACGTTGTATACTGTTACCATATAACGTATAACGTTATGTAGCATTACCATATAACGTGTAACGTTATGTACCATTACGTTATAACACATAACGTTATATACGTTTACGTTATAACGTATAACGTTATGTAGCATTACCATATAAAGTATAACGTTATGTAACATTACGTTATAACGTATAACGTTATATACTGTTACGTTAGAACGTATAACGTTATGTAGCATTACCATATAACATATAACGTTATATACTGTTACCATATAACGTATAACGTTATGTAGCATTACCTTATAACGTATAACGTTATGAAGCATTACCATATAACGTATAACGTTATGTAGCTTTACTTTATAACGTATAACGTTATGTAGCATTACGTTTTAACGTATAACGTTATATACTATTACCTTATGACGTATAACGTTATGTAGCATTACCATATAACGTATAACGTTATGAAGCATTACCATATAACGTATAACGTTATATACTGTTACTTTATAACGTGTAACGTTATGTAGCATTACCATATAACGTATAACGTTATTTACTATTATCTTATAACGTATAACGTTATGTAGCATTACGTTATAACGTATAACGTTGTATACTGTTACCATATAACGTATAACGTTATGTAGCATTACCATATAATGTATAACGTTATGTAGCATTACCATATAACGTATAACGTTATGTAGCATTACCATATAACTTATAACGTTGTGTAGCATTACCATATAACGTATAACGTTATGTAGCATTACCATATAACGTATAACGTTATGTAGCATTACCATATAACGTATAACGTTATGTAGCATTACCATATAACGTATAACGTTATGTAGCATTACCATATAACGTATAACGTTATGTAGCATTACCATATAACGTATAACGTTATGTAGCATTACCATATAACGTATAACGTTATGTAGCATTACCATATAACGCATAACGTTATGTAGCATTACCTTATAACGTATAACGTTATGTAGCATTACGTTATAACGTATAACTTTGTACACTGTTACCATATAACGTATAACGTTATTTAGCATTACCATATAATGTATAACGTTATGTAGCATTACCTTATAACGTATAACGTTATGTAGCATTACCATATTACGTATAACGTTATATACTGTTACGTTATAACGTATAACGTTATGTAGCATTACCATATAACGTATAACGTTATGTAGCATTACGTTGTAACGTATAACGTTATGTAGCATTACCGTATAACGTATAACGTTATGTAGCACTACCATATAACGTATAACGTTATGTATCATTACCTTATATAGTATAACATTATGTAGCATTACGTTGTTACGTATAACGTTATATACTGTTACGTTATAACGTATAACGTTATGTAACATTACCATATAACGTATAACGTTATGTAGCAATACCTTATATAGTATAACGTTATGTAGCATTACGTTGTAACGTATAACGATATATACTATTACCTTAAAACGTATAACGTCATGTAGCATTACGTTATAACGTATAACGTTACATACTGTTACCATATATCGTATAACGTTATATAGCATTACCTTATAACGTATAACGTTAAATACTATTACCTTATAATGTATAACGTTATGTAGCACTACCATATAACGTATAACGTTATGTATCATTACCTTATATAGTATAACGTTATGTAGCATTACCATATAACGTATAACGTTATATACTGTTACGTTATAACGTATAACGTTATGTAGCATTACCGTATGACGTATAACGTTATGTAGCATTACGTTATAACTTATAACGTTATATACTGTTACCATATAACGTATAACGTTATGTAGCACTACCATATAACGTATAACGTTATGTATCATTACCTTATATAGTATAACGTTATATAGCATTACCTTATAACGTATAACATTAAATACTATTACCTTATAATGTATAACGTTATGTAGCACTACCATATAACGTATAACGATATGTATCATTACCTTATATAGTATAACGTTATGTAGCATTACCTTATAACGTATGACGTTATGTAGCATTACCATACAACCCATAACGTTATTTACTATTACCTTATAACGTATAACGTTATGTAGCATTACGTTATAACGTATAACGTTGTATACTGTTACCATATAACGTATAACGTTATGTAGCATTACCATATAACGTGTAACGTTATGGACCATTACGTTATAACGTATAACGTTATGTAGCATTACCATATAACGTATAACGTTATGTAGCATTACCATATAACGTATAACGTTATGTAGCATTACCATATAACGCATAACGTTATTTACTATTACCGTATAACGTATAACGTTATGTAGCATTACGTTATAACGTATAACGTTATATACTGTTACCATATAACGTATAACGTTATGTAGCATTACCTTATAACGTATAACGTTATGTACCATTACAATATAACGTATAATGTTATGTAGCTTTACCGTAAAACGTATAACGTTATGTAGCATTACGTTGTAACGTATAACGTTATATACCATTACCATATGACGTATAACGTTATGTAGCATTACCATATATCGTATAACTTTATATACTGTTACCATATAACATATAACGTTATGTAGCACAACCATATAACGTATAACGTTATGTATCATTACCTTATATATTATAACGATATGTAGCATTACCATATAACGAATAACGTTATGTAGCATTACCATATAACGTATAACGTTATGTAGCATTACCATATAACGCATAACGTTATTTACTATTACCTTATAACGTATAACGTTATGTAGCATTACGTTATAACGTATAACGTTGTACACTGTTACCATATAACGTATAACGTTATGTAGTATTACCATATAACATATAACGAAATGTAGCATTACGTTATAACGTATAACGTTATGTAGCATTACCATATAATGTATAACGTTTTGTAGCATTACCATATAACGTATAACGTTGTGTAGCATTACCATATAACGTATAACGCTATTTACTATCACCTTATAACGTATAACGTTATGTAGCATTACGTTATAACGTATAACGTTATATACTGTTACCATATAACGTATAACGTTATGTAGCATTACCATATAACGTATAACGTTATGTAGCATTACCATATAACGTATAACGTTATGTAGCATTACCATATAACGTATAACGTTATGTAGCATTACCATATAACGTATAACGTTGTGTAGCATTACCATATAACGTATAACGCTATTTACTATCACCTTATACCGTATAACGTTATGTAGCATTACGTTATAACGTATAACGTCATATACTGTTACCTGATAACGTATAACGTTTTGTAGCATTACGTTATAACGTATAACGTTATATACTGTTACCATATAACGTATAACGTTATGAAGCATTACCATATAACGTATAACGTTATGTAGCATTACCATGTAACGTATAACGTTATGTAGCATTACCATATAACGTATAACGTTATGTAGCATTACCATATAACGCATAACGTTATTTACTATTACCGTATAACGTATAACGTTATGTAGCATTACGTTATAACGTATAACGTTGTATACTGTTACCATATAACGTATAACGTTATGTAGCATTACCAGATAATGTATAACGTTATGTAGCATTACCTTCTAACGTATAACGTTATGTAGCATTACCATATAACGTATAACGTTATATACTGTTACCATATAACGTATAACGTTATGTAGCATTACCTTATAACGTATGACGTTATGTAGCATTACCATACAACGCATAACGTTATTTACTATTACCTTATAACGTATAAAGTTATGTAGCATTACGTTATAACGTATAACGTTGTATACTGTTACCATATAACGTATAACGTTATGTAGCATTACCATATAACGTGTAACGTTATGTACCATTACGTTATAACACATAACGTTATATACTGTTACATTATAACGTATAACGTTATGTAGCATTACCATATAACGTATAACGAAATGTAGCATTACGTTATAACGTATAACGTTATGTAGCATTACCATATAACGTATAACGTTTTGTAGCATTACCATATAACGTATAACGTTGTGTAGCATTACCATATAACGTATAACGTTATGTAGCATTACCATATAACGTATAACGTTGTGTAGCATTACCATATAACGTATAACGCTATTTACTATCACCTTATACCGTATAACGTTATGTAGCATTACGTTATAACGTATAACGTCATATACTGTTACCTGATAACGTATAACGTTATGTAGCATTACGTTATAACGTATAACGTTATATACTGTTACCATATAACGTATAACGTTATGTAGCATTACCATATAACGTATAACGTTATGTAGCATTACCATGTAACGTATAACGTTATGTAGCATTACCATATAACGTATAACGTTATGTAGCATTACCATATAACGCATAACGTTATTTACTATTACCTTATAACGTATAACGTTATGTAGCATTACCATATAACGTATAACGTTTTGTAGCATTACCATATAACGTATAACGTTGTGTAGCATTACCATATAACGTATAACGCTATTTACTATCACCTTATAACGTATAACGTTATGTAGCATTACGTTATAACGTATAACGTTATATACTGTTACCATATAACGTATAACGTTATGTAGCATTACCATATAACGTATAACGTTATGTAGCATTACCATATAACGTATAACGTTATGTAGCATTACCATATAACGTATAACGTTATGTAGCATTACCATATAACGTATAACGTTGTGTAGCATTACCATATAACGTATAACGCTATTTACTATCACCTTATACCGTATAACGTTATGTAGCATTACGTTATAACGTATAACGTCATATACTGTTACCTGATAACGTATAACGTTATGTAGCATTACGTTATAACGTATAACGTTATATACTGTTACCATATAACGTATAACGTTATGTAGCATTACCATATAACGTATAACGTTATGTAGCATTACCATGTAACGTATAACGTTATGTAGCATTACCATATAACGTATAACGTTATGTAGCATTACCATATAACGCATAACGTTATTTACTATTACCTTATAACGTATAACGTTATGTAGCATTACGTTATAACGTATAACGTTGTATACTGTTACCATATAACGTATAACGTTATGTAGCATTACCAGATAATGTATAACGTTATGTAGCATTACCTTCTAACGTATAACGTTATGTAGCATTACCATATAACGTATAACGTTATATACTGTTACCATATAACGTATAACGTTATGTAGCATTACCTTATAACGTATGACGTTATGTAGCATTACCATACAACGCATAACGTTATTTACTATTACCTTATAACGTATAAAGTTATGTAGCATTACGTTATAACGTATAACGTTGTATACTGTTACCATATAACGTATAACGTTATGTAGCATTACCATATAACGTGTAACGTTATGTACCATTACGTTATAACACATAACGTTATATACTGTTACATTATAACGTATAACGTTATGTAGCATTACCATATAACGTATAAGGAAATGTAGCATTACGTTATAACGTATAACGTTATGTAGCATTACCATATAACGTATAACGTTTTGTAGCATTACCATATAACGTATAACGTTGTGTAGCATTACCATATAACGTATAACGTTATGTAGCATTACCATATAACGTATAACGTTGTGTAGCATTACCATATAACGTATAACGCTATTTACTATCACCTTATACCGTATAACGTTATGTAGCATTACGTTATAACGTATAACGTCATATACTGTTACCTGATAACGTATAACGTTATGTAGCATTACGTTATAACGTATAACGTTATATACTGTTACCATATAACGTATAACGTTATGTAGCATTACCATATAACGTATAACGTTATGTAGCATTACCATGTAACGTATAACGTTATGTAGCATTACCATATAACGTATAACGTTATGTAGCATTACCATATAACGCATAACGTTATTTACTATTACCTTATAACGTATAACGTTATGTAGCATTACGTTATAACGTATAACGTTGTATACTGTTACCATATAACGTATAACGTTATGTAGCATTACCAGATAATGTATAACGTTATGTAGCATTACCTTCTAACGTATAACGTTATGTAGCATTACCATATAACGTATAACGTTATATACTGTTACCATATAACGTATAACGTTATGTAGCATTACCATGTAACGTATAACGCTATTTACTATTACCTTATAACGTATAACGTTATGTAGCATTACGTTATAACGTATAACGTTATATACTGTTACCATATAACGTATAACGTTATGTAGCATTACCAGATAATGTATAACGTTATGTAGCATTACCTTCTAACGTATAACGTTATGTAGCATTACCATATAACGTATAACGTTATATACTGTTACCATATAACGTATAACGTTATATAGCATTACCATGTAACGTATAACGCTATTTACTATTACCTTATAACGTATAACGTTATGTAGCATTACCATGTAACGTATAACGTTATGTAGCATTACCATATAACGTATAACGTTATGTAGCATTACCATATAACGCATAACGTTATTTACTGTTACATTATAACGTATAACGTTATGTAGCATTACCATATAACGTATAACGAAATGTAGCATTACGTTATAACGTATAACGTTATGTAGCATTACCATATAACGTATAACGTTTTGTAGCATTACCATATAACGTATAACGTTGTGTAGCATTACCATGTAACGTATAACGCTATTTACTATTACCTTATAACGTATAACGTTATGTAGCATTACGTTATAACGTATAACGTTATATACTGTTACCATATAACGTATAATGTTATGTAGCATTACCTTATAACGTATAACGTTATGTAGCATTACAATATAACGTATAACGTTATGTAGCTTTACCGTAAAACGTATAACGTTATGTAGCATTACGTTGTAACGTATAACGCTATATACTATTACCATATGACGCATAACGTTATGTAGCATTACCATATATCGTATAACTTTATATACTGTAACGTTATAACGTATAACGTTATATACTGTTACCATATAACGTATAACGTTATGTAGCACAACCATATAACGTATAACGTTATGTATCATTACCTTATACATTATAACGTTATGTAGCATTACCTTCTAACGTATAACGTTATGTAGCATTACCATATAACGTATAACGTTATATACTGTTACCATATAACGTATAACGTTATGTAGCATTACCTTATAACGTATGACGTTATGTAGCATTACCATACAACGCATAACGTTATTTACTATTACCGTATAACGTATAAAGTTATGTAGCATTACGTTATAACGTATAACGTTGTATACTGTTACCATATAACGTATAACGTTATGTAGCATTACCATATAACGTGTAACGTTATGTACCATTACGTTATAACACATAACGTTATATACTGTTACATTATAACGTATAACGTAATGTAGCATTACCATATAACGTATAACGTTATGCAGCATTACCATATAACGTATAACGTTATGTAGCATTACCATATAACGTGTAACGTTATTTACTATTACCTTATAACGTATAACGTTGTATACTGTTAGCATATAACGTATAACGTTATGTAGCATTACCATATAACGTGTAACGTTATTGACAATTACCTTATAACGTATAACGTTGTATACTGTTACCATATAACGTATAACTTTATGTAGCATTACCATATAATGTATAACGTTATGTAGCATTACCATATAACGTATAACGTTATGCAGCATTACCATATAACGTATAACGTTATGTGGCATTACCATATAACGTATAACGTTATGTAGCATTACCATATAACGGATAACGTTATGTAGCATTACCATATAACGTGTAACGTTATTTACTATTACCTTATAACGTATAACGTTGTATACTGTTCCCATATAACGTATAACGTTATGTATCATTACCATAAAACGTATAACGTTATGTAGCATTACCATATAACGTGTAACGTTATTTACTATTACCTTATAACGTATAACGTTATGTAGCATTACGTTATAACGCATAACGTTATATACTGTTACCATATAACGTATAACGTTATGTAGCATTACCATATAACGTATAACGTTATGTAGCATTACCATATAACGTATAACGTTATGTAGCATTACAATATAACGTATAATGTTATGTAGCTTTACCGTAAAACGTATAACGTTATGTAGCATTACCATATAACGCATAACGTTATTTACTATTACGTTATAACGTATAACGTTATGTAGCGTTACGTTATAACGTATAACGTTGTATACTGTTACCATATAACGTATAACGTTATGTAGCATTACCTTATAACGTATAACGTTATGTAGCATTACAATATAACGTATAATGTTATGTAGCTTTACCGTAAAACGTATAACGTTATGTAGCATTACCATATAACGCATAACGTTATTTACTATTACCTTATAACGTATAACGTTATGTAGCGTTACGTTATAACGTATAACGTTGTATACTGTTACCATATAACGTATAACGTTATGTAGCATTACCATATAATGTATAACGTTATGTAGCATTACCTTATAACGTATAACGTTATGTAGCATTACCATATAACGTATAACGTTATATACTGTTACCATATAACGTATAACGTTATGTAGCATTACCTTATAACTTATAACGTTATGTAGCATTACCATATAACGTATAACGTTATGTAGCATTACCATATAACGAATAACGTTGTGTAGCATTACCATATAACGTATAACGCTATTTACTATCACCTTATAACGTATAACGTTATGTAGCATTACGTTATAACGCATAACGTTATATACTGTTACCTTATAACGTATAACGTTATGTAGCATTACCATATAACGTATAACGTTATGTAGCATTACCATATAACGTATAACGTTATGTAGCATTACGTTATAACGTATAACGTCATATACTGTTACCATATAACGTATAACGTTATGTAGTATTACCATATAACGTATAACGTTATGTAGCATTACGTTATAACGCATAACGTTATATACTGTTACCATATAACGTATAACGTTATGTACCATTACCATATAACGCATAACGTTATTTACTATTACCTTATAACGTATAACGTTATGTAGCATTACGTTATAACGTATAACGTTGTATACTGTTACCATATAACGTATAACGTTATGTAGAATTACCATATACTGTATAACGTTATGTAGCATTACCTTATAACGTATAACGTTATGTAGCATTACCATATAACGTATAACGTTATATACTGTTACGTTATAACGTATAACGTTATGTAGCATTACCATATAACGTATAACGTTATGTAGCATTACGTTGTAACGTATAACGTTATGTAGCATTACCGTATAACGTATAACGTTATGTAGCACTACCATATAACGTATAACGTTATGTATCATTACCTTATATAGTATAACATTATGTAGCATTACGTTGTTACGTATAACGTTATATACTGTTACGTTATAACGTATAACGTTATGTAGCATTACCATATAACGTATAACGTTATGTAGCATTACCACATAACGTATAACGTTATATACTGTTACCATATAACGTATAACGTTATGTAGCATTACCATATAACGTATAACGTTATGTAGCATTACCATATAACGTATAACGTTATTTACTATTACCTTATATCGTATAACGTTGTATACTGTTACCATATAACGTATAACGTTATGTAGCATTACCATATAACGTATAACGTTATATACTGTTACCATATAACGTACAACGTTAAGTAGCATTACGTTATAACGAATAACGTTATATACTGTTACCATATAACGTATAACGTTATGTAGCATTACCATATAACGTATAACGTTATGTAGCATTACCACATAACGTATAACGTTATATACTGTTACCATATAACGTATAACGTTATGTAGCATTACCATATAACGTATAACGTTATGTAGCATTACCATATAACGTATAACGTTATGCAGCATTACCATATAACGTATAACGTTATGTAGCATTACCATATAACGTATAACGTTATGTAGCATTACCATATAACGTATAACGTTTAGTAGCATTACCATATGACGTATAACGTTATGTAGCATTACCATATAACGTGTAACGTTATTTACAATTACCTTATAACGTATAACGTTGTATACTGTTACCATATAACGTATAACTTTATGTAGCATTACCATATAATGTATAACGTTATGTAGCATTACCATATAACGTATAACGTTATGCAGCATTACCATATAACGTATAACGTTATGTAGCATTACCATATAACGTATAACGTTATGTAGCATTACCATATAACGTATAACGTTATGTAGCATTACCATATAACGTGTAACGTTATGTAGCATTACCATATAACGTATAACGTTATGTAACATTACGTTATAACGTATAACTTTATATACTGTTACCATATAACGTATAACGTTATGTAGCATTACCATATAACGTATAACGTTATGTAGCATTACCATATAACGTATAACGTTATGTAACATTACGTTATAACGTATAACTTTATATACTGTTACCATATAACGTATAACGTTATGTAGCATTACCATATAACGTATAACGATATGCAGCATTACCATATAACGTATAACGTTATGTAGCATTACCATATAACGTATAACGTTATGCAGCATTACCATATAACGTATAACGTTATGTAGCATTACCATATAACGTATAACGTTATGTAGCATTACCATATAACGTATAACGTTATGTAGCATTACCATATAACGTGTAACGTTATGTAGCATTACCATATAACGTATAACGTTATGTAACATTACGTTATAACGTATAACTTTATATACTGTTACCATATAACGTATAACGTTATGTAACATTACGTTATAACGTATAACGTTATATACTGTTACCATATAACGTACAACGTTATGTAGCATTACCATATAACGTGTAACGTTATGTAGCATTACCATATAACGTATAACGTTATGTAACATTACGTTATAACGTATAACTTTATATACTGTTACCATATAACGTATAACGTTATGTAGCATTACCATATAACGTATAACGTTATGTAGCATTACCATATAACGTATAACGTTATATACTGTTACCATATAACGTACAACGTTATGTAGCATTACCATATAACGTATAACGTTATATATAGTTACCATATAACGTACAACGTTATGTAGCATTACCATATAACGTATAACGTTATGTAGCATTACCATATAACGTATAACGTTATGTGGCATTACCATATAACGTATAACGTTATATATTGTTACCATATAACGTATAACGTTATGTAGCATTACCATATAACGTATAACGTTATGTAGCATTACCACATAACGTATAACGTTATGTAGCATTACCATATAACGTATAACGTTATGTGGCATTACCATATAACGTATAACGTTATATATTGTTACCATATAACGTATAACGTCATGTAGCATTACCATATAACGTATAACGTTATGTAGCATTACCATATAACGTATAACGTTATGTAGCATTACCATATAACGTGTAACGTTATTTACTATTACCTTATAACGTATAACGTTGTATACTGTTACCATATAACGTATAACGCTATGTAGCATTACCATATAACGTATAACGTTATATACTGTTACCATATAACGTACAACGTTATGTAGCATTACCATATAACGTATAACGTTATGTAACATTACCATATAACGTATAACGTTATGTAGCATTGCCATATAACGTATAACGTTATGTAGCATTACCATATAACGTATAACGTTATATACTGTTACCATATAACGTATAACGTTATGTAGCATTACCATATTACGTATAACGTTATATACTGTTACCATATAACGTACAACGTTATGTAGCATTACGTTATAACGAATAACGTTATATACTGTTACCATATAACGTATAACGTTATGTAGCATTACCATATAACGTATAATGTTATGTAGCATTACCATATAACGTGTAACGTTATTTACTATTACCTTATAACGTATAACGTTGTATACTGTTGCCATATAACGTATAACGTTATGTAGCATTACCATATAATGTATAACGTTATGTAGCATTACCATATAATGTATAACGTTATGTAGCATTACCATATAACGTATAACGTTATGTAGCATTACCATATAATGTATAACGTTATGTACCATTACCATATAACGTATAACGTTATGTAGCATTACCATATAACGTATAACGTTATGTAACATTACGTTATAACGTATAACTTTATATACTGTTACCATATAACGTATAACGTTATGTAGCATTACCATATAACGTATAACGTTATATACTGTTACCATATAACGTACAACGTTATGTAGCATTACGTTATAACGAATAACGTTATATACTGTTACCATATAACGTATAACGTTATGTAGCATTACCATATAACGTATAACGTTATGTAGCATTACCATATAACGTATAACGTTATGTAACATTACGTTATAACGTATAACTTTATATACTGTTACCATATAACGTATAACGTTATGTAGCATTACCATATAACGTATAACGTTATATACTGTTACCATATAACGTACAACGTTATGTAGCATTACCATATAACGTATAACGTTATGTAGCATTACCATATAACGTATAACGATATGTAGCATTGCCATATAAAGTATATACGTTATGCAGCATTACCATATATCGTATTACGTTGTATACTGTTACCATATAACGTATAACGTTATGTAGCATTCCCATATAATGTATAACGTTATGTACCATTACCATATAACGTATAACGTTATGTAGCATTACCATATAACGTATAACGTTATGTGGCATTACCATATAACGTATAACGTTATGTAGCATTACCATATAACGTATAACGATATGTAGCATTACCATATAAAGTATATACGTTATGCAGCATTACCATATATCGTATTACGTTGTATACTGTTACCATATAACGTATAACGTTATGGAGCATTACCATATAATGTATAACGTTATGTACCATTACCATATAACGTATAACGTTATGTAGCATTACCATATAACGCATAACGTTATGTAACATTACGTTATAACGTATAACGTTGTATACTGTTACCATATAACGTATAACGTTATGTAGCATTACCATATAACGTATAACGTTATGTAGCATTACCATATAACGTATAACGTTATGTAGCATTACCATATAACGTATAACGTTATATACTGTTACCATATAACGTATAACGTTATGTAGCATTACCATATAACGTATAACGTTATGTAGCATTACCATATAACGTATAACGTTATGTAGCATTACCATATAACGTGTAACGTTATTTACTATTACCTTATAACGTATAACGTTGTATATTGTTACCATATAACGTATAACGCTATGTAGCATTACCATATAACGTATAACGTTATGTACTGTTACCATATAACGTACAACGTTATGTAGCATTACCATATAACGTATAACGTTATGTAACATTACCATATAACGTATAACGTTATGTAGCATTACCATATAACGTATAACGTTATGTAGCATTACCATATAACGTATAACGTTATATACTGTTACCATATAACGTATAACGTTATGTAGCATTACCATATAACGTATAACGTTATATACTGTTACCATATAACGTACAACGTTATGTAGCATTACGTTATAACGAATAACGTTATATACTGTTACCATATAACGTATAACGTTATGTAGCATTACCATATAACGTATAACGTTATGTAGCATTACCACATAACGTATAACGTTATGTACTGTTACCATATAACGTATAACGTTATGTAGCATTACCATATAACGTATAACGTTATGTAGCATTACCATATAACGTATAACGTTATGTAGCATTACCATATAACGTATAACGTTATGTAGCATTACCATATAACGTATAACGTTATGTAGCATTACCATATAACGCGTAACGTTATTTACTATTACCTTATAACGTATAACGTTGTATTCTGTTACCACATAACGTATAACGTTATGTAGCATTACCATATAACGCATAACGTTATTTAGCATTACCATATAACGTATAACGTTATATACTGTTACCATATAACGTATAACGTTATGTAGCATTACCATATAACGTATAACGTTATGTCGCATTACCATATAACGTATAACGTTATGTAGCATTACCATATAACGTGTAACGTTATTTACTATTACCTTATATCGTATAACGTTGTAAACTGTTACCATATAACGTATAACGTTATGTAGCATTACCATATAACGTATAACGTTATGTAGCATTACCATATAACGTATAACGTTATATACTGTTACCATATAACGTATAACGTTATATACTGTTACCATATAACGTATAACGTTATATACTGTTACCATATAACGTATAACGTTATGTAGCATTACCATATAACGTATAACGTTATGTAGCATTACCATATAACGTATAACGTTATGTAGCATTACCATACAACGTATAACGTTATGTAGCATTACCATATAACGTATAACGTTATGTAGCATTACCATATAACATGTAACGTTATTTGTTATTACCTTATAACGTATATCGTTGCATACTGTTACCATATAACGTATAACGTTATGTAGCATTACCATACAATGTATAACGTTATGTAGCATTACCATATAACGTATAACGTTGTGTAGCATTACCATATAACGTATAACGTTATGTAGCATTACCATATAACGTATAACGTTATGTAGCATTACCAAATAACGTATAACGTTGTATACTGTTACCATATAACGTATGACGTTATGTCGCATTACCATATAATGTATAACGTTATGTAGCATTACCATATAACGTATAACGTTATGTAGCATTACCATATAACGTATAACGTTATGTAGCATTACCATATAACGTATAACGTAATGTAGCATTACTATTTAACGTATAACGTTATGTAGCATTACGATATAACGTGTAACGTTGTTTACTATTACCTTATAACGTATAACGTTGTATAATGTTACCATATAACGTATAACGTTATGTAGGATTACCATATAACGTATAACGTTATGTAGCATTACCATATAACGTATAACGTTATATACTGTTACCATATAACGTATATCGTTATGTAGTATTACCATATAACGTATAACGTAATGTAGCATTACCATATAACGTATAACGTTATGTAGCATTACCATATAACGTGTAACGTTGTATACTCTTACCATATAACGTATAACGTTGTATACTCTTACCATATAACGTATAACGTTATGTAGCATTACCATATAACGTATAACGTTATGTAGCATTACCATATAACGTATAACGTTATGTAGCATTACCATATAACGTATAACGTTATGTAACATTACCATATAACGTATAACGTTATGTAACATTACCATATAACGTATAACGTTATATACCGTTACCATTAACGTATAACGTTATGTAGCATTACCATATAACGTATAACGTTATATACTGTTACCATATAACGTACAACGTTATGTAGCATTACGTTATAACGAATAACGTTATATACTGTTACCATATAACGTATAACGTTATGTAGCATTACCATATAACGTATAACGTTATGTAGCATTACCACATAACGTATAACGTTATGTAGCATTACCATATAATGTGTAACGTTATTTACTCTTACCATATAACGTATAACGTTGTATACTCTTACCATATAACGTATAACGTTATGTAGCATTACCATATAACGTATAACGTTATGTAGCATTACCATATAACGTATAACGTTATGTAGCATTACCATATAACGTGTAACGTTATTTACAATTACCTTATATCGTATAACGTTGTATACTGTTACCATATAACGTATAACTTTATGTAGCATTACCATATAATGTATAACGTTATGTAGCATTACCATATAACGTATAACGTTATGCAGCATTACCATATAACGTATAACGTTATGTAGCATTACCATATAACGTATAACGTTATGTAGCATTACCATATAACGTATAACGTTATGTAGCATTACCACATAACGTGTAACGTTATTTACTATTACCTTATAACGTATAACGTTGTATACTGTTACCATATAACGTATAACGTTATGTAGCATTACCATCTAACGTATAACGTTATGTAGCATTACCATATAACGTATAACGTTATGTAGCATTACCATATAACGTATAACGTTATATACTGTTACCATATAACATATAACGTTATATACTGTTACCACATAACGTATAACGTTATATACTGTTACCATATAACGTATAACGTTATATACTGTTACCATATAACGTATAACGTTATGTAGCATTACCAGATAACGTATAACGTTATGTAGCATTACCATATAACGTATAACGTTATGTAGCATTACCATACAACGTATAACGTTATGTAGCATTACCATATAACGTATAACGTTATGTAGCATTACCATATAACATGTAACGTTATTTACTATTACCTTATAACGTATATCGTTGCATACTGTTACCATATAACGTATAACGTTATGTAGCATTACCATACAATGTATAACGTTATGTAGCATTACCATATAACGTATAACGTTGTGTAGCATTACCATATAACGTATAACGTTATGTAGCATTACCATATAACGTATAACGTTATGTAGCATTACCATATAACGTATAACGTTGTATACTGTTACCATATAACGTATGACGTTATGTCGCATTACCATATAATGTATAACGTTATGTAGCATTACCATATAACGTATAACGTTATGTAGCATTACCATATAACGTATAACGTTATGTAGCATTACCATATAACGTATAACGTTATGTAGCATTACCATATAACGTGTAGCGTTGTTTACTATTACCTTATAACGTATAACGTTGTATAATGTTACCATATAACGTATAACGTTATGTAGGATTACCATATAACGTATAACGTTATGTAGCATTACCATATAACGTATAACGTTATATACTGATACCATATAACGTATATCGTTATGTAGTATTACCATATAACGTATAACGTAATGTAGCATTACCATATAACGTATAACGTTGTATACTGTTACCATATAACGTATGACGTTATGTCGCATTACCATATAATGTATAACGTTATGTAGCATTACCATATAACGTATAACGTTATGTAGCATTACCATATAACGTATAACGTTATGTAGCATTACCATATAACGTATAACGTTATGTAGCATTACTATTTAACGTATAACGTTATGTAGCATTACCATATAACGTGTAGCGTTGTTTACTATTACCTTATAACGTATAACGTTGTATAATGTTACCATATAACGTATAACGTTATGTAGGATTACCATATAACGTATAACGTTATGTAGCATTACCATATAACGTATAACGTTATATACTGTTACCATATAACGTATATCGTTATGTAGTATTACCATATAACGTATAACGTAATGTAGCATTACCATATAACGTATAACGTTATGTAGCATTACCATATAACGTGTAACGTTGTATACTCTTACCATATAACGTATAACGTTGTATACTCTTACCATATAACGTATAACGTTATGTAGCATTACCATATAACGTATAAAGTTATGTAGCATTACCATATAACGTATAACGTTATGTAGCATTACCATATAACGTATAACGTTATGTAACATTACCATATAACGTATAACGTTATGTAACATTACCATATAACGTATAACGTTATATACTGTTACCATATAACGTATAACGTTATGTAGCATTACCATATAACGTATAACGTTATATACTGTTACCATATAACGTACAACGTTGTGTAGCATTACGTTATAACGAATAACGTTATATACTGTTACCATGTAACGTATAACGTTATGTAGCATTACCATATAACGTATAACGTTATGTAGCATTACCACATAACGTATAACGTTATGTAGCATTACCATATAATGTGTAACGTTATTTACTCTTACCATATAACGTATAACGTTGTATACTCTGACCATATAACGTATAACGTTATGTAGCATTACCATATAACGTATAACGTTATGTAGCATTACCATATAACGTATAACGTTATGTAGCATTACCATATAACGTGTAACGTTATTTACAATTACCTTATAACGTATAACGTTGTATACCGTTACCATATAACGTATAACTTTATGTAGCATTACCATATAATGTATAACGTTATGTAGCATTACCATATAACGTATAACGTTATGCAGCATTACCATATAAAGTATAACGTTATGTAGCATTACCATATAACGTATAACGTTATGTAGCATTACCGTATAACGTATGACGTTATGTAGCATTACCATATAACGTGTAACGTTATTTACTATTACCTTATAACGTATAACGTTATATACTGTTACCATATAACGTATAACGTTATGTAGCATTACCATATAACGTATAACGTTATGTAGCATTACCATACAACGTATAACGTTATGTAGCATTACCATATAACGTATAACGTTATGTAGCATTATCATATAACATGTAACGTTATTTACTATTACCTTATAACGTATATCGTTGCATACTGTTACCATATAACGTATAACGTTATGTAGCATTACCATACAATGTATAACGTTATGTAGCATTACCATATAACGTATAACGTTGTGTAGCATTACCATATAACGTATAACGTTATGTAGCATTACCATATAACGTATAACGTTATGTAGCATTACCATATAACGTATAACGTTGTATACTGTTACCATATAACGTATGACGTTATGTCGCATTACCATATAATGTATAACGTTATGTAGCATTACCATATAACGTATAACGTTATGTAGCATTACCATATAACGTATAACGTTATGTAGCATTACCATATAACGTATAACGTTATGTAGCATTACTATGTAACGTATAACGTTATGTAGCATTACCATATAACGTGTAGCGTTGTTTACTATTACCTTATAACGTATAACGTTGTATAATGTTACCATATAACGTATAACGTTATGTAGGATTACCATATAACGTATAACGTTATGTAGCATTACCATATAACGTATAACGTTATATACTGTTACCATATAACGTATATCGTTATGTAGTATTACCATATAACGTATAACGTAATGTAGCATTACCATATAACGTATAACGTTATGTAGCATTACCATATAACGTATAACGTTATGTAACATTACCATATAACGTATAACGTTATGTAACATTACCATATAACGTATAACGTTATATACTGTTACCATATAACGTATAACGTTATGTAGCATTACCATATAACGTATAACGTTATATACTGTTTCCATATAACGTACAACGTTGTGTAGCATTACGTTATAACGAATAACGTTATATACTGTTACCATGTAACGTATAACGTTATGTAGCATTACCATATAACGTATAACGTTGTGTAGCATTACCACATAACGTATAACGTTATGTAGCATTACCATATAATGTGTAACGTTATTTACTCTTACCATATAACGGATAACGTTGTATACTGTTACCATATAACGTATAACTTTATGTAGCATTACCATATAATGTATAACGTTATGTAGCATTACCATATAACGTATAACGTTATGCAGCATTACCATATAAAGTATAACGTTATGTAGCATTACCATATAACGTATAACGTTATGTAGCATTACCATATAACGTATGACGTTATGTAGCATTACCATATAACGTGTAACGTTATTTACTATTACCTTATAACGTATAACGTTGTATACTGTTACCATATAACGTATAACGTTATGTAGCATTACCATATAACGTATAACGTTATGTAGCATTACCATATAACGCATAACGTTGTGTAGCATTACCATATAACGTATAACGTTATGTAGCATTACCATATAACGTATAACGTTATGTAGCATTACCATATAACGTATAACGTTGTATACTGTTACCATATAACGTATGACGTTATGTCGCATTACCATATAATGTATAACGTTATGTAGCATTACCATATAACGTATAACGTTATGTAGCATTACCATATAACGTATAACGTTATGTAGCATTACCATATAACGTATAACGTTATGTAGCATTACTATTTAACGTATAACGTTATGTAGCATTACCATATAACGTGTAGCGTTGTTTACTATTACCTTATAACGTATAACGTTGTATACTGTTACCATATGACGTATAACGTTATGTAGGATTACCATATAACGTATATCGTTATGTAGTATTACCTTATAACGTATAACGTAATGTAGCATTACCATATAACGTATAACGTTATGTAGCATTACCATATAACGTATAACGTTATGTAGCATTACCATATAACGTATAACGTTATGTAGCATTACCATATAACGTGTAACGTTATTTACAATTACCTTATAACGTATAACGTTGTATACTGTTTCCATATAACGTATAACTTTATGTAGCATTACCGTATAATGTATAACGTTATGTAGCATTACCATATAACGTATAACGTTATGCAGCATTACCATATAACGTATAACGTTATGTAGCATTACCATATAACGTACAACGTTATGTAGCATTACCATATAACGTATAACGTTATGTAGCATTACCATATAACGTGTAACGTTATTTACAATTACCTTATAACGTATAACGTTGTATACTGTTACCATATAACGTATAACGTTATGTAGCATTACCATATAACGTGTAACGTTATTTACTATTACCTTATAACGTATAACGTTATATACTGTTACCATATAACGTATAACGTTATGTAGCATTACCATATAACGTATAACGTTATGTAGCATTACCATATAACGTATAACGTTATGTAGCATTACCATACAACGTATAACGTTATGTAGCATTACCATATAACGTATAACGTTATGTAGCATTACCATATAACATGTAACGTTATTTACTATTACCTTATAACGTATATCGTTGCATACTGTTACCATATAACGTATAACGTTATGTAGCATTACCATACAATGTATAACGTTATGTAGCATTACCATATAACGTATAACGTTGTGTAGCATTACCATATAACGTATAACGTTATGTAGCATTACCATATAACGTATAACGTTATGTAGCATTACCATATAACGTATAACGTTGTATACTGTTACCATATAACGTATGACGTTATGTCGCATTACCATATAATGTATAACGTTATGTAGCATTACCATATAACGTATAACGTTATGTAGCATTACCATATAACGTATAACGTTATGTAGCATTACCATATAACGTATAACGTTATGTAGCATTACTATTTAACGTATAACGTTATGTAGCATTACCATATAACGTGTAGCGTTGTTTACTATTACCTTATAACGTATAACGTTGTATAATGTTACCATATAACGTATAACGTTATGTAGGATTACCATATAACGTATAACGTTATGTAGCATTACCATATAACGTATAACGTTATATACTGTTACCATATAACGTATATCGTTATGTAGTATTACCATATAACGTATAACGTAATGTAGCATTACCATATAACGTATAACGTTATGTAGCATTACCATATAACGTGTAACGTTGTATACACTTACCATATAACGTATAACGTTGTATACTCTTACCATATAACGTATAACGTTATGTAGCATTACCATATAACGTATAACGTTATGTAGCATTACCATATAACGTATAACGTTATGTAGCATTACCATATAACGTATAACGTTATGTAACATTACCATATAACGTATAACGTTATGTAACATTACCATATAACGTATAACGTTATATACTGTTACCATATAACGTATAACGTTATGTAGCATTACCATATAACGTATAACGTTATGTAGCATTACCATATAACGTATAACGTTATGTAACATTACCATATAACGTACAACGTTGTGTAGCATTACGTTGTAACGAATAACGTTATATACTGTTACCATGTAACGTATAACGTTATGTAGCATTACCATATAACGTATAACGTTATGTAGCATTACCACATAACGTATAACGTTATGTAGCATTACCATATAATGTGTAACGTTATTTACTCTTACCATATAACGTATAACGTTGTATACTCTGACCATATAACGTATAACGTTATGTAGCATTACCATATAACGTATAACGTTATGTAGCATTACCATATAACGTATAACGTTATGTAGCATTACCATATAACGTGTAACGTTATGTAGCATTACCATATAACGTATAACGTTATGTAACATTACCATATAACGTACAACGTTGTGTAGCATTACGTTATAACGAATAACGTTATATACTGTTACCATGTAACGTATAACGTTATGTAGCATTACCATATAACGTATAACGTTATGTAGCATTACCACATAACGTATAACGTTATGTAGCATTACCATATAATGTGTAACGTTATTTACTCCTACCATATAACGTATAACGTTGTATACTCTGACCATATAACGTATAACGTTATGTAGCATTACCATATAACGTATAACGTTATGTAGCATTACCATATAACGTATAACGTTATGTAGCATTACCATATAACGTGTAACGTTCTTTACAATTACCTTATAACGTATAACGTTGTATACTGTTACCATATAACGTATAACTTTATGTAGCATTACCATATAATGTATAACGTTATGTAGCATTACCATATAACGTATAACGTTATGTAGCATTACCACATAACGTATAACGTTATGTAGCATTACCATATAATGTGTAACGTTATTTACTCTTACCATATAACGTATAACGTTGTATACTCTGACCATATAACGTATAACGTTATGTAGCATTACCATATAACGTATAACGTTATGTAGCATTACCATATAACGTGTAACGTTATGTAGCATTACCATATAACGTATAACGTTATGTAACATTACCATATAACGTACAACGTTGTGTAGCATTACGTTATAACGAATAACGTTATATACTGTTACCATGTAACGTATAACGTTATGTAGCATTACCATATAACGTATAACGTTATGTAGCATTACCACATAACGTATAACGTTATGTAGCATTACCATATAATGTGTAACGTTATTTACTCTTACCATATAACGTATAACGTTGTATACTCTGACCATATAACGTATAACGTTATGTAGCATTACCATATAACGTATAACGTTATGTAGCATTACCATATAACGTATAACGTTATGTAGCATTACCATATAACGTGTAACGTTCTTTACAATTACCTTATAACGTATAACGTTGTATACTGTTACCATATAACGTATAACTTTATGTAGCATTACCATATAATGAATAACGTTATGTAGCATTACCATATAACGTATAACGTTATGCAGCATTACCATATAAAGTATAACGTTGTGTAGGATTACCATATAACGTATAACGTTATGTAGCATTACCATATAACGTATGACGTTATGTAGCATTACCATATAACGTGTAACGTTATGTACTACTACCTTATAACGTATAACGTTGTATACTGTTACCATATAACGTATAACGTTATGTAGCATTACCATATAACGTATAACGTTATGTAGCATTACCATATAACGTATAACGTTATGTAGCATTACCATATAATGTATAACGTTATGTAGCATTACCATATAACGTATAACGTTATGTGGCATTACCATATAATGTGTAACGTTATTTACTATTACCTTATAACGTATAACGTTGTATACTGTTACCATATAACGTATAACGTTATGTAGCATTACCATATAACGTGTAACGTTATTTACTATTACCTTATAACGTACAACGTTATGTAGCATTACCATATAACGTATAACGTTATGTAACATTACCAAATAACGTATAACGTTATGTAGCATTACCATATAATGTATAACGTTATGTAGCATTACCATATAACGTATAACGTTATGTAGCATTACCATATAACGTATAACGTTATATACTGTTACCATATAACGTATAACGTTATGTAGCATTACCATATAACGTATAACGTCATGTAGCATTACCATATAACGTATAACGTTATGTAGCATTACCATATAACGTGTAACGTTATTTACTATTACCTTATAACGTATAACGTTGTATACTGTTACCATATAACGTATAACGTTATATACTGTTACCATATAACGTACAACGTTATGTAGCATTACCATATAACGTATAACGTTATGTAACATTACCATATAACGTATAACGTTATGTAGCATTACCATATAACGTATAACGTTATGTAGCATTACCATATAACGTATAACGTTATATACTGTTACCATATAACGTATAACGTTATGTAGCATTACCATATAACGTATAACGTTATATACTGTTACCATATAACGTACAACGTTATGTAGCATTACCATATAACGTATAACGTTATGTAACATTACCATATAACGTATAACGTTATGTAGCATTACCATATAACGTATAACGTTATGTAGCATTACCATATAACGTATAACGTTATGAAGCAGTACCATATAACGTATAACGTTATGTAGCATTACCATATAACGCGTAACGTTATTTACTATTACCTTATAACGTATAACGTTATGTCGCATTACCATATAACGTATAACGTTATGTAGCATTACCATATAACGTGTAACGTTATTTACTATTACCTTATATCGTATAACGTTGTAAACTGTTACCATATAACGTATAACGTTATGTAGCATTACCATATAACGTATAACGTTATGTAGCATTACCATATAACGTATAACGTTATATACTGTTACCATATAACGTATAACGTTATATACTGTTACCATATAACGTATAACGTTATGTAGCATTACCATATAACGTATAACGTTATGTAGCATTACCATATAACGTATAACGTTGTGTAGCATTACCATATAACGTATAACGTTATGTAGCATTACCATATAACGTATAACGTTATGTAGCATTACCATATAACGTATAACGTTGTATACTGTTACCATATAACGTATGACGTTATGTCGCATTACCATATAATGTATAACGTTATGTAGCATTACCATATAACGTATAACGTTGTATACTCTTACCATATAACGTATAACGTTGTATACCCTTACCATATAACGTATAACGTTATGTAGCATTACCATATAACGTATAACGTTATGTAGCATTACCATATAACGTATAACGTTATGTAGCATTACCATATAACGTATAACGTTATGTAACATTACCATATAACGTATAACGTTATGTAACATTACCATATAACGTATAACGTTATATACTGTTACCATATAACGTATAACGTTATGTAGCATTACCATATAACGTATAACGTTATATACTGTTACCATATAACGTACAACGTTATGTAGCATTACGTTATAACGAATAACGTTATATACTGTTACCATACAACGTATAACGTTATGTAGCATTACCATATAACGTATAACGTTATGTAGCATTACCACATAACGTATAACGTTATGTAGCATTACCATATAATGTGTAACGTTATTTACTCTTACCATATAACGTATAACGTTGTATACTATTACCATATAACGTATAACGTTATGTAGCATTACCATATAACGTATAACGTTATGTAGCATTACCATATAACGTATAACGTTATGTAGCATTACCATATAACGTGTAACGTTATTTACAATTACCTTATAACGTATAACGTTGTATACTGTTACCATATAACGTATAACTTTATGTAGCATTACCATATAATGTATAACGTTATGTAGCATTACCATATAACGTATAACGTTATGCAGCATTACCATATAACGTATAACGTTATGTAGCATTACCATATAACGTAAAACGTTATGTAGCATTACCATATAACGTATAACGTTATGTAGCATTACCATATAACGTGTAACGTTATTTACTATTACCTTATAACGTATAACGTTGTATACTGTTACCATATAACGTATAACGTTATGTAGCATTACCATATAACGTATAACGTTATGTAGCATTACCATATAACGTATAACGTTATGTAGCATTACCATGTAACGTATAACGTTATATACTGTTACCATATAACGTATAACGTTATATACTGTTACCATATAACGTATAACGTTATGTAGCATTACCATATAACGTATAACGTTATATACTGTTACCATATAACGTACAACGTTATGTAGCATTACCATATAACGTATAACGTTATGTAACATTACCATATAACGTATAACGTTATGTAGCATTACCATATAACGTATAACGTTATGTAGCATTACCATATAACGTATAACGTTATGTAGCATTACCATATAACGTATAACGTTGTGTAGCATTACCATATAACGTATAACGTTATGTAGCATTACCATATAACGTATAACGTTATGTAGCATTACCATATAACGTATAACGTTGTATACTGTTACCATATAACGTATGACGTTATGTCGCATTACCATATAATGTATAACGTTATGTAGCATTACCATATAACGTATAACGTTGTATACTCTTACCATATAACGTATAACGTTGTATACCCTTACCATATAACGTATAACGTTATGTAGCATTACCATATAACGTATAACGTTATGTAGCATTACCATATAACGTATAACGTTATGTAGCATTACCATATAACGTATAACGTTATGTAACATTACCATATAACGTATAACGTTATGTAACATTACCATATAACGTATAACGTTATATACTGTTACCATATAACGTATAACGTTATGTAGCATTACCATATAACGTATAACGTTATATACTGTTACCATATAACGTACAACGTTATGTAGCATTACGTTATAACGAATAACGTTATATACTGTTACCATACAACGTATAACGTTAGGTAGCATTACCATATAACGTATAACGTTATGTAGCATTACCACATAACGTATAACGTTATGTAGCATTACCATATAATGTGTAACGTTATTTACTCTTACCATATAACGTATAACGTTGTATACTATTACCATATAACGTATAACGTTATGTAGCATTACCATATAACGTATAACGTTATGTAGCATTACCATATAACGTATAACGTTATGTAGCATTACCATATAACGTGTAACGTTATTTACAATTACCTTATAACGTATAACGTTGTATACTGTTACCATATAACGTATAACTTTATGTAGCATTACCATATAACGTATAACGTTATGCAGCATTACCATATAACGTATAACGTTATGTAGCATTACCATATAACGTATAACGTTATGTAGCATTACCATATAACGTATAACGTTATGTAGCATTACCATATAACGTGTAACGTTATTTACTATTACCTTATAACGTATAACGTTGTATACTGTTACCATATAACGTATAACGTTATGTAGCATTACCATATAACGTATAACGTTATGTAGCATTACCATATAACGTATAACGTTATGTAGCATTACCATATAACGTATAACGTTATATACTGTTACCATATAACGTATAACGTTATATACTGTTACCATATAACGTATAACGTTATATACTGTTACCATATAACGTATAACGTTATGTAGCATTACCATATAACGTATAACGTTATGTAGCATTACCATATAACGTATAACGTTATGTAGCATTACCATACAACGTATAACGTTATGTAGCATTACCATATAACGTATAACGTTATGTAGCATTACCATATAACATGTAACGTTATTTACTATTACCTTATAACGTATATCGTTGCATACTGTTACCATATAACGTATAACGTTATGTAGCATTACCATACAATGTATAACGTTATGTAGCATTACCATATAACGTATAACGTTGTGTACCATTACCATATAACGTATAACATTATGTAGCATTACCATATAACGTATAACGTTATGTATCATTACCATATAACGTATAACGTTGTATACTGTTACCATATAACGTATGACGTTATGTCGCATTACCATATAATGTATAACGTTATGTAGCATTACCATATAACGTATAACGTTATGTAGCATTACCATATAACGTATAACGTTATGTAGCAATACCATATAACGTATAACGTTATGTAGCATTACTATTTAACGTATAACGTTATGTAGCATTACCATATAACGTGTAACGTTGTTTACTATTACCTTATAACGTATAACGTTGTATAATGTTACCATATAACGTATAACGTTATGTAGGATTACCATATAACGTATATCGTTATGTAGTATTACCTTATAACGTATAACGTAATGTAGCATTACCATATAACGTATAACGTTATGTAGCATTACCATATAACGTATAACGTTATGTAGCATTACCATATAACGTATAACGTTATGTAGCATTACCATATAACGTGTAACGTTATTTACAATTACCTTATAACGTATAACGTTGTATACTGTTACCATATAACGTATAACTTTATGTAGCATTACCGTATAATGTATAACGTTATGTAGCATTACCATATAACGTATAACGTTATGCAGCATTACCATATAACGTATAACGTTATGTAGCATTACCATATAACGTATAACGTTATGTAGCATTACCATATAACGTATAACGTTATGTAGCATTACCATATAACGTGTAACGTTATTTACAATTACCTTATAACGTATAACGTTGTATACTGTTACCATATAACGTATAACGTTATGTAGCATTACCATATAACGTATAACGTTATGTACCATTACCATATAATGTATAACGTTATGTAGCATTACCATATAACGTATAACGTTATGTAGCATTACCATATAACGTATAACGATATGTAGCATTACCATATAAAGTATATACGTTATGCAGCATTACCATATATCGTATTACGTTGTATACTGTTACCATATAACGTATAACGTTATGTAGCATTACCATATAATGTATAACGTTATGTAGCATTACCATATAACGTATAACGTTATGTAGCATTACCATATAACGTATAACGTTATGTAACATTACGTTATAACGTATAACTTTATATACTGTTACCATATAACGTATAACGTTATGTAGCATTACCATATAACGTATAACGTTATATACTGTTACCATATAACGTACAACGTTATGTAGCATTACGTTATAACGAATAACGTTATATACTGTTACCATATAACGTATAACGTTATGTAGCATTACCATATAACGTATAACGTTATGTAGCATTACCATATAACGTATAACGTTATGTAACATTACGTTATAACGTATAACTTTATATACTGTTACCATATAACGTATAACGTTATGTAGCATTACCATATAACGTATAACGTTATATACTGTTACCATATAACGTACAACGTTATGTAGCATTACATTATAACGAATAACGTTATATACTGTTACCATATAACGTATAACGTTATGTAGCATTACCATATAACGTATAACGTTATGTAGCATTACCACATAATGTATAACGTTATATACTGTTACCATATAACGCATAACGTTATGTAGCATTACCATATAACGTATAACGTTATGTAGCATTACCATATAACGTATAACGTTATGTAGCATTACCATATAACGTATAACGTAATGTAGCATTACCACATAACGCGTAACGTTATTTACTATTACCTTATAACGTATAACGTTGTATACTGTTACCATATAACGTATAACGTTATGTAGCATTACCATATAACGTATAACGTTATGTAGCATTACCATATAACGTATAACGTTATGTAGCATTACCATATAACGTATAACGTTATATACTGTTACCATATAACGTATAACGTTATGTAGCATTACCATATAACGTATAACGTTATGTAGCATTACCATATAACGTATAACGTTATATAGCATTACCATATAACGTGTAACGTTATTTACTATTACCTTATAACGTATAACGTTGTATACTGTTACCATATAACGTATAACGTTATGTAGCATTACCATACAACGTATAACGTTATGTAGCATTACCATATAACGTATAACGTTATGTAGCATTACCATACAACGTATAACGTTATGTAGCATTACCATATAACGTATAACGTTATGTAGCATTACCATATAACATGTAACGTTATTTACTATTACCTTATAACGTATATCGTTGCATACTGTTACCATATAACGTATAACGTTATGTAGCATTACCATACAATGTATAACGTTATGTAGCATTACCATATAACGTATAACGTTGTGTAGCATTACCATATAACGTATAACATTATGTAGCATTACCATATAACGTATAACGTTATGTAGCATTACCATATAACGTATAACGTTGTATACTGTTACCATATAACGTATGACGTTATGTCGCATTACCATATAATGTATAACGTTATGTAGCATTACCATATAACGTATAACGTTATGTAGCATTACCATATAACGTATAACGTTATGTAGCAATACCATATAACGTATAACGTTATGTAGCATTACTATTTAACGTATAACGTTATGTAGCATTACCATATAACGTGTAACGTTGTTTACTATTACCTTATAACGTATAACGTTGTATAATGTTACCATATAACGTATAACGTTATGTAGGATTACCATATAACGTATATCGTTATGTAGTATTACCTTATAACGTATAACGTAATGTAGCATTACCATATAACGTATAACGTTATGTAGCATTACCATATAATGTATAACGTTATGTAGCATTACCATATAACGTATAACGTTATGCAGCATTACCATATAACGTATAACGTTATGTAGCATTACCATATAACGTATAACGTTATGTAGCATTACCATATAACGTATAACGTTATGTAGCATTACCATATAACGTGTAACGTTATTTACTATTACCTTATAACGTATAACGTTGTATACTGTTACCATACAACGTATAACGTTATGTAGCATTACCATATAATGTATAACGTTATGTAGCATTACCATATAACGTATAACGTTATGTAGCATTACCATATAACGTATAACGTTATTTACTATTACCTTATAACGTATAACGTTGTATACTGTTACCATATAACGTATAACGTTATGTAGCATTACCATATAATGTATAACGTTATGTAGCATTACCATATAACGTATAACGTTATGTAGCAATACCATATAATGTATAACGTTATGTAGCATTACCATATAACGTATAACGCTATGTAGCATTACCATATAATGTATAACGTTATGTAGCATTACCATATAACGTATAACGTTATGTAGCATTACCATATAACGTATAACGTTATGTAACATTACGTTATAACGTATAACTTTATATACTGTTACCATATAACGTATAACGTTATGTAGCATTACCATATAACGTATAACGTTATATACGGTTACCATATAACGTACAACGTTATGTAGCATTACGTTATAACGAATAACGTTATATACTGTTACCATATAACGTATAACGTTATGTAGCATTACCATATAACGTATAACGTTATGTAGCATTACCATATAACGTATAACGTTATGTAACATTACGTTATAACGTATAACTTTATATACTGTTACCATATAACGTATAACGTTATGTAGCATTACCATATAACGTATAACGTTATATACTGTTACCATATAACGTACAACGTTATGTAGCATTACGCTATAACGAATAACGTTATATACTGTTACCGTATAACGTATAACGTTATGTAGCATTACCATATAACGTATAACGTTATGTAGCATTACCACATAATGTATAACGTTATATACTGTTACCATATAACGCATAACGTTATGTAGCATTACCATATAACGTATAACGTTATGTAGCATTACCATATAACGTATAACGTTATGTAGCATTACCATATAACGTATAACGTTATGTAGCATTACCATATAACGTATAACGTAATGTAGCATTACCACATATCGCGTAACGTTATTTACTATTACCTTATAACGTATAACGTTGTATACTGTTACCATATAACGTATAACGTTATGTAGCATTACCATATAACGTATAACGTTATGTAGCATTACCATATAACGTATAACGTTATGTAGCATTACCATATAACGTATAACGTTATATACTGTTACCATATAACGTATAACGTTATGTAGCATTACCATATAACGTATAACGTTATGTAGCATTACCATATAACGTATAACGTTATATAGCATTACCATATAACGTGTAACGTTATTTACTATTACCTTATAACGTATAACGTTGTATACTGTTACCATATAACGTATAACGTTATGTAGCATTACCATATAACGTATAACGTTATATACTGTTACCATATAACGTACAACGTTATGTAGCATTACCATATAACGTATAACGTTATGTAACATTACCATATAACGCATAACGTTATGTAGCATTACCATAAACGTATAACGTTATGTAGCATTACCATATAACGTATAACGTTATATACTGGTACCATATAACGTATAACGTTATGTAGCATTACCATATAACGTATAACGTTATATACTGTTACCATATAACGTACAACGTTATGTAGCATTACGTTATAACGAATAACGTTATATACTGTTACCATATAACGTATAACGTTATGTAGCATTACCATATAACGTATAACGTTATGTAGCATTACCACATAACGTATAACGTTATATACTGTTACCATATAACGTATAACGTTATGTAGCATTACCATATAACGTATAACGTTATGTAGCATTACCATATAACGTATAACGTTATGTAGCATTACCATATAACGTATAACGTTATGTAGCATTACCATATAACGTATAACGTTATGTAGCATTACCATATAACGCGTAACGTTATTTACTATTACCTTATAACGTATAACGTTGTATTCTGTTACCATATAACGTATAACGTTATGTAGCATTACCATATAACGTATAACGTTATGTAGCATTACCATATAACGTATAACGTTATGTAGCATTACCACATAACGTATAACGTTATATACTGTTACCATATAACGTATAACGTTATGTAGCATTACCATATAACGTATAACGTTATGTAGCATTACCATATAACGTATAACGTTATGTAGCATTACCATATAACGTATAACGTTATGTAGCATTACCATATAACGTATAACGTTATGTAGCATTACCATATAACGCGTAACGTTATTTACTATTACCTTATATCGTATAACGTTGTATACTGTTACCATATAACGTATAACGTTATGTAGCATTACCATATAACGTATAACGTTATGTAGCATTACCATATAACGTATAACGTTATATACTGTTACCATATAACGTATAACGTTATATACTGTTACCATATAACGTATAACGTTATATACTGTTACCATATAACGTATAACGTTATGTAGCATTACCATATAACGTATAACGTTATGCAGCATTACCATATAACGTATAACGTTATGTAGCATTACCATATAACGTATAACGTTATGTAGCATTACCATATAACGTATAACGTTATGTAGCATTACCATATAACATGTAACGTTATTTACTATTACCTTATAACGTATATCGTTGCATACTGTTACCATATAACGTATAACGTTATGTAGCATTACCATACAATGTATAACGTTATGTAGCATTACCATATAACGTATAACGTTGTGTAGCATTACCATATAACGTATAACGTTATGTAGCATTACCATATAACGTATAACGTTATGTAGCATTACCATATAACGTATAACGTTGTATACTGTTACCATATAACGTATAACGTTATGTAGCATTACCATATAACGTATAACGTTATATACTGTTACCATATAACGTACAACGTTATGTAGCATTACCATATAACGTATAACGTTATGTAACATTACCATATAACGCATAACGTTATGTAGCATTACCATAAACGTATAACGTTATGTAGCATTACCATATAACGTATAACGTTATATACTGTTACCATATAACGTATAACGTTATGTAGCATTACCATATAACGTATAACGTTATATACTGTTACCATATAACGTACAACGTTATGTAGCATTACGTTATAACGAATAACGTTATATACTGTTACCATATAACGTATAACGTTATGTAGCATTACCATATAACGTATAACGTTATGTAGCATTACCACATAACGTATAACGTTATATACTGTTACCATATAACGTATAACGTTATGTAGCATTACCATATAACGTATAACGTTATGTAGCATTACCATATAACGTATAACGTTATGTAGCATTACCATATAACGTATAACGTTATGTAGCATTACCATATAACGTATAACGTTATGTAGCATTACCATATAACGCGTAACGTTATTTACTATTACCTTATAACGTATAACGTTGTATTCTGTTACCATATAACGTATAACGTTATGTAGCATTACCATATAACGTATAACGTTATGTAGCATTACCATATAACGTATAACGTTATGTAGCATTACCACATAACGTATAACGTTATATACTGTTACCATATAACGTATAACGTTATGTAGCATTACCATATAACGTATAACGTTATGTAGCATTACCATATAACGTATAACGTTATGTAGCATTACCATATAACGTATAACGTTATGTAGCATTACCATATAACGTATAACGTTATGTAGCATTACCATATAACGCGTAACGTTATTTACTATTACCTTATATCGTATAACGTTGTATACTGTTACCATATAACGTATAACGTTATGTAGCATTACCATATAACGTATAACGTTATGTAGCATTACCATATAACGTATAACGTTATATACTGTTACCATATAACGTATAACGTTATATACTGTTACCATATAACGTATAACGTTATATACTGTTACCATATAACGTATAACGTTATGTAGCATTACCATATAACGTATAACGTTATGCAGCATTATCATATAACGTATAACGTTATGTAGCATTACCATATAACGTATAACGTTATGTAGCATTACCATATAACGTATAACGTTATGTAGCATTACCATATAACATGTAACGTTATTTACTATTACCTTATAACGTATATCGTTGCATACTGTTACCATATAACGTATAACGTTATGTAGCATTACCATACAATGTATAACGTTATGTAGCATTACCATATAACGTATAACGTTGTGTAGCATTACCATATAACGTATAACGTTATGTAGCATTACCATATAACGTATAACGTTATGTAGCATTACCATATAACGTATAACGTTGTATACTGTTACCATATAACGTATAACGTTATGTAGCATTACCATATAACGTATAACGTTATATACTGTTACCATATAACGTACAACGTTATGTAGCATTACCATATAACGTATAACGTTATGTAACATTACCATATAACGCATAACGTTATGTAGCATTACCATAAACGTATAACGTTATGTAGCATTACCATATAACGTAAAACGTTATATACTGTTACCATATAACGTATAACGTTATGTAGCATTACCATATAACGTATAACGTTATATACTGTTACCATATAACGTACAACGTTATGTAGCATTACGTTATAACGAATAACGTTATATACTGTTACCATATAACGTATAACGTTATGTAGCATTACCATATAACGTATAACGTTATGTAGCATTACCACATAACGTATAACGTTATATACTGTTACCATATAACGTATAACGTTATGTAGCATTACCATATAACGTATAACGTTATGTAGCATTACCATATAACGTATAACGTTATGTAGCATTACCATATAACGTATAACGTTATGTAGCATTACCATATAACGTATAACGTTATGTAGCATTACCATATAACGCGTAACGTTATTTACTATTACCTTATAACGTATAACGTTGTATTCTGTTACCATATAACGTATAACGTTATGTAGCATTACCATATAACGTATAACGTTATGTAGCATTACCATATAACGTATAACGTTATGTAGCATTACCACATAACGTATAACGTTATATACTGTTACCATATAACGTATAACGTTATGTAGCATTACCATATAACGTATAACGTTATGTAGCATTACCATATAACGTATAACGTTATGTAGCATTACCATATAACGTATAACGTTATGTAGCATTACCATATAACGTATAACGTTATGTAGCATTACCATATAACGCGTAACGTTATTTACTATTACCTTATATCGTATAACGTTGTATACTGTTACCATATAACGTATAACGTTATGTAGCATTACCATATAACGTATAACGTTATGTAGCATTACCATATAACGTATAACGTTATATACTGTTACCATATAACGTATAACGTTATATACTGTTACCATATAACGTATAACGTTATATACTGTTACCATATAACGTATAACGTTATGTAGCATTACCATATAACGTATAACGTTATGCAGCATTACCATATAACGTATAACGTTATGTAGCATTACCATATAACGTATAACGTTATGTAGCATTACCATATAACGTATAACGTTATGTAGCATTACCATATAACATGTAACGTTATTTACTATTACCTTATAACGTATATCGTTGCATACTGTTACCATATAACGTATAACGTTATGTAGCATTACCATACAATGTATAACGTTATGTAGCATTACCATATAACGTATAACGTTATATACTGTTACCATATAACGTACAACGTTATGTAGCATTACGTTATAACGAATAACGTTATATACTGTTACCATATAACGTATAACGTTATGTAGCATTACCATATAACGTATAACGTTATGTAGCATTACCACATAACGTATAACGTTATATACTGTTACCATATAACGTATAACGTTATGTAGCATTACCATATAACGTATAACGTTATGTAGCATTACCATATAACGTATAACGTTATGTAGCATTACCATATAACGTATAACGTTATGTAGCATTACCATATAACGTATAACGTTATGTAGCAATACCATATAATGTATAACGTTATGTAGCATTACCATATAACGTATAACGCTATGTAGCATTACCATATAATGTATAACGTTATGTAGCATTACCATATAACGTATAACGTTATGTAGCATTACCATATAACGTATAACGTTATGTAACATTACGTTATAACGTATAACTTTATATACTGTTACCATATAACGTATAACGTTATGTAGCATTACCATATAACGTATAACGTTATATACGGTTACCATATAACGTACAACGTTATGTAGCATTACGTTATAACGAATAACGTTATATACTGTTACCATATAACGTATAACGTTATGTAGCATTACCATATAACGTATAACGTTATGTAGCATTACCATATAACGTATAACGTTATGTAGCATTACCATATAACGTATAACGTTATGTAACATTACGTTATAACGTATAACTTTATATACTGTTACCATATAACGTATAACGTTATGTAGCATTACCATATAACGTATAACGTTATATACTGTTACCATATAACGTACAACGTTATGTAGCATTACGCTATAACGAATAACGTTATATACTGTTACCATATAACGTATAACGTTATGTAGCATTACCATATAACGTATAACGTTATGTAGCATTACCACATAATGTATAACGTTATATACTGTTACCATATAACGCATAACGTTATGTAGCATTACCATATAACGTATAACGTTATGTAGCATTACCATATAACGTATAACGTTATGTAGCATTACCATATAACGTATAACGTTATGTAGCATTACCATATAACGTATAACGTAATGTAGCATTACCACATATCGCGTAACGTTATTTACTATTACCTTATAACGTATAACGTTGTATACTGTTACCATATAACGTATAACGTTATGTAGCATTACCATATAACGTATAACGTTATGTAGCATTACCATATAACGTATAACGTTATGTAGCATTACCATATAACGTATAACGTTATATACTGTTACCATATAACGTATAACGTTATGTAGCATTACCATATAACGTATAACGTTATGTAGCATTACCATATAACGTATAACGTTATATAGCATTACCATATAACGTGTAACGTTATTTACTATTACCTTATAACGTATAACGTTGTATACTGTTACCATATAACGTATAACGTTATGTAGCATTACCATATAACGTATAACGTTATATACTGTTACCATATAACGTACAACGTTATGTAGCATTACCATATAACGTATAACGTTATGTAACATTACCATATAACGCATAACGTTATGTAGCATTACCATAAACGTATAACGTTATGTAGCATTACCATATAACGTATAACGTTATATACTGTTACCATATAACGTATAACGTTATGTAGCATTACCATATAACGTATAACGTTATATACTGTTACCATATAACGTACAACGTTATGTAGCATTACGTTATAACGAATAACGTTATATACTGTTACCATATAACGTATAACGTTATGTAGCATTACCATATAACGTATAACGTTATGTAGCATTACCACATAACGTATAACGTTATATACTGTTACCATATAACGTATAACGTTATGTAGCATTACCATATAACGTATAACGTTATGTAGCATTACCATATAACGTATAACGTTATGTAGCATTACCATATAACGTATAACGTTATGTAGCATTACCATATAACGTATAACGTTATGTAGCATTACCATATAACGCGTAACGTTATTTACTATTACCTTATAACGTATAACGTTGTATTCTGTTACCATATAACGTATAACGTTATGTAGCATTACCATATAACGTATAACGTTATGTAGCATTACCATATAACGTATAACGTTATGTAGCATTACCACATAACGTATAACGTTATATACTGTTACCATATAACGTATAACGTTATGTAGCATTACCATATAACGTATAACGTTATGTAGCATTACCATATAACGTATAACGTTATGTAGCATTACCATATAACGTATAACGTTATGTAGCATTACCATATAACGTATAACGTTATGTAGCATTACCATATAACGTATAACGTTATGTAGCATTACCATATAACGTATAACGTTATGTAGCATTACCATATAACGCGTAACGTTATTTACTATTACCTTATATCGTATAACGTTGTATACTGTTACCATATAACGTATAACGTTATGTAGCATTACCATATAACGTATAACGTTATGTAGCATTACCATATAACGTATAACGTTATATACTGTTACCATATAACGTATAACGTTATATACTGTTACCATATAACGTATAACGTTATATACTGTTACCATATAACGTATAACGTTATGTAGCATTACCATATAACGTATAACGTTATGCAGCATTACCATATAACGTATAACGTTATGTAGCATTACCATATAGCGTATAACGTTATGTAGCATTACCATATAACGTATAACGTTATGTAGCATTACCATATAACATGTAACGTTATTTACTATTACCTTATAACGTATATCGTTGCATACTGTTACCATATAACGTATAACGTTATGTAGCATTACCATACAATGTATAACGTTATGTAGCATTACCATATAACGTATAACGTTGTGTAGCATTACCATATAACGTATAACGTTATGTAGCATTACCATATAACGTATAACGTTATGTAGCATTACCATATAACGTATAACGTTGTATACTGTTACCATATAACGTATGACGTTATGTAGCATTACCATATAATGTATAACGTTATGTAGCATTACCATATAACGTATAACGTTATGTAGCATTACCATATAACGTATAACGTTATGTAGCATTACCATATAACGTATAACGTTATGTAGCATTACTATTTAACGTATAACGTTATGTAGCATTACCATATAACGTGTAACGTTGTTTACTATTACCTTATAACGTATAACGTTGTATACTGTTACCATATAACGTATAACGTTATGTAGGATTACCATATAACGTATAACGTTATGTAGCATTACCATATAACGTATAACGTTATATACTGTTACCATATAACGTATAACGTTATGTAGTATTACCATATAACGTATAACGTAATGTAGCATTACCATATAACGTATAACGTTATGTAGCTTTACCATATAACGTATAACGTTATGTAGCATTACCATATAACGTATAACGTTATGTAACATTACCATATAACGTATAACGTTATGTAACATTACCATATAACGTGTAACGTTATTTACTATTACCTTATAACGTATAACGTTGTATACTGTTACCATATAACGTATAACGTTATGTAGCATTACCATATAATGTATAACGTTATGTAGCATTACCATATAACGTATAACGTTATGTAGCATTACCAGATAACGTATAACGTTATGTAGCATTACCATATAACATGTAACGTTATTTACTATTACCTTATAACGTATATCGTTGCATACTGTTACCATATAACGTATAACGTTATGTAGCATTACCATACAATGTATAACGTTGTGTAGCATTACCATATAACGTATAACGTTGTGTAGCATTACCATATAACGTATAACGTTATGTAGCATTACCATATAACGTATAACGTTATGTAGCATTACCATATAACGTATAACGTTGTATACTGTTACCATATAACGTATAACGTTATGTAGCATTACCATATAACGTATAACGTTATGTAGCATTACCATATAACGTATAACGTTATGTAGCATTACCATATAACGTATAACGTTATGTAACATTACCATATAACGTATAACGTTATGTAACATTACCATATAACGTATAACGTTATGTAACATTACCATATAACGTATAACGTTATGTAGCATTACCATATAACGTGTAACGTTATGTAGCATTACCATATAACGTGTAACGTTATGTAGCATTACCATATAACGTGTAACGTTATGTAGCATTACCATATAACGTGTAACGTTATGTAGCATTACCATATAACGTGTAACGTTATGTAGCATTACCATATAACGTGTAACGTTATGTAGCATTACCATATAACGTGTAACGTTATGTAGCATTACCATATAACGTATAACGTTATGTAGCATTACCATATAATGTATAACGTTATGTAGCATTACCATATAACGTATAACGTTATGTAGCATTACCATATAACGTATAACGTTATGTAGCATTACCATATAACGTATAACGTTATGTAGCATTACCATATAACGTGTAACGTTATTTACTATTACCTTATAACGTATAACGTTGTATACTGTTACCATATAACGTATAACGTTATGAAGCATTACCATATAATGTATAACGTTATGTAGCATTACCATATAACGTATAACGTTATGTAGCATTACCATATAACGTATAACGTTATATACTGCTACCATATAACGTATAACGTTATGTATCATTACCGTATAACGTATAACGTTATGTAGCATTACCATATAATGTATAACGTTGTGTAGCATTACCTTAGAACGTATAACGTTATGTAGCATTACCATATAACGTATAACGTTATGTAGCATTACCATATAACATATAATGTTATGTAGCATTACCATATAACGTATAACGTTATGTAGCATTACCATATAACGTATAACGTTATGTAGCATTACCATATAACGTATAACGTTATGTAGCATTACCATATAACGTGTAACGTTATTTGCTATTACCTTATAACGTATAACGTTGTATACTGTTACCATATAACGTATAACGTTATGTAGCATTACTATATAACGCATAACGTTATGTAGCATTACCATATAACGTATAACGATATATACTGTTACCCTATAACGTATAACGTTATGTAGCATTACCATATAACGTATAACGTTATGTAGCATTACCAAATAACGTCTAACGTTATGTAGCATTACCATATAACGTATAACGTTATGTAGCACTACCACATAACGTATAACGTTATATACTGTTACCATATAATGTATAACGTTATGTAGCATTACCATATAACGTATAACGTTATGTAGCATTACCATATAACGTATAACGTTATGTGGCATTACCATAGAACGTATAACGTTATGTAGCATTACCATATAACGTATAACGTTATGTAGCATTGCCAAATAACGTCTAACGTTATGTAGCATTACCATATAACGTATAACGTTATGTAGCATTACCACATAACGTATAACGTTATATACTGTTACCATATAATGTATAACGTTATGTAGCATTACCATATAACGTATAACGTTATGTAGCATTACCATATAACGTATAACGTTGTGTAGCATTACCATATAACGTATAACGTTATGTAGCATTACCATATAACGTATAACGTTATGTAGCATTACCATATAACGTGTAACGTTGCATACTCTTACCATATAACGTATAACGTTGTATACTCTTACCATATAACGTATAACGTTATGTAGCATTACCATATAACGTATAACGTTATGTAGCATTACCATATAACGTATAACGTTATGTAGCATTACCATATAACGTATAACGTTATGTAACATTACCATATAACGTATAACGTTATGTAACATTACCATATAATGTATAACGTTATATACTGTTACCATATAACGTATAACGTTATGTAGCATTACCATATAACGTATAACGTTATATACTGTTACCTTATAACGTACAACGTTATGTAGCATTACGTTATAACGAATAACGTTATATACTGTTACCATATAACGTATAACGTTATGTAGCATTACCATATAACGTATAACGTTATGTAGCATTACCACATAACGTATAACGTTATGAAGCATTACCATATAATGTGTAACGTTATTTACTCTTACCATATAACGTATAACGTTGTATACTCTTACCATATAACGTATAACGTTATGTAGCATTACCATATAACGTATAACGTTATGTAGCATTACCATATAACGTATAACGTTATGTAGCATTACCATATAACGTGTAACGTTATTTACAATTACCTTATAACGTATAACGTTGTATACTGTTACCATATAACGTATAACTTTATGTAGCATTACCATATAATGTATAACGTTATGTAGCATTACCATATAACGTATAACGTTATGCAGCATTACCATATAACGTATAACGTTATGTAGCATTACCATATAACGTGTAACGTTATTTACTATTACCTTATAACGTATAACGTTGTATACTGTTACCATATAACGTATAACGTTATGTAGCATTACCATATAACGTATAACGTTATGTAGCATTACCATATAACGTATAACGTTATGTAGCATTACCATATAACGTATAACGTTATATACTGTTACCATATAACGTATAACGTTATATACTGTTACCATATAACGTATAACGTTATATACTGTTGCCATATAACGTATAACGTTATGTAGCATTACCATATAACGTATAACGTTATGTAGCATTACCATATAACGTATAACGTTATGTAGCATTACCATACAACGTATAACGTTATGTAGCATTACCATATAACGTATAACGTTATGTAGCATTACCATATAACATGTAACGTTATTTACTATTACCTTATAACGTATATCGTTGCATACTGTTACCATATAACGTATAACGTTATGTAGCATTACCATACAATGTATAACGTTATGTAGCATTACCATATAACGTATAACGTTGTGTAGCATTACCATATAACGTATAACATTATGTAGCATTACCATATAACGTATAACGTTATGTAGCATTACCATATAACGTATAACGTTGTATACTGTTACCATATAACGTATGACGTTATGTCGCATTACCATATAATGTATAACGTTATGTAGCATTACCATATAACGTATAACGTTATGTCGCATTACCATATAACGTATAACGTTATGTAGCATTACCATATAACGTATAACGTTATGTAGCATTACTATTTAACGTATAACGTTATGTAGCATTACTATTTAACGTATAACGTTATGTAGCATTACCATATAACGTGTAACGCTGTTTACTATTACCTTATAACGTATAACGCTGTATAATGTTACCATATAACGTATAACGATATGTAGCATTACCATATAACGTGTAACGTTGTATACTCTTACCATATAACGTATAACGTTGTATACTCTTACCATATAACGTATAACGTTATGTAGCATTACCATATAACGTATAACGTTATGTAGCATTACCATATAACGTATAACGTTATGTAGCATTACCATATAACGTATAACGTTATGTAACATTACCATATAACGTATAACGTTATGTAACATTACCATATAACGTATAACGTTATATACTGTTACCATATAACGTATAACGTTATGTAGCATTACCATATAACGTATAACGTTATATACTGTTACCATATAACGTACAACGTTATGTAGCATTACGTTATAACGAATAACGTTATATACTGTTACCATATAACGTATAACGTTATGTAGCATTACCATATAACGTATAACGTTATGTAGCACTACCACATAACGTATAACGTTATATACTGTTACCATATAATGTATAACGTTATGTAGCATTACCATATAACGTATAACGTTATGTAGCATTACCATATAACGTATAACGTTATGTGGCATTACCATAGAACGTATAACGTTATGTAGCATTACCATATAACGTATAACGTTATGTAGCATTGCCAAATAACGTCTAACGTTATGTAGCATTACCATATAACGTATAACGTTATGTAGCATTACCACATAACGTATAACGTTATATACTGTTACCATATAATGTATAACGTTATGTAGCATTACCATATAACGTATAACGTTATGTAGCATTACCATATAACGTATAACGTTGTGTAGCATTACCATATAACGTATAACGTTATGTAGCATTACCATATAACGTATAACGTTATGTAGCATTACCATATAACGTGTAACGTTGCATACTCTTACCATATAACGTATAACGTTGTATACTCTTACCATATAACGTATAACGTTATGTAGCATTACCATATAACGTATAACGTTATGTAGCATTACCATATAACGTATAACGTTATGTAGCATTACCATATAACGTATAACGTTATGTAACATTACCATATAACGTATAACGTTATGTAACATTACCATATAATGTATAACGTTATATACTGTTACCATATAACGTATAACGTTATGTAGCATTACCATATAACGTATAACGTTATATACTGTTACCTTATAACGTACAACGTTATGTAGCATTACGTTATAACGAATAACGTTATATACTGTTACCATATAACGTATAACGTTATGTAGCATTACCATATAACGTATAACGTTATGTAGCATTACCACATAACGTATAACGTTATGAAGCATTACCATATAATGTGTAACGTTATTTACTCTTACCATATAACGTATAACGTTGTATACTCTTACCATATAACGTATAACGTTATGTAGCATTACCATATAACGTATAACGTTATGTAGCATTACCATATAACGTATAACGTTATGTAGCATTACCATATAACGTGTAACGTTATTTACAATTACCTTATAACGTATAACGTTGTATACTGTTACCATATAACGTATAACTTTATGTAGCATTACCATATAATGTATAACGTTATGTAGCATTACCATATAACGTATAACGTTATGCAGCATTACCATATAACGTATAACGTTATGTAGCATTACCATATAACGTGTAACGTTATTTACTATTACCTTATAACGTATAACGTTGTATACTGTTACCATATAACGTATAACGTTATGTAGCATTACCATATAACGTATAACGTTATGTAGCATTACCATATAACGTATAACGTTATGTAGCATTACCATATAACGTATAACGTTATATACTGTTACCATATAACGTATAACGTTATATACTGTTACCATATAACGTATAACGTTATATACTGTTGCCATATAACGTATAACGTTATGTAGCATTACCATATAACGTATAACGTTATGTAGCATTACCATATAACGTATAACGTTATGTAGCATTACCATACAACGTATAACGTTATGTAGCATTACCATATAACGTATAACGTTATGTAGCATTACCATATAACATGTAACGTTATTTACTATTACCTTATAACGTATATCGTTGCATACTGTTACCATATAACGTATAACGTTATGTAGCATTACCATACAATGTATAACGTTATGTAGCATTACCATATAACGTATAACGTTGTGTAGCATTACCATATAACGTATAACATTATGTAGCATTACCATATAACGTATAACGTTATGTAGCATTACCATATAACGTATAACGTTGTATACTGTTACCATATAACGTATGACGTTATGTCGCATTACCATATAATGTATAACGTTATGTAGCATTACCATATAACGTATAACGTTATGTCGCATTACCATATAACGTATAACGTTATGTAGCATTACCATATAACGTATAACGTTATGTAGCATTACTATTTAACGTATAACGTTATGTAGCATTACTATTTAACGTATAACGTTATGTAGCATTACCATATAACGTGTAACGCTGTTTACTATTACCTTATAACGTATAACGCTGTATAATGTTACCATATAACGTATAACGATATGTAGCATTACCATATAACGTGTAACGTTGTATACTCTTACCATATAACGTATAACGTTGTATACTCTTACCATATAACGTATAACGTTATGTAGCATTACCATATAACGTATAACGTTATGTAGCATTACCATATAATGTATAACGTTATGTAGCATTACCATATAACGTATAACGTTATGTCGCATTACCATATAACGTATAACGTTATGTGGCATTACCATATAATGTGTAACGTTATTTACTATTACCTTATAACGTATAACGTTGTATACTGTTACCATATAACGTATAACGTTATGTAGCATTACCATATAACGTGTAACGTTATTTACTATTACCTTATAACGTACAACGTTATGTAGCATTACCATATAACGTATAACGTTATGTAACATTACCAAATAACGTATAACGTTATGTAGCATTACCATATAATGTATAACGTTATGTAGCATTACCATATAACGTATAACGTTATGTAGCATTACCATATAACGTATAACGTTATATACTGTTACCATATAACGTATAACGTTATGTAGCATTACCATATAACGTATAACGTCATGTAGCATTACCATATAACGTATAACGTTATGTAGCATTACCATATAACGTGTAACGTTATTTACTATTACCTTATAACGTATAACGTTGTATACTGTTACCATATAACGTATAACGTTATATACTGTTACCATATAACGTACAACGTTATGTAGCATTACCATATAACGTATAACGTTATGTAACATTACCATATAACGTATAACGTTATGTAGCATTACCATATAACGTATAACGTTATGTAGCATTACCATATAACGTATAACGTTATATACTGTTACCATATAACGTATAACGTTATGTAGCATTACCATATAACGTATAACGTTATATACTGTTACCATATAACGTACAACGTTATGTAGCATTACCATATAACGTATAACGTTATGTAACATTACCATATAACGTATAACGTTATGTAGCATTACCATATAACGTATAACGTTATGTAGCATTACCATATAACGTATAACGTTATGAAGCAGTACCATATAACGTATAACGTTATGTAGCATTACCATATAACGCGTAACGTTATTTACTATTACCTTATAACGTATAACGTTATGTCGCATTACCATATAACGTATAACGTTATGTAGCATTACCATATAACGTGTAACGTTATTTACTATTACCTTATATCGTATAACGTTGTAAACTGTTACCATATAACGTATAACGTTATGTAGCATTACCATATAACGTATAACGTTATGTAGCATTACCATATAACGTATAACGTTATATACTGTTACCATATAACGTATAACGTTATATACTGTTACCATATAACGTATAACGTTATGTAGCATTACCATATAACGTATAACGTTATGTAGCATTACCATATAACGTATAACGTTGTGTAGCATTACCATATAACGTATAACGTTATGTAGCATTACCATATAACGTATAACGTTATGTAGCATTACCATATAACGTATAACGTTGTATACTGTTACCATATAACGTATGACGTTATGTCGCATTACCATATAATGTATAACGTTATGTAGCATTACCATATAACGTATAACGTTGTATACTCTTACCATATAACGTATAACGTTGTATACCCTTACCATATAACGTATAACGTTATGTAGCATTACCATATAACGTATAACGTTATGTAGCATTACCATATAACGTATAACGTTATGTAGCATTACCATATAACGTATAACGTTATGTAACATTACCATATAACGTATAACGTTATGTAACATTACCATATAACGTATAACGTTATATACTGTTACCATATAACGTATAACGTTATGTAGCATTACCATATAACGTATAACGTTATATACTGTTACCATATAACGTACAACGTTATGTAGCATTACGTTATAACGAATAACGTTATATACTGTTACCATACAACGTATAACGTTATGTAGCATTACCATATAACGTATAACGTTATGTAGCATTACCACATAACGTATAACGTTATGTAGCATTACCATATAATGTGTAACGTTATTTACTCTTACCATATAACGTATAACGTTGTATACTATTACCATATAACGTATAACGTTATGTAGCATTACCATATAACGTATAACGTTATGTAGCATTACCATATAACGTATAACGTTATGTAGCATTACCATATAACGTGTAACGTTATTTACAATTACCTTATAACGTATAACGTTGTATACTGTTACCATATAACGTATAACTTTATGTAGCATTACCATATAATGTATAACGTTATGTAGCATTACCATATAACGTATAACGTTATGCAGCATTACCATATAACGTATAACGTTATGTAGCATTACCATATAACGTAAAACGTTATGTAGCATTACCATATAACGTATAACGTTATGTAGCATTACCATATAACGTGTAACGTTATTTACTATTACCTTATAACGTATAACGTTGTATACTGTTACCATATAACGTATAACGTTATGTAGCATTACCATATAACGTATAACGTTATGTAGCATTACCATATAACGTATAACGTTATGTAGCATTACCATGTAACGTATAACGTTATATACTGTTACCATATAACGTATAACGTTATATACTGTTACCATATAACGTATAACGTTATGTAGCATTACCATATAACGTATAACGTTATATACTGTTACCATATAACGTACAACGTTATGTAGCATTACCATATAACGTATAACGTTATGTAACATTACCATATAACGTATAACGTTATGTAGCATTACCATATAACGTATAACGTTATGTAGCATTACCATATAACGTATAACGTTATGTAGCATTACCATATAACGTATAACGTTGTGTAGCATTACCATATAACGTATAACGTTATGTAGCATTACCATATAACGTATAACGTTATGTAGCATTACCATATAACGTATAACGTTGTATACTGTTACCATATAACGTATGACGTTATGTCGCATTACCATATAATGTATAACGTTATGTAGCATTACCATATAACGTATAACGTTGTATACTCTTACCATATAACGTATAACGTTGTATACCCTTACCATATAACGTATAACGTTATGTAGCATTACCATATAACGTATAACGTTATGTAGCATTACCATATAACGTATAACGTTATGTAGCATTACCATATAACGTATAACGTTATGTAACATTACCATATAACGTATAACGTTATGTAACATTACCATATAACGTATAACGTTATATACTGTTACCATATAACGTATAACGTTATGTAGCATTACCATATAACGTATAACGTTATATACTGTTACCATATAACGTACAACGTTATGTAGCATTACGTTATAACGAATAACGTTATATACTGTTACCATACAACGTATAACGTTATGTAGCATTACCATATAACGTATAACGTTATGTAGCATTACCACATAACGTATAACGTTATGTAGCATTACCATATAATGTGTAACGTTATTTACTCTTACCATATAACGTATAACGTTGTATACTATTACCATATAACGTATAACGTTATGTAGCATTACCATATAACGTATAACGTTATGTAGCATTACCATATAACGTATAACGTTATGTAGCATTACCATATAACGTGTAACGTTATTTACAATTACCTTATAACGTATAACGTTGTATACTGTTACCATATAACGTATAACTTTATGTAGCATTACCATATAACGTATAACGTTATGCAGCATTACCATATAACGTATAACGTTATGTAGCATTACCATATAACGTATAACGTTATGTAGCATTACCATATAACGTATAACGTTATGTAGCATTACCATATAACGTGTAACGTTATTTACTATTACCTTATAACGTATAACGTTGTATACTGTTACCATATAACGTATAACGTTATGTAGCATTACCATATAACGTATAACGTTATGTAGCATTACCATATAACGTATAACGTTATGTAGCATTACCATATAACGTATAACGTTATATACTGTTACCATATAACGTATAACGTTATATACTGTTACCATATAACGTATAACGTTATATACTGTTACCATATAACGTATAACGTTATGTAGCATTACCATATAACGTATAACGTTATGTAGCATTACCATATAACGTATAACGTTATGTAGCATTACCATACAACGTATAACGTTATGTAGCATTACCATATAACGTATAACGTTATGTAGCATTACCATATAACATGTAACGTTATTTACTATTACCTTATAACGTATATCGTTGCATACTGTTACCATATAACGTATAACGTTATGTAGCATTACCATACAATGTATAACGTTATGTAGCATTACCATATAACGTATAACGTTGTGTACCATTACCATATAACGTATAACATTATGTAGCATTACCATATAACGTATAACGTTATGTATCATTACCATATAACGTATAACGTTGTATACTGTTACCATATAACGTATGACGTTATGTCGCATTACCATATAATGTATAACGTTATGTAGCATTACCATATAACGTATAACGTTATGTAGCATTACCATATAACGTATAACGTTATGTAGCAATACCATATAACGTATAACGTTATGTAGCATTACTATTTAACGTATAACGTTATGTAGCATTACCATATAACGTGTAACGTTGTTTACTATTACCTTATAACGTATAACGTTGTATAATGTTACCATATAACGTATAACGTTATGTAGGATTACCATATAACGTATATCGTTATGTAGTATTACCTTATAACGTATAACGTAATGTAGCATTACCATATAACGTATAACGTTATGTAGCATTACCATATAACGTATAACGTTATGTAGCATTACCATATAACGTATAACGTTATGTAGCATTACCATATAACGTGTAACGTTATTTACAATTACCTTATAACGTATAACGTTGTATACTGTTACCATATAACGTATAACTTTATGTAGCATTACCGTATAATGTATAACGTTATGTAGCATTACCATATAACGTATAACGTTATGCAGCATTACCATATAACGTATAACGTTATGTAGCATTACCATATAACGTATAACGTTATGTAGCATTACCATATAACGTATAACGTTATGTAGCATTACCATATAACGTGTAACGTTATTTACAATTACCTTATAACGTATAACGTTGTATACTGTTACCATATAACGTATAACGTTATGTAGCATTACCATATAACGTATAACGTTATGTACCATTACCATATAATGTATAACGTTATGTAGCATTACCATATAACGTATAACGTTATGTAGCATTACCATATAACGTATAACGATATGTAGCATTACCATATAAAGTATATACGTTATGCAGCATTACCATATATCGTATTACGTTGTATACTGTTACCATATAACGTATAACGTTATGTAGCATTACCATATAATGTATAACGTTATGTAGCATTACCATATAACGTATAACGTTATGTAGCATTACCATATAACGTATAACGTTATGTAACATTACGTTATAACGTATAACTTTATATACTGTTACCATATAACGTATAACGTTATGTAGCATTACCATATAACGTATAACGTTATATACTGTTACCATATAACGTACAACGTTATGTAGCATTACGTTATAACGAATAACGTTATATACTGTTACCATATAACGTATAACGTTATGTAGCATTACCATATAACGTATAACGTTATGTAGCATTACCATATAACGTATAACGTTATGTAACATTACGTTATAACGTATAACTTTATATACTGTTACCATATAACGTATAACGTTATGTAGCATTACCATATAACGTATAACGTTATATACTGTTACCATATAACGTACAACGTTATGTAGCATTACATTATAACGAATAACGTTATATACTGTTACCATATAACGTATAACGTTATGTAGCATTACCATATAACGTATAACGTTATGTAGCATTACCACATAATGTATAACGTTATATACTGTTACCATATAACGCATAACGTTATGTAGCATTACCATATAACGTATAACGTTATGTAGCATTACCATATAACGTATAACGTTATGTAGCATTACCATATAACGTATAACGTAATGTAGCATTACCACATAACGCGTAACGTTATTTACTATTACCTTATAACGTATAACGTTGTATACTGTTACCATATAACGTATAACGTTATGTAGCATTACCATATAACGTATAACGTTATGTAGCATTACCATATAACGTATAACGTTATGTAGCATTACCATATAACGTATAACGTTATATACTGTTACCATATAACGTATAACGTTATGTAGCATTACCATATAACGTATAACGTTATGTAGCATTACCATATAACGTATAACGTTATATAGCATTACCATATAACGTGTAACGTTATTTACTATTACCTTATAACGTATAACGTTGTATACTGTTACCATATAACGTATAACGTTATGTAGCATTACCATACAACGTATAACGTTATGTAGCATTACCATATAACGTATAACGTTATGTAGCATTACCATACAACGTATAACGTTATGTAGCATTACCATATAACGTATAACGTTATGTAGCATTACCATATAACATGTAACGTTATTTACTATTACCTTATAACGTATATCGTTGCATACTGTTACCATATAACGTATAACGTTATGTAGCATTACCATACAATGTATAACGTTATGTAGCATTACCATATAACGTATAACGTTGTGTAGCATTACCATATAACGTATAACATTATGTAGCATTACCATATAACGTATAACGTTATGTAGCATTACCATATAACGTATAACGTTGTATACTGTTACCATATAACGTATGACGTTATGTCGCATTACCATATAATGTATAACGTTATGTAGCATTACCATATAACGTATAACGTTATGTAGCATTACCATATAACGTATAACGTTATGTAGCAATACCATATAACGTATAACGTTATGTAGCATTACTATTTAACGTATAACGTTATGTAGCATTACCATATAACGTGTAACGTTGTTTACTATTACCTTATAACGTATAACGTTGTATAATGTTACCATATAACGTATAACGTTATGTAGGATTACCATATAACGTATATCGTTATGTAGTATTACCTTATAACGTATAACGTAATGTAGCATTACCATATAACGTATAACGTTATGTAGCATTACCATATAATGTATAACGTTATGTAGCATTACCATATAACGTATAACGTTATGCAGCATTACCATATAACGTATAACGTTATGTAGCATTACCATATAACGTATAACGTTATGTAGCATTACCATATAACGTATAACGTTATGTAGCATTACCATATAACGTGTAACGTTATTTACTATTACCTTATAACGTATAACGTTGTATACTGTTACCATACAACGTATAACGTTATGTAGCATTACCATATAATGTATAACGTTATGTAGCATTACCATATAACGTATAACGTTATGTAGCATTACCATATAACGTATAACGTTATTTACTATTACCTTATAACGTATAACGTTGTATACTGTTACCATATAACGTATAACGTTATGTAGCATTACCATATAATGTATAACGTTATGTAGCATTACCATATAACGTATAACGTTATGTAGCAATACCATATAATGTATAACGTTATGTAGCATTACCATATAACGTATAACGCTATGTAGCATTACCATATAATGTATAACGTTATGTAGCATTACCATATAACGTATAACGTTATGTAGCATTACCATATAACGTATAACGTTATGTAACATTACGTTATAACGTATAACTTTATATACTGTTACCATATAACGTATAACGTTATGTAGCATTACCATATAACGTATAACGTTATATACGGTTACCATATAACGTACAACGTTATGTAGCATTACGTTATAACGAATAACGTTATATACTGTTACCATATAACGTATAACGTTATGTAGCATTACCATATAACGTATAACGTTATGTAGCATTACCATATAACGTATAACGTTATGTAACATTACGTTATAACGTATAACTTTATATACTGTTACCATATAACGTATAACGTTATGTAGCATTACCATATAACGTATAACGTTATATACTGTTACCATATAACGTACAACGTTATGTAGCATTACGCTATAACGAATAACGTTATATACTGTTACCGTATAACGTATAACGTTATGTAGCATTACCATATAACGTATAACGTTATGTAGCATTACCACATAATGTATAACGTTATATACTGTTACCATATAACGCATAACGTTATGTAGCATTACCATATAACGTATAACGTTATGTAGCATTACCATATAACGTATAACGTTATGTAGCATTACCATATAACGTATAACGTTATGTAGCATTACCATATAACGTATAACGTAATGTAGCATTACCACATATCGCGTAACGTTATTTACTATTACCTTATAACGTATAACGTTGTATACTGTTACCATATAACGTATAACGTTATGTAGCATTACCATATAACGTATAACGTTATGTAGCATTACCATATAACGTATAACGTTATGTAGCATTACCATATAACGTATAACGTTATATACTGTTACCATATAACGTATAACGTTATGTAGCATTACCATATAACGTATAACGTTATGTAGCATTACCATATAACGTATAACGTTATATAGCATTACCATATAACGTGTAACGTTATTTACTATTACCTTATAACGTATAACGTTGTATACTGTTACCATATAACGTATAACGTTATGTAGCATTACCATATAACGTATAACGTTATATACTGTTACCATATAACGTACAACGTTATGTAGCATTACCATATAACGTATAACGTTATGTAACATTACCATATAACGCATAACGTTATGTAGCATTACCATAAACGTATAACGTTATGTAGCATTACCATATAACGTATAACGTTATATACTGGTACCATATAACGTATAACGTTATGTAGCATTACCATATAACGTATAACGTTATATACTGTTACCATATAACGTACAACGTTATGTAGCATTACGTTATAACGAATAACGTTATATACTGTTACCATATAACGTATAACGTTATGTAGCATTACCATATAACGTATAACGTTATGTAGCATTACCACATAACGTATAACGTTATATACTGTTACCATATAACGTATAACGTTATGTAGCATTACCATATAACGTATAACGTTATGTAGCATTACCATATAACGTATAACGTTATGTAGCATTACCATATAACGTATAACGTTATGTAGCATTACCATATAACGTATAACGTTATGTAGCATTACCATATAACGCGTAACGTTATTTACTATTACCTTATAACGTATAACGTTGTATTCTGTTACCATATAACGTATAACGTTATGTAGCATTACCATATAACGTATAACGTTATGTAGCATTACCATATAACGTATAACGTTATGTAGCATTACCACATAACGTATAACGTTATATACTGTTACCATATAACGTATAACGTTATGTAGCATTACCATATAACGTATAACGTTATGTAGCATTACCATATAACGTATAACGTTATGTAGCATTACCATATAACGTATAACGTTATGTAGCATTACCATATAACGTATAACGTTATGTAGCATTACCATATAACGCGTAACGTTATTTACTATTACCTTATATCGTATAACGTTGTATACTGTTACCATATAACGTATAACGTTATGTAGCATTACCATATAACGTATAACGTTATGTAGCATTACCATATAACGTATAACGTTATATACTGTTACCATATAACGTATAACGTTATATACTGTTACCATATAACGTATAACGTTATATACTGTTACCATATAACGTATAACGTTATGTAGCATTACCATATAACGTATAACGTTATGCAGCATTACCATATAACGTATAACGTTATGTAGCATTACCATATAACGTATAACGTTATGTAGCATTACCATATAACGTATAACGTTATGTAGCATTACCATATAACATGTAACGTTATTTACTATTACCTTATAACGTATATCGTTGCATACTGTTACCATATAACGTATAACGTTATGTAGCATTACCATACAATGTATAACGTTATGTAGCATTACCATATAACGTATAACGTTGTGTAGCATTACCATATAACGTATAACGTTATGTAGCATTACCATATAACGTATAACGTTATGTAGCATTACCATATAACGTATAACGTTGTATACTGTTACCATATAACGTATAACGTTATGTAGCATTACCATATAACGTATAACGTTATATACTGTTACCATATAACGTACAACGTTATGTAGCATTACCATATAACGTATAACGTTATGTAACATTACCATATAACGCATAACGTTATGTAGCATTACCATAAACGTATAACGTTATGTAGCATTACCATATAACGTATAACGTTATATACTGTTACCATATAACGTATAACGTTATGTAGCATTACCATATAACGTATAACGTTATATACTGTTACCATATAACGTACAACGTTATGTAGCATTACGTTATAACGAATAACGTTATATACTGTTACCATATAACGTATAACGTTATGTAGCATTACCATATAACGTATAACGTTATGTAGCATTACCACATAACGTATAACGTTATATACTGTTACCATATAACGTATAACGTTATGTAGCATTACCATATAACGTATAACGTTATGTAGCATTACCATATAACGTATAACGTTATGTAGCATTACCATATAACGTATAACGTTATGTAGCATTACCATATAACGTATAACGTTATGTAGCATTACCATATAACGCGTAACGTTATTTACTATTACCTTATAACGTATAACGTTGTATTCTGTTACCATATAACGTATAACGTTATGTAGCATTACCATATAACGTATAACGTTATGTAGCATTACCATATAACGTATAACGTTATGTAGCATTACCACATAACGTATAACGTTATATACTGTTACCATATAACGTATAACGTTATGTAGCATTACCATATAACGTATAACGTTATGTAGCATTACCATATAACGTATAACGTTATGTAGCATTACCATATAACGTATAACGTTATGTAGCATTACCATATAACGTATAACGTTATGTAGCATTACCATATAACGCGTAACGTTATTTACTATTACCTTATATCGTATAACGTTGTATACTGTTACCATATAACGTATAACGTTATGTAGCATTACCATATAACGTATAACGTTATGTAGCATTACCATATAACGTATAACGTTATATACTGTTACCATATAACGTATAACGTTATATACTGTTACCATATAACGTATAACGTTATATACTGTTACCATATAACGTATAACGTTATGTAGCATTACCATATAACGTATAACGTTATGCAGCATTATCATATAACGTATAACGTTATGTAGCATTACCATATAACGTATAACGTTATGTAGCATTACCATATAACGTATAACGTTATGTAGCATTACCATATAACATGTAACGTTATTTACTATTACCTTATAACGTATATCGTTGCATACTGTTACCATATAACGTATAACGTTATGTAGCATTACCATACAATGTATAACGTTATGTAGCATTACCATATAACGTATAACGTTGTGTAGCATTACCATATAACGTATAACGTTATGTAGCATTACCATATAACGTATAACGTTATGTAGCATTACCATATAACGTATAACGTTGTATACTGTTACCATATAACGTATAACGTTATGTAGCATTACCATATAACGTATAACGTTATATACTGTTACCATATAACGTACAACGTTATGTAGCATTACCATATAACGTATAACGTTATGTAACATTACCATATAACGCATAACGTTATGTAGCATTACCATAAACGTATAACGTTATGTAGCATTACCATATAACGTAAAACGTTATATACTGTTACCATATAACGTATAACGTTATGTAGCATTACCATATAACGTATAACGTTATGTAGCATTACCATATAACGTATAACGTTATGTAGCATTACCATATAACGTATAACGTTATGTAGCATTACCATATAACGTATAACGTTATGTAGCATTACCATATAACGCGTAACGTTATTTACTATTACCTTATAACGTATAACGTTGTATTCTGTTACCATATAACGTATAACGTTATGTAGCATTACCATATAACGTATAACGTTATGTAGCATTACCATATAACGTATAACGTTATGTAGCATTACCACATAACGTATAACGTTATATACTGTTACCATATAACGTATAACGTTATGTAGCATTACCATATAACGTATAACGTTATGTAGCATTACCATATAACGTATAACGTTATGTAGCATTACCATATAACGTATAACGTTATGTAGCATTACCATATAACGTATAACGTTATGTAGCATTACCATATAACGCGTAACGTTATTTACTATTACCTTATATCGTATAACGTTGTATACTGTTACCATATAACGTATAACGTTATGTAGCATTACCATATAACGTATAACGTTATGTAGCATTACCATATAACGTATAACGTTATATACTGTTACCATATAACGTATAACGTTATATACTGTTACCATATAACGTATAACGTTATATACTGTTACCATATAACGTATAACGTTATGTAGCATTACCATATAACGTATAACGTTATGCAGCATTATCATATAACGTATAACGTTATGTAGCATTACCATATAACGTATAACGTTATGTAGCATTACCATATAACGTATAACGTTATGTAGCATTACCATATAACATGTAACGTTATTTACTATTACCTTATAACGTATATCGTTGCATACTGTTACCATATAACGTATAACGTTATGTAGCATTACCATACAATGTATAACGTTATGTAGCATTACCATATAACGTATAACGTTGTGTAGCATTACCATATAACGTATAACGTTATGTAGCATTACCATATAACGTATAACGTTATGTAGCATTACCATATAACGTATAACGTTGTATACTGTTACCATATAACGTATAACGTTATGTAGCATTACCATATAACGTATAACGTTATATACTGTTACCATATAACGTACAACGTTATGTAGCATTACCATATAACGTATAACGTTATGTAACATTACCATATAACGCATAACGTTATGTAGCATTACCATAAACGTATAACGTTATGTAGCATTACCATATAACGTAAAACGTTATATACTGTTACCATATAACGTATAACGTTATGTAGCATTACCATATAACGTATAACGTTATATACTGTTACCATATAACGTACAACGTTATGTAGCATTACGTTATAACGAATAACGTTATATACTGTTACCATATAACGTATAACGTTATGTAGCATTACCATATAACGTATAACGTTATGTAGCATTACCACATAACGTATAACGTTATATACTGTTACCATATAACGTATAACGTTATGTAGCATTACCATATAACGTATAACGTTATGTAGCATTACCATATAACGTATAACGTTATGTAGCATTACCATATAACGTATAACGTTATGTAGCATTACCATATAACGTATAACGTTATGTAGCATTACCATATAACGCGTAACGTTATTTACTATTACCTTATAACGTATAACGTTGTATTCTGTTACCATATAACGTATAACGTTATGTAGCATTACCATATAACGTATAACGTTATGTAGCATTACCATATAACGTATAACGTTATGTAGCATTACCACATAACGTATAACGTTATATACTGTTACCATATAACGTATAACGTTATGTAGCATTACCATATAACGTATAACGTTATGTAGCATTACCATATAACGTATAACGTTATGTAGCATTACCATATAACGTATAACGTTATGTAGCATTACCATATAACGTATAACGTTATGTAGCATTACCATATAACGCGTAACGTTATTTACTATTACCTTATATCGTATGACGTTGTATACTGTTACCATATAACGTATAACGTTATGTAGCATTACCATATAACGTATAACGTTATGTAGCATTACCATATAACGTATAACGTTATATACTGTTACCATATAACGTATAACGTTATATACTGTTACCATATAACGTATAACGTTATATACTGTTACCATATAACGTATAACGTTATGTAGCATTACCATATAACGTATAACGTTATGCAGCATTACCATATAACGTATAACGTTATGTAGCATTACCATATAACGTATAACGTTATGTAGCATTACCATATAACGTATAACGTTATGTAGCATTACCATATAACATGTAACGTTATTTACTATTACCTTATAACGTATATCGTTGCATACTGTTACCATATAACGTATAACGTTATGTAGCATTACCATACAATGTATAACGTTATGTAGCATTACCATATAACGTATAACGTTATATACTGTTACCATATAACGTACAACGTTATGTAGCATTACGTTATAACGAATAACGTTATATACTGTTACCATATAACGTATAACGTTATGTAGCATTACCATATAACGTATAACGTTATGTAGCATTACCACATAACGTATAACGTTATATACTGTTACCATATAACGTATAACGTTATGTAGCATTACCATATAACGTATAACGTTATGTAGCATTACCATATAACGTATAACGTTATGTAGCATTACCATATAACGTATAACGTTATGTAGCATTACCATATAACGTATAACGTTATGTAGCAATACCATATAATGTATAACGTTATGTAGCATTACCATATAACGTATAACGCTATGTAGCATTACCATATAATGTATAACGTTATGTAGCATTACCATATAACGTATAACGTTATGTAGCATTACCATATAACGTATAACGTTATGTAACATTACGTTATAACGTATAACTTTATATACTGTTACCATATAACGTATAACGTTATGTAGCATTACCATATAACGTATAACGTTATATACGGTTACCATATAACGTACAACGTTATGTAGCATTACGTTATAACGAATAACGTTATATACTGTTACCATATAACGTATAACGTTATGTAGCATTACCATATAACGTATAACGTTATGTAGCATTACCATATAACGTATAACGTTATGTAGCATTACCATATAACGTATAACGTTATGTAACATTACGTTATAACGTATAACTTTATATACTGTTACCATATAACGTATAACGTTATGTAGCATTACCATATAACGTATAACGTTATATACTGTTACCATATAACGTACAACGTTATGTAGCATTACGCTATAACGAATAACGTTATATACTGTTACCATATAACGTATAACGTTATGTAGCATTACCATATAACGTATAACGTTATGTAGCATTACCACATAATGTATAACGTTATATACTGTTACCATATAACGCATAACGTTATGTAGCATTACCATATAACGTATAACGTTATGTAGCATTACCATATAACGTATAACGTTATGTAGCATTACCATATAACGTATAACGTTATGTAGCATTACCATATAACGTATAACGTAATGTAGCATTACCACATATCGCGTAACGTTATTTACTATTACCTTATAACGTATAACGTTGTATACTGTTACCATATAACGTATAACGTTATGTAGCATTACCATATAACGTATAACGTTATGTAGCATTACCATATAACGTATAACGTTATGTAGCATTACCATATAACGTATAACGTTATATACTGTTACCATATAACGTATAACGTTATGTAGCATTACCATATAACGTATAACGTTATGTAGCATTACCATATAACGTATAACGTTATATAGCATTACCATATAACGTGTAACGTTATTTACTATTACCTTATAACGTATAACGTTGTATACTGTTACCATATAACGTATAACGTTATGTAGCATTACCATATAACGTATAACGTTATATACTGTTACCATATAACGTACAACGTTATGTAGCATTACCATATAACGTATAACGTTATGTAACATTACCATATAACGCATAACGTTATGTAGCATTACCATAAACGTATAACGTTATGTAGCATTACCATATAACGTATAACGTTATATACTGTTACCATATAACGTATAACGTTATGTAGCATTACCATATAACGTATAACGTTATATACTGTTACCATATAACGTACAACGTTATGTAGCATTACGTTATAACGAATAACGTTATATACTGTTACCATATAACGTATAACGTTATGTAGCATTACCATATAACGTATAACGTTATGTAGCATTACCACATAACGTATAACGTTATATACTGTTACCATATAACGTATAACGTTATGTAGCATTACCATATAACGTATAACGTTATGTAGCATTACCATATAACGTATAACGTTATGTAGCATTACCATATAACGTATAACGTTATGTAGCATTACCATATAACGTATAACGTTATGTAGCATTACCATATAACGCGTAACGTTATTTACTATTACCTTATAACGTATAACGTTGTATTCTGTTACCATATAACGTATAACGTTATGTAGCATTACCATATAACGTATAACGTTATGTAGCATTACCATATAACGTATAACGTTATGTAGCATTACCACATAACGTATAACGTTATATACTGTTACCATATAACGTATAACGTTATGTAGCATTACCATATAACGTATAACGTTATGTAGCATTACCATATAACGTATAACGTTATGTAGCATTACCATATAACGTATAACGTTATGTAGCATTACCATATAACGTATAACGTTATGTAGCATTACCATATAACGTATAACGTTATGTAGCATTACCATATAACGTATAACGTTATGTAGCATTACCATATAACGCGTAACGTTATTTACTATTACCTTATATCGTATAACGTTGTATACTGTTACCATATAACGTATAACGTTATGTAGCATTACCATATAACGTATAACGTTATGTAGCATTACCATATAACGTATAACGTTATATACTGTTACCATATAACGTATAACGTTATATACTGTTACCATATAACGTATAACGTTATATACTGTTACCATATAACGTATAACGTTATGTAGCATTACCATATAACGTATAACGTTATGCAGCATTACCATATAACGTATAACGTTATGTAGCATTACCATATAGCGTATAACGTTATGTAGCATTACCATATAACGTATAACGTTATGTAGCATTACCATATAACATGTAACGTTATTTACTATTACCTTATAACGTATATCGTTGCATACTGTTACCATATAACGTATAACGTTATGTAGCATTACCATACAATGTATAACGTTATGTAGCATTACCATATAACGTATAACGTTGTGTAGCATTACCATATAACGTATAACGTTATGTAGCATTACCATATAACGTATAACGTTATGTAGCATTACCATATAACGTATAACGTTGTATACTGTTACCATATAACGTATGACGTTATGTAGCATTACCATATAATGTATAACGTTATGTAGCATTACCATATAACGTATAACGTTATGTAGCATTACCATATAACGTATAACGTTATGTAGCATTACCATATAACGTATAACGTTATGTAGCATTACTATTTAACGTATAACGTTATGTAGCATTACCATATAACGTGTAACGTTGTTTACTATTACCTTATAACGTATAACGTTGTATACTGTTACCATATAACGTATAACGTTATGTAGGATTACCATATAACGTATAACGTTATGTAGCATTACCATATAACGTATAACGTTATATACTGTTACCATATAACGTATAACGTTATGTAGTATTACCATATAACGTATAACGTAATGTAGCATTACCATATAACGTATAACGTTATGTAGCTTTACCATATAACGTATAACGTTATGTAGCATTACCATATAACGTATAACGTTATGTAACATTACCATATAACGTATAACGTTATGTAACATTACCATATAACGTGTAACGTTATTTACTATTACCTTATAACGTATAACGTTGTATACTGTTACCATATAACGTATAACGTTATGTAGCATTACCATATAATGTATAACGTTATGTAGCATTACCATATAACGTATAACGTTATGTAGCATTACCAGATAACGTATAACGTTATGTAGCATTACCATATAACATGTAACGTTATTTACTATTACCTTATAACGTATATCGTTGCATACTGTTACCATATAACGTATAACGTTATGTAGCATTACCATACAATGTATAACGTTGTGTAGCATTACCATATAACGTATAACGTTGTGTAGCATTACCATATAACGTATAACGTTATGTAGCATTACCATATAACGTATAACGTTATGTAGCATTACCATATAACGTATAACGTTGTATACTGTTACCATATAACGTATAACGTTATGTAGCATTACCATATAACGTATAACGTTATGTAGCATTACCATATAACGTATAACGTTATGTAGCATTACCATATAACGTATAACGTTATGTAACATTACCATATAACGTATAACGTTATGTAACATTACCATATAACGTATAACGTTATGTAGCATTACCATATAACGTGTAACGTTATGTAGCATTACCATATAACGTGTAACGTTATGTAGCATTACCATATAACGTGTAACGTTATGTAGCATTACCATATAACGTATAACGTTATGTAGCATTACCATATAACGTATAACGTTATGTAACATTACCATATAACGTATAACGTTATGTAGCATTACCATATAACGTATAACGTTATGTAACATTACCATATAACGTATAACGTTATGTAACATTACCATATAACGTATAACGTTATGTAGCATTACCATATAACGTGTAACGTTATGTAGCATTACCATATAACGTGTAACGTTATGTAGCATTACCATATAACGTGTAACGTTATGTAGCATTACCATATAACGTATAACGTTATGTAGCATTACCATATAATGTATAACGTTATGTAGCATTACCATATAACGTATAACGTTATGTAGCATTACCATATAACGTATAACGTTATGTAGCATTACCATATAACGTATAACGTTATGTAGCATTACCATATAACGTGTAACGTTATTTACTATTACCTTATAACGTATAACGTTGTATACTGTTACCATATAACGTATAACGTTATGAAGCATTACCATATAATGTATAACGTTATGTAGCATTACCATATAACGTATAACGTTATGTAGCATTACCATATAACGTATAACGTTATATACTGCTACCATATAACGTATAACGTTATGTATCATTACCGTATAACGTATAACGTTATGTAGCATTACCATATAATGTATAACGTTGTGTAGCATTACCTTAGAACGTATAACGTTATGTAGCATTACCATATAACGTATAACGTTATGTAGCATTACCATATAACATATAATGTTATGTAGCATTACCATATAACGTATAACGTTATGTAGCATTACCATATAACGTATAACGTTATGTAGCATTACCATATAACGTATAACGTTATGTAGCATTACCATATAACGTGTAACGTTATTTGCTATTACCTTATAACGTATAACGTTGTATACTGTTACCATATAACGTATAACGTTATGTAGCATTACTATATAACGCATAACGTTATGTAGCATTACCATATAACGTATAACGATATATACTGTTACCCTATAACGTATAACGTTATGTAGCATTACCATATAACGTATAACGTTATGTAGCATTACCAAATAACGTCTAACGTTATGTAGCATTACCATATAACGTATAACGTTATGTAGCACTACCACATAACGTATAACGTTATATACTGTTACCATATAATGTATAACGTTATGTAGCATTACCATATAACGTATAACGTTATGTAGCATTACCATATAACGTATAACGTTATGTGGCATTACCATAGAACGTATAACGTTATGTAGCATTACCATATAACGTATAACGTTATGTAGCATTGCCAAATAACGTCTAACGTTATGTAGCATTACCATATAACGTATAACGTTATGTAGCATTACCACATAACGTATAACGTTATATACTGTTACCATATAATGTATAACGTTATGTAGCATTACCATATAACGTATAACGTTATGTAGCATTACCATATAACGTATAACGTTGTGTAGCATTACCATATAACGTATAACGTTATGTAGCATTACCATATAACGTATAACGTTATGTAGCATTACCATATAACGTGTAACGTTGCATACTCTTACCATATAACGTATAACGTTGTATACTCTTACCATATAACGTATAACGTTATGTAGCATTACCATATAACGTATAACGTTATGTAGCATTACCATATAACGTATAACGTTATGTAGCATTACCATATAACGTATAACGTTATGTAACATTACCATATAACGTATAACGTTATGTAACATTACCATATAATGTATAACGTTATATACTGTTACCATATAACGTATAACGTTATGTAGCATTACCATATAACGTATAACGTTATATACTGTTACCTTATAACGTACAACGTTATGTAGCATTACGTTATAACGAATAACGTTATATACTGTTACCATATAACGTATAACGTTATGTAGCATTACCATATAACGTATAACGTTATGTAGCATTACCACATAACGTATAACGTTATGAAGCATTACCATATAATGTGTAACGTTATTTACTCTTACCATATAACGTATAACGTTGTATACTCTTACCATATAACGTATAACGTTATGTAGCATTACCATATAACGTATAACGTTATGTAGCATTACCATATAACGTATAACGTTATGTAGCATTACCATATAACGTGTAACGTTATTTACAATTACCTTATAACGTATAACGTTGTATACTGTTACCATATAACGTATAACTTTATGTAGCATTACCATATAATGTATAACGTTATGTAGCATTACCATATAACGTATAACGTTATGCAGCATTACCATATAACGTATAACGTTATGTAGCATTACCATATAACGTGTAACGTTATTTACTATTACCTTATAACGTATAACGTTGTATACTGTTACCATATAACGTATAACGTTATGTAGCATTACCATATAACGTATAACGTTATGTAGCATTACCATATAACGTATAACGTTATGTAGCATTACCATATAACGTATAACGTTATATACTGTTACCATATAACGTATAACGTTATATACTGTTACCATATAACGTATAACGTTATATACTGTTGCCATATAACGTATAACGTTATGTAGCATTACCATATAACGTATAACGTTATGTAGCATTACCATATAACGTATAACGTTATGTAGCATTACCATACAACGTATAACGTTATGTAGCATTACCATATAACGTATAACGTTATGTAGCATTACCATATAACATGTAACGTTATTTACTATTACCTTATAACGTATATCGTTGCATACTGTTACCATATAACGTATAACGTTATGTAGCATTACCATACAATGTATAACGTTATGTAGCATTACCATATAACGTATAACGTTGTGTAGCATTACCATATAACGTATAACATTATGTAGCATTACCATATAACGTATAACGTTATGTAGCATTACCATATAACGTATAACGTTGTATACTGTTACCATATAACGTATGACGTTATGTCGCATTACCATATAATGTATAACGTTATGTAGCATTACCATATAACGTATAACGTTATGTCGCATTACCATATAACGTATAACGTTATGTAGCATTACCATATAACGTATAACGTTATGTAGCATTACTATTTAACGTATAACGTTATGTAGCATTACTATTTAACGTATAACGTTATGTAGCATTACCATATAACGTGTAACGCTGTTTACTATTACCTTATAACGTATAACGCTGTATAATGTTACCATATAACGTATAACGATATGTAGCATTACCATATAACGTGTAACGTTGTATACTCTTACCATATAACGTATAACGTTGTATACTCTTACCATATAACGTATAACGTTATGTAGCATTACCATATAACGTATAACGTTATGTAGCATTACCATATAACGTATAACGTTATGTAGCATTACCATATAACGTATAACGTTATGTAACATTACCATATAACGTATAACGTTATGTAACATTACCATATAACGTATAACGTTATATACTGTTACCATATAACGTATAACGTTATGTAGCATTACCATATAACGTATAACGTTATATACTGTTACCATATAACGTACAACGTTATGTAGCATTACGTTATAACGAATAACGTTATATACTGTTACCATATAACGTATAACGTTATGTAGCATTACCATATAACGTATAACGTTATGTAGCACTACCACATAACGTATAACGTTATATACTGTTACCATATAATGTATAACGTTATGTAGCATTACCATATAACGTATAACGTTATGTAGCATTACCATATAACGTATAACGTTATGTGGCATTACCATAGAACGTATAACGTTATGTAGCATTACCATATAACGTATAACGTTATGTAGCATTGCCAAATAACGTCTAACGTTATGTAGCATTACCATATAACGTATAACGTTGTGTAGCATTACCACATAACGTATAACGTTATATACTGTTACCATATAATGTATAACGTTATGTAGCATTACCATATAACGTATAACGTTATGTAGCATTACCATATAACGTATAACGTTGTGTAGCATTACCATATAACGTATAACGTTATGTAGCATTACCATATAACGTATAACGTTATGTAGCATTACCATATAACGTGTAACGTTGCATACTCTTACCATATAACGTATAACGTTGTATACTCTTACCATATAACGTATAACGTTATGTAGCATTACCATATAACGTATAACGTTATGTAGCATTACCATATAACGTATAACGTTATGTAGCATTACCATATAACGTATAACGTTATGTAACATTACCATATAACGTATAACGTTATGTAACATTACCATATAATGTATAACGTTATATACTGTTACCATATAACGTATAACGTTATGTAGCATTACCATATAACGTATAACGTTATATACTGTTACCTTATAACGTACAACGTTATGTAGCATTACGTTATAACGAATAACGTTATATACTGTTACCATATAACGTATAACGTTATGTAGCATTACCATATAACGTATAACGTTATGTAGCATTACCACATAACGTATAACGTTATGAAGCATTACCATATAATGTGTAACGTTATTTACTCTTACCATATAACGTATAACGTTGTATACTCTTACCATATAACGTATAACGTTATGTAGCATTACCATATAACGTATAACGTTATGTAGCATTACCATATAACGTATAACGTTATGTAGCATTACCATATAACGTGTAACGTTATTTACAATTACCTTATAACGTATAACGTTGTATACTGTTACCATATAACGTATAACTTTATGTAGCATTACCATATAATGTATAACGTTATGTAGCATTACCATATAACGTATAACGTTATGCAGCATTACCATATAACGTATAACGTTATGTAGCATTACCATATAACGTGTAACGTTATTTACTATTACCTTATAACGTATAACGTTGTATACTGTTACCATATAACGTATAACGTTATGTAGCATTACCATATAACGTATAACGTTATGTAGCATTACCATATAACGTATAACGTTATGTAGCATTACCATATAACGTATAACGTTATATACTGTTACCATATAACGTATAACGTTATATACTGTTACCATATAACGTATAACGTTATATACTGTTGCCATATAACGTATAACGTTATGTAGCATTACCATATAACGTATAACGTTATGTAGCATTACCATATAACGTATAACGTTATGTAGCATTACCATACAACGTATAACGTTATGTAGCATTACCATATAACGTATAACGTTATGTAGCATTACCATATAACATGTAACGTTATTTACTATTACCTTATAACGTATATCGTTGCATACTGTTACCATATAACGTATAACGTTATGTAGCATTACCATACAATGTATAACGTTATGTAGCATTACCATATAACGTATAACGTTGTGTAGCATTACCATATAACGTATAACATTATGTAGCATTACCATATAACGTATAACGTTATGTAGCATTACCATATAACGTATAACGTTGTATACTGTTACCATATAACGTATGACGTTATGTCGCATTACCATATAATGTATAACGTTATGTAGCATTACCATATAACGTATAACGTTATGTCGCATTACCATATAACGTATAACGTTATGTAGCATTACCATATAACGTATAACGTTATGTAGCATTACTATTTAACGTATAACGTTATGTAGCATTACTATTTAACGTATAACGTTATGTAGCATTACCATATAACGTGTAACGCTGTTTACTATTACCTTATAACGTATAACGCTGTATAATGTTACCATATAACGTATAACGATATGTAGCATTACCATATAACGTGTAACGTTGTATACTCTTACCATATAACGTATAACGTTGTATACTCTTACCATATAACGTATAACGTTATGTAGCATTACCATATAACGTATAACGTTATGTAGCATTACCATATAACGTATAACGTTATGTAGCATTACCATATAACGTATAACGTTATGTAACATTACCATATAACGTATAACGTTATGTAACATTACCATATAACGTATAACGTTATATACTGTTACCATATAACGTATAACGTTATGTAGCATTACCATATAACGTATAACGTTATATACTGTTACCATATAACGTACAACGTTATGTAGCATTACGTTATAACGAATAACGTTATATACTGTTACCATATAACGTATAACGTTATGTAGCATTACCATATAACGTATAACGTTATGTAGCATTACCATATAACGTGTAACGTTATTTACAATTACCTTATAACGTATAACGTTGTATACTGTTACCATATAACGTATAACTTTATGTAGCATTACCATATAATGTATAACGTTATGTAGCATTACCATATAACGTATAACGTTATGCAGCATTACCATATAACGTATAACGTTATGTAGCATTACCATATAACGTATAACGTTATGTAGCATTACCATATAACGTGTAACGTTATGTAGCATTACCATATAACGTGTAACGTTATTTACTATTACCTTATAACGTATAACGTTGTATACTGTTACCATATAACGTATAACGTTATGTAGCATTACCATATAACGTATAACGTTATGTAGCATTACCATATAACGTATAACGTTATGTAGCATTACCATATAATGTATAACGTTATGTAGCATTACCATATAACGTATAACGTTATGTACCATTACCATATAATGTGTAACGTTATTTACTATTACCTTATAACGTATAACGTTGTATACTGTTACCATATAACGTATAACGTTATGTAGCATTACCATATAACGTATAACGTTATGTAGCATTACCATATAACGTGTAACGTTATGTAGCATTACCATATAACGTATAACGTTATGTAGCATTACCATATAACGTATAACGTTATGTAGCATTACCATATAATGTATAACGTTATGTAGCATTACCATATAACGTATAACGTTATGTACCATTACCATATAATGTGTAACGTTATTTACTATTACCTTATAACGTATAACGTTGTATACTGTTACCATATAACGTATAACGTTATGTAGCATTACCATATAACGTATAACGTTATGTAGCATTACCATATAACGTATAACGTTATGTAGCATTACCATATAACGTATAACGTTATGTAGCATTACCATATAACGTATAACGTTATGTAACATTACCATATAACGCATAACGTTATATAGCATTACCATATAACGTATAACGTTATGTAGCATTACCATATAACGTATAACGTTATATACTGTTACCATATAACGTATAACGTTATGTAGCATTACCATATAACGTATAACGTTATATACTGTTACCATATAACGTACAACGTTATGTAGCATTACGTTATAACGAATATCGTTATATACTGTTACCATATAACGTATAACGTTATGTAGCATTACCGTATAACGTATAACGTTATGTACCATTACCACATACCGTATAACGTTATATACTGTTACCATATAACGTATAACGTTATGTAGCATTACCATATAACGTATAACGTTATGTAGCATTACCATATAACGTATAACGTTATGTAGCATTACCATATAACGTATAACGTTATGTAGCATTACCATATAACGCGTAACGTTATTTACTATTACCTTATAACGTATAACGTTGTATTCTGTTACCATATAACGTATAACGTTATGTAGCATTACCATATAACGTATAACGTTATGTCTCATTACCATATAACGTATAACGTTATGTAGCATTACCATATAACGTATAACGTTATGTAGCATTACCATATAACGTATAACGTTATGTAGCATTACCATATAACGTATAACGTTATGTAGCATTACCATATAACGTATAACGTTATTTACTATTACCTTATAACGTATAACGTTGTATACTGTTACCATATAACGTATAACGTTATATAGCATTACCATATAATGTATAACGTTATGTAGCATTACCATATAACGTATAACGTTATGTACCATTACCATATAACGTATAACGTTATGTAGCATTACCATATAACGTATAACGTTATGTAGCATTACCATATAATGTATAACGTTATGTAGCATTACCATATAACGTATAACGTTATGTAGCATTACCATATAATGTGTAACGTTATTTACTATTACCTTATAACGTATAACGTTGTATACTGTTACCATATAACGTATAACGTTATGTAGCATTACCATATAACGTATAACGTTATTTAGCATTACCATATAACGTGTAACGTTATTTACTATTACCTTATAACGTATAACGTTGTATACTGTTACCATATAACGTATAACGTTATGTAGCATTACCATATAATGTATAACGTTATGTAGCATTACCATATAACGTATAACGTTATGTAGCATTACCATATAACGTATAACGTTATTTACTATTACCTTATAACGTATAACGTTGTGTACTGTTACCATATAACGTATAACGTTATATAGCATTACCATATAATGTATAACGTTATGTAGCATTACCATATAACGTATAACGTTATGTAGCATTACCATATAACGTATAATGTTATGTAGCATTACCATATAATGTATAACGTTATGTAGCATTACCATATAACGTATAACGTTATGTAGCATTACCATATAACGTATAACGATATGTAGCATTACCATATAAAGTATATACGTTATGCAGCATTACCATATATCGTATTACGTTGTATACTGTTACCATATAACGTATAACGTTATGTAGCATTACCATATAATGTATAACGTTATGTAGCATTACCATATAACGTATAACGTTATGTAGCATTACCATATAACGTATAACGTTATGTAACATTACGTTATAACGTATAACTTTATATACTGTTACCATATAACGTATAACGTTATGTAGCATTACCATATAACGTATAACGTTATATACTGTTACCATATAACGTACAACGTTATGAAGCATTACGTTATAACGAATAACGTTATATACTGTTACCATATAACGCATAACGTTATGTAGCATTACCATATAACGTATAACGTTATGTAGCATTACCATATAACGTATAACGTTATGTAACATTACGTTATAACGTATAACTTTATATACTGTTACGATATAACGTATAACGTTATGTAGCATTACCATATAACGTATAACGTTATGTAGCATTACCATATAACGTGTAACGTTATTTACAATTACCTTATAACGTATAACGTTGTATACTGTTACCATATAACGTATAACTTTATGTAGCATTACCATATAATGTATAACGTTATGTAGCATTACCATATAACGTATAACGTTATGCAGCATTACCATATAACGTATAACGTTATGTAGCATTACCATATAACGTATAACGTTATGTAGCATTACCATATAACGTATAACGTTATGTAGCATTACCATATAACGTGTAACGTTATTTACTATTACCTTATAACGTATAACGTTGTATACTGTTACCATATAACGTATAACGTTATCTAGCATTACCATATAACGTATAACGTTATGTAGCATTACCATATAACGTATAACGTTATGTAGCATTACCATATAACGTATAACGTTATGTAGCATTACCATATAACGTATAACGTTATATACTGTTACCATATAACGTATAACGTTATGTAGCATTACCATATAACGTATAACGTTATGTAGCATTACCATATAACGTATAACGTTATGTAGCATTACCATATAATGTATAACGTTATGTAGCATTACCATATAACGTATAACGTTATGTAGCATTACCATATAACGTATAACGTTATGTAGCATTACCATATAACGTATAACGTTATGTAGCATTACCATATAATGTGTAACGTTATTTACTATTACCTTATAACGTATAACGTTGTATACTGTTACCATATAACGTACAACGTTATGTTGCATTACGTTATAACGAATAACGTTATATACTGTTACCATATAACGTATAACGTTATGTAGCATTACCATATAACGTGTAACGTTATTTACTATTACCTTATAACGTATAACGTTGTATACTGTTACCATATAACGTATAACGTTATGTAGCATTACCATTTAATGTATAACGTTATGTAGCATTACCATATAACGTATAACGTTATGTAGCATTACCATATAACGTATAACGTTATTTACTATTACCTTATAACGTATAACGTTGTATACTGTTACCATATAACGTATAACGTTATATAGCATTACCATATAATGTATAACGTTATGTAGCATTACCATATAACGTATAACGTTATGTAGCATTACCATATAACGTATAATGTTATGTAGCATTACCATATAATGTATAACGTTATGTAGCACTACCATATAACGTATAACGTTATGTAGCATTACCATATAACGTATAACGATATGTAGCATTACCATATAAAGTATATACGTTATGCAGCATTACCATATATCGTATTACGTTGTATACTGTTACCATATAACGTATAACGTTATGTAGCATTACCATATAATGTATAACGTTATGTAGCATTACCATATAACGTATAACGTTATGTAGCATTACCATATAACGTATAACGTTATCTAACATTGCGTTATAACGTATAACTTTATATACTGTTACCATATAACGTATAACGTTATGTAGCATTACCATATAACGTATAACGTTATATACTGTTACCATATAACGTACAACGTTATGTAGCATTACGTTATAACGAATAACGTTATATACTGTTACCATATAACGTATAACGTTATGTAGCATTACCATATAACGTATAACGTTATGTAGCATTACCATATAACGTATAACGTTATGTAACATTACGTTATAACGTATAACTTTATATACTGTTACCATATAACGTATAACGTTATGTAGCATTACCATATAACGTATAACGTTATATACTGTTACCATATAACGTACAACGTTATGTAGCACTACGCTATAACGAATAACGTTATATACTGTTACCATATAACGTACAACGTTATGTAGCATTACCATATAACGTATAACGTTATGTAGCATTACCACATAATGTATAACGTTATATACTGTTACCATATAACGCATAACGTTATGTAGCATTACCATATAACGTATAACGTTATGTAGCATTACCATATAACGTATAACGTTATGTAGCATTACCATATAACGTATAACGTTATGTAGCATTACCATATAACGTATAACGTTATGTAGCATTACCATATAACGTATAACGTTATATAGCATTACCATATAACGTGTAACGTTATTTACTATTACCTTATAACGTATAACGTTGTATACTGTTACCATATAACGTATAACGTTATGTAGCATTACCATATAACGTATAACGTTATATACTGTTACCATATAACGTACAACGTTATGTAGCATTACCATATAACGTATAACGTTATGTAACATTACCATATAACGCATAACGTTATATAGCATTACCATATAACGTATAACGTTATGTAGCATTACCATATAACGTATAACGTTATATACTGTTACCATATAACGTATAACGTTATGTAGCATTACCATATAACGTATAACGTTATATACTGTTACCATATAACGTACAACGTTATGTAGCATTACGTTATAACGAATAACGTTATATACTGTTACCATATAACGTATAACGTTATGTAGCATTACCGTATAACGTATAACGTTATGTAGCATTACCACATAACGTATAACGTTATTTACTATTACCTTATAACGTATAACGTTGTATACTGTTACCATATAACGTATAACGTTATATAGCATTACCATATAATGTATAACGTTATGTAGCATTACCATATAACGTATAACGTTATGTAGCATTACCATATAATGTGTAACGTTATTTACTATTACCTTATAACGTATAACGTTGTATACTGTTACCATATAACGTATAACGATATGTAGCATTACCATATAACGTATAACGTTATGTAGCATTACCATATAACGTATAACGTTATGTAGCATTACCATATAATGTGTAACGTTATTTACTATTACCTTATAACGTATAACGTTGTATACTGTTACCATATAACGTATAACGTTATGTAGCATTACCATATAACGTATAACGTTATGTAGCATTACCATATAACGTGTAACGTTATTTACTATTACCTTATAACGTATAACGTTGTATACTCTTACCATATAACGTATAACGTTATGTAGCATTACCATATAATGTATAACGTTATGTAGCATTACCATATAACGTATAACGTTATGTAGCATTACCATATAACGTATAACGTTATTTACTATTACCGTATAACGTATAACGTTGTATACTGTTACCATATAACGTATAACGTTATATAGCATTACCATATAATGTATAACGTTATGTAGCATTACCATATAACGTATAACGTTATGTAGCATTACCATATAACGTATAATGTTATGTAGCATTACCATATAATGTATAACGTTATGTAGCATTACCATATAACGTATAACGTTATGTAGCATTACCATATAACGTATAACGATATGTAGCATTACCATATAAAGTATATACGTTATGCAGCATTACCATATATCGTATTACGTTGTATACTGTTACCATATAACGTATAACGTTATGTAGCATTACCATATAATGTATAACGTTATGTAGCATTACCATATAACGTATAACGTTATGTAGCATTACCATATAACGTATAACGTTATGTAACATTACGTTATAACGTATAACTTTATATACTGTTACCATATAACGTATAACGTTATGTAGCATTACCATATAACGTATAACGTTATATACTGTTACCATATAACGTACAACGTTATGTAGCATTACGTTATAACGAATAACGTTATATACTGTTACCATATAACGTATAACGTTAAGTAGCATTACCATATAACGTATAACGTTATGTAGCATTTCCATATAACGTATAACGTTATGTAACATTACGTTATAACGTATAACTTTATATACTGTTACCATATAACGTATAACGTTATGTAGCATTACCATATAACGTATAACGTTATATACTGTTACCATATAACGTACAACGTTATGTAGCATTACGCTATAACGAATAACGTTATATACTGTTACCATATAACGTATAACGTTATGTAGCATTACCATATAACGTATAACGTTATGTAGCATTACCACATAATGTATAACGTTATATATTGTTACCATATAACGCATAACGTTATGTAGCATTACCATATAACGTATAACGTTATGTAGCATTACCAGATAACGTATAACGTTATGTAGCATTACCATATAACGTATAACGTTATGTAGCATTACCATATAACGTATAACGTTATGTAGCATTACCATATAACGTATAACGTTATATAGCATTACCATATAACGTGTAACGTTATTTACTATTACCTTATAACGTATAACGTTGTATACTGTTACCATATAACGTATAACGTTATGTAGCATTACCATATAACGTATAACGTTATATACTGTTACCATATAACGTACAACGTTATATACTGTTACCATATAACGTACAACGTTATGTAGCATTACCATATAACGTATAACGTTATGTAACATTACCATATAACGCATAACGTTATATAGCATTACCATATAACGTATAACGTTATGTAGCATTACCATATAACGTATAACGTTATATACTGTTACCATATAACGTATAACGTTATGTAGCATTACCATATAACGTATAACGTTATATACTGTTACCATATAACGTACAACGTTATGTAGCATTACGTTATAACGAATAACGTTATATACTGTTACCATATAACGTATAACGTTATGTAGCATTACCGTATAACGTATAACGTTATGTAGCATTACCACATAACGTATAACGTTATATACTGTTACCATATAACGTATAACGTTATGTAGCATTACCATATAACGTATAACGTTGTATACTGTTACCATATAACGTATGACGTTATGTAGCATTACCATATAATGTATAACGTTATGTAGCATTACCATATAACGTATAACGTTATGTAGCATTACCATATAACGTATAACGTTATGTAGCATTACCATATAACGTATAACGTTATGTAGCATTACTATTTAACGTATAACGTTATGTAGCATTACCATATAACGTGTAACGTTGTTTACTATTACCTTATAACGTATAACGTTGCATACTGTTACCATATAACGTATAACGTTATGTAGGATTACCATATAACGTATAACGTTATGTAGCATTACCATATAACGTATAACGTTATATACTGTTACCATATAACGTATAACGTTATGTAGTATTACCATATAACGTATAACGTAATGTAGCATTACCATATAACGTATAACGTTATGTAGCTTTACCATATAACGTGTAACGTTGTATACTCTTACCATATAACGTATAACGTTGTATACTCTTACCATATAACGTATAACGTTATGTAGCATTACCATATAACGTATAACGTTATGTAGCATTACCATATAACGTATAACGTTATGTAGCACTACCATATAACGTATAACGTTATGTAGCATTACCATATTACGTATAACGTTATGTAGCATTACCATATAATGTATAACGTTATGTAGCATTACCTTATAACGTATAACGTTATGTAGCATTACCATATAACGTATAACGTTATATACTGCTACCATATAACGTATAACGTTATGTATCATTACCTTATAACGTATAACGTTATGTAGCATTACCATATAATGTATAACGTTATGTAGCATTACCTTATAACGTATAACGTTATGTAGCATTACCATATAACGTATAACGTTATGTAACATTACCATATAACGCATAACGTTATATAGCATTACCATATAACGTATAACGTTATGTAGCATTACCATATAACGTATAACGTTATATACTGTTACCATATAACGTATAACGTTATGTAGCATTACCATATAACGTATAACGTTATATACTGTTACCATATAACGTACAACGTTATGTAGCATTACGTTATAACGAATAACGTTATATACTGTTACCATATAACGTATAACGTTATGTAGCATTACCGTATAACGTATAACGTTATGTAGCATTACCACATAACGTATAACGTTATATACTGTTACCATATAACGTATAACGTTATGTAGCATTACCATATAACGTATAACGTTATGTAGCATTACCATATAACGTATAACGTTATGTAGCATTAACATATAACGTATAACGATATGTAGCATTACCATATAACGTATAACGTTATGTAGCATTACCATATAACGCGTAACGTTATTTACTATTACCTTATAACGTATAACGTTGTATTCTGTTACCATATAACGTATAACGTTATGTAGCATTACCATATAACGTATAACGTTATGTCGCATTACCATATAACGTATAACGTTATGTAGCATTACCATATAACGTATAACGTTATGTAGCATTACCATATAACGTATAACGTTATGTAGCATTACCATATAACGTATAACGTTATGTAACATTACGTTATAACGTATAACTTTATATACTGTTACCATATAACGTATAACGTTATGTAGCATTACCATATAACGTATAACGTTATATACTGTTACCATATAACGTACAACGTTATGTAGCATTACGTTATAACGAATAACGTTATATACTGTTACCATATAACGTATAACGTTATGTAGCATTACCTTATAACGTATAACGTTATGTAGCATTACCATATAACGTATAACGTTATGTAACATTACGTTATAACGTATAACTTTATATACTGTTACGATATAACGTATAACGTTATGTATCATTACCATATAACGTATAACGTTATGTAGCATTACCATATAACGTGTAACGTTATTTACAATTACCTTATAACGTATAACGTTGTATACTGTTGCCATATAACGTATAACTTTATGTAGCATTACCATATAATGTATAACGTTATGTAGCATTACCATATAACGTATAACGTTATGCAGCATTACCATATAACGTATAACGTTATGTAGCATTACCATATAACGTATAACGTTATGTAGCATTACCATATAACGTATAACGTTATGTAGCATTACCATATAACGTGTAACGTTATTTACTATTACCTTATAACGTATAACGTTGTATACTGTTACCATATAACGTACAACGTTATCTAGCATTACCATATAACGTATAACGTTATGTAGCATTACCATATAACGTATAACGTTATGTAGCATTACCATATAACGTATAACGTTATGTAGCATTACCATATAACGTATAACGTTATATACTGTTACCATATAACGTATAACGTTATGTAGCATTACCATATAACGTATAACGTTATGTAGCATTACCATATAACGTATAACGTTATGTAGCATTACCATATAATGTATAACGTTATGTAGCATTACCATATAACGTATAACGTTATGTAGCATTACCATATAACGTATAACGTTATGTAGCATTACCATATAACGTATAACGTTATGTAGCATTACCATATAATGTGTAACGTTATTTACTATTACCTTATAACGTATAACGTTGTATACTGTTACCATATAACGTACAACGTTATGTAGCATTACGTTATAACGAATAACGTTATATACTGTTACCATATAACGTATAACGTTATGTAGCATTACCATATAACGTGTAACGTTATTTACTATTACCTTATAACGTATAACGTTGTATACTGTTACCATATAACGTATAACGTTATGTAGCATTACCATATAATGTATAACGTTATGTAGCATTACCATATAACGTATAACGTTATGTAGCATTACCATATAACGTATAACGTTATTTACTATTACCTTATAACGTATAACGTTGTATACTGTTACCATATAACGTATAACGTTATATAGCATTACCATATAATGTATAACGTTATGTAGCATTACCATATAACGTATAACGTTATGTAGCATTACCATATAACGTATAATGTTATGTAGCATTACCATATAATGTATAACGTTATGTAGCATTACCATATAACGTATAACGTTATGTAGCACTACCATATAACGTATAACGATATGTAGCATTACCATATAAAGTATATACGTTATGCAGCATTACCATATATCGTATTACGTTGTATACTGTTACCATATAACGTATAACGTTATGTAGCATTACCATATAATGTATAACGTTATGTAGCATTACCATATAACGTATAACGTTATGTAGCATTACCATATAACGTATAACGTTATGTAACATTACGTTATAACGTATAACTTTATATACTGTTACCATATAACGTATAACGTTATGTAGCATTACCATATAACGTATAACGTTATATACTGTTACCATATAACGTACAACGTTATGTAGCATTACGTTATAAGGAATAACGTTATATACTGTTACCATATAACGTATAACGTTATGTAGCATTACCATATAACGTATAACGTTATGTAGCATTACCATATAACGTATAACGTTATGTAACATTACGTTATAACGTATAACTTTATATACTGTTACCATATAACGTATAACGTTATGTAGCTTTACCATATAACGTATAACGTTATATACTGTTACCATATAACGTACAACGTTATGTAGCACTACGCTATAACGAATAACGTTATATACTGTTACCATATAACGTATAACGTTATGTAGCATTACCATATAACGTATAACGTTATGTAGCACTACCACATAATGTATAACGTTATATACTGTTACCATATAACGCATAACGTTATGTAGCATTACCATATAACGTATAACGTTATGTAGCATTACCATATAACGTATAACGTTATGTAGCATTACCACATAACGTATAACGTTATGTAGCATTACCATATAACGTATAACGTTATGTAGCATTACCATATAACGTATAACGTTATATAGCATTACCATATAACGTGTAACGTTATTTACTATTACCTTATAACGTATAACGTTGTATACTGTTACCATATAACGTATAACGTTATGTAGCATTACCATATAACGTATAACGTTATATACTGTTACCATATAACGTACAACGTTATGTAGCATTACCATATAACGTATAACGTTATGTAACATTACCATATAACGCATAACGTTATATAGCATTACCATATAACGTATAACGTTATGTAGCATTACCATATAACGTATAACGTTATATACTGTTACCATATAACGTATAACGTTATGTAGCATTACCATATAACGTATAACGTTATATACTGTTACCATATAACGTACAACGTTATGTAGCATTACGTTATAACGAATAACGTTATATACTGTTACCATATAACGTATAACGTTATGTAGCATTACCGTATAACGTATAATGTTATGTAGCATTACCACATAACGTATAACGTTATATACTGTTACCATATAACGTATAACGTTATGTAGCATTACCATATAACGTATAACGTTATGTAGCATTACCATATAACGTATAACGTTATGTAGCATTACCATATAACGTATAACGTTATGTAGCATTACCATATAACGTATAACGTTATGTAGCATTACCATATAACGCGTAACGTTATTTACTATTACCTTATAACGTATAACGTTGTATTCTGTTACCATATAACGTATAACGTTATGTAGCATTACCATATAACGTATAACGTTACGTCGCATTACCATATAACGTATAACGTTATGTAGCATTACCATATAACGTGTAACGTTATTTACTATTACCTTATATCGTATAACGTTGTATACTGTTACCATATAACGTATAACGTTATGTAGCATTACCATATAACGTATAACGTTATGTAGCACTACCATATAACGTATAACGTTATATACTGTTACCATATAACGTATAACGTTATATACTGTTACCATATAACGTATAACGTTATATACTGTTACCATATAACGTATAACGTTATGTAGCATTACCATTTAACGTATAACGATATGTAGCATTACCATATAACGTATAACGCTATGTAGCATTACCATATAACGTATAACGTTATGTAGCATTACCATATAACGTATAACGTTATGTAGCATTACCATATAACGTATAACGTTATGTAGCATTACCATATAACGTATAACGTTATGTAGCATTACCATATAACGTATAACGTTATTTACTATTACCTTATAACGTATAACGTTGTATACTGTTACCATATAACGTATAACGTTATATAGCATTACCATATAATGTATAACGTTATGTAGCATTACCATATAACGTATAACGTTATGTAGCATTACCATATAATGTATAACGTTATGTAGCATTACCATATAACGTATAACGTTATGTAGCATTACCATATAATGTATAACGTTATGTAGCATTACCATATAACGTATAACGTTATGTAGCATTACCATATAATGTGTAACGTTATTTACTATTACCTTATAACGTATAACGTTGTATACTGTTACCATATAACGTATAACGTTATGTAGCATTACCATATAACGTATAACGTTATGTAGCATTACCATATAACGTGTAACGTTATTTACTATTACCTTATAACGTATAACGTTGTATACTCTTACCATATAACGTATAACGTTATGTAGCATTACCATATAATGTATAACGTTATGTAGCATTACCATATAACGTATAACGTTATGTAGCATTACCATATAACGTATAACGTTATTTACTATTACCTTATAACGTATAACGTTGTATACTGTTACCATATAACGTATAACGTTATATAGCATTACCATATATTGTATAACGTTATGTAGCATTACCATATAACGTATAACGTTATGTAGCATTACCATATAACGTATAATGTTATGTAGCATTACCATATAATGTATAACGTTATGTAGCATTACCATATAACGTATAACGTTATGTAGCATTACCATATAACGTATAACGTTACGTCGCATTACCATATAACGTATAACGTTATGTAGCATTACCATATAACGTGTAACGTTATTTACTATTACCTTATATCGTATAACGTTGTATACTGTTACCATATAACGTATAACGTTATGTAGCATTACCATATAACGTATAACGTTATGTAGCACTACCATATAACGTATAACGTTATATACTGTTACCATATAACGTATAACGTTATATACTGTTACCATATAACGTATAACGTTATATACTGTTACCATATAACGTATAACGTTATGTAGCATTACCATTTAACGTATAACGATATGTAGCATTACCATATAACGTATAACGCTATGTAGCATTACCATATAACGTATAACGTTATTTACTATTACCTTATAACGTATAACGTTGTATACTGTTACCATATAACGTATAACGTTATATAGCATTACCATATAATGTATAACGTTATGTAGCATTACCATATAACGTATAACGATATGTAGCATTACCATATAATGTATAACGTTATGTAGCATTACCATATAACGTATAACGTTATGTAGCATTACCATATAATGTATAACGTTATGTAGCATTACCATATAACGTATAACGTTATGTAGCATTACCATATAATGTGTAACGTTATTTACTATTACCTTATAACGTATAACGTTGTATACTGTTACCATATAACGTATAACGTTATGTAGCATTACCATATAACGTATAACGTTATGTAGCATTACCATATAACGTGTAACGTTATTTACTATTACCTTATAACGTATAACGTTGTATACTCTTACCATATAACGTATAACGTTATGTAGCATTACCATATAATGTATAACGTTATGTAGCATTACCATATAACGTATAACGTTATGTAGCATTACCATATAACGTATAACGTTATTTACTATTACCTTATAACGTATAACGTTGTATACTGTTACCATATAACGTATAACGTTATATAGCATTACCATATATTGTATAACGTTATGTAGCATTACCATATAACGTATAACGTTATGTAGCATTACCATATAACGTATAATGTTATGTAGCATTACCATATAATGTATAACGTTATGTAGCATTACCATATAACGTATAACGTTATGTAGCATTACCATATAACGTATAACGATATGTAGCATTACCATATAAAGTATATACGTTATGCAGCATTACCATATATCGTATTACGTTGTATACTGTTACCATATAACGTATAACGTTATGTAGCATTACCATATAATGTATAACGTTATGTAGCATTACCATATAACGTATAACGTTATGTAGCATTACCATATAACGTATAACGTTATGTAACATTACGTTATAACGTATAACTTTATATACTGTTACCATATAACGTATAACGTTATGTAGCATTACCATATAACGTATAACGTTATATACTGTTACCATATAACGTACAACGTTATGTAGCATTACGTTATAACGAATAACGTTATATACTGTTACCATATAACGTATAACGTTATGTAGCATTACCATATAACGTATAACGTTATGTAGCATTACCATATAACGTATAACGTTATGTAACATTACGTTATAACGTATAACTTTATATACTGTTACCATATAACGTATAACGTTATGTAGCATTACCATATAACGTATAACGTTATATACTGTTACCATATAACGTACAACGTTATGTAGCATTACGCTATAACGAATAACGTTATATACTGTTACCATATAACGTATAACGTTATGTAGCATTACCATATAACGTATAACGTTATGTAGCATTACCACATAATGTATAACGTTATATAATGTTACCATATAACGCATAACGTTATGTAGCATTACCATATAACGTATAACGTTATGTAGCATTACCATATAACGTATAACGTTATGTAGCATTACCATATAACGTATAACGTTATGTAGCATTACCATATAACGTATAACGTTATGTAGCATTACCATATAACGTATAACGTTATATAGCATTACCATATAACGTGTAACGTTATTTACTATTACCTCATAACGTATAACGTTGTATACTGTTACCATATAACGTATAACGTTATGTAGCATTACCATATAACGTATAACGTTATATACTGTTACCATATAACGTACAACGTTATGTAGCATTACCATATAACGTATAACGTTATGTAACATTACCATATAACGCATAACGTTATATAGCATTACCATATAACGTATAACGTTATGTAGCATTACCATATAACGTATAACGTTATATACTGTTACCATATAACGTATAACGTTATGTAGCATTACCATATAACGTATAACGTTATATACTGTTACCATATAACGTACAACGTTATGTAGCATTACGTTATAACGAATAACGTTATATACTGTTACCATATAACGTATAACGTTATGTAGCATTACCGTATAACGTATAACGTTATGTAGCATTACCACATAACGTATAACGTTATATACTGTTACCATATAACGTATAACGTTATGTAGCATTACCATATAACGTATAACGTTATGTAGCATTACCATATAACGTATAACGTTATGTAGCATTAACATATAACGTATAACGATATGTAGCATTACCATATAACGTATAACGTTATGTAGCATTACCATATAACGCGTAACGTTATTTACTATTACCTTATAACGTATAACGTTGTATTCTGTTACCATATAACGTATAACGTTATGTAGCATTACCATATAACGTATAACGTTATGTCGCATTACCATATAACGTATAACGTTATGTAGCATTACCATATAACGTGTAACGTTATTTACTATTACCTTATATCGTATAACGTTGTATACTGTTACCATATAACGTATAACGTTATGTAGCATTACCATATAACGTATAACGTTATGTAGCATTACCATATAACGTATAACGTTATATACTGTTACCATATAACGTATAACGTTATATACTGTTACCATATAACGTATAACGTTATATACTGTGACCGTATAACGTATAACGTTATGTAGCATTACCATTTAACGTATAACGTTATGTAGCATTACCATATAACGTATAACGCTATGTAGCATTACCATATAACGTATAACGTTATGTAGCATTACCATATAACGTATAACGTTATGTAGCATTACCATATAACATGTAACGTTATTTACTATTACCTTATAACGTATATCGTTGCATACTGTTACCGCATAACGTATAACGTTATGTAGCATTACCATACAATGTATAACGTTATGTAGCATTACCATATAACGTATAACGTTGTGCAGCATTACCACATAACGTATAACGTTATGTAGCATTACCATATAACGTATAACGTTATGTAGCATTACCATATAACGTATAACGTTGTATACTGTTACCATATAACGTATGACGTTATGTAGCATTACCATATAATGTATAACGTTATGTAGCATTACCATATAACGTATAACGTTATGTAGCATTACCATATAACGTATAACGTTATGTAGCATTACCATATAACGTATAACGTTATGTAGCATTACTATTTAACGTATAACGTTATGTAGCATTACCATATAACGTGTAACGTTGTTTACTATTACCTTATAACGTATAACGTTGCATACTGTTACCATATAACGTATAACGTTATGTAGGATTACCATATAACGTATAACGTTATGTAGCATTACCATATAACGTATAACGTTATATACTGTTACCATATAACGTATAACGTTATGTAGTATTACCATATAACGTATAACGTAATGTAGCATTACCATATAACGTATAACGTTATGTAGCTTTACCATATAACGTGTAACGTTGTATACTCTTACCATATAACGTATAACGTTGTATACTCTTACCATATAACGTATAACGTTATGTAGCATTACCATATAACGTATAACGTTATGTAGCATTACCATATAACGTATAACGTTATGTAGCACTACCATATAACGTATAACGTTATGTAGCATTACCATATTACGTATAACGTTATGTAGCATTACCATATAATGTATAACGTTATGTAGCATTACCTGATAACGTATAACGTTATGTAGCATTACCATATAACGTATAACGTTATATACTGCTACCATATAACGTATAACGTTATGTATCATTACCTTATAACGTATAACGTTATGTAGCATTACCATATAATGTATAACGTTATGTAGCATTACCTTATAACGTATGACGTTATGTAGCATTACCATATAACGTATAACGTTATGTAGCATTACCATATAACGTATAACGTTATGTAGCATTACCATATAACGTATAACGTTATGTAGCATTACCATATAACGTATAACGTTATGTAGCATTACCATATAACGTATAACGTTATGTAGCATTACCATATAACGTATAACGTTATGTAGCATTACCATATAACGTATAACGTTATGTAGCATTACCATATAACGTATAACGTTATGTAGCATTACCATATAACGTATAACGTTATGTAGCATTACCATATAACGTATAACGTTATGTAGCATTACCATATAACGTATAACGTTATGTAGCATTACCATATAACGTATAACGTTATGTAGCATTACCATATAACGTATAACGTTATGTAGCATTACCATATAACGTATAACGTTATGTAGCATTACCATATAACGTATAACGTTATGTAGTATTACCATATAACGTATAACGTAATGTAGCATTACCATATAACGTATAACGTTATGTAGCTTTACCATATAACGTGTAACGTTGTATACTCTTACCATATAACGTATAACGTTGTATACTCTTACCATATAACGTATAACGTTATGTAGCATTACCATATAACGTATAACGTTATGTAGCATTACCATATAACGTATAACGTTATGTAGCACTACCATATAACGTATAACGTTATGTAGCATTACCATATTACGTATAACGTTATGTAGCATTACCATATAATGTATAACGTTATGTAGCATTACCTGATAACGTATAACGTTATGTAGCATTACCATATAACGTATAACGTTATATACTGCTACCATATAACGTATAACGTTATGTATCATTACCTTATAACGTATAACGTTATGTAGCATTACCATATAATGTATAACGTTATGTAGCATTACCTTATAACGTATGACGTTATGTAGCATTACCATATAACGTATAACGTTATGTAGCATTACCATATAACGTATAACGTTATGTAGCATTACCATATAACGTATAACGTTATGTAGCATTACCATATAACGTATAACGTTATGTAGCATTACCATATAACGTATAACGTTATGTAGCATTACCATATAACGTATAACGTTATGTAGCATTACCATATAACGTATAACGTTATGTAGCATTACCATATAACGTATAACGTTATGTAGCATTACCATATAACGTATAACGTTATGTAGCATTACCATATAACGTATAACGTTATGTAGCATTACCATATAACGTATAACGTTATGTAGCATTACCATATAACGCGTAACGTTATTTGCTATTACCTTATAACGTATAACGTTCTATACTGTTACCATATAACGTATAACGTTATGTAGCATTACCATATAACGTATAACGTTATGTAGCATTACCATATAACGTATAACGTTATATAATGTTACCATATAACGTATAACGTTATATACTGTTACCATAAAATGTATAACGTTATGTAGCATTACCATATAACGTATAACGTTATGTAGCATTACCATATAACGTGTAACGTTATTTACTATTACCATATAACGTATATCGTTGCATACTGTTACCATATAACGTATAACGTTATGTAGCATTACCATATAATGTATAACGTTATGTAGCATTAACATATAACCTTATAACGTTATGTAGCATTACCATATAACGTATAACGTTATGTAGCATTACCATATAACGTATAACGTTATGTAGCATTACCATATAACGTATAACGTTATGTAGCATTACCATATAACGTATAACGTTATGTAGCATTACCATATAACGTATAACGTTATGTAGCATTACCATATAACGTATAACGTTATGTAGCATTACCATATAACGTATAACGTTATGTAGCATTACCATATAACGTATAACGTTATGTAGCATTACCATATAACGTATAACGTTATGTAGCATTACCATATAACGTATAACGTTATGTAGCATTACCATATAACGTGTAACGTTATGTACTATTACCTTATAACGTATAACGTTGTATACTGTTACCATATAACGTATAACGTTATGTAGCATTACCATATAATGTATAACGTTATGTAGCATTACCATATAACGTATAACGTTATGTAGCATTACCATATAACGTATAACGTTATGTAGCATTACCATATAACGTATAACGTTATGTAGCATTACCATATAACGTATAACGTTATGTAGCATTACCATATAACGTATAACGTTATGTAGCATTACCATATAACGTATAACGTTATGTAGCATTACCATATAACGTATAACGTTATGTAGCATTACCATATAACGTATAACGTTATGTAGCATTACCATATAACGTATAACGTTATGTAGCATTACCATATAACGTATAACGTTATGTAGCATTACCATATAACGTATAACGTTATGTAGCATTACCATATAACGTATAACGTTATGTAGCATTACCATATAACGTATAACGTTATGTAGCATTACCATATAACGTATAACGTTATGTAGCATTACCATATAACGTATAACGTTATGTAGCATTACCATATAACGTATAACGTTATGTAGCATTACCATATAACGTATAACGTTATGTAGCATTACCATATAACGTATAACGTTATGTAGCATTACCATATAACGTATAACGTTATGTAGCATTACCATATAACGTATAACGTTGTATGCTGTTACCATATAACGTATAACGTTATGTAGCATTACCATATAACGTGTAACGTTATTTACTATAACCTTATAACGTAAAACGTTCTATACTCTTACCATATAACGTATAACGTTATGTAGCATTACCATATAACGTATAACGTTATGTAGCATTACCATATAACGTATAACGTTATATACTGTTACTATATAACGTATAACGTTATGTAGCATTACCATATAACGTATGACGTTATGTAGCATTACCATATAACGTATAAGGTTATGTAGCATTACCATATAACGTATAACGTTATGTAGCATTACCATATAACGTATAACGTTATGTAGCATTACCATATAACGTATAACGTTATGTAGCATTACCATATAACGTATAACGTTATGTAGCATTACCATATAACGTATAACGTTATGTAGCATTACCAGATAACGTATAACGTTATGTAGCATTACCATATAACGTATAACGTTATGTAGCATTACCATATGACGTATAACGTTATGTAGCATTACCATATAACGTATAACGTTATGTAGCATTACCATATAACGTGTAACGTTATTTACTATTACCTTATAACGTATAACGTTGTATACTGTTACCATATAACGTATAACGTTATGTAGCATTACCATATAATGTATAACGTTATGTAGCATTACCATATAATGTATAACGTTCTGTAGCATTACCATATAACGTATAACGTTATGTAGCATTACCATATAACGTATGACGTTATGTAGCATTACCATATAACGTATAACGTTATGTAGCATTACCATATAACGTATAACGTTATGTAGCATTACCATATAACGTATAACGTTATGTAGCATTACCATATAACGTATAACGTTCTGTAGCATTACCATATAACGTATAACGTTATATAGCATTACCATAGAACGTATAACGTTATGTAGCATTACCATATAACGTATAACGTTATGTAGCATTACCATATAACGTATAACGTTATGTAGCATTACCATATAACGTATAACGTTATGTAGCATTACCATATAACGTATAACGTTATGTAGCATTACCATATAACGTATAACGTTATGTAGCATTACCATATAACGTATAACGTTATGTAGCATTACCATATAACGTATAACGTTATGTAGCATTACCATATAACGTATAACGTTATGTAGCATTACCATATAACGTATAACGTTATGTAGCATTACCATATAACGTATAACGTTATGTAGCATTACCATATAACGTATAACGTTATGTAGCATTACCATATAACGTATAACGTTGTATGCTGTTACCATATAACGTATAACGTTATGTAGCATTACCATATAACGTGTAACGTTATTTACTATAACCTTATAACGTATAACGTTCTATACTCTTACCATATAACGTATAACGTTATGTAGCATTACCATATAACGTATAACGTTATGTAGCATTACCATATAACGTATAACGTTATATACTGTTACTATATAACGTATAACGTTATGTAGCATTACCATATAACGTATGACGTTATGTAGCATTACCATATAACGTATAAGGTTATGTAGCATTACCATATAACGTATAACGTTATGTAGCATTACCATATAACGTATAACGTTATGTAGCATTACCATATAACGTATAACGTTATGTAGCATTACCATATAACGTATAACGTTATGTAGCATTACCATACAACGTATAACGTTATGTAGCATTACCATATAACGTATAACGTTATGTAGCATTACCATATAACGTATAACGTTATGTAGCATTACCATATAACGTATAACGTTATGTAGCATTACCATATAACGTATAACGTTATGTAGCATTACAATATAACGTATAACGTTATGTAGCATTACCATATGACGTATAACGTTATGTAGCATTACCACATAACGTATAACGTTATGTAGCATTACCATATAACGTGTAACGTTATGTACTATTACCTTATAACGTATAACGTTGTATACTGTTACCATATAACGTATAACGTTATGTAGCATTACCATATAATGTATAACGTTATGTAGCATTACCATATAACGTATAACGTTCTGTAGCATTACCATATAACGTATAACGTTATGTAGCATTACCATATAACGTATGACGTTATGTAGCATTACCATATAACGTATAACGTTATGTAGCATTACCATATAACGTATAACGTTATGTAGCATTACCATATAACGTATAACGTTATGTAGCATTACCATATAACGTATAACGTTATGTAGCATTACCATATAACGTATAACGTTATGTAGCATTACCATATAACGTATAACGTTATATAGCATTACCATATAACGTATAACGTTATGTAGCATTACCATATAACGTATAACGTTATGTAGCATTACCATATAACGTATAACGTTATGTAGCATTACCATATAACGTATAACGTTATGTAGCATTACCATATAACGTATAACGTTATGTAGCATTACCATATAACGTATAACGTTATGTAGCATTACCATATAACGTATAACGTTATGTAGCATTACCATATAACGTATAACGTTATGTAGCATTACCATATAACGTATAACGTTATGTAGCATTACCATATAACGTATAACGTTATGTAGCATTACCATATAACGTATAACGTTATGTAGCATTACCATATAACGTATAACGTTATGTAGCATTACCATATAACGAATAACGTTATGTAGCATTACCATATAACGTATAACGTTGTATGCTGTTACCATATAACGTATAACGTTATGTAGCATTACCATATAACGTGTAACGTTATTTACTATAACCTTATAACGTATAACGTTCTATACTCTTACCATATAACGTATAACGTTATGTAGCATTACCATATAACGTATAACGTTATGTAGCATTACCATATAACGTATAACGTTATATACTGTTACTATATAACGTATAACGTTATGTAGCATTACCATATAACGTATGACGTTATGTAGCATTACCATATAACGTATAAGGTTATGTAGCATTACCATATAACGTATAACGTTATGTAGCATTACCATATAACGTATAACGTTATGTAGCATTACCATATAACGTATAACGTTATGTAGCATTACCATATAACGTATAACGTTATGTAGCATTACCATATAACGTATAACGTTATGTAGCATTACCATATAACGTATAACGTTATGTAGCATTACCATATAACGTATAACGTTATGTAGCATTACCATATAACGTATAACGTTATGTAGCATTACCATATAACGTATAACGTTATGTAGCATTACCATATAACGTATAACGTTATGTAGCATTACCATATAACGTATAACGTTATGTAGCATTACCATATAACGTATAACGTTATGTAGCATTACCATATAACGTATAACGTTATGTAGCATTACCATATAACGTATAACGTTATGTAGCATTACCATATAACGTATAACGTTATGTAGCATTACCATATAACGTATAACGTTATGTAGCATTACCATATAACGTATAACGTTATGTAGCATTACCATATAACGTATAACGTTATGTAGCATTACCATATAACGTATAACGTTGTATGCTGTTACCATATAACGTATAACGTTATGTAGCATTACCATATAACGTGTAACGTTATGTACTATTACCTTATAACGTATAACGTTGTATACTGTTACCATATAACGTATAACGTTATGTAGCATTACCATATAATGTATAACGTTATGTAGCATTACCATATAACGTATAACGTTCTGTAGCATTACCATATAACGTATAACGTTATGTAGCATTACCATATAACGTATGACGTTATGTAGCATTACCATATAACGTATAACGTTATGTAGCATTACCATATAACGTATAACGTTATGTAGCATTACCATATAACGTATAACGTTATGTAGCATTACCATATAACGTATAACGTTATGTAGCATTACCATATAACGTATAACGTTATATAGCATTACCATATAACGTATAACGTTATGTAGCATTACCATATAACGTATAACGTTATGTAGCATTACCATATAACGTATAACGTTATGTAGCATTACCATATAACGTATAACGTTATGTAGCATTACCATATAACGTATAACGTTATGTAGCATTACCATATAACGTATAACGTTATGTAGCATTACCATATAACGTATAACGTTATGTAGCATTACCATATAACGTATAACGTTATGTAGCATTACCATATAACGTATAACGTTATGTAGCATTACCATATAACGTATAACGTTATGTAGCATTACCATATAACGTATAACGTTATGTAGCATTACCATATAACGTATAACGTTATGTAGCATTACCATATAACGAATAACGTTATGTAGCATTACCATATAACGTATAACGTTGTATGCTGTTACCATATAACGTATAACGTTATGTAGCATTACCATATAACGTGTAACGTTATTTACTATAACCTTATAACGTATAACGTTCTATACTCTTACCATATAACGTATAACGTTATGTAGCATTACCATATAACGTATAACGTTATGTAGCATTACCATATAACGTATAACGTTATATACTGTTACTATATAACGTATAACGTTATGTAGCATTACCATATAACGTATGACGTTATGTAGCATTACCATATAACGTATAAGGTTATGTAGCATTACCATATAACGTATAACGTTATGTAGCATTACCATATAACGTATAACGTTATGTAGCATTACCATATAACGTATAACGTTATGTAGCATTACCATATAACGTATAACGTTATGTAGCATTACCATATAACGTATAACGTTATGTAGCATTACCATATAACGTATAACGTTATGTAGCATTACCATATAACGTATAACGTTATGTAGCATTACCATATAACGTATAACGTTATGTAGCATTACCATATAACGTATAACGTTATGTAGCATTACCATATAACGTATAACGTTATGTAGCATTACCATATAACGTATAACGTTATGTAGCATTACCATATAACGTATAACGTTATGTAGCATTACCATATAACGTATAACGTTATGTAGCATTACCATATAACGTATAACGTTATGTAGCATTACCATATAACGTATAACGTTATGTAGCATTACCATATAACGTATAACGTTATGTAGCATTACCATATAACGTATAACGTTATGTAGCATTACCATATAACGTATAACGTTATGTAGCATTACCATATAACGTATAACGTTGTATGCTGTTACCATATAACGTATAACGTTATGTAGCATTACCATATAACGTGTAACGTTATTTACTATAACCTTATAACGTATAACGTTCTATACTCTTACCATATAACGTATAACGTTATGTAGCATTACCATATAACGTATAACGTTATGTAGCATTACCATATAACGTATAACGTTATATACTGTTACTATATAACGTATAACGTTATGTAGCATTACCATATAACGTATCACGTTATGTAGCATTACCATATAACGTATAAGCTTATGTAGCATTACCATATAACGTATAACGTTATGTAGCATTACCATATAACGTATAACGTTATGTAGCATTACCATATAACGTATAACGTTATGTAGCATTATCATATAACGTGTAACGTTATTTACTATTACCTTATAACGTATAACGTTGTATACTGTTACCATATAACGTATAACGTTATGTAGCATTACCATATAACGTATAACGTTATGTAGCATTACCATATAATGTATAACGTTATGTAGCATTACCATATAACGTATAACGTTATGTAGCATTACCATATAACGTATGACGTTATGTAGCATTACCATATAACGTATAACGTTATGTAGCATTACCATATAACGTATAACGTTATGTAGCATTACCATATAACGTATAACGTTATGTAGCATTACCATATAACGTATAACGTTATATAGCATTACCATATAACGTATAACGTTATGTAGCATTACCATATAACGTATAATGTTATGTAGCATTACCATATAGCGTATAACGTTATGTAGCATTACCATATAACGTATAACGTTATGTAGCATTACCATATAACGTATAACGTTATGTAGCATTACCATATAACGTATAACGTTATGTAGCATTACCATATAACGTATAATGTTATGTAGCATTACCATATAACGTATAACGTTATGTAGCATTACCATATAACGTATAACGTTATGTAGCATTACCATATAACGTATAACGTTATGTAGCATTACCATATAACGCGTAACGTTATTTACTATTACCTTATAACGTATAACGTTCTATACCGTTACCATATAACGTATAACGTTATGTAGCATTACCATATAACGTATAACGTTATGTAGCATTACCATATAACGTATAACGTTATATAATGTTACCATATAACGTCTAACGTTATATACTGTTACCATATAATGTATAACGTTATGTAGCATTACGATATAACGTATAACGTTATGTAGCATTACCATATAACGTGTAACGTTATTTACTATTACCATATAACGTATATCGTTGCATACTGTTACCATATAACGTATAACGTTATGTAGCATTACCATATAATGTATAACGTTATGTAGCATTAACATATAACGTATAACGTTATGTAGCATTACCATATAACGTATAACGTTATGTAGCATTACCATATAACGTATAACGTTATGTAGCATTACCATATAACGTATTACGTTGTATACTGTTACCATATAACGTATAACGTTATGTAGCATTACCATATAATGTATAACGTTATGTAGCACTACCATATAACGTATAACGTTATGTAGCATTACCATATAACGTATAACGTTATGTAGCATTACCATATAACGTATAACGTTATGTAGCATTACCATATAACGTATAACGTTATGTAGCATTACCATATAACGTGTAACGTTATTTACTATTACCTTATAACGTATAACGTTGTATGCTGTTACCATATAACGTATAACGTTATGTAGCATTACCATATAACGTGTAACGTTATTTACTATAACCTTATAACGTATAACGTTGTATACTCTTACCATATAACGTATAACGTTATGTAGCATTACCATATAACGTATAACGTTATGTAGCATTACCATATAACGTATAACGTTATATACTGTTACCATATAACGTATAACGTTATGTAGCATTACCATATAACGTATGACGTTATGTAGCATTACCATATAACGTATAAGGTTATGTAGCATTACCATATAACGTATAACGTTATGTAGCATTACCATATGACGTATAACGTTATGTTGCATTACCATATAACGTATAACGTTATGTAGCATTACCATATAACGTCTAACGTTATTTACTATTACCTTATAACGTATAACGTTGTATACTGTTACCATATAACGTATAACGTTATGTAGCATTACCATATAATGTATAACGTTATGTAGAATTACCATATAACGTATAACGTTATATAGCATTACCATATAACGTATAACGTTATGTAGCATTACCATATAACGTATAACGTTATGTAGCATTACCATATAACGTATAACGTTATGTAGCATTACCATATAACGTATAACGTTATGTAGCATTACCATATAGCGTATAACGTTATGTAGCATTACCATATAGCGTATAACGTTATGTAGCATTACCATATAACGTATAACGTTACGTAGCATTACCATATAACGTATAACGTTATGTAGCATTACCATATAACGTATAACGTTATGTAGCATTACCATATAACGTATAACGTTATGTAGCATTACCATATAACGTATAACGTTATGTAGCATTACCATATAACGTATAACGTTATGTAGCATTACCATATAACGTATAACGTTATGTAGCATTACCATATAACGTATAACGTTATGTAGCATTACCATATAACGTATAACGTTGTATGCTGTTACCATATAACGTATAACGTTATGTAGCATTACCATATAACGTGTAACGTTCTTTACTATAACCTTATAACGTATAACGTTCTATACTCTTACCATATAACGTATAACGTTATGTAGCATTACCATATAACGTATAACGTTATGTAGCATTACCATATAACGTATAACGTTATATACTGTTACTATATAACGTATAACGTTATGTAGCATTACCATATAACGTATAAGGTTATGTAGCATTACCATATAACGTATAACGGTATGTAGCATTACCATATAACGTATAACGTTATGTAGCATTACCATATAACGTATAACGTTATGTAGCATTACCATATAACGTATAACGTTATGTAGCATTACCATATAACGTATAACGTTATGTAGCATTACCATATAACGTATAACGTTATGTAGCATTACCATATAACGTATAACGTTATGTAGCATTACCATATAACGTATAACGTTATGTAGCATTACCATATAACGTATAACGTTATGTAGCATTACCATATAACGTATAACGTTATGTCGCATTACCATATAACGTATAACGTTATGTAGCATTACCATATAACGTATAACGTTATGTAGCATTACCATATAACGTATAACGTTATGTAGCATTACCATATAACGTATAACGTTATGTAGCATTACCATATAACGTATAACGTTATGTAGCATTACCATATAACGTATAACGTTATGTAGCATTACCATATAACGTATAACGTTATGTAGCATTACCATATAACGTATAACGTTATGTAGCATTACCATATAACGTATAACGTTATGTAGCATTACCATATAACGTATAACGTTATGTAGCATTACCATATAACGTATAACGTTATGTAGCATTACCATATAACGTATAACGTTATGTAGCATTACCATATAACGTATAACGTTGTATGCTGTTACCATATAACGTATAACGTTATGTAGCATTACCATATAACGTGTAACGTTATTTACTATAACCTTATAACGTATAACGTTCTATACTCTTACCATATAACGTATAACGTTATGTAGCATTACCATATAACGTATAACGTTATGTAGCATTACCATATAACGTATAACGTTATATACTGTTACTATATAACGTATAACGTTATGTAGCATTACCATATAACGTATCACGTTATGTAGCATTACCATATAACGTATAAGCTTATGTAGCATTACCATATAACGTATAACGTTATGTAGCATTACCATATAACGTATAACGTTATGTAGCATTACCATATAACGTATAACGTTATGTAGCATTATCATATAACGTGTAACGTTATTTACTATTACCTTATAACGTATAACGTTGTATACTGTTACCATATAACGTATAACGTTATGTAGCATTACCATATAACGTATAACGTTATGTAGCATTACCATATAATGTATAACGTTATGTAGCATTACCATATAACGTATAACGTTATGTAGCATTACCATATGACGTATAACGTTATGTAGCATTACCATATAACGTATAACGTTATGTAGCATTAGCATATAACGTGTAACGTTATTTACTATTACCTTATAACGTATAACGTTGTATACTGTTACCATATAACGTATAACGTTATGTAGCATTACCATATAATGTATAACGTTATGTAGCATTACCATATAATGTATAACGTTCTGTAGCATTACCATATAACGTATAACGTTATGTAGCATTACCATATAACGTATGACGTTATGTAGCATTACCATATAACGTATAACGTTATGTAGCATTACCATATAACGTATAACGTTATATACTGTTACTATATAACGTATAACGTTATGTAGCATTACCATATAACGTATCACGTTATGTAGCATTACCATATAACGTATAAGCTTATGTAGCATTACCATATAACGTATAACGTTATGTAGCATTACCATATAACGTATAACGTTATGTAGCATTACCATATAACGTATAACGTTATGTAGCATTATCATATAACGTGTAACGTTATTTACTATTACCTTATAACGTATAACGTTGTATACTGTTACCATATAACGTATAACGTTATGTAGCATTACCATATAACGTATAACGTTATGTAGCATTACCATATAATGTATAACGTTATGTAGCATTACCATATAACGTATAACGTTATGTAGCATTACCATATGACGTATAACGTTATGTAGCATTACCATATAACGTATAACGTTATGTAGCATTAGCATATAACGTGTAACGTTATTTACTATTACCTTATAACGTATAACGTTGTATACTGTTACCATATAACGTATAACGTTATGTAGCATTACCATATAATGTATAACGTTATGTAGCATTACCATATAATGTATAACGTTCTGTAGCATTACCATATAACGTATAACGTTATGTAGCATTACCATATAACGTATGACGTTATGTAGCATTACCATATAACGTATAACGTTATGTAGCATTACCATATAACGTATAACGTTATGTAGCATTACCATATAACGTATAACGTTATGTAGCATTACCATATAACGTATAACGTTATATAGCATTACCATATAACGTATAACGTTATGTAGCATTACCATATAACGTATAATGTTATGTAGCATTACCATATAGCGTATAACGTTATGTAGCATTACCATATAACGTATAACGTTATGTAGCATTACCATATAACGTATAACGTTATGTAGCATTACCATATAACGTATAACGTTATGTAGCATTACCATATAACGTATAACGTTATGTAGCATTACCATATAACGTATAACGTTATGTAGCATTACCATATAACGTATAACGTTATGTAGCATTACCATATAACGTATAACGTTATGTAGCATTACCATATAACGTATAACGTTATGTAGCATTACCATATAACGTATAACGTTATGTAGCATTACCATATAACGCGTAACGTTATTTACTATTACCTTATAACGTATAACGTTCTATACTGTTACCATATAACGTATAACGTTATGTAGCATTACCATATAACGTATAACGTTATGTAGCATTACCATATAACGTATAACGTTATATAATGTTACCATATAACGTATAACGTTATATACTGTTACCATATAATGTATAACGTTATGTAGCATTACCATATAACGTATAACGTTATGTAGCATTACCATATAACGTGTAACGTTATTTACTATTACCATATAACGTATATCGTTGCATACTGTTACCATATAACGTATAACGTTATGTAGCATTACCATATAATGTATAACGTTATGTAGCACTACCATATAACGTATAACGTTATGTAGCATTACCATATAACGTATAACGTTATGTAGCATTACCATATAACGTATAACGTTATGTAGCATTACCATATAACGTATAACGTTATGTAGCATTACCATATAACGTGTAACGTTATTTACTATTACCTTATAACGTATAACGTTGTATGCTGTTACCATATAACGTATAACGTTATGTAGCATTACCATATAACGTGTAACGTTATTTACTATAACCTTATAACGTATAACGTTGTATACTCTTACCATATAACGTATAACGTTATGTAGCATTACCATATAACGTATAACGTTATGTCGCATTACCATATAACGTATAACGTTATGTAGCATTACCATATAACGTATAACGTTATGTAGCATTACCATATAACGTATAACGTTATGTAGCATTACCATATAACGTATAACGTCATGTAGCATTACCATATAACGTATAACGTTATGTAGCATTACCATATAACGTATAACGTTATGTAGCATTACCATATAACGTATAACGTTATGTAGCATTACCATATAACGTATAACGTTATGTAGCATTACCATATAACGTATAACGTTATGTAGCATTACCATATAACGTATAACGTTATGTAGCATTACCATATAACGTATAACGTTATGTAGCATTACCATATAACGTATAACGTTATGTAGCATTACCATATAACGTATAACGTTGTATGCTGTTACCATATAACGTATAACGTTATGTAGCATTACCATATAACGTGTAACGTTATTTACTATAACCTTATAACGTATAACGTTCTATACTCTTACCATATAACGTATAACGTTATGTAGCATTACCATATAACGTATAACGTTATGTAGCATTACCATATAACGTATAACGTTATATACTGTTACTATATAACGTATAACGTTATGTAGCATTACCATATAACGTATCACGTTATGTAGCATTACCATATAACGTATAAGCTTATGTAGCATTACCATATAACGTATAACGTTATGTAGCATTACCATATAACGTATAACGTTATGTAGCATTACCATATAACGTATAACGTTATGTAGCATTATCATATAACGTGTAACGTTATTTACTATTACCTTATAACGTATAACGTTGTATACTGTTACCATATAACGTATAACGTTATGTAGCATTACCATATAACGTATAACGTTATGTAGCATTACCATATAATGTATAACGTTATGTAGCATTACCATATAACGTATAACGTTATGTAGCATTACCATATGACGTATAACGTTATGTAGCATTACCATATAACGTATAACGTTATGTAGCATTAGCATATAACGTGTAACGTTATTTACTATTACCTTATAACGTATAACGTTGTATACTGTTACCATATAACGTATAACGTTATGTAGCATTACCATATAATGTATAACGTTATGTAGCATTACCATATAATGTATAACGTTCTGTAGCATTACCATATAACGTATAACGTTATGTAGCATTACCATATAACGTATGACGTTATGTAGCATTACCATATAACGTATAACGTTATGTAGCATTACCATATAACGTATAACGTTATATACTGTTACTATATAACGTATAACGTTATGTAGCATTACCATATAACGTATCACGTTATGTAGCATTACCATATAACGTATAAGCTTATGTAGCATTACCATATAACGTATAACGTTATGTAGCATTACCATATAACGTATAACGTTATGTAGCATTACCATATAACGTATAACGTTATGTAGCATTATCATATAACGTGTAACGTTATTTACTATTACCTTATAACGTATAACGTTGTATACTGTTACCATATAACGTATAACGTTATGTAGCATTACCATATAACGTATAACGTTATGTAGCATTACCATATAATGTATAACGTTATGTAGCATTACCATATAACGTATAACGTTATGTAGCATTACCATATGACGTATAACGTTATGTAGCATTACCATATAACGTATAACGTTATGTAGCATTAGCATATAACGTGTAACGTTATTTACTATTACCTTATAACGTATAACGTTGTATACTGTTACCATATAACGTATAACGTTATGTAGCATTACCATATAATGTATAACGTTATGTAGCATTACCATATAATGTATAACGTTCTGTAGCATTACCATATAACGTATAACGTTATGTAGCATTACCATATAACGTATGACGTTATGTAGCATTACCATATAACGTATAACGTTATGTAGCATTACCATATAACGTATAACGTTATGTAGCATTACCATATAACGTATAACGTTATGTAGCATTACCATATAACGTATAACGTTATGTAGCATTACCATATAACGTATAACGTTATATAGCATTACCATATAACGTATAACGTTATGTAGCATTACCATATAACGTATAATGTTATGTAGCATTACCATATAGCGTATAACGTTATGTAGCATTACCATATAACGTATAACGTTATGTAGCATTACCATATAACGTATAACGTTATGTAGCATTACCATATAACGTATAACGTTATGTAGCATTACCATATAACGTATAACGTTATGTAGCATTACCATATAACGTATAACGTTATGTAGCATTACCATATAACGTATAACGTTATGTAGCATTACCATATAACGTATAACGTTATGTAGCATTACCATATAACGTATAACGTTATGTAGCATTACCATATAACGCGTAACGTTATTTACTATTACCTTATAACGTATAACGTTCTATACTGTTACCATATAACGTATAACGTTATGTAGCATTACCATATAACGTATAACGTTATGTAGCATTACCATATAACGTATAACGTTATATAATGTTACCATATAACGTATAACGTTATATACTGTTACCATATAATGTATAACGTTATGTAGCATTACCATATAACGTATAACGTTATGTAGCATTACCATATAACGTGTAACGTTATTTACTATTACCATATAACGTATATCGTTGCATACTGTTACCATATAACGTATAACGTTATGTAGCATTACCATATAATGTATAACGTTATGTAGCACTACCATATAACGTATAACGTTATGTAGCATTACCATATAACGTATAACGTTATGTAGCATTACCATATAACGTATAACGTTATGTAGCATTACCATATAACGTATAACGTTATGTAGCATTACCATATAACGTGTAACGTTATTTACTATTACCTTATAACGTATAACGTTGTATGCTGTTACCATATAACGTATAACGTTATGTAGCATTACCATATAACGTGTAACGTTATTTACTATAACCTTATAACGTATAACGTTGTATACTCTTACCATATAACGTATAACGTTATGTAGCATTACCATATAACGTATAACGTTATGTAGCATTACCATATAACGTATAACGTTATATACTGTTACCATATAACGTATAACGTTATGTAGCATTACCATATAACGTATGACGTAATGTAGCATTACCATATAACGTATAAGGTTATGTAGCATTACCATATAACGTATAACGTTATGTAGCATTACCATATAACGTATAACGTTATGTAGCATTACCATATAACGTATAACGTTATGTAGCATTACCATATAACGTGTAACGATATTTACTATTACCTTATAACGTATAACGTTGTATACTGTTACCATTTAACGTATAACGTTATGTAGCATTATCATATAATGTATAACGTTATGTAGCATTACCATATAACGTATAACCTTCTATAGCATTACCATATAATGCATAACGTTATGTAGCATTACCATATAACGTATAACGTTATGTAGCAATACCATATAACGTATAACGTTATGTAGCATTACCATATAACGTATAACGTTATGTAGCATTACCATATAACGTATAACGTTATGTAGCATTACCATATAACGTATAACGTTATGTAGCATTACCATATGACGTATAACGTTATGTAGCATTACCATATAACGTATAACGTTATGTAGCATTACCATACAACGTATAACGTTATGTAGCATTACCATATAACGTATAACGTTATGTAGCATTATCATATAACGTGTAACGTTATTTACTATTACCTTATAACGTATAACGTTGTATACTGTTACCATATAACGTATAACGTTATGTAGCATTACCATATAATGTATAACGTTATGTAGCATTACCATATAACGTATGACGTTATGTAGCATTACCATATAACGTATAACGTTATGTAGCATTACCATATAACGTATAACGTTATGTAGCATTACCATATAACGTATAACGTTATGTAGCATTACCATATAACGTATAACGTTATGTAGCATTACCATATAACGTATAACGTTATGTAGCATTACCATATAACGTATAACGTTATGTAGCATTACCATATAACGTATAACGTTATGTAGCATTACCATACAACGTATAACGTTATGTAGCATTACCATATAACGTATAACGTTGTATACTGTTACCATATAAAGTATAACGTTATGTAGCATTACCATATAATGTATAACGTTATGTAGCATTACCATATAACGTATAACGTTATGTAGCATTACCGTATAACGTATAACGTTATATACTGTTACCATATAACGTATAACGTTATGTAGCATTACCTTATAACGTATAACGTTATGTAGCATTACCATATAACGTGTAACGTTATTTTCTATTACCTTATAACGTATAACGTTGTATACTGTTACCATATAACGTATAACGTTATGTAGCATTACCATATAACGTATAACGTTATGTAGCATTGCCATATAACGTATAACGTTATATACTGTTGCCATATAACGTATAACGTTATGTAGCATTACCATATAACGTATAACGTTATGTAGCATTACCATATAACGTATAACGTTATGTAGCATTACCATATAACGTATAACGTTATGTAGCATTACCATATAACGTATAACGTTATGTAGCATTACCATATAACGTGTAACGTTATTTACTATTACCTTATAACGTATAACGTTGTATACTGTTACCATATAACGTATAACGTTATGTAGCATTCCCATATAATGTATAACGTTATGTAGCATTACCATATAATGTATAACGTTATGTAGCATTACCATATAACGTATAACGTTATGTAGCATTACCATATAACGTATGACGTTATGTAGCATTACCATATAACGTATAACGTTATGTAGCATTACCATATAACGTATAACGTTATGTAGCATTACCATATAACGTATAACGTTATGTAGCATTACCATATAACGTATAACGTTATGTAGCATTACCATGTAACGTATAACGTTATGTAGCATTACCATATAACGTATAACGTTATGTAGCATTACCATGTAACGTATAACGTTATGTAGCATTACCATACAACGTATAACGTTATTTAGCATTACCATATAACGTGTAACGTTATTTTCTATTACCTTATAACGTATAACGTTGTATACTGTTACCATATAACGTATAACGTTATGTAGCATTACCATATAACGTATAACGTTATGTAGCATTGCCATATAACGTATAACGTTATATACTGTTGCCATATAACGTATAACGTTATGTAGCATTACCATATAACGTATAACGTTATGTAGCATTACCATATAACGTATAACGTTATGTAGCATTACCATATAACGTGTAACGATATTTACTATTACCTTATAACGTATAACATTGTATACTGTTACCATATAACGTATAACGTTATGTAGCATTATCATATAATGTATAACGTTATGTAGCATTACCATATAACGTATAACCTTCTATAGCATTACCATATAATGCATAACGTTATGTAGCATTACCGTATAACGTATAACGTTATGTAGCATTACCATATAACGTGTAACGATATTTACTATTACCTTATAACGTATAACGTTGTATACTGTTACCATATAACGTATAACGTTATGTAGCATTACCATATAACGTATAACGTTATGTAGCAATACCATATAACGTATAACGTTATGTAGCATTACCATATAACGTATAACGTTATGTAGCATTACCATATAACGTATAACGTTATGTAGCATTACCATATAACGTATAACGTTATGTAGCATTACCATATAACGTATAACGTTATGTAGCATTACCATATAACGTATAACGTTATGTAGCATTACCATATAACGTGTAACGTTATTTACTATTACCTTATAACGTGTAACGTTGTATACTGTTACCATATAACGTATAACGTTATGTAGCATTACCATATAATGTATAACGTTATGTAGCATTACCATATAACGTATAACGTTATGTAGCATTACCATATAACGTATAACGTTATGTAGCATTACCATATAACGTATGACGTTATGTAGCATTACCATATAACGTATAACGTTATGTAGCATTACCACATAACGTATAACGTTATGTAGCATTACCATATAACGTATAACGTTATGTAGCATTACCATATAACGTATAACGTTATCTAGCATTACCATATAACGTATAACGTTATGTAGCATTACCATACAACGTATAACGTTATGTAGCATTACCATACAACGTATAACGTTATGTAGCATTACCATACAACGTATAACGTTATGTAGCATTACCATACAACGTATAACGTTATGTAGCATTACCATATAACGTATAACGTTATGTAGCATTACCATATAACGTATAACGTTATGTAGCATTACCATATAACGTGTAACGTTATTTACTATTACCATATAACGTATAACGTTGTATACTGTTACCATATAACGTATAACGTTATGTAGCATTACCATATAATGTATAACGTTATGTAGCATTACCTTATAACGTATAACGTTATGTAGCATTACCATATAACGTATAACGTTATATACTGCTACCATATAACGTATAACGTTATGTATCATTACCTTATAACGTATAACGTTATGTAGCATTACCATATAACGTATAACGTTATGTAGCATTACCATATAACGTATAACGTTATGTAGCATTACCATATAACGTATAACGTTATTTACTATTACCTTATAACGTGTAACGTTGTATACTGTTACCATATAACGTATAACGTTATGTAGCATTACCATATAACGTATAACGTTATGTAGCATTACCATATAACGTATAACGTTATTTACTATTACCTTATAACGTGTAACGTTGTATACTGTTACCATATAACGTATAACGTTATGTAGCAGTACCATATAACGTATAACCTTATATAGCATTACCATATAACCTATAACCTTATGTAGCATTACCATATAACGTATAACGTTATGTATCATTACCATATAACGTATAACGTTGTATACTGTTACCATATAACGTATAACGTTATGTAGCATGACCATATAATGTGTAACGTTATGTAGCATTACCATATAACGTATAACGTTATATACTGTTACCATATAACGTATAACGTTATGTAGCATTACCATATAACGTATAACGTTATGTAGCATTACCATATAACGTATAACGTTATGTAGCATTACCATATAACGTGTAACGATATTTACTATTACCTTATAACGTATAACGTTGTATACTGTTACCATATAACGTATATCGTTATGTAGCATTACCATATAATGTATAACGTTATGTAGCATTACCATATAACGTATAACCTTATATAGCATTACCATATAATGTATAACGTTATGTAGCATTACCATATAACGTATAACGTTATGTAGCATTACCATATAACGTATAACGTTATGTAGCATTACCATATAACGTATAACGTTATGTAGCATTACCATATAACGTGTAACGTTATTTACTATTACCATATAACGTATAACGTTGTATACTGTTACCATATAACGTATAACGTTATGTAGCATTACCATATAATGTATAACGTTATGTAGCATTACCTTATAACGTATAACGTTATGTAGCATTACCATATAACGTATAACGTTATATACTGCTACCATATAACGTATAACGTTGTATAATGTTACCATATAACGTATAACGTTATGTAGGATTACCATATAACGTATAACGTTATGTAGCATTACCATATAACGTATAACGTTATGTAGCATTACCTTATAACGTATAACGTTATGTAGCATTACCATATAACGTATAACGTTATATACTGTTACCATACAACGTATAACGTTATGTAGCATTACCTTATGACGTATATCGTTATGTAGCATTACCATATAATGTATAACGTTATGTAGCATTACCATATAACGTATAACCTTATATAGCATTACCATATAATGTATAACGTTATGTAGCATTACCATATAACGTATAACGTTATGTAGCATTACCATATAACGTATAACGTTATGTAGCATTACTATGTAACGTATAACGTTATGTAGCATTACCATATAACGTGTAGCGTTGTTTACTATTACCTTATAACGTATAACGTTGTATAATGTTACCATATAACGTATAACGTTATGTAGGATTACCATATAACGTATAACGTTATGTAGCATTACCATATAACGTATAACGTTATATACTGTTACCATATAACGTATATCGTTATGTAGTATTACCATATAACGTATAACGTAATGTAGCATTATCATATAACGTATAACGTTATGTAGCATTACCATATAACGTATAACGTTATGTAACATTACCATATAACGTATAACGTTATGTAACATTACCATATAACGTATAACGTTATATACTGTTACCATATAACGTATAACGTTATGTAGCATTACCATATAACGTATAACGTTATATACTGTTTCCATATAACGTACAACGTTGTGTAGCATTACGTTATAACGAATAACGTTATATACTGTTACCATGTAACGTATAACGTTATGTAGCATTACCATATAACGTATAACGTTGTGTAGCATTACCACATAACGTATAACGTTATGTAGCATTACCATATAATGTGTAACGTTATTTACTCTTACCATATAACGTATAACGTTGTATACTGTTACCATATAACGTATAACTTTATGTAGCATTACCATATAATGTATAACGTTATGTAGCATTACCATATAACGTATAACGTTATGCAGCATTACCATATAAAGTATAACGTTATGTAGCATTACCATATAACGTATAACGTTATGTAGCATTACCATATAACGTATGACGTTATGTAGCATTACCATATAACGTGTAACGTTATTTACTATTACCTTATAACGTATAACGTTGTATACTGTTACCATATAACGTATAACGTTATGTAGCATTACCATATAACGTATAACGTTATGTAGCATTACCATATAACGTATAACGTTGTGTAGCATTACCATATAACGTATAACGTTATGTAGCATTACCATATAACGTATAACGTTATGTAGCATTACCATATAACGTATAACGTTGTATACTGTTACCATATAACGTATGACGTTATGTCGCATTACCATATAATGTATAACGTTATGTAGCATTACCATATAACGTATAACGTTATGTAGCATTACCATATAACGTATAACGTTATGTAGCATTACCATATAACGTATAACGTTATGTAGCATTACTATTTAACGTATAACGTTATGTAGCATTACCATATAACGTGTAGCGTTGTTTACTATTACCTTATAACGTATAACGTTGTATACTGTTACCATATGACGTATAACGTTATGTAGGATTACCATATAACGTATATCGTTATGTAGTATTACCTTATAACGTATAACGTAATGTAGCATTACCATATAACGTATAACGTTATGTAGCATTACCATATAACGTATAACGTTATGTAGCATTACCATATAACGTATAACGTTATGTAGCATTACCATATAACGTGTAACGTTATTTACAATTACCTTATAACGTATAACGTTGTATACTGTTACCATATAACGTATAACTTTATGTAGCATTACCGTATAATGTATAACGTTATGTAGCATTACCATATAACGTATAACGTTATGCAGCATTACCATATAACGTATAACGTTATGTAGCATTACCATATAACGTACAACGTTATGTAGCATTACCATATAACGTATAACGTTATGTAGCATTACCATATAACGTGTAACGTTATTTACAATTACCTTATAACGTATAACGTTGTATACTGTTACCATATAACGTATAACGTTATGTAGCATTACCATATAACGTGTAACGTTATTTACTATTACCTTATAACGTATAACGTTATATACTGTTACCATATAACGTATAACGTTATGTAGCATTACCATATAACGTATAACGTTATGTAGCATTACCATATAACGTATAACGTTATGTAGCATTACCATACAACGTATAACGTTATGTAGCATTACCATATAACGTATAACGTTATGTAGCATTACCATATAACATGTAACGTTATTTACTATTACCTTATAACGTATATCGTTGCATACTGTTACCATATAACGTATAACGTTATGTAGCATTACCATACAATGTATAACGTTATGTAGCATTACCATATAACGTATAACGTTGTGTAGCATTACCATATAACGTATAACGTTATGTAGCATTACCATATAACGTATAACGTTATGTAGCATTACCATATAACGTATAACGTTGTATACTGTTACCATATAACGTATGACGTTATGTCGCATTACCATATAATGTATAACGTTATGTAGCATTACCATATAACGTATAACGTTATGTAGCATTACCATATAACGTATAACGTTATGTAGCATTACCATATAACGTATAACGTTATGTAGCATTACTATTTAACGTATAACGTTATGTAGCATTACCATATAACGTGTAGCGTTGTTTACTATTACCTTATAACGTATAACGTTGTATAATGTTACCATATAACGTATAACGTTATGTAGGATTACCATATAACGTATAACGTTATGTAGCATTACCATATAACGTATAACGTTATATACTGTTACCATATAACGTATATCGTTATGTAGTATTACCATATAACGTATAACGTAATGTAGCATTACCATATAACGTATAACGTTATGTAGCATTACCATATAACGTGTAACGTTGTATACACTTACCATATAACGTATAACGTTGTATACTCTTACCATATAACGTATAACGTTATGTAGCATTACCATATAACGTATAACGTTATGTAGCATTACCATATAACGTATAACGTTATGTAGCATTACCATATAACGTATAACGTTATGTAACATTACCATATAACGTATAACGTTATGTAACATTACCATATAACGTATAACGTTATATACTGTTACCATATAACGTATAACGTTATGTAGCATTACCATATAACGTATAACGTTATGTAGCATTACCATATAACGTATAACGTTATGTAACATTACCATATAACGTACAACGTTGTGTAGCATTACGTTGTAACGAATAACGTTATATACTGTTACCATGTAACGTATAACGTTATGTAGCATTACCATATAACGTATAACGTTATGTAGCATTACCACATAACGTATAACGTTATGTAGCATTACCATATAATGTGTAACGTTATTTACTCTTACCATATAACGTATAACGTTGTATACCCTGACCATATAACGTATAACGTTATGTAGCATTACCATATAACGTATAACGTTATGTAGCATTACCATATAGCGTATAACGTTATGTAGCATTACCATATAACGTGTAACGTTATGTAGCATTACCATATAACGTATAACGTTATGTAACATTACCATATAACGTACAACGTTGTGTAGCATTACGTTATAACGAATAACGTTATATACTGTTACCATGTAACGTATAACGCTATGTAGCATTACCATATAACGTATAACGTTATGTAGCATTACCATATAACGTATAACGTTATATACTGTTACCATATAACGTACAACGTTATGTAGCATTACCATATAACGTATAACGTTATGTAGCATTACCACATAACGTATAACGTTATGTAGCATTACCATATAATGTGTAACGTTATTTACTCTTACCATATAACGTATAACGTTGTATACTCTGACCATATAACGTATAACGTTATGTAGCATTACCATATAACGTATAACGTTATGTAGCATTACCATATAACGTATAACGTTATGTAGCATTACCATATAACGTGTAACGTTCTTTACAATTACCTTATAACGTATAACGTTGTATACTGTTACCATATAACGTATAACTTTATGTAGCATTACCATATAATGTATAACGTTATGTAGCATTACCATATAACGTATAACGTTATGCAGCATTACCATATAAAGTATAACGTTGTGTAGGATTACCATATAACGTATAACGTTATGTAGCATTACCATATGCCGTATGACGTTATGTAGCATTACCATATAACGTGTAACGTTATTTACTACTACCTTATAACGTATAACGTTGTATACTGTTACCATATAACGTATAACGTTATGTAGCATTACCATATAACGTATAACGTTATGTAGCATTACCATATAACGTATAACGTTATGTAGCATTACCATATAATGTATAACGTTATGTAGCATTACCATATAACGTATAACGTTATGTGGCATTACCATATAATGTGTAACGTTATTTACTATTACCTTATAACGTATAACGTTGTATACTGTTACCATATAACGCATAACGTTATGTAGCATTACCATATAACGTGTAACGTTATTTACTATTACCTTATAACGTACAACGTTATGTAGCATTACCATATAACGTATAACGTTATGTAACATTACCATATAACGTATAACGTTATGTAGCATTACCATATAATGTATAACGTTATGTAGCATTACCATATAACGTATAACGTTATGTAGCATTACCATATAACGTATAACGTTATATACTGTTACCATATAACGTATAACGTTATGTAGCATTACCATATAACGTATAACGTCATGTAGCATTACCATATAACGTATAACGTTATGTAGCATTACCATATAACGTGTAACGTTATTTACTATTACCTTATAACGTATAACGTTGTATACTGTTACCATATAACGTATAACGTTATATACTGTTACCATATAACGTACAACGTTATGTAGCATTACCATATAACGTATAACGTTATGTAACATTACCATATAACGTATAACGTTATGTAGCATTACCATATAACGTATAACGTTATGTAGCATTACCATATAACGTATAACGTTATATACTGTTACCATATAACGTATAACGTTATGTAGCATTACCATATAACGTATAACGTTATATACTGTTACCATATAACGTACAACGTTATGTAGCATTACCATATAACGTATAACGTTATGTAACATTACCATATAACGTATAACGTTATGTAGCATTACCATATAACGTATAACGTTATGTAGCATTACCATATAACGTATAACGTTATGAAGCAGTACCATATAACGTATAACGTTATGTAGCATTACCATATAACGCGTAACGTTATTTACTATTACCTTATAACGTATAACGTTATGTCGCATTACCATATAACGTATAACGTTATGTAGCATTACCATATAACGTGTAACGTTATTTACTATTACCTTATATCGTATAACGTTGTAAACTGTTACCATATAACGTATAACGTTATGTAGCATTACCATATAACGTATAACGTTATGTAGCATTACCATATAACGTATAACGTTATATACTGTTACCATATAACGTATAACGTTATATACTGTTACCATATAACGTATAACGTTATGTAGCATTACCATATAACGTATAACGTTATGTAGCATTACCATATAACGTATAACGTTATATACTGTTACCATATAACGTACAACGTTATGTAGCATTACGTTATAACGAATAACGTTATATACTGTTACCATACAACGTATAACGTTATGTAGCATTACCATATAACGTATAACGTTATGTAGCATTACCACATAACGTATAACGTTATGTAGCATTACCATATAATGTGTAACGTTATTTACTCTTACCATATAACGTATAACGTTGTATACTATTACCATATAACGTATAACGTTATGTAGCATTACCATATAACGTATAACGTTATGTAGCATTACCATATAACGTATAACGTTATGTAGCATTACCATATAACGTGTAACGTTATTTACAATTACCTTATAACGTATAACGTTGTATACTGTTACCATATAACGTATAACTTTATGTAGCATTACCATATAATGTATAACGTTATGTAGCATTACCATATAACGTATAACGTTATGCAGCATTACCATATAACGTATAACGTTATGTAGCATTACCATATAACGTATAACGTTATGTAGCATTACCATATAACGTATAACGTTATGTAGCATTACCATATAACGTGTAACGTTATTTACTATTACCTTATAACGTATAACGTTGTATACTGTTACCATATAACGTATAACGTTATGTAGCATTACCATATAACGTATAACGTTATGTAGCATTACCATATAACGTATAACGTTATGTAGCATTACCATATAACGTATAACGTTATATACTGTTACCATATAACGTATAACGTTATATACTGTTACCATATAACGTATAACGTTATGTAGCATTACCATATAACGTATAACGTTATATACTGTTACCATATAACGTACAACGTTATGTAGCATTACCATATAACGTATAACGTTATGTAACATTACCATATAACGTATAACGTTATGTAGCATTACCATATAACGTATAACGTTATGTAGCATTACCATATAACGTATAACGTTATGTAGCAGTACCATATAACGTATAACGTTATGTAGCATTACCATATAACGCGTAACGTTATTTACTATTACCTTATAACGTATAACGTTATGTCGCATTACCATATAACGTATAACGTTATGTAGCATTACCATATAACGTGTAACGTTATTTACTATTACCTTATATCGTATAACGTTGTAAACTGTTACCATATAACGTATAACGTTATGTAGCATTACCATATAACGTATAACGTTATGTAGCATTACCATATAACGTATAACGTTATATACTGTTACCATATAACGTATAACGTTATATACTGTTACCATATAACGTATAACGTTATGTAGCATTACCATATAACGTATAACGTTATGTAGCATTACCATATAACGTATAACGTTGTGTAGCATTACCATATAACGTATAACGTTATGTAGCATTACCATATAACGTATAACGTTATGTAGCATTACCATATAACGTATAACGTTGTATACTGTTACCATATAACGTATGACGTTATGTCGCATTACCATATAATGTATAACGTTATGTAGCATTACCATATAACGTATAACGTTGTATACTCTTACCATATAACGTATAACGTTGTATACCCTTACCATATAACGTATAACGTTATGTAGCATTACCATATAACGTATAACGTTATGTAGCATTACCATATAACGTATAACGTTATGTAGCATTACCATATAACGTATAACGTTATGTAACATTACCATATAACGTATAACGTTATGTAACATTACCATATAACGTATAACGTTATATACTGTTACCATATAACGTATAACGTTATGTAGCATTACCATATAACGTATAACGTTATATACTGTTACCATATAACGTACAACGTTATGTAGCATTACGTTATAACGAATAACGTTATATACTGTTACCATACAACGTATAACGTTATGTAGCATTACCATATAACGTATAACGTTATGTAGCATTACCACATAACGTATAACGTTATGTAGCATTACCATATAATGTGTAACGTTATTTACTCTTACCATATAACGTATAACGTTGTATACTATTACCATATAACGTATAACGTTATGTAGCATTACCATATAACGTATAACGTTATGTAGCATTACCATATAACGTATAACGTTATGTAGCATTACCATATAACGTGTAACGTTATTTACAATTACCTTATAACGTATAACGTTGTATACTGTTACCATATAACGTATAACTTTATGTAGCATTACCATATAATGTATAACGTTATGTAGCATTACCATATAACGTATAACGTTATGCAGCATTACCATATAACGTATAACGTTATGTAGCATTACCATATAACGTATAACGTTATGTAGCATTACCATATAACGTATAACGTTATATACTGTTACCATATAACGTACAACGTTATGTAGCATTACGTTATAACGAATAACGTTATATACTGTTACCATACAACGTATAACGTTATGTAGCATTACCATATAACGTATAACGTTATGTAACATTACCATATAACGTATAACGTTATGTAACATTACCATATAACGTATAACGTTATATACTGTTACCATATAACGTATAACGTTATGTAGCATTACCATATAACGTATAACGTTATATACTGTTACCATATAACGTACAACGTTATGTAGCATTACGTTATAACGAATAACGTTATATACTGTTACCATACAACGTATAACGTTATGTAGCATTACCATATAACGTATAACGTTATGTAGCATTACCATATAACGCGTAACGTTATTTACTATTACCTTATAACGTATAACGTTATGTCGCATTACCATATAACGTATAACGTTATGTAGCATTACCATATAACGTGTAACGTTATTTACTATTACCTTATATCGTATAACGTTGTAAACTGTTACCATATAACGTATAACGTTATGTAGCATTACCATATAACGTATAACGTTATGTAGCATTACCATATAACGTATAACGTTATATACTGTTACCATATAACGTGTAACGTTATATACTGTTACCATATAACGTATAACGTTATGTAGCATTACCACATAACGTATAACGTTATGTAGCATTACCATATAACGTATAACGTTGTGTAGCATTACCATATAACGTATAACGTTATGTAGCATTACCATATAACGTATAACGTTATGTAGCATTACCATATAACGTATAACGTTGTATACTGTTACCATATAACGTATGACGTTATGTCGCATTACCATATAATGTATAACGTTATGTAGCATTACCATATAACGTATAACGTTGTATACTCTTACCATATAACGTATAACGTTGTATACCCTTACCATATAACGTATAACGTTCTGTAGCATTACCATATAACGTATAACGTTATGTAGCATTACCATATAACGTATAACGTTATGTAGCATTACCATATAACGTATAACGTTATGTAACATTACCATATAACGTATAACGTTATGTAACATTACCATATAACGTATAACGTTATATACTGTTACCATATAACGTATAACGTTATGTAGCATTACCATATAACGTATAACGTTATATACTGTTACCATATAACGTACAACGTTATGTAGCATTACGTTATAACGAATAACGTTATATACTGTTACCATACAACGTATAACGTTATGTAGCATTACCATATAACGTATAACGTTATGTAGCATTACCACATAACGTATAACGTTATGTAGCATTACCATATAATGTGTAACGTTATTTACTCTTACCATATAACGTATAACGTTGTATACTATTACCATATAACGTATAACGTTATGTAGCATTACCATATAACGTATAACGTTATGTAGCATTACCATATAACGTATAACGTTATGTAGCATTACCATATAACGTGTAACGTTATTTACAATTACCTTATAACGTGTAACGTTGTATACTGTTACCATATAACGTATAACTTTATGTAGCATTACCATATAATGTATAACGTTATGTAGCATTACCATATAACGTATAACGTTATGCAGCATTACCATATAACGTATAACGTTATGTAGCATTACCATATAACGTATAACGTTATGTAGCATTACCATATAACGTATAACGTTATGTAGCATTACCATATAACGTGTAACGTTATTTACTATTACCTTATAACGTATAACGTTGTATACTGTTACCATATAACGTATAACGTTATGTAGCATTACCATATAACGTATAACGTTATGTAGCATTACCATATAACGTATAACGTTATGTAGCATTACCATATAACGTATAACGTTATATACTGTTACCATATAACGTATAACGTTATATACTGTTACCATATAACGTATAACGTTATATACTGTTACCATATAACGTATAACGTTATGTAGCATTACCATATAACGTATAACGTTATGTAGCATTACCATATAACGTATAACGTTATGTAGCATTACCATACAACGTATAACGTTATGTAGCATTACCATATAACGTATAACGTTATGTAGCATTACCATATAACATGTAACGTTATTTACTATTACCTTATAACGTATATCGTTGCATACTGTTACCATATAACGTATAACGTTATGTAGCATTACCATACAATGTATAACGTTATGTAGCATTACCATATAACGTATAACGTTGTGTACCATTACCATATAACGTATAACATTATGTAGCATTACCATATAACGTATAACGTTATGTATCATTACCATATAACGTATAACGTTGTATACTGTTACCATATAACGTATGACGTTATGTCGCATTACCATATAATGTATAACGTTATGTAGCATTACCATATAACGTATAACGTTATGTAGCATTACCATATAACGTATAACGTTATGTAGCAATACCATATAACGTATAACGTTATGTAGCATTACTATTTAACGTATAACGTTATGTAGCATTACCATATAACGTGTAACGTTGTTTACTATTACCTTATAACGTATAACGTTGTATAATGTTACCATATAACGTATAACGTTATGTAGGATTACCATATAACGTATATCGTTATGTAGTATTACCTTATAACGTATAACGTAATGTAGCATTACCATATAACGTATAACGTTATGTAGCATTACCATATAACGTATAACGTTATGTAGCATTACCATATAACGTATAACGTTATGTAGCATTACCATATAACGTGTAACGTTATTTACAATTACCTTATAACGTATAACGTTGTATACTGTTACCATATAACGTATAACTTTATGTAGCATTACCGTATAATGTATAACGTTATGTAGCATTACCATATAACGTATAACGTTATGCAGCATTACCATATAACGTATAACGTTATGTAGCATTACCATATAACGTATAACGTTATGTAGCATTACCATATAACGTATAACGTTATGTAGCATTACCATATAACGTGTAACGTTATTTACAATTACCTTATAACGTATAACGTTGTATACTGTTACCATATAACGTATAACGTTACGTAGCATTACCATATAACGTATAACGTTATGTAGCATTACCATATAATGTATAACGTTATGTAGCATTACCATATAACGTATAACGTTATGTAGCATTACCATATAACGTATAACGATATGTAGCATTACCATATAAAGTATATACGTTATGCAGCATTACCATATATCGTATTACGTTGTATACTGTTACCATATAACGTATAACGTTATGTAGCATTACCATATAATGTATAACGTTATGTAGCATTACCATATAACGTATAACGTTATGTAGCATTACCATATAACGTATAACGTTATGTAACATTACGTTATAACGTATAACTTTATATACTGTTACCATATAACGTATAACGTTATGTAGCATTACCATATAACGTATAACGTTATATACTGTTACCATATAACGTACAACGTTATGTAGCATTACGTTATAACGAATAACGTTATATACTGTTACCATATAACGTATAACGTTATGTAGCATTACCATATAACGTATAACGTTATGTAGCATTACCATATAACGTATAACGTTATGTAACATTACGTTATAACGTATAACTTTATATACTGTTACCATATAACGTATAACGTTATGTAGCATTACCATATAACGTATAACGTTATATACTGTTACCATATAACGTACAACGTTATGTAGCATTACATTATAACGAATAACGTTATATACTGTTACCATATAACGTATAACGTTATGTAGCATTACCATATAACGTATAACGTTATGTAGCATTACCACATAATGTATAACGTTATATACTGTTACCATATAACGCATAACGTTATGTAGCATTACCATATAACGTATAACGTTATGTAGCATTACCATATAACGTATAACGTTATGTAGCATTACCATATAACGTATAACGTTATGTAGCATTACCATATAACGTATAACGTAATGTAGCATTACCACATAACGCGTAACGTTATTTACTATTACCTTATAACGTATAACGTTGTATACTGTTACCATATAACGTATAACGTTATGTAGCATTACCATATAACGTATAACGTTATGTAGCATTACCATATAACGTATAACGTTATGTAGCATTACCATATAACGTATAACGTTATATACTGTTACCATATAACGTATAACGTTATGTAGCATTACCATATAACGTATAACGTTATGTAGCATTACCATATAACGTATAACGTTATATAGCATTACCATATAACGTGTAACGTTATTTACTATTACCTTATAACGTATAACGTTGTATACTGTTACCATATAACGTATAACGTTATGTAGCATTACCATACAACGTATAACGTTATGTAGCATTACCATATAACGTATAACGTTATGTAGCATTACCATACAACGTATAACGTTATGTAGCATTACCATATAACGTATAACGTTATGTAGCATTACCATATAACATGTAACGTTATTTACTATTACCTTATAACGTATATCGTTGCATACTGTTACCATATAACGTATAACGTTATGTAGCATTACCATACAATGTATAACGTTATGTAGCATTACCATAAACGTATAACGTTATGTAGCATTACCATATAACGTATAACGTTATCTACTGTTACCATATAACGTATAACGTTATGTAGCATTACCATATAACGTATAACGTTATATACTGTTACCATATAACGTACAACGTTATGTAGCATTACGTTATAACGAATAACGTTATATACTGTTACCATATAACGTATAACGTTATGTAGCATTACCATATAACGTATAACGTTATGTAGCATTACCACATAACGTATAACGTTATATACTGTTACCATATAACGTATAACGTTATGTAGCATTACCATATAACGTGTAACGTTATTTACAATTACCTTATAACGTATAACGTTGTATACTGTTACCATATAACGGATAACGTTATGTAGCATTACCATATAACGTATAACGTTATGTAGCATTACCATATAACGTATAACGTTATGTAGCATTACCATATAATGTATAACGTTATGTAGCATTACCATATAACGTATAACGTTATGTAGCATTACCATATAATGTGTAACGTTATTTACTATTACCTTATAACGTATAACGTTGTATACTGTTACCATATAACGTATAACGTTATGTAGCATTACCATATAACGTATAACGTTATGTAGCATTACCATATAACGTATAACGTTATGTAGCATTACCATATAACGTATAACGTTATGTAGCATTACCATATAACGTATAACGTTATATACGGTTACCATATAACGTACAACGTTATGTAGCATTACGTTATAACGAATAACGTTATATACTGTTACCATATAACGTATAACGTTATGTAGCATTACCATATAACGTATAACGTTATGTAGCATTACCATATAACGTATAACGTTATGTAACATTACGTTATAACGTATAACTTTATATACTGTTACCATATAACGTATAACGTTATGTAGCATTACCATATAACGTATAACGTTATATACTGTTACCATATAACGTACAACGTTATGTAGCATTACGCTATAACGAATAACGTTATATACTGTTACCGTATAACGTATAACGTTATGTAGCATTACCATATAACGTATAACGTTATGTAGCATTACCACATAATGTATAACGTTATATACTGTTACCATATAACGCATAACGTTATGTAGCATTACCATATAACGTATAACGTTATGTAGCATTACCATATAACGTATAACGTTATGTAGCATTACCATATAACGTATAACGTTATGTAGCATTACCATATAACGTATAACGTAATGTAGCATTACCACATATCGCGTAACGTTATTTACTATTACCTTATAACGTATAACGTTGTATACTGTTACCATATAACGTATAACGTTATGTAGCATTACCATATAACGTATAACGTTATGTAGCATTACCATATAACGTATAACGTTATGTAGCATTACCATATAACGTATAACGTTATATACTGTTACCATATAACGTATAACGTTATGTAGCATTACCATATAACGTATAACGTTATGTAGCATTACCATATAACGTATAACGTTATATAGCATTACCATATAACGTGTAACGTTATTTACTATTACCTTATAACGTATAACGTTGTATACTGTTACCATATAACGTATAACGTTATGTAGCATTACCATATAACGTATAACGTTATATACTGTTACCATATAACGTACAACGTTATGTAGCATTACCATATAACGTATAACGTTATGTAACATTACCATATAACGCATAACGTTATGTAGCATTACCGTATAACGTATAACGTTATGTAGCATTACCACATAACGTATAACGTTATATACTGTTACCATATAACGTATAACGTTATGTAGCATTACCATATAACGTATAACGTTATGTAGCATTACCATATAACGTATAACGTTATGTAGCATTACCATATAACGTATAACGTTATGTAGCATTACCATATAACGTATAACGTTATGTAGCATTACCATATAACGCGTAACGTTATTTACTATTACCTTATAACGTATAACGTTGTATTCTGTTACCATATAACGTATAACGTTATGTAGCATTACCATATAACGTATAACGTTATGTCGCATTACCATATAACGTATAACGTTATGTAGCATTACCAGATAACGTGTAACGTTATTTACTATTACCTTATATCGTATAACGTTGTATACTGTTACCATATAACGTATAACGTTATGTAGCATTACCATATAACGTATAACGTTATGTAGCACTACCATATAACGTATAACGTTATATACTGTTACCATATAACGTATAACGTTATATACTGTTACCATATAACGTATAACGTTATATACTGTTACCATATAACGTATAACGTTATGTAGCATTACCATTTAACGTATAACGATATGTAGCATTACCATATAACGTATAACGCTATGTAACATTACCATATAACGTATAACGTTATGTAGCATTACCATATAACGTATAACGTTATGTAGCATTACCATATAACGTATAACGTTATGTAGCATTACCATATAACGCATAACGTTATGTAGCATTACCATATAACGTATAACGTTATTTACTATTACCTTATAACGTATAACGTTGTATACTGTTACCATATAACGTATAACGTTATATAGCATTACCATATAATGTATAACGTTATGTAGCATTACCATATAACGTATAACGTTATGTAGCATTACCATATAATGTGTAACGTTATTTACTATTACCTTATAACGTATAACGTTGTATACTGTTACCATATAACGTATAACGTTATGTAGCATTACCATATAACGTATAACGTTATGTAGCATTACCATATAACGTATAACGTTATGTAGCATTACCATATAATGTGTAACGTTATTTACTATTACCTTATAACGTATAACGTTGTATACTGTTACCATATAACGTATAACGTTATGTAGCATTACCATATAACGTATAACGTTATGTAGCATTACCATATAACGTGTAACGTTATTTACTATTACCTTATAACGTATAACGTTGTATACTCTTACCATATAACGTATAACGTTATGTAGCATTACCATATAATGTATAACGTTATGTAGCATTACCATATAACGTATAACGTTATGTAGCATTACCATATAACGTATAACGTTATTTACTATTACCGTATAACGTATAACGTTGTATACTGTTACCATATAACGTATAACGTTATATAGCATTACCATATAATGTATAACGTTATGTAGCATTACCATATAACGTATAACGTTATGTAGCATTACCATATAACGTATAATGTTATGTAGCATTACCATATAATGTATAACGTTATGTAGCATTACCATATAACGTATAACGTTATGTAGCATTACCATATAACGTATAACGATATGTAGCATTACCATATAAAGTATATACGTTATGCAGCATTACCATATATCGTATTACGTTGTATACTGTTACCATATAACGTATAACGTTATGTAGCATTACCATATAATGTATAACGTTATGTAGCATTACCATATAACGTATAACGTTATGTAGCATTACCATATAACGTATAACGTTATGTAACATTACGTTATAACGTATAACTTTATATACTGTTACCATATAACGTATAACGTTATGTAGCATTACCATATAACGTATAACGTTATATACTGTTACCATATAACGTACAACGTTATGTAGCATTACGTTATAACGAATAACGTTATATACTGTTACCATATAACGTATAACGTTAAGTAGCATTACCATATAACGTATAACGTTATGTAGCATTTCCATATAACGTATAACGTTATGTAACATTACGTTATAACGTATAACTTTATATACTGTTACCATATAACGTATAACGTTATGTAGCATTACCATATAACGTATAACGTTATATACTGTTACCATATAACGTACAACGTTATGTAGCATTACGCTATAACGAATAACGTTATATACTGTTACCATATAACGTATAACGTTATGTAGCATTACCATATAACGTATAACGTTATGTAGCATTACCACATAATGTATAACGTTATATAATGTTACCATATAACGCATAACGTTATGTAGCATTACCATATAACGTATAACGTTATGTAGCATTACCAGATAACGTATAACGTTATGTAGCATTACCATATAACGTATAACGTTATGTAGCATTACCATATAACGTATAACGTTATGTAGCATTACCATATAACGTATAACGTTATATAGCATTACCATATAACGTGTAACGTTATTTACTATTACCTTATAACGTATAACGTTGTATACTGTTACCATATAACGTATAACGTTATGTAGCATTACCATATAACGTATAACGTTATATACTGTTACCATATAACGTACAACGTTATGTAGCATTACCATATAACGTATAACGTTATGTAACATTACCATATAACGCATAACGTTATATAGCATTACCATATAACGTATAACGTTATGTAGCATTACCATATAACGTATAACGTTATATACTGTTACCATATAACGTATAACGTTATGTAGCATTACCATATAACGTATAACGTTATATACTGTTACCATATAACGTACAACGTTATGTAGCATTACGTTATAACGAATAACGTTATATACTGTTACCATATAACGTATAACGTTATGTAGCATTACCGTATAACGTATAACGTTATGTAGCATTACCACATAACGTATAACGTTATATACTGTTACCATATAACGTATAACGTTATGTAGCATTACCATATAACGTATAACGTTGTATACTGTTACCATATAACGTATGACGTTATGTAGCATTACCATATAATGTATAACGTTATGTAGCATTACCATATAACGTATAACGTTATGTAGCATTACCATATAACGTATAACGTTATGTAGCATTACCATATAACGTATAACGTTATGTAGCATTACTATTTAACGTATAACGTTATGTAGCATTACCATATAACGTGTAACGTTGTTTACTATTACCTTATAACGTATAACGTTGCATACTGTTACCATATAACGTATAACGTTATGTAGGATTACCATATAACGTATAACGTTATGTAGCATTACCATATAACGTATAACGTTATATACTGTTACCATATAACGTATAACGTTATGTAGTATTACCATATAACGTATAACGTAATGTAGCATTACCATATAACGTATAACGTTATGTAGCATTACCATATAACGTATAACGTTATGTAGCACTACCATATAACGTATAACGTTATGTAGCATTACCATATTACGTATAACGTTATGTAGCATTACCATATAATGTATAACGTTATGTAGCATTACCTTATAACGTATAACGTTATGTAGCATTACCATATAACGTATAACGTTATATACTGCTACCATATAACGTATAACGTTATGTATCATTACCTTATAACGTATAACGTTATGTAGCATTACCATATAATGTATAACGTTATGTAGCATTACCTTATAACGTATAACGTTATGTAGCATTACCATATAACGTATAACGTTATGTAACATTACCATATAACGCATAACGTTATATAGCATTACCATATAACGTATAACGTTATGTAGCATTACCATATAACGTATAACGTTATATACTGTTACCATATAACGTATAACGTTATGTAGCATTACCATATAACGTATAACGTTATATACTGTTACCATATAACGTACAACGTTATGTAGCATTACATTATAACGAATAACGTTATATACTGTTACCATATAACGTATAACGTTATGTAGCATTACCGTATAACGTATAACGTTATGTAGCATTACCACATAACGTATAACGTTATATACTGTTACCATATAACGTATAACGTTATGTAGCATTACCATATAACGTATAACGTTATGTAGCATTACCATATAACGTATAACGTTATGTCGCATTACCATATAACGTATAACGTTATGTAGCATTACCATATAACGTATAACGTTATGTAGCATTACCATATAACGTATAACGTTATGTAGCATTACCATATAACGTATAACGTTATGTAACATTACGTTATAACGTATAACTTTATATACTGTTACCATATAACGTATAACGTTATGTAGCATTACCATATAACGTATAACGTTATATACTGTTACCATATAACGTACAACGTTATGTAGCATTACGTTATAACGAATAACGTTATATACTGTTACCATATAACGTATAACGTTATGTAGCATTACCATATAACGTATAACGTTATGTAGCATTACCATATAACGTATAACGTTATGTAACATTACGTTATAACGTATAACTTTATATACTGTTACGATATAACGTATAACGTTATGTAGCATTACCATATAACGTATAACGTTATGTAGCATTACCATATAACGTGTAACGTTATTTACAATTACCTTATAACGTATAACGTTATGTAGCATTACCATATAACGTATAACGTTATATAGCATTACCATATAACGTGTAACGTTATTTACTATTACCTTATAACGTATAACGTTGTATACTGTTACCATATAACGTATAACGTTATGTAGCATTACCATATAACGTATAACGTTATATACTGTTACCATATAACGTACAACGTTATGTAGCATTACCATATAACGTATAACGTTATGTAACATTACCATATAACGCATAACGTTATATAGCATTACCATATAACGTATAACGTTATGTAGCATTACCATATAACGTATAACGTTATATACTGTTACCATATAACGTATAACGTTATGTAGCATTACCATATAACGTATAACGTTATATACTGTTACCATATAACGTACAACGTTATGTAGCATTACGTTATAACGAATAACGTTATATACTGTTACCATATAACGTATAACGTTATGTAGCATTACCGTATAACGTATAACGTTATGTAGCATTACCACATAACGTATAACGTTATATACTGTTACCATATAACGTATAACGTTATGTAGCATTACCATATAACGTATAACGTTGTATACTGTTACCATATAACGTATGACGTTATGTAGCATTACCATATAATGTATAACGTTATGTAGCATTACCATATAACGTATAACGTTATGTAGCATTACCATATAACGTATAACGTTATGTAGCATTACCATATAACGTATAACGTTATGTAGCATTACTATTTAACGTATAACGTTATGTAGCATTACCATATAACGTGTAACGTTGTTTACTATTACCTTATAACGTATAACGTTGCATACTGTTACCATATAACGTATAACGTTATGTAGGATTACCATATAACGTATAACGTTATGTAGCATTACCATATAACGTATAACGTTATATACTGTTACCATATAACGTATAACGTTATGTAGTATTACCATATAACGTATAACGTAATGTAGCATTACCATATAACGTATAACGTTATGTAGCATTACCATATAACGTATAACGTTATGTAGCACTACCATATAACGTATAACGTTATGTAGCATTACCATATTACGTATAACGTTATGTAGCATTACCATATAATGTATAACGTTATGTAGCATTACCTTATAACGTATAACGTTATGTAGCATTACCATATAACGTATAACGTTATATACTGCTACCATATAACGTATAACGTTATGTATCATTACCTTATAACGTATAACGTTATGTAGCATTACCATATAATGTATAATGTTATGTAGCATTACCTTATAACGTATAACGTTATGTAGCATTACCATATAACGTATAACGTTATGTAACATTACCATATAACGCATAACGTTATATAGCATTACCATATAACGTATAACGTTATGTAGCATTACCATATAACGTATAACGTTATATACTGTTACCATATAACGTATAACGTTATGTAGCATTACCATATAACGTATAACGTTATATACTGTTACCATATAACGTACAACGTTATGTAGCATTACATTATAACGAATAACGTTATATACTGTTACCATATAACGTATAACGTTATGTAGCATTACCGTATAACGTATAACGTTATGTAGCATTACCACATAACGTATAACGTTATATACTGTTACCATATAACGTATAACGTTATGTAGCATTACCATATAACGTATAACGTTATGTAGCATTACCATATAACGTATAACGTTATGTCGCATTACCATATAACGTATAACGTTATGTAGCATTACCATATAACGTATAACGTTATGTAGCATTACCATATAACGTATAACGTTATGTAGCATTACCATATAACGTATAACGTTATGTAACATTACGTTATAACGTATAACTTTATATACTGTTACCATATAACGTATAACGTTATGTAGCATTACCATATAACGTATAACGTTATATACTGTTACCATATAACGTACAACGTTATGTAGCATTACGTTATAACGAATAACGTTATATACTGTTACCATATAACGTATAACGTTATGTAGCATTACCATATAACGTATAACGTTATGTAGCATTACCATATAACGTATAACGTTATGTAACATTACGTTATAACGTATAACTTTATATACTGTTACGATATAACGTATAACGTTATGTAGCATTACCATATAACGTATAACGTTATGTAGCATTACCATATAACGTGTAACGTTATTTACAATTACCTTATAACGTATAACGTTGTATACTGTTACCATATAACGTATAACTTTATGTAGCATTACCATATAATGTATAACGTTATGTAGCATTACCATATAACGTATAACGTTATGCAGCATTACCATATAACGTATAACGTTATGTAGCATTACCATATAACGTATAACGTTATGTAGCATTACCATATAACGTATAACGTTATGTAGCATTACCATATAACGTGTAACGTTATTTACTATTACCTTATAACGTATAACGTTGTATACTGTTACCATATAACGTATAACGTTATCTAGCATTACCATATAACGTATAACGTTATGTAGCATTACCATATAACGTATAACGTTATGTAGCATTACCATATAACGTATAACGTTATGTAGCATTACCATATAACGTATAACGTTATATACTGTTACCATATAACGTATAACGTTATGTAGCATTACCATATAACGTATAACGTTATGTAGCATTACCATATAACGTATAACGTTATGTAGCATTACCATATAATGTATAACGTTATGTAGCATTACCATATAACGTATAACGTTATGTAGCATTACCATATAACGTATAACGTTATGTAGCATTACCATATAACGTATAACGTTATATACTGTTACCATATAACGTACAACGTTATGTAGCACTACGCTATAACGAATAACGTTATATACTGTTACCATATAACGTATAACGTTATGTAGCATTACCATATAACGTATAACGTTATGTAGCACTACCACATAATGTATAACGTTATATACTGTTACCATATAACGCATAACGTTATGTAGCATTACCATATAACGTATAACGTTATGTAGCATTACCATATAACGTATAACGTTATGTAGCATTACCATATAACGTATAACGTTATGTAGCATTACCATATAACGTATAACGTTATGTAGCATTACCATATAACGTATAACGTTATATAGCATTACCATATAACGTGTAACGTTATTTACTATTACCTTATAACGTATAACGTTGTATACTGTTACCATATAACGTATAACGTTATGTAGCATTACCATATAACGTATAACGTTATATACTGTTACCATATAACGTACAACGTTATGTAGCATTACCATATAACGTATAACGTTATGTAACATTACCATATAACGCATAACGTTATATAGCATTACCATATAACGTATAACGTTATGTAGCATTACCATATAACGTATAACGTTATATACTGTTACCATATAACGTATAACGTTATGTAGCATTACCATATAACGTATAACGTTATATACTGTTACCATATAACGTACAACGTTATGTAGCATTACGTTATAACGAATAACGTTATATACTGTTACCATATAACGTATAACGTTATGTAGCATTACCGTATAACGTATAATGTTATGTAGCATTACCACATAACGTATAACGTTATATACTGTTACCATATAACGTATAACGTTATGTAGCATTACCATATAACGTATAACGTTATGTAGCATTACCATATAACGTATAACGTTATGTAGCATTACCATATAACGTATAACGTTATGTAGCATTACCATATAACGTATAACGTTATGTAGCATTACCATATAACGCGTAACGTTATTTACTATTACCTTATAACGTATAACGTTGTATTCTGTTACCATATAACGTATAACGTTATGTAGCATTACCATATAACGTATAACGTTATGTCGCATTACCATATAACGTATAACGTTATGTAGCATTACCATATAACGTGTAACGTTATGTAGCATTACCACATAACGTATAACGTTATATACTGTTACCATATAACGTATAACGTTATGTAGCATTACCATATAACGTATAACGTTATGTAGCATTACCATATAACGTATAACGTTATGTAGCATTAACATATAACGTATAACGATATGTAGCATTACCATATAACGTATAACGTTATGTAGCATTACCATATAACGCGTAACGTTATTTACTATTACCTTATAACGTATAACGTTGTATTCTGTTACCATATAACGTATAACGTTATGTAGCATTACCATATAACGTACAACGTTATGTAGCATTACGTTATAACGAATAACGTTATATACTGTTACCATATAACGTATAACGTTATGTAGCATTACCGTATAACGTATAACGTTATGTAGCATTACCACATAACGTATAACGTTATATACTGTTACCATATAACGTATAACGTTATGTAGCATTACCATATAACGTATAACGTTATGTAGCATTACCATATAACGTATAACGTTATGTAGCATTAACATATAACGTATAACGATATGTAGCATTACCATATAACGTATAACGTTATGTAGCATTACCATATAACGCGTAACGTTATTTACTATTACCTTATAACGTATAACGTTGTATTCTGTTACCATATAACGTATAACGTTATGTAGCATTACCATATAACGTATAACGTTATGTCGCATTACCATATAACGTATAACGTTATGTAGCATTACCATATAACGTGTAACGTTATTTACTATTACCTTATATCGTATAACGTTGTATACTGTTACCATATAACGTATAACGTTATGTAGCATTACCATATAACGTATAACGTTATGTAGCATTACCATATAACGTATAACGTTATATACTGTTACCATATAACGTATAACGTTATATACTGTTACCATATAACGTATAACGTTATATACTGTGACCGTATAACGTATAACGTTATGTAGCATTACCATTTAACGTATAACGTTATGTAGCATTACCATATAACGTATAACGCTATGTAGCATTACCATATAACGTATAACGTTATGTAGCATTACCATATAACGTATAACGTTATGTAGCATTACCATATAACATGTAACGTTATTTACTATTACCTTATAACGTATATCGTTGCATACTGTTACCATATAACGTATAACGTTATGTAGCATTACCATATAACGTATAACGTTATGTAGCATTACCATATAACGTATAACGTTATGTAGCATTACCATATAACGTATAACGTTATGTAGCATTACCATATAACGTATAACGTTATTTACTATTACCTTATAACGTATAACGTTGTATACTGTTACCATATAACGTATAACGTTATATAGCATTACCATATAATGTATAACGTTATGTAGCATTACCATATAACGTATAACGTTATGTAGCATTACCATATAACGTATAACGTTATGTAGCATTACCATATAACGTATAACGTTATGTAGCATTACCATATAATGTATAACGTTATGTAGCATTACCATATAACGTATAACGTTATGTAGCATTACCATATAATGTGTAACGTTATTTACTATTACCTTATAACGTATAACGTTGTATACTGTTACCATATAACGTATAACGTTATGTAGCATTACCATATAACGTATAACGTTATGTAGCATTACCATATAACGTGTAACGTTATTTACTATTACCTTATAACGTATAACGTTGTATACTCTTACCATATAACGTATAACGTTATGTAGCATTACCATATAATGTATAACGTTATGTAGCATTACCATATAACGTATAACGTTATGTAGCATTACCATATAACGTATAACGTTATTTACTATTACCTTATAACGTATAACGTTGTATACTGTTACCATATAACGTATAACGTTATATAGCATTACCATATATCGTATAACGTTATGTAGCATTACCATATATCGTATAACGTTATGTAGCATTACCATATAACGTATAATGTTATGTAGCATTACCATATAATGTATAACGTTATGTAGCATTACCATATAACGTATAACGTTATGTAGCATTACCATATAACGTATAACGATATGTAGCATTACCATATAAAGTATATACGTTATGCAGCATTACCATATATCGTATTACGTTGTATACTGTTACCATATAACGTATAACGTTATGTAGCATTACCATATAATGTATAACGTTATGTAGCATTACCATATAACGTATAACGTTATGTAGCATTACCATATAACGTATAACGTTATGTAACATTACGTTATAACGTATAACTTTATATACTGTTACCATATAACGTATAACGTTATGTAGCATTACCATATAACGTATAACGTTATATACTGTTACCATATAACGTACAACGTTATGTAGCATTACGTTATAACGAATAACGTTATATACTGTTACCATATAACGTATAACGTTATGTAGCATTACCATATAACGTATAACGTTATGTAGCAATACCATATAACGTATAACGTTATGTAACATTACGTTATAACGTATAACTTTATATACTGTTACCATATAACGTATAACGTTATGTAGCATTACCATATAACGTATAACGTTATGTAGCATTACCATATAACGTATAACGTTATATACTGTTACCATATAACGTACAACGTTATGTAGCATTACGCTATAACGAATAACGTTATATACTGTTACCATATAACGTATAACGTTATGTAGCATTACCATATAACGTATAACGTTATGTAGCATTACCACATAATGTATAACGTTATATAATGTTACCATATAACGCATAACGTTATGTAGCATTACCATATAACGTATAACGTTATGTAGCATTACCATATAACGTATAACGTTATGTAGCATTACCATATAACGTATAACGTTATGTAGCATTACCATATAACGTATAACGTTATGTAGCATTACCATATAACGTATAACGTTATATAGCATTACCATATAACGTGTAACGTTATTTACTATTACCTTATAACGTATAACGTTGTATACTGTTACCATATAACGTACAACATTATGTAGCATTACCATATAACGTATAACGTTATGTAACATTACCATATAACGCATAACGTTATATAGCATTACCATATAACGTATAACGTTATGTAGCATTACCATATAACGTATAACGTTATATACTGTTACCATATAACGTACAACGTTATGTAGCATTACCATATAACGTATAACGTTATGTAACATTACCATATAACGCATAACGTTATATAGCATTACCATATAACGTATAACGTTATGTAGCATTACCATATAACGTATAACGTTATGTAGCATGAACATATAACGTATAACGATATGTAGCATTACCATATAACGTATAACGTTATGTAGCATTACCATATAACGCGTAACGTTATTTACTATTACCTTATAACGTATAACGTTGTATTCTGTTACCATATAACGTATAACGTTATGTAGCATTACCATATAACGTATAACGTTATGTCGCATTACCATATAACGTATAACGTTATGTAGCATTACCATATAACGTGTAACGTTATTTACTATTACCTTATATCGTATAACGTTGTATACTGTTACCATATAACGTATAACGTTATGTAGCATTACCATATAACGTATAACGTTATGTAGCATTACCATATAACGTATAACGTTATATACTGTTACCATATAACGTATAACGTTATATACTGTTACCATATAACGTATAACGTTATATACTGTGACCGTATAACGTATAACGTTATGTAGCATTACCATTTAACGTATAACGTTATGTAGCATTACCATATAACGTATAACGCTATGTAGCATTACCATATAACGTATAACGTTATGTAGCATTACCATATAACGTATAACGTTATGTAGCATTACCATATAACATGTAACGTTATTTACTATTACCTTATAACGTATATCGTTGCATACTGTTACCATATAACGTATAACGTTATGTAGCATTACCATACAATGTATAACGTTATGTAGCATTACCATATAACGTATAACGTTGTGCAGCATTACCATATAACGTATAACGTTATGTAGCATTACCATATAACGTATAACGTTATGTAGCATTACCATATAACGTATAACGTTGTATACTGTTACCATATAACGTATGACGTTATGTAGCATTACCATATAATGTATAACGTTATGTAGCATTACCATATAACGTATAACGTTATGTAGCATTACCATATAACGTATAACGTTATGTAGCATTACCATATAACGTATAACGTTATGTAGCATTACTATTTAACGTATAACGTTATGTAGCATTACCATATAACGTGTAACGTTGTTTACTATTACCTTATAACGTATAACGTTGCATACTGTTACCATATAACGTATAACGTTATGTAGGATTACCATATAACGTATAACGTTATGTAGCATTACCATATAACGTATAACGTTATATACTGTTACCATATAACGTATAACGTTATGTAGTATTACCATATAACGTATAACGTAATGTAGCATTACCATATAACGTATAACGTTATGTAGCTTTACCATATAACGTGTAACGTTGTATACTCTTACCATATAACGTATAACGTTGTATACTCTTACCATATAACGTATAACGTTATGTAGCATTACCATATAACGTATAACGTTATGTAGCATTACCATATAACGTATAACGTTATGTAGCACTACCATATAACGTATAACGTTATGTAGCATTACCATATTACGTATAACGTTATGTAGCATTACCATATAATGTATAACGTTATGTAGCATTACCTTATAACGTATAACGTTATGTAGCATTACCATATAACGTATAACGTTATATACTGCTACCATATAACGTATAACGTTATGTAGCATTACCATATAACGTATAACGTTATGTAGCATTACCATATAACGTATAACGTTATATACTGTTACCATATAACGTACAACGTTATGTAGCATTACGCTATAACGAATAACGTTATATACTGTTACCATATAACGTATAACGTTATGTAGCATTACCATATAACGTATAACGTTATGTAGCATTACCACATAATGTATAACGTTATATAATGTTACCATATAACGCATAACGTTATGTAGCATTACCATATAACGTATAACGTTATGTAGCATTACCATATAACGTATAACGTTATGTAGCATTACCATATAACGTATAACGTTATGTAGCATTACCATATAACGTATAACGTTATGTAGCATTACCATATAACGTATAACGTTATATAGCATTACCATATAACGTGTAACGTTATTTACTATTACCTTATAACGTATAACGTTGTATACTGTTACCATATAACGTACAACATTATGTAGCATTACCATATAACGTATAACGTTATGTAACATTACCATATAACGCATAACGTTATATAGCATTACCATATAACGTATAACGTTATGTAGCATTACCATATAACGTATAACGTTATATACTGTTACCATATAACGTACAACGTTATGTAGCATTACCATATAACGTATAACGTTATGTAACATTACCATATAACGCATAACGTTATATAGCATTACCATATAACGTATAACGTTATGTAGCATTACCATATAACGTATAACGTTATGTAGCATGAACATATAACGTATAACGATATGTAGCATTACCATATAACGTATAACGTTATGTAGCATTACCATATAACGCGTAACGTTATTTACTATTACCTTATAACGTATAACGTTGTATTCTGTTACCATATAACGTATAACGTTATGTAGCATTACCATATAACGTATAACGTTATGTCGCATTACCATATAACGTATAACGTTATGTAGCATTACCATATAACGTGTAACGTTATTTACTATTACCTTATATCGTATAACGTTGTATACTGTTACCATATAACGTATAACGTTATGTAGCATTACCATATAACGTATAACGTTATGTAGCATTACCATATAACGTATAACGTTATATACTGTTACCATATAACGTATAACGTTATATACTGTTACCATATAACGTATAACGTTATATACTGTGACCGTATAACGTATAACGTTATGTAGCATTACCATTTAACGTATAACGTTATGTAGCATTACCATATAACGTATAACGCTATGTAGCATTACCATATAACGTATAACGTTATGTAGCATTACCATATAACGTATAACGTTATGTAGCATTACCATATAACATGTAACGTTATTTACTATTACCTTATAACGTATATCGTTGCATACTGTTACCATATAACGTATAACGTTATGTAGCATTACCATACAATGTATAACGTTATGTAGCATTACCATATAACGTATAACGTTGTGCAGCATTACCATATAACGTATAACGTTATGTAGCATTACCATATAACGTATAACGTTATGTAGCATTACCATATAACGTATAACGTTGTATACTGTTACCATATAACGTATGACGTTATGTAGCATTACCATATAATGTATAACGTTATGTAGCATTACCATATAACGTATAACGTTATGTAGCATTACCATATAACGTATAACGTTATGTAGCATTACCATATAACGTATAACGTTATGTAGCATTACTATTTAACGTATAACGTTATGTAGCATTACCATATAACGTGTAACGTTGTTTACTATTACCTTATAACGTATAACGTTGCATACTGTTACCATATAACGTATAACGTTATGTAGGATTACCATATAACGTATAACGTTATGTAGCATTACCATATAACGTATAACGTTATATACTGTTACCATATAACGTATAACGTTATGTAGTATTACCATATAACGTATAACGTAATGTAGCATTACCATATAACGTATAACGTTATGTAGCTTTACCATATAACGTGTAACGTTGTATACTCTTACCATATAACGTATAACGTTGTATACTCTTACCATATAACGTATAACGTTATGTAGCATTACCATATAACGTATAACGTTATGTAGCATTACCATATAACGTATAACGTTATGTAGCACTACCATATAACGTATAACGTTATGTAGCATTACCATATTACGTATAACGTTATGTAGCATTACCATATAATGTATAACGTTATGTAGCATTACCTTATAACGTATAACGTTATGTAGCATTACCATATAACGTATAACGTTATATACTGCTACCATATAACGTATAACGTTATGTATCATTACCTTATAACGTATAACGTTATGTAGCATTACCATATAATGTATAACGTTATGTAGCATTACCTTATAACGTATAACGTTATGTAGCATTACCATATAACGTATAACGTTATGTAACATTACCATATAACGCATAACGTTATATAGCATTACCATATAACGTATAACGTTATGTAGCATTACCATATAACGTATAACGTTATATACTGTTACCATATAACGTATAACGTTATGTAGCATTACCATATAACGTATAACGTTATATACTGTTACCATATAACGTACAACGTTATGTAGCATTACGTTATAACGAATAACGTTATATACTGTTACCATATAACGTATAACGTTATGTAGCATTACCGTATAACGTATAACGTTATGTAGCATTACCACATAACGTATAACGTTATATACTGTTACCATATAACGTATAACGTTATGTAGCATTACCATATAACGTATAACGTTATGTAGCATTACCATATAACGTATAACGTTATGTCGCATTACCATATAACGTATAACGTTATGTAGCATTACCATATAACGTGTAACGTTATTTACTATTACCTTATATCGTATAACGTTGTATACTGTTACCATATAACGTATAACGTTATGTAGCATTACCATATAACGTATAACGTTATGTAGCATTACCATATAACGTATAACGTTATATACTGTTACCATATAACGTATAACGTTATATACTGTTACCATATAACGTATAACGTTATATACTGTGACCGTATAACGTATAACGTTATGTAGCATTACCATTTAACGTATAACGTTATGTAGCATTACCATATAACGTATAACGCTATGTAGCATTACCATATAACGTATAACGTTATGTAGCATTACCATATAACGTATAACGTTATGTAGCATTACCATATAACATGTAACGTTATTTACTATTACCTTATAACGTATATCGTTGCATACTGTTACCATATAACGTATAACGTTATGTAGCATTACCATACAATGTATAACGTTATGTAGCATTACCATATAACGTTTAACGTTGTGCAGCATTACCATATAACGTATAACGTTATGTAGCATTACCATATAACGTATAACGTTATGTAGCATTACCATATAACGTATAACGTTGTATACTGTTACCATATAACGTATGACGTTATGTAGCATTACCATATAATGTATAACGTTATGTAGCATTACCATATAACGTATAACGTTATGTAGCATTACCATATAACGTATAACGTTATGTAGCATTACCATATAACGTATAACGTTATGTAGCATTACTATTTAACGTATAACGTTATGTAGCATTACCATATAACGTGTAACGTTGTTTACTATTACCTTATAACGTATAACGTAATGTAGCATTACCATATAACGTATAACGTTATGTAGCTTTACCATATAACGTGTAACGTTGTATACTCTTACCATATAACGTATAACGTTGTATACTCTTACCATATAACGTATAACGTTATGTAGCATTACCATATAACGTATAACGTTATGTAGCATTACCATATAACGTATAACGTTATGTAGCACTACCATATAACGTATAACGTTATGTAGCATTACCATATTACGTATAACGTTATGTAGCATTACCATATAATGTATAACGTTATGTAGCATTACCTTATAACGTATAACGTTATGTAGCATTACCATATAACGTATAACGTTATATACTGCTACCATATAACGTATAACGTTATGTATCATTACCTTATAACGTATAACGTTATGTAGCATTACCATATAATGTATAACGTTATGTAGCATTACCTTATAACGTATAACGTTATGTAGCATTACCATATAACGTATAACATTATGTAACATTACCATATAACGCATAACGTTATATAGCATTACCATATAACGTATAACGTTATGTAGCATTACCATATAACGTATAACGTTATATACTGTTACCATATAACGTATAACGTTATGTAGCATTACCATATAACGTATAACGTTATATACTGTTACCATATAACGTACAACGTTATGTAGCATTACGTTATAACGAATAACGTTATATACTGTTACCATATAACGTATAACGTTATGTAGCATTACCGTATAACGTATAACGTTATGTAGCATTACCACATAACGTATAACGTTATATACTGTTACCATATAACGTATAACGTTATGTAGCATTACCATATAACGTATAACGTTATGTAGCATTACCATATAACGTATAACGTTATGTAGCATTAACATATAACGTATAACGATATGTAGCATTACCATATAACGTATAACGTTATGTAGCATTACCATATAACGCGTAACGTTATTTACTATTACCTTATAACGTATAACGTTGTATTCTGTTACCATATAACGTATAACGTTATGTAGCATTACCATATAACGTATAACGTTATGTCGCATTACCATATAACGTATAACGTTATGTAGCATTACCATATAACGTGTAACGTTATTTACTATTACCTTATATCGTATAACGTTGTATACTGTTACCATATAACGTATAACGTTATGTAGCATTACCATATAACGTATAACGTTATGTAGCATTACCATATAACGTATAACGTCATATACTGTTACCATATAACGTATAACGTTATATACTGTTACCATATAACGTATAACGTTATATGCTGTGACCGTATAACGTATAACGTTATGTAGCATTACCATTTAACGTATAACGTTATGTAGCATTACCATATAACGTATAACGCTATGTAGCATTACCATATAACGTATAACGTTATGTAGCATTACCATATAACGTATAACGTTATGTAGCATTACCATATAACATGTAACGTTATTTACTATTACCTTATAACGTATATCGTTGCATACTGTTACCATATAACGTATAACGTTATGTAGCATTACCATACAATGTATAACGTTATGTAGCATTACCATATAACGTATAACGTTGTGCAGCATTACCACATAACGTATAACGTTATGTAGCATTACCATATAACGTATAACGTTATGTAGCATTACCATATAACGTATAACGTTGTATACTGTTACCATATAACGTATGACGTTATGTAGCATTACCATATAATGTATAACGTTATGTAGCATTACCATATAACGTATAACGTTATGTAGCATTGCCATATAACGTATAACGTTATGTAGCATTACCATATAACGTATAACGTTATGTAGCATTACTATTTAACGTATAACGTTATGTAGCATTACCATATAACGTGTAACGTTGTTTACTATTACCTTATAATGTATAACGTTGCATACTGTTACCATATAACGTATAACGTTATGTAGGATTACCATATAACGTATAACGTTATGTAGCATTACCATATAACGTATAACGTTATATACTGTTACCATATAACGTATAACGTTATGTAGTATTACCATATAACGTATAACGTAATGTAGCATTACCATATAACGTATAACGTTATGTAGCTTTACCATATAACGTGTAACGTTGTATACTCTTACCATATAACGTATAACGTTGTATACTCTTACCATATAACGTATAACGTTATGTAGCATTACCATATAACGTATAACGTTATGTAGCATTACCATATAACGTATAACGTTATGTAGCACTACCATATAACGTATAACGTTATGTAGCATTACCATATTACGTATAACGTTATGTAGCATTACCATATAATGTATAACGTTATGTAGCATTACCTTATAACGTATAACGTTATGTAGCATTACCATATAACGTATAACGTTATATACTGCTACCATATAACGTATAACGTTATGTATCATTACCTTATAACGTATAACGTTATGTAGCATTACCATATAATGTATAACGTTATGTAGCATTACCTTATAACGTATAACGTTATGTAGCATTACCATATAACGTATAACGTTATGTAGCATTACCATATAACGTATAACGTTATGTAGCATTACCATATAACGTATAACGTTATGTAGCATTACCATATAACGTATAACGTTATGTAGCATTACCATATAACGTATAACGTTATGTAGCATTACCATATAACGTATAACGTTATGTAGCATTACCATATAACGTATAACGTTATGTAGCATTACCATATAACGTATAACGTTATATAATGTTACCATATAACGTATAACGTTATATACTGTTACCATAAAATGTATAACGTTATGTAGCATTACCATATAACGTATAACGTTATGTAGCATTACCATATAACGTGTAACGTTATTTACTATTACCATATAACGTATATCGTTGCATACTGTTACCATATAACGTATAACGTTATGTAGCATTACCATATAATGTATAACGTTATGTAGCATTAACATATAACCTTATAACGTTATGTAGCATTACCATATAACGTATAACGTTATGTAGCATTACCATATAACGTATAACGTTATGTAGCATTACCATATAACGTATAACGTTGTATACTGTTACCATATAACGTATAACGTTATGTAGCATTACCATATAATGTATAACGTTATGTAGCACTACCATATAACGTATAACGTTATGTAGCATTACCATATAATGTATAACGTTATGTAGCATTACCATATAATGTATAACGTTCTGTAGCATTACCATATAACGTATAACGTTATGTACCATTACCATATAACGTATGACGTTATGTAGCATTACCATATAACGTATGACGTTATGTAGCATTACCATATAACGTATATCGTTATGTAGCATTACCATATAACGTATGACGTTATGTAGCATTACCATATAACGTATAACGTTATGTAGCATTACCATATAACGTATAACGTTATGTAGCATTACCATATAACGTATAACGTTATGTAGCATTACCATATAACGTATAACGTTATGTAGCATTACCATATAACGTATAACGTTATGTAGCATTACCATGTAACGTATAACGTTATGTAGCATTACCATATAACGTATAACGTTATGTAGCATTACCATATAACGTATAACGTTATGTAGCATTACCATATAACGTATAACGTTATGTAGCATTACCATATAACGTATAACGTTATGTAGCATTACCATATAACGTATAACGTTATGTAGCATTACCATATAACGTATAACGTTATGTAGCATTACCATATAACGTATAACGTTATGTAGCATTACCATATAACGTATAACGTTATGTAGCATTACCATATAACGTATAACGTTATGTAGCATTACCATATAACGTATAACGTTATGTAGCATTACCATATAACGTATAACGTTGTATGCTGTTACCATATAACGTATAACGTTATGTAGCATTACCATATAACGTGTAACGTTATTTACTATAACCTTATAACGTAAAACGTTCTATACTCTTACCATATAACGTATAACGTTATGTAGCATTACCATATAACGTATAACGTTATGTAGCATTACCATATAACGTATAACGTTATATACTGTTACTATATAACGTATAACGTTATGTAGCATTACCATATAACGTATGACGTTATGTAGCATTACCATATAACGTATAAGGTTATGTAGCATTACCATATAACGTATAACGTTATGTAGCATTACCATATAACGTATAACGTTATGTAGCATTACCATATAACGTATAACGTTATGTAGCATTACCATATAACGTATAACGTTATGTAGCATTACCAGATAACGTATAACGTTATGTAGCATTACCATATAACGTATAACGTTATGTAGCATTACCATATGACGTATAACGTTATGTAGCATTACCATATAACGTATAACGTTATGTAGCATTACCATATAACGTGTAACGTTATTTACTATTACCTTATAACGTATAACGTTGTATACTGTTACCATATAACGTATAACGTTATGTAGCATTACCATATAATGTATAACGTTATGTAGCATTACCATATAATGTATAACGTTCTGTAGCATTACCATATAACGTATAACGTTATGTAGCATTACCATATAACGTATGACGTTATGTAGCATTACCATATAACGTATAACGTTATGTAGCATTACCATATAACGTATAACGTTATGTAGCATTACCATATAACGTATAACGTTATGTAGCATTACCATATAACGTATAACGTTATATAGCATTACCATATAACGTATAACGTTATGTAGCATTACCATATAACGTATAACGTTATGTAGCATTACCATATAACGTATAACGTTATGTAGCATTACCATATAACGTATAACGTTATGTAGCATTACCATATAACGTATAACGTTATGTAGCATTACCATATAAGGTATAACGTTATGTAGCATTACCATATAACGTATAACGTTATGTAGCATTACCATATAACGTATAACGTTATGTAGCATTACCATATAACGTATAACGTTATGTAGCATTACCATATAACGTATAACGTTATGTAGCATTACCATATAACGTATAACGTTATGTAGCATTACCATATAACGTATAACGTTATGTAGCATTACCATATAACGTATAACGTTATGTAGCATTACCATATAACGTATAACGTTATGTAGCATTACCATATAACGTATAACGTTGTATGCTGTTACCATATAACGTATAACGTTATGTAGCATTACCATATAACGTGTAACGTTATTTACTATAACCTTATAACGTATAACGTTCTATACTCTTACCATATAACGTATAACGTTATGTAGCATTACCATATAACGTATAACGTTATGTAGCATTACCATATAACGTATAACGTTATATACTGTTACTATATAACGTATAACGTTATGTAGCATTACCATATAACGTATGACGTTATGTAGCATTACCATATAACGTATAAGGTTATGTAGCATTACCATATAACGTATAACGTTATGTAGCATTACCATATAACGTATAACGTTATGTAGCATTACCATATAACGTATAACGTTATGTAGCATTACCATATAACGTATAACGTTATGTAGCATTACCATATAACGTATAACGTTATGTAGCATTACCATATAACGTATAACGTTATGTAGCATTACCATATAACGTATAACGTTATGTAGCATTACCATATAACGTATAACGTTATGTAGCATTACCATATAACGTATAACGTTATGTAGCATTACAATATAACGTATAACGTTATGTAGCATTACCATATGACGTATAACGTTATGTAGCATTACCATATAACGTATAACGTTATGTAGCATTACCATATAACGTGTAACGTTATGTACTATTACCTTATAACGTATAACGTTGTATACTGTTACCATATAACGTATAACGTTATGTAGCATTACCATATAATGTATAACGTTATGTAGCATTACCATATAACGTATAACGTTCTGTAGCATTACCATATAACGTATAACGTTATGTAGCATTACCATATAACGTATGACGTTATGTAGCATTACCATATAACGTATAACGTTATGTAGCATTACCATATAACGTATAACGTTATGTAGCATTACCATATAACGTATAACGTTATGTAGCATTACCATATAACGTATAACGTTATATAGCATTACCATATAACGTATAACGTTATGTAGCATTACCATATAACGTATAACGTTATGTAGCATTACCATATAACGTATAACGTTATGTAGCATTACCATATAACGTATAACGTTATGTAGCATTACCATATAACGTATAACGTTATGTAGCATTACCATATAACGTATAACGTTATGTAGCATTACCATATAACGTATAACGTTATGTAGCATTACCATATAACGTATAACGTTATGTAGCATTACCATATAACGTATAACGTTATGTAGCATTACCATATAACGTATAACGTTATGTAGCATTACCATATAACGTATAACGTTATGTAGCATTACCATATAACGTATAACGTTATGTAGCATTACCATATAACGAATAACGTTATGTAGCATTACCATATAACGTATAACGTTGTATGCTGTTACCATATAACGTATAACGTTATGTAGCATTACCATATAACGTGTAACGTTATTTACTATAACCTTATAACGTATAACGTTCTATACTCTTACCATATAACGTATAACGTTATGTAGCATTACCATATAACGTATAACGTTATGTAGCATTACCATATAACGTATAACGTTATATACTGTTACTATATAACGTATAACGTTATGTAGCATTACCATATAACGTATGACGTTATGTAGCATTACCATATAACGTATAAGGTTATGTAGCATTACCATATAACGTATAACGTTATGTAGCATTACCATATAACGTATAACGTTATGTAGCATTACCATATAACGTGTAACGTTATGTAGCATTACCATATAACGTATAACGTTATGTAGCATTACCATATAACGTATAACGTTATGTAGCATTACCATATAACGTATAACGTTATGTAGCATTACCATATAACGTATAACGTTATGTAGCATTACCATATAACGTATAACGTTATGTAGCATTACCATATAACGTATAACGTTATGTAGCATTACCATATAACGTATAACGTTATGTAGCATTACCATATAACGTATAACGTTATGTAGCATTACCATATAACGTATAACGTTATGTAGCATTACCATATAACGTATAACGTTGTATGCTGTTACCATATAACGTATAACGTTATGTAGCATTACCATATAACGTGTAACGTTATTTACTATAACCTTATAACGTATAACATTCTATACTCTTACCATATAACGTATAACGTTATGTAGCATTACCATATAACGTATAACGTTATGTAGCATTACCATATAACGTATAACGTTATATACTGTTACTATATAACGTATAACGTTATGTAGCATTACCATATAACGTATCACGTTATGTAGCATTACCATATAACGTATAAGCTTATGTAGCATTACCATATAACGTATAACGTTATGTAGCATTACCATATAACGTATAACGTTATGTAGCATTACCATATAACGTATAACGTTATGTAGCATTATCATATAACGTGTAACGTGATTTACTATTACCTTATAACGTATAACGTTGTATACTGTTACCATATAACGTATAACGTTATGTAGCATTACCATATAACGTATAACGTTATGTAGCATTACCATATAATGTATAACGTTATGTAGCATTACCATATAACGTATAACGTTATGTAGCATTACCATATGACGTATAACGTTATGTAGCATTACCATATAACGTATAACGTTATGTAGCATTACCATATAACGTGTAACGTTATTTACTATTACCTTATAACGTATAACGTTGTATACTGTTACCATATAACGTATAACGTTATGTAGCATTACCATATAATGTATAACGTTATGTAGCATTACCATATAATGTATAACGTTCTGTAGCATTACCATATAACGTATAACGTTATGTAGCATTACCATATAACGTATGACGTTATGTAGCATTACCATATAACGTATAACGTTATGTAGCATTACCATATAACGTATAACGTTATGTAGCATTACCATATAACGTATAACGTTATGTAGCATTACCATATAACGTATAACGTTATATAGCATTACCATATAACGTATAACGTTATGTAGCATTACCATATAACGTATAATGTTACGTAGCATTACCATATAGCGTATAACGTTATGTAGCATTACCATATAACGTATAACGTTATGTAGCATTACCATATAACGTATAACGTTATGTAGCATTACCATATAACGTATAACGTTATGTAGCATTACCATATAACGTATAACGTTATGTAGCATTACCATATAACGTATAACGTTATGTAGCATTACCATATAACGTATAACGTTATGTAGCATTACCATATAACGTATAACGTTATGTAGCATTACCATATAACGCGTAACGTTATTTACTATTACCTTATAACGTATAACGTTCTATACTGTTACCATATAACGTATAACGTTATGTAGCATTACCATATAACGTATAACGTTATGTAGCATTACCATATAACGTATAACGTTATATAATGTTACCATATAACGTCTAACGTTATATACTGTTACCATATAATGTATAACGTTATGTAGCATTACCATATAACGTATAACGTTATGTAGCATTACCATATAACGTGTAACGTTATTTACTATTACCATATAACGTATATCGTTGCATACTGTTACCATATAACGTATAACGTTATGTAGCATTACCATATAATGTATAACGTTATGTAGCATTAACATATAACGTATAACGTTATGTAGCATTACCATATAACGTATAACGTTATGTAGCATTACCATATAACGTATAACGTTATGTAGCATTACCATATAACGTATAACGTTGTATACTGTTACCATATAACGTATAACGTTATGTAGCATTACCATATAATGTATAACGTTATGTAGCACTACCATATAACGTATAACGTTATGTAGCATTACCATATAACGTATAACGTTATGTAGCATTACCATATAACGTATAACGTTATGTAGCATTACCATATAACGTATAACGTTATGTAGCATTACCATATAACGTGTAACGTTATTTACTATTACCTTATAACGTATAACGTTGTATGCTGTTACCATATAACGTATAACGTTATGTAGCATTACCATATAACGTGTAACGTTATTTACTATAACCTTATAACGTATAACGTTGTATACTCTTACCATATAACGTATAACGTTATGTAGCATTACCATATAACGTATAACGTTATGTAGCATTACCATATAACGTATAACGTTATATACTGTTACCATATAACGTATAACGTTATGTAGCATTACCATATAACGTATGACGTTATGTAGCATTACCATATAACGTATAAGGTTATGTAGCATTACCATATAACGTATAACGTTATGTAGCATTACCATATGACGTATAACGTTATGTAGCATTACCATATAACGTATAACGTTATGTAGCATTACCATATAACGTGTAACGTTATTTACTATTACCTTATAACGTATAACGTTGTATACTGTTACCATATAACGTATAACGTTATGTAGCATTACCATATAAGGTATAACGTTATGTAGCATTACCATATAACGTATAACGTTATATAGCATTACCATATAACGTATAACGTTATGTAGCATTACCATATAACGTATAACGTTATGTAGCATTACCATATAACGTATAACGTTATGTAGCATTACCATATAACGTATAACGTTATGTAGCATTACCATATAGCGTATAACGTTATGTAGCATTACCATATAACGTATAACGTTATGTAGCATTACCATATAACGTATAACGTTACGTAGCATTACCATATAACGTATAACGTTATGTAGCATTACCATATAACGTATAACGTTATGTAGCATTACCATATAACGTATAACGTTATGTAGCATTACCATATAACGTATAACGTTATGTAGCATTACCATATAACGTATAACGTTATGTAGCATTACCATATAACGTATAACGTTATGTAGCATTACCATATAACGTATAACGTTATGTAGCATTACCATATAACGTATAACGTTATGTAGCATTACCATATAACGTATAACGTTGTATGCTGTTACCATATAACGTATAACGTTATGTAGCATTACCATATAACGTGTAACGTTCTTTACTATAACCTTATAACGTATAACGTTCTATACTCTTACCATATAACGTATAACGTTATGTAGCATTACCATATAACGTATAACGTTATGTAGCATTACCATATAACGTATAACGTTATATACTGTTACTATATAACGTATAACGTTATGTAGCATTACCATATAACGTATAAGGTTATGTAGCATTACCATATAACGTATAACGGTATGTAGCATTACCATATAACGTATAACGTTATGTAGCATTACCATATAACGTATAACGTTATGTAGCATTACCATATAACGTATAACGTTATGTAGCATTACCATATAACGTATAACGTTATGTAGCATTACCATATAACGTATAACGTTATGTAGCATTACCATATAACGTATAACGTTATGTAGCATTACCATATAACGTATAACGTTATGTAGCATTACCATATAACGTATAACGTTATGTCGCATTACCATATAACGTATAACGTTATGTAGCATTACCATATAACGTATAACGTTATGTAGCATTACCATATAACGTATAACGTTATGTAGCATTACCATATAACGTATAACGTTATGTAGCATTACCATATAACGTATAACGTTATGTAGCATTACCATATAACGTATAACGTTATGTAGCATTACCATATAACGTATAACGTTATGTAGCATTACCATATAACGTATAACGTTATGTAGCATTACCATATAACGTATAACGTTATGTAGCATTACCATATAACGTATAACGTTATGTAGCATTACCATATAACGTATAACGTTATGTAGCATTACCATATAACGTATAACGTTGTATGCTGTTACCATATAACGTATAACGTTATGTAGCATTACCATATAACGTGTAACGTTATTTACTATAACCTTATAACGTATAACGTTCTATACTCTTACCATATAACGTATAACGTTATGTAGCATTACCATATAACGTATAACGTTATGTAGCATTACCATATAACGTATAACGTTATATACTGTTACTATATAACGTATAACGTTATGTAGCATTACCATATAACGTATCACGTTATGTAGCATTACCATATAACGTATAAGCTTATGTAGCATTACCATATAACGTATAACGTTATATAGCATTACCATATAACGTATAACGTTATGTAGCATTACCATATAACGTATAACGTTATGTAGCATTATCATATAACGTGTAACGTTATTTACTATTACCTTATAACGTATAACGTTGTATACTGTTACCATATAACGTATAACGTTATGTAGCATTACCATATAACGTATAACGTTATGTAGCATTACCATATAATGTATAACGTTATGTAGCATTACCATATAACGTATAACGTTATGTAGCATTACCATATGACGTATAACGTTATGTAGCATTACCATATAACGTATAACGTTATGTAGCATTAGCATATAACGTGTAACGTTATTTACTATTACCTTATAACGTATAACGTTGTATACTGTTACCATATAACGTATAACGTTATGTAGCATTACCATATAATGTATAACGTTATGTAGCATTACCATATAACGTATAAGGTTATGTAGCATTACCATATAACGTATAACGGTATGTAGCATTACCATATAACGTATAACGTTATGTAGCATTACCATATAACGTATAACGTTATGTAGCATTACCATATAACGTATAACGTTATGTAGCATTACCATATAACGTATAACGTTATGTAGCATTACCATATAACGTATAACGTTATGTAGCATTACCATATAACGTATAACGTTACGTAGCATTACCATATAACGTATAACGTTATGTAGCATTACCATATAACGTATAACGTTATGTCGCATTACCATATAACGTATAACGTTATGTAGCATTACCATATAACGTATAACGTTATGTAGCATTACCATATAACGTATAACGTTATGTAGCATTACCATATAACGTATAACGTTATGTAGCATTACCATATAACGTATAACGTTATGTAGCATTACCATATAACGTATAACGTTATGTAGCATTACCATATAACGTATAACGTTATGTAGCATTACCATATAACGTATAACGTTATGTAGCATTACCATATAACGTATAACGTTATGTAGCATTACCATATAACGTATAACGTTATGTAGCATTACCATATAACGTATAACGTTATGTAGCATTACCATATAACGTATAACGTTGTATGCTGTTACCATATAACGTATAACGTTATGTAGCATTACCATATAACGTGTAACGTTATTTACTATAACCTTATAACGTATAACGTTCTATACTCTTACCATATAACGTATAACGTTATGTAGCATTACCATATAACGTATAACGTTATGTAGCATTACCATATAACGTATAACGTTATATACTGTTACTATATAACGTATAACGTTATGTAGCATTACCATATAACGTATCACGTTATGTAGCATTACCATATAACGTATAAGCTTATGTAGCATTACCATATAACGTATAACGTTATATAGCATTACCATATAACGTATAACGTTATGTAGCATTACCATATAACGTATAACGTTATGTAGCATTATCATATAACGTGTAACGTTATTTACTATTACCTTATAACGTATAACGTTGTATACTGTTACCATATAACGTATAACGTTATGTAGCATTACCATATAACGTATAACGTTATGTAGCATTACCATATAATGTATAACGTTATGTAGCATTACCATATAACGTATAACGTTATGTAGCATTACCATATGACGTATAACGTTATGTAGCATTACCATATAACGTATAACGTTATGTAGCATTAGCATATAACGTGTAACGTTATTTACTATTACCTTATAACGTATAACGTTGTATACTGTTACCATATAACGTATAACGTTATGTAGCATTACCATATAATGTATAACGTTATGTAGCATTACCATATAATGTATAACGTTCTGTAGCATTACCATATAACGTATAACGTTATGTAGCATTACCATATAACGTATGACGTTATGTAGCATTACCATATAACGTATAACGTTATGTAGCATTACCATATAACGTATAACGTTATGTAGCATTACCATATAACGTATAACGTTATGTAGCATTACCATATAACGTATAACGTTATATAGCATTACCATATAACGTATAACGTTATGTAGCATTACCATATAACGTATAATGTTATGTAGCATTACCATATAGCGTATAACGTTATGTAGCATTACCATATAACGTATAACGTTATGTAGCTTTACCATATAACGTATAACGTTATGTAGCATTACCATATAACGTATAACGTTATGTAGCATTACCATATAACGTATAACGTTATGTAGCATTACCATATAACGTATAACGTTATGTAGCATTACCATATAACGTATAACGTTATGTAGCATTACCATATAACGTATAACGTTATGTAGCATTACCATATAACGTATAACGTTATGTAGCATTACCATATAACGCGTAACGTTATTTACTATTACCTTATAACGTATAACGTTCTATACTGTTACCATATAACGTATAACGTTATGTAGCATTACCATATAACGTATAACGTTATGTAGCATTACCATATAACGTATAACGTTATATAATGTTACCATATAACGTATAACGTTATATACTGTTACCATATAATGTATAACGTTATGTAGCATTACCATATAACGTATAACGTTATGTAGCATTACCATATAACGTGTAACGTTATTTACTATTACCATATAACGTATATCGTTGCATACTGTTACCATATAACGTATAACGTTATGTAGCATTACCATATAATGTATAACGTTATGTAGCACTACCATATAACGTATAACGTTATGTAGCATTACCATATAACGTATAACGTTATGTAGCATTACCATATAACGTATAACGTTATGTAGCATTACCATATAACGTATAACGTTATGTAGCATTACCATATAACGTGTAACGTTATTTACTATTACCTTATAACGTATAACGTTGTATGCTGTTACCATATAACGTATAACGTTATGTAGCATTACCATATAACGTGTAACGTTATTTACTATAACCTTATAACGTATAACGTTGTATACTCTTACCATATAACGTATAACGTTATGTAGCATTACCATATAACGTATAACGTTATGTAGCATTACCATATAACGTATAACGTTATATACTGTTACCATATAACGTATAACGTTATGTAGCATTACCATATAACGTATGACGTAATGTAGCATTACCATATAACGTATATGGTTATGTAGCATTACCATATAACGTATAACGTTATGTAGCATTACCATATAACGTATAACGTTATGTAGCATTACCATATAACGTATAACGTTATGTAGCATTACCATATAACGTGTAACGATATTTACTATTACCTTATAACGTATAACGTTGTATACTGTTACCATTTAACGTATAACGTTATGTAGCATTATCATATAATGTATAACGTTATGTAGCATTACCATATAACGTATAACCTTCTATAGCATTACCATATAATGCATAACGTTATGTAGCATTACCATATAACGTATAACGTTATGTAGCATTACCATATAACGTGTAACGATATTTACTATTACCTTATAACGTATAACGTTGTATACTGTTACCATATAACGTATAACGTTATGTAGCATTACCATATAACGTATAACGTTATGTAGCAATACCATATAACGTATAACGTTATGTAGCATTACCATATAACGTATAACGTTATGTAGCATTACCATATAACGTATAACGTTATGTAGCATTACCATATAAGGTATAACGTTATGTAGCATTACCATATGACGTATAACGTTATGTAGCATTACCATATAACGTATAACGTTATGTAGCATTACCATATAACGTATAACGTTATGTAGCATTACCATATAACGTATAACGTTATGTAGCATTATCATATAACGTGTAACGTTATTTACTATTACCTTATAACGTATAACGTTGTATACTGTTACCATATAACGTATAACGTTATGTAGCATTACCATATAATGTATAACGTTATGTAGCATTACCATATAACGTATGACGTTATGTAGCATTACCATATAACGTATAACGTTATGTAGCATTACCATATAACGTATAACGTTATGTAGCACTACCATATAACGTATAACGTTATGTAGCATTACCATATAACGTATAACGTTATGTAGCATTACCATATAACGTATAACGTTATGTAGCATTACCATATAACGTATAACGTTATGTAGCATTACCATATAACGTATAACGTTATGTAGCATTACCATACAACGTATAACGTTATGTAGCATTACCATATAACGTATAACGTTGTATACTGTTACCATATAAAGTATAACGTTATGTAGCATTACCATATAATGTATAACGTTATGTAGCATTACCATATAACGTATAACGTTATGTAGCATTACCGTATAACGTATAACGTTATATACTGTTACCATATAACGTATAACGTTATGTAGCATTACCTTATAACGTATAACGTTATGTAGCATTACCATATAACGTGTAACGTTATTTTCTATTACCTTATAACGTATAACGTTGTATACTGTTACCATATAACGTATAACGTTATGTAGCATTACCATATAACGTATAACGTTATGTAGCATTGCCATATAACGTATAACGTTATATACTGTTGCCATATAACGTATAACGTTATGTAGCATTACCATATAACGTATAACGTTATGTAGCATTACCATATAACGTATAACGTTATGTAGCATTACCATATAACGTATAACGTTATGTAGCATTACCATATAACGTATAACGTTATGTAGCATTACCATATAACGTGTAACGTTATTTACTATTACCTTATAACGTATAACGTTGTATACTGTTACCATATAACGTATAACGTTATGTAGCATTCCCATATAATGTATAACGTTATGTAGCATTACCATATAATGTATAACGTTATGTAGCATTACCATATAACGTATAACGTTATGTAGCATTACCATATAACGTATGACGTTATGTAGCATTACCATATAACGTATAACGTTATGTAGCATTACCATATAACGTATAACGTTATGTAGCATTACCATATAACGTATAACGTTATGTAGCATTACCATATAACGTATAACGTTATGTAGCATTACCCTGTAACGTATAACGTTATGTAGCATTACCATATAACGTATAACGTTATGTAGCATTACCATGTAACGTATAACGTTATGTAGCATTACCATACAACGTATAACGTTATTTAGCATTACCATATAACGTATAACGTTGTATACTGTTACCATATAAAGTATAACGTTATGTAGCATTACCATATAATGTATAATGTTATGTAGCATTACCATATAACGTATAACGTTATGTAGCATTACCGTATAACGTATAACGTTATATACTGTTACCATATAACGTATAACGTTATGTAGCATTACCTTATAACGTATAACGTTATGTAGCATTACCATATAACGTGTAACGTTATTTTCTATTACCTTATAACGTATAACGTTGTATACTGTTACCATATAACGTATAACGTTATGTAGCATTACCATATAACGTATAACGTTATGTAGCATTGCCATATAACGTATAACGTTATATACTGTTGCCATATAACGTATAACGTTATGTAGCATTACCATATAACGTATAACGTTATGTAGCATTACCATATAACGTATAACGTTATGTAGCATTACCATATAACGTGTAACGATATTTACTATTACCTTATAACGTATAACATTGTATACTGTTACCATATAACGTATAACGTTATGTAGCATTATCATATAATGTATAACGTTATGTAGCATTACTATATAACGTATAACCTTCTATAGCATTACCATATAATGCATAACGTTATGTAGCATTACCATATAACGTATAACGTTATGTAGCATTACCATATAACGTGTAACGATATTTACTATTACCTTATAACGTATAACGTTGTATACTGTTACCATATAACGTATAACGTTATGTAGCATTACCATATAACGTATAACGTTATGTAGCAATACCATATAACGTATAACGTTATGTAGCATTACCATATAACGTATAACGTTATGTAGCATTACCATATAACGTATAACGTTATGTAGCATTACCATATAACGTATAACGTTATGTAGCATTACCATATAACGTATAACGTTATGTAGCATTACCATATAACGTATAACGTTATGTAGCATTACCATATAACGTGTAACGTTATTTACTATTACCTTATAACGTGTAACGTTGTATACTGTTACCATATAACGTATAACGTTATGTAGCATTACCATATAATGTATAACGTTATGTAGCATTACCATATAACGTATAACGTTATGTAGCATTACCATATAACGTATAACGTTATGTAGCATTACCATATAACGTATGACGTTATGTAGCATTACCATATAACGTATAACGTTATGTAGCATTACCATATAACGTATAACGTTATGTAGCATTACCATATAACGTATAACGTTATGTAGCATTACCATATAACGTATAACGTTATCTAGCATTACCATATAACGTATAACGTTATGTAGCATTACCATACAACGTATAACGTTATGTAGCATTACCATACAACGTATAACGTTATGTAGCATTACCATACAACGTATAACGTTATGTAGCATTACCATACAACGTATAACGTTATGTAGCATTACCATATAACGTATAACGTTATGTAGCATTACCATATAACGTATAACGTTATGTAGCATTACCATATAACGTGTAACGTTATTTACTATTACCATATAACGTATAACGTTGTATACTGTTACCATATAACGTATAACGTTATGTAGCATTACCATATAATGTATAACGTTATGTAGCATTACCTTATAACGTATAACGTTATGTAGCATTACCATATAACGTATAACGTTATATACTGCTACCATATAACGTATAACGTTATGTATCATTACCTTATAACGTATAACGTTATGTAGCATTACCATATAACGTATAACGTTATGTAGCATTACCATATAACGTATAACGTTATGTAGCATTACCATATAACGTATAACGTTATTTACTATTACCTTATAACGTGTAACGTTGTATACTGTTACCATATAACGTATAACGTTATGTAGCATTACCATATAACGTATAACGTTATGTAGCATTACCATATAACGTATAACGTTATTTACTATTACCTTATAACGTGTAACGTTGTATACTGTTACCATATAACGTATAACGTTATGTAGCAGTACCATATAACGTATAACCTTATATAGCATTACCATATAACCTATAACCTTATGTAGCATTACCATATAACGTATAACGTTATGTATCATTACCATATAACGTATAACGTTGTATACTGTTACCATATAACGTATAACGTTATGTAGCATGACCATATAATGTGTAACGTTATGTAGCATTACCATATAACGTATAACGTTATATACTGTTACCATATAACGTATAACGTTATGTAGCATTACCATATAACGTATAACGTTATGTAGCATTACCATATAACGTATAACGTTATGTAGCATTACCATATAACGTGTAACGATATTTACTATTACCTTATAACGTATAACGTTGTATACTGTTACCATATAACGTATATCGTTATGTAGCATTACCATATAATGTATAACGTTATGTAGCATTACCATATAACGTATAACCTTATATAGCATTACCATATAATGTATAACGTTATGTAGCATTACCATATAACGTATAACGTTATGTAGCATTACCATATAACGTATAACGTTATGTAGCATTACCATATAACGTATAACGTTGTATACTGTTACCATATAAAGTATAACGTTATGTAGCATTACCATATAATGTATAACGTTATGTAGCATTACCATATAACGTATAACGTTATGTAGCATTACCGTATAACGTATAACGTTATATACTGTTACCATACAACGTATAACGTTATGTAGCATTACCTTATAACGTATATCGTTATGTAGCATTACCATATAATGTATAACGTTATGTAGCATTACCATATAACGTATAACCTTATATAGCATTACCATATAATGTATAACGTTATGTAGCATTACCATATAACGTATAACGTTATGTAGCATTACCATATAACGTATAACGTTATGTAGCATTACCATATAACGTATAACGTTGTATACTGTTACCATATAAAGTATAACGTTATGTAGCATTACCATATAATGTATAACGTTATGTAGCATTACCATATAACGTATAACGTTATGTAGCATTACCGTATAACGTATAACGTTATATACTGTTACCATACAACGTATAACGTTATGTAGCATTACCTTATAACGTATAACGTTATGTAGCATTACCATATAACGTGTAACGTTATTTACTATTACCTTATAACGTACAACGTTGTATACTGTTACCATATAACGTATAACGTTATGTAGCATTGCCATATAACGTATAACGTTATGTAGCATTGCCATATAACGTATAACGTTATGTAGCATTACCATATAACGTATAACCTTCTATAGCACTACCATATAATGTATAACGTTATGTAGCATTACCATATAACGTATAACGTTATGTTGCATTACCATATAACGTGTAACGTTATGTAGCATTACCATATAACGTGTAACGATATTTACTATTACCTTATAACGTATAACGTTGTATACTGTTACCATATAACGTATAACGTTATGTAGCATTACCATATAACGTATAACGTTATGTAGCATTACCATATAACGTATAACGTTATTTACTATTACCTTATAACGTATAACGTTGTATACTGTTACCATATAACGTATAACGTTATGTAGCATTACCATATAATGTATAACGTTATGTAGCATTACCTTATAACGTATAACGTTATGTAGCATTACCATATAACGTATAACGTTATATACTGTTACCATATAACGTATAACGTTATGTAGCATTACCATATAATGTATAACGTTATGTAGCATTACCATATAACGTATAACGTTATATAGCATTACCAAATAATGTATAACGTTATGTAGCAGTACCATATAACGTATAACCTTATATAGCATTACCATATAACGTATAACGTTATGTAGCATTACCATATAACGTATAACGTTATGTAGCATTACCATATAACGTATAACGTTGTATACTGTTGCCATATAACGTATAACGTTATGTAGCATGACCATATAATGTGTAACGTTATGTAGCATTACCATATAACGTATAACGTTATGTAGCATTACCATATAACGTATAACGTTATATACTGTTACCATATGACGTATAACGTTATGTACCATTACCATATAACGTATAACGTTATGTAGCATTACCATATAACGTGTAACGTTATTTACTATTACCTTATAACGTATAACGTTGTATACTGTTACCATATAACGTATAACGTTATGTAGCATTACCATATAACGTATAACGTTATGTAGCATTACCATATAACGTGTAACGATATTTACTATTACCTTATAACGTATAACGTTGTATACTGTTACCATATTACGTATAACGTTATGTAGCATTACCATATAATGTATAACGTTATGTAGCATTACCATATAACGTATAACCTTATATAGCATTACCATATAATGTATAACGTTATGTAGCATTACCATATAACGTATAACGTTACGTAGCATTACCATATAACGTGTAACGTTATTTACTATTACCTTATAACGTGTAACGTTGTATACTGTTACCATATAACGTATAACGTTATGTAGCATTACCATATAACGTATAACGATATGTAGCATTACCATATAACGTATAACGTTATGTAGCATTACCATATAACGTATAACGTTATGTAGCATTACCATATAACGTATAACGTTATGTAGCATTACCATATAACGTATAACGTTATGTAGCATTACCATATAACGTATAACGTTATGTAGCATTACCATATAACGTATAACGTTATGTAGCATTACCATATAACGTATAACGTTATGTAGCATTACCATATAACGTATAACGTTATGTAGCATTACCATATAACGTATAACGTTATGTAGCATTACCATATAACGTATAACGTTATGTAGCATTACCATATAACGTATAACGTTATGTAGCATTACCATATAACGTATAACGTTATGTAGCATTACCATATAACGTGTAACGTTATTAACTATTACCTTATAACGTATAACGTTGTATACTGTTACCATATAACGTATAACGTTATGTAGCATTACCATATAACGTATGACGTTATGTAGCATTACCATATAATGTATAACGTTGTATTCTGTTACCATATAACGTATAACGTTATGTAGCATTACCATATAACGTGTAACGTTATTTACTATTACCTTATAACGTATAACGTTGTATACTGTTACCATATAACGTATAACGTTATGTAGCATTCCCATATAACGTATAACGTTATATACTGTTGCCATATAACGTATAACGTTATGTAGCATTACCATATAACGTATGACGTTATGTAGCATTACCATATAACGTATAACGTTATGTAGCATTACCATATAACGTATAACGTTATATACTGTTACCATACAACGTATAACGTTATGTAGCATTACCATATAACGTATAACGTTATGTAGCATTACCATATAACGTATAACGTTATGTAGCATTACCATATAACGTGTAACGTTATTTACTATTACCTTATAACGTATATCGTTGCATACTGTTACCATATAACGTATAACGTTATGTAGCATTACCATATAATGTATAACGTTATGTAGCATTAACATATAACGTATAACGTTATGTAGCATTACCATATAACGTATAACGTTATGTGGCATTACCATATAACGTATAACGTTATGTAGCATTACCATATAACGTATAACGTTGTATACTGTTACCATATAACGTATAACGTTATGTAGCATTACCATATAATGTATAACGTTATGTAGCATTACCATATAACGTATAACGTTATGTAGCATTACCATATAACGTATAACGTTATGTAGCATTACCAAATAACGTATAACGTTATGTAGCATTACCATATAACGTATAACGTTATGTAGCATTACCATATAACGTGTAACGTTATTTACTATGACCTTATAACGTGTAACGTTGTACACTGTTACCATATAACGTATAACGTTATGTAGCATTACCATATAACGTGTAACGTTATTTACTATAACCTTATAACGTATAACGTTGCATACTCTTACCATATAACGCATAACGTTATGTAGCATTACCATATAACGTATAACGATATGTAGCATTACCATATAACGTATAACGTTATATACTGTTACCATATAACGTATAACGTTATGTAGCATTACCATATAACGTATGACGTTATGTAGCATTACCATATAACGTATAACGTTATGTAGCATTACCATATAACGTATAACGTTATGTAGCATTACCATACAACGTGTAACGTTATTTACTATTACCTTATAACGTATAACGTTGTATACTGTTACCATATAACGTATAACGTTATGTAACATTACCATATAACGTATAACGTTATGTAGCATTACCATATAACGTATAACGTTATATACTGTTACCAGATAACGTATAACGTTATATACTGTTACCATATAACGTATAACGTTATGTAGCATTACCATATAACGTATAACGTTATGTAGCATTACCATATAACGTATAACGTTATGTAGCATTACCATATAACGTATAACGTTATGTAGCATTACCATATAACGTATAACGTTATGTAGCATTACCATATAACGTGTAACGTTATTTACTATTACCTTATAACGTATATCGTTGCATACTGTTACCATATAACGTATAACGTTATGTAGCATTACCATATAATGTATAACGTTATGTAGCATTAACATATAACGTATAACGTTATGTAGCATTACCATATAACGTATAACGTTATGTAGCATTACCATATAACGTATAACGTTATGTAGCATTACCATATAACGTATAACGTTGTATACTGTTACCATATAACGTATAACGTTATGTAGCATTACCATATAATGTATAACGTTATGTAGCATTACCATATAACGTATAACGTTATGTAGCATTACCATATAACGTATAACGTTATGTAGCATTACCATATAACGTATAACGTTATGTAGCATTACCATATAACGTATAACGTTATGTAGCATTACCATATAACGTGTAACGTTATTAACTATTACCTTATAACGTATAACGTTGTATACTGTTACCATATAACGTATAACGTTATGTAGCATTACCATATAACGTATGACGTTATGTAGCATTACCATATAATGTATAACGTTGTATACTGTTACCATATAACGTATAACGTTATGTAGCATTACCATATAACGTGTAACGTTATTTACTATTACCTTATAACGTATAACGTTGTATACTGTTACCATATAACGTATAACGTTATGTAACATTACCATATAACGTATAACGTTATGTAGCATTACCATATAACGTATAACGTTATATACTGTTACCAGATAACGTATAACGTTATATACTGTTACCATATAACGTATAACGTTATGTAGCATTACCATATAACGTATAACGTTATGTAGCATTACCATATAACGTATAACGTTATGTAGCATTACCATATAACGTATAACGTTATGTAGCATTACCATATAACGTATAACGTTATGTAGCATTACCATATAACGTGTAACGTTATTTACTATTACCTTATAACGTATATCGTTGCATACTGTTACCATATAACGTATAACGTTATGTAGCATTACCATATAATGTATAACGTTATGTAGCATTAACATATAACGTATAACGTTATGTAGCATTACCATATAACGTATAACGTTATGTAGCATTACCATATAACGTATAACGTTATGTAGCATTACCATATAACGTATAACGTTGTATACTGTTACCATATAACGTATAACGTTATGTAGCATTACCATATAATGTATAACGTTATGTAGCATTACCATATAACGTATAACGTTATGTAGCATTACCATATAACGTATAACGTTATGTAGCATTACCATATAACGTATAACGTTATGTAGCATTACCATATAACGTATAACGTTATGTAGCATTACCATATAACGTGTAACGTTATTAACTATTACCTTATAACGTATAACGTTGTATACTGTTACCATATAACGTATAACGTTATGTAGCATTACCATATAACGTATGACGTTATGTAGCATTACCATATAATGTATAACGTTGTATACTGTTACCATATAACGTATAACGTTATGTAGCATTACCATATAACGTGTAACGTTATTTACTATTACCTTATAACGTATAACGTTGTATACTGTTACCATATAACGTATAACGTTATGTAGCATTCCCATATAACGTATAACGTTATATACTGTTGCCATATAACGTATAACGTTATGTAGCATTACCATATAACGTATAACGTTATGTAGCATTACCATATAACGTATAACGTTATGTAGCATTACCATATAACGTGTAACGATATTTACTATTACCTTATAACGTATAACGTTGTATACTGTTACCATATAACGTATAACGTTATGTAGCATTACCATATAATGTATAACGTTATGTAGCATTACCATATAACGTATAACCATATATAGCATTACCATATAACGTATAACGTTATGTAGCATTACCATATAACGTATAACGTTATGTAGCATTACCATATAACGTATAACGTTATGTAGCATTACCATATAACGTATAACGTTATGTAGCACTACCATATAACGTATAACGTTATGTAGCATTACCATATAACGTATAACGTTATGTAACATTACCATATAACGTATAACGTTATGTAGCATTACCATATAACGTGTAACGTTATTTACTATTACCTTATAACGTATAACGTTGTATACTGTTACCATATAACGTATAACGTTATGTAGCATTACCATATAACGTGTAACGTTATTTACTATTACCTTATAACGTATAGCGTTGTATACTGTTACCATATAACGTATAACGTTATGTAGCATTACCATATAACGTATAACGTTATGTAGCATTACCATATAACGTATAACGTTATGTAGCATTACCATATAACGTATAACGTTATGTAGCATTACCATATAACGTATAACGTTATGTAGCATTCCCATATAACGTATAACGTTGTATACTGTTACCATATAACGTATAACGTTATGTAGCATTACCATATAATGTATAACGTTATGTAGCATTACCATATAACGTATAACGTTATGTAGCATTACCATATAACGTATAACGTTATGTAGCATTACCATATAACGTATAACGTTATGTAGCATTACCATATAACGTATAACGTTATGTAGCATTACCATATAACGTGTAACGTTATTAACTATTACCTTATAACGTATAACGTTGTATACTGTTACCATATAACGTATAACGTTATGTAGCATTACCATATAACGTATGACGTTATGTAGCATTACCATATAATGTATAACGTTGTATACTGTTACCATATAACGTATAACGTTATGTAGCATTACCATATAACGTGTAACGTTATTTACTATTACCTTATAACGTATAACGTTGTATACTGTTACCATATAACGTATAACGTTATGTAGCATTCCCATATAACGTATAACGTTATATACTGTTGCCATATAACGTATAACGTTATGTAGCATTACCATATAACGTATAACGTTATGTAGCATTACCATATAACGTATAACGTTATGTAGCATTACCATATAACGTGTAACGATATTTACTATTACCTTATAACGTATAACGTTGTATACTGTTACCATATAACGTATAACGTTATGTAGCATTACCATATAATGTATAACGTTATGTAGCATTACCATATAACGTATAACCATATATAGCGTTACCATATAACGTATAACGTTATGTAGCATTACCATATAACGTATAACGTTATGTAGCATTACCATATAACGTATAACGTTATGTAGCATTACCATATAACGTATAACGTTATGTAGCACTACCATATAACGTATAACGTTATGTAGCATTACCATATAACGTATAACGTTATGTAGCATTACCATATAACGTATAACGTTATGTAGCATTACCATATAACGTATAACGTTATTTACTATTACCTTATAACGTGTAACGTTGTATACTGTTACCATATAACGTATAACGTTATGTAGCAGTACCATATAACGTATAACCTTATATAGCATTACCATATAACCTATAACCTTATGTAGCATTACCATATAACGTATAACGTTATGTGTCATTACCATATAACGTATAACGTTGTATACTGTTACCATATAACGTATAACGTTATGTAGCATGACCATATAATGTGTAACGTTATGTAGCATTACCATATAACGTATAACGTTATATACTGTTACCATATAACGTATAACGTTATGTAGCATTACCATATAACGTATAACGTTATGTAGCATTACCATATAACGTATAACGTTATGTAGCATTACCATATAACGTGTAACGATATTTACTGTTACCTTATAACGTATAACGTTGTATACTGTTACCATATAACGTATATCGTTATGTAGCATTACCATATAATGTATAACGTTATGTAGCATTACCATATAACGTATAACCTTATATAGCATTACCATATAATGTATAACGTTATGTAGCATTACCATATAACGTATAACGTTATGTAGCATTACCATATAACGTATAACGTTATGTAGCATTACCATATAACGTATAACGTTGTATACTGTTACCATATAAAGTATAACGTTATGTAGCATTACCATATAATGTATAACGTTATGTAGCATTACCATATAACGTATAACGTTATGTAGCATTACCGTATAACGTATAACGTTATATACTGTTACCATACAACGTATAACGTTATGTAGCATTACCTTATAACGTATATCGTTATGTAGCATTACCATATAATGTATAACGTTATGTAGCATTACCATATAACGTATAACCTTATATAGCATTACCATATAATGTATAACGTTATGTAGCATTACCATATAACGTATAACGTTATGTAGCATTACCATATAACGTATAACGTTATGTAGCATTACCATATAACGTATAACGTTGTATACTGTTACCATATAAAGTATAACGTTATGTAGCATTACCATATAATGTATAACGTTATGTAGCATTACCATATAACGTATAACGTTATGTAGCATTACCGTATAACGTATAACGTTATATACTGTTACCATACAACGTATAACGTTATGTAGCATTACCTTATAACGTATAACGTTATGTAGCATTACCATATAACGTGTAACGTTATTTACTATTACCTTATAACGTATAACGTTGTATACTGTTACCATATAACGTATAACGTTATGTAGCATTGCCATATAACGTATAACGTTATGTAGCATTGCCATATAACGTATAACGTTATGTAGCATTACCATATAACGTATAACCTTCTATAGCACTACCATATAATGTATAACGTTATGTAGCATTACCATATAACGTATAACGTTATGTAGCATTACCATATAACGTGTAACGTTATGTAGCATTACCATATAACGTGTAACGATATTTACTATTACCTTATAACGTATAACGTTGTATACTGTTACCATATAACGTATAACGTTATGTAGCATTACCATATAACGTATAACGTTATGTAGCATTACCATATAACGTATAACGTTATTTACTATTACCTTATAACGTATAACGTTGTATACTGTTACCATATAACGTATAACGTTATGTAGCATTACCATATAACGTATAACGTTATGTAGCATTACCATATAACGTATAACGTTGTATACTGTTACCATATAACGTATAACGTTATGTAGCATGACCATATAATGTGTAACGTTATGTAGCATTACCATATAACGTATAACGTTATGTAGCATTACCATATAACGTATAACGTTATATACTGTTACCATATGACGTATAACGTTATGTACCATTACCATATAACGTATAACGTTATGTAGCATTACCATATAACGTGTAACGTTATTTACTATTACCTTATAACGTATAACGTTGTATACTGTTACCATATAACGTATAACGTTATGTAGCATTACCATATAACGTATAACGTTATGTAGCATTACCATATAACGTATAACGTTATGTAGCATTACCATATAACGTATAACGTTATGTAGCATTACCATATAACGTATAACGTTATGTAGCATTACCATATAACGTGTAACGTTATTAACTATTACCTTATAACGTATAACGTTGTATACTGTTACCATATAACGTATAACGTTATGTAGCATTACCATATAACGTATGACGTTATGTAGCATTACCATATAATGTATAACGTTGTATTCTGTTACCATATAACGTATAACGTTATGTAGCATTACCATATAACGTGTAACGTTATTTACTATTACCTTATAACGTATAACGTTGTATACTGTTACCATATAACGTATAACGTTATGTAGCATTCCCATATAACGTATAACGTTATATACTGTTGCCTTATAACGTATAACGTTATGTAGCATTACCATATAACGTATGACGTTATGTAGCATTACCATATAACGTATAACGTTATGTAGCATTACCATATAACGTATAACGTTATATACTGTTACCATACAACGTATAACGTTATGTAGCATTACCATATAACGTATAACGTTATGTAGCATTACCATATAACGTATAACGTTATGTAGCATTACCATATAACGTGTAACGTTATTTACTATTACCTTATAACGTATATCGTTGCATACTGTTACCATATAACGTATAACGTTATGTAGCATTACCATATAATGTATAACGTTATGTAGCATTAACATATAACGTATAACGTTATGTAGCATTACCATATAACGTATAACGTTATGTGGCATTACCATATAACGTATAACGTTATGTAGCATTACCATATAACGTATAACGTTGTATACTGTTACCATATAACGTATAACGTTATGTAGCATTACCATATAATGTATAACGTTATGTAGCATTACCATATAACGTATAACGTTATGTAGCATTACCATATAACGTATAACGTTATGTAGCATTACCAAATAACGTATAACGTTATGTAGCATTACCATATAACGTATAACGTTATGTAGCATTACCATATAACGTGTAACGTTATTTACTATGACCTTATAACGTATAACGTTGTACACTGTTACCATATAACGTATAACGTTATGTAGCATTACCATATAACGTGTAACGTTATTTACTATAACCTTATAACGTATAACGTTGCATACTCTTACCATATAACGCATAACGTTATGTAGCATTACCATATAACGTATAACGATATGTAGCATTACCATATAACGTATAACGTTATATACTGTTACCATATAACGTATAACGTTATGTAGCATTACCATATAACGTATGACGTTATGTAGCATTACCATATAACGTATAACGTTATGTAGCATTACCATATAACGTATAACGTTATGTAGCATTACCATACAACGTGTAACGTTATTTACTATTACCTTATAACGTATAACGTTGTATACTGTTACCATATAACGTATAACGTTATGTAACATTACCATATAACGTATAACGTTATGTAGCATTACCATATAACGTATAACGTTATATACTGTTACCAGATAACGTATAACGTTATATACTGTTACCATATAACGTATAACGTTATGTAGCATTACCATATAACGTATAACGTTATGTAGCATTACCATATAACGTATAACGTTATGTAGCATTACCATATAACGTATAACGTTATGTAGCATTACCATATAACGTATAACGTTATGTAGCATTACCATATAACGTGTAACGTTATTTACTATTACCTTATAACGTATATCGTTGCATACTGTTACCATATAACGTATAACGTTATGTAGCATTACCATATAATGTATAACGTTATGTAGCATTAACATATAACGTATAACGTTATGTAGCATTACCATATAACGTATAACGTTATGTAGCATTACCATATAACGTATAACGTTATGTAGCATTACCATATAACGTATAACGTTGTATACTGTTACCATATAACGTATAACGTTATGTAGCATTACCATATAATGTATAACGTTATGTAGCATTACCATATAACGTATAACGTTATGTAGCATTACCATATAACGTATAACGTTATGTAGCATTACCATATAACGTATAACGTTATGTAGCATTACCATATAACGTATAACGTTATGTAGCATTACCATATAACGTGTAACGTTATTAACTATTACCTTATAACGTATAACGTTGTATACTGTTACCATATAACGTATAACGTTATGTAGCATTACCATATAACGTATGACGTTATGTAGCATTACCATATAATGTATAACGTTGTATACTGTTACCATATAACGTATAACGTTATGTAGCATTACCATATAACGTGTAACGTTATTTACTATTACCTTATAACGTATAACGTTGTATACTGTTACCATATAACGTATAACGTTATGTAGCATTCCCATATAACGTATAACGTTATATACTGTTGCCATATAACGTATAACGTTATGTAGCATTACCATATAACGTATAACGTTATGTAGCATTACCATATAACGTATAACGTTATGTAGCATTACCATATAACGTGTAACGATATTTACTATTACCTTATAACGTATAACGTTGTATACTGTTACCATATAACGTATAACGTTATGTAGCATTACCATATAATGTATAACGTTATGTAGCATTACCATATAACGTATAACCATATATAGCATTACCATATAACGTATAACGTTATGTAGCATTACCATATAACGTATAACGTTATGTAGCATTACCATATAACGTATAACGTTATGTAGCATTACCATATAACGTATAACGTTATGTAGCACTACCATATAACGTATAACGTTATGTAGCATTACCATATAACGTATAACGTTATGTAACATTACCATATAACGTATAACGTTATGTAGCATTACCATATAACGTGTAACGTTATTTACTATTACCTTATAACGTATAACGTTGTATACTGTTACCATATAACGTATAACGTTATGTAGCATTACCATATAACGTGTAACGTTATTTACTATTACCTTATAACGTATAGCGTTGTATACTGTTACCATATAACGTATAACGTTATGTAGCATTACCATATAACGTATAACGTTATGTAGCATTACCATATAACGTATAACGTTATGTAGCATTACCATATAACGTATAACGTTATGTAGCATTACCATATAACGTATAACGTTATGTAGCATTCCCATATAACGTATAACGTTGTATACTGTTACCATATAACGTATAACGTTATGTAGCATTACCATATAATGTATAACGTTATGTAGCATTACCATATAACGTATAACGTTATGTAGCATTACCATATAACGTATAACGTTATGTAGCATTACCATATAACGTATAACGTTATGTAGCATTACCATATAACGTATAACGTTATGTAGCATTACCATATAACGTGTAACGTTATTAACTATTACCTTATAACGTATAACGTTGTATACTGTTACCATATAACGTATAACGTTATGTAGCTTTACCATATAACGTATGACGTTATGTAGCATTACCATATAATGTATAACGTTGTATACTGTTACCATATAACGTATAACGTTATGTAGCATTACCATATAACGTGTAACGTTATTTACTATTACCTTATAACGTATAACGTTGTATACTGTTACCATATAACGTATAACGTTATGTAGCATTCCCATATAACGTATAACGTTATATACTGTTGCCATATAACGTATAACGTTATGTAGCATTACCATATAACGTATAACGTTATGTAGCATTACCATATAACGTATAACGTTATGTAGCATTACCATATAACGTGTAACGATATTTACTATTACCTTATAACGTATAACGTTGTATACTGTTACCATATAACGTATAACGTTATGTAGCATTACCATATAATGTATAACGTTATGTAGCATTACCATATAACGTATAACCATATATAGCATTACCATATAACGTATAACGTTATGTAGCATTACCATATAACGTATAACGTTATGTAGCATTACCATATAACGTATAACGTTATGTAGCATTACCATATAACGTATAACGTTATGTAGCACTACCATATAACGTATAACGTTATGTAGCATTACCATATAACGTATAACGTTATGTAACATTACCATATAACGTATAACGTTATGTAGCATTACCATATAACGTGTAACGTTATTTACTATTACCTTATAACGTATAACGTTGTATACTGTTACCATATAACGTATAACGTTATGTAGCATTACCATATAACGTGTAACGTTATTTACTATTACCTTATAACGTATAGCGTTGTATACTGTTACCATATAACGTATAACGTTATGTAGCATTACCATATAACGTATAACGTTATGTAGCATTACCATATAACGTATAACGTTATGTAGCATTACCATATAACGTATAACGTTATGTAGCATTACCATATAACGTATAACGTTATGTAGCATTACCATATAACGTATAACGTTATGTAGCATTACCATATAACGTATAACGTTATATACTGTTGCCATATAACGTATAACGTTATATACTGTTGCCATATAACGTATAACGTTATGTAGCATTACAATATAACGTATAACGTTATGTAGCATTACCATATAACGTATAACGTTATGTAGCATTACCATATAACGTGTAACGTTATTTACTATTACCGTATAACGTATAACGTTGTATACTGTTACCATATAACGTATAACGTTATGTAGCATTACCATATAACGTATAACGTTATGTAGCATTACCATATAACGTGTAACGTTATTTACTATTACCTTATAACGTATAACGTTGTATACTGTTACCATATAACGTATAACGTTATGTAGCATTACCATATAACGTATAACGTTATGTAGCATTACCATATAACGTATAACGTTATGTAGCATTACCATATAACGTATAACGTTATGTAGCATTACCATATAACGTATAACGTTATATACTGTTACCATATAACGTATAACGTTATGTAGCATTACCATATAACGTATAACGTTATGTAGCATTACCATATAACGTGTAACGTAATTTACTATTACCTTATAACGTATAACGTTGTATACTGTTACCATATAACGTATAACGTTATGTAGCATTACCATATAATGTATAACGTTATGTAGCAGTACCATATAACGTATAACCTTATATAGCATTACCATATAACGTATAACGTTATGTAGCATTACCATATAACGTATAACGTTATGTAGCATTACCATATAACGTATAACGTTATATACTGTTACCATATAACGTACAACGTTATGTAGCAGTACCATATAACGTATAACGTTATATAGCATTACCATATAACGTGTAACGTTATTTACTATTACCTTATAACGTATAACGTTGTATACTGTTACCATATAACGTATAACGTTATGTAGCATTACCATATAACGTATAACGTTATATACTGTTGCCATATAACGTATAACGTCATGTAGCATTACAATATAACGTATAACGTTATGTAGCATTACCATAGAACGTATAACGTTATGTAGCATTACCATATAACGTGTAACGATATTTACTATTACCGTATAACGTATAACGTTGTATACTGTTACCATATAACGTATAACGTTATGTAGCATTACCATATAACGTATAACGTTATGTAGCATTACCATATAACGTGTAACGTTATTTACTATTACCTTATAACGTATAACGTTCTATACTGTTACCATATAACGTATAACGTTATGTAGCATTACCATATAACGTATAACGTTATGTAGCATTACCATATAACGTATAACGTTATATACTGTTGCCATATAACGTATAACGTTATGTAGCATTACCATATAACGTATAACGTTATGTAGCATTACCATATAACGTGTAACGTTATTTACTATTACCTTATAACGTATAACGTTGTATACTGTTACCATATAACGTATAACGTTATGTAGCATTACCATATAACGTATAACGTTATATACTGTTACCATATAATGTATAACGTTATGTAGCATTACCATATAACGTATAACGTTATGTAGCATTACCATATAACGTATAACGTTATATACTGTTACCATATAACGTATAACGTTATGTAGCATTACCATATAACGTGTAACGTTATTTACTATTACCTTATAACGTATAACGTTATGTAGCATTACCATATAACGTATAACGTTATATACTGTTGCCATATAACGTATAACGTTATATACTGTTGCCATATAACGTATAACGTTATGTAGCATTACAATATAACGTATAACGTTATGTAGCATTACCATATAACGTATAACGTTATGTAGCATTACCATATAACGTGTAACGTTATTTACTATTACCTTATAACGTATAACGTTGTATACTGTTACCATATAACGTATAACGTTATGTAGCATTACCATACAACGTATAACGTTATGTAGCATTACCATATAACGTATAACGTTATGTAGCATTACCATATAACGTATAACGTTATGTAGCATTACCATATCACGTGTAACGTTATTTACTATTACCATATAACGTATAACGTTGTATACTGTTACCATATAACGTATAACGTTATGTAGCATTACCATATAATGTATAACGTTATGTAGCATTACCTTATAACGTATAACGTTATGTAGCATTACCATATAACGTATAACGTTATATACTGCTACCATATAACGTATAACGTTATGTATCATTACCTTATAACGTATAACGTTATGTAGCATTACCATATAACGTATAACGTTATGTAGCATTACCATATAACGTATAACGTTATGTAGCATTACCATATAACGTATAACGTTATTTACTATTACCTTATAACGTGTAACGTTGTATACTGTTACCATAAAACGTATAACGTTATGTAGCATTACCATATAACGTATAACGTTATGTAGCATTACCATATAACGTATAACGTTATTTACTATTACCTTATAACGTGTAACGTTGTATACTGTTACCATATAACGTATAACGTTGTATACTGTTACCATATAACGTATAACGTTATGTAGCATGACCATATAATGTGTAACGTTATGTAGCATTACCATATAACGTATAACGTTATATACTGTTACCATATAACGTATAACGTTATGTAGCATTACCATATAACGTATAACGTTATGTAGCATTACCATATAACGTATAACGTTATGTAGCATTACCATATAACGTATAACGTTGTATACTGTTACCATATAACGTATAACGTTATGTAGCATGACCATATAATGTGTAACGTTATGTAGCAGTACCATATAACGTATAACCTTATATAGCATTACCATATAACGTATAACGTTATGTAGCATTACCATATAACGTATAACGTTATGTAGCATTACCATATAACGTATAACGTTGTATACTGTTACCATATAACGTATAACGTTATGTAGCATGACCATATAATGTGTAACGTTATGTAGCATTACCATATAACGTATAACGTTATGTAGCATTACCATATAACGTATAACGTTATATACTGTTACCATATGACGTATAACGTTATGTACCATTACCATATAACGTATAACGTTATGTAGCATTACCATATAACGTATAACGTTATGTAGCATTACCATATAACGTATAACGTTATGTAGCATTACCATATAACGTATAACGTTATATACTGCTACCATATAACGTATAACGTTATATACTGTTACCATATAATGTATAACGTTATGTAGCATTACCATATAACGTATAACGTTATGTAGCATTACCATATAACGTATAACGTTATGTAGCATTACCATATAACGTATAACGTTATTTACTATTACCTTATAACGTGTAACGTTGTATACTGTTACCATATAACGTATAACGTTATGTAGCATTACCATATAACGTATAACGTTATGTAGCATTACCATATAACGTATAACGTTATTTACTATTACCTTATAACGTGTAACGTTGTATACTGTTACCATATAACGTATAACGTTATGTAGCATTACCATATAACGTATAACGATATGTAGCATTACCATATAACGTATAACGTTATGTAGCATTACCATATAACGTATAACGTTATGTAGCATTACCATATAACGTATAACGTTATGTAGCATTACCATATAACGTATAACGTTATGTAGCATTACCATATAACGTATAACGTTATGTAGCATTACCATATAACGTATAACGTTATGTAGCATTACCATATAACGTATAACGTTATGTAGCATTACCATATAACGTATAACGTTATGTAGCATTACCATATAACGTATAACGTTATGTAGCATTACCATATAACGTATAACGTTATGTAGCATTACCATATAACGTATAACGTTATGTAGCATTACCATATAACGTGTAACGGTATTTACTATTACCTTATAACGTATAACATTGTATACTGTTACCATATAACGTATAACGTTATGTAGCATTACCATATAATGTATAACGTTATGTAGCATTACCTTATAACGTATAACGTTATGTAGCATTACCGTATAACGTATAACGTTATATACTGCTACCATATAACGTATAACGTTATGTATCATTACCTTATAATGTATAACGTTATGTAGCATTACCATATAACGTATAACGTTATGTAGCATTACCATATAACGTATAACGTTATATAATGTTACCATATAACGTATAACGTTATATACTGTTACCATATAATGTATAACGTTATGTAGCATTACCATATAACGTATAACGTTATGTAGCATTACCATATAACGTGTAACGTTATTTACTATTAGCATATAACGTATATCGTTGCATACTGTTACCATATAACGTATAACGTTATGTAGCATTACCATATAATGTATAACGTTATGTAGCATTAACATATAACGTATAACGTTATGTAGCATTACCATATAACGTATAACGTTATGTAGCATTACCATATAACGTATAACGTTATGTAGCATTACCATCTAACGTATAACGTTGTATACTGTTACCATATAACGTATAACGTTATGTAGCATTACCATATAATGTATAACGTTATGTAGCACTACCATATAACGTATAACGTTATGTAGCATTACCATATAACGTATAACGTTATGTAGCATTACCATATAACGTATAACGTTATGTAGCATTACCATATAACGTATAACGTTATGTAGCATTACCATATAACGTGTAACGTTATTTACTATTACCTTATAACGTATAACGTTGTATGCTGTTACCTTATAACGTATAACGTTATGTAGCATTACCATATAACGTGTAACGTTATTTACTATAACCTTATAACGTATAACGTTGTATACTCTTACCATATAACGTATAACGTTATGTAGCATTACCATATAACGTATAACGTTATGTAGCATTACCATATAACGTATAACGTTATATACTGTTACCATATAACGTATAACGTTATGTAGCATTACCATATAACGTATGACGTTATGTAGCATTACCATATAACGTATAAGGTTATGTAGCATTACCATATAACGTATAACGTTATGTAGCATTACCATATAACGTATAACGTTATGTAGCATTACCATATAACGTATAACGTTATATACTGCTACCATATAACGTATAACGTTATGTATCATTACCTTATAACGTATAACGTTATGTAGCATTACCATATAACGTATAACGTTATGTAGCATTACCATATAACGTATAACGTTATGTAGCATTACCATATAACGTATAACGTTATTTACTATTACCTTATAACGTGTAACGTTGTATACTGTTACCATATAACGTATAACGTTATGTAGCATTACCATATAACGTATAACGTTATGTAGCATTACCATATAACGTATAACGTTATTTACTATTACCTTATAACGTGTAACGTTGTATACTGTTACCATATAACGTATAACGTTATGTAGCAGTACCATATAACGTATAACCTTATATAGCATTACCATATAACCTATAACCTTATGTAGCATTACCATATAACGTATAACGTTATGTATCATTACCATATAACGTATAACGTTGTATACTGTTACCATATAACGTATAACGTTATGTAGCATGACCATATAATGTGTAACGTTATGTAGCATTACCATATATCGTATAACGTTATATACTGTTACCATATAACGTATAACGTTATGTAGCATTACCATATAACGTATAACGTTATGTAGCATTACCATATAACGTATAACGTTATGTAGCATTACCATATAACGTGTAACGATATTTACTATTACCTTATAACGTATAACGTTGTATACTGTTACCATATAACGTATATCGTTATGTAGCATTACCATATAATGTATAACGTTATGTAGCATTACAATATAACGTATAACGTTATGTAGCATTACCATATAACGTATAACGTTATGTAGCATTACCATATAACGTGTAACGTTATTTACTATTACCTTATAACGTATAACGTTGTATACTGTTACCATATAACGTATAACGTTATGTAGCATTACCATACAACGTATAACGTTATGTAGCATTACCATATAACGTATAACGTTATGTAGCATTACCATATAACGTATAACGTTATGTAGCATTACCATATCACGTGTAACGTTATTTACTATTACCATATAACGTATAACGTTGTATACTGTTACCATATAACGTATAACGTTATGTAGCATTACCATATAATGTATAACGTTATGTAGCATTACCTTATAACGTATAACGTTATGTAGCATTACCATATAACGTATAACGTTATATACTGCTACCATATAACGTATAACGTTATGTATCATTACCTTATAACGTATAACGTTATGTAGCATTACCATATAACGTATAACGTTATGTAGCATTACCATATAACGTATAACGTTATGTAGCATTACCATATAACGTATAACGTTATTTACTATTACCTTATAACGTGTAACGTTGTATACTGTTACCATAAAACGTATAACGTTATGTAGCATTACCATATAACGTATAACGTTATGTAGCATTACCATATAACGTATAACGTTATTTACTATTACCTTATAACGTGTAACGTTGTATACTGTTACCATATAACGTATAACGTTGTATACTGTTACCATATAACGTATAACGTTATGTAGCATGACCATATAATGTGTAACGTTATGTAGCATTACCATATAACGTATAACGTTATATACTGTTACCATATAACGTATAACGTTATGTAGCATTACCATATAACGTATAACGTTATGTAGCATTACCATATAACGTATAACGTTATGTAGCATTACCATATAACGTATAACGTTGTATACTGTTACCATATAACGTATAACGTTATGTAGCATGACCATATAATGTGTAACGTTATGTAGCAGTACCATATAACGTATAACCTTATATAGCATTACCATATAACGTATAACGTTATGTAGCATTACCATATAACGTATAACGTTATGTAGCATTACCATATAACGTATAACGTTGTATACTGTTACCATATAACGTATAACGTTATGTAGCATGACCATATAATGTGTAACGTTATGTAGCATTACCATATAACGTATAACGTTATGTAGCATTACCATATAACGTATAACGTTATATACTGTTACCATATGACGTATAACGTTATGTACCATTACCATATAACGTATAACGTTATGTAGCATTACCATATAACGTATAACGTTATGTAGCATTACCATATAACGTATAACGTTATGTAGCATTACCATATAACGTATAACGTTATATACTGCTACCATATAACGTATAACGTTATATACTGTTACCATATAATGTATAACGTTATGTAGCATTACCATATAACGTATAACGTTATGTAGCATTACCATATAACGTATAACGTTATGTAGCATTACCATATAACGTATAACGTTATTTACTATTACCTTATAACGTGTAACGTTGTATACTGTTACCATATAACGTATAACGTTATGTAGCATTACCATATAACGTATAACGTTATGTAGCATTACCATATAACGTATAACGTTATTTACTATTACCTTATAACGTGTAACGTTGTATACTGTTACCATATAACGTATAACGTTATGTAGCATTACCATATAACGTATAACGATATGTAGCATTACCATATAACGTATAACGTTATGTAGCATTACCATATAACGTATAACGTTATGTAGCATTACCATATAACGTATAACGTTATGTAGCATTACCATATAACGTATAACGTTATGTAGCATTACCATATAACGTATAACGTTATGTAGCATTACCATATAACGTATAACGTTATGTAGCATTACCATATAACGTGTAACGTTATTTACTATTACCTTATAACGTATAACGTTGTATACTGTTACCATATAACGTATAACGTTATGTAGCATTGCCATATAACGTATAACGTTATGTAGCATTGCCATATAACGTATAACGTTATGTAGCATTACCATATAACGTATAACCTTCTATAGCATTACCATATAATGTATAACGTTATGTAGCATTACCATATAACGTATAACGTTATGTAGCATTACCATATAACGTGTAACGTTATGTAGCATTACCATATAACGTGTAACGATATTTACTATTACCTTATAACGTATAACGTTGTATACTGTTACCATATAACGTATAACGTTATGTAGCATTACCATATAACGTATAACGTTATGTAGCATTACCATATAACGTATAACGTTATGTAGCATTACCATATAACGTATAACGTTATGTAGCATTACCATATAACGTATAACGTTATGTAGCATTACCATATAACGTATAACGTTATGTAGCATTACCATATAACGTGTAACGTTATTTACTATTACCTTATAACGTATAACGTTGCATACTGTTACCATATAACGTATAACGTTATGTAGCATTGCCATATAACGTATAACGTTATGTAGCATTGCCATATAACGTATAACGTTATGTAGCATTACCATATAACGTATAACCTTCTATAGCATTACCATATAATGTATAACGTTATGTAGCATTACCATATAACGTATAACGTTATGTAGCATTACCATATAACGTGTAACGTTATGTAGCATTACCATATAACGTGTAACGATATTTACTATTACCTTATAACGTATAACGTTGTATACTGTTACCATATAACGTATAACGTTATGTAGCATTACCATATAACGTATAACGTTATGTAGCAGTACCATATAACGTATAACCTTATATAGCATTACCATATAACCTATAACCTTATGTAGCATTACCATATAACGTATAACGTTATGTATCATTACCATATAACGTATAACGTTGTATACTGTTACCATATAACGTATAACGTTATGTAGCATTACCATATAACGTATAACGTTATGTAGCATTACCATATAACGTATAACGTTATGTAGCATTACCATATAACGTATAACGTTATTTACTATTACCTTATAACGTGTAACGTTGTATACTGTTACCATATAACGTATAACGTTATGTAGCATTACCATATAACGTATAACGTTATGTAGCATTACCATATAACGTATAACGTTATTTACTATTACCTTATAACGTGTAACGTTGTATACTGTTACCATATAACGTATAACGTTATGTAGCAGTACCATATAACGTATAACCTTATATAGCATTACCATATAACCTATAACCTTATGTAGCATTACCATATAACGTATAACGTTATGTATCATTACCATATAACGTATAACGTTGTATACTGTTACCATATAACGTATAACGTTATGTAGCATGACCATATAATGTGTAACGTTATGTAGCATTACCATATAACGTATAACGTTATATACTGTTACCATATAACGTATAACGTTATGTAGCATTACCATATAACGTATAACGTTATGTAGCATTACCATATAACGTATAACGTTATGTAGCATTACCATATAACGTATAACGTTGTATACTGTTACCATATAACGTATAACGTTATGTAGCATGACCATATAATGTGTAACGTTATGTAGCAGTACCATATAACGTATAACCTTATATAGCATTACCATATAACGTATAACGTTATGTAGCATTACCATATAACGTATAACGTTATGTAGCATTACCATATAACGTATAACGTTGTATACTGTTACCATATAACGTATAACGTTATGTAGCATGACCATATAATGTGTAACGTTATGTAGCATTACCATATAACGTATAACGTTATGTAGCATTACCATATAACGTATAACGTTATATACTGTTACCATATGACGTATAACGTTATGTACCATTACCATATAACGTATAACGTTATGTAGCATTACCATATAACGTATAACGTTATGTAGCATTACCATATAACGTATAACGTTATGTAGCATTACCATATAACGTATAACGTTATATACTGCTACCATATAACGTATAACGTTATATACTGTTACCATATAATGTATAACGTTATGTAGCATTACCATATAACGTATAACGTTATGTAGCATTACCATATAACGTATAACGTTATGTAGCATTACCATATAACGTATAACGTTATTTACTATTACCTTATAACGTGTAACGTTGTATACTGTTACCATATAACGTATAACGTTATGTAGCATTACCATATAACGTATAACGTTATGTAGCATTACCATATAACGTATAACGTTATTTACTATTACCTTATAACGTGTAACGTTGTATACTGTTACCATATAACGTATAACGTTATGTAGCATTACCATATAACGTATAACGATATGTAGCATTACCATATAACGTATAACGTTATGTAGCATTACCATATAACGTATAACGTTATGTAGCATTACCATATAACGTATAACGTTATGTAGCATTACCATATAACGTATAACGTTATGTAGCATTACCATATAACGTATAACGTTATGTAGCATTACCATATAACGTATAACGTTATGTAGCATTACCATATAACGTATAACGTTATGTAGCATTACCATATAACGTATAACGTTATGTAGCATTACCATATAACGTATAACGTTATGTAGCATTACCATATAACGTATAACGTTATGTAGCATTACCATATAACGTATAACGTTATGTAGCATTACCATATAACGTGTAACGGTATTTACTATTACCTTATAACGTATAACATTGTATACTGTTACCATATAACGTATAACGTTATGTAGCATTACCATATAATGTATAACGTTATGTAGCATTACCTTATAACGTATAACGTTATGTAGCATTACCGTATAACGTATAACGTTATATACTGCTACCATATAACGTATAACGTTATGTATCATTACCTTATAATGTATAACGTTATGTAGCATTACCATATAACGTATAACGTTATGTAGCATTACCATATAACGTATAACGTTATATAATGTTACCATATAACGTATAACGTTATATACTGTTACCATATAATGTATAACGTTATGTAGCATTACCATATAACGTATAACGTTATGTAGCATTACCATATAACGTGTAACGTTATTTACTATTAGCATATAACGTATATCGTTGCATACTGTTACCATATAACGTATAACGTTATGTAGCATTACCATATAATGTATAACGTTATGTAGCATTAACATATAACGTATAACGTTATGTAGCATTACCATATAACGTATAACGTTTTGTAGCATTACCATATAACGTATAACGTTATGTAGCATTACCATATAACGTATAACGTTGTATACTGTTACCATATAACGTATAACGTTATGTAGCATTACCATATAATGTATAACGTTATGTAGCACTACCATATAACGTATAACGTTATGTAGCATTACCATATAACGTATAACGTTATGTAGCATTACCATATAACGTATAACGTTATGTAGCATTACCATATAACGTATAACGTTATGTAGCATTACCATATAACGTGTAACGTTATTTACTATTACCTTATAACGTATAACGTTGTATGCTGTTACCTTATAACGTATAACGTTATGTAGCATTACCATATAACGTGTAACGTTATTTACTATAACCTTATAACGTATAACGTTGTATACTCTTACCATATAACGTATAACGTTATGTAGCATTACCATATAACGTATAACGTTATGTAGCATTACCATATAACGTATAACGTTATATACTGTTACCATATAACGTATAACGTTATGTAGCATTACCATATAACGTATGACGTTATGTAGCATTACCATATAACGTATAAGGTTATGTAGCATTACCATATAACGTATAACGTTATGTAGCATTACCATATAACGTATAACGTTATGTAGCATTACCATATAACGTATAACGTTATATACTGCTACCATATAACGTATAACGTTATGTATCATTACCTTATAACGTATAACGTTATGTAGCATTACCATATAACGTATAACGTTATGTAGCATTACCATATAACGTATAACGTTATGTAGCATTACCATATAACGTATAACGTTATTTACTATTACCTTATAACGTGTAACGTTGTATACTGTTACCATATAACGTATAACGTTATGTAGCATTACCATATAACGTATAACGTTATGTAGCATTACCATATAACGTATAACGTTATTTACTATTACCTTATAACGTGTAACGTTGTATACTGTTACCATATAACGTATAACGTTATGTAGCAGTACCATATAACGTATAACCTTATATAGCATTACCATATAACCTATAACCTTATGTAGCATTACCATATAACGTATAACGTTATGTATCATTACCATATAACGTATAACGTTGTATACTGTTACCATATAACGTATAACGTTATGTAGCATGACCATATAATGTGTAACGTTATGTAGCATTACCATATATCGTATAACGTTATATACTGTTACCATATAACGTATAACGTTATGTAGCATTACCATATAACGTATAACGTTATGTAGCATTACCATATAACGTATAACGTTATGTAGCATTACCATATAACGTGTAACGATATTTACTATTACCTTATAACGTATAACGTTGTATACTGTTACCATATAACGTATATCGTTATGTAGCATTACCATATAATGTATAACGTTATGTAGCATTACCATATAACGTATAACCTTATATAGCATTACCATATAATGTATAACGTTATGTAGCATTACCATATAACGTATAACGTTATGTAGCATTACCATATAACGTATAACGTTATGTAGCATTACCATATAACGTATAACGTTGTATACTGTTACCATATAAAGTATAACGTTATGTAGCATTACCATATAATGTATAACGTTATGTAGCATTACCATATAACGTATAACGTTGTATACTGTTACCATATAACGTATAACGTTATGTAGCATTGCCATATAACGTATAACGTTATGTAGCATTGCCATATAACGTATAACGTTATGTAGCATTACCATATAACGTATAACGTTATATACTGTTACCATATAACGTATAACGTTATGTAGCATTACCATATAACGTATGACGTTATGTAGCATTACCATATAACGTATAAGGTTATGTAGCATTACCATATAACGTATAACGTTATGTAGCATTACCATATAACGTATAACGTTATGTAGCATTACCATATAACGTATAACGTTATGTAGCATTACCATATAACGTGTAACGATATTTACTATTACCTTATAACGTATAACGTTGTATACTGTTACCATATAACGTATAACGTTATGTAGCATTATCATATAATGTATAACGTTATGTAGCATTACCATATAACGTATAACCTTCTATAGCATTACCATATAATGCATAACGTTATGTAGCATTACCATATAACGTATAACGTTATGTAGCATTACCATATAACGTGTAACGATATTTACTATTACCTTATAACGTATAACGTTGTATACTGTTACCATATAACGTATAACGTTATGTAGCATTACCATATAACGTATAACGTTATGTAGCAATAGCATATAACGTATAACGTTATGTAGCATTATCATATAACGTATAACGTTATGTAGCATTACCATATAACGTATAACGTTATGTAGCATTACCATATAACGTATAACGTTATGTAGCATTACCATATAACGTATAACGTTATGTAGCATTACCATATAACGTATGACGTTATGTAGCATTACCATATAACGTATAACGTTATGTAGCATTACCATATAACGTATAACGTTATGTAGCATTACCATATAACGTATAACGTTATGTAGCATTACCATATAACGTATAACGTTATGTAGCATTACCATATAACGTATAACGTTATGTAGCATTACCATACAACGTATAACGTTATGTAGCATTACCATATAACGTATAACGTTATGTAGCATTACCATATAACGTATAACGTTATGTAGCATTACCATACAACGTATAACGTTATGTAGCATTATCATATAACGTGTAACGCTATTTACTATTACCTTATAACGTATAACGTTGTATACTGTTACCATATAACGTATAACGTTATGTAGCATTACCATATAATGTATAACGTTATGTAGCATTACCATATAACGTATAACGTTATGTAGCATTACCATATAACGTATGACGTTATGTAGCATTACCATATAACGTATAACGTTATGTAGCATTACCGTATAACGTATAACGTTATATACTGTTACCATATAACGTATAACGTTATGTAGCATTACCTTATAACGTATAACGTTATGTAGCATTACCATATAACGTGTAACGTTATTTTCTATTACCTTATAACGTATAACGTTGTATACTGTTACCATATAACGTATAACGTTATGTAGCATTACCATATAACGTATAACGTTATGTAGCATTGCCATATAACGTATAACGTTATATACTGTTGCCATATAACGTATAACGTTATGTAGCATTACCATATAACGTATAACGTTATGTAGCATTACCATATAACGTATAACGTTATGTAGCATTACCATATAACGTATAACGTTATGTAGCATTACCATATAACGTATAACGTTATGTAGCATTACCATATAACGTGTAACGTTATTTACTATTACCTTATAACGTATAACGTTGTATACTGTTACCATATAACGTATAACGTTATGTAGCATTCCCATATAATGTATAACGTTATGTAGCATTACCATATAATGTATAACGTTATGTAGCATTACCATATAACGTATAACGTTATGTAGCATTACCATATAACGTATGACGTTATGTAGCATTACCATATAACGTATAACGTTATGTAGCATTACCATATAACGTATAACGTTATGTAGCATTACCATATAACGTATAACGTTATGTAGCATTACCATATAACGTATAACGTTATGTAGCATTACCATATAACGTATAACGTTATGTAGCATTACCATATAACGTATAACGTTATGTAGCATTACCATGTAACGTATAACGTTATGTAGCATTACCATACAACGTATAACGTTATGTAGCATTACCATATAACGTATAACGTTGTATACTGTTACCATATAAAGTATAACGTTATGTAGCATTACCATATAATGTATAACGTTATGTAGCATTACCATATAACGTATAACGTTATGTAGCATTACCGTATAACGTATAACGTTATATACTGTTACCATATAACGTATAACGTTATGTAGCATTACCTTATAACGTATAACGTTATGTAGCATCACCATGTAACGTGTAACGTTATTTTCTATTACCATATAACGTATAACGTTGTATACTGTTACCATATAACGTATAACGTTATGTAGCATTATCATATAACGTATAACGTTATGTAGCATTGCCATAGAACGTATAACGTTATATACTGTTGCCATATAACGTATAACCTTATGTAGCATTACCATATAACGTATAACGTTATGTAGCATTACCATATAACGTATAACGTTATGTAGCATTACCATATAACGTATAACGTTATGTAGCATTGCCATATAACGTATAACGTTATATACTGTTGCCATATAACGTATAACGTTATGTAGCATTACCATATAACGTATAACGTTATGTAGCATTACCAGATAACGTATAACGTTATGTAGCATTACCATATAACGTATAACGTTATGTAGCATTACCATATAACGTATAACGTTATGTAGCATTACCATATAACGTGTAACGTTATTTACTATTACCTTATAACGTATAACGTTGTATACTGTTACCATATAACGTATAACGTTATGTAGCATTCCCATATAATGTATAACGTTATGTAGCATTACCATATAACGTATAACGTTATGTAGCATTACCGTATAACGTATAACGTTATGTAGCATTACCATATAACGTATGACGTTATGTAGCATTACCATATAACGTATAACGTTATGTAGCATTACCATATAACGTATAACGTTATGTAGCATTACCATATAACGTATAACGTTATGTAGCATTACCATATAACGTATAACGTTATGTAGCATTACCATATAACGTATAACGTTATGTAGCATTACCATATAACGTATAACGTTATGTAGCATTACCATGTAACGTATAACGTTATGTAGCATTACCGTATAACGTATAACGTTATATACTGTTACCATATAACGTATAACGTTATGTAGCATTACCTTATAACGTATAACGTTATGTAGCATTACCATATAACGTATAACGTTGTATACTGTTACCATATAAAGTATAACGTTATGTAGCATTACCATATAATGTATAACGTTATGTAGCATTACCATATAACGTATAACGTTATGTAGCATTACCGTATAACGTATAACGTTATATACTGTTACCATATAACGTATAACGTTATGTAGCATTACCTTATAACGTATAACGTTATGTAGCATTACCATATAACGTGTAACGTTATTTTCTATTACCTTATAACGTATAACGTTGTATACTGTTACCATATAACGTATAACGTTATGTAGCATTATCATATAACGTATAACGTTATGTAGCATTGCCATATAACGTATAACGTTATATACTGTTGCCATATAACGTATAACGTTATGTAGCATTACCATATAACGTATAACGTTATGTAGCATTACCATATAACGTATAACGTTATGTGGCATTACCATATAACGTATAACGTTATGTAGCATCGCCATATAACGTATAACGTTATATACTGTTGCCATATAACGTATAACGTTATGTAGCATTACCATATAACGTATAACGTTATGTAGCATTACCATATAACGTATAACGTTATGTAGCATTACCATATAACGTATAACGTTATGTAGCATTACTATATAACGTATAACGTTATGTAGCATTACCATATAACGTGTAACGTTATTTACTATTACCTTATAACGTATAACGTTGTATACTGTTACCATATAACGTATAACGTTATGTAGCATTCCCATATAATGTATAACGTTATGTAGCATTACCATATAATGTATAACGTTATGTAGCATTACCATATAACGTATAACGTTATGTAGCATTACCATATAACGTATGACGTTATGTAGCATTACCATATAACGTATAACGTTATGTAGCATTACCATATAACGTATAACGTTATGTAGCATTACCATATAACGTATAACGTTATGTAGCATTACCATATAACGTATAACGTTATGTAGCATTACCATATAACGTATAACGTTATGTAGCATTACCATATAACGTATAACGTTATGTAGCATTACCATGTAACGTATAACGTTATGTAGCATTACCATACAACGTATAACGTTATGTAGCATTACCATATAACGTATAACGTTGTATACTGTTACCATATAAAGTATAACGTTATGTAGCATTACCATATAATGTATAACGTTATGTAGCATTACCATATAACGTATAACGTTATGTAGCATTACCGTATAACGTATAACGTTATATACTGTTACCATATAACGTATAACGTTATGTAGCATTACCTTATAACGTATAACGTTATGTAGCATTACCATATAACGTGTAACGTTATTTTCTATTACCTTATAACGTATAACGTTGTATACTGTTACCATATAACGTATAACGTTATGTAGCATTATCATATAACGTATAACGTTATGTAGCATTGCCATATAACGTATAACGTTATATACTGTTGCCATATAACGTATAACGTTATGTAGCATTACCATATAACGTATAATGTTATGTAGCATTACCATATAACGTATAACGTTATGTAGCATTACCATATAACGTGTAACGATATTTACTATTACCTTATAACGTATAACGTTGTATACTGTTACCATATAACGTATAACGTTATGTAGCATTATCATATAATGTATAACGTTATGTAGCATTACCATATAACGTATAACCTTCTATAGCATTACCATATAATGCATAACGTTATGTAGCATTACCATATAACGTATAACGTTATGTAGCATTACCATATAACGCGTAACGATATTTACTATTACCTTATAACGTATAACGTTGTATACTGTTACCATATAACGTATAACGTTCTGTAGCATTACCATATAACGTATAACGTTATGTAGCAATACCATATAACGTATAACGTTATGTAGCATTACCATATAACGTATAACGTTATGTAGCATTACCATATAACGAATAACGTTATGTAGCATTACCATATAACGTATAACGTTATGTAGCATTACCATATAACGTATAACGTTATGTAGCATTACCATATAACGAATAACGTTATGTAGCATTACCATATAACGTATAACGTTATGTAGCATTACCATATAACGTATAACGTTATGTAGCATTACCTTATAACGTATAACGTTATGTAGCATTACCATATAACGTGTAACGTTATTTTCTATTACCTTATAACGTATAACGTTGTATACTGTTACCATATAACGTATAACGTTATGTAGCATTATCATATAACGTATAACGTTATGTAGCATTGCCATATAACGTATAACGTTATATACTGTTGCCATATAACGTATAACGTTATGTAGCATTACCATATAACGTATAATGTTATGTAGCATTACCATATAACGTATAACGTTATGTAGCATTACCATATAACGTGTAACGATATTTACTATTACCTTATAACGTATAACGTTGTATACTGTTACCATATAACGTATAACGTTATGTAGCATTATCATATAATGTATAACGTTATGTAGCATTACCATATAACGTATAACCTTCTATAGCATTACCATATAATGCATAACGTTATGTAGCATTACCATATAACGTATAACGTTATGTAGCATTACCATATAACGCGTAACGATATTTACTATTACCTTATAACGTATAACGTTGTATACTGTTACCATATAACGTATAACGTTCTGTAGCATTACCATATAACGTATAACGTTATGTAGCAATACCATATAACGTATAACGTTATGTAGCATTACCATATAACGTATAACGTTATGTAGCATTACCATATAACGAATAACGTTATGTAGCATTACCATATAACGTATAACGTTATGTAGCATTACCATATAACGTATAACGTTATGTAGCATTACCATATAACGTATAACGTTATGTAGCATTACCATATAACGTATAACGTTATGTAGCATTACCATATAACGTATAACGTTATGTAGCATTACCATATAACGTGTAACGTTATTTACTATTACCTTATAACGTGTAACGTTGTATACTGTTACCATATAACGTATAACGTTATGTAGCATTACCATATAATGTATAACGTTATGTAGCATTACCATATAACGTATAACGTTATGTAGCATTACCATATAACGTATAACGTTATGTAGCATTACCATATAACGAATAACGTTATGTAGCATTACCATATAACGTATAACGTTATGTAGCATTACCATATAACGTGTAACGTTGTATACTGTTACCATATAACGTATAACGTTATGTAGCATTACCATATAATGTATAACGTTATGTAGCATTACCATATAACGTATAACGTTATGTAGCATTACCATATAACGTATAACGTTATGTAGCATTACCATATAACGTATGACGTTATGTAGCATTACCATATAACGTATAACGTTATGTAGCATTACCATATAACGTATAACGTTATGTAGCATTACCATATAACGTATAACGTTATGTAGCATTACCATACAACGTATAACGTTATGTAGCATTACCATACAACGTATAACGTTATGTAGCATTACCATACAACGTATAACGTTATGTAGCATTACCATACAACGTATAACGTTATGTAGCATTACCATACAACGTATAACGTTATGTAGCATTACCATACAACGTATAACGTTATGTAGCATTACCATACAACGTATAACGTTATGTAGCATTACCATATAACGTATAACGTTATGTAGCATTACCATATAACGTATAACGTTATGTAGCATTACCATATAACGTGTAACGTTATTTACTATTACCATATAACGTATAACGTTGTATACTGTTACCATATAACGTATAACGTTATGTAGCATTACCATATAATGTATAACGTTACGTAGCATTACCTTATAACGTATAACGTTATGTAGCATTACCATATAACGTATAACGTTATATACTGCTACCATATAACGTATAACGTTATGTATCATTACCTTATAACGTATAACGTTATGTAGCATTACCATATAACGTATAACGTTATGTAGCATTACCATATAACGTATAACGTTATGTAGCATTACCATATAACGTATAACGTTATTTACTATTACCTTATAACGTGTAACGTTTTATACTGTTACCATATAACGTATAACGTTATGTAGCATTACCATATAATGTATAACGTTATGTAGCATTACCTTATAACGTATAACGTTATGTAGCACTACCATATAACGTATAACGTTATGTATCATTACCTTATAACGTATAACGTTATGTAGCATTACCATATAACGTATAACGTTATGTAGCTTTACCATATAACGTATAACGTTATGTAGCAATACCATATAACGTATAACGTTATGTAGCATTACCATATAACGTGCAACGTTATTTACTATTACCTTATAACGTATAACGTTGTATACTGTTACCATATAACGTATAACGTTATGTAGCATTACCATATAATGTATAACGTTATGTAGCAGTACCATATAACGTATAACCTTATATAGCATTACCATATAACCTATAACCTTATGTAGCATTACCATATAACGTATAACGTTATGTATCATTACCATATAACGTATAACGTTGTATACTGTTACCATATAACGTATAACGTTATGTAGCATGACCATATAATGTGTAACGTTATGTAGCATTACCATATAACGTATAACCTTATATAGCATTACCATATAATGTATAACGTAATGTAGCATTACCATATAACGTATAACGTTATGTAGCATTACCATATAACGTATAACGTCATGTAGCATTACCATATAACGTATAACGTTGTATACTGTTACCATATAAAGTATAACGTTATGTAGCATTACCATATAATGTATAACGTTATGTAGCATTACCATATAATGTATAACGTTATGTAGCATTACCATATAACGTATAACGTTATGTAGCATTACCTTATAACGTATAACGTTATGTAGCATTACCATATAACGTGTAACGTTATTTACTATTACCTTATAACGTATAACGTTGTATACTGTTACCATATAACGTATAACGTTATGTAGCATTACCATATAACGTATAACGTTATGTAGCATTGCCATATAACGTATAACGTTATGTAGCATTACCATATAACGTATAACCTTCTATAGCATTACCATATAATGTATAACGTTATGTAGCATTACCATATAACGTATAACGTTATGTAGCATTACCATATAACGTGTAACGTTATGTAGCATTACCATATAACGTGTAACGATATTTACTATTACCTTATAACGTATAACGTTGTATACTGTTACCATATAACGTATAACGTTATGTAGCATTACCATATAACGTATAACGTTATGTAGCATTACCATATAACGTATAACGTTATTTACTATTACCTTATAACGTATAACGTTGTATACTGTTACCATATAACGTATAACGTTATGTAGCATTACCATATAATGTATAACGTTATGTAGCATTACCTTATAACGTATAACGTTATGTAGCATTACCATATAACGTATAACGTTATATACTGTTACCATATAACGTATAACGTTATGTAGCATTACCATATAATGTATAACGTTATGTAGCATTACCATATAACGTATAACCTTATATAGCATTACCATATAATGTATAACGTTATGTAGCATTACCATATAACGTATAACGTTACGTAGCATTACCATATAACGTGTAACGTTATTTACTATTACCTTATAACGTGTAACGTTGTATACTGTTACCATATAACGTATAACGTTATGTAGCATTACCATATAACGTATAACGATATGTAGCATTACCATATAACGTATCACGTTATGTATCATTACCATATAACGTATAACGTTATGTAGCATTACCATATAACGTATAACGTTATGTAGCATTACCATATAACGTATAACGTTATGTAGCATTACCATATAACGTATAACGTTATGTAGCATTACCATATAACGTATAACGTTATGTAGCATTACCATATAACGTATAACGTTATGTAGCATTACCATATAACGTATAACGTTATGTAGCATTACCATATAACGTATAACGTTATGTAGCATTACCATATAACGTATAACGTTATGTAGCATTACCATATATCGTATAACGTTATGTAGCATTACCATATAACGTGTAACGTTATTTACTATTACCTTATAACGTATAACATTGTATACTGTTACCATATAACGTATAACGTTATGTAGCATTACCATATAATGTATAACGTTATGTAGCATTACCTTATAACGTATAACGTTATGTAGCATTACCGTATAACGTATAACGTTATATACTGCTACCATATAACGTATAACGTTATGTATCATTACCTTATAACGTATAACGTTATGTAGCATTACCATATAACGTATAACGTTATGTAGCATTACCATTTAACGTATAACGTTATTTGCTATTACCTTATAACGTGTAACGTTGTATACTGTTACCATATAACGTATAACGTTATGTAGCATTACCATATAATGTATAACGTTATGTAGCATTACCTTATAACGTATAACGTTATGTAGCATTACCATATAACGTATAACGTTATATACTGTTACCATATAACGTATAACGTTATGTAGCACTACCATATAACGTATAACGTTATGTATCATTACCTTATAACGTATAACGTTATGTAGCATTACCATATAACGTATAACGTTATGTAGCATTACCATATAACGTATAACGATATTTACTATTACCTTATAACGTATAACGTTGTATACTGTAACCATATAACGTATAACGTTATGTAGCATTACCATATAATGTATAACGTTATGTAGCATTACCATATAACGTATAACCTTCTATAGCATTACCATATAATGTATAACGTTATGTAGCATTACCATATAACGTATAACGTTATGTAGCATTACCATATAACGTGTAACGTTATTTACTATTACCTTATAACGTATAACGTTGTATACTGTTACCATATAACGTATAACGTTATGTAGCATTACCATATAATGTATAACGTTATGTAGCATTACCTTATAACATATAACGTTATGTAGCATTACCATATAATGTATAACGTTATGTAGCATTACCATATAACGTATAACGTTATATACTGTTACCATATAACGTATAACGTTATGTAGCATTGCCATATAACGTATAACGTTATGTAGCATTACCATATAACGTGTAACGTTATTTACTATTACCTTATAACGTATAACGTTGTATACTGTTACCATATAACGTATAACGTTATGTAGCATTACCATATAATGTATAACGTTATGTAGCAGTACCATATAACGTATAACCTTATATAGCATTACCATATAACGTATAACGTTATGTAGCATTACCATATAACGTATAACGTTATGTAGCATTACCATATAACGTATAACGTTATATACTGTTACCATATAACGTATAACGTTATGTAGCATTACCATATAACGTATAACGTTATGTAGCATTACCATATAACGTGTAACGATATTTACTATTACCGTATAACGTATAACGTTGTATACTGTTACCATATAACGTATAACGTTATGTAGCATTACCATATAACGTATGACGTTATGTAGCATTACCATATAACGTGTAACGTTATTTACTATTACCTTATAACGTATAACGTTGTATACTGTTACCATATAACGTATAACGTTATGTAGCATTACCATATAACGTATAACGTTATGTAGCATTACCATATAATGTATAACGTTATGTAGCATTACCATATAACGTATAACGTTATGTAGCATTACCATATAACGTATAACGTTATATACTGTTACCATATAACGTATAACGTTATGTAGCATTACCATATAACGTATAACGTTATGTAGCATTACCATATAACGTGTAACGTTATTTACTATTACCTTATAACGTATAACGTTGTATACTGTTACCATATAACGTATAACGTTATGTAGCATTACCATATAATGTATAACGTTATGTAGCAGTACCAGATAACGTATAACCTTATATAGCATTACCATATAACGTATAACGTTATGTAGCATTACCATATAACGTATAACGTTATGTAGCATTACCATATAACGTATAACGTTATATACTGTTACCATATAACGTACAACGTTATGTAGCAGTACCATATAACGCATAACGTTATGTAGCATAACCATATAACGTGTAACGTTATTTACTATTACCTTATAACGTATAACGTTGTATACTGTTACCATATAACGTATAACGTTATGTAGCATCACCATATAACGTATAACGTTATATACTGTTGCCATATATCGTATAACGTCATGTAGCATTACAATATAACGTATAACGTTATGTAGCATTACCATAGAACGTATAACGTTATGTAGCATTACCATATAACGTGTAACGATATTTACTATTACCGTATAACGTATAACGTTGTATACTGTTACCATATAACGTATAACGTTATGTAGCATTACCATATAACGTATAACGTTATGTAGCATTACCATATAACGTGTAACGTTATTTACTATTACCTTATAACGTATAACGTTGTATACTGTTACCATATAACGTATAACGTTATATACTGTTGCCATATAACGTATAACGTTATGTAGCATTACAATATAACGTATAACGTTATGTAGCATTACCATATAACGTATAACGTTATGTAGCATTACCATATAACGTGTAACGTTATTTACTATTACCTTATAACGTATAACGTTGTATACTGTTACCATATAACGTATAACGTTATGTAGCATTACCATATAACGTATAACGTTATATACTGTTACCATATAATGTATAACGTTATGTAGCATTACCATATAACGTATAACGTTATGTAGCATTACCATATAACGTATAACGTTATATACTGTTACCATATAACGTATAACGTTATGTAGCATTACCATATAACGTGTAACGTTATTTACTATTACCTTATAACGTATAACGTTATGTAGCATTACCATATAACGTATAACGTTATATACTGTTGCCATATAACGTATAACGTTATATACTGTTGCCATATAACGTATAACGTTATGTAGCATTACAATATAACGTATAACGTTATGTAGCATTACCATATAACGTATAACGTTATGTAGCATTACCATATAACGTGTAACGTTATTTACTATTACCTTATAACGTATAACGTTGTATACTGTTACCATATAACGTATAACGTTATGTAGCATTACCATATAACGTATAACGTTATGTAGCATTACCATATAACGTATAACGTTATGTAGCATTACCATATAACGTATAACGTTATGTAGCATTACCATATAACGTATAACGTTATGTAGCATTACCATATAATGTATAACGTTATGTAGCATTACCATATAACGTATAACGTTATGTAGCATTACCATATAACGTATAACGTTATATACTGTTACCATATAACGTATAACGTTATGTAGCATTACCATATAACGTGTAACGTTATTTACTATTACCTTATAACGTATAACGTTGTATACTGTTACCATATAACGTATAACGTTATGTAGCATTACCATATAACGTATAACGTTATGTAGCATTACCATATAACGTATAACGTTATATACTGTTGCCATATAACGTATAACGTTATGTAGCATTACCATATAACGTATAACGTTATGTAGCATTACCATATAACGTATAACGTTATGTAGCATTACCATATAACGTGTAACGTTATTTACTATTACCCTATAACGTATAACATTGTATACTGTTACCATATAACGTATAACGTTATGTAGCATTACCATATAATGTATAACGTTATGTAGCATTACCTTATAACGTATAACGTTATGTAGCATTACCATATAACGTATAACGTTATGTAGCATTACCATATAACGTATAACGTTATTTGCTATTACCTTATAACGTGTATCGTTGTATACTGTTACCATATAACGTATAACGTTATGTAGCATTACCATATAATGTATAACGTTATGTAGCATTACCATATAACGTATAACGTTATGTAGCATTACCATATAACGTATAACGTTATCTAGCATTACCATATAATGTATAACGTTATGTAGCATTACCATATAACGTATAACGTTATGTAGCATTACCATATAACGTATAACGTTATATACTGTTACCATATAACGTATAACGTTATGTAGCATTACCATATAACGTGTAACGTTATTTACTATTACCTTATAACGTATAACGTTGTATACTGTTACCATATAACGTATAACGTTATGTAGCATTACCATATAACGTATAACGTTATGTAGCATTACCATATAACGTATAACGTTATATACTGTTGCCATATAACGTATAACGTTATGTAGCATTACCATATAACGTATAACGTTATGTAGCATTACCATATAACGTATAACGTTATGTAGCATTACCATATAACGTGTAACGTTATTTACTATTACCCTATAACGTATAACATTGTATACTGTTTACATATAACGTATAACGTTATGTAGCATTACCATATAATGTATAACGTTATGTAGCATTACCTTATAACTTATAACGTTATGTAGCATTACCATATAACGTATAACGTTATGTAGCATTACCATATAACGTATAACGTTATTTGCTATTACCTTATAACGTGTATCGTTGTATACTGTTACCATATAACGTATAACGTTATGTAGCATTACCATATAATGTATAACGTTATGTAGCATTACCATATAACGTATAACCTTCTATAGTATTACCATATAATGTATAACGTTATGTAGCATTACCATATAACGTATAACGTTATGTAGCATTACCATATAATGTATAACGTTATGTAGCATTACCTTATAACGTATAACGTTATGTAGCATTACCATATAACGTATAACGTTATGTAGCATTACCATATAACGTGTAACGTTATTTACTATGACCTTATAACGTATAACGTTGTACACTGTTACCATATAACGTATAACGTTATGTAGCATTACCATATAACGTGTAACGTTATTTACTATAACCTTATAACGTATAACGTTGCATACTCTTACCATATAACGCATAACGTTATGTAGCATTACCATATAACGTATAACGATATGTAGCATTACCATATAACGTATAACGTTATATACTGTTACCATATAACGTATAACGTTATGTAGCATTACCATATAACGTATGTCGTTATGTAGCATTACCTTATAACATATAACGTTATGTAGCATTACCATATAACGTATAACGTTATATACTGCTACCATATAACGTATAACGTTATGTATCATTACCTTATAACGTATAACGTTATGTAGCATTACCGTATAACGTATAACGTTATGTAGCATTACCATATAACGTATAACATTATGTAGCATTACCATATAACGTATAACGTTATTTACTATTACCTTATAATGTATAACGTTGTATACTCTTACCATATAACGTATAACGTTATATAGCATTACCATATAATGTATACCGTTATGTAGCATTACCTTATAACGTATAACGTTATGTAGCATTACCATATAACGTACAACGTTATATACTGTTACCATATAACGTATAACGTTATGTAGCATTACCATATAATGTATAACGTTATGTAGCATTACCATATAACGTATAACCTTATATAGCATGACCATATAATGTATAACGTTATGTAGCAGTACCATATAACGTATAACCTTATATAGCATTACCATATGACGTATAATGTTATGTAACATTACCATATAACGTATAACGTTATGTAGCATTACCATATAACGTATAACGTTGTATACTGTTACCATATAACGTATAACGTTATGTAGCATTACCATATAACGTATAACGTTATGTAGCATTACCATATAAGGTATAACGTTATATACTGTTGCCATATAACGTATAACGTTATATACTGTTGCCATATAACGTATAACGTTATGTAGCATTACAATATAACGTATAACGTTATGTAGCATTACCATATAACGTATAACGTTATGTAGCATTACCATATAACGTATAACGTTATATACTGTTACCATATAACGTATAACGTTATGTAGCATTACCATATAACGTATAACGTTATGTAGCATTACCATATAACGTGTAACGTTATTTACTATTACCTTATAACGTATAACGTTGTATACTGTTACCATATAACGTATAACGTTATGTAGCATTACCATATATCGTATAACGTTATGTAGCATTACCATATAACGTATAACGTTGTATACTGTTACCATATAACGTGTAACGTTATGTAGCATTACCATATAATGTATAACGTTATGTAGCACTACCATATAACGTATAACCTTATATAGCATTACCATATAATGTATAACGTTATGTAGCATTACCATATAACGTATAACGTTATGTAGCATTACCATATAACGTGTAACGTTATTTACTATTACCTTATAACGTATAACGTTGTATACTGTTACCATATAACGTATAACGTTATGTAGCATTACCATATAACGTATAACGTTATGTAGCATTACCATATAACGTATAACGTTATATACTGTTGCCATATAACGTATAACGTTATGTAGCATTACCATATAACGTATAACGTTATGTAGCATTACCATATAACGTATAACGTTATGTAGCATTACCATATAACGTGTAACGTTATTTACTATTACCCTATAACGTATAACATTGTATACTGTTACCATATAACGTATAACGTTATGTAGCATTACCATATAATGTATAACGTTATGTAGCATTACCTTATAACGTATAACGTTATGTAGCATTACCATATAACGTATAACGTTATGTAGCATTACCATATAACGTATAACGTTATTTGCTATTACCTTATAACGTGTATCGTTGTATACTGTTACCATATAACGTATAACGTTATGTAGCATTACCATATAATGTATAACGTTATGTAGCATTACCATATAACGTATAACGTTATGTAGCATTACCATATAACGTATAACGTTATCTAGCATTACCATATAATGTATAACGTTATGTAGCATTACCATATAACGTATAACGTTATGTAGCATTACCATATAACGTATAACGTTATATACTGTTACCATATAACGTATAACGTTATGTAGCATTACCATATAACGTGTAACGTTATTTACTATTACCTTATAACGTATAACGTTGTATACTGTTACCATATAACGTATAACGTTATGTAGCATTACCATATAACGTATAACGTTATGTAGCATTACCATATAACGTATAACGTTATATACTGTTGCCATATAACGTATAACGTTATGTAGCATTACCATATAACGTATAACGTTATGTAGCATTACCATATAACGTATAACGTTATGTAGCATTACCATATAACGTGTAACGTTATTTACTATTACCCTATAACGTATAACATTGTATACTGTTTACATATAACGTATAACGTTATGTAGCATTACCATATAATGTATAACGTTATGTAGCATTACCTTATAACTTATAACGTTATGTAGCATTACCATATAACGTATAACGTTATGTAGCATTACCATATAACGTATAACGTTATTTGCTATTACCTTATAACGTGTATCGTTGTATACTGTTACCATATAACGTATAACGTTATGTAGCATTACCATATAATGTATAACGTTATGTAGCATTACCATATAACGTATAACCTTCTATAGTATTACCATATAATGTATAACGTTATGTAGCATTACCATATAACGTATAACGTTATGTAGCATTACCATATAATGTATAACGTTATGTAGCATTACCTTATAACGTATAACGTTATGTAGCATTACCATATAACGTATAACGTTATGTAGCATTACCATATAACGTGTAACGTTATTTGCTATGACCTTATAACGTATAACGTTGTACACTGTTACCATATAACGTATAACGTTATGTAGCATTACCATATAACGTGTAACGTTATTTACTATAACCTTATAACGTATAACGTTGCATACTCTTACCATATAACGCATAACGTTATGTAGCATTACCATATAACGTATAACGATATGTAGCATTACCATATAACGTATAACGTTATATACTGTTACCATATAACGTATAACGTTATGTAGCATTACCATATAACGTATGTCGTTATGTAGCATTACCTTATAACATATAACGTTATGTAGCATTACCATATAACGTATAACGTTATATACTGCTACCATATAACGTATAACGTTATGTATCATTACCTTATAACGTATAACGTTATGTAGCATTACCGTATAACGTATAACGTTATGTAGCATTACCATATAACGTATAACGTTATGTAGCATTACCATATAACGTATAACGTTACTTACTATTACCTTATAATGTATAACGTTGTATACTGTTACCATATAACGTATAACGTTATATAGCATTACCATATAATGTATACCGTTATGTAGCATTACCTTATAACGTATAACGTTATGTAGCATTACCATATAACGTACAACGTTATATACTGTTACCATATAACGTATAACGTTATGTAGCATTACCATATAATGTATAACGTTATGTAGCATTACCATATAACGTATAACCTTATATAGCATTACCATATAATGTATAACGTTATGTAGCAGTACCATATAACGTATAACCTTATATAGCATTACCATATGACGTATAATGTTATGTAACATTACCATATAACGTATAACGTTATGTAGCATTACCATATAACGTATAACGTTGTATACTGTTACCATATAACGTATAACGTTATGTAGCATTACCATATAACGTATAACGTTATGTAGCATTACCATATAAGGTATAACGTTATATACTGTTGCCATATAACGTATAACGTTATATACTGTTGCCATATAACGTATAACGTTATGTAGCATTACAATATAACGTATAACGTTATGTAGCATTACCATATAACGTATAACGTTATGTAGCATTACCATATAACGTATAACGTTATATACTGTTACCATATAACGTATAACGTTATGTAGCATTACCATATAACGTATAACGTTATGTAGCATTACCATATAACGTGTAACGTTATTTACTATTACCTTATAACGTATAACGTTGTATACTGTTACCATATAACGTATAACGTTATGTAGCATTACCATATATCGTATAACGTTATGTAGCATTACCATATAACGTATAACGTTGTATACTGTTACCATATAACGTGTAACGTTATGTAGCATTACCATATAATGTATAACGTTATGTAGCACTACCATATAACGTATAACCTTATATAGCATTACCATATAATGTATAACGTTATGTAGCATTACCATATAACGTATAACGTTATGTAGCATTACCATATAACGTATAACGTTATGTAGCATTACCATATAACGTATAACGTTGTATACTTTTACCATATAACGTATAACGTTATGTAGCATTACCATATAATGTATAACGTTATGTAGCATTACCATATAACGTATAACGTTATGTAGCATTACCATATAACGTATAACGTTATATACTGTTACCATATAACGTATAACGTTATGTAGCATTACCATATAACGTATAACGTTATGTAGCATTACCATATAACGTGTAACGTTATTTACTATTACCTTATAACGTATAACGTTGTATACTGTTACCATATAACGTATAACGTTATGTAGCATTACCATATAACGTATAACGTTATGTAGCATTACCATATAACGTATAACGTTATATACTGTTGCCATATAACGTATAACGTTATGTAGCATAACCATATAACGTGTAACGTTATGTAGCATTGCCATATAACGTATAACGTTATGTAGCATTACCATATAACGTGTAACGATATTTACTATTACCTTATAACGTATAACGTTGTATACTGTTACCATATAACGTATAACGTTAGGTAGCATTACCACATAACGTTAGATACTGTTACTATATAACGTATAACGTTATGTAGCATTACCATATAACGTATAACGTTATGTAGCATTACCATATAACGTATAACATTATGTAGCATTACCATATAACGTATAACGTTATGTAGCATTACCATTTAACGTATAACGTTATGTAGCATTACCATATAACGCGTAACGTTATTTACTATTACCTTATAACATATAACGTTCTATACTGTTACCATATAACGTATAACGTTATGTAGCATTACCATATAACGTATAATGTTATGTAGCATTACCAAATAACGTATAACGTTATATACTGTTATCATATAACGTATAACGTTATGTAGCATTACCATATAACGTATAACGTTATGTAGCATTACCATATAACGTATAACGTTATGTAGCATTACCATATAACGTGTAACGTTATTTACTATTACCTTATAACGTATAACGTTGTATACTGTTACCATATAACGTATAACGTTATGTAGCATTACCATATAACGTATAACGTTATGTAGCATTACCATATAACGTATAACGTTATGTAGCACTACCATATAACGTATGACGTTATGTAGCATTACCATATAACGTATAACGTTATGTAGCATTACCATATAACGTATAACGTTATATACTGTTACCATATAACGTATAACGTTATGTAGCATTACCATATAACGTATAACGTTATGTAGCATTACCATATAACGTATAACGTTATGTAGCATTACCATATAACGTGTAACGTTATTTACTATTACCTTATAACGTATATCGTTGCATACTGTTACCATATAACGTATAACGTTATGTAGCATTACCATATAATGTATAACGTTATGTAGCATTAACATATAACGTATAACGTTATGTAGCATTACCATATAACGTATAACGTTATGTGGCATTACCATATAACGTATAACGTTATGTAGCATTACCATATAACGTATAACGTCGTATACTGTTACCATATAACGTATAACGTTATGTAGCATTACCATATAATGTATAACGTCATGTAGCATTACCATATAACGTATAACGTTATGTAGCATTACCATATAACGTATAACGTTATGTAGCATTACCAAATAACGTATAACGTTATGTAGCATTACCATATAACGTATAACGTTATGTAGCATTACCATATAACGTGTAACGTTATTTACTATGACCTTATAACGTATAACGTTGTACACTGTTACCATATAACGTATAACGTTATGTAGCATTACCATATAACGTGTAACGTTATTTACTATAACCTTATAACGTATAATGTTGCATACTCTTACCATATAACGCATAACGTTATGTAGCATTACCATATAACGTATAACGATATGTAGCATTACCATATAACGTATAACGTTATATACTGTTACCATATAACGTATAACGTTATGTAGCATTACCATATAACGTATGACGTTATGTAGCATTACCATATAACGTATAACGTTATGTAGCATTACCATATAACGTATAACGTTATGTAGCATTACCATATAACGTGTAACGTTATTTACTATTACCTTATAACGTATAACGTTGTATACTGTTACCATATAACGTATAACGTTATGTAGCATTACCATATAACGTATAACGTTATGTAGCATTACCATATAACGTATAACGTTATATACCGTTGCCATATAACGTATAACGTTATGTAGCATTACCATATAACGTGTAACGTTATGTAGCATTGCCATATAACGTATAACGTTATGTAGCATTACCATATAACGTGTAACGATATTTACTATTACCTTATAACGTATAACGTTGTATACTGTTACCATATAACGTATAACGTTAGGTAGCATTACCATATAACGTATAACGTTATGTAGCATTACCATATAACGTATAACGTTATGTAGCATTCCCATATAACGTATAACGTTATGTAGCATTACCATATAGCGTATAACGTTATGTAGCATTACCATATAACGTGTAACGTTATTTACTATTACCTTATAACGTATAACGTTGTATACTGTTACCATATAACGTATAACGATATGTAGCATTACCATATAACGTATAACGTTATGTAGCATTACCATATAACGTATAACGTTATGTAGCATTACCACATAACGTTATATACTGTTACCATATAACGTATAACGTTATGTAGCATTACCATATAACGTATAACGTTATGTAGCATTACCATATAACGTATAACGTTATGTAGCATTACCATATAACGTATAACCTTATGTAGCATTGCCATTTAACGTATAACGTTATGTAGCATTACCATATAACGCGTAACGTTATTTACTATTACCTTATAACATATAACGTTCTATACTGTTACCATATAACATATAACGTTATGTAGCATTACCATATAACGTATAATGTTATGTAGCATTACCAAATAACGTATAACGTTATATACTGTTATCATATAACGTATAACGTTATGTAGCATTACCATATAACGTATAACGTTATGTAGCATTACCATATAACGTATAACGTTATGTAGCATTACCATATAACGTGTAACGTTATTTACTATTACCTTATAACGTATAACGTTGTATACTGTTACCATATAACGTATAACGTTATGTAGCATTACCATATAACGTATAACGTTATGTAGCATTACCATATAACGTATAACGTTATGTAGCACTACCATATAACGTATGACGTTATGTAGCATTACCATATAACGTATAACGTTATGTAGCATTACCATATAACGTATAACGTTATATACTGTTACCATATAACGTATAACGTTATGTAGCATAACCATATAACGTGTAACGTTATGTAGCATTGCCATATAACGTATAACGTTATGTAGCATTACCATATAACGTGTAACGATATTTACTATTACCTTATAACGTATAACGTTGTATACTGTTACCATATAACGTATAACGTTAGGTAGCATTACCACATAACGTTAGATACTGTTACTATATAACGTATAACGTTATGTAGCATTACCATATAACGTATAACGTTATGTAGCATTACCATATAACGTATAACATTATGTAGCATTACCATATAACGTATAACGTTATGTAGCATTACCATTTAACGTATAACGTTATGTAGCATTACCATATAACGCGTAACGTTATTTACTATTACCTTATAACATATAACGTTCTATACTGTTACCATATAACGTATAACGTTATGTAGCATTACCATATAACGTATAATGTTATGTAGCATTACCAAATAACGTATAACGTTATATACTGTTATCATATAACGTATAACGTTATGTAGCATTACCATATAACGTATAACGTTATGTAGCATTACCATATAACGTATAACGTTATGTAGCATTACCATATAACGTGTAACGTTATTTACTATTACCTTATAACGTATAACGTTGTATACTGTTACCATATAACGTATAACGTTATGTAGCATTACCATATAACGTATAACGTTATGTAGCATTACCATATAACGTATAACGTTATGTAGCACTACCATATAACGTATGACGTTATGTAGCATTACCATATAACGTATAACGTTATGTAGCATTACCATATAACGTATAACGTTATATACTGTTACCATATAACGTATAACGTTATGTAGCATTACCATATAACGTATAACGTTATGTAGCATTACCATATAACGTATAACGTTATGTAGCATTACCATATAACGTGTAACGTTATTTACTATTACCTTATAACGTATATCGTTGCATACTGTTACCATATAACGTATAACGTTATGTAGCATTACCATATAATGTATAACGTTATGTAGCATTAACATATAACGTATAACGTTATGTAGCATTACCATATAACGTATAACGTTATGTGGCATTACCATATAACGTATAACGTTATGTAGCACTACCATATAACGTATAACGTCGTATACTGTTACCATATAACGTATAACGTTATGTAGCATTACCATATAATGTATAACGTCATGTAGCATTACCATATAACGTATAACGTTATGTAGCATTACCATATAACGTATAACGTTATGTAGCATTACCAAATAACGTATAACGTTATGTAGCATTACCATATAACGTATAACGTTATGTAGCATTACCATATAACGTGTAACGTTATTTACTATGACCTTATAACGTATAACGTTGTACACTGTTACCATATAACGTATAACGTTATGTAGCATTACCATATAACGTGTAACGTTATTTACTATAACCTTATAACGTATAATGTTGCATACTCTTACCATATAACGCATAACGTTATGTAGCATTACCATATAACGTATAACGATATGTAGCATTACCATATAACGTATAACGTTATATACTGTTACCATATAACGTATAACGTTATATACTGTTACCATATAACGTATAACGTTATGTAGCATTACCATATAACGTATGACGTTATGTAGCATTACCATATAACGTATAACGTTATGTAGCATTACCATATAACGTATAACGTTATGTAGCATTACCATATAACGTGTAACGTTATTTACTATTACCTTATAACGTATAACGTTGTATACTGTTACCATATAACGTATAACGTTATGTAGCATTACCATATAACGTATAACGTTATGTAGCATTACCATATAACGTATAACGTTATATACCGTTGCCATATAACGTATAACGTTATGTAGCATTACCATATAACGTGTAACGTTATGTAGCATTGCCATATAACGTATAACGTTATGTAGCATTACCATATAACGTGTAACGATATTTACTATTACCTTATAACGTATAACGTTGTATACTGTTACCATATAACGTATAACGTTAGGTAGCATTACCATATAACGTATAACGTTATGTAGCATTACCATATAACGTATAACGTTATGTAGCATTCCCATATAACGTATAACGTTATGTAGCATTACCATATAGCGTATAACGTTATGTAGCATTACCATATAACGTGTAACGTTATTTACTATTACCTTATAACGTATAACGTTGTATACTGTTACCATATAACGTATAACGATATGTAGCATTACCATATAACGTATAACGTTATGTAGCATTACCATATAACGTATAACGTTATGTAGCATTACCACATAACGTTATATACTGTTACCATATAACGTATAACGTTATGTAGCATTACCATATAACGTATAACGTTATGTAGCATTACCATATAACGTATAACGTTATGTAGCATTACCATATAACGTATAACCTTATGTAGCATTACCATTTAACGTATAACGTTATGTAGCATTACCATATAACGCGTAACGTTATTTACTATTACCTTATAACATATAACGTTCTATACTGTTACCATATAACATATAACGTTATGTAGCATTACCATATAACGTATAATGTTATGTAGCATTACCAAATAACGTATAACGTTATATACTGTTATCATATAACGTATAACGTTATGTAGCATTACCATATAACGTATAACGTTATGTAGCATTACCATATAACGTATAACGTTATGTAGCATTACCATATAACGTGTAACGTTATTTACTATTACCTTATAACGTATAACGTTGTATACTGTTACCATATAACGTATAACGTTATGTAGCATTACCATATAACGTATAACGTTATGTAGCATTACCATATAACGTATAACGTTATGTAGCACTACCATATAACGTATGACGTTATGTAGCATTACCATATAACGTATAACGTTATGTAGCATTACCATATAACGTATAACGTTATATACTGTTACCATATAACGTATAACGTTATGTAGCATAACCATATAACGTGTAACGTTATGTAGCATTGCCATATAACGTATAACGTTATGTAGCATTACCATATAACGTGTAACGATATTTACTATTACCTTATAACGTATAACGTTGTATACTGTTACCATATAACGTATAACGTTAGGTAGCATTACCACATAACGTTAGATACTGTTACTATATAACGTATAACGTTATGTAGCATTACCATATAACGTATAACGTTATGTAGCATTACCATATAACGTATAACATTATGTAGCATTACCATATAACGTATAACGTTATGTAGCATTACCATTTAACGTATAACGTTATGTAGCATTACCATATAACGCGTAACGTTATTTACTATTACCTTATAACATATAACGTTCTATACTGTTACCATATAACGTATAACGTTATGTAGCATTACCATATAACGTATAATGTTATGTAGCATTACCAAATAACGTATAACGTTATATACTGTTATCATATAACGTATAACGTTATGTAGCATTACCATATAGCGTATAACGTTATGTAGCATTACCATATAACGTATAACGTTATGTAGCATTACCATATAACGTGTAACGTTATTTACTATTACCTTATAACGTATAACGTTGTATACTGTTACCATATAACGTATAACGTTATGTAGCATTACCATATAACGTATAACGTTATGTAGCATTACCATATAACGTATAACGTTATGTAGCACTACCATATAACGTATGACGTTATGTAGCATTACCATATAACGTATAACGTTATGTAGCATTACCATATAACGTATAACGTTATATACTGTTACCATATAACGTATAACGTTATGTAGCATTACCATATAACGTATAACGTTATGTAGCATTACCATATAACGTATAACGTTATGTAGCATTACCATATAACGTGTAACGTTATTTACTATTACCTTATAACGTATATCGTTGCATACTGTTACCATATAACGTATAACGTTATGTAGCATTACCATATAATGTATAACGTTATGTAGCATTAACATATAACGTATAACGTTATGTAGCATTACCATATAACGTATAACGTTATGTGGCATTACCATATAACGTATAACGTTATGTAGCATTACCATATAACGTATAACGTCGTATACTGTTACCATATAACGTATAACGTTATGTAGCATTACCATATAATGTATAACGTCATGTAGCATTACCATATAACGTATAACGTTATGTAGCATTACCATATAACGTATAACGTTATGTAGCATTACCAAATAACGTATAACGTTATGTAGCATTACCATATAACGTATAACGTTATGTAGCATTACCATATAACGTGTAACGTTATTTACTATGACCTTATAACGTATAACGTTGTACACTGTTACCATATAACGTATAACGTTATGTAGCATTACCATATAACGTGTAACGTTATTTACTATAACCTTATAACGTATAATGTTGCATACTCTTACCATATAACGCATAACGTTATGTAGCATTACCATATAACGTATAACGATATGTAGCATTACCATATAACGTATAACGTTATATACTGTTACCATATAACGTATAACGTTATGTAGCATTACCATATAACGTATGACGTTATGTAGCATTACCATATAACGTATAACGTTATGTAGCATTACCATATAACGTATAACGTTATGTAGCATTACCATATAACGTGTAACGTTATTTACTATTACCTTATAACGTATAACGTTGTATACTGTTACCATATAACGTATAACGTTATGTAGCCTTACCATATAACGTATAACGTTATGTAGCATTACCATATAACGTATAACGTTATATACCGTTGCCATATAACGTATAACGTTATGTAGCATTACCATATAACGTGTAACGTTATGTAGCATTGCCATATAACGTATAACGTTACGTAGCATTACCATATAACGTGTAACGATATTTACTATTACCTTATAACGTATAACGTTGTATACTGTTACCATATAACGTATAACGTTAGGTAGCATTACCATATAACGTATAACGTTATGTAGCATTACCATATAACGTATAACGTTATGTAGCATTCCCATATAACGTATAACGTTATGTAGCATTACCATATAGCGTATAACGTTATGTAGCATTACCATATAACGTGTAACGTTATTTACTATTACCTTATAACGTATAACGTTGTATACTGTTACCATATAACGTATAACGATATGTAGCATTACCATATAACGTATAACGTTATGTAGCATTACCATATAACGTATAACGTTATGTAGCATTACCACATAACGTTATATACTGTTACCATATAACGTATAACGTTATGTAGCATTACCATATAACGTATAACGTTATGTAGCATTACCATATAACGTATAACGTTATGTAGCATTACCATATAACGTATAACCTTATGTAGCATTACCATTTAACGTATAACGTTATGTAGCATTACCATATAACGCGTAACGTTATTTACTATTACCTTATAACATATAACGTTCTATACTGTTACCATATAACATATAACGTTATGTAGCATTACCATATAACGTATAATGTTATGTAGCATTACCAAATAACGTATAACGTTATATACTGTTATCATATAACGTATAACGTTATGTAGCATTACCATATAACGTATAACGTTATGTAGCATTACCATATAACGTATAACGTTATGTAGCATTACCATATAACGTATAATGTTATGTAGCATTACCAAATAACGTATAACGTTATATACTGTTATCATATAACGTATAACGTTATGTAGCATTACCATATAACGTATAACGTTATGTAGCATTACCATATAACGTATAACGTTATGTAGCATTACCATATAACGTGTAACGTTATTTACTATTACCTTATAACGTATAACGTTGTATACTGTTACCATATAACGTATAACGTTATGTAGCATTACCATATAATGTATAACGTTATGTGGCATTAACATATAACGTATAACGTTATGTAGCATTACCATATAACGTATAACGTTATGTAGCATTACCATATAACGTATAACGTTATGTAGCATTACCATATAACGTATAACGTTGTATACTGTTACCATATAACGTATAACGTTATGTAGCATTACCATATAATGTATAACGTTATGTAGCATTACCATATAACGTATAACGTTATGTAGCATTACCATATAACGTATAACGTTATGTAGCACTACCATATAACGTATAACGTTATGTAGCATTACCATATAACGTATAACGTTATGTAGCATTACCATATAACGTGTAACGTTATTAACTATTACCTTATAACGTATAACGTTGTATACTGTTACCATATAACGTATAACGTTATGTAGCATTACCATATAACGTATGACGTTATGTAGCATTACCATATAATGTATAACGTTGTATACTGTTACCATATAACGTATAACGTTATGTAGCATTACCATATAACGTGTAACGTTATTTACTATTACCTTATAACGTATAACGTTGTATACTGTTACCATATAACGTATAACGTTATGTAGCATTCCCATATAACGTATAACGTTATATACTGTTGCCATATAACGTATAACGTTATGTAGCATTACCATATAACGTATAACGTTATATACTGTTACCATATAACGTATAACGTTATGTAGCATTACCATATAACGTGTAACGTTATTTACTATTACCTTATAACGTATAACGTTGTATACTGTTACCATATAACGTATAACGTTATGTAGCATTACCATATAACGTATAACGTTATGTAGCATTACCATATAACGTATAACGTTATATACTGTTGCCATATAACGTATAACGTTATGTAGCATTACCATATAACGTATAACGTTATGTAGCATTACCATATAATGTATAACGTTATGTAGCATTACCATATAACGTGTAACGTTATTTACTATTACCCTATAACGTATAACATTGTATACTGTTTACATATAACGTATAACGTTATGTAGCATTACCATATAATGTATAACGTTATGTAGCATTACCTTATAACTTATAACGTTATGTAGCATTACCATATAACGTATAACGTTATGTAGCATTACCATATAACGTATAACGTTATTTGCTATTACCTTATAACGTGTATCGTTGTATACTGTTACCATATAACGTATAACGTTATGTAGCATTACCATATAATGTATAACGTTATGTAGCATTACCATATAACGTATAACCTTCTATAGTATTACCATATAATGTATAACGTTATGTAGCATTACCATATAACGTATAACGTTATGTAGCATTACCATATAATGTATAACGTTATGTAGCATTACCTTATAACGTATAACGTTATGTAGCATTACCATATAACGTATAACGTTATGTAGCATTACCATATAACGTGTAACGTTATTTACTATGACCTTATAACGTATAACGTTGTACACTGTTACCATATAACGTATAACGTTATGTAGCATTACCATATAACGTGTAACGTTATTTACTATAACCTTATAACGTATAACGTTGCATACTCTTACCATATAACGCATAACGTTATGTAGCATTACCATATAACGTATAACGATATGTAGCATTACCATATAACGTATAACGTTATATACTGTTACCATATAACGTATAACGTTATGTAGCATTACCATATAACGTATGTCGTTATGTAGCATTACCTTATAACATATAACGTTATGTAGCATTACCATATAACGTATAACGTTATATACTGCTACCATATAACGTATAACGTTATGTATCATTACCTTATAACGTATAACGTTATGTAGCATTACCGTATAACGTATAACGTTATGTAGCATTACCATATAACGTATAACGTTATGTAGCATTACCATATAACGTATAACGTTATTTACTATTACCTTATAATGTATAACGTTGTATACTGTTACCATATAACGTATAACGTTATATAGCATTACCATATAATGTATACCGTTATGTAGCATTACCTTATAACGTATAACGTTATGTAGCATTACCATATAACGTACAACGTTATATACTGTTACCATATAACGTATAACGTTATGTAGCATTACCATATAATGTATAACGTTATGTAGCATTACCATATAACGTATAACCTTATATAGCATTACCATATAATGTATAACGTTATGTAGCAGTACCATATAACGTATAACCTTATATAGCATTACCATATGACGTATAATGTTATGTAACATTACCATATAACGTATAACGTTATGTAGCATTACCATATAACGTATAACGTTGTATACTGTTACCATATAACGTATAACGTTATGTAGCATTACCATATAACGTATAACGTTATGTAGCATTACCATATAAGGTATAACGTTATATACTGTTGCCATATAACGTATAACGTTATATACTGTTGCCATATAACGTATAACGTTATGTAGCATTACAATATAACGTATAACGTTATGTAGCATTACCATATAACGTATAACGTTATGTAGCATTACCATATAACGTATAACGTTATATACTGTTACCATATAACGTATAACGTTATGTAGCATTACCATATAACGTATAACGTTATGTAGCATTACCATATAACGTGTAACGTTATTTACTATTACCTTATAACGTATAACGTTGTATACTGTTACCATATAACGTATAACGTTATGTAGCATTACCATATATCGTATAACGTTATGTAGCATTACCATATAACGTATAACGTTGTATACTGTTACCATATAACGTGTAACGTTATGTAGCATTACCATATAATGTATAACGTTATGTAGCACTACCATATAACGTATAACCTTATATAGCATTACCATATAATGTATAACGTTATGTAGCATTACCATATAACGTATAACGTTATGTAGCATTACCATATAACGTATAACGTTATGTAGCATTACCATATAACGTATAACGTTGTATACTTTTACCATATAACGTATAACGTTATGTAGCATTACCATATAATGTATAACGTTATGTAGCATTACCATATAACGTATAACGTTATGTAGCATTACCATATAACGTATAACGTTATGTAGCATTACCACATAACGTTATATACTGTTACCATATAACGTATAACGTTATGTAGCATTACCATATAACGTATAACGTTATGTAGCATTACCATATAACGTATAACGTTATGTAGCATTACCATATAACGTATAACCTTATGTAGCATTACCATTTAACGTATAACGTTATGTAGCATTACCATATAACGCGTAACGTTATTTACTATTACCTTATAACATATAACGTTCTATACTGTTACCATATAACATATAACGTTATGTAGCATTACCATATAACGTATAACGTTATGTAGCATTACCATATAGCGTATAACGTTATGTAGCATTACCATATAACGTGTAACGTTATTTACTATTACCTTATAACGTATAACGTTGTATACTGTTACCATATAACGTATAACGATATGTAGCATTACCATATAACGTATAACGTTATGTAGCATTACCATATAACGTATAACGTTATGTAGCATTACCACATAACGTTATATACTGTTACCATATAACGTATAACGTTATGTAGCATTACCATATAACGTATAACGTTATGTAGCATTACCATATAACGTATAACGTTATGTAGCATTCCCATATAACGTATAACGTTATGTAGCATTACCATATAGCGTATAACGTTATGTAGCATTACCATATAACGTGTAACGTTATTTACTATTACCTTATAACGTATAACGTTGTATACTGTTACCATATAACGTATAACGATATGTAGCATTACCATATAACGTATAACGTTATGTAGCATTACCATATAACGTATAACGTTATGTAGCATTACCACATAACGTTATATACTGTTACCATATAACGTATAACGTTATGTAGCATTACCATATAACGTATAACGTTATGTAGCATTACCATATAACGTATAACGTTATGTAGCATTACCATATAACGTATAACCTTATGTAGCATTACCATTTAACGTATAACGTTATGTAGCATTACCATATAACGCGTAACGTTATTTACTATTACCTTATAACATATAACGTTCTATACTGTTACCATATAACATATAACGTTATGTAGCATTACCATATAACGTATAATGTTATGTAGCATTACCAAATAACGTATAACGTTATATACTGTTATCATATAACGTATAACGTTATGTAGCATTACCATATAACGTATAACGTTATGTAGCATTACCATATAACGTATAACGTTATGTAGCATTACCATATAACGTGTAACGTTATTTACTATTACCTTATAACGTATAACGTTGTATACTGTTACCATATAACGTATAACGTTATGTAGCATTACCATATAACGTATAACGTTATGTAGCATTACCATATAACGTATAACGTTATGTAGCACTACCATATAACGTATGACGTTATGTAGCATTACCATATAACGTATAACGTTATGTAGCATTACCATATAACGTATAACGTTATATACTGTTACCATATAACGTATAACGTTATGTAGCATTACCATATAACGTATAACGTTATGTAGCATTACCATATAACGTATAACGTTATGTAGCATTACCATATAACGTGTAACGTTATTTACTATTACCTTATAACGTATATCGTTGCATACTGTTACCATATAACGTATAACGTTATGTAGCATTACCATATAATGTATAACGTTATGTAGCATTAACATATAACGTATAACGTTATGTAGCATTACCATATAACGTATAACGTTATGTGGCATTACCATATAACGTATAACGTTATGTAGCATTACCATATAACGTATAACGTTGTATACTGTTACCATATAACGTATAACGTTATGTAGCATTACCATATAATGTATAACGTTATGTAGCATTACCATATAACGTATAACGTTATGTAGCTTTACCATATAACGTATAACGTTATGTAGCATTACCAAATAACGTATAACATTATGTAGCATTACCATATAACGTATAACGTTATGTAGCATTACCATATAACGTGTAACGTTATTTACTATGACCTTATAACGTATAACGTTGTACACTGTTACCATATAACGTATAACGTTATGTAGCATTACCATATAACGTGTAACGTTATTTACTATAACCTTATAACGTATAACGTTGCATACTCTTACCATATAACGCATAACGTTATGTAGCATTACCATATAACGTATAACGATATGTAGCATTACCATATAACGTATAACGTTATATACTGTTACCATATAACGTATAACGTTATGTAGCATTACCATATAACGTATGACGTTATGTAGCATTACCATATAACGTATAACGTTATGTAGCATTACCATATAACGTATAACGTTATGTAGCATTACCATATAACGTGTAACGTTATTTACTATTACCTTATAACGTATAACGTTGTATACTGTTACCATATAACGTATAACGTTATGTAACATTACCATATAACGTATAACGTTATGTAGCATTACCATATAACGTATAACGTTATATACTGTTACCAGATAACGTATAACGTTATATACTGTTACCATATAACGTATAACGTTATGTAGCATTACCATATAACGTATAACGTTATGTAGCATTACCATATAACGTATAACGTTATGTAGCATTACCATATAACGTATAACGTTATGTAGCATTACCATATAACGTATAACGTTATGTAGCATTACCATATAACGTGTAACGTTATTTACTATTACCTTATAACGTATATCGTTGCATACTGTTACCATATAACGTATAACGTTATGTAGCATTACCATATAATGTATAACGTTATGTAGCATTAACATATAACGTATAACGTTATGTAGCATTACCATATAACGTATAACGTTATGTAGCATTACCATATAACGTATAACGTTATGTAGCATTACCATATAACGTATAACGTTGTATACTGTTACCATATAACGTATAACGTTATGTAGCATTACCATATAATGTATAACGTTATGTAGCATTACCATATAACGTATAACGTTATGTAGCATTACCATATAACGTATAACGTTATGTAGCATTACCATATAACGTATAACGTTATGTAGCATTACCATATAACGTATAACGTTATGTAGCATTACCATATAACGTGTAACGTTATTAACTATTACCTTATAACGTATAACGTTGTATACTGTTACCATATAACGTATAACGTTATGTAGCATTACCATATAACGTATGACGTTATGTAGCATTACCATATAATGTATAACGTTGTATACTGTTACCATATAACGTATAACGTTATGTAGCATTACCATATAACGTGTAACGTTATTTACTATTACCTTATAACGTATAACGTTGTATACTGTTACCATATAACGTATAACGTTATATACTGTTGCCATGTAACGTATAACGTTATGTAGCATTACCATATAACGTATAACGTTATGTAGCATTACCATATAACGTATAACGTTATGTAGCATTACCATATAACGTGTAACGATATTTACTATTACCTTATAACGTATAACGTTGTATACTGTTACCATATAACGTATAACGTTATGTAGCATTACCATATAATGTATAACGTTATGTAGCATTACCATATAACGTATAACCATATATAGCATTACCATATAACGTATAACGTTATGTAGCATTACCATATAACGTATAACGTTATGTAGCATTACCATATAACGTATAACGTTATGTAGCATTACCATATAACGTATAACGTTATGTAGCACTACCATATAACGTATAACGTTATGTAGCATTACCATATAACGTATAACGTTATGTAACATTACCATATAACGTATAACGTTATGTAGCATTACCATATAACGTGTAACGTTATTTACTATTACCTTATAACGTATAACGTTGTATACTGTTACCATATAACGTATAACGTTATGTAGCATTACCATATAACGTGTAACGTTATTTACTATTACCTTATAACGTATAGCGTTGTATACTGTTACCATATAACGTATAACGTTATGTAGCATTACCATATAATGTATAACGTTACGTAGCATTACCATATAATGTATAACGTTATGTAGCATTACCATATAACGTATAACGTTATGTAGCATTACCATATAACGTATGACGTTATGTAGCATTACCATATAACGCATAACGTTATGTAGCATTACCATATAACGTATAACGTTATGTAGCATTACCATATAACGTATAACGTTATGTAGCATTACCATATAACGTATAACGTTATGTAGCATTACCATATAACGTATAACGTTATGTAGCATTACCATATAACGTATAACGTTATGTAGCATTACCATATAACGTATAACGTTATGTAGCATTACCATATAACGTATAACGTTATATACTGTTGCCATATAACGTATAACGTTATATACTGTTGCCATATAACGTATAACGTTATGTAGCATTACAATATAACGTATAACGTTATGTAGCATTACCATATAACGTATAACGTTATGTAGCATTACCATATAACGTGTAACGATATTTACTATTACCGTATAACGTATAACGTTGTATACTGTTACCATATAACGTATAACGTTATGTAGCATTACCATATAACGTATAACGTTATGTAGCATTACCATATAACGTGTAACGTTATTTACTATTACCTTATAACGTATAACGTTGTATACTGTTACCATATAACGTATAACGTTATGTAGCATTACCATATAACGTATAACGTTATGTAGCATTACCATATAATGTATAACGTTATGTAGCATTACCATATAACGTATAACGTTATGTAGCATTACCATATAACGTATAACGTTATATACTGTTACCATATAACGTATAACGTTATGTAGCATTACCATATAACGTATAACGTTATGTAGCATTACCATATAACGTGTAACGTTATTTACTATTACCTTATAACGTATAACGTTGTATACTGTTACCATATAACGTATAACGTTATGTAGCATTACCATATAATGTATAACGTTATGTAGCAGTACCATATAACGTATAACCTTATATAGCATTACCATATAACGTATAACGTTATGTAGCATTACCATATAACGTATAACGTTATGTAGCATTACCATATAACGTATAACGTTATATACTGTTACCATATAACATACAACGTTATGTAGCAGTACCATATAACGTATAACGTTATGTAGCATTACCATATAACGTGTAACGTTATTTACTATTACCTTATAACGTATAACGTCGTATACTGTTACCATATAACGTATAACGTTATGTAGCATTACCATATAACGTATAACGTTATATACTGTTGCCATATAACGTATAACGTCATGTAGCATTACAATATAACGTATAACGTTATGTAGCATTACCATAGAACGTATAACGTTATGTAGCATTACCATATAACGTGTAACGATATTTACTATTACCGTATAACGTATAACGTTGTATACTGTTACCATATAACGTATAACGTTATGTAGCATTACCATATAACGTATAACGTTATGTAGCATTACCATATAACGTGTAACGTTATTTACTATTACCTTATAACGTATAACGTTGTATACTGTTACCATATAACGTATAACGTTATGTAGCATTACCATATAACGTATAACGTTATGTAGCATTACCATATAACGTATAACGTTATATACTGTTGCCATATAACGTATAACGTTATGTAGCATTACCATATAACGTATAACGTTATGTAGCATTACCATATAACGTGTAACGTTATTTACTATTACCTTATAACGTATAACGTTGTATACTGTTACCATATAACGTATAACGTTATGTAGCATTACCATATAACGTATAACGTTATATACTGTTACCATATAATGTATAACGTTATGTAGCATTACCATATAACGTATAACGTTATGTAGCATTACCATATAACGTATAACGTTATATACTGTTACCATATAACGTATAACGTTATGTAGCATTACCATATAACGTGTAACGTTATTTACTATTACCTTATAATGTATAACGTTATGTAGCATTACCATATAACGTATAACGTTATATACTGTTGCCATATAACGTATAACGTTATATACTGTTGCCATATAACGTATAACGTTATGTAGCATTACAATATAACGTATAACGTTATGTAGCATTACCATATAACGTATAACGTTATGTAGCATTACCATATAACGTGTAACGTTATTTACTATTACCTTATAACGTATAACGTTGTATACTGTTACCATATAACGTATAACGTTATGTAGCATTACCATATAACGTATAACGTTATGTAGCATTACCAAATAATGTATAACGTTATGTAGCATTACCATATAACGTATAACGTTATGTAGCATTACCATATAACGTATAACGTTATGCAGCATTACCATATAATGTATAACGTTATGTAGCATTACCATATAACGTATAACGTTATGTAGCATTACCATATAACGTATAACGTTATATACTGTTACCATATAACGTATAACGTTATGTAGCATTACCATATAACGTGTAACGTTATTTACTATTACCTTATAACGTATAACGTTGTATACTGTTACCATATAACGTATAACGTTATGTAGCATTACCATATAACGTATAACGTTATGTAGCATTACCATATAACGTATAACGTTATGTAGCATTACCATATAACGTGTAACGTTATTTACTATTACCCTATAACGTATAACATTGTATACTGTTACCATATAACGTATAACGTTATGTAGCATTACCATATAATGTATAACGTTATGTAGCATTACCTTATAACGTATAACGTTATGTAGCATTACCATATAACGTATAACGTTATGTAGCATTACCATATAACGTATAACGTTATTTGCTATTACCTTATAACGTGTATCGTTGTATACTGTTACCATATAACGTATAACGTTATGTAGCATTACCATATAATGTATAACGTTATGTAGCATTACCATATAACGTATAACGTAATGTAGCATTACCATATAACGTATAACGTTATCTAGCATTACCATATAATGTATAACGTTATGTAGCATTACCATATAACGTATAACGTTATGTAGCATTACCATATAACGTATAACGTTATATACTGTTACCATATAACGTATAACGTTATGTAGCATTACCATATAACGTGTAACGTTATTTACTATTACCTTATAACGTATAACGTTGTATACTGTTACCATATAACGTATAGCGTTATGTAGCATTACCATATAACGTATAACGTTATGTAGCATTACCATATAACGTATAACGTTATATACTGTTGCCATATAACGTATAACGTTATGTAGCATTACCATATAACGTATAACGTTATGTAGCATTACCATATAACGTATAACGTTATGTAGCATTACCATATAACGTGTAACGTTATTTACTATTACCCTATAACGTATAACGTTATGTAGCATTACCATATAATGTATAACGTTATGTAGCATTCCCTTATAACTTATAACGTTATGTAGCATTACCATATAACGTATAACGTTATGTAGCATTACCATATAACGTATAACGTTATTTGCTATTACCTTATAACGTGTATCGTCTTATACTGTTACCATATAACGTATAACGTTATGTAGCATTACCATATAATGTATAACGTTATGTAGCATTACCATATAACGTATAACCTTCTATAGTATTACTATATAATGTATAACGTTATGTAGCATTACCATATAACGTATAACGTTATGTAGCATTACCATATAATGTATAACGTTATGTAGCATTACCATATAACGTATAACGTTATGTAGCATTACCATATAATGTATAACGTTATGTAGCATTACCATATAACGTATAACGTTATGTAGCATTACCATATAACGTGTAACGTGATTTACTATTACCTTATAACGTATAACTTTATGTAGCATTACCATATAACGTATAACGTTATATACTGTTGCCATATAACGTATAACGTTATATACTGTTGCCATATAACGTATAACGTTATGTAGCATTACCATATAACGTATAACGTTATGTAGCATTACCATATAACGTGTAACGCTATTTACTATTACCTTATAACGTATAACGTTGTATACTGTTACCATATAACGTATAACGTTATGTAGCATTACCATATAACGTATAACGATATGCAGCATTACCATATAACGTATAACGTTATATACTGTTACCATATAACGTATAACGTTATGTAGCATTACCATATAACGTATGACGTTATGTAGCATTACCTTATAACATATAACGTTATGTAGCATTACCATATAACGTATAACGTTATATACTGCTACCATATAACGTATAACGTTATGTATCATTACCTTATAACGTATAACGTTATGTAGCATTACCGTATAACGTATAACGTTATGTAGCATTACCATATAACGTATAACGTTATGTAGCATTACCATATAACGTATAACGTTATTTACTATTACCTTATAATGTATAACGTTGTATACTGTTACCATATAACGTATAACGTTATATAGCATTACCATATAATGTATACCGTTATGTAGCATTACCTTATAACGTATAACGTTATGTAGCATTACCATATAACGTACAACGTTATATACTGTTGCCATATAACGTATAACGTTATATACTGTTGCCATATAACGTATAACGTTATGTAGCATTACAATATAACGTATAACGTTATGTAGCATTACCATATAACGTATAACGTTATGTAGCATTACCATATAACGTGTAACGTTATTTACTATTACCTTATAACGAATAACGTTGTATACTGTTACCATATAACGTATAACGTTATGTAGCATTACCATATAACGTATAACGTTATGTAGCATTACCATATAATGTATAACGTTATGTAGCATTACCATATAACGTATAACGTTATGTAGCATTACCATATAACGTATAACGTTATGTAGCATTACCATATAATGTATAACGTTATGTAGCATTACCATATAACGTATAACGTTATGTAGCATTACCATATAACGTATAACGTTATATACTGTTACCATATAACGTATAACGTTATGTAGCATTACCATATAACGTGTAACGTTATTTACTATTACCTTATAACGTATAACGTTGTATACTGTTACCATATAACGTATAACGTTATGTAGCATTACCATATAACGTATAACGTTATGTAGCATTACCATATAACGTATAACGTTATATACTGTTGCCATATAACGTATAACGTTATGTAGCATTACCATATAACGTATAACGTTATGTAGCATTACCATATAACGTATAACGTTATGTAGCATTACCATATAACGTATAACGTTATGTAGCATTACCATATAATGTATAACGTTATGTAGCATTACCATATAACGTATAACGTTATGTAGCATTACCATATAACGTATAACGTTATGTAGCATTACCATATAATGTATAACGTTATGTAGCATTACCATATAACGTATAACGTTATGTAGCATTACCATATAACGTATAATGTTATATACTGTTACCATATAACGTATAACGTTATGTAGCATTACCATATAACGTGTAACGTTATTTACTATTACCTTATAACGTATAACGTTGTATACTGTTACCATATAACGTATAACGTTATGTAGCATTACCATATAACGTATAACGTTATGTAGCATTACCATATAACGTATAACGTTATATACTGTTGCCATATAACGTATAACGTTATGTAGCATTACCATATAACGTATAACGTTATGTAGCATTACCATATAACGTATAACGTTATGTAGCATTACCATATAACGTGTAACGTTATTTACTATTACCCTATAACGTATAACATTGTATACTGTTACCATATAACGTATAACGTTATGTAGCATTACCATATAATGTATAACGTTATGTAGCATTACCTTATAACGTATAACGTTATGTAGCATTACCATATAACGTATAACGTTATGTAGCATTACCATATAACGTATAACGTTATTTGCTATTACCTTATAACGTGTATCGTTGTATACTGTTACCATATAACGTATAACGTTATGTAGCATTACCATATAATGTATAACGTTATGTAGCATTACCATATAACGTATAACGTTATGTAGCATTACCATATAACGTATAACGTTATCTAGCATTACCATATAATGTATAACGTTATGTAGCATTACCATATAACGTATAACGTTATGTAGCATTACCATATAACGTATAACGTTATATACTGTTACCATATAACGTATAACGTTATGTAGCATTACCATATAACGTGTAACGTTATTTACTATTACCTTATAACGTATAACGTTGTATACTGTTACCATATAACGTATAACGTTATGTAGCATTAAAATATAACGTATAACGTTATGTAGCATTACCATATAACGTATAACGTTATATACTGTTGCCATATAACGTATAACGTTATGTAGCATTACCATATAACGTATAACGTTATGTAGCATTACCATATAACGTATAACGTTATGTAGCATTACCATATAACGTGTAACGTTATTTACTATTACCCTATAACGTATAACATTGTATACTGTTACCATATAACGTATAACGTTATGTAGCATTACCATATAATGTATAACGTTATGTAGCATTACCTTATAACTTATAACGTTATGTAGCATTACCATATAACGTATAACGTTATGTAGCATTACCATATAACGTATAACGTTATTTGCTATTACCTTATAACGTGTATCGTTGTATACTGTTACCATATAACGTATAACGTTATGTAGCATTACCATATAATGTATAACGTTATGTAGCATTACCATATAACGTATAACGTTATGTAGCATTACCATATAACGTGTAACGTTATTTACTATGACCTTATAACGTATAACGTTGTACACTGTTACCATATAACGTATAACGTTATGTAGCATTACCATATAACGTGTAACGTTATTTACTATAACCTTATAACGTATAACGTTGCATACTCTTACCATATAACGCATAACGTTATGTAGCATTACCATATAACGTATAACGATATGTAGCATTACCATATAACGTATAACGTTATATACTGTTACCATATAACGTATAACGTTATGTAACATTACCATATAACGTATAACGTTATGTAGCATTACCATATAACGTATAACGTTGTATACTGTTACCATATAACGTATAACGTTATGTAGCATTACCATATAACGTATAACGTTATGTAGCATTACCATATAAGGTATAACGTTATATACTGTTGCCATATAACGTATAACGTTATATACTGTTGCCATATAACGTATAACGTTATGTAGCATTACAATATAACGTATAACGTTATGTAGCATTACCATATAACGTATAACGTTATGTAGCATTACCATATAACGTATAACGTTATATACTGTTACCATATAACGTATAACGTTATGTAGCATTACCATATAACGTATAACGTTATGTAGCATTACCATATAACGTGTAACGTTATTTACTATTACCTTATAACGTATAACGTTGTATACTGTTACCATATAACGTATAACGTTATGTAGCATTACCATATAACGTATAACGTTATGTAGCATTACCATATAACGTATAACGTTGTATACTGTTACCATATAACGTGTAACGTTATGTAGCATTACCATATAATGTATAACGTTATGTAGCACTACCATATAACGTATAACCTTATATAGCATTACCATATAATGTATAACGTTATGTAGCATTACCATATAACGTATAACGTTATGTAGCATTACCATATAACGTATAACGTTATGTAGCATTACCATATAACGTATAACGTTGTATACTTTTACCATATAACGTATAACGTTATGTCGCATTACCATATAATGTATAACGTTATGTAGCATTACCATATAACGTATAACGTTATGTAGCATTACCATATAACGTATAACGTTATATACTGTTACCATATAACGTATAACGTTATGTAGCATTACCATATAACGTATAACGTTATGTAGCATTACCATATAACGTGTAACGTTATTTACTATTACCTTATAACGTATAACGTTGTATACTGTTACCATATAACGTATAACGTTATGTAGCATTACCATATAACGTATAACGTTATGTAGCATTACCATATAACGTATAACGTTATATACTGTTGCCATATAACGTATAACGTTATGTAGCATTACCATATAACGTATAACGTTATATACTGTTGCCATATAACGTATAACGTTATGTAGCATTACCATATAACGTGTAACGTTATGTAGCATTACCAAATAACGTATAACGTTATATACTGTTATCATATAACGTATAACGTTATGTAGCATTACCATATAACGTATAACGTTATGTAGCATTACCATATAACGTATAACGTTATGTAGCATTACCATATAACGTGTAACGTTATTTACTATTACCTTATAACGTATAACGTTGTATACTGTTACCATATAACGTATAACGTTATGTAGCATTACCATATAACGTATAACGTTATGTAGCATTACCATATAACGTATAACGTTATGTAGCACTACCATATAACGTATGACGTTATGTAGCATTACCATATAACGTATAACGTTATGTAGCATTACCATATAACGTATAACGTTATGTAGCATTACCATATAACGTATAACGTTATATACTGTTACCATATAACGTATAACGTTATGTAGCATTACCATATAACGTATAACGTTATGTAGCATTACCATATAACGCGTAACGTTATTTACTATTACCTTATAACGTATAACGTTGTATACTGTTACCATATAACGTATAACGTTATGTAGCATTACCATATAACGTATAACGTTATGTAGCATTACCATATAACGTATAACGTTGTATACTGTTACCATATAACGTGTAACGTTATGTAGCATTACCATATAATGTATAACGTTATGTAGCACTACCATATAACGTATAACCTTATATAGCATTACCATATAATGTATAACGTTATGTAGCATTACCATATAACGTATAACGTTATGTAGCATTACCATATAACGTATAACGTTATGTAGCATTACCATATAACGTATAACGTTGTATACTTTTACCATATAACGTATAACGTTATGTCGCATTACCATATAATGTATAACGTTATGTAGCATTACCATATAACGTATAACGTTATGTAGCATTACCATATAACGTATAACGTTATATACTGTTACCATATAACGTATAACGTTATGTAGCATTACCATATAACGTATAACGTTATGTAGCATTACCATATAACGTGTAACGTTATTTACTATTACCTTATAACGTATAACGTTGTATACTGTTACCATATAACGTATAACGTTATGTAGCATTACCATATAACGTATAACGTTATGTAGCATTACCATATAACGTATAACGTTATATACTGTTGCCATATAACGTATAACGTTATGTAGCATTACCATATAACGTGTAACGTTATGTAGCATTGCCATATAACGTATAACGTTATGTAGCATTACCATATAACGTGTAACGATATTTACTATTACCTTATAACGTATAACGTTGTATACTGTTACCATATAACGTATAACGTTAGGTAGCATTACCACATAACGTTATATACTGTTACTATATAACGTATAACGTTATGTAGCATTACCATATAACGTATAACGTTATGTAGCATTACCATATAACGTATAACGTTATGTAGCATTACCATATAACGTATAACGTTATGTAGCATTACCATTTAACGTATAACGTTATGTAGCATTACCATATAACGCGTAACGTTATTTACTATTACCTTATAACATATAACGTTCTATACTGTTACCATATAACGTATAACGTTATGTAGCATTACCATATAACGTATAATGTTATGTAGCATTACCAAATAACGTATAACGTTATATACTGTTATCATATAACGTATAACGTTATGTAGCATTACCATATAACGTATAACGTTATGTAGCATTACCATATAACGTATAACGTTATGTAGCATTACCATATAACGTGTAACGTTATTTACTATTACCTTATAACGTATAACGTTGTATACTGTTACCATATAACGTATAACGTTATGTAGCATTACCATATAACGTATAACGTTATGTAGCATTACCATATAACGTATAACGTTATGTAGCACTACCATATAACGTATGACGTTATGTAGCATTACCATATAACGTATAACGTTATGTAGCATTACCATATAACGTATAACGTTATGTAGCACTACCATATAACGTATGACGTTATGTAGCATTACCATATAACGTATAACGTTATGTAGCATTACCATATAAGGTATAACGTTATATACTGTTACCATATAACGTATGACGTTATGTAGCATTACCATATAACGTATAACGTTATGTAGCATTACCATATAACGTATAACGTTATGTAGCATTACCATATAACGTGTAACGTTATTTACTATTACCTTATAACGTATATCGTTGCATACTGTTACCATATAACGTATAACGTTATGTAGCATTACCATATAATGTATAACGTTATGTAGCATTAACATATAACGTATAACGTTATGTAGCATTACCATATAACGTATAACGTTATGTGGCATTACCATATAACGTATAACGTTATGTAGCATTACCATATAACGTATAACGTTGTATACTGTTACCATATAACGTATAACGTTATGTAGCATTACCATATAATGTATAACGTTATGTAGCATTACCATATAACGTATAACGTTATGTAGCATTACCATATAACGTATAACGTTATGTAGCATTACCATATAACGTATAACGTTATGTGGCATTACCATATAACGTATAACGTTATGTAGCATTACCATATAACGTATAACGTTGTATACTGTTACCATATAACGTATAACGTTATGTAGCATTACCATATAACGTGTAACGTTATTTACTATTACCTTATAACGTATATCGTTGCATACTGTTACCATATAACGTATAACGTTATGTAGCATTACCATATAATGTATAACGTTATGTAGCATTAACATATAACGTATAACGTTATGTAGCATTACCATATAACGTATAACGTTATGTGGCATTACCATATAACGTATAACGTTATGTAGCATTACCATATAACGTATAACGTTGTATACTGTTACCATATAACGTATAACGTTATGTAGCATTACCATATAATGTATAACGTTATGTAGCATTACCATATAACGTATAACGTTATGTAGCATTACCATATAACGTATAACGTTATGTAGCATTACCATATAACGTGTAACGTTATTTACTATGACCTTATAACGTATAACGTTGTACACTGTTACCATATAACGTATAACGTTATGTAGCATTACCATATAACGTGTAACGTTATTTACTATAACCTTATAACGTATAATGTTGCATACTCTTACCATATAACGCATAACGTTATGTAGCATTACCATATAACGTATAACGATATGTAGCATTACCATATAACGTATAACGTTATATACTGTTACCATATAACGTATAACGTTATGTAGCATTACCATATAACGTATGACGTTATGTAGCATTACCATATAACGTATAACGTTATGTAGCATTACCATATAACGTATAACGTTATGTAGCATTACCATATAACGTATGACGTTATGTAGCATTACCATATAACGTATAACGTTATGTAGCATTACCATATAACGTGTAACGTTATTTACTATAACCTTATAACGTATAATGTTGCATACTCTTACCATATAACGCATAACGTTATGTAGCATTACCATATAACGTATAACGATATGTAGCATTACCATATAACGTATAACGTTATATACTGTTACCATATAACGTATAACGTTATGTAGCATTACCATATAACGTATGACGTTATGTAGCATTACCATATAACGTATAACGTTATGTAGCATTACCATATAACGTATAACGTTATGTAGCATTACCATATAACGTATAACGTTATATACTGTTGCCATATAACGTATAACGTTATGTAGCATTACCATATAACGTGTAACGTTATGTAGCATTGCCATATAACGTCTAACGTTATGTAGCATTACCATATAACGTGTAACGATATTTACTATTACCTTATAACGTATAACGTTGTATACTGTTACCATATAACGTATAACGTTAGGTAGCATTACCATATAACGTATAACGTTATGTAGCATTACCATATAACGTATAACGTTATGTAGCATTCCCATATAACGTATAACGTTATGTAGCATTACCATATAGCGTATAACGTTATGTAGCATTACCATATAACGTGTAACGTTATGTACTATTACCTTATAACGTATAACGTTGTATACTGTTACCATATAACGTATAACGATATGTAGCATTACCATATAACGTATAACGTTATGTAGCATTACCATATAACGTATAACGTTATGTAGCATTACCACATAACGTTATATACTGTTACCATATAACGTATAACGTTATGTAGCATTACCATATAACGTATAACGTTATGTAGCATTACCATATAACGTATAACGTTATGTAGCATTACCATATAACGTATAACCTTATGTAGCATTACCATTTAACGTATAACGTTATGTAGCATTACCATATAACGCGTAACGTTATTTACTATTACCTTATAACATATAACGTTCTATACTGTTACCATATAACATATAACGTTATGTAGCATTACCATATAACGTATAATGTTATGTAGCATTACCAAATAACGTATAACGTTATATACTGTTATCATATAACGTATAACGTTATGTAGCATTACCATATAACGTATAACGTTATGTAGCATTACCATATAACGTATAACGTTATGTAGCATTACCATATAACGTGTAACGTTATTTACTATTACCTTATAACGTATAACGTTGTATACTGTTACCATATAACGTATAACGTTATGTAGCATTACCATATAACGTATAACGTTATGTAGCATTACCATATAACGTATAACGTTATGTAGCACTACCATATAACGTATGACGTTATGTAGCATTCCCATATAACGTATAACGTTACGTAGCATTACCATATAACGTATAACGTTATGTGGCATTACCATATAACGTATAACGTTATGTAGCATTACCATATAACGTATAACGTTGTATACTGTTACCATATAACGTATAACGTTATGTAGCATTACCATATAATGTATAACGTTATGTAGCATTACCATATAACGTATAACGTTATGTAGCATTACCATATAACGTATGACGTTATGTAGCATTACCAAATAACGTATAACGTTATGTAGCATTACCATATAACGTATAACGTTATGTAGCATTACCATATAACGTGTAACGTTATTTACTATGACCTTATAACGTATAACGTTGTACACTGTTACCATATAACGTATAACGTTATGTAGCATTACCATATAACGTGTAACGTTATTTACTATAACCTTATAACGTATAACGTTGCATACTCTTACCATATAACGCATAACGTTATGGAGCATTACCATATAACGTATAACGATATGTAGCATTACCATATAACGTATAACGTTATATACTGTTACCATATAACGTATAACGTTATGTAGCATTACCATATAACGTATGACGTTATGTAGCATTACCATATAACGTATAACGTTATGTAGCATTACCATATAACGTATAACGTTATGTAGCATTACCATATAACGTGTAACGTTATTTACTATTACCTTATAACGTATAACGTTGTATACTGTTACCATATAACGTATAACGTTATGTAGCATTACCATATAACGTATAACGTTATGTAGCATTACCATATAACGTGTAACGTTATTTACTATTACCTTATAACGTATAACGTTGTATACTGTTACCATATAACGTATAACGTTATGTAGCATTACCATATAACGTATAACGTTATGTAGCATTACCATATAACGTATAACGTTATGTAGCACTACCATATAACGTATGACGTTATGTAGCATTCCCATATAACGTATAACGTTACGTAGCATTACCATATAACGTATAACGTTATGTGGCATTACCATATAACGTATAACGTTATGTAGCATTACCATATAACGTATAACGTTGTATACTGTTACCATATAACGTATAACGTTATGTAGCATTACCATATAATGTATAACGTTATGTAGCATTACCATATAACGTATAACGTTATGTAGCATTACCATATAACGTATGACGTTATGTAGCATTACCAAATAACGTATAACGTTATGTAGCATTACCATATAACGTATAACGTTATGTAGCATTACCATATAACGTGTAACGTTATTTACTATGACCTTATAACGTATAACGTTGTACACTGTTACCATATAACGTATAACGTTATGTAGCATTACCATATAACGTGTAACGTTATTTACTATAACCTTATAACGTATAACGTTGCATACTCTTACCATATAACGCATAACGTTATGGAGCATTACCATATAACGTATAACGATATGTAGCATTACCATATAACGTATAACGTTAGATACTGTTACCATATAACGTATAACGTTATGTAGCATTACCATATAACGTATGACGTTATGTAGCATTACCATATAACGTATAACGTTATGTAGCATTACCATATAACGTATAACGTTATGTAGCATTACCATATAACGTGTAACGTTATTTACTATTACCTTATAACGTATAACGTTGTATACTGTTACCATATAACGTATAACGTTATGTAGCATTACCATATAACGTATAACGTTATGTAGCATTACCATATAACGTATAACGTTATATACTGTTACCAGATAACGTATAACGTTATATACTGTTACCATATAACGTATAACGTTATGTAGCATTACCATATAACGTATAACGTTATGTAGCATTACCATATAACGTATAACGTTATGTAGCATTACCATATAACGTGTAACGTTATTTACTATTACCTTATAACGTATATCGTTGCATACTGTTACCATATAACGTATAACGTTATGTAGCATTACCATATAATGTATAACGTTATGTAGCATTAACATATAACGTATAACGTTATGTAGCATTACCATATAACGTATAACGTTATGTAGCATTACCATATAACGTATAACGTTATGTAGCATTACCATATAACGTATAACGTTGTATACTGTTACCATATAACGTATGACGTTATGTAGCATTACCATATAACGTATAACGTTATGTAGCATTACCATATAACGTATAACGTTATGTAGCATTACCATATAACGTGGAACGTTATTTACTATTACCTTATAACGTATAACGTTGTATACTGTTACCATATAACGTATAACGTTATGTAGCATTACCATATAACGTATAACGTTATGTAGCATTACCATATAACGTATAACGTTATATACTGTTACCAGATAACGTATAACGTTATATACTGTTACCATATAACGTATAACGTTATGTAGCATTACCATATAACGTATAACGTTATGTAGCATTACCATATAACGTATAACGTTATGTAGCATTACCATATAACGTGTAACGTTATTTACTATTACCTTATAACGTATAACGTTGCATACTGTTACCATATAACGTATAACGTTATGTAGCATTACCATATAATGTATAACGTTATGTAGCATTAACATATAACGTATAACGTTATGTAGCATTACCATATAACGTATAACGTTATGTAGCATTACCATATAACGTATAACGTTATGTAGCATTACCATATAACGTATAACGTTGTATACTGTTACCATATAACGTATAACGTTATGTAGCATTACCATATAACGTATGACGTTATGTAGCATTACCATATAATGTATAACGTTGTATACTGTTACCATATAACGTATAACGTTATGTAGCATTACCATATAACGTGTAACGTTATTTACTATTACCTTATAACGTATAACGTTGTATACTGTTACGATATAACGTATAACGTTATGTAGCATTCCCATATAACGTATAACGTTATATACTGTTGCCATATAACGTATAACGTTATGTAGCATTACCATATAACGTATAACGTTATGTAGCATTACCATATAACGTATAACGTTATGTAGCATTACCATATAACGTGTAACGATATTTACTATTATCTTATAACGTATAACGTTGTATACTGTTACCATATAACGTATAACGTTATGTAGCATTACCATATAATGTATAACGTTATGTAGCATTACCATATAACGTATAACGTTATATACTGTTACCATATAACGTATAACGTTATGTAGCATTACCATATAACGTATAACGTTATGTAGCATTACCATATAACGTATAACGTTATGCAGCATTACCATAAAACGTGTAACGTTATTTACTATTACCTTATAACGTATATCGTTGCATACTGTTACCATATAACGTATAACGTTATGTAGCATTACCATATAATGTATAACGTTATGTAGCATTAACATATAACGTATAACGTTACGTAGCATTACCATATAACGTATAACGTTATGTGGCATTACCATATAACGTATAACGTTATGTAGCATTACCATATAACGTATAACGTTGTATACTGTTACCATATAACGTATAACGTTATGTAGCATTACCATATAATGTATAACGTTATGTAGCATTACCATATAACGTATAACGTTATGTAGCATTACCATATAACGTATAACGTTATGTAGCATTACCAAATAACGTATAACGTTATGTAGCATTACCATATAACGTATAACGTTATGTAGCATTACCATATAACGTGTAACGTTATTTACTATGACCTTATAACGTATAACGTTGTACACTGTTACCATATAACGTATAACGTTATGTAGCATTACCATATAACGTGTAACGTTATTTACTATAACCTTATAACGTATAACGTTGCATACTCTTACCATATAACGCATAACGTTATGCAGCAATACCATATAACGTATAACGATATGTAGCATTACCATATAACGTATAATGTTATGTAGCATTACCAAATAACGTATAACGTTATATACTGTTATCATATAACGTATAACGTTATGTAGCATTACCATATAACGTATAACGTTATGTAGCATTACCATATAACGTATAACGTTATGTAGCATTACCATATAACGTGTAACGTTATTTACTATTACCTTATAACGTATAACGTTGTATACTGTTACCATATAACGTATAACGTTATGTAGCATTACCATATAACGTATAACGTTATGTAGCATTACCATATAACGTATAACGTTATATACTGTTACCAGATAACGTATAACGTTATATACTGTTACCATATAACGTATAACGTTATGTCGCATTACCATATAACGTATAACGTTATGTAGCATTACCATATAACGTATAACGTTATGTAGCATTACCATATAACGTGTAACGTTATTTACTATTACCTTATAACGTATATCGTTGCATACTGTTACCATATAACGTATAACGTTATGTAGCATTACCATATAATGTATAACGTTATGTAGCATTAACATATAACGTATAACGTTATGTTGCATTACCATATAACGTATAACGTTATGTAGCATTACCATATAACGTATAACGTTATGTAGCATTACCATATAACGTATAACGTTGTATACTGTTACCATATAACGTATAACGTTATGTAGCATTACCATATAATGTATAATGTTATGTAGCATTACCATATAACGTATAACGTTATGTAGCATTACCATATAACGTATAACGTTATGTAGCATTACCATATAACGTATAACGTTATGTAGCATTACCATATAACGTATAACGTTGTATACTGTTACCATATAACGTATGACGTTATGTAGCATTACCATATAACGTATAACGTTATGTAGCATTACCATATAACGTATAACGTTATGTAGCATTACCATATAACGTGTAACGTTATTTACTATTACCTTATAACGTATAACGTTGTATACTGTTACCATATAACGTATAACGTTATGTAGCATTACCATATAACGTATAACGTTATGTAGCATTACCATATAACGTATAACGTTATATACTGTTACCAGATAACGTATAACGTTATATACTGTTACCATATAACGTATAACGTTATGTAGCATTACCATATAACGTATAACGTTATGTAGCATTACCATATAACGTATAACGTTATGTAGCATTACCATATAACGTATAACGTTATGTAGCATTACCATATAACGTATAACGTTGTATACTGTTACCATATAACGTATAACGTTATGTAGCATTACCATATAACGTATGACGTTATGTAGCATTACCATATAATGTATAACGTTGTATGCTGTTACCATATAACGTATAACGTTATGTAGCATTACCATATAACGTGTAACGTTATTTACTATTACCTCATAACGTATAACGTTGTATACTGTTACCATATAACGTATAACGTTATGTAGCATTCCCATATAACGTATAACGTTATATACTGTTGCCATATAACGTATAACGTTATGTAGCATTACCATATAACGTATAACGTTATGTAGCATTACCATATAACGTATAACGTTATGTAGCATTACCATATAACGTGTAACGATATTTACTATTACCTTATAACGTATAACGTTGTATACTGTTACCATATAACGTATAACGTTATGTAGCATTACCATATAATGTATAACGTTATGTAGCATTACCATATAACGTATAACCATATATAGCATTACCATATAACGTATAACGTTATGTAGCATTACCATATATCGTATAACGTTATGTAGCATTACCATATAACGTATAACGTTATGTAGCATTACCATATAACGTATAACGTTATGTAGCACTACCATATAACGTATAACGTTATGTAGCATTACCATATAACGTATAACGTTATGTAGCATTACCATATAACGTATAACGTTATGTAGCATTACCATATAACGTGTAACGTTATTTACTATTACCTTATAACGTATAACGTTGTATACTGTTACCATATAACGTATAACGTTATGTAGCATTACCATATAACGTGTAACGTTATTTACTATTACCTTATAACGTATAGCGTTGTATACTGTTACCATATAACGTATAACGTTATGTAGCATTACCATATAATGTATAACGTTACGTAGCATTACCATATAATGTATAACGTTATGTAGCATTACCATATAACGTATAACGTTATGTAGCATTACCATATAACGTATGACGTTATGTAGCATTACCATATAACGCATAACGTTATGTAGCATTACCATATAACGTATAACGTTATGTAGCATTACCATATAACGTATAACGTTATGTAGCATTACCATATAACGTATAACGTTATGTAGCATTACCATATAACGTATAACGTTATGTAGCATTACCATATAACGTATAACGTTATGTGGCATTACCATATAACGTATAACGTTATGTGGCATTACCATATAACGTATAACGTTATGTAGCATTACCATATAACGTATAACGTTATGTAGCATTACCATATAACGTATAACGTTATGTAGCATTACCATATAACGTATAACGTTATGTAGCATTACCATATAACGTATAACGTTATGTAGCATTACCATATAACGTATAACGTTATGTATCATTGCCTTATAACGTAGTACGTTATGTAGCATTACCATATAACGTATAACGTTATGTAGCATTACCATATAACGTATAACGTTATTTACTAACACCATATAACGTATAACGTTGTATACTGTTACCATATAACGTATAACGTTATGTAGCATTACCATATAATGTATAACGTTATGTAGCATTACCTTATAACGTATAACGTTATGTAGCATTACCATATAACGTATAACGTTATATACTGTTACCATATAACGTATAACGTTATTTAGCACTACCATATAACGTATAACGTTATGTATCATTACCTTATAACGTATAACGTAATGTAGCATTACCATATAACGTATAACGTTATTTACTATTACCTTATAACGTATAACGTTGTATACTGTTACCATATAACGTATAACGTTATGTAGCATTACCATATAACGTATGACGTTATGTAGCATTACCATATAACGCAGAACGTTATGTAGCATTACCATATAACGTATAACGTTATGTAGCATTACCATATAACGTATAACGTTATGTAGCATTACCATATAACGTATAACGTTATGTAGCATTACCATATAACGTATAACGTTATGTGGCATTACCATATAACGTATAACGTTATGTGGCATTACCATATAACGTATAACGTTATGTGGCATTACCATATAACGTATAACGTTATGTGGCATTACCATATAACGTATAACGTTATGTGGCATTACCATATAACGTATAACGTTATGTGGCATTACCATATAACGTATAACGTTATGTAGCATTACCATATAACGTATAACGTTATGTAGCATTACCATATAACGTATAACGTTATGTAGCATTACCATATAACGTATAACGTTATGTATCATTACCTTATAACGTAGTACGTTATGTAGCATTACCATATAACGTATAACGTTATGTAGCATTACCATATAACGTATAACGTTATTTACTAACACCTTCTAACGTATAACGTTGTATACTGTTACCATATAACGTATAACGTTATGTAGCATTACCATATAATGTATAACGTTATGTAGCATTACCTTATAACGTATAACGTTATGTAGCATTACCATATAACGTATAACGTTATATACTGTTACCATATAACGTATAACGTTATTTAGCACTACCATATAACGTATAACGTTATGTATCATTACCTTATAACGTATAACGTAATGTAGCATTACCATATAACGTATAACGTTATTTACTATTACCTTATAACGTATAACGTTGTATACTGTTACCATATAACGTATAACGTTATGTAGCATTACCATATAACGTATGACGTTATGTAGCATTACCATATAACGCAGAACGTTATGTAGCATTACCATATAACGTATAACGTTATGTAGCATTACCATATAACGTATAACGTTATGTAGCATTACCATATAACGTATAACGTTATGTAGCATTACCATATAACGTATAACGTTATGTGGCATTACCATATAACGTATAACGTTATGTGGCATTACCATATAACGTATAACGTTATGTGGCATTACCATATAACGTATAACGTTATGTGGCATTACCATATAACGTATAACGTTATGTGGCATTACCATATAACGTATAACGTTATGTGGCATTACCATATAACGTATAACGTTATGTAGCATTACCATATAACGTATAACGTTATGTAGCATTACCATATAACGTATAACGTTATGTAGCATTACCATATAACGTATAACGTTATGTATCATTACCTTATAACGTAGTACGTTATGTAGCATTACCATATAACGTATAACGTTATGTAGCATTACCATATAACGTATAACGTTATTTACTAACACCTTCTAACGTATAACGTTGTATACTGTTACCATATAACGTATAACGTTATGTAGCATTACCATATAATGTATAACGTTATGTAGCATTATCTTATAACGTATAACGTTATGTAGCATTACCATATAACGTATAACGTTATATACTGTTACCATATAACGTATAACGTTATTTAGCACTACCATATAACGTATAACGTTATGTATCATTACCTTATAACGTATAACGTAATGTAGCATTACTATATAACGTATAACGTTATGTAGCATTACCATATAACGTATAACGTTATTTACTATTACCTTATAACGTATAACGTTGTATACTGTTACCATATAACTTATAACGTTATGTAGCATTACCATATAATGTATAACGTTATGTAGCATTACCTTATAACGTATAACGTTATGTAGCATTACCATATAACGTATAACGTTATGTGGCATTACCATATAACGTATAACGTTATGTAGCATTACCATATAACTTATAACGTTGTATACTGTTACCATATAACGTATAACGTTATGTAGCATTACCATATAATGTATAACGTTAGGTAGCATTACCATATAACGTATAACGTTATGTAGCATTACCATATAACGCATAACGTTATGTAGCATTACCATATAACGTATAACGTTATGTAGCATTACCATATAACGTATAACGTTATGTAGCATTACCATATAACGTATAACGTTATGTAGCATTACCATATAACGTGTAACGTTATTTACTATTACCTTATAACGTATAACGTTGTATACTGTTACCATATAACGTATAACGTTATGTAGCATTACCATATAACGTGTAACGTTATTTACTATTACCTTATAACGTATAGCGTTGTATACTGTTACCATATAACGTATAACGTTATGTAGCATTACCATATAATGTATAACGTTACGTAGCATTACCATATAATGTATAACGTTATGTAGCATTACCATATAACGTATAACGTTATGTAGCATTACCATATAACGTATGACGTTATGTAGCATTACCATATAACGCATAACGTTATGTAGCATTACCATATAACGTATAACGTTATGTAGCATTACCATATAACGTATAACGTTATGTAGCATTACCATATAACGTATAACGTTATGTAGCATTACCATATAACGTATAACGTTATGTAGCATTACCATATAACGTATAACGTTATGTGGCATTACCATATAACGTATAACGTTATGTGGCATTACCATATAACGTATAACGTTATGTAGCATTACCATATAACGTATAACGTTATGTAGCATTACCATATAACGTATAACGTTATGTAGCATTACCATATAACGTATAACGTTATGTAGCATTACCATATAACGTATAACGTTATGTAGCATTACCATATAACGTATAACGTTATGTATCATTGCCTTATAACGTAGTACGTTATGTAGCATTACCATATAACGTATAACGTTATGTAGCATTACCATATAACGTATAACGTTATTTACTAACACCATATAACGTATAACGTTGTATACTGTTACCATATAACGTATAACGTTATGTAGCATTACCATATAATGTATAACGTTATGTAGCATTACCTTATAACGTATAACGTTATGTAGCATTACCATATAACGTATAACGTTATATACTGTTACCATATAACGTATAACGTTATTTAGCACTACCATATAACGTATAACGTTATGTATCATTACCTTATAACGTATAACGTAATGTAGCATTACCATATAACGTATAACGTTATTTACTATTACCTTATAACGTATAACGTTGTATACTGTTACCATATAACGTATAACGTTATGTAGCATTACCATATAACGTATGACGTTATGTAGCATTACCATATAACGCAGAACGTTATGTAGCATTACCATATAACGTATAACGTTATGTAGCATTACCATATAACGTATAACGTTATGTAGCATTACCATATAACGTATAACGTTATGTAGCATTACCATATAACGTATAACGTTATGTGGCATTACCATATAACGTATAACGTTATGTGGCATTACCATATAACGTATAACGTTATGTGGCATTACCATATAACGTATAACGTTATGTGGCATTACCATATAACGTATAACGTTATGTGGCATTACCATATAACGTATAACGTTATGTGGCATTACCATATAACGTATAACGTTATGTGGCATTACCATATAACGTATAACGTTATGTGGCATTACCATATAACGTATAACGTTATGTGGCATTACCATATAACGTATAACGTTATGTAGCATTACCATATAACGTATAACGTTATGTAGCATTACCATATAACGTATAACGTTATGTAGCATTACCATATAACGTATAACGTTATGTATCATTACCTTATAACGTAGTACGTTATGTAGCATTACCATATAACGTATAACGTTATGTAGCATTACCATATAACGTATAACGTTATTTACTAACACCTTCTAACGTATAACGTTGTATACTGTTACCATATAACGTATAACGTTATGTAGCATTACCATATAATGTATAACGTTATGTAGCATTACCTTATAACGTATAACGTTATGTAGCATTACCATATAACGTATAACGTTATATACTGTTACCATATAACGTATAACGTTATTTAGCACTACCATATAACGTATAACGTTATGTATCATTACCTTATAACGTATAACGTAATGTAGCATTACCATATAACGTATAACGTTATTTACTATTACCTTATAACGTATAACGTTGTATACTGTTACCATATAACGTATAACGTTATGTAGCATTACCATATAACGTATGACGTTATGTAGCATTACCATATAACGCAGAACGTTATGTAGCATTACCATATAACGTATAACGTTATGTAGCATTACCATATAACGTATAACGTTATGTAGCATTACCATATAACGTATAACGTTATGTAGCATTACCATATAACGTATAACGTTATGTGGCATTACCATATAACGTATAACGTTATGTGGCATTACCATATAACGTATAACGTTATGTGGCATTACCATATAACGTATAACGTTATGTGGCATTACCATATAACGTATAACGTTATGTGGCATTACCATATAACGTATAACGTTATGTGGCATTACCATATAACGTATAACGTTATGTAGCATTACCATATAACGTATAACGTTATGTAGCATTACCATATAACGTATAACGTTATGTAGCATTACCATATAACGTATAACGTTATGTATCATTACCTTATAACGTAGTACGTTATGTAGCATTACCATATAACGTATAACGTTATGTAGCATTACCATATAACGTATAACGTTATTTACTAACACCTTCTAACGTATAACGTTGTATACTGTTACCATATAACGTATAACGTTATGTAGCATTACCATATAATGTATAACGTTATGTAGCATTATCTTATAACGTATAACGTTATGTAGCATTACCATATAACGTATAACGTTATATACTGTTACCATATAACGTATAACGTTATTTAGCACTACCATATAACGTATAACGTTATGTATCATTACCTTATAACGTATAACGTAATGTAGCATTACCATATAACGTATAACGTTATGTAGCATTACCATATAACGTATAACGTTATTTACTATTACCTTATAACGTATAACGTTGTATACTGTTACCATATAACTTATAACGTTATGTAGCATTACCATATAATGTATAACGTTATGTAGCATTACCTTATAACGTATAACGTTATGTAGCATTACCATATAACGTATAACGTTATGTGGCATTACCATATAACGTATAACGTTATGTAGCATTACCATATAACTTATAACGTTGTATACTGTTACCATATAACGTATAACGTTATGTAGCATTACCATATAATGTATAACGTTAGGTAGCATTACCATATAACGTATAACGTTATGTAGCATTACCATATAACGCATAACGTTATGTAGCATTACCATATAACGTATAACGTTATGTAGCATTACCATATAACGTATAACGTTATGTAGCATTACCATATAACGTGCAACGTTATTTACTATTACCTTATAACGTATAACGTTGTATACTGTTACCATATAACGTATAACGTTATGTAGCATTACCATATAACGTATAACGTTATGTAGCATTACCATATAACGTATAACGTTATATACTGTTACCATATAACGTATAACGTTATGTAGCATTACCATACAACGTATAACGTTATGTAGCATTACCACATAACGTATAACGTTATGTAGCATTACCATATAACGTATAACGTTATGTAGCATTACCATATAACGTATAACGTTATGTAGCATTACCATATAACGTATAACGTTATGTAGCATTACCATATAACGTATAACGTTATGTAGCATTACCATATAACGTGCAACGTTATCTACTATTACCTTATAACGTATAACGTTGTATACTGTTACCATATAACGTATAACGTTATGTAGCATTACCATATAATGTATAACGTTATGTAGCATTACCATATAACGTATAACGTTATGTAGCATTACCATATAACGTATAACGTTATGTAGCATTACCATATAACGTGTAACGTTATTTACTATTACCTTATAACGTATAACGTTGTATACTGTTACCATATAACGTATAACGTTATGTAGCATTACCATAGAACGTATAACGTTATGTAGCATTACCATATAACGTATAACGTTATATACTGTTACCATATAACGTATAACGTTAGGTAGCATTACCATATAACGTATAACGTTATGTAGCATTACCATATAACGTATAACGTTATGTAGCATTACCATAGAACGTATAACGTTATGTAGCATTACCATATAACGTATAACGTTATATACTGTTACCATATAACGTATAACGTTATGTAGCATTACCATATAACGTATAACGTTATGTAGCATTACCATATAAGGTATAACGTTATGTAGCATTACCATATAACGTGTAATGTTATTTACTATTACCTTATAACGTATAACGTTGTATACTGTTACCATATAACGTATAACGTTATGTAGCTTTACCATATAAAGTATACCGTTATGTAGCATTACCATATAACGTATAACGTTATGTAGCATTACCATATAACGTATAACGTTATGTAGCATTACCATATAACGTATAACGTTATGTAGCATTACCATATAACGTATAACGTTATGTAGCATTACCATATAACGTGTAACGTTATTTACTACTACCTTATAACGTATAACGTTGTATACTGTTACCATATAACGTATAACATTATGTAGCTTTACCATATAACGTATAACGTTATGTAGCATTACCATATAACGTATAATGTTATGTAGCATTACCATATAGCGTGTAACGTTATTTACTATTACCTTATAACGTATAACGTTGTATACTGTTACCATATAACGTATAACGTTATGTAGCATTACCATATAATGTATAACGTTATGTAGCATTACCATATAACGTATAACGTTATGTAGCATTACCATATAATGTATAACGTTATTTACTATTACCTTATAACGTATAACGTTGTATACTGTTACCATATAACGTATAACGTTATGTAGCCTTACCATATAATGTGTAACGTTATGTAGCATTACCATATAACGTATAACGTTATGTAGCATTACCATATAACGTATAACGTTATGTAGCATTACCATATAACGTATAACGTTATGTAGCATTACCATATAACGTATAACGTTATGTAGCATTACCATATAACGTGTAACGTTATTTACTATTACCTTATAACGTATAACGTCGTATACTGTTACCATATAACGTATAACGTTATGTAGCATTACCATATAACGTATAACGTTATGTAGCATTACCATATAACGTATAACGTTATGTAGCATTACCATATAACGTATAACGTTATGTAGCATTACCATATAACGTATAACGTTATGTAGCATTACCATATAACGTATAACGTTATGTAGCATTACCATATAACGTGTAACGTTATGTATCATTACCTTATAACGTATAACGTTATTTAGCATTACCATATAACGTATAACGTTATGTAGCATTACCATATAACGTATAACGTTATTTACTATTACCTTATAACGTATAACGTTGTATACTGTTACCATATAACGTATAACGTTATGTAGCATTACCATATAATGTATAACGTTATGTAGCATTGCCTTATAACGTATAACGTTATGTGGCATTACCATATAACGTATAACGTTATATACTGTTACCATATAACGTATAACGTTATGTAGCACTACCATATAACGTATAACGTTATGTATCATTACCTTATAACGTATAACGTTATGTAGCATTACCATATAACGTATAACGTTATGTAGCATTACCATATAACGTATAACGTTATGTAGCATTACCATATAACGTATAACGTTATGTAGCATTACCATATAACGTGTAACGTTATTTACTATTACCTTATAACGTATAACGTTGTATACTGTTACCATATAACGTATAACGTTATGTAGCATTACCATATAACGTGTAACGTTATTTACTATTACCTTATAACGTATTGCGTTGTATACTGTTACCATATAACGTATAACGTTATGTAGCATTACCATATAATGTATAACGTTACGTAGCATTACCATATAATGTATAACGTTATGTAGCATTACCATATAACGTATAACGTTATGTAGCATTACCATATAACGTATGACGTTATGTAGCATTACCATATAACGCATAACGTTATGTAGCATTACCATATAACGTATAACGTTATGTAGCATTACCATATAACGTATAACGTTATGTAGCATTACCATATAACGTATAACGTTATGTAGCATTACCATATAACGTATAACGTTATGTGGCATTACCATATAACGTATAACGTTATGTGGCATTACCATATAACGTATAACGTTATGTGGCATTACCATATAACGTATAACGTTATGTAGCATTACCATATAACGTATAACGTTATGTAGCATTACCATATAACGTATAACGTTATGTAGCATTACCATATAACGTATAACGTTATGTAGCATTACCATATAACGTATAACGTTATGTAGCATTACCATATAACGTATAACGTTATGTATCATTGCCTTATAACGTAGTACGTTATGTAGCATTACCATATAACGTATAACGTTATGTAGCATTACCATATAACGTATAACGTTATTTACTAACACCATATAACGTATAACGTTGTATACTGTTACCATATAACGTATAACGTTATGTAGCATTACCATATAATGTATAACGTTATGTAGCATTACCTTATAACGTATAACGTTATGTAGCATTACCATATAACGTATAACGTTATATACTGTTACCATATAACGTATAACGTTATTTAGCACTACCATATAACGTATAACGTTATGTATCATTACCTTATAACGTATAACGTAATGTAGCATTACCATATAACGTATAACGTTATTTACTATTACCTTATAACGTATAACGTTGTATACTGTTACCATATAACGTATAACGTTATGTAGCATTACCATATAACGTATGACGTTATGTAGCATTACCATATAACGCAGAACGTTATGTAGCATTACCATATAACGTATAACGTTATGTAGCATTACCATATAACGTATAACGTTATGTAGCATTACCATATAACGTATAACGTTATGTAGCATTACCATATAACGTATAACGTTATGTGGCATTACCATATAACGTATAACGTTATGTGGCATTACCATATAACGTATAACGTTATGTGGCATTACCATATAACGTATAACGTTATGTGGCATTACCATATAACGTATAACGTTATGTGGCATTACCATATAACGTATAACGTTATGTGGCATTACCATATAACGTATAACGTTATGTAGCATTACCATATAACGTATAACGTTATGTAGCATTACCATATAACGTATAACGTTATGTAGCATTACCATATAACGTATAACGTTATGTATCATTACCTTATAACGTAGTACGTTATGTAGCATTACCATATAACGTATAACGTTATGTAGCATTACCATATAACGTATAACGTTATTTACTAACACCTTCTAACGTATAACGTTGTATACTGTTACCATATAACGTATAACGTTATGTAGCATTACCATATAATGTATAACGTTATGTAGCATTACCTTATAACGTATAACGTTATGTAGCATTACCATATAACGTATAACGTTATATACTGTTACCATATAACGTATAACGTTATTTAGCACTACCATATAACGTATAACGTTATGTATCATTACCTTATAACGTATAACGTAATGTAGCATTACCATATAACGTATAACGTTATTTACTATTACCTTATAACGTATAACGTTGTATACTGTTACCATATAACGTATAACGTTATGTAGCATTACCATATAACGTATGACGTTATGTAGCATTACCATATAACGCAGAACGTTATGTAGCATTACCATATAACGTATAACGTTATGTAGCATTACCATATAACGTATAACGTTATGTAGCATTACCATATAACGTATAACGTTATGTAGCATTACCATATAACGTATAACGTTATGTAGCATTACCATATAACGTATAACGTTATGTGGCATTACCATATAACGTATAACGTTATGTGGCATTACCATATAACGTATAACGTTATGTGGCATTACCATATAACGTATAACGTTATGTGGCATTACCATATAACGTATAACGTTATGTGGCATTACCATATAACGTATAACGTTATGTAGCATTACCATATAACGTATAACGTTATGTAGCATTACCATATAACGTATAACGTTATGTAGCATTACCATATAACGTATAACGTTATGTATCATTACCTTATAACGTAGTACGTTATGTAGCATTACCATATAACGTATAACGTTATGTAGCATTACCATATAACGTATAACGTTATTTACTAACACCTTCTAACGTATAACGTTGTATACTGTTACCATATAACGTATAACGTTATGTAGCATTACCATATAATGTATAACGTTATGTAGCATTACCTTATAACGTATAACGTTATGTAGCATTACCATATAACGTATAACGTTATATACTGTTACCATATAACGTATAACGTTATTTAGCACTACCATATAACGTATAACGTTATGTATCATTACCTTATAACGTATAACGTAATGTAGCATTACCATATAACGTATAACGTTATGTAGCATTACCATATAACGTATAACGTTATTTACTATTACCTTATAACGTATAACGTTGTATACTGTTACCATATAACTTATAACGTTATGTAGCATTACCATATAATGTATAACGTTATGTAGCATTACCTTATAACGTATAACGTTATGTAGCATTACCATATAACGTATAACGTTATGTGGCATTACCATATAACGTATAACGTTATGTAGCATTACCATATAACTTATAACGTTGTATACTGTTACCATATAACGTATAACGTTATGTAGCATTACCATATAATGTATAACGTTAGGTAGCATTACCATATAACGTATAACGTTATGTAGCATTACCATATAACGCATAACGTTATGTAGCATTACCATATAACGTATAACGTTATGTAGCATTACCATATAACGTATAACGTTATGTAGCATTACCATATAACGTGCAACGTTATTTACTATTACCTTATAACGTATAACGTTGTATACTGTTACCATATAACGTATAACGTTATGTAGCATTACCATATAACGTATAACGTTATGTAGCATTACCATATAACGTATAACGTTATATACTGTTACCATATAACGTATAACGTTATGTAGCATTACCATACAACGTATAACGTTATGTAGCATTACCACATAACGTATAACGTTATGTAGCATTACCATATAACGTATAACGTTATGTAGCATTACCATATAACGTATAACGTTATGTAGCATTACCATATAACGTATAACGTTATGTAGCATTACCATATAACGTATAACGTTATGTAGCATTACCATATAACGTGCAACGTTATCTACTATTACCTTATAACGTATAACGTTGTATACTGTTACCATATAACGTATAACGTTATGTAGCATTACCATATAATGTATAACGTTATGTAGCATTACCATATAACGTATAACGTTATGTAGCATTACCATATAACGTATAACGTTATGTAGCATTACCATATAACGTGTAACGTTATTTACTATTACCTTATAACGTATAACGTTGTATACTGTTACCATATAACGTATAACGTTATGTAGCATTACCATAGAACGTATAACGTTATGTAGCATTACCATATAACGTATAACGTTATATACTGTTACCATATAACGTATAACGTTAGGTAGCATTACCATATAACGTATAACGTTATGTAGCATTACCATATAACGTATAACGTTATGTAGCATTACCATAGAACGTATAACGTTATGTAGCATTACCATATAACGTATAACGTTATATACTGTTACCATATAACGTATAACGTTATGTAGCATTACCATATAACGTATAACGTTATGTAGCATTACCATATAAGGTATAACGTTATGTAGCATTACCATATAACGTGTAATGTTATTTACTATTACCTTATAACGTATAACGTTGTATACTGTTACCATATAACGTATAACGTTATGTAGCTTTACCATATAAAGTATACCGTTATGTAGCATTACCATATAACGTATAACGTTATGTAGCATTACCATATAACGTATAACGTTATGTAGCATTACCATATAACGTATAACGTTATGTAGCATTACCATATAACGTATAACGTTATGTAGCATTACCATATATCGTGTAACGTTATTTACTACTACCTTATAACGTATAACGTTGTATACTGTTACCATATAACGTATAACATTATGTAGCTTTACCATATAACGTATAACGTTATGTAGCATTACCATATAACGTATAATGTTATGTAGCATTACCATATAGCGTGTAACGTTATTTACTATTACCTTATAACGTATAACGTTGTATACTGTTACCATATAACGTATAACGTTATGTAGCATTACCATATAATGTATAACGTTATGTAGCATTACCATATAACGTATAACGTTATGTAGCATTACCATATAATGTATAACGTTATTTACTATTACCTTATAACGTATAACGTTGTATACTGTTACCATATAACGTATAACGTTATGTAGCCTTACCATATAATGTGTAACGTTATGTAGCATTACCATATAACGTATAACGTTATGTAGCATTACCATATAACGTATAACGTTATGTAGCATTACCATATAACGTATAACGTTATGTAGCATTACCATATAACGTATAACGTTATGTAGCATTACCATATAACGTGTAACGTTATTTACTATTACCTTATAACGTATAACGTCGTATACTGTTACCATATAACGTATAACGTTATGTAGCATTACCATATAACGTATAACGTTATGTAGCATTACCATATAACGTATAACGTTATGTAGCATTACCATATAACGTATAACGTTATGTAGCATTACCATATAACGTATAACGTTATGTAGCATTACCATATAACGTATAACGTTATGTAGCATTACCATATAACGTGTAACGTTATGTATCATTACCTTATAACGTATAACGTTATTTAGCATTACCATATAACGTATAACGTTATGTAGCATTACCATATAACGTATAACGTTATTTACTATTACCTTATAACGTATAACGTTGTATACTGTTACCATATAACGTATAACGTTATGTAGCATTACCATATAATGTATAACGTTATGTAGCATTGCCTTATAACGTATAACGTTATGTGGCATTACCATATAACGTATAACGTTATATACTGTTACCATATAACGTATAACGTTATGTAGCACTACCATATAACGTATAACGTTATGTATCATTACCTTATAACGTATAACGTTATGTAGCATTACCATATAACGTATAACGTTATGTAGCATTACCATATAACGTATAACGTTATGTAGCATTACCATATAACGTATAACGTTATGTAGCATTACCATATAACGTGTAACGTTATTTACTATTACCTTATAACGTATAACGTTGTATACTGTTACCATATAACGTATAACGTTATGTAGCATTACCATATAACGTATAACGTTATGTAGCATTACCACATAACGTAGAACGTTATATACTGTTGCCATATAATGTATAACGTTATATACTGTTGCCATATAACGTATAACGTTATGTAGCATTACCATATAACGTATAACGTTATGTAGCATTACCATATAATGTATAACGTTATGTAGCATTACCATATAACGTATAACCTTATGTAGCATTACCATATAACGTATAACGTTATGTAGCATTACCATATAACATATAACGTTATGTAGCATTACCATATAACGTATAACGTTATGTAGCATTACCATATAACGTGTAACGTTATTTACTATTACCTTATAACGTATAACGTTGTATACTGTTACCATATAACGTATAACGTTATGTAGCATTACCATATAACGTATAACGTTATGTAGCATTACCACATAACGTATAACGTTATATACTGTTGCCATATAACGTATAACGTTATATATTGTTGCCATATAACGTATAACGTTATGTAGCATTACCATATAACGTATAACGTTGTATACTGTTACCATATAACGTATAACGTTATGTAGCATTACCATATAACGTATAACGTTATGTAGCATTACAATATAACGTGTAACGTTATTTACTATTACCTTATAACGTATAACGTTGTATACTGTTACCATATAACGTATAACGTTATGTAGCATTACCATATAATGTATAACGTTATGTAGCATTACCTTATAACGTATAACGTTATGTAGCATTACCATATAACGTGTAACGTTATTTACTATTACCTTATAACGTATAACGTTGTATACTGTTACCATATAACGTATAACGTTATGTAGCATTACCATATAACGTATAACGTTATGTAGCATTACCATATAACGTATAACGTTATGTAGCATTACCATATAACGTATAACGTTATGTAGCATTACCATAGAACGTATAACGTTATGTAGCATTACCATATAACGTATAACGTTATATACTGTTACCATATAACGTATAACGTTATGTAGCATTACCATATAACGTATAACGTTATGTAGCATTACCATATAAGGTATAACGTTATGTAGCATTACCATATAACGTGTAATGTTATTTACTATTACCTTATAACGTATAACGTTGTATACTGTTACCATATAACGTATAACGTTATGTAGCTTTACCATATAACGTGTAACGTTATTTACTATTACCTTATAACGTATAACGTTGTATACTGTTACCATATAACGTATAACGTTATGTAGCATTACCATAGAACGTATAACGTTATGTAGCATTACCATATAACGTATAACGTTATATACTGTTACCATATAACGTATAACGTTAGGTAGCATTACCATATAACGTATAACGTTATGTAGCATTACCATATAACGTATAACGTTATGTAGCATTACCATAGAACGTATAACGTTATGTAGCATTACCATATAACGTATAACGTTATATACTGTTACCATATAACGTATAACGTTATGTAGCATTACCATATAACGTATAACGTTATGTAGCATTACCATATAAGGTATAACGTTATGTAGCATTACCATATAACGTGTAATGTTATTTACTATTACCTTATAACGTATAACGTTGTATACTGTTACCATATAACGTATAACGTTATGTAGCTTTACCATATAAAGTATACCGTTATGTAGCATTACCATATAACGTATAACGTTATGTAGCATTACCATATAACGTATAACGTTATGTAGCATTACCATATAACGTATAACGTTATGTAGCATTACCATATAACGTATAACGTTATGTAGCATTACCATATAACGTGTAACGTTATTTACTACTACCTTATAACGTATAACGTTGTATACTGTTACCATATAACGTATAACATTATGTAGCTTTACCATATAACGTATAACGTTATGTAGCATTACCATATAACGTATAATGTTATGTAGCATTACCATATAGCGTGTAACGTTATTTACTATTACCTTATAACGTATAACGTTGTATACTGTTACCATATAACGTATAACGTTATGTAGTATTACCATATAATGTATAACGTTATGTAGCATTACCATATAACGTATAACGTTATGTAGCATTACCATATAATGTATAACGTTATTTACTATTACCTTATAACGTATAACGTTGTATACTGTTACCATATAACGTATAACGTTATGTAGCCTTACCATATAATGTGTAACGTTATGTAGCATTACCATATAACGTATAACGTTATGTAGCATTACCATATAACGTATAACGTTATGTAGCATTACCATATAACGTATAACGTTATGTAGCATTACCATATAACGTATAACGTTATGTAGCATTACCATATAACGTGTAACGTTATTTACTATTACCTTATAACGTATAACGTCGTATACTGTTACCATATAACGTATAACGTTATGTAGCATTACCATATAACGTATAACGTTATGTAGCATTACCATATAACGTATAACGTTATGTAGCATTACCATATAACGTATAACGTTATGTAGCATTACCATATAACGTATAACGTTATGTAGCATTACCATATAACGTATAACGTTATGTAGCATTACCATATAACGTGTAACGTTATGTATCATTACCTTATAACGTATAACGTTATTTAGCATTACCATATAACGTATAACGTTATGTAGCATTACCATATAACGTATAACGTTATTTACTATTACCTTATAACGTATAACGTTGTATACTGTTACCATATAACGTATAACGTTATGTAGCATTACCATATAATGTATAACGTTATGTAGCATTGCCTTATAACGTATAACGTTATGTGGCATTACCATATAACGTATAACGTTATATACTGTTACCATATAACGTATAACGTTATGTAGCATTACCATATAACGTATAACGTTATGTAGCATTACCATATAACGTATAACGTTATGTAGCATTACCATATAACGTATAACGTTATGTAGCATTACCATATAACGTGTAACGTTATGTATCATTACCTTATAACGTATAACGTTATGTAGCATTACCATATAACGTATAACGTTATGTAGCATTACCATAGAACGTATAACGTTATGTAGCATTACCATATAACGTATAACGTTATATACTGTTACCATATAACGTATAACGTTATGTAGCATTACCATATAACGTATAACGTTATGTAGCATTACCATATAAGGTATAACGTTATGTAGCATTACCATATAACGTGTAATGTTATTTACTATTACCTTATAACGTATAACGTTGTATACTGTTACCATATAACGTATAACGTTATGTAGCTTTACCATATAAAGTATACCGTTATGTAGCATTACCATATAACGTATAACGTTATGTAGCATTACCATATAACGTATAACGTTATGTAGCATTACCATATAACGTATAACGTTATGTAGCATTACCATATAACGTATAACGTTATGTAGCATTACCATATAACGTGTAACGTTATTTACTACTACCTTATAACGTATAACGTTGTATACTGTTACCATATAACGTATAACATTATGTAGCTTTACCATATAACGTATAACGTTATGTAGCATTACCATATAACGTATAATGTTATGTAGCATTACCATATAGCGTGTAACGTTATTTACTATTACCTTATAACGTATAACGTTGTATACTGTTACCATATAACGTATAACGTTATGTAGCATTACCATATAATGTATAACGTTATGTAGCATTACCATATAACGTATAACGTTATGTAGCATTACCATATAATGTATAACGTTATTTACTATTACCTTATAACGTATAACGTTGTATACTGTTACCATATAACGTATAACGTTATGTAGCCTTACCATATAATGTGTAACGTTATGTAGCATTACCATATAACGTATAACGTTATGTAGCATTACCATATAACGTATAACGTTATGTAGCATTACCATATAACGTATAACGTTATGTAGCATTACCATATAACGTATAACGTTATGTAGCATTACCATATAACGTGTAACGTTATTTACTATTACCTTATAACGTATAACGTCGTATACTGTTACCATATAACGTATAACGTTATGTAGCATTACCATATAACGTATAACGTTATGTAGCATTACCATATAACGTATAACGTTATGTAGCATTACCATATAACGTATAACGTTATGTAGCATTACCATATAACGTATAACGTTATGTAGCATTACCATATAACGTATAACGTTATGTAGCATTACCATATAACGTGTAACGTTATGTATCATTACCTTATAACGTATAACGTTATTTAGCATTACCATATAACGTATAACGTTATGTAGCATTACCATATAACGTATAACGTTATTTACTATTACCTTATAACGTATAACGTTGTATACTGTTACCATATAACGTATAACGTTATGTAGCATTACCATATAATGTATAACGTTATGTAGCATTGCCTTATAACGTATAACGTTATGTGGCATTACCATATAACGTATAACGTTATATACTGTTACCATATAACGTATAACGTTATGTAGCACTACCATATAACGTATAACGTTATGTATCATTACCTTATAACGTATAACGTTATGTAGCATTACCATATAACGTATAACGTTATGTAGCATTACCATATAACGTATAACGTTATGTAGCATTACCATATAACGTATAACGTTATGTAGCATTACCATATAACGTGTAACGTTATTTACTATTACCTTATAACGTATAACGTTGTATACTGTTACCATATAACGTATAACGTTATGTAGCATTACCATATAACGTATAACGTTATGTAGCATTACCACATAACGTAGAACGTTATATACTGTTGCCATATAATGTATAACGTTATATACTGTTGCCATATAACGTATAACGTTATGTAGCATTACCATATAACGTATAACGTTATGTAGCATTACCATATAATGTATAACGTTATGTAGCATTACCATATAACGTATAACCTTATGTAGCATTACCATATAACGTATAACGTTATGTAGCATTACCATATAACATATAACGTTATGTAGCATTACCATATAACGTATAACGTTATGTAGCATTACCATATAACGTGTAACGTTATTTACTATTACCTTATAACGTATAACGTTGTATACTGTTACCATATAACGTATAACGTTATGTAGCATTACCATATAACGTATAACGTTATGTAGCATTACCACATAACGTATAACGTTATATACTGTTGCCATATAACGTATAACGTTATATATTGTTGCCATATAACGTATAACGTTATGTAGCATTACCATATAACGTATAACGTTATGTAGCATTACCATATAACGTATAACATTATGTAGCAATACCATATAACGTGTAACGTTATTTGCTATTACCTTATAACGTATAACGTTGTATACTGTTACCATATAACGTATAACGTTATGTAGCATTACCATATAACGTATAACGTTATGTAGCATTACCACATACCGTATAAAGTTATGTAGCATTACCATATAACGTATAACGTTATTTACTATTACCTTATAACGTATAACGATGTATACTGTTACCATATAACGTATAACGTTATGTAGCATTACCATATAATGTATAACGTTATTTAGCATTACCTCATAACGTATAACGTTATGTAGCATTACCATATCACGTATAACGTTATGTAGCATTACCATATAATGTATAACGTTATGTAGCATTACCATATAACGTATAACGTTATATACTGTTACCATATAACGTATAACGTTATGTAGCACTACCATATAACGTATAACGTTATGTATCATTACCTTATAACGTATAACGTTATGTAGCATTACCATATACCGTATAACGTTATGTAGCATTACCATATAACGTGTAACGTTATTTACTACTACCTTATAACGTATAACGTTGTATACTGTTACCATATAACGTATAACGTTATGTAGCATTACCATATAACGTATAACGTTATGTAGCATTACCATATAACGTATAACGTTATATACTGTTACCATATAACGTATAACGTTATGTAGCATTACCATATAACGTATAACGTTATGTATCATTACCATATAACGTATAACGTTATGTAGCATTACCATATAACGTGCAACGTTATTTACTATTACCTTATAACGTATAACGTTGCATACTGTTACCATATAACGTGTAACGTTATGTAGCATTACCATATAACGTATAACGTTATGTAGCATTACCATATAACGTATAACGTTATATACTGTTACCATATAACGTATAACGTTATATACTGTTACCATATAACGTATAACGTTATGTAGCATTACCATATAACGTATAACGTTATGTAGCATTACCATATAACGTATAACGTTGTATACTGTTACCATATAACGTATAACGTTATGTAGCATTACCATATAACGTATAACGTTATGTAGCATTACAATATAACGTGTAACGTTATTTACTATTACCTTATAACGTATAACGTTGTATACTGTTACCATATAACGTATAACGTTATGTAGCATTACCATATAATGTATAACGTTATGTAGCATTACCTTATAACGTATAACGTTATGTAGCATTACCATATAACGTGTAACGTTATTTACTATTACCTTATAACGTATAACGTTGTATACTGTTACCATATAACGTATAACGTTATGTAGCATTACCATATAACGTATAACGTTATGTAGCATTACCATATAACGTATAACGTTATGTAGCATTACCATATAACGTATAACGTTATATACTGTTACCATATAACGTATAACGTTATGTAGTATTACCATATAACGAATAACGTTATGTAGCATTACCATATAACGTATAACGTTATGTAGCATTACCATATAACGTGTAACGTTATTTACTATTACCTTATAACGTATAACGTTGTATACTCTTACCATACAACGTATAACGTTATGTAGCATTACCATATAACGTATAACGTTATATACTGTTACCATATAACGTATAACGTTATGTAGCATTACCATATAACGTATAACGTTATGTATCATTACCATATAACGTATAACGTTATATGCTGTTACCATATACCGTATAACGTTATGTAGCATTACAATATAACGTGTAACGTTATTTACTATTACCTTATAACGTATAACGTTGTATACTGTTACCATATAACGTATAACGTTATGTAGCACTACCATATAACGTATAACGTTATGTATCATTACCTTATAACGTATAACGTTATGTAGCATTACCATATAACGTAGAACGTTATGTAGCATTACCATATAACGTATAACGTTATTTACTATTACCTTATAACGTATAACGATGTATACTGTTACCATATAACGTATAACGTTATGTAGCATTACCATATAATGTATAACGTTATTTAGCATTACCTTATAACGTATAACGTTATGTAGCATTACCATATCACGTATAACGTTATGTAGCATTACCATATAACGTATATCGTTATGTAGCATTACCATATAACGTATAAAGCTGTATACTGTTACCATATAACGTATAACGTTATCTAGCATTACCAAATAATGTATAACGTTAGGTAGCATTACCATATAACGTATAACGTTATGTAGCATTACCATATAACGTATAACGTTATGTAGCATTACCATATAACGTATAACGTTATGTAGCATTACCATATAACGTATAACGTTATGTAGCATTACCATATAACGTGTAACGTTATTTACTATTACCTTATAACGTATAACGTTGTATACTGTTACCATATAACGTATAACGTTATGTAGCATTACCATATAACGTATAACGTTATATACTGTTACCATATAACGTATAACGTTATGTAGCATTACCATATAACGTATAACGTTGTGTAGCATTACCACATAACGTATAACGTTATGTAGCATTACCATATAACGTATAACGTTATGTAGCTTTACCATATAACGTATAACGTTATGTAGCATTACCATATAACGTGTAACGTTATTTACTATTACCTTATAACGTATAACGTTGTATACTGTTACCATATAACGTATAACGTTATGTAGCATTACCATATAACGTATAACGTTATGTAGCATTACCATATAACGTATAACGTTATATACTGTTACCATATAACGTATAACGTTATGTAGCATTACCATATAACGTATAACGTTATGTAGCATTACCACATAACGTATAACGTTATGTAGCATTACCATATAACGTATAACGTTATGTAGCATTACCATATAACGTATAACGTTATGTAGCATTACCATATAACGTGTAACGTTATTTACTATTACCTTATAACGTATAACGCTGTATACTGTTACCATATAACGTATAACCTTATGTAGCATTACCATATAACGTATAACGTTATGTAGCATTACCATAAAACGTATAACGTTATGTAGCATTACCATATAACGTATAACGTTGTATACTGTTACGATATAACGTATAACGTTATTTAGCATTACCATACAATGTATAACGTTATGTAGCATTACCATATAACGTATAACGTTATGTAGCATTACCATATAACGTATAACGTTATGTAGCATTACCATATAACGTATAACGTTATGTAGCATTACCATATAACGTATAACGTTATGTAGCATTACCATATAACGTATAACGTTATGTAGCATTACCATATAACGTGTAACGTTATTTACTATTACCTTATAACGTATAACGTTGTCTACTGTTACCATATAACGTATAACGTTATGTAGCATTACCATATAATGTATAACGTTATGTAGCATTACCATATAACGTATAACCATGTGCAGCATTACCGTATAACGTATAACGTTATGTAGCATTACCATATAACGTATAACGTTATGTAGCATTACCATATAACGTATAACGTTGTATACTGTTACCATATAACGTATAACGTTATGTAGCATTACCATATAATGTATAACGTTATGTAGCATTACCATATAACGTATAACGTTATGTAGCATTACCATATAACGTATAACGTTATGTAGCATTACCATATAACGTATAACGTTATGTAGCATTACCATATAACGTGTAACGTTATTTACTATTACCTTATAACGTATAACGTTGTATACTGTTACCATATAACGTATAACGTTATGTAGCATTACCATATAACGTATAACGTTCTGTAGCATTACCATATAACGTATAACGTTATGTACTGTTGCCAGATAACGTATGACGTTATGTAGCATTACCATATAACGTATAACGTTCTGTAGCATTACCATATAACGTATAACGTTATATACTGTTGCCAGATAACGTATAACGTTATGTAGCATTACCATATAACGAATAACGTTATGTAGCATTACCATATAACGTATAACGTTATGTAGCATTACCATATAACGTATAACGTTATGTAGCATTACCATATAACGTGTAACGTTATTTACTATTACCTTATAACGTATAACGTTGTATACTCTTACCATATAACGTATAACGTTATGTAGCATTACCATATAACGTATAACGTTATATACTGTTACCATATAACGTATAACGTTATGTAGCATTACCATATAACGTATAACGTTCTGTAGCATTACCATATAACGTATAACGTTATATACTGTTGCCAGATAACGTATAACGTTATGTAGCATTACCATATAACGAATAACGTTATGTAGCATTACCATATAACGTATAACGTTATGTAGCATTACCATATAACGTGTAACGTTATTTACTATTACCTTATAACGTATAACGTTGTATACTCTTACCATATAACGTATAACGTTATGTAGCATTACCATATAACGTATAACGTTATATACTGTTACCATATAACGTATAACGTTATGTAGCATTACCATATAACGTATAACGTTATGTAGCATTACCATATAACGTATAACGTTATATGCTGTTACCATATACCGTATAACGTTATGTAGCATTACAATATAACGTGTAACGTTATTTACTATTACCTTATAACGTATAACGTTGTATACTGTTACCATATAACGTATAACGTTATGTAGCACTACCATATAACGTATAACGTTATGTATCATTACCTTATAACGTATAACGTTATGTAGCATTACCATATAACGTAGAACGTTATGTAGCATTACCATATAACGTATAACGTTATTTACTATTACCTTATAACGTTTAACGATGTATACTGTTACCATATAACGTATAACGTTATGTAGCATTACCATATAATGTATAACGTTATTTAGCATTACCTTATAACGTATAACGTTATGTAGCATTACCATATCACGTATAACGTTATGTAGCATTACCATATAACGTATATCGTTATGTAGCATTACCATATAACGTATAAAGCTGTATACTGTTACCATATAACGTATAACGTTATCTAGCATTACCAAATAATGTATAACGTTAGGTAGCATTACCATATAACGTATAACGTTATGTAGCATTACCATATAACGTATAACGTTATGTAGCATTACCATATAACGTATAACGTTATGTAGCATTACCATATAACGTATAACGTTATGTAGCATTACCATATAACGTGTAACGTTATTTACTATTACCTTATAACGTATAACGTTGTATACTGTTACCATATAACGTATAACGTTATGTAGCATTACCATATAACGTATAACGTTATATACTGTTACCATATAACGTATAACGTTATGTAGCATTACCATATAGCGTATAACGTTATGTAGCATTACCACATAACGTATAACGTTATGTAGCATTACCATATAACGTATAACGTTATGTAGCATTACCATATAACGTATAACGTTATGTAGCATTACCATATAACGTGTAACGTTATTTACTATTACCTTATAACGTATAACGTTGTATACTGTTACCATATAACGTATAACGTTATGTAGCATTACCATATAATGTATTACGTTATGTAGCATTACCATATAACGTATAACCTTATGTAGCATTACCATATAACGTATAACGTTATGTAGCATTACCATAAAACGTATAACGTTATGTAGCATTACCATATAACGTATAACGTTGTATACTGTTACGATATAACGTATAACGTTATTTAGCATTACCATACAATGTATAACGTTATGTAGCATTACCATATAACGTATAACGTTATGTAGCATTACCATATAACGTATAACGTTATATACTGTTGCCAGATAACGTATAACGTTATGTAGCATTACCATATAACGAATAACGTTATGTAGCATTACCATATAACGTATAACGTTATGTAGCATTACCATATAACGTGTAACGTTATTTACTATTACCTTATAACGTATAACGTTGTATACTCTTACCATATAACGTATAACGTTATGTAGCATTACCATATAACGTATAACGTTATATACTGTTACCATATAACGTATAACGTTATGTAGCATTACCATATAACGTATAACGTTATGTAGCATTACCATATAACGTATAACGTTATATGCTGTTACCATATACCGTATAACGTTATGTAGCATTACAATATAACGTGTAACGTTATTTACTATTACCTTATAACGTATAACGTTGTATACTGTTACCATATAACGTATAACGTTATGTAGCACTACCATATAACGTATAACGTTATGTATCATTACCTTATAACGTATAACGTTATGTAGCATTACCATATAACGTAGAACGTTATGTAGCATTACCATATAACGTATAACGTTATTTACTATTACCTTATAACGTATAACGATGTATACTGTTACCATATAACGTATAACGTTATGTAGCATTACCATATAATGTATAACGTTATTTAGCATTACCTTATAACGTATAACGTTATGTAGCATTACCATATCACGTATAACGTTATGTAGCATTACCATATAACGTATATCGTTATGTAGCATTACCATATAACGTATAAAGCTGTATACTGTTACCATATAACGTATAACGTTATCTAGCATTACCAAATAATGTATAACGTTAGGTAGCATTACCATATAACGTATAACGTTATGTAGCATTACCATATAACGTATAACGTTATGTAGCATTACCATATAACGTATAACGTTATGTAGCATTACCATATAACGTATAACGTTATGTAGCATTACCATATAACGTGTAACGTTATTTACTATTACCTTATAACGTATAACGTTGTATACTGTTACCATATAACGTATAACGTTATGTAGCATTACCATATAACGTATAACGTTATATACTGTTACCATATAACGTATAACGTTATGTAGCATTACCATATAGCGTATAACGTTATGTAGCATTACCACATAACGTATAACGTTATGTAGCATTACCATATAACGTATAACGTTATGTAGCATTACCATATAACGTATAACGTTATGTAGCATTACCATATAACGTGTAACGTTATTTACTATTACCTTATAACGTATAACGTTGTATACTGTTACCATATAACGTATAACGTTATGTAGCATTACCATATAATGTATTACGTTATGTAGCATTACCATATAACGTATAACCTTATGTAGCATTACCATATAACGTATAACGTTATGTAGCACTACCATAAAACGTATAACGTTATGTAGCATTACCATATAACGTATAACGTTGTATACTGTTACGATATAACGTATAACGTTATTTAGCATTACCATACAATGTATAACGTTATGTAGCATTACCATATAACGTATAACGTTATGTAGCATTACCATATAACGTATAACGTTATGTAGCATTACCATATAACGTATAACGTTATGTAGCATTACCATATAACGTATAACGTTATGTAGCATTACCATATAACGTATAACGTTATGGAGCATTACCATATAACGTGTAACGTTATTTACTATTACCTTATAACGTATAACGTTGTCTACTGTTACCATATAACGTATAACGTTATGTAGCATTACCATATAATGTATAACGTTATGTAGCATTACCATATAACGTATAACCATGTGCAGCATTACCGTATAACGTATAACGTTATGTAGCATTACCATATAACGTATAACGTTATGTAGCATTACCATATAACGTATAACGTTGTATACTGTTACCATATAACGTATAACGTTATGTAGCATTACCATATAATGTATAACGTTATGTAGCATTACCATATAACGTATAACGTTATGTAGCATTACCATATAATTTATAACGTTATGTAGCATTACCACATAACGTATAACGTTATGTAGCATTACCATATAACGTGTAACGTTATTTACTATTACCTTATAACGTATAACGTTGTATACTGTTACCATATAACGTATAACGTTATGTAGCATTACCATATAACGTATAACGTTCTGTAGCATTACCATATAACGTATAACGTTATGTACTGTTGCCAGATAACGTATAACGTTATGTAGCATTACCATATAACGTGTAACGTTATTTACTATTACCTTATAACGTATAACGTTGTATACTGTTACCAGATAACGTATAACGTTATGTAGCATTACCATATAACGCATAACGTTCTGTAGCATTACCATATAACGTATAACGTTATATACTGTTGCCAGATAACGTATAACGTTATGTAGCATTACCATATAACGTATAACGTTATGTAGCATTACCATATAACGTATAACGTTATGTAGCATTACCATATAACGTGTAACGTTATTTACTATTACCTTATAACGTATAACGTTGTATACTGTTACCATATAACGTATAACGTTATGTAGCATTACCATATAACGTATAACGTTATGTAGCATTACCATATAACGTATAACGTTATATACTGTTACCATATTACGTATAACGTTATGTAGCATTCCCATATAACGTATAACGTTATGTAGCATTCCCATATAACGTATAACGTTATGTAGCATTACCATATAACGTATAACGTTATGTAGCATTACCATATAACGTATAACGTTATGTAGCATTACCATATAACGTGTAACGTTATTTACTATTACCTTATAACGTATAACGTTGTATACTGTTACCATATAACGTATAACGTTATGTAGCATTACCATATAACGTATAACGTTCTGTAGCATTACCATATAACGTTTAACGTTATGTAGCATTACCATATAATGTATAACGTTATGTAGCATTACCTTATAACGTATAACGTTGTATACTCTTACCATATAACGTATAACGTTATGTAGCATTACCATATAACGTATAACGTTATGTAGCATTACCATATAACGTATAACGTTATATACTGTTACCATATAACGTATAACGTTATGTAGCATTACCATATAACGTATAACGTTATGTAGCATTACCATATAACGTATAACGTTATGTAGCATTACCATTTAACGTATAACGTTGTATACTGTTACCATATAACGTATAACGTTATGTAGCATTACCATATAACGTATAACGTTATGTAGCATTACCATATAACGTATAACGTTATGTAGCATTACAATATAACGTGTAACGTTATTTACTATTACCTTATAACGTATAACGTTGTATACTGTTACCATATAACGTATAACGTTATGTAGCATTACCATATAACGTGTAACGTTATGTAGCATTACCATATAACGTATAACGTTATGTAGCATTACAATATAACGTGTAACGTTATATACTGTTACCATATAACGTATAACGTTATGTAGCATTACCATATAACGTATAACGTTATGTAGCATTACCATATAACGTATAACGTTATGTAGCATTACCATATAACGTATAACGTTGTATACTGTTACCATATAACGTATAACGTTATGTAGCATTACCATATAACGTATAACGTTATGTAGCATTACCATATAACGTATAACGTTATGTAGCATTACCATATAACGTATAACGTTATGTAGCATTACCATATAACGTATAACGTTATGTAGCATTACCATATAACGTATAACGTTATATACTGTTACCATATAACGTATAACGTTATGTAGCATTACCATATAACGTATAACGTTATGTAGCATTACCATATAACGTATAACGTTATGTAGCATTACCATATAACGTATAACGTTATGTAGCATTACCATATAACGTATAACGTTATGTAGCATTACCATATAACGTGTAACGTTATTTACTATTACCTTATAACGTATAACGTTGTCTACTGTTACCATATAACGTATAACGTTATGTAGCATTACCATATAACGTATAACGTTATGTAGCATTACCATATAATGTATAACGTTATGTAGCATTACCTTATAACGTATAACGTTGTATACTCTTACCATATAACGTATAACGTTATGTAGCATTACCATATAACGTATAACGTTATGTAGCATTACCATATAACGTATAACGTTATATACTGTTACCATATATCGTATAACGTTATATAGCATTACCATATAACGTATAACGTTATGTAGCATTACCATATAACGTATAACGTTGTATACTGTTACCATATAACGTATAACGTTATGTAGCATTACCATATAACGTATAACGCTATGTAGCATTACCATATAACGTATAACGTTATGTAGCATTACAATATAACGTGTAACGTTATTTACTATTACCTTATCACGTATAACGTTGTATACTGTTACCATATAACGTATAACGTTATGTAGCATTACCATATAACGTATAACGTTATGTAGCATTACCATATAACGTATAACGTTATGTAGCATTACAATATAACGTGTAACGTTATATACTGTTACCATATAACGTATAACGTTATGTAGAATTACCATATAACGTATAACGTTATGTAGCATTACCATATAACGTATAACGTTATGTAGCATTACCATATAACGTATAACGTTATGTAGCATTACCATATAACGTATAACGTTATGTAGCATTACCATATAACGTATAACGTTATGTAGCATTACCACATAACGTATAACGTTATATACTGTTGCCATATAACGTATAACGTTATATATTGTTGCCATATAACGTATAACGTTATGTAGCATTACCATGTAACGTATAACGTTATGTAGCATTACCATATAACGTATAACATTATGTAGCAATACCATATAACGTGTAACGTTATTTACTATTACCTTATAACGTATAACGTTGTATACTGTTACCATATAACGTATAACGTTATGTAGCATTACCATATAATGTATAACGTTATGTAGCATTACCTTATAACGTATAACGTTATGTGGCATTACCATATAACGTATAACGTTATATACTGTTACCATATAACGTATAACGTTATGTAGCGCTACCATATAACGTATAACGTTATGTATCATTACCTTACAACGTATAACGTTATGTAGCATTACCATATAACGTATAACGTTATGTAGCATTACCACATAACGTATAACGTTATATACTGTTGCCATATAACGTATAACGTTATGTAGCACTACCATATAACGTATAACGTTACGTAGCATTACCATATAACGTATAACGTTATGTAGCATTACCATATAACGTATAACGTTCTTTACTGTTACCATATAACGTATAACGTTATGTAGCATTACCATATAACGTATAACGTTATGTAGCATTACAATATAACGTGTAACGTTATTTACTATTACCTTATAACGTATAACGTTGTATACTGTTACCATATAACGTATAACGTTATGTAGCATTACCATATAATGTATAACGTTATGTAGCATTACCTTATAACGTATAACGTTATGTAGCATTACCATATAACGTGTAACGTTATTTAGTATTACCTTATAACGTATAACGTTGTATACTGTTACCATATAACGTATAACGTTATGTAGCATTACCATATAACGTATAACGTTATGTAGCATTACCATATAACGTATAACGTTATATACTGTTACCATATAACGTATAACGTTATGTTGTATTACCATATAACGAATAACGTTATGTAGCATTACCATATAACGTATAACGTTATGTAGCATTACCATATAACGTCTAACGTTATTTACTATTACCTTATAACGTATAACGTTGTATACTCTTACCATATAACGTATAACGTTATGTAGCATTACCATATAACGTATAACGTTATGTAGCATTACCATATAACGTATAACGTTATATACTGTTACCATATAACGTATAACGTTATGTAGCATTACCATATAACGTATAACGTTATATGCTGTTACCATATACCGTATAACGTTATGTAGCATTACAATATAACGTGTAACGTTATTTACTATTACTTTATAACGTATAACGTTGTATACTGTTACCATATAACGTATAACGTTATGTAGCACTACCATATAACGTATAACGTTATGTACCATTACCTTATAACGTATAACGTTATGTAGCATTACCATATAACGTAGAACGTTATGTAGCATTACCATATAACGTATAACGTTATTTACTATTACCTTATAACGTATAACGATGTATACTGTTACCATATAACGTATAACGTTATGTAGCATTACCATATAATGTATAACGTTATTTAGCATTACCTTATAACGTATAACGTTATGTAGCATTACCGAATAATGTATAACGTTAGGTAGCATTACCATATAACGTATAACGTTATGTAGCATTACCATATAACGTATAACGTGATGTAGCATTACCATATAACGTATAACGTTATGTAGCATTACCATATAACGTATAACGTGATGTAGCATTACCATATAACGTATAACGTTATGTAGCATTACCATATAACTTATAAAGCTGTATACTGTTACCATATAACGTATAACGTTATCTAGCATTACCGAATAATGTATAACGTTAGGTAGCATTACCATATAACGTATAACGTTATGTAGCATTACCATATAACGTATAACGTGATGTAGCATTACCATATAACGCATAACGTTATGTAGCATTACCATATAACGTATAACGTTATGTAGCATTACCATATAACGTGTAACGTTATTTACTATTACCTTATAACGTATAACGTTGTATACTGTTACCATATAACGTATAACGTTATGTAGCATTACCATATAACGTATAACGTTATATACTGTTACCATATAACGTATAACGTTATGTAGCATTACCATATAACGTATAACGTTATGTAGCATTACCACATAACGTATAACGTTATGTAGCATTACCATATAACGTATAACGTTATGTAGCTTTACCATATAACGTATAACGTTATGTAGCATTACCATATAACGTGTAACGTTATTTACTATTACCTGATAACGTATAACGTTGTATACTGTTACCATATAACGTATAACGTTATGTAGCTTTACCATATAACGTATAACGTTATGTAGCATTACCATATAACGTATAACGTTATATACTGTTACCATATAACGTATAACGTTATGTAGCATTACCATATAACGTATAACGTTATGTAGCATTACCACATAACGTATAACGTTATGTAGCATTACCATATAACGTATAACGTTATGTAGCATTACCATATAACGTATAACGTTATGTAGCATTACCATATAACGTATAACGTTATGTAGCATTACCATATAACGTGTAACGTTATTTACTATTACCTTATAACGTATAACGTTGTATACTGTTACCATATAACGTATAACGTTATGTAGCATTACCATATAACGTATAACGTTATGTAGCATTACCATATAACGTATAACCTTATGTAGCATTACCGTATAACGTATAACGTTATGTAGCATTACCATATAACGTATAACGTTATGTAGCATTACCATATAACGTATAACGTTGTATACTGTTACCATATAACGTATAACGTTATGTAGCATTACCATATAATGTATAACGTTATGTAGCATTACCATATAACGTATAACGTTATGTAGCATTACCATATAACGTATAACGTTATGTAGCATTACCATATAACGTATAACGTTATGTAGCATTACCATATAACGTGTAACGTTATTTACTATTACCTTATAACGTATAACGTTGTATACTGTTACCATATAACGTATAACGTTATGTAGCATTACCATATAACGTATAACCTTATGTAGCATTACCGTATAACGTATAACGTTATGTAGCATTACCATATAACGTATAACGTTATGTAGCATTACCATATAACGTATAACGTTGTATACTGTTACCATATAACGTATAACGTTATGTAGCATTACCATATAATGTATAACGTTATGTAGCATTACCATATAACGTATAACGTTATGTAGCATTACCATATAACGTATAACGTTATGTAGCATTACCATATAACGTATAACGTTATATACTGTTACCATATAACGTATAACGTTATGTAGCATTACCATATAACGTATAACGTTATGTAGCATTACCATATAACGTATAACGTTATATGCTGTTACCATATACCGTATAACGTTATGTAGCATTACAATATAACGTGTAACGTTATTTACTATTACCTTATAACGTATAACGTTGTATACTGTTACCATATAACGTATAACGTTATGTAGCACTACCATATAACGTATAACGTTATGTATCATTACCTCATAACGTATAACGTTATGTAGCATTACCATATAACGTAGAACGTTATGTAGCATTACCATATAACGTATAACGTTATTTACTATTACCTTATAACGTATAACGATGTATACTGTTACCATATAACGTATAACGTAATGTAGCATTACCATATAATGTATAACGTTATTTAGCACTACCTTATAACGTATAACGTTATGTAGCATTACCATATCACGTATAACGTTATGTAGCATTACCATATAACGTATATCGTTATGTAGCATTACCATATAACGTATAAAGCTGTATACTGTTACCATATAACGTATAACGTTATCTAGCATTACCAAATAATGTATAACGTTAGGTAGCATTACCATATAACGTATAACGTTATGTAGCATTACCATATAACGTATAACGTTATGTAGCATTACCATATAACGTATAACGTTATGTAGCATTACCATATAACGTATAACGTTATGTAGCATTACCATAGAACGTGTAACGTTATTTACTATTACCTTATAACGTATAACGTTGTATACTGTTACCATATAACGTATAACGTTATGTAGCATTACCATATAACGTATAACGTTATATACTGTTACCATATAACGTATAACGTTATGTAGCATTACCATATAACGTATAACGTTATGTAGCATTACCACATAACGTATAACGTTATGTAGCATTACCATATAACGTATAACGTTATGTAGCTTTACCATATAACGTATAACGTTATGTAGCATTACCATATAACGTGTAACGTTATTTACTATTACCTTATAACGTATAACGTTGTATACTGTTACCATATAACGTATAACGTTATGTAGCATTACCATATAACGTATAACGTTATGTAGCATTACCATATAACGTATAACGTTATATACTGTTACCGTATAACGTATAACGTTATCTAGCATTACCAAATAATGTATAACGTTAGGTAGCATTACCATATAACGTATAACGTTATGTAGCATTACCATATAACGTATAACGTTATGTAGCATTACCATATAACGTATAACGTTATGTAGCATTACCATATAACGTATAACGTTATGTAGCATTACCATAGAACGTGTAACGTTATTTACTATTACCTTATAACGTATAACGTTGTATACTGTTACCATATAACGTATAACGTTATGTAGCATTACCATATAACGTATAACGTTATATACTGTTACCATATAACGTATAACGTTATGTAGCATTACCATATAACGTATAACGTTATGTAGCATTACCACATAACGTATAACGTTATGTAGCATTACCATATAACGTATAACGTTATGTAGCTTTACCATATAACGTATAACGTTATGTAGCATTACCATATAACGTGTAACGTTATTTACTATTACCTTATAACGTATAACGTTGTATACTGTTACCATATAACGTATAACGTTATGTAGCATTACCATATAACGTATAACGTTATGTAGCATTACCATATAACGTATAACGTTATATACTGTTACCATATAACGTATAACGTTATGTACCATTACCATATAACGTATAACGTTATGTAGCATTACCACATAACGTATAACGTTATGTAGCATTACCATATAACGTATAACGTTATTTAGCATTACCATATAACGTATAACGTTATGTAGCATTACCATATAACGTATAACGTTATGTAGCATTACCATATAACGTATAACGTTATGTAGCATTACCATATAACGTATAACGTTATTTAGCATTACCATATAACGTATAACGTTATGTAGCATTACCATATAACGTATAACGTTATGTAGCATTACCATATAACGTATAACGTTGTATACTGTTACCATATAACGTATAACGTTATGTAGCATTACCATATAATGTATTACGTTATGTAGCATTACCATATAACGTATAACCTTATGTAGCATTACCATATAACGTATAACGTTATGTAGCATTACCATAAAACGTATAACGTTATGTAGCATTACCATATAACGTATAACGTTGTATACTGTTACGATATGACGTATAACGTTATTTAGCATTACCATACAATGTATAACGTTATGTAGCATTACCATATAACGTATAACGTTATGTAGCATTACCATATAACGTATAACGTTATTTAGCATTACCATATAACGTATAACGTTATGTAGCATTACCATATAACGTATAACGTTATGTAGCATTACCATATAACGTATAACGTTATGTAGCATTACCATATAACGTGTAACGTTATTTACTATTACCTTATAACGTATAACGTTGTCTACTGTTACCATATAACGTATAACGTTATGTAGCATTACCATATAATGTATAACGTTATGTAGCATTACCATATAACGTATAACCTTATGTAGCATTACCGTATAACGTATAACGTTATGTAGCATTACCATATAACGTATAACGTTATGTAGCATTACCATATAACGTATAACGTTGTATACTGTTACCATATAACGTATAACGTTATGTAGCATTACCATATAATGTATAACGTTATGTAGCATTACCATATAACGTATAACGTTATGTAGCATTACCATATAACGTATAACGTTATGTAGCATTACCATATAACGTATAACGTTATGTAGCATTACCATATAACGTATAACATTATGTAGCAATACCATATAACGTGTAACGTTATTTACTATTACCTTATAACGTATAACGTTGTATACTGTTACCATATAACGTATAACGTTATGTAGCATTACCATATAACGTATAACGTTATGTAGCATTACCACATACCGTATAACGTTATGTAGCATTACCATATAACGCATAACGTTATTTACTATTACCTTATAACGTATAACGATGTATACTGTTACCATATAACGTATAACGTTATGTAGCATTACCATATAATGTATAACGTTATTTAGTATTACCTCATAACGTATAACGTTATGTAGCATTACCATATCACGTATAACGTTATGTAGCATTACCATATAATGTATAACGTTATGTAGCATTACCATATAACGTATAACGTTATATACTGTTACCATATAACGTATAACGTTATGTAGCACTACCATATAACGTATAACGTTATGTATCATTACCTTATAACGTATAACGTTATGTAGCATTACCATATACCGTATAACGTTATGTAGCATTACCATATAACGTGTAACGTTATTTACTATTACCTTATAACGTATAACGTTGTATACTGTTACCATATAACGTATAACGTTATGTAGCATTACCATATAACGTATCACGTTATGTAGCATTACCATATAACGTATAACGTTATATACTGTTACCATATAACGTATAACGTTATGTAGCATTACCATATAACGTATAACGTTATGTATCATTACCATATAACGTATAACGTTATGTAGCATTACCATATAACGTGCAACGTTATTTACCATTACCTTATAACGTATCACGTTGCATACTGTTACCATATAACGTATAACGTTATGTAGCATTACCATATAACGTATAACGTTATGTAGCATTACCATATAACGTATAACGTTATATACTGTTACATATAACGTATAACGTTATATACTGTTACCATATAACGTATAACGTTATATACTGTTACCATATAACGTATAACGTTATGTAGCATTACCATATAACGTATAACGTTATGTAGCATTACCATATAACGTATAACGTTATTTACTATTACCTTATAACGTATAACGTTATGTAGCATTACCATATAACGTATAACGTTATGTAGCATTACCATATAACGTATAACGTTATATACTGTTACCATATAACGTGTAACGTTATGTAGCATTACCATATAACGTATAACGTTATGTAGCATTACCACATAACGTATAACGTTATGTAGCATTACCATATAACGTTTAACGTTATGTAGCATTACCATATAACGTATAACGTTATGTCGCATTACCATATAACGTATAACGTTATGTAGCATTACCATATAACGTGTAACGTTATTTACTATTACCTTATAACGTATAACGTTGTATACTGTTACCATATAACGTATAACGTTATGTAGCATTACCATATAATGTATTACGTTATGTAGCATTACCATATAACGTATAACCTTATGTAGCATTACCATATAACGTATAACGTTATGTAGCATTACCATAAAACGTATAACGTTATGTAGCATTACCATATAACGTATAACGTTGTATACTGTTACGATATAACGTATAACGTTATTTAGCATTACCATACAATGTATAACGTTATGTAGCATTACCATATAACGTATAACGTTATGTAGCATTACCATATAACGTATAACGTTATGTAGCATTACCATATAACGTATAACGTTATTTAGCATTACCATATAACGTATAACGTTATGTAGCATTACCATATAACGTATAACGTTATGTAGCATTACCATATAACGTATAACGTTGTATACTGTTACCATATAACGTATAACGTTATGTAGCATTACCATATAATGTATTACGTTATGTAGCATTACCATATAACGTATAACCTTATGTAGCATTACCATATAACGTATAACGTTATGTAGCATTACCATAAAACGTATAACGCTATGTAGCATTACCATATAACGTATAACGTTGTATACTGTTACGATATGACGTATAACGTTATTTAGCATTACCATACAATGTATAACGTTATGTAGCATTACCATATACCGTATAACGTTATGTAGCATTACCATATAACGTATAACGCTTTTTAGCATTACCATATAACGTATAACGTTATGTAGCATTACCATATAACGTATAACGTTATGTAGCATTACCATATAACGTATAACGTTATGTAGCATTACCATATAACGTGTAACGTTATTTACTATTACCTTATAACGTATAACGTTGTCTACTGTTACCATATAACGTATAACGTTATGTAGCATTACCATATAATGTATAACGTTATGTAGCATTACCATATAACGTATAACCTTATGTAGCATTACCGTATAACGTATAACGTTATGTAGCATTACCATATAACGTATAACGTTATGTAGCATTACCATATAACGTATAACGTTGTATACTGTTACCATATAACGTATAACGTTATGTAGCATTACCATATAATGTATAACGTTATGTAGCATTACCATATAACGTATAACGTTATGTAGCATTACCATATAACGTATAACGTTATGTAGCATTACCATATAACGTATAACGTTATGTAGCATTACCATATAACGTATAACATTATGTAGCAATACCATATAACGTGTAACGTTATTTACTATTACCTTATAACGTATAACGTTGTATACTGTTACCATATAACGTATAACGTTATGTAGTATTACCATATAACGTATAACGTTATGTAGCATTACCACATACCGTATAACGTTATGTAGCATTACCATATAACGTATAACGTTATTTACTATTACCTTATAACGTATAACGATGTATACTGTTACCATATAACGTATAACGTTATGTAGCATTACCATATAATGTATAACGTTATTTAGTATTACCTCATAACGTATAACGTTATGTAGCATTACCATATCACGCATAACGTTATGTAGCATTACCATATAATGTATAACGTTATGTAGCATTACCATATAACGTATAACGTTATATACTGTTACCATATAACGTATAACGTTATGTAGTACTACCATATAACGTATAACGTTATGTATCATTACCTTATAACGTATAACGTTATGTAGCATTACCATATACCGTATAACGTTATGTAGCATTACCATATAACGTGTAACGTTATTTACTATTACCTTATAACGTATAACGTTGTATACTGTTACCATATAACGTATAACGTTATGTAGCATTACCATATAACGTATAACGTTATATACTGTTACCATATAACGTATAACGTTATGTAGCATTACCATATAACGTATAACGTTATGTATCATTACCATATAACGTATAACGTTATGTAGCATTACCATATAACGTGCAACGTTATTTACTATTACCTTATAACGTATCACGTTGCATACTGTTACCATATAACGTATAACGTTATGTAGCATTACCATATAACGTATAACGTTATGTAGCATTACCATATAACGTATAACGTTATATACTGTTACATATAACGTATAACGTTATATACTGTTACCATATAACGTATAACGTTATATACTGTTACCATATACCATATAACGTTATGTAGCATTACCATATAACGTATAACGTTATGTAGCATTACCATATAACGTATAACGTTATTTACTATTACCTTATAACGTATAACGTTATGTAGCATTACCATATAACGTATAACGTTATGTAGCATTACCATATAACGTATAACGTTATATACTGTTACCATATAACGTATAACGTTATGTAGCATTACCATATAACGTATAACGTTATGTAGCATTACCACATAACGTATAACGTTATGTAGCATTACCATATAACGTTTAACGTTATGTAGCATTACCATATAACGTATAACGTTATGTCGCATTACCATATAACGTATAACGTTATGTAGCATTACCATATAACGTGTAACGTTATTTACTATTACCTTATAACGTATAACGTTGTATACTGTTACCATATAACGTATAACGTTATGTAGCATTACCATATAATGTATTACGTTATGTAGCATTACCATATAACGTATAACCTTATGTAGCATTACCATATAACGTATAACGTTATGTAGCATTACCATAAAACGTATAACGTTATGTAGCATTACCATATAACGTATAACGTTGTATACTGTTACGATATAACGTATAACGTTATTTAGCATTACCATACAATGTATAACGTTATGTAGCATTACCATATAACGTATAACGTTATGTAGCATTACCATATAACGTATAACGTTATGTAGCATTACCATATAACGTATAACGTTATATAGCATTACCATATAACGTATAACGTTATGTAGCATTACCATATAACGTATAACGTTATGTAGCATTACCATATAACGTGTAACGTTATTTACTATTACCTTATAACGTATAACGTTGTCTACTGTTACCATATAATGTATAACGTTATGTAGCATTACCATATAATGTATAACGTTATGTAGCATTACCATATAACGTATAACCTTATGTAGCATTACCGTATAACGTATAACGTTATGTCGCATTACCATATAACGTATAACGTTATGTAGCATTACCATATAACGTGTAACGTTATTTACTATTACCTTATAACGTATAACGTTGTATACTGTTACCATATAACGTATAACGTTATGTAGCATTACCATATAATGTATTACGTTATGTAGCATTACCATATAACGTATAACCTTATGTAGCATTACCATATAACGTATAACGTTATGTAGCATTACCATAAAACGTATAACGTTATGTAGCATTACCATATAACGTATAACGTTGTATACTGTTACGATATAACGTATAACGTTATTTAGCATTACCATACAATGTATAACGTTATGTAGCATTACCATATAACGTATAACGTTATGTAGCATTACCAAATAACGTATAACGTTATGTAGCATTACCATATAACGTATAACGTTATGTAGCATTACCATATAACGTATAACGTTATGTAGCATTACCATATAACGTATAACGTTATGTAGCATTACCATATAACGTGTAACGTTATTTACTATTACCTTATAACGTATAACGTTGTCTACTGTTACCATATAATGTATAACGTTATGTAGCATTACCATATAATGTATAACGTTATGTAGCATTACCATATAACGTATAACCTTATGTAGCATTACCGTATAACGTATAACGTTATGTAGCATTACCATATAACGTATAACGTTATGTAGCATTACCATATAACGTATAACGTTGTATACTGTTACCATATAACGTATAACGTTATGTAGCATTACCATATAATGTATAACGTTATGTAGCATTACCATATAACGTATAACGTTATGTAGCATTACCATATAACGTATAACGTTATGTAGCATTACCATATAACGTATAACGTTATGTGGCATTACCATATAACGTGTAACGTTATTTACTATTACCTTATAACGTATAACGTTGTATACTGTTACCATATAACGTATAACGTTATGTAGCATTACCATATAACGTATAACGTTCTGTAGCATTACCATATAACGTATAACGTTATGTACTGTTGCCAGATAACGTATAACGTTATGTAGCATTACCATATAACGTGTAACGTTATTTACTATTACCATATAACGTATAACGTTGTATACTGTTACCATATAACGTATAACGTTATGTAGCATTACCATATAACGTATAACGTTCTGTAGCATTACCATATAACGTATAACGTTATATACTGTTGCCAGATAACGTATAACGTTATGTAGCATTACCATATAACGTATAACGTTATGTAGCATTACCATATAACGTATAACGTTATGTAGCATTACCATATAACGTGTAACGTTATTTACTATTACCTTATAACGTATAACGTTGTATACTGTTACCATATAACGTATAACGTTATGTAGCATTACCATATAACGTATAACGTTGTATACTGTTACCATATAACGTATAACGTTATGTAGCATTACCATATAACGTATAACGTTCTGTAGCATTACCATATAACGTATAACGTTATATACTGTTGCCAGATAACGTATAACGTTATGTAGCATTACCATATAACGTGTAACGTTATTTACTATTACCTTATAACGTATAACGTTGTATACTGTTACCATATAACGTATAACGTTATGTAGCATTACCATATAACGTATAACGTTCTGTAGCATTACCATATAACGTATAACGTTATATACTGTTGCCAGATAACGTACAACGTTATGTAGCATTACCATATAACGTATAACGTTATGTAGCATTACCATATAACGTATAACGTTATGTAGCATTACCATATAACGTGTAACGTTATTTACTATTACCTTATAACGTATAACGTTGTATACTGTTACCATATAACGTATAACGTTATGTAGCATTACCATATAACGTATAACGTTATGTAGCATTACCATATAACGTATAACGTTATATACTGTTACCATATTACGTATAACGTTATGTAGCATTACCATATAACGTATAACGTTATGTAGCATTCCCATATAACGTATAACGTTATGTAGCATTACCATATAACGTATAACGTTATGTAGCATTACCATATAACGTATAACGTTATGTAGCATTACCATATAACGTGTAACGTTATATACTATTACCTTATAACGTATAACGTTGTATACTGTTACCAAATAACGTATAGCGTTATGTAGCATTACCATATAACGTATAACGTTCTGTAGCATTACCATATAACGTATAACGTTATGTAGCATTACCATATAATGTATAACGTTATGTAGCATTACCTTATAACGTATAACGTTGTATACTCTTACCATATAACGTATAACGTTATGTAGCATTACCATATAACGTATAACGTTATGTAGCATTACCATATAACGTATAACGTTATATACTGTTACCATATATCGTATAACGTTATATAGCATTACCATATAACGTATAACGTTATGTAGCATTACCATATAACGTATAACGTTGTATACTGTTACCATATAACGTATAACGTTATGTAGCATTACCATATAACGTATAACGTTATGTAGCATTACCATATAACGTATAACGTTATGTAGCATTACAATATAACGTGTAACGTTATTTACTATTACCTTATAACGTATAACGTTGTATACTGTTACCACATAACGTATAACGTTATGTAGCATTACCATATAACGTATAACGTTATGTAGCATTACAATATAACGTGTAACGTTATATACTGTTACCATATAACGTATAACGTTATGTAGCATTACCATATAACGTATAACGTTATGTAGCATTACCATATAACGTATAACGTTATGTAGCATTACCATATAACGTATAACGTTGTATACTGTTACCATATAACGTATAACGTTATGTAGCATTACCTTATAACGTATAACGTTATGTAGCATTACCATATAACGTATAACGTTATATGCTGTTACCATATACCGTATAACGTTATGTAGCATTACAATATAACGTGTAACGTTATTTACTATTACCTTATAACGTATAACGTTGTATACTGTTACCATATAACGTATAACGTTATGTAGCATTACCATATAACGTATAACATTATGTAGCATTACCATATAACGTATAACGTTATGTAGCATTACCATATAACGTATAACGTTATGTAGCATTACCATATAACGTGTAACGTTATTTACTATTACCTTATAACGTATAACGTTGTATACTGTTACCATATAACGTATAACGTTATGTAGCATTACCATATAACGTATAACGTTATATACTGTTACCATATAACGTATAACGTTATGTAGCATTACCATATAACGTATAACGTTATGTAGCATTACCACGTAACGTATAACGTTATGTAGCATTACCATATAACGTATAACGTTATGTAGCATTACCATATAACGTATAACGTTATGTAGCATTACCATATATCGTGTAACGTTATTTACTATTACCTTATAACGTATAACGTTATGCAGCATTACCATATAACATATAACGTTATGTAGCATTACCACATAACGTATAACGTTATGTAGCATTACCATATAACGTATAACGTTATGTAGCATTACCATATAACGTATAACGTTATGTAGCATTACCATATAACGTATAACGTTATGTAGCATTACCATATAACGTGTAACGTTATTTACTATTACCTTATAACGTATAACGTTGTATACTGTTACCATATAACGTATAACGTTATGTAGCATTACCATATAATGTATTACGTTATGTAGCATTACCATATAACGTATAACCTTATGTAGCATTACCATATAACGTATAACATTATGTAGCATTACCATATAACGTATAACGTTATGTAGCATTACCATATAACGTATAACGTTGTATACTGTTACGATATAACGTATAACGTTATTTAGCATTACCATACAATGTATAACGTTACGTAGCATTACCATATAACGTGTAACGTTATTTACTATTACCTTATAACGTATAACGTTGTATACTGTTACCATATAACGTATAACGTTATGTAGCATTACCATATAATGTATAACGTTATGTAGCATTACCTTATAACGTATAACGTTGTATACTCTTACCATATAACGTATAACGTTATGTAGCATTACCATATAACGTATAACGTTATATACTGTTACCATATAACGTATAACGTTATGTAGTATTACCATATAACGAATAACGTTATGTAGCATTACCATATAACGTATAACGTTATGTAGCATTACCATATAACGTGTAACGTTATTTACTATTACCTTATAACGTATAACGTTGTATACTCTTACCATATAACGTATAACGTTATGTAGCATTACCATATAACGTATAACGTTATGTAGCATTACCATATAACGTATAACGTTATATACTGTTACCATATAACGTATAACGTTATGTAGCATTACCATATAACGTATAACGTTATGTAGCATTACCATATAACGTATAACGTTATGTAGCATTACCATATAACGTATAACGTTATATGCTGTTACCATATACCGTATAACGTTATGTAGCATTACAATATAACGTGTAACGTTATTTACTATTACCTTATAACGTATAACGTTGTATACTGTTACCATATAACGTATAACGTTATGTAGCACTACCATATAACGTATAACGTTATGTATCATTACCTTATAACGTATAACGTTATGCAGCATTACCATATAACGTAGAACGTTATGTAGCATTACCATATAACGTATAACGTTATTTACTATTACCTTATAACGTATAACGATGTATACTGTTACCATATAACGTATAACGTTATGTAGCATTACCATATAATGTATAACGTTATTTAGCATTACCTTATAACGTATAACGTTATGTAGCATTACCATATCACGTATAACATTATGTAGCATTACCATATAACGTATATCGTTATGTAGCATTACCATATAACGTATAAAGCTGTATACTGTTACCATATAACGTATAACGTTATCTAGCATTACCAAATAATGTATAACGTTAGGTAGCATTACCATATAACGTATAACGTTATGTAGCATTACCATATAACGTATAACGTTATGTAGCATTACCATATAACGTATAACGTTATGTAGCATTACCATATAACGTATAACGTTATGTAGCATTACCATATAACGTGTAACGTTATTTACTATTACCTTATAACGTATAACGTTGTATACTGTTACCATATAACGTATAACGTTATGTAGCATTACCATATAACGTATAACGTTATATACTGTTACCATATAACGTATAACGTTATGTAGCATTACCATATAACGTATAACGTTATGTAGCATTACCACATAACGTATAACGTTATGTAGCATTACCATATAACGTATAACGTTATGTAGCTTTACCATATAACGTATAACGTTATGTAGCATTACCATATAACGTGTAACGTTATTTACTATTACCTTATAACGTATAACGTTGTATACTGTTACCATATAACGTATAACGTTATGTAGCATTACCATATAACGTATAACGTTATGTAGCATTACCATATAACGTATAACGTTATGTAGCATTACCATATAACGTATATCGTTATGTAGCATTACCATATAACGTATAACGTTATGTAGCATTACCATATACCGTATAACGTTATGTAGCATTACCATATAACGTGTAACGTTATTTACTATTACCTTATAACGTATAACGTTGTATACTGTTACCTTATAACGTATAACGTTATGTAGCATTACCATATCACGTATAACGTTATGTAGCATTACCATATAACGTATATCGTTATGTAGCATTACCATATAACGTATAAAGCTGTATACTGTTACCATATAACGTATAACGTTATCTAGCATTACCAAATAATGTATAACGTTAGGTAGCATTACCATATAACGTATAACGTTATGTAGCATTACCATATAACGTATAACGTTATGTAGCATTACCATATAACGTATAACGTTATGTAGCATTACCATATAACGTATAACGTTATGTAGCATTACCATAGAACGTGTAACGTTATTTACTATTACCTTATAACGTATAACGTTGTATACTGTTACCATATAACGTATAACGTTATGTAGCATTACCATATAACGTATAACGTTATATACTGTTACCATATAACGTATAACGTTATGTAGCATTACCATATAACGTATAACGTTATGTAGCATTACCACATAACGTATAACGTTATGTAGCATTACCATATAACGTATAACGTTATGTAGCTTTACCATATAACGTATAACGTTATGTAGCATTACCATATAACGTGTAACGTTATTTACTATTACCTTATAGCGTATAACGTTGTATACTGTTACCATATAACGTATAACGTTATGTAGCATTACCATATAACGTATAACGTTATGTAGCATTACCATATAACGTATAACGTTATATACTGTTGCCATATAACGTATAACGTTATGTAGCATTACCATATAACGTATAACGTTATGTAGCATTACCACATAACGTATAACGTTATGTAGCATTACCATATAACGTATAACGTTATGTAGCATTACCATATAACGTATAACGTTATGTAGCATTACCATATAACGTATAACGTTATGTAGCATTACCATATAACGTGTAACGTTATTTACTATTACCTTATAACGTATAACGTTGTATACTGTTACCATATAACGTATAACGTTATGTAGCATTACCATATAATGTATTACGTTATGTAGCATTACCATATAACGTATAACCTTATGTAGCATTACCATATAACGTATAACGTTATGTAGCATTACCATAAAACGTATAACGTTATGTAGCATTACCATATAACGTATAACGTTGTATACTGTTACGATATGACGTATAACGTTATTTAGCATTACCATACAATGTATAACGTTATGTAGCATTACCATATAACGTATAACGTTATGTAGCATTACCATATAACGTATAACGTTATTTAGCATTACCATATAACGTATAACGTTATGTAGCATTACCATATAACGTATAACGTTATGTAGCATTACCATATAACGTATAACGTTATGTAGCATTACCATATAACGTGTAACGTTATTTACTATTACCTTATAACGTATAACGTTGTCTACTGTTACCATATAACGTATAACGTTATGTAGCATTAACATATAATGTATAACGTTATGTAGCATTACCATATAACGTATAACCTTATGTAGCATTACCGTATAACGTATAACGTTATGTAGCATTACCATATAACGTATAACGTTATGTAGCATTACCATATAACGTATAACGTTGTATAGTGTTACCATATAACGTATAACGTTATGTAGCATTACCATATAATGTATAACGTTATGTAGCATTACCATATAACGTATAACGTTATGTAGCATTACCATATAACGTATAACGTTATGTAGCATTACCATATAACGTATAACGTTATGTAGCATTACCATATAACGTATAACATTATGTAGCAATACCATATAACGTGTAACGTTATTTACTATTACCTTATAACGTATAACGTTGTATACTGTTACCATATAACGTATAACGTTATGTAGCATTACCATATAACGGATAACGTTATGTAGCATTACCACATACCGTATAACGTTATGTAGCATTACCATATAACGTATAACGTTATTTACTATTACCTTATAACGTATAACGATGTATACTGTTACCATATAACGTATAACGTTATGTAGCATTACCATATAATGTATAACGTTATTTAGCATTACCTCATAACGTATAACGTTATGTAGCATTACCATATCACGTATAACGTTATGTAGCATTACCATATAATGTATAACGTTATGTAGCATTACCATATAACGAATAACGTTATATACTGTTACCATATAACGTATAACGTTATGTAGCACTACCATATAACGAATAACGTTATGTATCATTACCTTATAACGTATAACGTTATGTAGCATTACCATATACCGTATAACGTTATGTAGCATTACCATATAACGTGTAACGTTATTTACTATTACCTTATAACGTATAACGTTGTATACTGTTACCATATAACGTATAACGTTATGTAGCATTACCATATAACGTATAACGTTATGTAGCATTACCATATAACGTATAACGTTATATACTGTTACCATATAACGTATAACGTTATGTAGCATTACCATATAACGTATAACGTTATGTATCATTACCATATAACGTATAACGTTATGTAGCATTACCATATAACGTGCAACGTTATTTACTATTACCTTATAACGTATCACGTTGCATACTGTTACCATATAACGTATAACGTTATGTAGCATTACCATATAACGTATAACGTTATGTAGCATTACCATATAACGTATAACGTTATATACTGTTACATATAACGTATAACGTTATATACTGTTACCATATAACGAATAACGTTATATACTGTTACCATATAACGTATAACGTTATGTAGTATTACCATATAACGTATAACGTTATGTAGCATTACCATATAACGTATAACGTTGTATACTGTTACCATATAACGTATAACGTTGTCTACTGTTACCATATAACGTATAACGTTATGTAGCACTACCATATAATGTATAACGTTATGTAGCATTACCATATAACGTATAACGTTATATGCTGTTACCATATACCGTATAACGTTATGTAGCATTACAATATAACGTATAACGTTATGTAGCATTACCATATAACGTATAACGTTATGTAGCATTACCATATAACGTATAACGTTATATGCTGTTACCATATACCGTATAACGTTATGTAGCATTACAATATAACGTGTAACGTTATTTACTATTACCTTATAACGTATAACGTTGTATACTGTTACCATATAACGTATAACGTTATGTAGCACTACCATATAACGTATAACGTTATGTATCATTACCTTATAACGTATAACGTTATGCAGCATTACCATATAACGTAGAACGTTATGTAGCATTACCATATAACGTATAACGTTATTTACTATTACCTTATAACGTATAACGATGTATACTGTTACCATATAACGTATAACGTTATGTAGCATTACCATATAATGTATAACGTTATTTAGCATTACCTTATAACGTATAACGTTATGTAGCATTACCATATCACGTATAACATTATGTAGCATTACCATATAACGTATATCGTTATGTAGCATTACCATATAACGTATAAAGCTGTATACTGTTACCATATAACGTATAACGTTATCTAGCATTACCAAATAATGTATAACGTTAGGTAGCATTACCATATAACGTATAACGTTATGTAGCATTACCATATAACGTATAACGTTATGTAGCATTACCATATAACGTATAACGTTATGTAGCATTACCATATAACGTATAACGTTATGTAGCATTACCATATAACGTGTAACGTTATTTACTATTACCTTATAACGTATAACGTTGTATACTGTTACCATATAACGTATAACGTTATGTAGCATTACCATATAACGTATAACGTTATATACTGTTACCATATAACGTATAACGTTATGTAGCATTACCATATAACGTATAACGTTATGTAGCATTACCACATAACGTATAACGTTATGTAGCATTACCATATAACGTATAACGTTATGTAGCTTTACCATATAACGTATAACGTTATGTAGCATTACCATATAACGTGTAACGTTATTTACTATTACCTTATAACGTATAACGTTGTATACTGTTACCATATAACGTATAACGTTATGTAGCATTACCATATAACGTATAACGTTATGTAGCATTACCATATAACGTATAACGTTATGTAGCATTACCATATAACGTATATCGTTATGTAGCATTACCATATAACGTATAACGTTATGTAGCATTACCATATACCGTATAACGTTATGTAGCATTACCATATAACGTGTAACGTTATTTACTATTACCTTATAACGTATAACGTTGTATACTGTTACCTTATAACGTATAACGTTATGTAGCATTACCATATCACGTATAACGTTATGTAGCATTACCATATAACGTATATCGTTATGTAGCATTACCATATAACGTATAAAGCTGTATACTGTTACCATATAACGTATAACGTTATCTAGCATTACCAAATAATGTATAACGTTAGGTAGCATTACCATATAACGTATAACGTTATGTAGCATTACCATATAACGTATAACGTTATGTAGCATTACCATATAACGTATAACGTTATGTAGCATTACCATATAACGTATAACGTTATGTAGCATTACCATAGAACGTGTAACGTTATTTACTATTACCTTATAACGTATAACGTTGTATACTGTTACCATATAACGTATAACGTTATGTAGCATTACCATATAACGTATAACGTTATATACTGTTACCATATAACGTATAACGTTATGTAGCATTACCATATAACGTATAACGTTATGTAGCATTACCACATAACGTATAACGTTATGTAGCATTACCATATAACGTATAACGTTATGTAGCTTTACCATATAACGTATAACGTTATGTAGCATTACCATATAACGTGTAACGTTATTTACTATTACCTTATAACGTATAACGTTGTATACTGTTACCATATAACGTATAACGTTATGTAGCATTACCATATAACGTATAACGTTATGTAGCATTACCATATAACGTATAACGTTATATACTGTTACCATATAACGTATAACGTTATGTAGCATTACCATATAACGTATAACGTTATGTAGCATTACCACATAACGTATAACGTTATGTAGCATTACCATATAACGTATAACGTTATGTAGCATTACCATATAACGTATAACGTTATGTAGCATTACCATATAACGTATAACGTTATGTAGCATTACCATATAACGTGTAACGTTATTTACTATTACCTTATAACGTATAACGTTGTATACTGTTACCATATAACGTATAACGTTATGTAGCATTACCATATAATGTATTACGTTATGTAGCATTACCATATAACGTATAACCTTATGTAGCATTACCATATAACGTATAACGTTATGTAGCATTACCATAAAACGTATAACGTTATGTAGCATTACCATATAACGTATAACGTTGTATACTGTTACGATATGACGTATAACGTTATTTAGCATTACCATACAATGTATAACGTTATGTAGCATTACCATATAACGTATAACGTTATGTAGCATTACCATATAACGTATAACGTTATTTAGCATTACCATATAACGTATAACGTTATGTAGCATTACCATATAACGTATAACGTTATGTAGCATTACCATATAACGTATAACGTTATGTAGCATTACCATATAACGTGTAACGTTATTTACTATTACCTTATAACGTATAACGTTGTCTACTGTTACCATATAACGTATAACGTTATGTAGCATTAACATATAATGTATAACGTTATGTAGCATTACCATATAACGTATAACCTTATGTAGCATTACCGTATAACGTATAACGTTATGTAGCATTACCATATAACGTATAACGTTATGTAGCATTACCATATAACGTATAACGTTGTATAGTGTTACCATATAACGTATAACGTTATGTAGCATTACCATATAATGTATAACGTTATGTAGCATTACCATATAACGTATAACGTTATGTAGCATTACCATATAACGTATAACGTTATGTAGCATTACCATATAACGTATAACGTTATGTAGCATTACCATATAACGTATAACATTATGTAGCAATACCATATAACGTGTAACGTTATTTACTATTACCTTATAACGTATAACGTTGTATACTGTTACCATATAACGTATAACGTTATGTAGCATTACCATATAACGGATAACGTTATGTAGCATTACCACATACCGTATAACGTTATGTAGCATTACCATATAACGTATAACGTTATTTACTATTACCTTATAACGTATAACGATGTATACTGTTACCATATAACGTATAACGTTATGTAGCATTACCATATAATGTATAACGTTATTTAGCATTACCTCATAACGTATAACGTTATGTAGCATTACCATATCACGTATAACGTTATGTAGCATTACCATATAATGTATAACGTTATGTAGCATTACCATATAACGAATAACGTTATATACTGTTACCATATAACGTATAACGTTATGTAGCACTACCATATAACGAATAACGTTATGTATCATTACCTTATAACGTATAACGTTATGTAGCATTACCATATACCGTATAACGTTATGTAGCATTACCATATAACGTGTAACGTTATTTACTATTACCTTATAACGTATAACGTTGTATACTGTTACCATATAACGTATAACGTTATGTAGCATTACCATATAACGTATAACGTTATGTAGCATTACCATATAACGTATAACGTTATATACTGTTACCATATAACGTATAACGTTATGTAGCATTACCATATAACGTATAACGTTATGTATCATTACCATATAACGTATAACGTTATGTAGCATTACCATATAACGTGCAACGTTATTTACTATTACCTTATAACGTATCACGTTGCATACTATTACCATATAACGTATAACGTTATGTAGCATTACCATATAACGTATAACGTTATGTAGCATTACCATATAACGTATAACGTTATATACTGTTACATATAACGTATAACGTTATATACTGTTACCATATAACGAATAACGTTATATACTGTTACCATATAACGTATAACGTTATGTAGTATTACCATATAACGTATAACGTTATGTAGCATTACCATATAACGTATAACGTTGTATACTGTTACCATATAACGTATAACGTTGTCTACTGTTACCATATAACGTATAACGTTATGTAGCACTACCATATAATGTATAACGTTATGTAGCATTACCATATAACGTATAACGTTATATGCTGTTACCATATACCGTATAACGTTATGTAGCATTACAATATAACGTGTAACGTTATTTACTATTACCTTATAACGTATAACGTTGTATACTGTTACCATATAACGTATAACGTTATGTAGCACTACCATATAACGTATAACGTTATGTATCATTACCTTATAACGTATAACGTTATGTAGCATTACCATATAACGTAGAACGTTATGTAGCATTACCATATAACGTATAACGTTATTTACTATTACCTTATAACGTATAACGTTATGTAGCATTACCATATAACGTATAACGTTATGTAGCATTACCATATAACGTATAACGTTATATACTGTTACCATATAACGTATAACGTTATGTAGCATTACCATATAACGTATAACGTTATGTATCATTACCATAAAACGTATAACGTTATGTAGCATTACCATATAACGTGCAACGTTATTTACTATTACCTTATAACGTATCACGTTGCATACTGTTACCATATAACGTATAACGTTATGTAGCATTACCATATAACGTATAACGTTATGTAGCATTACCATATAACGTATAACGTTATATACTGTTACATATAACGTATAACGTTATATACTGTTACCATATAACGAATAACGTTATATACTGTTACCATATAACGTATAACGTTATGTAGTATTACCATATAACGTATAACGTTATGTAGCATTACCATATAACGTATAACGTTGTATACCGTTACCATATAACGTATAACGTTGTCTACTGTTACCATATAACGTATAACGTTATGCAGCACTACCATATAATGTATAACGTTATGTAGCATTACCATATAACGTATAACGTTATATGCTGTTACCATATACCGTATAACGTTATGTAGCATTACAATATAACGTGTAACGTTATTTACTATTACCTTATAACGTATAACGTTGTATACTGTTACCATATAACGTATAACGTTATGTAGCACTACCATATAACGTATAACGTTATGTATCATTACCTTATAACGTATAACGTTATGTAGCATTACCATATAACGTAGAACGTTATGTAGCATTACCATATAACGTATAACGTTATTTACTATTACCTTATAACGTATAACGTTATGTAGCATTACCATATAACGTATAACGTTATGTAGCATTACCATATAACGTATAACGTTATATACTGTTACCATATAACGTATAACGTTATGTAGCATTACCATATAACGTATAACGTTATGTAGCATTACCACATAACGTATAACGTTATGTAGCATTACCATATAACGTATAACGTTATGTAGCATTACCATATAACGTATAACGTTATGTAGCATTACCATATAACGTATAACGTTATGTAGCATAACCATATAACGTGTAACGTTATTTACTATTACCTTATAACGTATAACGTTGTATACTGTTACCATATAACGTATAACGTTATGTAGCATTACCATATAATGTATTACGTTATGTAGCATTACCATATAACGTATAACCTTATGTAGCATTACCATATAACGTATAACGTTATGTAGCATTACCATAAAACGTATAACGTTATGTAGCATTACCATATAACGTATAACGTTGTATACTGTTACGATATAACGTATAACGTTATTTAGCATTACCATACAATGTATAACGTTATGTAGCATTACCATATAACGTATAACGTTATGTAGCATTACCATATAACGTATAACGTTATGTAGCATTACCATATAACGTATAACGTTATGTAGCATTACCATATAACGTATAACGTTATGTAGCATTACCATATAACGTATAACGTTATGTAGCATTACCATATAACGTATAACGTTGTATTCTATTACCTTATAACGTATAACGTTGTATACTGTTACCATATAACGTATAACGTTATGTAGCATTACCATATAACGTATAACGTTCTGTAGCATTACCATATAACGTATAACGTTATATACTGTTACCATATAACGTATAACGTTATGTAGCATTACCATATAACGTATAACGTTATGTAGCATTACCACATAACGTATAACGTTATGTAGCATTACCATATAACGTATAACGTTATGTAGCTTTACCATATAACGTATAACGTTATGTAGCATTACCATATAACGTGTAACGTTATTTACTATTACCTTATAACGTATAACGTTGTATACTGTTACCATATAACGTATAACGTTATGTAGCATTACCATATAACGTATAACGTTATGTAGCATTACCATATAACGTATAACGTTATATACTGTTACCATATAACGTATAACGTTATGTAGCATTACCATATAACGTATAACGTTATGTAGCATTACCACATAACGTATAACGTTATGTAGCATTACCATATAACGTATAACGTTATGTAGCATTACCATATAACGTATAACGTTATGTAGCATTACCATATAACGTATAACGTTATGTAGCATTACCATATAACGTGTAACGTTATTTACTATTACCTTATAACGTATAACGTTGTATACTGTTACCATATAACGTATAACGTTATGTAGCATTACCATATAATGTATTACGTTATGTAGCATTACCATATAACGTATAACCTTATGTAGCATTACCATATAACGTATAACGTTATGTAGCATTACCATAAAACGTATAACGTTATGTAGCATTACCATATAACGTATAACGTTGTATACTGTTACGATATGACGTATAACGTTATTTAGCATTACCATACAATGTATAACGTTATGTAGCATTACCATATAACGTATAACGTTATGTAGCATTACCATATAACGTATAACGTTATTTAGCATTACCATATAACGTATAACGTTATGTAGCATTACCATATAACGTATAACGTTATGTAGCATTACCATATAACGTATAACGTTATGTAGCATTACCATATAACGTGTAACGTTATTTACTATTACCTTATAACGTATAACGTTGTCTACTGTTACCATATAACGTATAACGTTATGTAGCATTAACATATAATGTATAACGTTATGTAGCATTACCATATAACGTATAACCTTATGTAGCATTACCGTATAACGTATAACGTTATGTAGCATTACCATATAACGTATAACGTTATGTAGCATTACCATATAACGTATAACGTTGTATAGTGTTACCATATAACGTATAACGTTATGTAGCATTACCATATAATGTATAACGTTATGTAGCATTACCATATAACGTATAACGTTATGTAGCATTACCATATAACGTATAACGTTATGTAGCATTACCATATAACGTATAACGTTATGTAGCATTACCATATAACGTATAACATTATGTAGCAATACCATATAACGTGTAACGTTATTTACTATTACCTTATAACGTATAACGTTGTATACTGTTACCATATAACGTATAACGTTATGTAGCATTACCATATAACGGATAACGTTATGTAGCATTACCACATACCGTATAACGTTATGTAGCATTACCATATAACGTATAACGTTATTTACTATTACCTTATAACGTATAACGATGTATACTGTTACCATATAACGTATAACGTTATGTAGCATTACCATATAATGTATAACGTTATTTAGCATTACCTCATAACGTATAACGTTATGTAGCATTACCATATCACGTATAACGTTATGTAGCATTACCATATAATGTATAACGTTATGTAGCATTACCATATAACGAATAACGTTATATACTGTTACCATATAACGTATAACGTTATGTAGCACTACCATATAACGTATAACGTTATGTATCATTACCTTATAACGTATAACGTTATGTAGCATTACCATATACCGTATAACGTTATGTAGCATTACCATATAACGTGTAACGTTATTTACTATTACCTTATAACGTATAACGTTGTATACTGTTACCATATAACGTATAACGTTATGTAGCATTACCATATAACGTATAACGTTATGTAGCATTACCATATAACGTATAACGTTACATACTGTTACCATATAACGTATAACGTTATGTAGCATTACCATATAACGTATAACGTTATGTATCATTACCATATAACGTATAACGTTATGTAGCATTACCATATAACGTGCAACGTTATTTACTATTACCTTATAACGTATCACGTTGCATACTGTTACCATATAACGTATAACGTTATGTAGCATTACCATATAACGTATAACGTTATGTAGCATTACCATATAACGTATAACGTTATATACTGTTACATATAACGTATAACGTTATATACTGTTACCATATAACGAATAACGTTATATACTGTTACCATATAACGTATAACGTTATGTAGCATTACCATATAACGTATAACGTTATGTAGCATTACCATATAACGTATAACGTTGTATACTGTTACCATATAACGTATAACGTTGTCTACTGTTACCATATAACGTATAACGTTATGTAGCATTACCATATAATGTATAACGTTATGTAGCATTACCATATAACGTATAACGTTATATGCTGTTACCATATACCGTATAACGTTATGTAGCATTACAATATAACGTGTGACGTTATTTACTATTACCTTATAACGTATAACGTTGTATACTGTTACCATATAACGTATAACGTTATGTAGCACTACCATATAACGTATAACGTTATGTATCATTACCTTATAACGTATAACGTTATGTAGCATTACCATATAACGTAGAACGTTATGTAGCATTACCATATAACGTATAACGTTATTTACTATTACCTTATAACGTATAACGTTATGTAGCATTACCATATAACGTATAACGTTATGTAGCATTACCATATAACGTATAACGTTATATACTGTTACCATATAACGTATAACGTTATGTAGCATTACCATATAACGTATAACGTTATGTAGCATTACCACATAACGTATAACGTTATGTAGCATTACCATATAACGTATAACGTTATGTAGCATTACCATATAACGTATAACGTTATGTAGCATTACCATATAACGTATAACGTTATGTAGCATTACCATATAACGTGTAACGTTATTTACTATTACCTTATAACGTATAACGTTGTATACTGTTACCATATAACGTATAACGTTATGTAGCATTACCATATAATGTATTACGTTATGTAGCATTACCATATAACGTATAACCTTATGTAGCATTACCATATAACGTATAACGTTATGCAGCATTACCATAAAACGTATAACGTTATGTAGCATTACCATATAACGTATAACGTTGTATACTGTTACGATATAACGTATAACGTTATTTAGCATTACCATACAATGTATAACGTTATGTAGCATTACCATATAACGTATAACGTTATGTAGCATTACCATATAACGTATAACGTTATGTAGCATTACCATATAACGTATAACGTTATGTAGCATTACCATATAACGTATAACGTTATGTAGCATTACCATATAACGTATAACGTTATGTAGCATTACCATATAACGTGTAACGTTATTTACTATTACCTTATAACGTATAACGTTGTCTACTGTTACCATATAATGTATAACGTTATGTAGCATTACCATATAATGTATAACGTTATGTAGCATTACCATATAACGTATAACCTTATGTAGCATTACCGTATAACGTATAACGTTATGTAGCATTACCATATAACGTATAACGTTATGTAGCATTACCATATAACGTATAACGTTGTATACTATTACCTTATAACGTATAACGTTGTATACTGTTACCATATAACGTATAACGTTATGTAGCATTACCATATAACGTATAACATTCTGTAGCATTACCATATAACGTATAACGTTATGTACTTTTGCCAGATAACGTATAACGTTATGTAGCATTACCATATAACGTGTAACGTTATTTACTATTACCTTATAACGTATAACGTTGTATACTGTTACCAGATAACGTATAACGTTATGTAGCATTACCATATAACGTATAACGTTATGTAGCATTACCATATAACGTATAACGTTCTGTAGCATTACCATATGACGTATAACGTTATATACTGTTGCCAGATAACGTATAACGTTATGTAGCATTACCATATAACGTATAACGTTATGTAGCATTACCATATAACGTATAACGTTATGTAGCATTACCATATAACGTGTAACGTTATTTACTATTACCTTATAACGTATAACGTTGTATACTGTTACCATATAACGTATAACGTTATGTAGCATTACCATATAACGTATAACGTTGTATACTGTTACCATATAACGTATAACGTTATGTAGCATTACCATATAACGTATAACGTTCTGTAGCATTACCATATAACGTATAACGTTATATACTGTTGCCAGATAACGTATAACGTTATGTAGCATTACCATATAACGTATAACGTTATGTAGCATTACCATATAACGTATAACGTTATGTAGCATTACAATATAACGTGTAACGTTATTTACTATTACCTTATAACGTATAACGTTGTATACTGTTACCATATAACGTATAACGTTATGTAGCACTACCATATAACGTATAACGTTATGTATCATTACCTTATAACGTATAACGTTATGTAGCATTACCATATAACGTAGAACGTTATGTAGCATTACCATATAACGTATAACGTTATTTACTATTACCTTATAACGTATAACGATGTATACTGTTACCATATAACGTATAACGTTATGTAGCATTACCATATAATGTATAACGTTATTTAGCATTACCTTATAACGTATAACGTTATGTAGCATTACCATATCACGTATAACGTTATGTAGCATTACCATATAACGTATATCGTTATGTAGCATTACCATATAACGTATAAAGCTGTATACTGTTACCATATAACGTATAACGTTATCTAGCATTACCAAATAATGTATAACGTTAGGTAGCATTGCCATATAACGTATAACGTTATGTAGCATTACCATATAACGTATAACATTATGTAGCATTACCATATAACGTATAACGTTATGTAGCATTACCATATAACGTATAACGTTGTGTAGCATTACCATATAACGTGTAACGTTATTTACTATTACCTTATAACGTATAACGTTGTATACTGTTACCATATAACGTATAACGTTATGTAGCATTACCATATAACGTATAACGTTATATACTGTTACCATATAACGTATAACGTTATGTAGCATTACCATATAACGTATAACGTTATGTAGCATTACCACATAACGTATAACGTTATGTAGCATTACCATATAACGTATAACGTTATGTAGCATTACCATATAACGTATAACGTTATGTAGCATTACCATATATCGTGTAACGTTATTTACTATTACCTTATAACGTATAACGTTATGTAGCATTACCATATAACATATAACGTTATGTAGCATTACCACATAACGTATAACGTTATGTAGCATTACCATATAACGTATAACGTTATGTAGCATTACCATATAACGTATAACGTTATGTAGCATTACCATATAACGTATAACGTTATGTAGCATTACCATATAACGTGTAACGTTATTTACTATTACCTTATAACGTATAACGTTGTATACTGTTACCATATAACGTATAACGTTATGTAGCATTACCATATAATGTATTACGTTATGTAGCATTACCATATAACGTATAACCTTATGTAGCATTACCATATAACGTATAACGTTATGTAGCATTACCATATAACGTATAACGTTATGTAGCATTACCATATAACGTATAACGTTGTATACTGTTACGATATAACGTATAACGTTATTTAGCATTACCATACAATGTATAACGTTATGTAGCATTACCATATAACGTGTAACGTTATTTACTATTACCTTATAACGTATAACGTTGTATACTGTTACCATATAACGTATAACGTTATGTAGCATTACCATATAATGTATAACGTTATGTAGCATTACCTTATAACGTATAACGTTGTATACTCTTACCATATAACGTATAACGTTATGTAGCATTACCATATAACGTATAACGTTATGTAGCATTACCATATAACGTGTAACGTTATTTACTATTACCTTATAACGTATAACGTTGTATACTCTTACCATATAACGTATAACGTTATGTAGCATTACCATATAACGTATAACGTTATGTAGCATTACCATATAACGTATAACGTTATATACTGTTACCATATAACGTATAACGTTATGTAGCATTACCATATAACGTATAACGTTATGTAGCATTACCATATAACGTATAACGTTATATGCTGTTACCATATACCGTATAACGTTATGTAGCATTACAATATAACGTGTAACGTTATTTACTATTACCTTATAACGTATAACGTTGTATACTGTTACCATATAACGTATAACGTTATGTAGCACTACCATATAACGTATAACGTTATGTATCATTACCTTATAACGTATAACGTTATGTAGCATTACCATATAACGTAGAACGTTATGTAGCATTACAATATAACGTATAACGTTATTTACTATTACCTTATAACGTATAACGATGTATACTGTTACCATATAACGTATAACGTTATGTAGCATTACCATATAATGTATAACGTTATTTAGCATTACCTTATAACGTATAACGTTATGTAGCATTACCATATCACGTATAACGTTATGTAGCATTACCATATAACGTATATCGTTATGTAGCATTACCATATAACGTATAAAGCTGTATACTGTTACCATATAACGTATAACGTTATGTAGCATTACCATATAATGTATAACGTTATTTAGCATTACCTTATAACGTATAACGTTATGTAGCATTACCATATCACGTATAACGTTATGTAGCATTACCATATAACGTATATCGTTATGTAGCATTACCATATAACGTATAAAGCTGTATACTGTTACCATATAACGTATAACGTTATCTAGCATTACCAAATAATGTATAACGTTAGGTAGCATTACCATATAACGTATAACGTTATGTAGCATTACCATATAACGTATAACGTTATGTAGCATTACCATATAACGTATAACGTTATGTAGCATTACCATATAACGTATAACGTTATGTAGCATTACCATATAACGTGTAACGTTATTTACTATTACCTTATAACGTATAACGTTGTATACTGTTACCATATAACGTATAACGTTATGTAGCTTTACCATATAACGTATAACGTTATATACTGTTACCATATAACGTACAACGTTATGTAGCATTACCATATAACGTATAACGTTATGTAGCATTACCACATAACGTATAACGTTATGTAGCATTACCATATAACGTATAACGTTATGTAGCTTTACCATATAACGTATAACGTTATGTAGCATTACCATATAACGTGTAACGTTATTTACTATTACCTTATAACGTATAACGTTGTATACTGTTACCATATAACGTATAACGTTATGTAGCATTACCATATAACGTATAACGTTATGTAGCATTACCATATAACGTATAACGTTATGTAGCATTACCATATAACGGATATCGTTATGTAGCATTACCATATAACGTATAACGTTATGTAGCATTACCATATACCGTATAACGTTATGTAGCATTACCATATAACGTGTTACGTTATTTACTATTACCTTATAACGTATAACGTTGTATACTGTTACCATATAACGTATAACGTTATGTAGCATTACCATATAATGTATTACGTTATGTAGCATTACCATATAACGTATAACCTTATGTAGCATTACCATATAACGTATAACGTTATGTAGCATTACCATAAAACGTATAACGTTATGTAGCATTACCATATAACGTATAACGTTGTATACTGTTACGATATAACGTATAACGTTATTTAGCATTACCATACAATGTATAACGTTATGTAGCATTACCATATAACGTATAACGTTATGTAGCATTACCATATAACGTATAACGTTATGTAGCATTACCATATAACGTATAACGTTATGTAGCATTACCATATAACGTATAACGTTATGTAGCATTACCATATAACGTATAACGTTATGTAGCATTACCATATAACGTATAACGTTATGTAGCATTACCATATAACGTATAACGTTATGTAGCATTACCATATAACGTATATCGTTATGTAGCATTACCATATAACGTATAAAGCTGTATACTGTTACCATATAACGTATAACGTTATCTAGCATTACCAAATAATGTATAACGTTAGGTAGCATTACCATATAACGTATAACGTTATGTAGCATTACCACATAACGTATAACGTTATGTAGCATTACCATATAACGTATAACGTTATGTAGCATTACCATATAACGTATAACGTTATGTAGCATTACCATATAACGTGTAACGTTATTTACTATTACCTTATAACGTATAACGTTGTATACTGTTACCATATAACGTATAACGTTATGTAGCTTTACCATATAACGTATAACGTTATATACTGTTACCATATAACGTACAACGTTATGTAGCATTACCATATAACGTATAACGTTATGTAGCATTACCACATAACGTATAACGTTATGTAGCATTACCATATAACGTATAACGTTATGTAGCTTTACCATATAACGTATAACGTTATGTAGCATTACCATATAACGTGTAACGTTATTTACTATTACCTTATAACGTATAACGTTGTATACTGTTACCATATAACGTATAACGTTATGTAGCATTACCATATAACGTATAACGTTATGTAGCATTACCATATAACGTATAACGTTATGTAGCATTACCATATAACGGATATCGTTATGTAGCATTACCATATAACGTATAACGTTATGTAGCATTACCATATACCGTATAACGTTATGTAGCATTACCATATAACGTGTAACGTTATTTACTATTACCTTATAACGTATAACGTTGTATACTGTTACCATATAACGTATAACGTTATGTAGCATTACCATATAATGTATTACGTTATGTAGCATTACCATATAACGTATAACCTTATGTAGCATTACCATATAACGTATAACGTTATGTAGCATTACCATAAAACGTATAACGTTATGTAGCATTACCATATAACGTATAACGTTGTATACTGTTACGATATAACGTATAACGTTATTTAGCATTACCATACAATGTATAACGTTATGTAGCATTACCATATAACGTATAACGTTATGTAGCATTACCATATAACGTATAACGTTATGTAGCATTACCATATAACGTATAACGTTATGTAGCATTACCATATAACGTATAACGTAATGTAGCATTACCATATAACGTATAACGTTATGTAGCATTACCATATAACGTGTAACGTTATTTACTATTACCTTATAACGTATAACGTTGTCTACTGTTACCATATAACGTATATCGTTATGTAGCATTACCATATAATGTATAACGTTATGTAGCATTACCATATAACGTATAACCTTATGTAGCATTACCGTATAACGTATAACGTTATGTAGCATTACCATATAACGTATAACGTTATGTAGCATTACCATATAACGTATAACGTTGTATACTGTTACCATATAACGTATAACGTTATGTAGCATTACCATATAATGTATAACGTTATGTAGCATTACCATATAACGTATAACGTTATGTAGCATTACCATACAACGTATAACGTTATGTAGCATTACCATATAACGTATAACGTTATGTAGCATTACCATATAACGTGTAACGTTATTTACTATTACCTTATAACGTATAACGTTGTATACTGTTACCATATAACGTATAACGTTATGTAGCATTACCATATAACGTATAACGTTATGTAGCATTACCATATAACGTATAACGTTATGTAGCATTACCATATAACGGATATCGTTATGTAGCATTACCATATAACGTATAACGTTATGTAGCATTACCATATACCGTATAACGTTATGTAGCATTACCATATAACGTGTAACGTTATTTACTATTACCTTATAACGTATAACGTTGTATACTGTTACCATATAACTTATAACGTTATGTAGCATTACCATATAATGTATTACGTTATGTAGCATTACCATATAACGTATAACCTTATGTAGCATTACCATATAACGTATAACGTTATGTAGCATTACCATAAAACGTATAACGTTATGTAGCATTACCCTATAACGTATAACGTTGTATACTGTTACGATATAACGTATAACGTTATTTAGCATTACCATACAATGTATAACGTTATGTAGCATTACCATATAATGTATAACGTTATGTAGCATTACCATATAACGTATAACGTTATGTAGCATTACCATACAACGTATAACGTTATGTAGCATTACCATATAACGTATAACGTTATGTAGCATTACCATATAACGTGTAACGTTATTTACTATTACCTTATAACGTATAACGTTGTATACTGTTACCATATAACGTATAACGTTATGTAGCATTACCATATAACGTATAACGTTATGTAGCATTACCATATAACGTATAACCTTATGTAGCATTACCGTATAACGTATAACGTTATGTAGCATTACCATATAACGTATAACGTTATGTAGCATTACCATATAACGTATAACGTTGTATACTGTTACCATATAACGTATAACGTTATGTAGCATTACCATATAATGTATAACGTTATGTAGCATTACCATATAACGTATAACGTTATGTAGCATTACCATACAACGTATAACGTTATGTAGCATTACCATATAACGTATAACGTTATGTAGCATTACCATATAACGTGTAACGTTATTTACTATTACCTTATAACGTATAACGTTGTATACTGTTACCATATAACGTATAACGTTATGTAGCATTACCATATAACGTATAACGTTCTGTAGCATTACCATATAACGTATAACGTTATGTACTGTTGCCAGATAACGTATAACGTTATGTAGCATTACCATATAACGTGTAACGTTATTTACTATTACCTTATAACGTATAACGTTGTATACTGTTACCATATAACGTATAACGTTATGTAGCATTACCATATAACGTATAACGTTCTGTAGCATTACCATATAACGTATAACGTTATATACTGTTGCCAGATAACGTATAACGTTATGTAGCATTTCCATATAACGTATAACGTTATGTAGCATTCCCATATAACGTATAACGTTATGTAGCATTACCATATAACGTATATCGTTATGTAGCATTACCATATAACGTATAAAGCTGTATACTGTTACCATATAACGTATAACGTTATCTAGCATTACCAAATAATGTATAACGTTATTTACTATTACCTTATAACGTATAACGATGTATACTGTTACCATATAACGTATAACGTTATGTAGCATTACCATATAATGTATAACGTTATTTAGCATTACCTTATAACGTATAACGTTATGTAGCATTACCATATCACGTATAACGTTATGTAGCATTACCATATAACGTATATCGTTATGTAGCATTACCATATAACGTATAAAGCTGTATACTGTTACCATATAACGTATAACGTTATCTAGCATTACCAAATAATGTATAACGTTAGGTAGCATTACCATATAACGTATAACGTTATGTAGCATTACCATATAACGTATAACGTTATGTAGCATTACCATATAACGTACAACGTTATGTAGCATTACCATATAACGTATAACGTTATGTAGCATTACCATATAACGTGTAACGTTATTTACTATTACCTTATAACGTATAACGTTGTATACTGTTACCATATAACGTATAACGTTATGAAGCATTACCATATAACGTATAACGTTATATACTGTTACCATATAACGTATAACGTTATGTAGCATTACCATATAACGTATAACGTTATGTAGCATTACCACATAACGTATAACGTTATGTAGCATTACCATATAACGTATAACGTTATGTAGCTTTACCATATAACGTATAACGTTATGTAGCATTACCATGTAACGTGTAACGTTATTTACTATTACCTTATAACGTATAACGTTGTATACTGTTACCATATAACGTATAACGTTATGTAGCATTACCATATAACGTGTAACGTTATTTACTATTACCTTATAACGTATAACGTTGTATACTGTTACCATATAACGTATAACGTTATGTAGCATTACCATATAACGTATAACGTTATATACTGTTACCATATAACGTATAACGTTATGTAGCATTACCATATAACGTATAACGTTATGTAGCATTACCACATAACGTATAACGTTATGTAGCATTACCATATAACGTATAACGTTATGTAGCATTACCATATAACGTATAACGTTATGTAGCATTACCATATATCGTGTAACGTTATTTACTATTACCTTATAACGTATAACGTTATGTAGCATTACCATATAACATATAACGTTATGTAGCATTACCACATAACGTATAACGTTATGTAGCATTACCATATAACGTATAACGTTATGTAGCATTACCATATAACGTATAACGTTATGTAGCATTACCATATAACGTATAACGTTATGTAGCATTACCATATAACGTGTAACGTTATTTACTATTACCTTATAACGTATAACGTTGTATACTGTTACCATATAACGTATAACGTTATGTCGCATTACCATATAATGTATTACGTTATGTAGCATTACCATATAACGTATAACCTTATGTAGCATTACCATATAACGTATAACGTTATGTAGCATTACCATATAACGTATAACGTTATGTAGCATTACCATATAACGTATAACGTTGTATACTGTTACGATATAACGTATAACGTTATTTAGCATTACCATACAATGTATAACGTTATGTAGCATTACCATATAACGTGTAACGTTATTTACTATTACCTTATAACGTATAACGTTGTATACTGTTACCATATAACGTATAACGTTATGTAGCATTACCATATAATGTATAACGTTATGTAGCATTACCTTATAACGTATAACGTTGTATACTCTTACCATATAACGTATAACGTTATGTAGCATTACCATATAACGTATAACGTTATATACTGTTACCATATAACGTATAACGTTATGTAGTATTACCATATAACGAATAACGTTATGTAGCATTACCATATAACGTATAACGTTATGTAGCATTACCATATAACGTGTAACGTTATTTACTATTACCTTATAACGTATAACGTTGTATACTCTTACGTTATAACGTATAACGTTGTATACTCTTACCATATAACGTATAACGTTATGTAGCATTACCATATAACGTATAACGTTATATACTGTTACCATATAACGTATAACGTTATGTAGTATTACCATATAACGAATAACGTTATGTAGCATTACCATATAACGTATAACGTTATGTAGCATTACCATATAACGTGTAACGTTATTTACTATTACCTTATAACGTATAACGTTGTATACACTTACCATATAACGTATAACGTTATATAGCATTACCATATAACGTATAACGTTATGTAGCATTACCATATAACGTATAACGTTATATACTGTTACCATATAACGTATAACGTTATGTAGCATTACCATATAACGTATAACGTTATGTAGCATTACCATATAACGTATAACGTTATATGCTGTTACCATATACCGTATAACGTTATGTAGCATTACAATATAACGTGTAACGTTATTTACTATTACCTTATAACGTATAACGTTGTATACTGTTACCATATAACGTATAACGTTATGTAGCACTACCATATAACGTATAACGTTATGTATCATTACCTTATAACGTATAACGTTATGTAGCATTACCATATAACGTAGAACGTTATGTAGCATTACAATATAACGTATAACGTTATTTACTATTACCTTATAACGTATAACGATGTATACTGTTACCATATAACGTATAACGTTATGTAGCATTACCATATAATGTATAACGTTATTTAGCATTACCTTATAACGTATAACGTTATGTAGCATTACCATATCACGTATAACGTTATGTAGCATTACCATATAACGTATATCGTTATGTAGCATTACCATATAACGTATAAAGCTGTATACTGTTACCATATAACGTATAACGTTATCTAGCATTACCAAATAATGTATAACGTTAGGTAGCATTACCATATAACGTATAACGTTATGTAGCATTACCATATAACGTATAACGTTATGTAGCATTACCATATAACGTATAACGTTATGTAGCATTACCATATAACGTATAACGTTATGTAGCATTACCATATAACGTGTAACGTTATTTACTATTACCTTATAACGTATAACGTTGTATACTGTTACCATATAGCGTATAACGTTATGTAGCATTACCATATAACGTATAACGTTATGTAGCATTACCATATAACGTATAACGTTATGTAGCATTACCACATAACGTATAACGTTATGTAGCATTACCATATAACGTATAACGTTATGTAGCTTTACCATATAACGTATAACGTTATGTAGCATTACCATATAACGTGTAACGTTATTTACTATTACCTTATAACGTATAACGTTGTATACTGTTACCATATAACGTATAACGTTATGTAGCATTACCATATAACGTATAACGTTATGTAGCATTACCATATAACGTATAACGTTATGTAGCATTACCACATAACGTATAACGTTATGTAGCATTACCATATAACGTATAACGTTATGTAGCTTTACCATATAACGTATAACGTTATGTAGCATTACCATATAACGTGTAACGTTATTTACTATTACCTTATAACGTATAACGTTGTATACTGTTACCATATAACGTATAACGTTATGTAGCATTACCATATAACGTATAACGTTATGTAGCATTACCATATAACGTATAACGTTATGTAGCATTACCATATAACGGATATCGTTATGTAGCATTACCATATAACGTATAACGTTATGTAGCATTACCATATACCGTATAACGTTATGTAGCATTACCATATAACGAGTAACGTTATTTACTATTACCTTATAACGTATAACGTTGTATACTGTTACCATATAACGTATAACGTTATGTAGCATTACCATATAATGTATTACGTTATGTAGCATTACCATATAACGTATAACCATATGTAGCATTACCATATAACGTATAACGTTATGTAGCATTACCATAAAACGTATAACGTTATGTAGCATTACCATATAACGTATAACGTTGTATACTGTTACGATATAACGTATAACGTTATTTAGCATTACCATACAATGTATAACGTTATGTAGCATTACCATATAACGTATAACGTTATGTAGCATTACCATATAACGTATAACGTTATGTAGCATTACCATATAACGTATAACGTTATGTAGCATTACCATATAACGTATAACGTTATGTAGCATTACCATATAACGTATAACGTTATGTAGCATTACCATATAACGTGTAACGTTATTTACTATTACCTTATAACGTATAACGTTGTCTACTGTTACCATATAACGTATATCGTTATGTAGCATTACCATATAATGTATAACGTTATGTAGCATTACCATATAACGTATAACCTTATGTAGCATTACCGTATAACGTATAACGTTATGTAGCATTACCATATAACGTATAACGTTATGTAGCATTACCATATAACGTATAACGTTGTATACTGTTACCATATAACGTATAACGTTATGTAGCATTACCATATAATGTATAACGTTATGTAGCATTACCATATAACGTATAACGTTATGTAGCATTACCATACAACGTATAACGTTATGTAGCATTACCATATAACGTATAACGTTATGTAGCATTACCATATAACGTGTAACGTTATTTACTATTACCTTATAACGTATAACGTTGTATACTGTTACCATATAACGTATAACGTTATGTAGCATTACCATATAACGTATAACGTTCTGTAGCATTACCATATAACGTATAACGTTATGTACTGTTGCCAGATAACGTATAACGTTCTGTAGCATTACCATATAACGTATAACGTTATATACTGTTGCCAGATAACGTATAACGTTATGTAGCATTACCATATAACGTATAACGTTATGTAGCATTCCCATATAACGTATAACGTTATGTAGCATTCCCATATAACGTATAACGTTATGTAGCATTACCATATAACGTATATCGTTATGTAGCATTACCATATAACGTATAAAGCTGTATACTGTTACCATATAACGTATAACGTTATCTAGCATTACCAAATAATGTATAACGTTATTTACTATTACCTTATAACGTATAACGTTGTATACTCTTACCATATAACGTATAACGTTATGTAGCATTACCATATAACGTATAACGTTATGTAGCATTACCATATAACGTATAACGTTATATACTGTTACCATATAACGTATAACGTTATGTAGTATTACCATATAACGAATAACGTTATGTAGCATTACCATATAACGTATAACGTTATGTAGCATTACCATATAACGTGTAACGTTATTTACTATTACCTTATAACGTATAACGTTGTATACTCTTACCATATAACGTATAACGTTATGTAGCATTACCATATAACGTATAACGTTATGTAGCATTACCATATAACGTATAACGTTATATGCTGTTACCATATACCGTGTAACGTTATGTAGCATTACAATATAACGTGTAACGTTATTTACTATTACCTTATAACGTATAACGTTGTATACTGTTACCATATAACGTATAACGTTATGTAGCACTACCATATAACGTATAACGTTATGTATCATTACCTTATAACGTATAACGTTATGTAGCATTACCATATAACGTATAACGTTATGTAGCATTACCATATAACGTATAACGTTGTATACTGTTACGATATAACGTATAACGTTATTTAGCATTACCATACAATGTATAACGTTATGTAGCATTACCATATAACGTGTAACGTTATTTACTATTACCTTATAACGTATAACGTTGTATACTGTTACCATATAACGTATAACGTTATGTAGCATTACCATATAATGTATAACGTTATGTAGCATTACCTTATAACGTATAACGTTGTATACTCTTACCATATAACGTATAACGTTATGTAGCATTACCATATAACGTATAACGTTATATACTGTTACCATATAACGTATAACGTTATGTAGTATTACCATATAACGAATAACGTTATGTAGCATTACCATATAACGTATAACGTTATGTAGCATTACCATATAACGTGTAACGTTATTTACTATTACCTTATAACGTATAACGTTGTATACTCTTACGTTATAACGTATAACGTTGTATACTCTTACCATATAACGTATAACGTTATGTAGCATTACCATATAACGTATAACGTTATATACTGTTACCATATAACGTATAACGTTATGTAGTATTACCATATAACGAATAACGTTATGTAGCATTACCATATAACGTATAACGTTATGTAGCATTACCATATAACGTGTAACGTTATTTACTATTACCTTATAACGTATAACGTTGTATACTCTTACCATATAACGTATAACGTTATGTAGCATTACCATATAACGTATAACGTTATGTAGCATTACCATATAACGTATAACGTTATATACTGTTACCATATAACGTATAACGTTATGTAGCATTACCATATAACGTATAACGTTATGTAGCATTACCATATAACGTATAACGTTATATGCTGTTACCATATACCGTATAACGTTATGTAGCATTACAATATAACGTGTAACGTTATTTACTATTACCTTATAACGTATAACGTTGTATACTGTTACCATATAACGTATAACGTTATGTAGCACTACCATATAACGTATAACGTTATGTATCATTACCTTATAACGTATAACGTTATGTAGCATTACCATATAACGTAGAACGTTATGTAGCATTACAATATAACGTATAACGTTATTTACTATTACCTTATAACGTATAACGATGTATACTGTTACCATATAACGTATAACGTTATGTAGCATTACCATATAATGTATAACGTTATTTAGCATTACCTTATAACGTATAACGTTATGTAGCATTACCATATCACGTATAACGTTATGTAGCATTACCATATAACGTATATCGTTATGTAGCATTACCATATAACGTATAAAGCTGTATACTGTTACCATATAACGTATAACGTTATCTAGCATTACCAAATAATGTATAACGTTAGGTAGCTTTACCATATAACGTATAACGTTATGTAGCATTACCATATAACGTGTAACGTTATTTACTATTACCTTATGACGTATAACGTTGTATACTGTTACCATATAACGTATAACGTTATGTAGCATTACCATATAACGTATAACGTTATGTAGCATTACCATATAACGTGTAACGTTATTTACTATTACCTTATGACGTATAACGTTGTATACTGTTACCATATAACGTATAACGTTATGTAGCATTACCATATAACGTATAACGTTATGTAGCTTTACCATATAACGTATAACGTTATGTAGCATTACCATATAACGTGTAACGTTATTTACTATTACCTTATGACGTATAACGTTGTATACTGTTACCATATAACGTATAACGTTATGTAGCATTACCATATAACGTATAACGTTATGTAGCATTACCATATAACGTATAACGTTATGTAGCATTACCACATAACGTATAACGTTATGTAGCATTACCATATAACGTATAACGTTATGTAGCTTTACCATATAACGTATAACGTTATGTAGCATTACCATATAACGTGTAACGTTATTTACTATTACCTTATAACGTATAACGTTGTATACTGTTACCATATAACGTATAACGTTATGTAGCATTACCATATAACGTATAACGTTATGTAGCATTACCATATAACGTATAACGTTATGTAGCATTACCATATAACGGATATCGTTATGTAGCATTACCATATAACGTATAACGTTATGTAGCATTACCATATACCGTATAACGTTATGTAGCATTACCATATAACGTGTAACGTTATTTACTATTACCTTATAACGTATAACGTTGTATACTGTTACCATATAACGTATAACGTTATGTAGCATTACCATATAATGTATTACGTTATGTAGCATTACCATATAACGTATAACCTTATGTAGCATTACCATATAACGTATAACGTTATGTAGCATTACCATAAAACGTATAACGTTATGTAGCATTACCATATAACGTATAACGTTGTATACTGTTACGATATAACGTATAACGTTATTTAGCATTACCATACAATGTATAACGTTATGTAGCATTACCATATAACGTATAACGTTATGTAGCATTACCATATAACGTATAACGTTATGTAGCATTACCATATAACGTATAACGTTATGTAGCATTACCATATAACGTATAACGTTATGTAGCATTACCATATAACGTATAACGTTATGTAGCATTACCATATAACGTGTAACGTTATTTACTATTACCTTATAACGTATAACGTTGTCTACTGTTACCATATAACGTATATCGTTATGTAGCATTACCATATAATGTATAACGTTATGTAGCATTACCATATAACGTATAACCTTATGTAGCATTACCGTATAACGTATAACGTTATGTAGCATTACCATATAACGTATAACGTTATGTAGCATTACCATATAACGTATAACGTTGTATACTGTTACCATATAACGTATAACGTTATGTAGCATTACCATATAATGTATAACGTTATGTAGCATTACCATATAACGTATAACGTTATGTAGCATTACCATACAACGTATAACGTTATGTAGCATTACCATATAACGTATAACGTTATGTAGCATTACCATATAACGTGTAACGTTATTTACTATTACCTTATAACGTATAACGTTGTATACTGTTACCATATAACGTATAACGTTATGTAGCATTACCATATAACGTATAACGTTATGTACTGTTGCCAGATAACGTATGACGTTCTGTAGCATTACCATATAACGTATAACGTTATATACTGTTGCCAGATAACGTATAACGTTATGTAGCATTACCATATAACGTATAACGTTATGTAGCATTCCCATATAACGTATAACGTTATGTAGCATTCCCATATAACGTATAACGTTATGTAGCATTACCATATAACGTATATCATTATGTAGCATTACCATATAACGTATAAAGCTGTATACTGTTACCATATAACGTATAACGTTATCTAGCATTACCAAATAATGTATAACGTTATTTACTATTACCTTATAACGTATAACGATGTATACTGTTACCATATAACGTATAACGTTATGTAGCATTACCATATAATGTATAACGTTATTTAGCATTACCTTATAACGTATAACGTTATGTAGCATTACCATATCACGTATAACGTTATGTAGCATTACCATATAACGTATATCGTTATGTAGCATTACCATATAACGTATAAAGCTGTATACTGTTACCATATAACGTATAACGTTATCTAGCATTACCAAATAATGTATAACGTTAGGTAGCATTACCATATAACGTATAACGTTATGTAGCATTACCATATAACGTATAACGTTATGTAGCATTACCATATAACGTACAACGTTATGTAGCATTACCATATAACGTATAACGTTATGTAGCATTACCATATAACGTGTAACGTTATTTACTATTACCTTATAACGTATAACGTTGTATACTGTTACCATATAACGTATAACGTTATGTAGCATTACCATATAACGTATAACGTTATATACTGTTACCATATAACGTATAACGTTATGTAGCATTACCATATAACGTATAACGTTATGTAGCATTACCACATAACGTATAACGTTATGTAGCATTACCATATAACGTATAACGTTATGTAGCTTTACCATATAACGTATAACGTTATGTAGCATTACCATATAACGTGTAACGTTATTTACTATTACCTTATAACGTATAACGTTGTATACTGTTACCATATAACGTATAACGTTATGTAGCATTACCATATAACGTGTAACGTTATTTACTATTACCTTATAACGTATAACGTTGTATACTGTTACCATATAACGTATAACGTTATGTAGCATTACCATATAACGTATAACGTTATATACTGTTACCATATAACGTATAACGTTATGTAGCATTACCATATAACGTATAACGTTATGTAGCATTACCACATAACGTATAACGTTATGTAGCATTACCATATAACGTATAACGTTATGTAGCATTACCATATAACGTATAACGTTATGTAGCATTACCATATATCGTGTAACGTTATTTACTATTACCTTATAACGTATAACGTTATGTAGCATTACCATATAACATATAACGTTATGTAGCATTACCACATAACGTATAACGTTATGTAGCATTACCATATAACGTATAACGTTATGTAGCATTACCATATAACGTATAACGTTATGTAGCATTACCATATAACGTATAACGTTATGTAGCATTACCATATAACGTGTAACGTTATTTACTATTACCTTATAACGTATAACGTTGTATACTGTTACCATATAACGTATAACGTTATGTAGCATTACCATATAATGTATTACGTTATGTAGCATTACCATATAACGTATAACCTTATGTAGCATTACCATATAACGTATAACGTTATGTAGCATTACCATATAACGTATAACGTTATGTAGCATTACCATATAACGTATAACGTTGTATACTGTTACGATATAACGTATAACGTTATTTAGCATTACCATACAATGTGTAACGTTATGTAGCATTACCATATAACGTGTAACGTTATTTACTATTACCTTATAACGTATAACGTTGTATACTGTTACCATATAACGTATAACGTTATGTAGCATTACCATATAATGTATAACGTTATGTAGCATTACCTTATAACGTATAACGTTGTATACTCTTACCATATAACGTATAACGTTATGTAGCATTACCATATAACGTATAACGTTATATACTGTTACCATATAACGTATAACGTTATGTAGTATTACCATATAACGAATAACGTTATGTAGCATTACCATATAACGTATAACGTTATGTAGCATTACCATATAACGTGTAACGTTATTTACTATTACCTTATAACGTATAACGTTGTATACTGTTACCATATATCGTATAACGTTATGTAGCATTACCATATAACGTATAACGTTATATGCTGTTACCATATACCGTATAACGTTATGTAGCATTACAATATAACGTGTAACGTTATTTACTATTACCTTATAACGTATAACGTTGTATACTGTTACCATATAACGTATAACGTTATGTAGCACTACCATATAACGTATAACGTTATGTATCATTACCTTATAACGTATAACGTTATGTAGCATTACCATATAACGTAGAACGTTATGTAGCATTACAATATAACGTATAACGTTATTTACTATTACCTTATAACGTATAACGATGTATACTGTTACCATATAACGTATAACGTTATGTAGCATTACCATATAATGTATAACGTTATTTAGCATTACCTTATAACGTATAACGTTATGTAGCATTACCATATCACGTATAACGTTATGTAGCATTACCATATAACGTATATCGTTATGTAGCATTACCATATAACGTATAAAGCTGTATACTGTTACCATATAACGTATAACGTTATCTAGCATTACCAAATAATGTATAACGTTAGGTAGCATTACCATATAACGTATAACGTTATGTAGCATTACCATATAACGTATAACGTTATGTAGCATTACCATATAACGTATAACGTTATGTAGCATTACCATATAACGTATAACGTTATGTAGCATTACCATATAACGTGTAACGTTATTTACTATTACCTTATAACGTATAACGTTGTATACTGTTACCATATAACGTATAACGTTATGTAGCATTACCATATAACGTATAACGTTCTGTAGCATTACCATATAACGTATAACGTTATATACTGTTACCATATAACGTATAACGTTATGTAGCATTACCATATAACGTATAACGTTATGTAGCATTACCATATAACGTGTAACGTTATTTACTATTACCTTATAACGTATAACGTTGTATACTGTTACCATATAACGTATAACGTTATGTAGCATTACCATATAACGTATAACGTTATGTAGCATTACCATATAACGTATAACGTTATATACTGTTACCATATTACGTATAACGTTATGTAGCATTACCATATAACGTATAACGTTATGTAGCATTCCCATATAACGTATAACGTTATGTAGCATTACCATATAACGTATAACGTTATGTAGCATTACCATATAACGTATAACGTTATGTAGCATTACCATATAACGTGTAACGTTATTTACTATTACCTTATAACGTATAACGTTGTATACTGTTACCATATAACGTATAACGTTATGTAGCATTACCATATAACGTATAACGTTCTGTAGCATTACCATATAACATATAACGTTATGTAGCATTACCATATAATGTATAACGTTATGTAGCATTACCTTATAACGTATAACGTTGTATACTCTTACCATATAACGTATAACGTTATGTAGCATTACCATATAACGTATAACGTTATGTAGCATTACCATATAACGTATAACGTTATATACTGTTACCATATATCGTATAACGTTATATAGCATTACCATATAACGTATAACGTTATGTAGCATTACCATATAACGTATAACGTTGTATACTGTTACCATATAACGTATAACGTTATGTAGCATTACCATATAACGTATAACGTTATGTAGCATTACCATATAACGTATAACGTTATGTAGCATTACAATATAACGTGTAACGTTATTTACTATTACCTTATAACGTATAACGTTGTATACTGTTACCATATAACGTATAACGTTATGTAGCATTACCATATAACGTATAACGTTATGTAGCATTACCATATAACGTATAACGTTATGTAGCATTACAATATAACGTGTAACGTTATATACTGTTACCATATAACGTATAACGTTATGTAGTATTACCATATAACGTATAACGTTATGTAGCATTACCATATAACGTATAACGTTATGTAGCATTACCATATAACGTATAACGTTGTATACTGTTACCATATAACGTATAACGTTATGTAGCATTACCTTATAACGTATAACGTTATGTAGCATTACCATATAACGTATAACGTTATATGCTGTTACCATATACCGTATAACGTTATGTAGCATTACAATATAACGTGTAACGTTATTTACTATTACCTTATAACGTATAACGTTGTATACTGTTACCATATAACGTATAACGTTATGTAGCACTACCATATAACGTATAACGTTATGTATCATTACCTTATAACGTATAACGTTATGTAGCATTACCATATAACGTAGAACGTTATGTAGCATTACCATATAACGTATAACGTTATTTACTATTACCTTATAACGTATAACGATGTATACTGTTACCATATAACGTATAACGTTATGTAGCATTACCATATAATGTATAACGTTATTTAGCATTACCTTATAACGTATAACGTTATGTAGCATTACCATATAACGTATAACGTTATGTAGCATTACCATATAACGTATAACATTATGTAGCATTACCATATAACGTATAACGTTATGTAGCATTACCATATAACGTATAACGTTATGTAGCATTACCATATAACGTGTAACGTTATTTACTATTACCTTATAACGTATAACGTTGTATACTGTTACCATATAACGTATAACGTTATGTAGCATTACCATATAACGTATAACGTTATATACTGTTACCATATAACGTATAACGTTATGTAGCATTACCATATAACGTATAACGTTATGTAGCATTACCACATAACGTATAACGTTATGTAGCATTACCATATAACGTATAACGTTATGTAGCATTACCATATAACGTATAACGTTATGTAGCATTACCATATATCGTGTAACGTTATTTACTATTACCATATAACGTATAACGTTGTATACTGTTACCATATAACGTATAACGTTATGTAGCATTACCATATAACGTATAACGTTATGTAGCATTACCATATAACGTATAACGCTATATACTGTTACCATATAACGTATAACGTTATGTAGCATTACCATATAACGTATAACGTTATGTAGCATTACCACATAACGTATAACGTTATGTAGCATTACCATATAACGTATAACGTTATGTAGCATTACCATATAACGTATAACGTTATGTAGCATTACCATATAACGTATAACGTTATGTAGCATTACCATATAACGTGTAACGTTATTTACTATTACCTTATAACGTATAACGTTGTATACTGTTACCATATAACGTATAACGTTATGTAGCATTACCATATAATGTATTACGTTATGTAGCATTACCATATAACGTATAACCTTATGTAGCATTACCATATAACGTATAACGTTATGTAGCATTACCATATAACGTATAACGTTATGTAGCATTACCATATAACGTATAACGTTGTATACTGTTACGATATAACGTATAACGTTATTTAGCATTACCATACAATGTATAACGTTATGTAGCATTACCATATAACGTATAACGTTATGTAGCAATACCATATAACGTATAACGTTATGTAGCATTACCATATAACGTATAACGGTATGTAGCATTACCATATAACGTATAACGTTATGTAGCATTACCATATAACGTGTAACGTTATTTACTATTACCTTATAACGTATAACGTTGTATACTGTTACCATATAACGTATAACGTTATGTAGCATTACCATATAACGTATAACGTTATGTAGCATTACCATATAACGTATAACCTTATGTAGCATTACCATATAACGTATAACGTTATGTAGCATTACCATATAACGTATAACGTTATGTAGCATTACCATATAACGTAAAGCGTTGTATACTGTTACCATATAACGTATAACGTTATGTAGCATTACCATATAATGTATAACGTTATGTAGCATTACCATATAATGTATAATGTTATGTAGCATTACCATATAACGTATAACGTTATGTAGCATTACCATATAACGTATAACGTTGTGTAGCATTACCATATAACGTGTAACGTCATTTACTATTACCTTATAACGTATAACGTTGTATACTGTTACCATATAACGTATAACGTTATGTAGCATTACCATATAACGTATAACGCTATGTAGCATTACCATATAACGTATAACGTTATGTAGCATTACCATATAACGTATAACGTTATGTAGCATTACCATATAACGTATAACGTTATATACTGTTGCCAGATAACGTATAACGTTATGTAGCATTACCATATAACGTGTAACGTTATTTACTATTACCTTATAACGTATAACGTTGTATACTGTTACCATATAACGTATAACGTTATGTAGCATTACCATATAACGTATAACGTTCTGTAGCATTACCATATAACGTATAACGTTATATACTGTTGCCAGATAACGTATAACGTTATGTAGCATTACCATATAACGTATAACGTTATGTAGCATTACCATATAACGTATAACGTTATGTAGCATTACCATATAACGTGTAACGTTATTTACTATTACCTTATAACGTATAACGTTGTATACTGTTACCATATAACGTATAACGTTATGTAGCATTACCATATAACGTATAACGTTATGTAGCATTACCATATAACGTATAACGTTATATACTGATACCATATTACGTATAACGTTATGTAGCATTACCATATAACGTATAACGTTATGTAGCATTCCCATATAACGTATAACGTTATGTAGCATTACCTTATAACGTATAACGTTACGTAGCATTACCATATAACGTATAACGTTATGTAGCATTACCATATAACGTATAACGTTATGTAGCATTACCATATAACGTGTAACGTTATTTACTATTACCTTATAACGTATAACGTTGTATACTGTTACCGTATAACGTATAACGTTATGTAGCATTAGCATATACCGTATAACGTTCTGTAGCATTACCATATAACGTATAACGTTATGTAGCATTACCATATAACGTATATCGTTATCTACGATTACCTTATAACGTATAACGTTGTATACTGTTACCATATAACGTATAACGTTATGTAGCATTACCATATAACGTTTAACGTTATGTAGCATTACCATATAACGTATAACGTTATATACTGTTACCATATAACGTATAACGTTATGTAGCACTACCATATAACGTATAACGTTATGTATCATTACCTTATAACGTATAACGTTACGTAGCATTACCATATAACGTATAACGTTATGTAGCATTACCATATAACGTATAACGTTATGTAGCATTACCATATAACGTGTAACGTTATTTACTATTACCTTATAACGTATAACGTTGTATACTGTTACCATATAACGTATAACGTTATGTAGCATTACCATATAACGTATAACGTTCTGTAGCATTACCATATAATGTATAACGTTATGTAGCATTACCTTATAACGTATAACGTTATGTAGCATTGCCATATATCGTATAACGTTATATACTGTTACCATATAACGTATAACGTTATGTATCATTACCTTATAACGTATAACGTTATGTAGCATTACCATATAACGTATAACGTTATGTAGCATTACCATATAACGTATAACGTTATTTACTATTACCTTATAACGAATAACGTATACTGTTACCATATAACGTATAACGTTATGTAGCATTACCATATAACGTGTACCGTTATTTACTGTTACCTTATAACGTATAACGTTGTATACTGTTACCATATAACGTATAACGTTATGTAGCATTACCATATAATGTATAACGTTATGTAGCATTACTATATAATGTATAACGTTATGTAGCATTACCATATAACGTATAACGTTATGCAGCATTACCATATAACGTATAACGTTATGTAGCATTACCATATAACCTATAACGTTATGTAGCATTACCATATAATGTATAACGTTATGTAGCATTACCATATAACGTATAACGTTATGTAGCATTACCATATAACGTGTAACGTTATTTACTATTACCTTATAACGTATAACGTTATGTAGCATTACCATATATCGTATAAAGTTATATACTGTTACCATATAACGTATAACGTTATGTATCATTACCTTATAACGTATAACGTTACGTAGCATTACCATATAACGTATAATGTTATGTAGCATTACCATATAACGTATAACGTTATTTACTTTTACCTTATAACGAATAACGTTATGTAGCATTACCATATAACGTGTAACGTTATTTACTATTACCTTATAACGTATAACGTTGTATACTGTTACCATATAACGTATAACGTTATGTAGCATTACCATATAATGTATAACGTTATGTAGCATTACCTTATAACGTATAACGTTATGTAGCATTACCATATATCATATAACGTTATGTAGCATTACCATATAACGTGTAACGTTATTTACTATTACCTTATAAAGTATAACGTTGTATACTGTTACCATATAACGTATAACGTTATGTAGCATTACCATATAATGTATAACGTTATGTAGCATTACCTTATAACGTATAACGTTATGTAGCATTACCATATTACGTATAACGTTATGTAGCATTACCATATAACGTATAACGTTATGTAGCATTACCATATAACGTATAACGTTATGTTGCATTAGCATATAACGTGTAACGTTATTTACTATTACCTTATAACGTATAACGTTATGTAGCATTAGCATATAACGTGTAACGTTATTTACTATTACCTTATAACGTATAACGTTGTATACTGTTACCATATAACGTATAACGTTATGTAGCATTACCATATAATGTATAACGTTATGTAGCATTACCTTATAACGTATAACGTTATGTAGCATTACCATATATCGTATAACGTTATATACTGTTACCATATAACGTATAACGTTATGTATCATTACCTTATAACGTATAACGTTATGTAGCATTACCATATAACGTATAACGTTATGTAGCATTACCATATAACGTATAACGTTATGTAGCATTACCATATAACGTATAACGTTATGTAGCATTACCATATAACGTGTAACGTTATTTACTATTACCTTATAACGTATAACGTTGTATACTGTTACCATATAACGTATAACGTTATGTAGCATTACCATATAATGTATAACGTTATGTAGCATTACCTTATAACGTATAACGTTATGTAGCATTGCCATATATCGTATAACGTTATATACTGTTACCATATAACGTATAACGTTATGTATCATTACCTTATAACGTATAACGTTATGTAGCATTACCATATAACGTATAACGTTATGTAGCATTACCATATAACGTATAACGTTATTTACTATTACCTTATAACGAATAACGTATACTGTTACCATATAACGTATAACGTTATGTAGCATTACCATATAACGTGTACCGTTATTTACTGTTACCTTATAACGTATAACGTTGTATACTGTTACCATATAACGTATAACGTTATGTAGCATTACCATGTAATGTATAACGTTATGTAGCATTACTATATAACGTATAACGTTATGTAGCATTACCATATAACGTATAACGTTATGCAGCATTACCATATAACGTATAACGTTATGTAGCATTACCATATAACCTATAACGTTATGTAGCATTACCATATAATGTATAACGTTATGTAGCATTACCATATAACGTATAACGTTATGTAGCATTACCATATAACGTGTAACGTTATTTACTATTACCTTATAACGTATAACGTTATATACTGCTACCATATAACGTATAACGTTATGTAGCATTACCATATAATGTATAACGTTATGTAGCATTACCTTATAACGTATAACGTTATGTAGCATTACCATATAACGTATAACGTTATATAGTGTTACCATATAACGTATAACGTTATGTATCATTACCTTATAACGTATAACGTTATGTAGCATTACCATATAACGTATAACGTTATGTAGCATTACCATATAACGTATAACGTTATTTACTATTACCTTATAACGTATAACGTTGTATACTGTTACCATATAACGTATAACGTTATGTAGCATTACCATATAATGTATAACGTTATGTAGCATTACCATATAACGTATAACGTTATTTACTATTACCTTATAACGTATAACGTTGTATACTGTTACCATATAACGTATAACGTTATGTAGCATTACCATATAATGTATGACGTTATGTAGCATTACCTTATAACGTATAACGTTATGTAGCATTACCATATAACGTATAACGTTATATACTGTTACCATATAACGTATAACGTTATGTAGCACTACCATATAAAGTATAACGTTATGTATCATTACCTTATAACGTATAACGTTATGTAGCATTACCATATAACGTATAACGTTATGTAGCATTACCATATAACGTATAACGTTATGTAGCATTACCATATAACGTATAACGTTATGTAGCATTACCATATAACGTATAACGTTATGTAGCATTACCATATAACGTGTAACGTTATTTACTATTACCTTATAACGCATAACGTTGTATACTGTTACCGTACAGCGTATAACGTTATGTAGCATTACCATATAATGTATAACGTTATGTAGCATTACCTTATAACGTATAACGTTATGTAGCATTACCATATATCGTATAACGTTATATACTGTTACCATATAACGTATAACGTTATGTATCATTACCTTATAACGTATAACGTTATGTAGCATTACCATATAACGTATAACGTTATGTAGCATTACCATATAACGTATAACGTTATTTACTATTACCTTATAACGAATAACGTATACTGTTACCATATAACGTATAACGTTATGTAGCATTACCATATAACGTGTACCGTTATTTACTGTTACCTTATAACGTATAACGTTGTATACTGTTACCATATAACGTATAACGTTATGTAGCATTACCATATAATGTATAACGTTATGTAGCATTACCATATAACGTATAACGTTATGTAGCAATACCATATAACGTATAACGTTATGCAGCATTACCATATAACGTATAACGTTATGTAGCATTACCATATAACCTATAACGTTATGTAGCATTACCATATAACGTATAACGTTATGTAGCATTACCATATAACGTATAACGTTATGTAGCATTACCATATAACGTGTAACGTTATTTACTATTACCTTATAACGTATAACGTTGTATACTGCTACCATATAACGTATTACGTTATGTAGCATTACCATATAATGTATAACGTTATGTAGCATTACCTTATAACGTATAACGTTATGTAGCATTACCATATAACGTATAACGTTATATAGTGTTACCATATAACGTATAACGTTATGTATCATTACCTTATAACGTATAACGTTATGTAGCATTACCATATAACGTATAACGTTATGTAGCATTACCATATAACGTATAACGTTATTTACTATTACCTTATAACGTATAACGTTGTATACTGTTACCATATAACGTATAACGTTATGTAGCATTACCATATAATGTATAACGTTATGTAGCATTACCATATAACGTATAACGTTATTTACTATTACCTTATAACGTATAACATTGTATACTGTTACCATATAACGTATAACGTTATGTAGCATTACCATATAATGTATGACGTTATGTAGCATTACCTTATAACGTATAACGTTATGTAGCATTACCATATAACGTATAACGTTATATACTGTTACCATATAACGTATAACGTTATATAGTGTTACCATATATCGTATAACGTTATGTATCATTACCTTATAACGTATAACGTTATGTAGCATTACCATATAACGTATAACGTTATGTAGCATTACCATATAACGTATAACGTTATTTACTATTACCTTATAACGTATAACGTTGTATACTGTTACCATATAACGTATAACGTTATGTAGCATTACCATATAACGTGTAACGTTATTTACTATTACCTTATAACGCATAACGTTGTATACTGTTACCATACAGCGTATAACGTTATGTAGCATTACCATATAATGTATAACGTTATGTAGCATTACCTTATAACGTATAACGTTATGTAGCATTACCATATATCGTATAACGTTATATACTGTTACCATATAACGTATAACGTTATGTATCATTACCTTATAACGTATAACGTTATGTAGCATTACCATATAACGTATAACATTATGTAGCATTACCATATAACGTATAACGTTATTTACTATTACCTTATAACGTATAACGTTGTATACTGTTACCATATAACGTATAACGTTGTGTAGCATTGCCATATAATGTATAACGTTATGTAGCATTACCATATAACGTATAACGTTATGTAGCATTACCATATAACGTATAACGTTATGTAGCATTACCATATAACGTATAACGTTATGTAGCATTACCATATAACGTATAACGTTATATACTGTTACCATATAACGTATAACGTTATGTAGCACTACCATATAACGTATAACGTTATGTATCATTACCTTATAAGGTATAACGTTATGTAGCATTACCATATAACGTATAACGTTATGTAGCATTACCATATAACGTATAACGTTATGTAGCATTACCATATAACGTATAACGTTATGTAGCATTACCATATAACGTATAACGTTATGTAGCATTACCATATAACGTGTACCGTTATTTACTGTTACCTTATAACGTATAACGTTGTATACTGTTACCATATAACGTATAACGTTATGTAGCATTACCATATAATGTATAACGTTATGTAGCATTACCATATAACGTATAACGTTATGTAGCATTACCATATAACGTATAACGTTATGTAGCATTACCATCTAACGTATAACGTTATGCAGCATTACCATATAACGTATAACGTTATGTAGCATTACCATATAACGTATAACGTTGTGTAGCATTACCATATAACGTATAACGTTATATACTGTTACCATATAACGTATAACGTTATATACTGTTACCATATAACGTATAACGTTATGTAGCATTACCATATAACGTATAACGTTATGTAGCGTTACCATATAACGTATAACGTTATGTAGCATTACCATATAACGTATAACGTTATGTAGCATTACCATATAACGTGTAACGTTATTTACTATTACCTTATAACGTATATCGTTGCCTACTGTTACCATATAACGTATAACGTTATGTAGCATTACCATATAATGTATAACGTTATGTAGCATTACCATATAACGTATAACGTTATGTAGCATTACCATATAACTTATAACGTTATGTAGCATTACCATATAACGTATAACGTTGTTTACTGTTACCATATAACGTATAACGTTATGTAGCATTACCATATAATGTATAACGTTATGTAGCATTACCATATAACGTATAACGTTATGTAGCATTACCATATAACGTATAACGTTATGAAGCATTACCATATAACGTATAACGTTATGTAGCATTACCATATAACGTATAACGTTATGTAGCATTACCATATAACGTGTAACGTTATTTATTATTACCTTATAACGTATAACGTTGTATACTGTTACCATATAACGTATAACGTTATGTAGCATTACCATACAACGTATAACGTTATGTAGCATTACCATATAACGTATAACGTTATATACTGTTACCATATAACGTATAACGTTATGTAGCATTACCATATAACGTATAACGTTATGTAGCATTACCATATAACTTATAACGTTATGTAGCATTACCATATAACGTATAACGTTGTTTACTGTTACCATATAACGTATAACGTTATGTAGCATTACCATATAATGTATAACGTTATGTAGCATTACCATATAACGTATAACGTTATGTAGCATTACCATATAATGTATAACGTTATGTAGCATTACCTTATAACGTATAACGTTATGTAGCATTACCATATATCGTATAACGTTATATACTGTTACCATATAACGTATAACGTTATGTATCATTACCTTATAACGTATAACGTAATGTAGCATTACCATATAACGTATAACGTTATGTAGCATTACCATATAATGTATAACGTTATGTAGCATTACCATATAACGTATAACGTTATGTAGCATTACCATATAACGTATAACGTTATGCAGCATTACCATATAACGTATAACGTTATGTAGCATTACCATATAACCTATAACGTTATGTAGCATTACCATATAACGTATAACGTTATGTAGCATTACCATATAACATATAACGTTATGTAGCATTACCATATAACGTGTAACGTTATTTACTATTACCTTATAACGTATAACGTTGTATACTGCTACCATATAACGTATAACGTTATGTAGCATTACCATATAATGTATAACGTTATGTAGCATTACCTTATAACGTATAACGTTATGTAGCATTACCTTATAACGCATAACGTTATATACTGTTGCCAGATAACGTATAACGTTATGTAGCATTACCATATAATGTATAACGTTATTTAGCATTACCTTATAACGTATAACGTTATGTAGCATTACCATATATCGTATAACGTTATATACTGTTACCATATAACGTATAACGTTATGTATCATTACCTTATAACGTATAACGTTATGTAGCATTACCATATAACGTATAACGTTATGTAGCATTACCATATAACGTGTAACGTTATTTACTATTACCTTATAACGTATAACGTTGTATACTGTTACCATATAACGTATAACGTTATGTAGCATTACCATATAATGTATAACGTTATGTAGCATTACCTTATAACGTATAACGTTATGTAGCATTACCATATATCGTATAACGTTATATACTGTTACCATATAACGTATAACGTTATGTATCATTACCTTATAACGTATAACGTTATGTAGCATTACCATATAACGTATACCGTTATGTAGCATTACCATATAACGTATAACGTTATTTACTATTACCTTATAACGAATAACGTTGTATACTGTTACCATATAACGTATAACGTTATGTAGCATTACCATATAACGTGTACCGTTATTTACTGTTACCTTATAACGTATAACGTTGTATACTGTTACCATATAACGTATAACGTTATGTAGCATTACCATATAATGTATAACGTTATGTAGCATTACCATATAACGTATAACGTTATGTAGCATTACCATATAACGTATAACGTTATGCAGCATTACCATATAACGTATAACGTTATGTAGCATTACCATATAAGCTATAACGTTATGTAGCATTACCATATAACGTATAACGTTATGTAGCAGTACCATATAACGTATAACGTTATGTAGCATTACCATATAACGTGTAACGTTATTTACTATTACCTTATAACGTATAACGTTGTATACTGCTACCATATAACGTATAACGTTATGTAGCATTACCATATAATGTATAACGTTATGTAGCATTACCTTATAACGTATAACGTTATGTAGCATTACCATATAACGTATAACGTTATATAGTGTTACCATATAACGTATAACGTTATGTATCATTACCTTATAACGTATAACGTTATGTAGCATTACCATATAACGTATAACGTTATGTAGCATTACCATATAACGTATAACGTTATTTACTATTACCTTATAACGTATAACGTTGTATACTGTTACCATATAACGTATAACGTTATGTAGCATTACCATATAATGTATAACGTTATGTAGCATTACCATATAACGTATAACGTTATTTACTATTACCTTATAACGTATAACGTTGTATACTGTTACCATATAACGTATAACGTTATGTAGCATTACCATATAATGTATGACGTTATGTAGCATTACCTTATAACGTATAACGTTATGTAGCATTACCATATAACGTATAACGTTATATACTGTTACCATATAACGTATAACGTTATGTAGCACTACCATATAAAGTATAACGTTATGTATCATTACCTTATAACGTATAACGTTATGTAGCATTACCATATAACGTATAACGTTATGTAGCATTACCATATAACGTATAACGTTATGCAGCATTACCATATAACGTATAACGTTATGTAGCATTACCATATAAGCTATAACGTTATGTAGCATTACCATATAACGTATAACGTTATGTAGCAGTACCATATAACGTATAACGTTATGTAGCATTACCATATAACGTGTAACGTTATTTACTATTACCTTATAACGTATAACGTTGTATACTGCTACCATATAACGTATAACGTTATGTAGCATTACCATATAATGTATAACGTTATGTAGCATTACCTTATAACGTATAACGTTATGTAGCATTACCATATAACGTATAACGTTATATAGTGTTACCATATAACGTATAACGTTATGTATCATTACCTTATAACGTATAACGTTATGTAGCATTACCATATAACGTATAACGTTATGTAGCATTACCATATAACGTATAACGTTATTTACTATTACCTTATAACGTATAACGTTGTATACTGTTACCATATAACGTATAACGTTATGTAGCATTACCATATAATGTATAACGTTATGTAGCATTACCATATAACGTATAACGTTATTTACTATTACCTTATAACGTATAACGTTGTATACTGTTACCATATAACGTATAACGTTATGTAGCATTACCATATAATGTATGACGTTATGTAGCATTACCTTATAACGTATAACGTTATGTAGCATTACCATATAACGTATAACGTTATATACTGTTACCATATAACGTATAACGTTATGTAGCACTACCATATAAAGTATAACGTTATGTATCATTACCTTATAACGTATAACGTTATGTAGCATTACCATATAACGTATAACGTTATGTAGCATTACCATATAACGTATAACGTTATGTAGCATTACCATATAACGTGTAACGTTATTTACTATTACCTTATAACGTATAACGTTGTATACTGTTACCATATAACGTATAACGTTATGTAGCATTACCATATAATGTATAACGTTATGTAGCATTAGCTTATAACGTATAACGTTATGTAGCATTACCATATATCGTATAACGTTATATACTGTTACCATATAACGTATAACGTTATGTATCATTACCTTATAACGTATAACGTTATGTAGCATTACCATATAACGTATACCGTTATGTAGCATTACCATATAACGTATAACGTTATTTACTATTACCTTATAACGAATAACGTTGTATACTGTTACCATATAACGTATAACGTTATGTAGCATTACCATATAACGTGTACCGTTATTTACTGTTACCTTATAACGTATAACGTTGTATACTGTTACCATATAACGTATAACGTTATGCAGCATTACCATATAACGTATAACGTTATGTAGCATTACCATATAACGTATAACGTTATTTACTATTACCTTATAACGAATAACGTTGTATACTGCTACCATATAACGTATAACGTTATGTAGCATTACCATATAATGTATAACGTTATGTAGCATTACCTTATAACGTATAACGTTATGTAGCATTACCATATAACGTATAACGTTATATAGTGTTACCATATAACGTATAACGTTATGTATCATTACCTTATAACGTATAACGTTATGTAGCATTACCATATAACGTATACCGTTATGTAGCATTACCATATAACGTATAACGTTATTTACTATTACCTTATAACGAATAACGTTGTATACTGCTACCATATAACGTATAACGTTATGTAGCATTACCATATAATGTATAACGTTATGTAGCATTACCTTATAACGTATAACGTTATGTAGCATTACCATATAACGTATAACGTTATATAGTGTTACCATATAACGTATAACGTTATGTATCATTACCTTATAACGTATAACGTTATGTAGCATTACCATATAATGTATAACGTTATGTAGCATTACCATATAACGTATAACGTTATGTAGCATTACCATATAACGTATAACGTTATGCAGCATTACCATATAAAGTATAACGTTATGTAGCATTACCATATAATCTATAACGTTATGTAGCATTACCATATAACGTATAACGTTATTTACTATTACCTTATAACGTATAACGTTGTATACTGTTACCATATAACGTATAACGTTATGTAGCATTACCATATAATGTATGACGTTATGTAGCATTACCTTATAACGTATAACGTTATGTAGCATTCCCATATAATGTATGACGTTATGTAGCATTACCTTATAACGTATAACGTTATGTAGCATTACCATATAACGTGTAACGTTATTTACTATTACCTTATAACGTATAACGTTGTATACTGCTACCATATAACGTATAACGTTATGTAGCATTACCATATAATGTATAACGTTATGTAGCATTACCTTATAACATATAACGTTATGTAGCATTACCTTATAACGTATAACGTTATATACTGTTGCCAGATAACGTATAACGTTATGTAGCATTACCATATAATGTATAACGTTATTTAGCATTACCTTATAACGTATAACGTTATGTAGCATTACCATATAACGTTTAACGTTGTATACTGCTACCATATAACGTATAACGTTATGTAGCATTACCATATAATGTATAACGTTATGTAGCATTACCATATAACGTGTAACGTTATTTACTATTACCTTATAACGTATAACGTTGTATACTGTTACCATATAACGTATAACGTTATGTAGCATTACCATATAATGTATAACGTTAATTGGCATTACCTTATAACGTATAACGTTATGTAGCATTACCATATAACGTGTAACGTTATTTACTATTACCTTATAACGTATAACGTTGTATACTGTTACCATATAACGTATAACGTTATGTAGCATTACCATATAATGTATAACGTTATGTAGCATTACCTTATAACGTATAACGTTATGTAGCATTACCATATATCGTATAACGTTATATACTGTTACCATATAACGTTTAACGTTGTATACTGCTACCATATAACGTATAACGTTATGTAGCATTACCATATAATGTATAACGTTATGTAGCATTACCTTATAACGTATAACGTTATGTAGCATTACCTTATAACGTATAACGTTATATACTGTTGCCAGATAACGTATAACGTTATGTAGCATTACCATATAGTGTATAACGTTATTTAGCATTACCTTATAACGTATAACGTCATGTAGCATTACCATATATCGTATAACGTTATATACTGTTACTATATAACGTATAACGTTATGTATCATTACCTTATAACGTATAACGTTATGTAGCATTACCATATAACGTATAACGTTATGTAGCATTACCATATAACGTGTAACGTTATTTACTATTACCTTATAACGTATAACGTTGTATACTGTTACCATATAACGTATAACGTTATGTAGCATTACCATATAACGTGTACCGTTATTTACTGTTACCTTATAACGTATAACGGTGTATACTGTTACCATATAACGTATAACGTTATGTAGCATTACCATATAATGTATAACGTTATGTAGCATTACCATATAACGTATAACGTTATGTAGCATTACCATATAACGTATAACGTTATGCAGCATTACCATATAACGTATAACGTTATGTAGCATTACCATATAACCTATAACGTTATGTAGCATTACCATATAACGTATAACGTTATGTAGCATTACCATATAACGTATAACGTTATGTAGCATTACCATATAACGTGTAACGTTATTTACTATTACCTTATAACGTATAACGTTGTATACTGCTACCATATAACGTATAACGTTATGTAGCATTACCATATAATGTATAACGTTATGTAGCATTACCTTATAACGTATAACGTTATGTAGCATTACCATATAACGTATAACGTTATATAGTGTTACCATATAACGTATAACGTTATGTATCATTACCTTATAACGTATAACGTTATGTAGCATTACCATATAACGTATAACGTTATGTAGCATTACCATATAACGTATAACGTTATTTACTATTACCTTATAACGTATAACGTTGTATACTGTTACCATATAACGTATAACGTTATGTAGCATTACCATATAATGTATAACGTTATGTAGCATTACCATATAACGTATAACGTTATTTACTATTACCTTATAACGTATAACGTTGTATACTGTTACCATATAACGTATAACGTTATGTAGCATTACCATATAATGTATGACGTTATGTAGCATTACCTTATAACGTATAACGTTATGTAGCATTACCATATAACGTATAACGTTATATACTGTTACCATATAACGTATAACGTTATGTAGCACTACCATATAAAGTATAACGTTATGTATCATTACCTTATAACGTATAACGTTATGTAGCATTACCATATAACGTATAACGTTATGTAGCATTACCATATAACGTATAACGTTATTTACTATTACCTTATAACGTATAACGTTGTATACCGTTACCATATAACGTATACCGTTATGTAGCATTACCATATAATGTATAACGTTATCTAGCATTACCTTATAACGTATAACGTTACGTAGCATTACCATATAACGTATAACGTTATGTAGCATTACCATATAACGTATAACGTTATGTAGCATTACCATATAACGTATAACGTTATGTAGCATTACCATATAACGTATAACGTTATGTAGCATTACCATATAACGTATAACGTTATGTAGCATTACCATATAACGTATAACGTTATGTAGCATTACCATTTAACGTGTAACGTTATTTACTATTACCTTATAACGTATAACGTTGTATACTGTTAACATATAACGTATAACGTTATGTAGCAATACCATATAACGTATAACGTTATGTAGCATTACCATATAACGTATAACGTTATATACTGTTACCATATAACGTATAACGTTATGTAGCATTACCATATAACGTATAACGTTATGTAACATTACCATATAACGTATAACGTTATGTAGCATTACCATATAACGTGTAACGTTATTTACTATTACCTTATAACGTATAACGTTGTATACTGTTACCATATAACGTATAACGTTATGTAGCATTACCATATAACGTGTAACGTTATTTACTATTACCTTATAACGTATAACGTTGTATACTGTTACCATATAACGTATAACGTTATGTAGCATTACCATATAACGTATAACATTATGTAGCATTACCATATAACGTATAACGTTATATACTGTTACCATATAACGTATAACGTTATGTAGCATTACCATATAACGTATAACGTTATGTAACATTACCATATAACGTATAACGTTATGTAGCATTACCATATAACGTGTAACGTTATTTACTATTACCTTATAACGTATAACGTTGTATACTGTTACCATATAACGTATAACGTTATGTCGGATTACCATAGAACGTATAACGTTATATACTGTTACCATATAACGTATATCGTTATGTAGCATTACCATATAACGTATAACGTTATGTAGCATTACCATATAACGTATAACGTTATGTAGCATTACCATATAACGTGTAACGTTATTTACTATTACCTTATAACGTATAACGTTGTATACTGTTACCATATAACGTATAACGTTATGTAGCATTACCATATAACGTATAACGTTATGTAGCATTACCATATAACGTATAACGTTATATACTGTTACCATATAACGTATAACGTTATATACTGTTACCATATAACGTATGACGTTATGTAGCATTACCATATAACGTATAACGTTATGTAGCATTACCATATAACGTGTAACGTTATTTACTATTACCTTATAGCGTATAACGTTATATACTGATACCATATAACGTATAACGTTATGTAGCATTACCATATATCGTATAACGTTATGTAGCATTACCATATAACGTATAACGTTATATACTGTTACCATATAACGTATAACGTTATGTAGTATTACCATATAACGTATAACGTTATGTAGCATTACCATATAACGTATAACGTTATGTAGCATTACCATATAACGTGTAACGTTATTTACTATTACCTTGTAACGTATAACGTTGTATACTGTTACCATATAACGTATAACGTTATGTAGCATTACCATATAATGTATAACGTTATGTAGCATTACCATATAATGTATAACGTTATGTAGCATTACCATATAACGTATAACGTTATGTAGCATTACCATATAACGTATAACGTTATGTAGCATTACCATATAACGTGTAACGTTATTTACTATTCCCTTATAACGTATAACGTTGTATACTGTTACCATATAACGTATAACGTTATGTAGCATTACCATATAACGTATAACGTTATGTAGCATTACCATATAACGTATAACGTTATATACTGTTACCATATAACGTATAACGTTATGTAGCATTACCATATAACGTATAACGTTACGTAGCATTACCATATAACGTATAACGTTATGTAGCACTACCATATAACGTATAACGTTATGTATCATTACCTTATAGCGTGTAACGTTATGTAGCATTACCATATAACGTATAACGTTATTTACTATTACCTTATAACGTATAACGTTGTATACCGTTACCATATAACGTATACCGTTATGTAGCATTACCATATAATGTATAACGTTATGTAGCATTACCATATAACGTATAACGTTATATACTGTTACCATATAACGTATAACGTTATGTATCATTACCGTATAACGTATAACGTTATGTAGCATTACCATATAACGTATAACGTTATGTAGCATTACCATAGAACGTATAACGTTATTTACTATTACCTTATAACGTATAACGTTGTATACCGTTACCATATAACGTATACCGTTATGTAGCATTACCATATAACGTATAACGTTATGTAGCATTACCATATAACGTATAACGTTATGTAGCATTACCGTATAACGTATAACGTTATGTAGCATTACCATATAACGTATAACGTTATATACTGTTACCATATAACGTATAACGTTATGTATCATTACCGTATAAAGTATAACGTTATGTAGCATTACCATATAATGTATAACGTTATGTAGCATTACCATATAACGTATAACGTTATTTACTATTACCTTATAACGTATAACGTTGTATACCGTTACCATATAACGTATACCGTTATGTAGCATTACCATATAATGTATAACGTTATCTAGCATTACCTTATAACGTATAACGTTATGTAGCATTACCATATAACGTATAACGTTATGTAGCATTACCATATAACGTATAACGTTATGTAGCATTACCATATAACGTATAACGTTATGTAGCATTACCATATAACGTATAACGTTATGTAGCATTACCATATAACGTATAACGTTATGTAGCATTACCATATAACGTATAACGTTATGTAGCATTACCATTTAACGTATAACGTTATTTACTATTACCTTATAACGTATAACGTTGTATACTGTTAACATATAACGTATAACGTTATGTAGCAATACCATATAACGTATAACGTTATGTAGCATTACCATATAACGTATAACGTTATATACTGTTACCATATAACGTATAACGTTATGTAGCATTACCATATAACGTATAACGTTATGTAACATTACCATATAACGTATAACGTTATGTAGCATTACCATATAACGTGTAACGTTATTTACTATTACCTTATAACGTATAACGTTGTATACTGTTACCATATAACGTATAACGTTATGTAGCATTACCATATAACGTGTAACGTTATTTACTATTACCTTATAACGTATAACGTTGTATACTGTTACCATATAACGTATAACGTTATGTAGCATTACCATATAACGTATAACATTATGTAGCATTACCATATAACGTATAACGTTATATACTGTTACCATATAACGTATAACGTTATGTAGCATTACCATATAACGTATAACGTTATGTAACATTACCATATAACGTATAACGTTATGTAGCATTACCATATAACGTGTAACGTTATTTACTATTACCTTATAACGTATAACGTTGTATACTGTTACCATATAACGTATAACGTTATGTAGGATTACCATATAACGTATAACGTTATATACTGTTACCATATAACGTATAACGTTATGTAGCATTACCATATAACGTATAACGTTATGTAGCATTACCATATAACGTATAACGTTATTTACTATTACCTTATAGCGTATAACGTTATATACTGATACCATATAACGTATAACGTTATGTAGCATTACCATATAACGTATAACGTTATGTAGCATTACCATATAACGTATAACGTTGTATACTGTTACCATATAACGTATAACGTTATGTAGTATTACCATATAACGTATAACGTTATGTAGCATTACCATATAACGTATAACGTTATGTAGCATTACCATATAACGTGTAACGTTATTTACTATTACCTTGTAACGTATAACGTTGTATACTGTTACCATATAACGTATAACGTTATGTAGCATTACCATATAATGTATAACGTTATGTAGCATTACCATATAATGTATAACGTTATGTAGCATTACCATATAACGTATAACGTTATATACTGTTACCATATAACGTATAACGTTATGTATCATTACCTTATAACGTATAACGTTATGTAGCATTACCATATAACCAATAACGTTATGTAGCATTACCATATAACGTATAACGTTATTTACTATTACCATATAACGTATAACGTTATGTATCATTACCATATAACGTATAACGTTATGTAGCATTACCATATAACGTGTAACGTTATTTACTATTACCTTGTAACGTATAACGTTGTATACTGTTACCATATAACGTATAACGTTATGTAGCATTACCATATAATGTATAACGTTATGTAGCATTACCATATAATGTATAACGTTATGTAGCATTACCATATAACGTATAACGTTATATACTGTTACCATATAACGTATAACGTTATGTAGCATTACCATATAAGGTATAACGTTATGTAGCATTACCATATAACGTATAACCTTATGTAGCATTACCATATAACGTATAACGTTATGTAGCATTACCATATAACGTATAACGTTATGTAGCATTACCATATAACGTATAACGTTATTTACTATTACCTTATAACGTATAACGTTGTATACCGTTACCATATAACGTATACCGTTATGTAGCATTACCATATAATGTATAACGTTATGTGGCATTACCATATAACGTATAACCTTATGTAGCATTACCATATAACGTATAACGTTATGTAGCATTACCATATAACGTATAACCTTATGTAGCATTACCTTATAACGTATAACGTTATTTGCTGTTACCTTATAACGTATAACGTTGTATACCGTTACCATATAACGTATACCGTTATGTAGCATTACCATATAATGTATAACGTTATGTAGCATTACCTTATAACGTATAACGTTATGTAGCATTACCATATAACGTATAACGTTATTTACTATTACCTTATAACGTATAACGTTGTATACCGTTACCATATAACGTATACCGTTATGTAGCATTACCATATAATGTATAACGTTATGTAGCATTACCTTATAACGTATAACGTTATGTAACATTACCATATAACGTATAACGTTGTATACTGTTACCATATAACGTACAGCGTTATGTAGCATTACCATATAATGTATAACGTTAGGTAGCATTACCATATAACGTATAACGTTATTTACTATTACCTTATAACGTATAACGTTGTATACCGTTACCATATAACGTATACCGTTATGTAGCATTACCATATAACGTATAACGTTATGTAGCATTACCATATAACGTATAACGTTATGTAGCATTACCGTATAACGTATAACGTTATGTAGCATTACCATATAACGTATAACGTTATATACTGTTACCATATAACGTATAACGTTATGTATCATTACCGTATAATGTATAACGTTATGTAGCATTACCATATAACGTATAACGTTATGTAGCATTACCATATAACGTATAACGTTATTTACTATTACCTTATAACGTATAACGTTGTATACCGTTACCATATAACGTATACCGTTATTTACTATTACCTTATAACGTATAACGTTGTATACTGTTACCATATAACGTATAACGTTATGTAGCATTACCATATAACGTGTAACGTTATTTACTATTACCTTATAACGTATAACGTTGTATACTGTTACCATATAACGTATAACGTTATGTAGCATTACCATATAACGTATAACGTTATGTAGCATTACCATATAACGTATAACGTTATATACTGTTACCATATAACGTATAACGTTATATACTGTTACCATATAACGTATAACGTTATGTAGTGTTACCATATAACGTATAACGTTATGTAGCATTACCATATAACGTATAACGTTATGTAGCATTACCATATAACGTGTAACGTTATTTACTATTACCTTGTAACGTATAACGTTGTATACTGTTACCATATAACGTATAACGTTATGTAGCATTACCATATAATGTATAACGTTATGTAGCATTACCATATAATGTATAACGTTATGTAGCATTACCATATAACGTATAACGTTATATACTGTTACCATATAACGTATAACGTTATGTATCATTACCTTATTACGTATAACGTTATGTAGCATTACCATATAACCTATAACGTTATGTAGCATTACCATATAACGTATAACGTTATTTACTATTACCATATAACGTATAACGTTATGTATCATTACCTTATAACGTATAACGTTATGTAGCATTACCACATAACGTGTAACGTTATTTACTATTACCTTGTAACGTATAACGTTGTATACTGTTACCATATAACGTATAACGTTATGTAGCATTACCATATAATGTATAACGTTATGTAGCATTACCATATAATGTATAACGTTATGTAGCATTACCATATAACGTATAACGTTATATACTGTTACCATATAACGTATAACGTTATGTAGCATTACCATATAATGTATAACGTTATGTAGCATTACCATATAACGTATAACCTTATGTAGCATTACCATATAACGTATAACGTTATGTAGCATTACCATATAACGTATAACGTTATGTAGCATTACCATATAACGTATAACGTTATTTACTATTACCTTATAACGTATAACGTTGTATACCGTTAGCATATAACGTATACCGTTATGTAGCATTACCATATAATGTATAACGTTATGTAGCATTACCATATAACGTATAACCTTATGTAGCATTACCATATAACGTATAACGTTATGTAGCATTACCATATAACGTATAACCTTATGTAGCATTACCATATAACGTATAACGTTATTTGCTATTACCTTATAACGTATAACGTTGTATACCGTTACCATATAACGTATACCGTTATGTAGCATTACCATATAATGTATAACGTTATGTAGCATTACCTTATAACGTATAACGTTATGTAGCATTACCATATAACGTATAACGTTATTTACTATTACCTTATAACGTATAACGTTGTATACCGTTACCATATAACGTATACCGTTATGTAGCATTACCATATAATGTATAACGTTATGTAGCATTACCTTATAACGTATAACGTTATGTAACATTACCATATAACGTATAACGTTGTATACTGTTACCATATAACGTATAGCGTTATGTAGCATTACCATATAATGTATAACGTTAGGTAGCATTACCATATAACGTATAACGTTATGTAGCATTACCATATAACGTATAACGTTATGTAGCATTACCATATAACGTATAACGTTATGTAGCTATACCATATAACGTATAACGTTATGTAGCATTACCATATAACGTGTAATGTTATTTACTATTGCCTTATAACGTATAACGTTGTATACTGTTACAATATAACGTATAACGTTATGTAGCATTACCATATAACGTATAACGTTATGTAGCATTACCATATAACGTATAACGTTATATACTGTTACCATATAACGTATAACGTTATGTAGCATTACCATATAACGTATAACGTTATGTAGCATTACCACATAACGTATAACGTTATGTAGCATTACCATATAACGTATAACGTTATGTAGCATTACCATATAACGTATAACGTTATGTGGCATTACCATATAACGTATAACGTTATGTAGCATTACCATATAACTTGTAACGTTATTTACTATTACCTTATAACGTATAACGTTGTATACTGTTACCATATAACGTATAACGTTATGTAGCATTACCATATAACGTATAACGTTATGTAGCATTACCATATAACGTATAACGTTATGTAGCATTACCATATAACGTATAACGTTATGTAGCATTACCATATAACGTGTAACGTTATTTACTATTCCCTTATAACGTATAACGTTGTATACTGTTACCATATAACGTATAACGTTATGTAGCATTACCATATAACGTGTAACGTTATTTACTATTACCTTATAACGTATAACGTTGTATACTGTTACCATATAACGTATAACGTTATGTAGCATTACCATATAACGTATAACGTTATGTAGCATTACCATATAACGTATAACGTTATATACTGTTACCATATAACGTATAACGTTATATACTGTTACCATATAACGTATAACGTTATGTAGTGTTACCATATAACGTATAACGTTATGTAGCATTACCATATAACGTATAACGTTATGTAGCATTACCATATAACGTGTAACGTTATTTACTATTACCTTGTAACGTATAACGTTGTATACTGTTACCATATAACGTATAACGTTATGTAGCATTACCATATAATGTATAACGTTATGTAGCATTACCATATAATGTATAACGTTATGTAGCATTACCATATAACGTATAACGTTATATACTGTTACCATATAACGTATAACGTTATGTATCATTACCTTATTACGTATAACGTTATGTAGCATTACCATATAACCTATAACGTTATGTAGCATTACCATATAACGTATAACGTTATTTACTATTACCATATAACGTATAACGTTATGTATCATTACCTTATAACGTATAACGTTATGTAGCATTACCACATAACGTGTAACGTTATTTACTATTACCTTGTAACGTATAACGTTGTATACTGTTACCATATAACGTATAACGTTATGTAGCATTACCATATAATGTATAACGTTATGTAGCATTACCATATAATGTATAACGTTATGTAGCATTACCATATAACGTATAACGTTATATACTGTTACCATATAACGTATAACGTTATGTAGCATTACCATATAATGTATAACGTTATGTAGCATTACCATATAACGTATAACCTTATGTAGCATTACCATATAACGTATAACGTTATGTAGCATTACCATATAACGTATAACGTTATGTAGCATTACCATATAACGTATAACGTTATTTACTATTACCTTATAACGTATAACGTTGTATACCGTTAGCATATAACGTATACCGTTATGTAGCATTACCATATAATGTATAACGTTATGTAGCATTACCATATAACGTATAACCTTATGTAGCATTACCATATAACGTATAACGTTATGTAGCATTACCATATAACGTATAACCTTATGTAGCATTACCATATAACGTATAACGTTATTTGCTATTACCTTATAACGTATAACGTTGTATACCGTTACCATATAACGTATACCGTTATGTAGCATTACCATATAATGTATAACGTTATGTAGCATTACCTTATAACGTATAACGTTATGTAGCATTACCATATAACGTATAACGTTATTTACTATTACCTTATAACGTATAACGTTGTATACCGTTACCATATAACGTATACCGTTATGTAGCATTACCATATAATGTATAACGTTATGTAGCATTACCTTATAACGTATAACGTTATGTAACATTACCATATAACGTATAACGTTGTATACTGTTACCATATAACGTATAGCGTTATGTAGCATTACCATATAATGTATAACGTTAGGTAGCATTACCATATAACGTATAACGTTATGTAGCATTACCATATAACGTATAACGTTATGTAGCATTACCATATAACGTATAACGTTATGTAGCTATACCATATAACGTATAACGTTATGTAGCATTACCATATAACGTGTAATGTTATTTACTATTGCCTTATAACGTATAACGTTGTATACTGTTACAATATAACGTATAACGTTATGTAGCATTACCATATAACGTATAACGTTATGTAGCATTACCATATAACGTATAACGTTATATACTGTTACCATATAACGTATAACGTTATGTAGCATTACCATATAACGTATAACGTTATGTAGCATTACCACATAACGTATAACGTTATGTAGCATTACCATATAACGTATAACGTTATGTAGCATTACCATATAACGTATAACGTTATGTGGCATTACCATATAACGTATAACGTTATGTAGCATTACCATATAACTTGTAACGTTATTTACTATTACCTTATAACGTATAACGTTGTATACTGTTACCATATAACGTATAACGTTATGTAGCATTACCATATAACGTATAACGTTATGTAGCATTACCATATAACGTATAACGTTATGTAGCATTACCATATAACGTATAACGTTATGTAGCATTACCATATAACGTGTAACGTTATTTACTATTCCCTTATAACGTATAACGTTGTATACTGTTACCATATAACGTATAACGTTATGTAGCATTACCATATAACGTATAACGTTATGTAGCATTACCATATAACGTATAACGTTATATACTGTTACCATATAACGTATAACGTTATGTAGCATTACCATATAACGTATAACGTTACGTAGCATTACCATATAACGTATAACGTTATGTAGCACTACCATATAACGTATAACGTTATGTATCATTACCTTATAGCGTGTAACGTTATGTAGCATTACCATATAACGTATAACGTTATTTACTATTACCTTATAACGTATAACGTTGTATACCGTTACCATATAACGTATACCGTTATGTAGCATTACCATATAATGTATAACGTTATGTAGCATTACCATATAACGTATAACGTTATATACTGTTACCATATAACGTATAACGTTATGTATCATTACCGTATAACGTATAACGTTATGTAGCATTACCATATAACGTATAACGTTATGTAGCATTACCATATAACGTATAACGTTATTTACTATTACCTTATAACGTATAACGTTGTATACCGTTACCATATAACGTATACCGTTATGTAGCACTACCATATAACGTATAACGTTATGTAGCATTACCATATAACGTATAACGTTATGTAGCATTACCGTATAACGTATAACGTTATGTAGCATTACCATATAACGTATAACGTTATATACTGTTACCATATAACGTATAACGTTATGTACCATTACCGTATAACGTATAACGTTATGTAGCATTACCATATAACGTATAACGTTATGTAGCATTACCATATAACGTATAACGTTATTTACTATTACCTTATAACGTATAACGTTGTATACCGTTACCATATAACGTATACCGTTATGTAGCATTACCATATAATGTATAACGTTATCTAGCATTACCTTATAACGTATAACGTTACGTAGCATTACCATATAACGTATAACGTTATGTAGCATTACCATATAACGTATAACGTTATGTAGCATTACCATATAACGTATAACGTTATGTAGCATTACCATATAACGTATAACGTTATGTAGCATTACCATATAACGTATAACGTTATGTAGCATTACCATATAACGTATAACGTTATGTAGCATTACCATTTAACGTGTAACGTTATTTACTATTACCTTATAACGTATAACGTTGTATACTGTTAACATATAACGTATAACGTTATGTAGCAATACCATATAACGTATAACGTTATGTAGCATTACCATATAACGTATAACGTTATATACTGTTACCATATAACGTATAACGATATGTAGCATTACCATATAACGTATAACGTTATGTAACATTACCATATAACGTATAACGTTATGTAGCATTACCATATAACGTGTAACGTTATTTACTATTACCTTATAACGTATAACGTTGTATACTGTTACCATATAACGTATAACGTTATGTAGCATTACCATATAACGTGTAACGTTATTTACTATTACCTTATAACGTATAACGTTGTATACTGTTACCATATAACGTATAACGTTATGTAGCATTACCATATAACGTATAACATTATGTAGCATTACCATATAACGTATAACGTTATATACTGTTACCATATAACGTATAACGTTATGTAGCATTACCATATAACGTATAACGTTATGTAACATTACCATATAACGTATAACGTTATGTAGCATTACCATATAACGTGTAACGTTATTTACTATTACCTTATAACGTATAACGTTGTATACTGCTACCATATAACGTATAACGTTATGTAGGATTACCATATAACGTATAACGTTATATACTGTTACCATATAACGTATATCGTTATGTAGCATTACCATATAACGTATAACGTTATGTAGCATTACCATATAACGTATAACGTTATGTAGCATTACCATATAACGTGTAACGTTATTTACTATTACCTTATAACGTATAACGTTGTATACTGTTACCATATAACGTATAACGTTATGTAGCATTACCATATAACGTATAACGTTATGTAGCATTACCATATAACGTATAACGTTATATACTGTTACCATATAACGTATAACGTTATATACTGTTACCATATAACGTATAACGTTATATACTGTTACCATATAACGTATGACGTTATGTAGCATTACCATATAACGTATAACGTTATGTAGCATTACCATATAACGTGTAACGTTATTTACTATTACCTTATAGCGTATAACGTTATATACTGATACCATATAACATATAACGTTATGTAGCATTACCATATATCGTATAACGTTATGTAGCATTACCATATAACGTATAACGTTATATACTGTTACCATATAACGTATAACGTTATGTAGTATTACCATATAACGTATAACGTTATGTAGCATTACCATATAACGTATAACGTTATGTAGCATTACCATATAACGTGTAACGTTATTTACTATTACCTTGTAACGTATAACGTTGTATACTGTTACCATATAACGTATAACGTTATGTAGCATTACCATATAATGTATAACGTTATGTAACATTACCATATAATGTATAACGTTATGTAGCATTACCATATAACGTATAACGTTATGTAGCATTACCATATAACGTATAACGTTATGTAGCATTACCATATAACGTGTAACGTTATTTACTATTCCCTTATAACGTATAACGTTGTATACTGTTACCATATAACGTATAACGTTATGTAGCATTACCATATAACGTATAACGTTATGTAGCATTACCATATAACGTATAACGTTATATACTGTTACCATATAACGTATAACGTTATGTAGCATTACCATATAACGTATAACGTTATATACTGTTACCATATAACGTATAACGTTATGTAGCATTACCATATAACGTATAACGTTACGTAGCATTACCATATAACGTATAACGTTATGTAGCACTACCATATAACGTATAACGTTATGTATCATTACCTTATAGCGTGTAACGTTATGTAGCATTACCATATAACGTATAACGTTATTTACTATTACCTTATAACGTATAACGTTGTATACCGTTACCATATAACGTATACCGTTATGTAGCATTACCATATAATGTATAACGTTATGTAGCATTACCATATAACGTATAACGTTATATACTGTTACCATATAACGTATAACGTTATGTATCATTACCGTATAACGTATAACGTTATGTAGCATTACCATATAACGTATAACGTTATGTAGCATTACCATAGAACGTATAACGTTATTTACTATTACCTTATAACGTATAACGTTGTATACCGTTACCATATAACGTATACCGTTATGTAGCATTACCATATAACGTATAACGTTATGTAGCATTACCATATAACGTATAACGTTATGTAGCATTGCCGTATAACGTATAACGTTATGTAGCATTACCATATAACGTATAACGTTATATACTGTTACCATATAACGTATAACGTTATGTATCATTACCGTATAACGTATAACGTTATGTAGCATTACCATATAATGTATAACGTTATGTAGCATTACCATATAACGTATAACGTTATTTACTATTACCTTATAACGTATAACGTTGTATACCGTTACCATATAACGTATACCGTTATGTAGCATTACCATATAATGTATAACGTTATCTAGCATTACCTTATAACGTATAACGTTATGTAGCATTACCATATAACGTATAACGTTATGTAGCATTACCATATAACGTATAACGTTATGTAGCATTACCATATAACGTATAACGTTATGTAGCATTACCATATAACGTGTAACGTTATTTACTATTACCTTGTAACGTATAACGTTGTATACTGTTACCATATAACGTATAACGTTATGTAGCATTACCATATAATGTATAACGTTATGTAACATTACCATATAATGTATAACGTTATGTAGCATTACCATATAACGTATAACGTTATGTAGCATTACCATATAACGTATAACGTTATGTAGCATTACCATATAACGTGTAACGTTATTTACTATTCCCTTATAACGTATAACGTTGTATACTGTTACCATATAACGTATAACGTTATGTAGCATTACCATATAACGTATAACGTTATGTAGCATTACCATATAACGTATAACGTTATATACTGTTACCATATAACGTATAACGTTATGTAGCATTACCATATAACGTATAACGTTACGTAGCATTACCATATAACGTATAACGTTATGTAGCACTACCATATAACGTATAACGTTATGTATCATTACCTTATAGCGTGTAACGTTATGTAGCATTACCATATAACGTATAACGTTATTTACTATTACCTTATAACGTATAACGTTGTATACCGTTACCATATAACGTATACCGTTATGTAGCATTACCATATAATGTATAACGTTATGTAGCATTACCATATAACGTATAACGTTATATACTGTTACCATATAACGTATAACGTTATGTATCATTACCGTATAACGTATAACGTTATGTAGCATTACCATATAACGTATAACGTTATGTAGCATTACCATAGAACGTATAACGTTATTTACTATTACCTTATAACGTATAACGTTGTATACCGTTACCATATAACGTATACCGTTATGTAGCATTACCATATAACGTATAACGTTATGTAGCATTACCATATAACGTATAACGTTATGTAGCATTACCGTATAACGTATAACGTTATGTAGCATTACCATATAACGTATAACGTTATATACTGTTACCATATAACGTATAACGTTATGTATCATTACCGTATAACGTATAACGTTATGTAGCATTACCATATAATGTATAACGTTATGTAGCATTACCATATAACGTATAACGTTATTTACTATTACCTTATAACGTATAACGTTGTATACCGTTACCATATAACGTATACCGTTATGTAGCATTACCATATAATGTATAACGTTATCTAGCATTACCTTAGAACGTATAACGTTATGTAGCATTACCATATAACGTATAACGTTATGTAGCATTACCATATAACGTATAACGTTATGTAGCATTACCATATAACGTATAACGTTATGTAGCATTACCATATAACGTATAACGTTATGTAGCATTACCATATAACGTATAACGTTATGTAGCATTACCATATAACGTATAACGTTATGTAGCATTACCATTTAACGTGTAACGTTATTTACTATTACCTTATAACGTATAACGTTGTATACTGTTAACATATAACGTATAACGTTATGTAGCAATACCATATAACGTATAACGTTATGTAGCATTACCATATAACGTATAACGTTATATACTGTTACCATATAACGTATAACGTTATGTAGCATTACCATATAACGTATAACGTTATGTAACATTACCATATAACGTATAACGTTATGTAGCATTACCATATAACGTGTAACGTTATTTACTATTACCTTATAACGTATAACGTTGTATACTGTTACCATATAACGTATAACGTTATGTAGCATTACCATATAACGTGTAACGTTATTTACTATTACCTTATAACGTATAACGTTGTATACTGTTACCATATAACGTATAACGTTATGTAGCATTACCATATAACGTATAACATTATGTAGCATTACCATATAACGTATAACGTTATATACTGTTACCATATAACGTATAACGTTATGTAGCATTACCATATAACGTATAACGTTATGTAACATTACCATATAACGTATAACGTTATGTAGCATTACCATATAACGTGTAACGTTATTTACTATTACCTTATAACGTATAACGTTGTATACTGTTACCATATAACGTATAACGTTATGTAGGATTACCATATAACGTATAACGTTATAAACTGTTACCATATAACGTATAACGTTATGTAGCATTACCATATAACGTATAACGTTATGTAGCATTACCATATAACGTATAACGTTATTTACTATTACCTTATAGCGTATAACGTTATATACTGATACCATATAACGTATAACGTTATGTAGCATTACCATATAACGTATAACGTTATGTAGCATTACCATATAACGTATAACGTTGTATACTGTTACCATATAACGTATAACGTTATGTAGTATTACCATATAACGTATAACGTTATGTAGCATTACCATATAACGTATAACGTTATGTAGCATTACCATATAACGTGTAACGTTATTTACTATTACCTTGTAACGTATAACGTTGTATACTGTTACCATATAACGTATAACGTTATGTAGCATTACCATATAATGTATAACGTTATGTAGCATTACCATATAATGTATAACGTTATGTAGCATTACCATATAACGTATAACGTTATATACTGTTACCATATAACGTATAACGTTATGTATCATTACCTTATAACGTATAACGTTATGTAGCATTACCATATAACCAATAACGTTATGTAGCATTACCATATAACGTATAACGTTATTTACTATTACCATATAACGTATAACGTTATGTATCATTACCATATAACGTATAACGTTATGTAGCATTACCATATAACGTGTAACGTTATTTACTATTACCTTGTAACGTATAACGTTGTATACTGTTACCATATAACGTATAACGTTATGTAGCATTACCATATAATGTATAACGTTATGTAGCATTACCATATAATGTATAACGTTATGTAGCATTACCATATAACGTATAACGTTATATACTGTTACCATATAACGTATAACGTTATGTAGCATTACCATATAAGGTATAACGTTATGTAGCATTACCATATAACGTATAACCTTATGTAGCATTACCATATAACGTATAACGTTATGTAGCATTACCATATAACGTATAACGTTATGTAGCATTACCATATAACGTATAACGTTATTTACTATTACCTTATAACGTATAACGTTGTATACCGTTACCATATAACGTATACCGTTATGTAGCATTACCATATAATGTATAACGTTATGTGGCATTACCATATAACGTATAACCTTATGTAGCATTACCATATAACGTATAACGTTATGTAGCATTACCATATAACGTATAACCTTATGTAGCATTACCTTATAACGTATAACGTTATTTGCTGTTACCTTATAACGTATAACGTTGTATACCGTTACCATATAACGTATACCGTTATGTAGCATTACCATATAATGTATAACGTTATGTAGCATTACCTTATAACGTATAACGTTATGTAGCATAACCATATAACGTATAACGTTATTTACTATTACCTTATAACGTATAACGTTGTATACCGTTACCATATAACGTATACCGTTATGTAGCATTACCATATAATGTATAACGTTATGTAGCATTACCTTATAACGTATAACGTTATGTAACATTACCATATAACGTATAACGTTGTATACTGTTACCATATAACGTACAGCGTTATGTAGCATTACCATATAATGTATAACGTTAGGTAGCATTACCATATAACGTATAACGTTATGTAGCATTACCATATAACGTATAACGTTATGTAGCTATACCATATAACGTATAACGTTATGTAGCATTACCATATAACGTGTAATGTTATTTACTATTGCATATAACGTATAACGTTGTATACTGTTACCATATAACGTATAACGTTATGTAGCATTACCATATAACGTATAACGTTATGTAGCATTACCATATAACGTATAACGTTATATACTGTTACCATATAACGTATAACGTTATGTAGCATTACCATATAACGTATAACGTTATGTAGCATTACCACATAACGTATAACGTTATGTAGCATTACCATATAACGTATAACGTTATGTAGCATTACCATATAACGTATAACGTTATGTAGCATTACCATATAACGTATAACGTTATGTAGCATTACCATATAACGTGTAACGTTATTTACTATTACCTTATAACGTATAACGTTATATACTGTTACCATATAACGTATAACGTTATGTAGCATTACCATATAACGTATAACGTTACGTAGCATTACCATATAACGTATAACGTTATGTAGCACTACCATATAACGTATAACGTTATGTATCATTACCTTATAGCGTGTAACGTTATGTAGCATTACCATATAACGTATAACGTTATTTACTATTACCTTATAACGTATAACGTTGCATACCGTTACCATATAACGTATACCGTTATGTAGCATTACCATATAATGTATAACGTTATGTAGCATTACCATATAACGTATAACGTTATATACTGTTACCATATAACGTATAACGTTATGTATCATTACCGCATAACGTATAACGTTATGTAGCATTACCATATAACGTATAACGTTATGTAGCATTACCATATAACGTATAACGTTATGTAGCATTACCGTATAACGTATAACGTTATGTAGCATTACCATATAACGTATAACGTTATATACTGTTACCATATAACGTATAACGTTATGTATCATTACCGTATAACGTATAACGTTATGTAGCATTACCATATAACGTATAACGTTATGTAGCATTACCATATAACGTATAACGTTATTTACTATTACCTTATAACGTATAACGTTGTATACCGTTACCATATAACGTATACCGTTATGTAGCATTACCATATAATGTATAACGTTATCTAGCATTACCTTATAACGTATAACGTTATGTAGCATTACCATATAACGTATAACGTTATGTAGCATTACCATATAACGTATAACGTTATGTAGCATTACCATATAACGTATAACGTTATGTAGCATTACCATATAACGTATAACGTTATGTAGCATTACCATATAACGTATAACGTTATGTAGCATTACCATATAACGTATAACGTTATGTAGCATTACCATTTAACGTGTAACGTTATTTACTATTACCTTATAACGTATAACGTTGTATACTGCTAACATATAACGTATAACGTTATGTAGCATTACCATATAACGTATAACGTTATGTAGCATTACCATATAACGTATAACGTTATGTAGCATTACCATATAACGTACAACGTTATGTAGCATTACCATATAACGTATAACGTTATGTAGCATTACCATTTAACGTGTAACGTTATTTACTATTACCTTATAACGTATAACGTTGTATACTGTTAACATATAACGTATAACGTTATGTAGCAATACCATATAACGTATAACGTTATGTAGCATTACCATATAACGTATAACGTTATATACTGCTACCATATAACGTATAACGTTATGTAGCATTACCATATAACGTATAACGTTATGTAACATTACCATATAACGTATAACGTTATGTAGCATTACCATATAACGTGTAACGTTATTTACTATTACCTTATAACGTATAACGTTGTATACTGTTACCATATAACGTATAACGTTATGTAGCATTACCATATAACGTGTAACGTTATTTACTATTACCTTATAACGTATAACGTTGTATACTGTTACCATATAACGTATAATGTTATGTAGCATTACCATATAACGTATAACATTATGTAGCATTACCATATAACGTATAACGTTATATACTGTTACCATATAACGTATAACGTTATGTAGCATTACCATATAACGTATAACGTTATGTAACATTACCATATAACGTATAACGTTATGTAGCATTACCATATAACGTGTAACGTTATTTACTATTACCTTATAACGTATAACGTTGTATACTGTTACCATATAACGTATAACGTTATGTAGGATTACCATATAACGTATAACGTTATATACTGTTACCATATAACGTATAACGTTATGTAGCATTACCATATAACGTATAACGTTATGTAGCATTACCATATAACGTATAACGTTATGTAGCATTACCATATAACGTGTAACGTTATTTACTATTACCTTATAACGTATAACGTTGTATACTGTTACCATATAACGTATAACGTTATGTACCATTACCATATAACGTATAACGTTATGTAGCATTACCATATAACGTATAACGTTATATACTGTTACCATATAACGTATAACGTTATATACTGTTACCATATAACGTATAACGTTATGTAGCATTACCATATAAGGTATAACGTTATGTAGCATTACCATATAACGTATAACCTTATGTAGCATTACCATATAACGTATAACGTTATGTAGCATTACCATATAACGTATAACGTTATGTAGCATTACCATATAACGTATAACGTTATTTACTATTACCTTATAACGTATAACGTTGTATACCGTTACCATATAACGTATACCGTTATGTAGCATTACCATATAATGTATAACGTTATGTGGCATTACCATATAACGTATAACCTTATGTAGCATTACCATATAACGTATAACGTTATGTAGCATTACCATATAACGTATAACCTTATGTAGCATTACCTTATAACGTATAACGTTATTTGCTGTTACCTTATAACGTATAACGTTGTATACCGTTACCATATAACGTATACCGTTATGTAGCATTACCATATAATGTATAACGTTATGTAGCATTACCTTATAACGTATAACGTTATGTAGCATTACCATATAACGTATAACGTTATTTACTATTACCTTATAACGTATAACGTTGTATACCGTTACCATATAACGTATACCGTTATGTAGCATTACCATATAATGTATAACGTTATGTAGCATTACCTTATAACGTATAACGTTATGTAACATTACCATATAACGTATAACGTTGTATACTGTTACCATATAACGTACAGCGTTATGTAGCATTACCATATAATGTATAACGTTAGGTAGCATTACCATATAACGTATAACGTTATGTAGCATTACCATATAACGTATAACGTTATGTAGCTATACCATATAACGTATAACGTTATGTAGCATTACCATATAACGTGTAATGTTATTTACTATTGCATATAACGTATAACGTTGTATACTGTTACCATATAACGTATAACGTTATGTAGCATTACCATATAACGTATAACGTTATGTAGCATTACCATATAACGTATAACGTTATATACTGTTACCATATAACGTATAACGTTATGTAGCATTACCATATAACGTATAACGTTATGTAGCATTACCACATAACGTATAACGTTATGTAGCATTACCATATAACGTATAACGTTATGTAGCATTACCATATAACGTATAACGTTATGTAGCATTACCATATAACGTATAACGTTATGTAGCATTACCATATAACGTGTAACGTTATTTACTATTACCTTATAACGTATAACGTTATATACTGTTACCATATAACGTATAACGTTATGTAGCATTACCATATAACGTATAACGTTACGTAGCATTACCATATAACGTATAACGTTATGTAGCACTACCATATAACGTATAACGTTATGTATCATTACCTTATAGCGTGTAACGTTATGTAGCATTACCATATAACGTATAACGTTATTTACTATTACCTTATAACGTATAACGTTGCATACCGTTACCATATAACGTATACCGTTATGTAGCATTACCATATAATGTATAACGTTATGTAGCATTACCATATAACGTATAACGTTATATACTGTTACCATATAACGTATAACGTTATGTATCATTACCGTATAACGTATAACGTTATGTAGCATTACCATATAACGTATAACGTTATGTAGCATTACCATATAACGTATAACGTTATGTAGCATTACCGTATAACGTATAACGTTATGTAGCATTACCATATAACGTATAACGTTATATACTGTTACCATATAACGTATAACGTTATGTATCATTACCGTATAACGTATAACGTTATGTAGCATTACCATATAACGTATAACGTTATGTAGCATTACCATATAACGTATAACGTTATTTACTATTACCTTATAACGTATAACGTTGTATACCGTTACCATATAACGTATACCGTTATGTAGCATTACCATATAATGTATAACGTTATCTAGCATTACCTTATAACGTATAACGTTATGTAGCATTACCATATAACGTATAACGTTATGTAGCATTACCATATAACGTATAACGTTATGTAGCATTACCATATAACGTATAACGTTATGTAGCATTACCATATAACGTATAACGTTATGTAGCATTACCATATAACGTATAACGTTATGTAGCATTACCATATAACGTATAACGTTATGTAGCATTACCATTTAACGTGTAACGTTATTTACTATTACCTTATAACGTATAACGTTGTATACTGCTAACATATAACGTATAACGTTATGTAGCATTACCATATAACGTATAACGTTATGTAGCATTACCATATAACGTATAACGTTATGTAGCATTACCATGTAACGTACAACGTTATGTAGCATTACCATATAACGTATAACGTTATGTAGCATTACCATTTAACGTGTAACGTTATTTACTATTACCTTATAACGTATAACGTTGTATACTGTTAACATATAACGTATAACGTTATGTAGCAATACCATATAACGTATAACGTTATGTAGCATTACCATATAACGTATAACGTTATATACTGCTACCATATAACGTATAACGTTATGTAGCATTACCATATAACGTATAACGTTATGTAACATTACCATATAACGTATAACGTTATGTAGCATTACCATATAACGTGTAACGTTATGTAACATTACCATATAACGTATAACGTTATGTAGCATTACCATATAACGTGTAACGTTATTTACTATTACCTTATAACGTATAACGTTGTATACTGTTACCATATAACGTATAACGTTATGTAGGATTACCATATAACGTATAACGTTATATACTGTTACCATATAACGTATAACGTTATGTAGCATTACCATATAACGTATAACGTTATGTAGCATTACCATATAACGTATAACGTTATGTAGCATTACCATATAACGTGTAACGTTATTTACTGTTACCATATAACGTATAACGTTATGTAGCATTACCATATAACGTATAACGTTATGTAACATTACCATATAACGTATAACGTTATGTAGCATTACCATATAACGTGTAACGTTATTTACTATTACCTTATAACGTATAACGTTGTATACTGTTACCATATATCGTATAATGTTATGTAGCATTACCATATAACGTATAACATTATGTAGCATTACCATATAACGTATAACGTTATATACTGTTACCATATAACGTATAACGTTATGTAGCATTACCATATAACGTATAACGTTATGTAACATTACCATATAACGTATAACGTTATGTAGCATTACCATATAACGTGTAACGTTATTTACTATTACCTTATAACGTATAACGTTGTATACTGTTACCATATAACGTATAACGTTATGTAGGATTACCATATAACGTATAACGTTATATACTGTTACCATATAACGTATAACGTTATGTAGCATTACCATATAACGTATAACGTTATGTAGCATTACCATATAACGTATAACGTTATGTAGCATTACCATATAACGTGTAACGTTATTTACTATTACCTTATAACGTATAACGTTGTATACTGTTACCATATAACGTATAACGTTATGTACCATTACCATATAACGTATAACGTTATGTAGCATTACCATATAACGTATAACGTTATATACTGTTACCATATAACGTATAACGTTATATACTGTTACCATATAACGTATAACGTTATGTAGCATTACCATATAACGTATAACGTTATGTAGCATTACCATATAACGTGTAACGTTATTTACTATTACCTTATAGCGTATAACGTTATATACTGATACCATATAACGTATAACGTTATGTAGCATTACCATATAACGTATAACGTTATGTAGCATTACCATATAACGTATAACGTTATATACTGTTACCATATAACGTATAACGTTATGTAGTATTACCATATAACGTGTAACGTTATGTAGCATTACCATATAACGTATAACGTTATGTAGCATTACCATATAACGTGTAACGTTATTTACTATTACCTTGTAACGTATAACGTTGTATACTGTTACCATATAACGTATAACGTTATGTAGCATTACCATATAATGTATAACGTTATGTAGCATTACCATATAATGTATAACGTTATGTAGCATTACCATATAACGTATAACGTTATGTAGCATTACCATATAACGTATAACGTTATGTAGCATTACCATATAACGTGTAACGTTATTTACTATTCCCTTATAACGTATAACGTTGTATACTGTTACCATATAACGTATAACGTTATGTAGCATTACCATATAACGTATAACGTTATGTAGCATTACCATATAACGTATAACGTTACGTAGCATTACCATGTAACGTATAACGTTATGTAGCACTACCATATAACGTATAACGTTATGTATCATTACCTTATAGCGTGTAACGTTATGTAGCATTACCATATAACGTATAACGTTATTTACTATTACCTTATAACGTATAACGTTGTATACCGTTACCATATAACGTATACCGTTATGTAGCATTACCATATAATGTATAACGTTATGTAGCATTACCATATAACGTATAACGTTATATACTGTTACCATATAACGTATAACGTTATGTATCATTACCGTATAACGTATAACGTTATGTAGCATTACCATATAACGTATAACGTTATGTAGCATTACCATATAACGTATAACGTTATTTACTATTACCTTATAACGTATAACGTTGTATACCGTTACCATATAACGTATACCGTTATGTAGCATTACCATATAACGTATAACGTTATGTAGCATTACCATATAACGTATAACGTTATGTAGCATTACCGTATAACGTATAACGTTATGTAGCATTACCATATAACGTATAACGTTATATACTGTTACCATATAACGTATAACGTTATGTATCATTACCGTATAACGTATAACGTTATGTAGCATTACCATATAACGTATAACGTTATGTAGCATTACCATATAACGTTATTTACTATTACCTTATAACGTATAACGTTGTATACCGTTACCATATAACGTATACCGTTATGTAGCATTACCATATAATGTATAACGTTATCTAGCATTACCTTATAACGTATAACGTTATGTAGCATTACCATATAACGTATAACGTTATGTAGCATTACCATATAACGTATAACGTTATGTAGCATTACCATATAACGTATAACGTTATGTAGCATTACCATATAACGTATAACGTTATGTAGCATTACCATATAACGTATAACGTTATGTAGCATTACCATATAACGTATAACGTTATGTAGCATTACCATTTAACGTGTAACGTTATTTACTATTACCTTATAACGTATAACGTTGTATACTGTTAACATATAACGTATAACGTTATGTAGCAGTACCATATAACGTATAACGTTATGTAGCATTACCATATAACGTATAACGTTATATACTGTTACCATATAACGTATAACGTTATGTAGCATTACCATATAACGTATAACGTTATGTAACATTACCATATAACGTATAACGTTATGTAGCATTACCATATAACGTGTAACGTTATTTACTATTACCTTATAACGTATAACGTTGTATACTGTTACCATATAACGTATAACGTTATGTAGCATTACCATATAACTTGTAACGTTATTTACTATTACCTTATAACGTATAACGTTGTATACTGTTACCATATAACGTATAACGTTATGTAGCATTACCATATAACGTATAACATTATGTAGCATTACCATATAACGTATAACGTTATATACTGTTACCATATAACGTATAACGTTATGTAGCATTACCATATAACGTATAACGTTATGTAACATTACCATATAACGTATAACGTTATGTAGCATTACCATATAACGTGTAACGTTATTTACTATTACCTTATAACGTATAACGTTGTATACTGTTACCATATAACGTATAACGTTATGTAGGATTACCATATAACGTATAACGTTATATACTGTTACCATATAACGTATAACGTTATGTAGCATTACCATATAACGTATAACGTTATGTAGCATTACCATATAACGTATAACGTTATTTACTATTACCTTATAGCGTATAACGTTATATACTGATACCATATAACGTATAACGTTATGTAGCATTACCATATAACGTATAACGTTATGTAGCATTACCATATAACGTATAACGTTGTATACTGTTACCATATAACGTATAACGTTATGTAGTATTACCATATAACGTATAACGTTATGTAGCATTACCATATAACGTATAACGTTATGTAGCATTACCATATAACGTATAACGTTATGTAGCATTACCATATAACGTGTAACGTTTTTTTCTATTACCTTATAACGTATAACGGTGTATACTGTTACCATATAACGTATAACGTTATGTAGCATTACCATATAATGTATAACGTTATGTAGCATTACCATATAACGTATAACGTTATGTAGCATTACCATATAACGTATAACGTTATGTAGCATTACCATATAACGTATAACGTTATGTAGCATTCCTATATAACGTGTAACGTTATTTACTATTACCTTATAGCGTATAACGTGGTATACTTTTACCATATAACGTATAACGTTATGTAGCATTACCATATAATGTATAACGTTATGTAGCATTACCATATAACGTATAACGTTATGTAGCCTTACCATATAACGTATAACGTTATGTAGCATTACCATATAACGTGTAACATTATTTACTATTACCTTATAACGTATAACGTTGTATACTGTTACCATATAACGTATAACGTTATGTAGCACTACCATATAATGTATAACGTTATGTAGCATTACCATATAATGTATAACGTTATGTAGCATTACCATATAACGTATAACGTTATATACTGTTACCATATAACGTATAACGTTATGTATCATTACCTTATAACGTATAACGTTATGTAGCATTACCATATAACCAATAACGTTATGTAGCATTACCATATAACGTATAACGTTATTTACTATTACCATATAACGTATAACGTTATGTATCATTACCATATAACGTAAAACGTTATGTAGCATTACCATATAACGTGTAACGTTATTTACTATTACCTTGTAACGTATAACGTTGTATACTGTTACCATATAACGTATAACGTTATGTAGCATTACCATATAATGTATAACGTTATGTAGCATTACCATATAATGTATAACGTTATGTAGCATTACCATATAACGTATAACGTTATATACTGTTACCATATAACGTATAACGTTATGTAGCATTACCATATAATGTATAACGTTATGTAGCATTACCATATAACGTATAACCTTATGTAGCATTACCATATAACGTATAACGTTATGTAGCATTACCATATAACGTATAACGTTATGTAGCATTACCATATAACGTATAACGTTATTTACTATTACCTTATAACGTATAACGTTGTATACCGTTACCATATAACGTATACCGTTATGTAGCATTACCATATAATGTATAACGTTATGTAGCATTACCATATAACGTATAACCTTATGTAGCATTACCATATAACGTATAACGTTATGTAGCATTACCATATAACGTATAACCTTATGTAGCATTACCTTATAACGTATAACGTTATTTGCTGTTACCTTATAACGTATAACGTTGTATACCGTTACCATATAACGTATACCGTTATGTAGCATTACCATATAATGTATAACGTTATGTAGCATTACCTTATAACGTATAACGTTATGTAGCATTACCATATAACGTATAACGTTATTTACTATTACCTTATAACGTATAACGTTGTATACCGTTACCATATAACGTATACCGTTATGTAGCATTACCATATAATGTATAACGTTATGTAGCATTACCTTATAACGTATAACGTTATGTAACAGTACCATATAACGTATAACGTTGTATACTGTTACCATATAACGTATAGCGTTATGTAGCATTACCATATAATGTATAACGTTAGGTAGCATTACCATATAACGTATAACGTTATGTAGCATTACCATATAACGTATAACGTTATGTAGCTATACCATATAACGTATAACGTTATGTAGCATTACCATATAACGTGTAATGTTATTTACTATTGCCTTATAACGTATAACGTTGTATACTGTTACCATATAACGTACAACGTTATGTAGCATTACCATATAACGTATAACGTTATGTAGCATTACCATATAACGTATAACGTTATATACTGTTACCATATAACGTATAACGTTATGTAGCATTACCATATAACGTATAACGTTATGTAGCATTACCATATAACGTATAACGTTATGTATCATTACCATATAACGTATAACGTTATGTAGCATTACCATATAACGTGTAACGTTATTTACTATTACCTTATAACGTATAACATTGTATACTGTTACCATATAACGTATAACGTTATGTAGCATTACCATATAACGTATAACGTTATTTACTATTACCTTATAACGTATAACGTTGTATACCGTTACCATATAACGTATACCGTTATGTAGCATTACCATATAACGTATAACGTTATGTAGCATTACCATATAACGTATAACGTTATTTACTATTACCTTATAACGTATAACGTTGTATACCGTTACCATATAACGTATACCGTTATGTAGCATTACCATATAATGTATAACGTTATGTAGCATTACCATATAACGTATAACCTTATGTAGCATTACCATATAACGTATAACGTTATGTAGCATTACCATATAACGTATAACCTTATGTAGCATTACCTTATAACGTATAACGTTATTTGCTGTTACCTTATAACGTATAACGTTGTATACCGTTACCATATAACGTATACCGTTATGTAGCATTACCATATAATGTATAACGTTATGTAGCATTACCTTATAACGTATAACGTTATGTAGCATTACCATATAACGTATAACGTTATTTACTATTACCTTATAACGTATAACGTTGTATACCGTTACCATATAACGTATACCGTTATGTAGCATTACCATATAATGTATAACGTTATGTAGCATTACCTTATAACGTATAACGTTATGTAACAGTACCATATAACGTATAACGTTGTATACTGTTACCATATAACGTATAGCGTTATGTAGCATTACCATATAATGTATAACGTTAGGTAGCATTACCATATAACGTATAACGTTATGTAGCATTACCGTATAACGTATAACGTTATGTAGCTATACCATATAACGTATAACGTTATGTAGCATTACCATATAACGTGTAATGTTATTTACTATTGCCTTATAACGTATAACGTTGTATACTGTTACCATATAACGTACAACGTTATGTAGCATTACCATATAACGTATAACGTTATGTAGCATTACCATATAACGTATAACGTTATATACTGTTACCATATAACGTATAACGTTATGTAGCATTACCATTTAACGTATAACGTTATGTAGCATTACCACATAACGTATAACGTTATGTAGCATTACCATATAACGTATAACGTTATGTAGCATTACCATATAACGTATAACGTTATGTATCATTACCATATAACGTATAACGTTATGTAGCATTACCATATAACGTGTAACGTTATTTACTATTACCTTATAACGTATAACATTGTATACTGTTACCATATAACGTATAACGTTATGTAGCATTACCATATAACGTATAACGTTATGTAGTATTACCATATAACGTATAACGTTATGTAGCATTACCATATAACGTGTAACGTCATTTACTATTCCCTTATAACGTATAACGTTGTATACTGTTACCATATAACGTATAACGTTATGTAGCATTACCATATAACGTATAACGTTATGTAGCATTACCATATAACGTATAACGTTATATACTGTTACCATATAACGTATAACGTTATGTAGCATTACCATATAACGTATAACGTTACGTAGCATTACCATATAACGTATAACGTTATGTAGCACTACCATATAACGTATAACGTTATATATCATTACCTTATAGCGTGTAACGTTATGTAGCATTACCATATAACGTATAACGTTATTTACTATTACCTTATAACGTATAACGTTGTATACCGTTACCATATAACGTATGCCGTTATGTAGCGTTACCATATAATGTATAACGTTATGTAGCAGTACCATATAACGTATAACGTTATATACTGTTACCATATAACGTATAACGTTATGTATCATTACCGTATAACGTATAACGTTATGTAGCATTACCATATAACGTATAACGTTATGTAGCATTACCATATAACGTATAACGTTATTTACTATTACCTTATAACGTATAACGTTGTATACCGTTACCATATAACGTATACCGTTATGTAGCATTACCATATAACGTATAACGTTATGTAGCATTACCATATAACGTATAACGTTATGTAGCATTACCGTATAACGTATAACGTTATGTAGCATTACCATATAACGTATAACGTTATATACTGTTACCATATAACGTATAACGTTATGTATCATTACCGTATAACGTATAACGTTATGTAGCATTACCATATAACGTATAACGTTATGTAGCATTACCATATAACGTATAACGTTATTTACTATTACCTTATAACGTATAACGTTGTATACCGTTACCATATAACGTATACCGTTATGTAGCATTACCATATAATGTATAACGTTATCTAGCATTACCTTATAACGTATAACGTTATGTAGCATTACCATATAACGTATAACGTTATGTATCATTACCATATAACGTATAACGTTATGTAGCATTACCATATAACGTATAACGTTATGTAGCATTACCATATAACGTATAACGTTATGTAGCATTACCATATAACGTATAACGTTATGTAGCATTACCATATAACGTATAACGTTATGTAGCATTACCATTTAACGTGTAACGTTATTTACTATTACCTTATAACGTATAACGTTGTATACTGCTAACATATAACGTATAACGTTATGTAGCATTACCATATAACGTATAACGTTATGTAACATTATCATATAACGTATAACGTTATGTAGCATTACCATATAACGTGTAACGTTATTTACTATTACCTTATAACGTATAACGTTGTATACTGTTACCATATAACGTATAACGTTATGTAGCATTACCATATAACGTGTAACGTTATTTACTATTACCTTATAACGTATAACGTTGTATACTGTTACCATATAACGTATAACGTTATATACTGTTACCATATAACGTATAACGTTATGTAGTGTTACCATATAACGTATAACGTTATGTAGCATTACCATATAACGTATAACGTTATGTAGCATTACCATATAACGTGTAACGTTATTTACTATTACCTTATAACGTATAACGTTGTATACTCTTACCATATAACGTATAACGTTATGTAGCATTACCATATAACGTATAACGTTATATAGCATTACCATATAACGTATAACGTTATATACTGTTACCATATAACGTATAACGTTATATACTGTTACCATATAACGTATAACGTTATGTAGCATTACCATATAACGTATAACGTTATGTAGCATTACCATATAACGTATAACATTATGTAGCATTACCATATAACGTATAACGTTATATACTGTTACCATATAACGTATAACGTTATGTAGCATTACCATATAACGTATAACGTTATGTAACATTACCATATAACGTATAACGTTATGTAGCATTACCATATAACGTGTAACGTTATTTACTATTACCTTATAACGTATAACGTTGTATACTGTTACCATATAACGTATAACGTTATGTAGCATTACCATATAACGTATAACGTTATATACTGTTACCATATAACGTATAACGTTATGTAGCATTACCATATAACGTATAACGTTATGTAGCATTACCATATAACGTATAACGTTATGTAGCATTACCATATAACGTGTAACGTTATTTACTATTACCTTATAACGTATAACGTTGTATACTGTTACCATATAACGTATAACGTTATGTAGCATTACCATATAACGTATAACGTTATGTAGCATTACCATATAACGTATAACGTTATATACTGTTACCATATAACGTATAACGTTATATACTGTTACCATATAACGTATAACGTTATGTAGCATTACCATATAACGTATAACGTTATGTAACATTACCATATAACGTATAACGTTATGTAGCATTACCATATAACGTGTAACGTTATTTACTATTACCTTATAGCGTATAACGTTATATACTGATACCATATAACGTATAACGTTATGTAGCATTACCATATAACGTATAACGTTATGTAGCATTACCATATAACGTATAACGTTATATACTGTTACCATATAACGTATAACGTTATGTAGTATTACCATATAACGTATAACGTTATGTAGCATTACCATATAACGTATAACGTTACGTAGCATTACCATATAACGTGTAACGTTATTTACTATTACCTTGTAACGTATAACGTTGTATACTGTTACCATATAACGTATAACGTTATGTAGCATTACCATATAATGTATAACGTTATGTAGCATTACCATATAATGTATAACGTTATGTAGCATTACCATATAACGTATAACGTTATATACTGTTACCATATAACGTATAACGTTATGTATCATTACCTTATAACGTATAACGTTATGTAGCATTACCATATAACGTATAACGTTACGTAGCATTACCATATAACGTATAACGTTATTTACTATTACCTTATAACGTATAACGTTGTATACTGTTACCATATAACGTATAACGTTATGTAGCATTACCATATAACGTATAACGTTATATAGCATTACCATATAACGTATAACGTTATATACTGTTACCATATAACGTATAACGTTATATACTGTTACCATATAACGTATAACGTTATGTAGCATTACCATATAACGTACAACGTTATTTACTATTACCTTATAACGTATAACGTTGTATACTGTTACCATATAACGTATAACGTTATGTAGCATTACCATATAACGTATAACGTTATGTAGCACTACCATATAACGTATAACGTTATGTATCATTACCTTATAGCGTGTAACGTTATGTAGCATTACCATATAACGTATAACGTTATTTACTATTACCTTATAACGTATAACGTTGTATACCGTTACCATATAACGTATGCCGTTATGTAGCGTTACCATATAATGTATAACGTTATGTAGCAGTACCATATAACGTATAACGTTATATACTGTTACCATATAACGTATAACGTTATGTATCATTACCGTATAACGTATAACGTTATGTAGCATTACCATATAACGTATAACGTTATGTAGCATTACCATATAACGTATAACGTTATTTACTATTACCTTATAACGTATAACGTTGTATACCGTTACCATATAACGTATACCGTTATGTAGCATTACCATATAACGTATAACGTTATGTAGCATTACCATATAACGTATAACGTTATGTAGCATTACCGTATAACGTATAACGTTATGTAGCATTACCATATAACGTATAACGTTATATACTGTTACCATATAACGTATAACGTTATGTATCATTACCGTATAACGTATAACGTTATGTAGCATTACCATATAACGTATAACGTTATGTAGCATTACCATATAACGTATAACGTTATTTACTATTACCTTATAACGTATAACGTTGTATACCGTTACCATATAACGTATACCGTTATGTAGCATTACCATATAATGTATAACGTTATCTAGCATTACCTTATAACGTATAACGTTATGTAGCATTACCATATAACGTATAACGTTATGTATCATTACCATATAACGTATAACGTTATGTAGCATTACCATATAACGTATAACGTTATGTAGCATTACCATATAACGTATAACGTTATGTAGCATTACCATATAACGTATAACGTTATGTAGCATTACCATATAACGTATAACGTTATGTAGCATTACCATTTAACGTGTAACGTTATTTACTATTACCTTATAACGTATAACGTTGTATACTGCTAACATATAACGTATAACGTTATGTAGCAATACCATATAACGTATAACGTTATGTAGCATTACCATATAACGTATAACGTTATATACTGTTACCATATAACGTATAACGTTATGTAGCATTACCATATAACGTATAACGTTATGTAACATTATCATATAACGTATAACGTTATGTAGCATTACCATATAACGTGTAACGTTATTTACTATTACCTTATAACGTATAACGTTGTATACTGTTACCATATAACGTATAACGTTATGTAGCATTACCATATAACGTGTAACGTTATTTACTATTACCTTATAACGTATAACGTTGTATACTGTTACCATATAACGTATAACGTTATATACTGTTACCATATAACGTATAACGTTATGTAGTGTTACCATATAACGTATAACGTTATGTAGCATTACCATATAACGTATAACGTTATGTAGCATTACCATATAACGTGTAACGTTATTTACTATTACCTTATAACGTATAACGTTGTATACTCTTACCATATAACGTATAACGTTATGTAGCATTACCATATAACGTATAACGTTATATAGCATTACCATATAACGTATAACGTTATATACTGTTACCATATAACGTATAACGTTATATACTGTTACCATATAACGTATAACGTTATGTAGCATTACCATATAACGTATAACGTTATGTAGCATTACCATATAACGTATAACATTATGTAGCATTACCATATAACGTATAACGTTATATACTGTTACCATATAACGTATAACGTTATGTAGCATTGCCATATAACGTATAACGTTATGTAACATTACCATATAACGTATAACGTTATGTAGCATTACCATATAACGTGTAACGTTATTTACTATTACCTTATAACGTATAACGTTGTATACTGTTACCATATAACGTATAACGTTATGTAGCATTACCATATAACGTATAACGTTATATACTGTTACCATATAACATATAACGTTATGTAGCATTACCATATAACGTATAACGTTATGTAGCATTACCATATAACGTATAACGTTATGTAGCATTACCATATAACGTGTAACGTTATTTACTATTACCTTATAACGTATAACGTTGTATACTGTTACCATATAACGTATAACGTTATGTAGCATTACCATATAACGTATAACGTTATGTAGCATTACCATATAACGTATAACGTTATATACTGTTACCATATAACGTATAACGTTATATACTGTTACCATATAACGTATAACGTTATGTAGCATTACCATATAACGTATAACGTTATGTAACATTACCATATAACGTATAACGTTATGTAGCATTACCATATAACGTGTAACGTTATTTACTATTACCTTATAGCGTATAACGTTATATACTGATACCATATAACGTATAACGTTATGTAGCATTACCATATAACGTATAACGTTATGTAGCATTACCATATAACGTATAACGTTATATACTGTTACCATATAACGTATAACGTTATGTAGTATTACCATATAACGTATAACGTTATGTAGCATTACCATATAACGTACAACGTTATTTACTATTACCTTATAACGTATAACGTTGTATACTGTTACCATATAACGTATAACGTTATGTAGCATTACCATATAATGTATAACGTTATGTAGCATTACCTTATAACGTATAACGTTATGTAGCATTACCATATAACGTTTAACGTTATATACTGTTACCATATAACGTATAACGTTATTTACTATTACCTTATAACGTATAACGTTGTATACCGTTACCATATAACGTATACCGTTATGTAGCATTACCATATAATGTATAACGTTATGTAGCATTACCTTATAACGTATAACGTTATGTAGCATTACCATATAACGTATAACGTTATATACTGTTACCATATAACGTATAACGTTATGTAGCATTACCATATAATTTATAACGTTATGTAGCATTACCATACAACGTATAACCTTATGTAGCATTACCTTATAACGTATAACGTTATGTAGCATTACCATATAACGTATAACGTTATTTACTATTACCTTATAACGTATAACGTTGTATACCGTTACCATATAACGTATACCGTTATGTAGCATTACTATATAATGTATAACGTTATGTAGCATTACCTTATAACGTATAACGTTATGTAGCATTACCATATAACGTATAACGTTATGTAGCATTACCATATAACGTATAACGTTGTATACTGTTACCATATAACGTATAGCGTTATGTAGCATTACCATATAATGTATAACGTTAGGTAGCATTACCATATAACGTATAACGTTATGTAGCATTACCATATAACGTATAACGTTATGTAGCTATACCATATAACGTATAACGTTATGTAGCATTACCATATAACGTGTAACGTTATTTACTATTGCCTTATAACGTATAACGTTGTATACTGTTACCATATAACGTATAACGTTATGTAGCATTACCATATAACGTATAACGTTATGTAGCATTACCATATAACGTATAACGTTATATACTGTTACCATATAACGTATAACGTTATGTAGCATTATCATATAACGTATAACGTTATGTAGCATTACCACATAACGTATAACGTTATGTAGCATTACCATATAACGTATAACGTTATGTAGCATTACCATATAACGTATAACGTTATGTAGCATTACCATATAACGTATAACGTTATGTAGCATTACCATATAACGTGTAACGTTATTTACTATTACCTTATAACGTATAACGTTGTATACTGTTACCATATAACGTATAACGTTATGTAGCATTACCATATAATGTATAACGTTATGTAGCATTACCATATATCGTATAACGTTATGTAGCATTACCATATAACGTATAACGTTATGTAGCATTACCATATAACGTGTAACGTTATTTACTATTACCTTATAACGTATAACGTTGTATACTGTTACCATATAACGTATAACGTTATGTAGCATTACCATATAACGTATAACGTTATGTAGCATTACCACATAACGTATAACGTTATGTAGCATTACCATATAACGTATAACATTATGTAGCATTACCATATAACGTATAACGTTATGTAGCATTACCATATAACGTATAACGTTATGTAGCATTACCATATAACGTATAACGTTATGTAGCATTACCATATAACGTGTAACGTTATTTACTATTACCTTATAACGTATAACGTTGTATGCTGTTACCATATAACGTATAACGTTATGTAGCATTACCATATAACGTATAACGTTATGTAGCATTACCATATAACGTATAACGTTATGTAGCATTACCATATAACGTACAACGTTATGTAGCATTACCATATAACGTATAACGTTATGTAGCATTACCATATAACGTATAACGTTATGTAGCATTACCATATAACGTGTAACGTTATTTACTATTACCTTATAACGTATAACGTTGTATACTGTTACCATATAACGTATAACGTTATGTAGCATTACCATATAATGTATAACGTTATGTAGCATTACCATATATCGTATAACGTTATGTAGCATTACCATATAACGTATAACGTTATGTAGCATTACCATATAACGTGTAACGTTATTTACTATTACCTTATAACGTATAACGTTGTATACTGTTACCATATAACGTATAACGTTATGTAGCATTACCATATAACGTATAACGTTATGTAGCATTACCATATAATGTATAACGTTATGTAGCATTACCATATAATGTATAACGTTATGTAGCGTTACCATATAACGTATAACGTTATATACTGTTACCATATAACGTATAACGTTATGTATCATTACCTTATAACGTATAACGTTATGTAGCATTACCATATAACGTATAACGTTATGTAGCATTACCATATAACGTATAACGTTATTTACTATTACCTTATAACGTATAACGTTGTATACTGTTACCATATAACGTATAACGTTATGTAGCATTACCATATAATGTATAACGTTATGTAGCATTACCATATAACGTATAACGTTATTTACTATTACCTTATATCGTATAACGTTGTATACCGTTACCATATAACGTATACCGTTATGTAGCATTACCATATAATGTATAACGTTATGTAGCATTACCTTATAACGTATAACGTTATGTAACATTACCATATAACGTATAACGTTGTATACTGTTACCATATAACGTATAGCGTTATGTAGCATTACCATATAATGTATAACGTTAGGTAGCATTACCATATAACGTATAACGTTATGTAGCATTACCATATAACGTATAACGTTATGTAGCTATACCATATAAAGTATAACGTTATGTAGCATTACCATATAACGTGTAATGTTATTTACTATTGCCTTATAACGTATAACGTTGTATACTGTTACCATATAACGTATAACGTTATGTAGCATTACCATATAACGTATAACGTTATGTAGCATTACCATATAACGTATAACGTTATATACTGTTACCATATAACGTATAACGTTATGTAGCATTACCATATAACGTATAACGTTATGTAGCATTACCACATAACGTATAACGTTATGTAGCATTACCATATAACGTATAACGTTATGTAGCATTACCATATAACGTATAACGTTATGTAGCATTACCATATAACGTATAACGTTATGTAGCATTACCATATAACGTGTAACGTTATTCACTATTACCTTATAACGTATAACGTTGTATACTGTTACCATATAACGTATAACGTTATGTAGCATTACCATATAACGTATAACGTTATGTAGCATTACCATATAACGTATAACGTTATGTAGCATTACCATATAACGTATAACGTTATGTAGCATTACCATATAACGTATAACGTTATGTAGCACTACCATATAACGTATAACGTTATGTATCATTACCTTATAGCGTGTAACGTTATGTAGCATTACCATATAACGTATAACGTTATGTAGCATTACCATATAACGTATAACGTTATGTAGCATTACCATATAACGTATAACGTTATGTAGCACTACCACATAACGTATAACGTTATGTAGCATTACCATATAACGTATAACGTTATGTAGCATTACCATATAACGTATAACGTTATGTAGCATTACCATATAACGTATAACGTTATGTAGCATTACCATATAACGTGTAACGTTATTCACTATTTCCTTATAACGTATAACGTTGTATACTGTTACCATATAACGTATAACGTTATGTAGCATTACCATATAACGTATAACGTTATATACTGTTACCATATAACGTATAACGTTATGTAGCATTACCATATGACGTATAACGTTACGTAGCATTACCATATAACGTATAACGTTATGTAGCACTACCATATAACGTATAACGTTATGTATCATTACCTTATAGCGTGTAACGTTATGTAGCATTACCATATAACGTATAACGTTATATACTGTTACCATATATCGTATAACGTTATGTATCATTACCGTATAACGTATAACGTTATGTAGCATTACCATATAACGTATAACGTTATGTAGCATTACCATATAACGTATAACGTTATGTAGCATTACCATATAACGTATAACGTTATGTAGCATTACCATATAACGTATAACGTTATGTAGCATTACCGTATAACGTATAACGTTATGTAGCATTACCATATAACGTATAACGTTATTTACTATTACCTTATAACGTATAACGTTGTATACCGTTACCATATAACGTATACCGTTATGTAGCATTGCCATATAACGTATAACGTTATGTAGCATTACCATATAACGTATAACGTTATGTAGCATTACCGGATAACGTATAACGTTATGTAGCATTACCATATAACGTATAACGTTATATGCTGTTACCATATATCGTATAACGTTATGTATCATTACCGTATAACGTATAACGTTATGTAGCATTACCATATAACGTATAACGTTATGTAGCATTACCATATAACGTATAACGTTATTTACTATTACCTTATAACGTATAACGTTGTATACCGTTACCATATAACGTATACCGTTATGTAGCATTACCATATAATGTATAACGTTATCTAGCATTACCTTATAACGTATAACGTTATGTAGCATTACCATATAACGTATAACGTTATGTAGCATTACCATATAACGTATAACGTTATTTACTATTACCTTATAACGTATAACGTTGTATACTGTTACCATATAACGTATAACGTTATGTAGCATTACCATATAACGTATAACGTTATATACTGTTACCATATAACGTATAACGTTATGTAGCATTACCATATAACGTATAACGTTATGTAGCATTACCATATAACGTATAACGTTATGTAGCATTACCATATAACGTGTAACGTTATTTACTATTACCTTATAACGTATATCGTTGTATACTGTTACCATATAACGTATAACGTTATGTAGCATTACCATATAACGTATAACGTTATGTAGCATTACCATATAACGTATAACGTTATATACTGTTACCATATAACGTATAACGTTATATACTGTTACCATATAACGTATAACGTTATGTAGCATTACCATATAACGTATAACGTTATGTAGCATTACCATATAACGTGTAACGTTATTTACTATTACCTTATAGCGTATAACGTTATATACTGATACCATATAACGTATAACGTTATGTAGCATTACCATATAACGTATAACGTTATGTAGCATTACCATATAACGTATAACGTTATATACTGTTACCATATAACGTATAACGTTATGTAGTATTACCATATAACGTATAACGTTATGTAGCATTACCATATAACGTATAACGTTATGTAGCATTACCATATAACGTGTAACGTTATTTACTATTACCTTGTAACGTATAACGTTGTATACTGTTACCATATAACGTATAACGTTATGTAGCATTACCATATAATGTATAACGTTATGTAGCATTACCATATAATGTATAACGTTATGTAGCATTACCATATAACGTATAACGTTATATACTGTTACCATATAACGTATAACGTTATGTATCATTACCTTATAACGTATAACGTTATGTAGCATTACCATATAACGTATAACGTTACGTAGCATTACCATATAACGTATAACGTTATTTACTATTACCTTATAACGTATAACGTTGTATACTGTTACCATATAACGTATAACGTTATGTAGCATTACCATATAACGTATAACGTTATATAGCATTACCATATAACGTATAACGTTATATACTGTTACCATATAACGTATAACGTTATATACTGTTACCATATAACGTATAACGTTATGTAGCATTACCATATAACGTACAACGTTATTTACTATTACCTTATAACGTATAACGTTGTATACTGTTACCATATAACGTATAACGTTATGTAGCATTACCATATAATGTATAACGTTATGTAGCATTACCTTATAACGTATAACGTTATGTAGCATTACCATATAACGTTTAACGTTATATACTGTTACCATATAACGTATGACGTTATTTACTATTACCTTATAACGTATAACGTTGTATACCGTTACCATATAACGTATACCGTTATGTAGCATTACCATATAATGTATAACGTTATGTAGCATTACCTTATAACGTATAACGTTATGTAGCATTACCATATAACGTATAACGTTATATACTGTTACCATATAACGTATAACGTTATGTAGCATTACCATATAATTTATAACGTTATGTAGCATTACCATATAACGTATAACCTTATGTAGCATTACCTTATAACGTATAACGTTATGTAGCATTACCATATAACGTATAACGTTATTTACTATTACCTTATAACGTATAACGTTGTATACCGTTACCATATAACGTATACCGTTATGTAGCATTACTATATAATGTATAACGTTATGTAGCATTACCTTATAACGTATAACGTTATGTAGCATTACCATATAACGTATAACGTAATGTAGCATTACCATATAACGTATAACGTTGTATACTGTTACCATATAACGTATAGCGTTATGTAGCATTACCATATAATGTATAACGTTAGGTAGCATTACCATATAACGTATAACGTTATGTAGCATTACCATATAACGTATAACGTTATGTAGCTATACCATATAACGTATAACGTTATGTAGCATTACCATATAACGTGTAACGTTATTTACTATTGCCTTATAACGTATAACGTTGTATACTGTTACCATATAACGTATAACGTTATGTAGCATTACCATATAACGTATAACGTTATGTAGCATTACCATATAACGTATAACGTTATATACTGTTACCATATAACGTATAACGTTATGTAGCATTATCATATAACGTATAACGTTATGTAGCATTACCACATAACGTATAACGTTATGTAGCATTACCATATAACGTATAACGTTATGTAGCATTACCATATAACGTATAACGTTATGTAGCATTACCATATAACGTATAACGTTATGTAGCATTACCATATAACGTGTAACGTTATTTACTATTACCTTATAACGTATAACGTTGTATACTGTTACCATATAACGTATAACGTTATGTAGCATTACCATATAATGTATAACGTTATGTAGCATTACCATATATCGTATAACGTTATGTAGCATTACCATATAACGTATAACGTTATGTAGCATTACCATATAACGTGTAACGTTATTTACTATTACCTTATAACTTATAACGTTGTATACGGTTACCATATAACGTATAACGTTATGTAGCATTACCATATAACGTATAACGTTATGTAGCATTACCACATAACGTATAACGTTATGTAGCATTACCATATAACGTATAACGTTATGTAGCATTACCATATAACGTATAACGTTATGTAGCATTACCATATAACGTATAACGTTATGTAGCATTACCATATAACGTATAACGTTATGTAGCATTACCATATAACGTGTAACGTTATTTACTATTACCTTATAACGTATAACGTTGTATGCTGTTACCATATAACGTATAACGTTATGTAGCATTACCATATAACGTATAACGTTATGTAGCATTACCATATAACGTGTAACGTTATTTACTATTACCTTATAACGTATAACTTTGTATACTGTTACCATATAACGTATAACGTTATGTAGCATTACCATATAATGTATAACGTTATGTAGCATTACCATATAACGTATAACGTTATGTAGCATTACCATATAACGTATAACGTTATGTAGCATTACCATATAACGTATAACGTTATGTAGCATTACCATATAACGTATAATGTTATGTAGCATTACCATATAACGTGTAACGTTATTTACTATTACCTTATAACGTATAACGTTGTATACTGTTACCATATAACGTATAACGTTATGTAGCATTACCATATAATGTATAACGTTATGTAGCATTACCATATAACGTATAACGTTATGTAGCATTACCATATAACGTATAATGTTATGTAGCATTACCATATAACGTGTAACGTTATTTACTATTACCTTATAACGTATAACGTTGTATACTGTTACCATATAACGTATAACGTTATGTAGCGTTACCATATAACGTATAACGTTATATACTGTTACCATATAACGTATAACGTTATGTATCATTACCTTATAACGTATAACGTTATGTAGCATTACCATATAACGTATAACGTTATGTAGCATTACCATATAACGTATAATGTTATGTAGCATTACCATATAACGTGTAACGTTATTTACTATTACCTTATAACGTATAACGTTGTATACTGTTACCATATAACGTATAACGTTATGTAGCGTTACCATATAACGTATAACGTTATATACTGTTACCATATAACGTATAACGTTATGTAGCATTACCATATAACGTATAACTTTATGTAGCATTACCATATAACGTATAACGTTATTTACTATTACCTTATAACGTATAACGTTGTATACTGTTACCATATAACGTATAACGTTATGTAGCATTACCATATAATGTATAACGTTATGTAGCATTACCATATAACGTATAACGTTATTTACTATTACCTTATATCGTATAACGTTGTATACCGTTACCATATAACGTATACCGTTATGTAGCATTACCATATAATGTATAACGTTATGTAGCATTACCTTATAACGTATAACGTTATGTAACATTACGATATAACGTATAACGTTGTATACTGTTACCATATAACGTATAGCGTTATGTAGCATTACCATATAATGTATAACGTTAGGTAGCATTACCATATAAGGTATAACGTTATGTAGCATTACCATATAACGTATAACGTTATGTAGCTATACCATATAACGTATAACGTTATGTAGCATTACCATATAACGTGTAATGTTATTTACTATTGCCTTATAACGTATAACGTTGTATACTGTTACCATATAACGTATAACGTTATGTAGCATTACCATATAACGTATAACGTTATGTAGCATTACCATATAACGTATAACGTTATATACTGTTACCATATAACGTATAACGTTATGTAGCATTACCATATAACGTATAACGTTATGTAGCATTACCACATAACGTATAACGTTATGTAGCATTACCATATAACGTATAACGTTATGTAGCATTACCATATAACGTATAACGTTATGTAGCATTACCATATAACGTATAACGTTATGTAGCATTACCATATAACGTGTAACGTTATTCACTATTACCTTATAACGTATAACGTTGTATACTGTTACCATATAACGTATAACGTTATGTAGCATTACCATATAACGTATAACGTTATGTAGCATTACCATATAACGTATAACGTTATGTAGCATTACCATATAACGTATAACGTTATGTAGCATTACCATATAACGTGTAACGTTATTTACTATTCCCTTATAACGTATAACGTTGTATACTGTTACCATATAACGTATAACGTTATGTAGCATTACCATATAACGTATAACGTTATGTAGCATTACCATATAACGTATAACGTTATATACTGTTACCATATAACGTATAACGTTATGTAGCATTACCATATGACGTATAACGTTACGTAGCATTACCATATAACGTATAACGTTATGTAGCACTACCATGTAACGTATAACGTTATGTATCATTACCTTATAGCGTGTAACGTTATGTAGCATTACCATATAACGTATAACGTTATATACTGTTACCATATATCGTATAACGTTATGTATCATTACCGTATAACGTATAACGTTATGTAGCATTACCATATAACGTATAACGTTATGTAGCATTACCATATAACGTATAACGTTATGTAGCATTACCATATAACGTATAACGTTATGTAGCATTACCATATAACGTATAACGTTATGTAGCATTACCGTATAACGTATAACGTTATGTAGCATTACCATATAACGTATAACGTTATTTACTATTACCTTATAACGTATAACGTTGTATACCGTTACCATATAACGTATACCGTTATGTAGCATTACCATATAACGTATAACGTTATGTAGCATTACCATATAACGTATAACGTTATGTAGCATTACCGTATAACGTATAACGTTATGTAGCATTACCATATAACGTATAACGTTATATACTGTTACCATATATCGTATAACGTTATGTATCATTACCGTATAACGTATAACGTTATGTAGCATTACCATATAACGTATAACGTTATGTAGCATTACCATATAACGTATAACGTTATTTACTATTACCTTATAACGTATAACGTTGTATACCGTTACCATATAACGTATACCGTTATGTAGCATTACCATATAATGTATAACGTTATCTAGCATTACCTTATAACGTATAACGTTATGTAGCATTACCATATAACGTATAACGTTATGTAGCATTACCATATAACGTATAACGTTATGTAGCATTACCATATAACGTATAACGTTATGTAGCATTACCATATAACGTATAACGTTATGTAGCATTACCATATAACGTGTAACGTTATTTACTATTACCTTATAACGTATAACGTTGTATACTGTTACCATATAACGTATAACGTTATGTAGCATTACCATATAACGTATAACGTTATGTAGCATTACCATATAACGTGTAACGTTATTTACTATTACCTTATAACGTATAACGTTATATACTGTTACCATATAACGTATAACGTTATGTAGCATTACCATATAACGTATAACGTTACGTAGCATTACCATATAACGTATAACGTTATGTAGCACTACCATATAACGTATAACGTTATGTAGCATTACCATATAACGTATAACGTTATGTAGCATTACCATATAACGTGTAACGTTATTTACTATTACCTTATAACGTATAACGTTGTATACTGTTACCATATAACGTATAACGTTATGTAGCATTACCATATAACGTATAACGTTATGTAGCATTACCATATAACGTATAACGTTATATACTGTTACCATATAACGTATAACGTTATATACTGTTACCATATAACGTATAACGTTATATACTGTTACCATATAACGTATAACGTTATGTAACATTACCATATAACGTATAACGTTATGTAGCATTACCATATAACGTGTAACGTTATTTACTATTACCTTATAGCGTATAACGTTGTATACTGATACCATATAACGTATAACGTTATGTAGCATTACCATATAACGTATAACGTTATGTAGCATTACCATATAACGTACAACGTTATATACTGTTACCATATAACGTATAACGTTATGTAGTATTACCATATAACGTATAACGTTATGTAGCATTACCATATAACGTATAACGTTATGTAGCATTACCATATAACGTGTAACGTTATTTACTATTACCTTATAACGTATAACGTTGTATACTCTTACCATATAACGTATAACGTTATGTAGCATTACCATATAACGTATAACGTTATATAGCATTACCATATAACGTATAACGTTATATACTGTTACCATATAACGTATAACGTTATATACTGTTACCATATAACGTATAACGTTATGTAGCATTACCATATAACGTATAACGTTATGTAGCATTACCATATAACGTATAACGTTATGTAGCATCACCATATAACGTATAACGTTATGTAGCATTACCATATAACGTATAACGTTATGTAGCATTACCATATAACGTATAACGTTATGTAGCATTACCATATAACGTATAACGTTATGTAGCATTACCATATAACGTGTAACGTTATTTACTATTACCTTATAACGTATAACTTTGTATACTGTTACCATATAACGTATAACGTTATGTAGCATTACCATATAATGTATAACGTTATGTAGCATTACCATATAACGTATAACGTTATGTAGCATTACCATATAACGTATATCGTTATGTAGCATTACCATATAACGTATAACGTTATGTAGCATTACCATATAACGTGTAATGTTATGTAGCATTACCATATAACGTGTAACGTTATTTACTATTACCTTATAACGTATAACGTTGTATACTGTTACCATATAACGTATAACGTTATGTAGCATTACCATATAATGTATAACGTTATGTAGCATTACCATATAACGTATAACGTTATGTAGCATTACCATATAACGTATAACGTTATATACTGTTACCATATAACGTATAACGTTATGTATCATTACCTTATAACGTATAACGTTATGTAGCATTACCATATAACGTATAACGTTATGTAGCATTACCATATAACGTATAACGTTATGTAGCATTACCATATAACGTATAACGTTATGTAGCATTACCATATAACGTGTAACGTTATTTACTATTACCTTATAACGTATAACGTTGTATACTGTTAACATATAACGTATAACGTTATGTAGCATTACCATATAACGTATAACATTATGTAGCATTACCATATAACGTATAACGTTATATACTGTTACCATATATCGTATAACGTTATGTAGCATTACCATATAACGTATAACGTTATGTAACATTACCATATAACGTATAACGTTATGTAGCATTACCATATAACGTGTAACGTTATTTACTATTACCTTATAACGTATAACGTTGTATACTGTTACCATATAACGTATAACGTTATGTAGCATTACCATATAACGTATAACGTTATATACTGTTACCATATAACGTATAACGTTATGTAGCATTACCATATAACGTATAACGTTATGTAGCATTACCATATAACGTATAACGTTATGTAGCATTACCATATAACGTGTAACGTTATTTACTATTACCTTATAACGTATAACGTTGTATACTGTTACCATATAACGTATAACGTTATGTAGCATTACCATATAACGTATAACGTTATGTAGCATTACCATATAACGTACAACGTTATATACTGTTACCATATAACGTATAACGTTATATACTGTTACCATATAACGTATAACGTTATGTAGCATTACCATATAACGTATAACGTTATGTAGCATTACCATATAACGTGTAACGTTATTTACTATTATCTTATAGCGTATAACGTTATATACTGATACCATATAACGTATAACGTTATGTAGCATTACCATATAACGTATAACGATATGTAACATTACCATATAACGTATAACGTTATGTAGCATTACCATATAACGTATAACGTTATATACTGTTACCATATAACGTATAACGTTATGTAGTATTACCATATAACGTATAACGTTATGTAGCATTACCATATAACGTATAACGTTATGTAGCATTACCATATAACGTGTAACGTTATTTACTATTACCTTGTAACGTATAACGTTGTATACTGTTACCATATAACGTATAACGTTATGTAGCATTACCATATAATGTATAACGTTATGTAGCATTACCATATAATGTATAACGTTATGTAGCATTACCATATAACGTATAACGTTATATACTGTTACCATATAACGTATAACGTTATGTATCATGACCTTATAACGTATAACGTTATGTAGCATTACCATATAACGTATAACGTTATGTAGCATTACCATATAACGTATAACGTTATTTACTATTACCTTATAACGTATAACGTTGTATACTGTTACCATATAACGTATAACGTTATGTAGCATTACCATATAACGTATAACGTTATATAGCATTACCATATAACGTATAACGTTATATACTGTTACCATATAACGTATAACGTTATATACTGTTACCACATAACGTATAACGTTATGTAGCATTACCATATAACGTACAACGTTATTTACTATTACCTTATAACGTATAACGTTGTATACTGTTACCATATAACGTATAACGTTATGTAGCATTGCCATATAATGTATAACGTTATGTAGCATAACCTTATAACGTATAACGTTATGTAGCATTACCATATAACGTTTAACGTTATATACTGTTACCATATAACGTATAACGTTATATACTGTTACCATATAACGTACAACGTTATGTAGCATTAGCATATAACGTATAACGTTATGTAGCATTACCATATAACGTATAACGTTATGTAGCATTACCATATAACGTGTAACGTTATTTACTATTACCTTATAACGTATAACGTTGTATACTGTTACCATATAACGTATAACGTTATGTAGCATTACCATATAACGTATAACGTTATGTAGCATTACCATATAACGTATAACGTTATTTACTATTACCTTATAACGTATAACGTTGTATACTGTTACCATATAACGTATAACGTTATGTAGCATTACCATATAACGTATAACGTTATATAGCATTACCATATAACGTATAACGTTATATACTGTTACCATATAACGTATAACGTTATATACTGTTACCATATAACGTATAACGTTATGTAGCATTACCATATAACGTACAACGTTACTTACTATTACCTTATAACGTATAACGTTGTATAGTGTTACCATATAACGTATAACGTTATGTAGCATTACCATATAATGTATAACGTTATGTAGCATTACCTTATAACGTATACCGTTATGTAGCATTACCGTATAATGTATAACGTTATGTAGCATTACCTTATAACGTATAACGTTATGTAGCATTACCATATAACGTATAACGTTATATACTGTTACCATATAACGTATAACGTTATGTAGCATTACCATATAATGTATAACGTTATGTAGCATTACCATATAACGTATAACCTTATGTAGCATTACCATATAACGTATAACGTTATGTAGCATTACCATATAACGTATAACCTTATGTAGCATTACCATATAACGTATAACGTTATTTATTATTACCTTATAACGTATAACGTTGTATACCATTACCATATAACGTATACCGTTATGTAGCATTACCATATAATGTATAACGTTATGTAGCATTACCTTATAACGTATAACGTTATGTAGCATTACCATATAACGTATAACGTTATTTACTATTATCTTATAACGTATAACGCTGTATACCATTACCATATAACGTATACCGTTATGTAGCATTACCATATAACGTATAACCTTATGTAGCATTACCATATAACGTATAACGTTATGTAGCATTACCATATAACGTATAACCTTATGTAGCATTACCATATAACGTATAACGTTATTTATTATTACCTTATAACATATAACGTTGTATACCATTACCATATAACGTATACCGTTATGTAGCATTACCATATAATGTATAACGTTATGTAGCATTACCTTATAACGTATAACGTTATGTAGCATTACCATATAACGTGTAACGTTATTTACTATTACCTTATAACGTATAACGTTGTATACTGTTACCATATAACGTATAACGTTATGTAGCATTACCATATAATGTATAACGTTATGTAGCATTACCATATATCGTATAACGTTATGTAGCATTACCATATAACGTATAACGTTATGTAGCATTACCATATAACGTGTAACGTTATTTACTATTACCTTATAACGTATAACGTTGTATACTGTTACCATATAACGTATAACGTTATGTAGCATTACCATATAACGTATAACGTAATGTAGCATTACCACATAAAGTATAACGTTATGTAGCATTACCATATAACGTATAACGTTATGTAGCATTACCATATAACGTATAACGTTATGTAGCATTACCATATAACGTATAACGTTATGTAGCATTACCATATAACGTATAACGTTATGTAGCATTACCATATAACGTGTAACGTTATTTACTATTACCTTATAACGTATAACGTTGTATGCTGTTACCATATAACGTATAACGTTATGTAGCATTACCATATAACGTATAACGTTATGTAGCATTACCATATAACGTGTACCGTTATTTACTATTACCTTATAACGTATAACTTTGTATACTGTTACCATATAACGTATAACGTTATGTAGCATTATCATATAACGTATAACGTTATGTAGCATTACCACATAACGTATAACGTTATGTAGCATTACCATATAACGTATAACGTTATGTAGCATTACCATATAACGTATAACGTTATGTAGCATTACCATATAACGTATAACGTTATGTAGCATTACCATATAACGTGTAACGTTATTTACTATTACCTTATAACGTATAACGTTGTATACTGTTACCATATAACGTATAACGTTATGTAGCATTACCATATAATGTATAACGTTATGTAGCATTACCATATATCGTATAACGTTATGTAGCATTACCATATAACGTATAATGTTATGTAGCATTACCATATAACGTGTAACGTTATTTACTATTACCTTATAACGTATAACGTTGTATACGGTTACCATATAACGTATAACGTTATGTAGCATTACCATATAACGTATAACGTTATGTAGCATTACCACATAACGTATAACGTTATGTAGCATTACCATATAACGTATAACGTTATGTAGCATTACCATATAACGTATAACGTTATGTAGCATTACCATATAACGTATAACGTTATGTAGCATTACCATATAACGTATAACGTTATGTAGCATTACCATATAACGTGTAACGTTATTTACTATTACCTTATAACGTATAACGTTGTATGCTGTTACCATATAACGTATAACGTTATGTAGCATTACCATATAACGTATAACGTTATGTAGCATTACCATATAACGTGTAACGTTATTTACTATTACCTTATAACGTATAACTTTGTATACTGTTACCATATAACGTATAACGTTATGTAGCATTACCATATAATGTATCACGTTATGTAGCATTACCATATAACGTATAACGTTATGTAGCATTACCATATAACGTATAACGTTATGTAGCATTACCATATAACGTATAACGTTATGTAGCATTACCATATAACGTATAATGTTATGTAGCATTACCATATAACGTGTAACGTTATTTACTATTACCTTATAACGTATAACGTTGTATACTGTTACCATATAACGTATAACGTTATGTAGCATTACCATATAATGTATAACGTTATGTAGCATTACCATGTAATGTATAACGTTATGTAGCGTTACCATATAACGTATAACGTTATATACTGTTACCATATAACGTATAACGTTATGTATCATTACCTTATAACGTATAACGTTATGTAGCATTACCATATAACGTATAACTTTATGCAGCATTACCATATAACGTATAACGTTATTTACTATTACCTTATAACGTATAACGTTGTATACTGTTACCATATAACGTATAACGTTATGTAGCATTACCATATAATGTATAACGTTATGTAGCATTACCATATAACGTATAACGTTATTTACTATTACCTTATATCGTATAACGTTGTATACCGTTACCATATAACGTATACCGTTATGTAGCATTACCATATAATGTATAACGTTATGTAGCATTACCTTATAACGTATAACGTTATGTAACATTACCATATAACGTATAACGTTGTATACTGTTACCATATAACGTATAGCGTTATGTAGCATTACCATATAATGTATAACGTTAGGTAGCATTACCATATAAGGTATAACGTTATGTAGCATTACCATATAACGTATAACGTTATGTAGCTATACCATATAACGTATAACGTTATGTAGCATTACCATATAACGTGTAATGTTATTTACTATTGCCTTATAACGTATAACGTTGTATACTGTTACCATATAACGTATAACGTTATGTAGCATTACCATATAACGTATAACGTTATGTAGCATTACCATATAACGTATAACGTTATATACTGTTACCATATAACGTATAACGTTATGTAGCATTACCATATAACGTATAACGTTATGTAGCATTACCACATAACGTATAACGTTATGTAGCATTACCATATAACGTATAACGTTATGTAGCATTACCATATAACGTATAACGTTATGTAGCATTACCATATAACGTATAACGTTATGTAGCATTACCATATAACGTGTAACGTTATTCACTATTACCTTATAACGTATAACGTTGTATACTGTTACCATATAACGTATAACGTTATGTAGCATTACCATATAACGTATAACGTTATGTAGCATTACCATATAACGTATAACGTTATATAGCATTACCATATAACGTATAACGTTATGTAGCATTACCATATAACGTGTAACGTTATTTACTATTCCCTTATAACGTATAACGTTGTATACTGTTACCATATAACGTATAACGTTATGTAGCATTACCATATAACGTATAACGTTATGTAGCATTACCATATAACGTATAACGTTATATACTGTTACCATATAACGTATAACGTTATGTAGCATTACCATATGACGTATAACGTTACGTAGCATTACCATATAACGTATAACGTCATGTAGCACTACCATATAACGTATAACGTTATGTATCATTACCTTATAGCGTGTAACGTTATGTAGCATTACCATATAACGTATAACGTTATATACTGTTACCATATATCGTATAACGTTATGTATCATTACCGTATAACGTATAACGTTATGTAGCATTACCATATAACGTATAACGTTATGTAGCATTACCATATAACGTATAACGTTATGTAGCATTACCATATAACGTATAACGTTATGTAGCATTACCATATAACGTATAACGTTATGTAGCATTACCGTATAACGTATAACGTTATGTAGCATTACCATATAACGTATAACGTTATTTACTATTACCTTATAACGTATAACGTTGTATACCGTTACCATATAACGTATACCGTTATGTAGCATTACCATATAACGTATAACGTTATGTAGCATTACCATATAACGTATAACGTTATGTAGCATTACCGTATAACGTATAACGTTATGTAGCATTACCATATAACGTATAACGTTATATACTGTTACCATATATCGTATAACGTTATGTATCATTACCGTATAACGTATAACGTTATGTAGCATTACCATATAACGTGTAACGTTATGTAGCATTACCATATAACGTATAACGTTATTTACTATTACCTTATAACGTATAACGTTGTATACCGTTACCATATAACGTATACCGTTATGTAGCATTACCATATAATGTATAACGTTATCTAGCATTACCTTATAACGTATAACGTTATGTAGCATTACCATATAACGTATAACGTTATGTAGCATTACCATATAACGTATAACGTTATGTAGCATTACCATATAACGTATAACGTTATGTAGCATTACCATATAACGTATAACGTTATGTAGCATTACCATATAACGTGTAACGTTATTTACTATTACCTTATAACGTATAACGTTGTATACTGTTACCATATAACGTATAACGTTATGTAGCATTACCATATAACGTATAACGTTATGTAGCATTACCATATAACGTGTAACGTTATTTACTATTACCTTATAACGTATAACGTTATATACTGTTACCATATAACGTATAACGTTATGTAGCATTACCATATAACGTATAACGTTACGTAGCATTACCATATAACGTATAACGTTATGTAGCACTACCATATAACGTATAACGTTATGTAGCATTACCATATAACGTATAACGTTATGTAGCATTACCATATAACGTGTAACGTTATTTACTATTACCTTATAACGTATAACGTTGTATACTGTTACAATATAACGTATAACGTTATGTAGCATTACCATATAACGTATAACGTTATGTAGCATTACCATATAACGTATAACGTTATATACTGTTACCATATAACGTATAACGTTATATACTGTTACCATATAACGTATAACGTTATGTAGCATTACCATATAACGTGTAACGTTATTTACTATTACCTTATAACGTATAACGTTGTATACTGTTACCATATAACGTATAACGTTATGTAGCATTACCATATAACGTATAACGTTATGTAGCATTACCATATAACGTATAACGTTATATACTGTTACCATATAACGTATAACGTTATATACTGTTACCATATAACGTATAACGTTATGTAACATTACCATATAACGTATAACGTTATGTAGCATTACCATATAACGTGTAACGTTATTTACTATTACCTTATAGCGTATAACGTTGTATACTGATACCATATAACGTATAACGTTATGTAGCATTACCATATAACGTATAACGTTATGTAGCATTACCATATAACGTACAACGTTATATACTGTTACCATATAACGTATAACGTTATGTAGTATTACCATATAACGTATAACGTTATGTAGCATTACCATATAACGTATAACGTTATGTAGCATTACCATATAACGTGTAACGTTATTTACTATTACCTTATAACGTATAACGTTGTATACTCTTACCATATAACGTATAACGTTATGTAGCATTACCATATAACGTATAACGTTATATAGCATTACCATATAACGTATAACGTTATATACTGTTACCATATAACGTATAACGTTATATACTGTTACCATATAACGTATAACGTTATGTAGCATTACCATATAACGTATAACGTTATGTAGCATTACCATATAACGTATAACGTTATGTAGCATCACCATATAACGTATAACGTTATGTAGCATTACCATATAACGTATAACGTTATGTAGCATAACCATATAACGTATAACGTTATGTAGCATTACCATATAACGTATAACGTTATGTAGCATTACCATATAACGTGTAACGTTATTTACTATTACCTTATAACGTATAACTTTGTATACTGTTACCATATAACGTATAACGTTATGTAGCATTACCATATAATGTATAACGTTATGTAGCATTACCATATAACGTATAACGTTATGTAGCATTACCATATAACGTATATCGTTATGTAGCATTACCATATAACGTATAACGTTATGTAGCATTACCATATAACGTGTAATGTTATGTAGCATTACCATATAACGTGTAACGTTATTTACTATTACCTTATAACGTATAACGTTGTATACTGTTACCATATAACGTATAACGTTATGTAGCATTACCATATAATGTATAACGTTATGTAGCATTACCATATAACGTATAACGTTATGTAGCATTACCATATAACGTATAACGTTATATACTGTTACCATATAACGTATAACGTTATGTATCATTACCTTATAACGTATAACGTTATGTAACATTACCATATAACGTATAACGTTATGTAGCATTACCATATAACGTGTAACGTTATTTACTATTACCTTATAACGTATAACGTTGTATACTGTTACCATATAACGTATAACGTTATGTAGCATTACCATATAACGTATAACGTTATATACTGTTACCATATAACGTATAACGTTATGTAGCATTACCATATAACGTATAACGTTATGTAGCATTACCATATAACGTATAACGTTATGTAGCATTACCATATAACGTGTAACGTTATTTACTATTACCTTATAACGTATAACGTTGTATACTGTTACCATATAACGTATAACGTTATGTAGCATTACCATATAACGTATAACGTTATGTAGCATTACCATATAACGTACAACGTTATATACTGTTACCATATAACGTATAACGTTATATACTGTTACCATATAACGTATAACGTTATGTAGCATTACCATATAACGTATAACGTTATGTAGCATTACCATATAACGTGTAACGTTATTTACTATTATCTTATAGCGTATAACGTTATATACTGATACCATATAACGTATAACGTTATGTAGCATTACCATATAACGTATAACGATATGTAACATTACCATATAACGTATAACGTTATGTAGCATTACCATATAGCGTATAACGTTATATACTGTTACCATATAACGTATAACGTTATGTAGTATTACCATATAACGTATAACGTTATGTAGCATTACCATATAACGTATAACGTTATGTAGCATTACCATATAACGTGTAACGTTATTTACTATTACCTTGTAACGTATAACGTTGTATACTGTTACCATATAACGTATAACGTTATGTAGCATTACCATATAATGTATAACGTTATGTAGCATTACCATATAATGTATAACGTTATGTAGCATTACCATATAACGTATAACGTTATATACTGTTACCATATAACGTATAACGTTATGTATCATGACCTTATAACGTATAACGTTATGTAGCATTACCATATAACGTATAACGTTATGTAGCATTACCATATAACGTATAACGTTATTTACTATTACCTTATAACGTATAACGTTGTATACTGTTACCATATAACGTATAACGTTATGTAGCATTACCATATAACGTATAACGTTATATAGCATTACCATATAACGTATAACGTTATATACTGTTACCATATAACGTATAACGTTATATACTGTTACCACATAACGTATAACGTTATGTAGCATTACCATATAACGTACAACGTTATTTACTATTACCTTATAACGTATAACGTTGTATACTGTTACCATATAACGTATAACGTTATGTAGCATTGCCATATAATGTATAACGTTATGTAGCATTACCTTATAACGTATAACGTTATGTAGCATTACCATATAACGTTTAACGTTATATACTGTTACCATATAACGTATAACGTTATATACTGTTACCATATAACGTACAACGTTATGTAGCATTAGCATATAACGTATAACGTTATGTAGCATTACCATATAACGTATAACGTTATGTAGCATTACCATATAACGTGTAACGTTATTTACTATTACCTTATAACGTATAACGTTGTATACTGTTACCATATAACGTATAACGTTATGTAGCATTACCATATAACGTATAACGTTATGTAGCATTACCATATAACGTATAACGTTATTTACTATTACCTTATAACGTATAACGTTGTATACTGTTACCATATAACGTATAACGTTATGTAGCATTACCATATAACGTATAACGTTATATAGCATTACCATATAACGTATAACGTTATATACTGTTACCATATAACGTATAACGTTATATACTGTTACCATATAACGTATAACGTTATGTAGCATTACCATATAACGTACAACGTTACTTACTATTACCTTATAACGTATAACGTTGTATAGTGTTACCATATAACGTATAACGTTATGTAGCATTACCATATAATGTATAACGTTATGTAGCATTACCTTATAACGTATACCGTTATGTAGCATTACCGTATAATGTATAACGTTATGTAGCATTACCTTATAACGTATAACGTTATGTAGCATTACCATATAACGTATAACGTTATATACTGTTACCATATAACGTATAACGTTATGTAGCATTACCATATAATGTATAACGTTATGTAGCATTACCATATAACGTATAACCTTATGTAGCATTACCATATAACGTATAACGTTATGTAGCATTACCATATAACGTATAACCTTATGTAGCATTACCATATAACGTATAACGTTATTTATTATTACCTTATAACGTATAACGTTGTATACCATTACCATATAACGTATACCGTTATGTAGCATTACCATATAATGTATAACGTTATGTAGCATTACCTTATAACGTATAACGTTATGTAGCATTACCATATAACGTATAACGTTATTTACTATTATCTTATAACGTATAACGTTGTATACCATTACCATATAACGTATACCGTTATGTAGCATTACCATATAACGTATAACCTTATGTAGCATTACCATATAACGTATAACGTTATGTAGCATTACCATATAACGTATAACCTTATGTAGCATTACCATATAACGTATAACGTTATTTATTATTACCTTATAACATATAACGTTGTATACCATTACCATATAACGTATACCGTTATGTAGCATTACCATATAATGTATAACGTTATGTAGCATTACCTTATAACGTATAACGTTATGTAGCATTACCATATAACGTGTAACGTTATTTACTATTACCTTATAACGTATAACGTTGTATACTGTTACCATATAACGTATAACGTTATGTAGCATTACCATATAATGTATAACGTTATGTAGCATTACCATATATCGTATAACGTTATGTAGCATTACCATATAACGTATAACGTTATGTAGCATTACCATATAACGTGTAACGTTATTTACTATTACCTTATAACGTATAACGTTGTATACTGTTACCATATAACGTATAACGTTATGTAGCATTACCATATAACGTATAACGTAATGTAGCATTACCACATAAAGTATAACGTTATGTAGCATTACCATATAACGTATAACGTTATGTAGCATTACCATATAACGTATAACGTTATGTAGCATTACCATATAACGTATAACGTTATGTAGCATTACCATATAACGTATAACGTTATGTAGCATTACCATATAACGTGTAACGTTATTTACTATTACCTTATAACGTATAACGTTGTATGCTGTTACCATATAACGTATAACGTTATGTAGCATTACCATATAACGTATAACGTTATGTAGCATTACCATATAACGTATAACGTTATGTAGCATTACCATATAACGTGTACCGTTATTTACTATTACCTTATAACGTATAACTTTGTATACTGTTACCATATAACGTATAACGTTATGTAGCATTACCATATAATGTATAACGTTATGTAGCATTACCATATAACGTATAACGTTATTTACTATTACCTTATAACGTATAACGTTGTATACTGTTACCATATAACGTATAACGTTATGTAGCATTACCATATAATGTATAACGTTATGTAGCATTACCTTATAACGTATAACGTTATGTAGCATTACCTTATAACGTATAACGTTATGTAGCATTACCATATAACGTATAACGTTATATACTGTTACCATATAACGTATAACGTTATGTAGCATTACCATATAACGTACAACGTTATTTACTATTACCTTATAACGTATAACGTTGTATACTGTTACCATATAACGTATAACGTTATGTAGCATTGCCATATAATGTATAACGTTATGTAGCATTACCTTATAACGTATAACGTTATGTAGCATTACCATATAACGTTTAACGTTATATACTGTTACCATATAACGTATAACGTTATATACTGTTACCATATAACGTATAACGTTATGTAGCATTAGCATATAACGTATAACGTTATGTAGCATTACCATATAACGTATAACGTTGTGTAGCATTACCATATAACGTGTAACGTTATTTACTATTACCTTATAACGTATAACGTTGTATACTGTTACCATATAACGTATAACGTTATGTAGCATTACCATATAACGTATAACGTTATGTAGCATTACCATATAACGTATAACGTTATTTACTATTACCTTATAACGTATAACGTTGTATACTGTTACCATATAACGTATAACGTTATGTAGCATTACCATATAACGTATAACGTTATATAGCATTACCATATAACGTATAACGTTATATACTGTTACCATATAACGTATAACGTTATATACTGTTACCATATAACGTATAACGTTATGTAGCATTACCATATAACGTACAACGTTACTTACTATTACCTTATAACGCATAACGTTGTATACTGTTACCATATAACGTATAACGTTATGTATCATTACCATATAATGTATAACGTTATGTAGCATTACCTTATAACGTATACCGTTATGTAGCATTACCATATAATGTATAACGTTATGTAGCATTACCTTATAACGTATAACGTTATGTAGCATTACCATATAACGTATAACGTTATATACTGTTACCATATAACGTATAACGTTATGTAGCATTACCATATAATGTATAACGTTATGTAGCATTACCATATAACGTATAACCTTATGTAGCATTACCATATAACGTATAACGTTATGTAGCATTACCATATAACGTATAACCTTATGTAGCATTACCATATAACGTATAACGTTATTTATTATTACCTTATAACGTATAACGTTGTATACCATTACCATATAACGTATACCGTTATGTAGCATTACCATATATCGTATAACGTTATGTAGCATTACCATATAACGTATAACGTTATGTAGCATTACCATATAACGTGTACCGTTATTTACTATTACCTTATAACGTATAACGTTGTATACTGTTACCATATAACGTATAACGTTATGTAGCATTACCATATAACGTATAACGTTATGTAGCATTACCACATAAAGTATAACGTTATGTAGCATTACCATATAACGTATAACGTTATGTAGCATTACCATATAACGTATAACGTTATGTAGCATTACCATATAACGTATAATTTTATGTAGCATTACCATATAACGTATAACGTTATGTAGCATTACCATATAACGTGTAACGTTATTTACTATTACCTTATAACGTATAACGTTGTATGCTGTTACCATATAACGTATAACGTTATGTAGCATTACCATATATCGTATAACGTTATGTAGCATTACCATATAACGTATAACGTTATGTAGCATTACCATATAACGTGTAACGTTATTTACTATTACCTTATAACGTATAACTTTGTATACTGTTACCATATAACGTATAACGTTATGTAGCATTACCATATAATGTATAACGTTATGTAGCATTACGATATAACGTATAACGTTATGTAGCATTACCATATAACGTATAACGTTATGTAGCATTACCATATAACGTATAACGTTATGTAGCATTACCATATAACGTATAATGTTATGTAGCATTACCATATAACGTGTAACGTTATTTACTATTACCTTATAACGTATAACGTTGTATAGTGTTACCATATAACGTATAACGTTATGTAGCATTACCATATAATGTATAACGTTATGTAGCATTACCATATAACGTATAACGTTATATACTGTTACCATATAACGTATAACGTTATGTATCATTACCATATAACGTATAACGTTATGTAGCATTACCATATAACGTATAACCTTATGTAGCATTACCATATAACGTATAACGTTATTTGCTATTACCTTATAACGTATAACGTTATATACTGTTACCATATAACGTATAACGTTATGTATCATTACCTTATAACGTATAACGTTATGTAGCATTACCATATAACGTATAACGTTATGTAGCATTACCATATAACGTATAACGTTATATACTGTTACCATATAACGTATAACGTTATGTAGCATTACCATATAATGTATAACGTTATGTAGCATTACCATATAACGTATAACCTTATGTAGCATTACCATATAACGTATAACGTTATGTAGCATTACCATATAACGTATAACGTTATGTAGCATTCCCATATAACGTATAACGTTATTTACTATTACCTTATAACGTATAACGTTGTATACCGTTACCATATAACGTATACCGTTATGTAGCATTACCATATAATGTATAACGTTATGTAGCATTACCTTATAACGTATAACGTTATGTAGCATTACCATATAACGTATAACGTTATATACTGTTACCATATAACGTATAACGTTATGTAGCATTACCATATAATGTATAACGTTATGTAGCATTACCATATAACGTATAACCCTATGTAGCATTACCATATAACGTATAACGTTATGTAGCATTACCATATAACGTATAACCTTATGTAGCATTACCATATAACGTATAACGTTATTTGCTATTACCTTATAACGTATAACGTTGTATACCGTTACCATATAACGTATACCGTTATGTAGCATTACCATATAATGTATAACGTTATGTAGCATTACCTTATAACGTATAACGTTATGTAGCATTACCATATAACGTATAACGTTATTTACTATTACCTTATAACGTATAACGTTGTATACCGTTACCATATAACGTATACCGTTATGTAGCATTACCATATAATGTATAACGTTATGTAGCATTACCTTATAACGTATAACGTTATGTAACATTACCATATAACGTATAACGTTGTATACTGTTACCATATAACGTATAGCGTTATGTAGCATTACCATATAATGTATAACGTTAGGTAGCATTACCATATAACGTATAACGTTATGTAGCATTACCATATAACGTATAACGTTATGTAGCTATACCATATAACGTATAACGTTATGTAGCATTACCATATAACGTGTAATGTTATTTACTATTGCCTTATAACGTATAACGTTGTATACTGTTACCATATAACGTATAACGTTATGTAGCATTACCATATAACGTACAACGTTATGTAGCATTACCATATAACGTATAACGTTATATACTGTTACCATATAACGTATAACGTTATGTAGCATTACCATATAACGTATAACGTTATGTAGCATTACCACATAACGTATAACGTTATGTAGCATTACCATATAACGTATAACGTTATGTAGCATTACCATATAACGTACAACGTTATGTAGCATTACCATATAACGTATAACGTTATGTAGCATTACCATATAACGTGTAACGTTATTTACTATTACCTAATAACGTATAACGTTGTATACTGTAACCATATAACGTATAACGTTATGTAGCATTACCATATAACGTATAACGTTATGTAGCATTACCATATAACGTATAACGTTATGTAGCATTACCATATAACGTATAACGTTATGTGGCATTACCATATAACGTATAACGTTATGTAGCATTACCATATAACGTGTAACGTTATTTACTATTACCGTCTAACGTATAACGTTGTATACTGTTACCATATAACGTATAACGTTATGTAGCATTACCATATAACGTATAACGTTATGCAGCATTACCATATATCGTATAACGTTATATACTGTGGCCATATAACGTATAACGTTATGTAGCATTACCATATAACGTATAACGTTATGTAGCATTACCATATAACGTATAACGTTATGTAGCATTACCATATAACGTGTAACGTTATTTACTATTCCCTTGTAACGTATAACGTTGTATACTGTTACCATATAACGTATAACGTTATATAGCATTACCATATAACGTATAACGTTATGTAGCATTACCATATAACGTGTAACGTTATTTACTATTACCTTATAACGTATAACGTTGTATACTGTTACCATATAACGTATAACGTTATGTAGCATTACCATATAACGTATAACGTTATGTAGCATTACCATATAACGTATAACGTTATGTAGCATTACCATATAACGTATAACCTTATGTAGCATTACCATATAACGTATAACGTTATGTAGCATTACCATATAACGTATAACGTTATGTAGCATTCCCATATAACGTATAACGTTATTTACTATTACCTTATAACGTATAACGTTGTATACCGTTACCATATAACGTATACCGTTATGTAGCATTACCATATAATGTATAACGTTATGTAGCATTACCTTATAACGTATAACGTTATGTAGCATTACCATATAACGTATAACGTTATATACTGTTACCATATAACGTATAACGTTATGTAGCATTACCATATAATGTATAACGTTATGTAGCATTACCATATAACGTATAACCTTATGTAGCATTACCATATAACGTATAACGTTATGTAGCATTACCATATAACGTATAACCTTATGTAGCATTACCATATAACGTATAACGTTATTTGCTATTACCTTATAACGTATAACGTTGTATACCGTTACCATATAACGTATAGCGTTATGTAGCATTACCATATAATGTATAACGTTAGGTAGCATTACCATATAACGTATAACGTTATGTAGCATTACCATATAACGTATAACGTTATGTAGCTATACCATATAAAGTATAACGTTATGTAGCATTACCATATAACGTATAACGTTATGTAGCATTACCATATAACGTATAACGTTATGTAGCATTACCATATAACGTATAACGTTATGTAGCATTACCATATAACGTATAACGTTATGTAGCATTACCATATAACGTGTAACGTTATTTACTATTACCTTATAACGTATAACGTTGTATGCTGTTACCATATAACGTATAACGTTATGTAGCATTACCATATATCGTATAACGTTATGTAGCATTACCATATAACGTATAACGTTATGTAGCATTACCATATAACGTGTAACGTTATTTACTATTACCTTATAACGTATAACTTTGTATACTGTTACCATATAACGTATAACGTTATGTAGCATTACCATATAATGTATAACGTTATGTAGCATTACGATATAACGTATAACGTTATGTAGCATTACCATATAACGTATAACGTTATGTAGCATTACCATATAACGTATAACGTTATGTAGCATTACCATATAACGTATAATGTTATGTAGCATTACCATATAACGTGTAACGTTATTTACTATTACCTTATAACGTATAACGTTGTATAGTGTTACCATATAACGTATAACGTTATGTAGCATTACCATATAATGTATAACGTTATGTAGCATTACCATATAACGTATAACGTTATATACTGTTACCATATAACGTATAACGTTATGTATCATTACCATATAACGTATAACGTTATGTAGCATTACCATATAACGTATAACCTTATGTAGCATTACCATATAACGTATAACGTTATTTGCTATTACCTTATAACGTATAACGTTATATACTGTTACCATATAACGTATAACGTTATGTATCATTACCTTATAACGTATAACGTTATGTAGCATTACCATATAACGTATAACGTTATGTAGCATTACCATATAACGTATAACGTTATATACTGTTACCATATAACGTATAACGTTATGTAGCATTACCATATAATGTATAACGTTATGTAGCATTACCATATAACGTATAACCTTATGTAGCATTACCATATAACGTATAACGTTATGTAGCATTACCATATAACGTATAACGTTGTGTAGCATTCCCATATAACGTATAACGTTATTTACTATTACCTTATAACGTATAACGTTGTATACCGTTACCATATAACGTATACCGTTATGTAGCATTACCATATAATGTATAACGTTATGTAGCATTACCTTATAACGTATAACGTTATGTAGCATTACCATATAACGTATAACGTTATATACTGTTACCATATAACGTATAACGTTATGTAGCATTACCATATAATGTATAACGTTATGTAGCATTACCATATAACGTATAACCCTATGTAGCATTACCATATAACGTATAACGTTATGTAGCATTACCATATAACGTATAACCTTATGTAGCATTACCATATAACGTATAACGTTATTTGCTATTACCTTATAACGTATAACGTTGTATACCGTTACCATATAACGTATACCGTTATGTAGCATTACCATATAATGTATAACGTTATGTAGCATTACCTTATAACGTATAACGTTATGTAGCATTACCATATAACGTATAACGTTATTTACTATTACCTTATAACGTATAACGTTGTATACCGTTACCATATAACGTATACCGTTATGTAGCATTACCATATAATGTATAACGTTATGTAGCATTACCTTATAACGTATAACGTTATGTAACATTACCATATAACGTATAACGTTGTATACTGTTACCATATAACGTATAGCGTTATGTAGCATTACCATATAATGTATAACGTTAGGTAGCATTACCATATAACGTATAACGTTATGTAGCATTACCGTATAACGTATAACGTTATGTAGCTATACCATATAACGTATAACGTTATGTAGCATTACCATATAACGTGTAATGTTATTTACTATTGCCTTATAACGTATAACGTTGTATACTGTTACCATATAACGTATAACGTTATGTAGCATTACCATATAACGTACAACGTTATGTAGCATTACCATATAACGTATAACGTTATATACTGTTACCATATAACGTATAACGTTATGTAGCATTACCATATAACGTATAACGTTATGTAGCATTACCACATAACGTATAACGTTATGTAGCATTACCATATAACGTATAACGTTATGTAGCATTACCATATAACGTACAACGTTATGTAGCATTACCATATAACGCATAACGTTATGTAGCATTACCATATAACGTGTAACGTTATTTACTATTACCTTATAACGTATAACGTTGTATACTGTTACCATATAACGTATAACGTTATGTAGCATTACCATATAACGTATAACGTTATGTAGCATTACCATATAACGTATAACGTTATGTAGCATTACCATATAACGTATAACGTTATGTGGCATTACCATATAACGTATAACGTTATGTAGCATTACCATATAACGTGTAACGTTATTTACTATTACCTTCTACCGTATAACGTTGTATACTGTTACCATATAACGTATAACGTTATGTAGCATTACCATATAACGTATAACGTTATGCAGCATTACCATATATCGTATAACGTTATATACTGTGGCCATATAACGTATAACGTTATGTAGCATTACCATATAACGTATAACGTTATGTAGCATTACCATATAACGTATAACGTTATGTAGCATTACCATATAACGTGTAACGTTATTTACTATTCCCTTATAACGTATAACGTTGTATACTGTTACCATATAACGTATAACGTTATGTAGCATTACCATATAACGTATAACGTTATGTAGCATTACCATATAACGTGTAACGTTATTTACTATTACCTTATAACGTATAACGTTGTATACTGTTACCATATAACGTATAACGTTATGTAGCATTACCATATAACGTATAACGTTATGTAGCATTACCATATAACGTATAACGTTATGTAGCATTACCATATAACGTATAACCTTATGTAGCATTACCATATAACGTATAACGTTATGTAGCATTACCATATAACGTATAACGTTATGTAGCATTCCCATATAACGTATAACGTTATTTACTATTACCTTATAACGTATAACGTTGTATACCGTTACCATATAACGTATACCGTTATGTAGCATTACCATATAATGTATAACGTTATGTAGCATTACCTTATAACGTATAACGTTATGTAGCATTACCATATAACGTATAACGTTATATACTGTTACCATATAACGTATAACGTTATGTAGCATTACCATATAATGTATAACGTTATGTAGCATTACCATATAACGTATAACCTTATGTAGCATTACCATATAACGTATAACGTTATGTAGCATTACCATATAACGTATAACCTTATGTAGCATTACCATATAACGTATAACGTTATTTGCTATTACCTTATAACGTATAACGTTGTATACCGTTACCATATAACGTATAGCGTTATGTAGCATTACCATATAATGTATAACGTTAGGTAGCATTACCATATAACGTATAACGTTATGTAGCATTACCATATAACGTATAACGTTATGTAGCTATACCATATAACGTATAACGTTATGTAGCATTACCATATAACGTGTAATGTTATTTACTATTGCCTTATAACGTATAACGTTATATACTGTTACCATATAACGTATAACGTTATGTAGCATTACCATATAACGTGTAATGTTATTTACTATTACCTTATAACGTATAACGTTGTATACCGTTACCATATAACGTATACCGTTATGTAGCATTACCATATAATGTATAACGTTATGTAGCATTACCTTATAACGTATAACGTTATGTATTACCATATAACGTATAACGTTATTTACTATTACCTTATAACGTATAACGTTGTATACCGTTACCATATAACGTATACCGTAATGTAGCATTACCATATAATGTATAACGTTATGTAGCATTACCTTATAACGTATAACGTTATGTATTACCATATAACGTATAACGTTGTATACTGTTACCATATAACGTATAGCGTTATGTAGCATTACCATATAACGTATAACGTTATGTAGCATTACCATATAACGTGTAACGTTATTTACTATTACCTTATAACGTATAACGTTGTATACTGTTACCATATAACGTATAACGTTATGTAGCATTACCATATAACGTATAACGTTATGTAGCATTACCATATAACGTATAACGTTATGTAGCATTACCATATAACGTATAACCTTATGTAGCATTACCATATAACGTATAACGTTATGTAGCATTACCATATAACGTATAACGTTATGTAGCATTCCCATATAACGTATAACGTTATTTACTATTACCTTATAACGTATAACGTTGTATACCGTTACCATATAACGTATACCGTTATGTAGCATTACCATATAATGTATAACGTTATGTAGCATTACCTTATAACGTATAACGTTATGTAGCATTACCATATAACGTATAACGTTATATACTGTTACCATATAACGTATAACGTTATGTAGCATTACCATATAATGTATAACGTTATGTAGCATTACCATATAACGTATAACCTTATGTAGCATTACCATATAACGTATAACGTTATGTAGCATTACCATATAACGTATAACCTTATGTAGCATTACCATATAACGTATAACGTTATTTGCTATTACCTTATAACGTATAACGTTGTATACCGTTACCATATAACGTATAGCGTTATGTAGCATTACCATATAATGTATAACGTTAGGTAGCATTACCATATAACGTATAACGTTATGTAGCATTACCATATAACGTATAACGTTATGTAGCTATACCATATAACGTATAACGTTATGTAGCATTACCATATAACGTGTAATGATATTTACTATTGCCTTATAACGTATAACGTTATATACTGTTACCATATAACGTATAACGTTATGTAGCATTACCATATAACGTGTAATGTTATTTACTATTACCTTATAACGTATAACGTTATGTAGCATTACCATATAACGTATAACCTTATGTAGCATTACCATATAACGTATACCGTTATGTAGCATTACCATATAATGTATAACGTTATGTAGCATTACCTTATAACGTATAACGTTATGTAGCATGACCATATAACGTATAACGTTATTTACTATTACCTTATAACGTATAACGTTGTATACCGTTACCATATAACGTATACCGTTATGTAGCATTACCATATAATGTATAACGTTATGTAGCATTACCTTATAACGTATAACGTTATGTATTACCATATAACGTATAACGTTGTATACTGTTACCATATAACGTATAGCGTTATGTAGCATTACCATATAATGTATAACGTTAGGTAGCATTACCATATAACGTATAACGTTATGTAGCATTACCATATAACGTATAACGTTATGTGGCTATACCATATAACGTATAACGTTATGTAGCATTACCATATAACGTGTAATGTTATTTACTATTGCCTTATAACGTATAACGTTGTATACTGTTACCATATAACGTATAACGTTATGTAGCATTACCATATGACGTATAACGTTATGTAGCATTACCATATAACGTATAACGTTATGTAGCATTACCATATAACGTATAACGTTATGTAGCATTACCACATAACGTATAACGTTATGTAGCATTACCATATAACGTATAACGTTATGTAGCATTACCATATAACGTATAACGTTATGTAGCATTACCATATAACGTATAACGTTATGTAGCATTACCATATAACGTATAACGTTATGTAGCATTACCATATAACGTGTAACGTTATTTACTATTACCTTATAACGTATAACGTTGTATACTGTTACCATATAACGTATAACGTTATGTAGCATTACCATATAACGTATAACGTTATGTAGCATTACCATATAACGTATAACGTTATGTAGCATTACCATATAACGTATAACGTTATGTAGCATTACCATATAACGTATAACGTTATGTAGCATTACCATATAACGTATAACGTTATGTAGCATTACCATATAACGTGTAACGTTATTTACTATTACCTTCTAACGTATAACGTTGTATACTGTTACCATATAACGTATAACGTTATGTAGCATTACCATATAACGTATAACGTTATGTAGCATTACCATATAACGTATAACGTTATGTAGCATTACCATATAACGTGTAACGTTATTTACTATTCCCTTATAACGTATAACGTTGTATACTGTTACCATATAACGTATAACGTTATGTAGCATTACCATATAATGTATAACGTTATGTAGCATTACCATATAACGTATAACGTTATTTACTATTACCTGATAACGTATAACGTTGTATACCGTTACCATATAACGTATACCGTTATGTAGCATTACCATATAATGTATAACGTTATGTAGCATTACCATATAACGTATAACGTTATAAACTGTTACCATATAACGTATAACGTTATGTATCATTACCGTATAACGTATAACGTTATGTAGCATTACCATATAACGTATAACGTTATGTAGCATCACCATATAACGTATAACGTTATTTACTATTACCTTATAACGTATAACGTTGTATACCGTTACCATATAACGTACACCGTTATGTAGCATTACCATATAACGTATAACGTTATGTAGCATTACCATATAACGTATAACGTTATGTAGCATTACCATATAACGTGTAACGTTATGTAGCATTACCATATAACGTATAACGTTATATACTGTTACCATATAACGTATAACGTTATGTATCATTACCGTATAACGTATAACGTTATGTAGCATTACCATATAACGTATAACGTTATGTAGCATTACCATATAACGTATAACGTTATTTACTATTACCTTATAACGTATAACGTTGTATACCGTTACCATATAACGTATACCGTTATGTAGCATTACCATATAATGTATAACGTTATCTAGCATTACCTTATAACGTATAACGTTATGTAGCATTACCATATAACGTATAACGTTATGTAGCATTACCATATAACGTATAACGTTATGTAGCATTACCATATAACGTATATCGTTGTATACTGTTACCATATAACGTATAACGTTATGTAGCATAACCATATAATGTATAACGTTAGGTAGCATTACCATATAACGTATAACGTTATGTAGCATTACCATATAACGTATAACGTTATGTAGCTATACCATATAACGTATAACGTTATGTAGCATTACCATATAACGTGTAACGTTATTTACTATTACCTTATAACGTATAACGTTGTATACTGTTACCATATAACGTATAACGTTATGTAGCATTACCATATAACGTATAACGTTATTTACTATTTCCTTATAACGTATAACGTTGTATACTGTTACCATATAACGTATAACGTTATGTAGCATTACCATATAACGTATAACGTTATGTAGCATTACCATATGACGTATAACGTTATGTAGCATTACCATATAACGTATAACGTTATGTAGCATTACCATATAACGTATAACGTTATGTAGCATTACCATATAACGTGTAACGTTATTTACTATTACCTTATAACGTATAACGTTGTATACTGTTACCATATAACGTATAACGTTATGTAGCATTACCATATAACGTATAACGTCATAGACTGTGGCCATATAACGTATAACGTTATGTAGCATTACCATATAACGTATAACGTTATGTAGCATTACCATATAACGTGTAACGTTATTTACTATTACCTTATAACGTATAACGTTGTATACTGTTACCATATAACGTATAACGTTATGTAGCATTACCATATAACGTATAACGTTATATACTGTGGCCATATAACGTATAACGTTATGTAGCATTACCATATATCGTATAACGTTATGTAGCATTACCATATAACGTATAACGTTATGTAGCATTACCATATAACGTGTAACGTTATTTACCATTACCTTATAACGTATAACGTTGTATACCGTTACCATATAACGTATACCGTTATGTAGCATTACCATATAATGTATAACGTTATGTAGCATTACCTTATAACGTATAACGTTATGTAGCATTACCATATAACGTATAACGTTATATACTGTTACCATATAACGTATAACGTTATGTAGCATTACCATATAATGTATAACGTTATGTAGCATTACCATATAACGTATAACCTTATGTAGCATTACCATATAACGTATAACCTTATGTAGCATTACCATATAACGTATAACGTTATTTGCTATTACCTTATAACGTATAACGTTGTATACCATTACCATATAACGTATACCGTTATGTAGCATTACCATATAATGTATAACGTTATGTAGCATTACCTTATAACGTATAACGTTATGTAGCATTACCATATAACGTATAACGTTATTTACGATTACCTTATAACGTATAACGTTGTATACCGTTACCATATAACGTATACCGTTATGTAGCATTACCATATAATGTATAACGTTATGTAGCATTACCTTATAACGTATAACGTTATGTAACGTTACCATGTAACGTATAACGTTTTATACTGTTACCATATAACGTATAGCGTTATGTAGCATTACCATATAATGTATAACGTTATTTACTATTACCTTATAACGTATAACGTTGTATACTGTTACCATATAACGTATAACGTTATGTAGCATTACCATATAACGTATAACGTTATGTAGCATTACCACATAACGTATAACGTTATGTAGCATTACCATATAACGTATAACGTTATGTAGCATTACCATATAACGTATAACGTTATGTAGCATTACCATATAACGTATAACGTTATGTAGCATTACCATATAACGTGTAACGTTATTTACTATTACCTTATAACGTATAACTTTGTATACTGTTACCATATAACGTATAACGTTATGTAGCATTACCATATAATGTATAACGTTATGTAGCATTACCATATAACGTATAACGTTATGTAGCATTACCATATAACGTATAACGTTATGTAGCATTACCATATAACGTATAACGTTATGTAGCATTACCATATAACGTATAATGTTATGTAGCATTACCATATAACTTGTAACGTTATTTACTATTACCTTATAACGTATAACGTTGTATACTGTTACCATATAACGTATAACGTTATGTAGCATTACAATATAATGTATAACGTTATGTAGCATTACCATATAATGTATAACGTTATGTAGCATTACCATATAACGTATAACGTTATATACTGTTACCATATAACGTATAACGTTATGTATCATTACCTTATAACGTATAACGTTATGTAGCATTACCATATAACGTATAACGTTATGTAGCATTACCATATAACGTATAACGTTATTTACTATTACCTTATAACGTATAACGTTGTATACTGTTACCATATAACGTATAACGTTATGTAGCATTGCCATATAATGTATAACGTTATGTAGCATTACCTTATAACGTATAACGTTATGTAGCATTACCATATAACGTATAACGTTATATACTGTTACCATATAACGTATAACGTTATGTAGCATTACCATATAATGTATAACGTTATGTAGCATTACCATATAACGTATAACCTTATGTAGCATTACCATATAACGTATAACGTTATGTAGCATTACCATATAACGTATAACGTTATGTAGCATTACCATATAACGTATAACGTTATTTACTATTACCTTATAACTTATAACGTTGTATACCGTTACCATATAACGTATACCGTTATGTAGCATTACCATATAATGTATAACGTTATGTAGCATTACCTTATAACGTATAACGTTATGTAGCATTACCATATAACGTATAACGTTATATACTGTTACCATATAACGTATAACGTTATGTAGCATTATCATATAACGTATAACGTTATGTAGCATTACCACATACCGTATAACGTTATGTAGCATTACCATATAACGTATAACGTTATGTAGCATTACCATATAACGTATAACGTTATGTAGCATTACCATATAACGTATAACGTTATGTAGCATTACCATATAACGTGTAACGTTATTTACTATTACCTTATAACGTATAACGTTGTATACTGTTACCATATAACGTATAACGTTATGTAGCATTACCATATAATGTATAACGTTATGTAGCATTACCATATATCGTATAACGTTATGTAGCATTACCATATAACGTATAACGTTATGTAGCATTACCATATAACGTGTAACGTTATCTACTATTACCTTATAACGTATAACGTTGTATACTGTTACCATATAACGTATAACGTTATGTAGCATTACCATATAACGTATAACGTTATGTAGCATTACCACATAACGTATAACGTTATGTAGCATTACCATATAACGTATAACGTTATGTAGCATTACCATATAACGTATAACGTTATGTAGCATTACCATATAACGTATAACGTTATGTAGCATTACCATATAACGCATAACGTTATGTAGCATTACCATATAACGTGTAACGTTATTTACTATTACCTTATAACGTATAACGTTGTATGCTGTTACCATATAACGTATAACGTTATGTAGCATTACCATATAACGTATAACGTTATGTAGCATTACCATATAACGTAAAACGTTATGTAGCATTACCATATAACGTGTAACGTTATTTACTATTACCTTATAACGTATAACTTTGTATACTGTTACCATATAACGTATAACGTTATGTAGCATTACCATATAATGTATAACGTTATGTAGCATTACCATATAACGTATAACGTTATGTAGCATTACCATATAACGTATAACGTCATGTAGCATTACCATATAACGTAAAACGTTATGTAGCATTACCATATAACGTATAATGTTATGTAGCATTACCATATAACGTGTAACGTTATTTACTATTACCTTATAACGTATAACGCTGTATACTGTTACCATATAACGTATAACGTTATGTAGCATTACCATATAATGTATAACGTTATGTAGCATTACCATATAATGTATAACGTTATGAAGCATTACCATATAACGTATAACGTTATATACTGTTACCATATAACGTATAACGTTATGTATCATTACCTTATAACGTATAACGTTATGTAGCATTACCATATAACGTATAACGTTATGTAGCATTACCATATAACGTATAACGTTATTTACTATTACCTTATAACGTATAACGTTGTATACTGTTACCATATAACGTATAACGTTATGTAGCATTACCATATAACGTATAACGTTATGTAGCATTACCATATAACGTGTAACGTTATTTACTATTACCTTATAACGTATAACGTTGTATACTGTTACCATATAACGTATAACGTTATGTAGCATTACCATATAACGTATAACGTTATTTACTATTTCCTTATAACGTATAACGTTGTATACTGTTACCATATAACGTATAACGTTATGTAGCATTACCATATAACATATAACGTTATGTATCATTACCTTATAACGTATAACATTATGTAGCATTACCATATAACGTATAACGTTATGTAGCATTACCATATAACGTATAACGTTATGTAGCTATACCATATAACGTATAACGTTATGTAGCATTACCATATAACGTGTAACGTTATTTACTATTACCTTATAACGTATAACGTTGTATACTGTTACCATATAACGTATAACGTTATGTAGCATTACCATATAACGTATAACGTTATTTACTATTTCCTTATAACGTATAACGTTGTATACTGTTACCATATAACGTATAACGTTATGTAGCATTACCATATAACGTATAACGTTATGTATCATTACCTTATAACGTATAACATTATGTAGCATTACCATATAACGTATAACGTTATGTAGCATTACCATATAACGTATAACGTTATGTAGCTATACCATATATCGTATAACGTTATGTAGCATTACCATATAACGTATAACGTTATGTAGCATTACCATATAACGTGTAACGTTATCTACTATTACCTTATAACGTATAACGTTGTATACTGTTACCATATAACGTATAACGTTATGTAGCATTACCATATAACGTATAACGTTATGTAGCATTACCACATAACGTATAACGTTATGTAGCATTACCATATAACGTATAACGTTATGTAGCATTACCATATAACGTATAACGTTATGTAGCATTACCATATAACGTATAACGTTATGTAGCATTACCATATAACGTATAACGTTATGTAGCATTACCATATAACGTGTAACGTTATTTACTATTACCTTATAACGTATAACGTTGTATGCTGTTACCATATAACGTATAACGTTATGTAGCATTACCATATAACGTATAACGTTATGTAGCATTACCATATAACGTAAAACGTTATGTAGCATTACCATATAACGTGTAACGTTATTTACTATTACCTTATAACGTATAACTTTGTATACTGTTACCATATAACGTATAACGTTATGTAGCATTACCATATAATGTATAACGTTATGTAGCATTACCATATAACGTATAACGTTATGTAGCATTACCATATAACGTATAACGTCATGTAGCATTACCATATAACGTAAAACGTTATGTAGCATTACCATATAACGTATAATGTTATGTAGCATTACCATATAACGTGTAACGTTATTTACTATTACCTTATAACGTATAACGCTGTATACTGTTACCATATAACGTATAACGTTATGTAGCATTACCATATAATGTATAACGTTATGTAGCATTACCATATAATGTATAACGTTATGAAGCATTACCATATAACGTATAACGTTATATACTGTTACCATATAACGTATAACGTTATGTATCATTACCTTATAACGTATAACGTTATGTAGCATTACCATATAACGTATAACGTTATGTAGCATTACCATATAACGTATAACGTTATTTACTATTACCTTATAACGTATAACGTTGTATACTGTTACCATATAACGTATAACGTTATGTAGCATTACCATATAACGTATAACGTTATGTAGCATTACCATATAACGTGTAACGTTATTTACTATTACCTTATAACGTATAACGTTGTATACTGTTACCATATAACGTATAACGTTATGTAGCATTACCATATAACGTATAACGTTATTTACTATTTCCTTATAACGTATAACGTTGTATACTGTTACCATATAACGTATAACGTTATGTAGCATTACCATATAACATATAACGTTATGTATCATTACCTTATAACGTATAACATTATGTAGCATTACCATATAACGTATAACGTTATGTAGCATTACCATATAACGTATAACGTTATGTAGCTATACCATATAACGTATAACGTTATGTAGCATTACCATATAACGTGTAACGTTATTTACTATTACCTTATAACGTATAACGTTGTATACTGTTACCATATAACGTATAACGTTATGTAGCATTACCATATAACGTATAACGTTATTTACTATTTCCTTATAACGTATAACGTTGTATACTGTTACCATATAACGTATAACGTTATGTAGCATTACCATATAACGTATAACGTTATGTAGCATTACCATATGACGTATAACGTTATGTAGCATTACCATATAACGTATAACGTTATGTAGCATTACCATATAACGTATAACGTTATGTAGCATTACCATATAACGTGTAACGTTATTTACTATTACCTTATAACGTATAACGTTGTATACTGTTACCATATAACGTATAACGTTATGTAGCATTACCATATAACGTATAACGTCATAGACTGTGGCCATATAACGTATAACGTTATGTAGCATTACCATATAACGTATAACGTTATGTAGCATTACCATATAACGTGTAACGTTATTTACTATTACCTTATAACGTATAACGTTGTATAATGTTACCATATAACGTATAACGTTATGTAGCATTACCATATAACGTATAACGTTATATACTGTGGCCATATAACGTATAACGTTATGTAGCATTACCATGTATCGTATAACGTTATGTAGCATTACCATATAACGTATAACGTTATGTAGCATTACCATATAACGTATAACGTTATTTGCTATTACCTTATAACGTATAACGTTGTATACCATTACCATATAACGTATAACGTTATGTAGCATTACCATATAACGTATAACGTTATTTACGATTACCTTATAACGTATAACGTTGTATACCGTTACCATATAACGTATACCGTTATGTAGCATTACCATATAATGTATAACGTTATGTAGCATTACCTTATAACGTATAACGTTATGTAACGTTACCATGTAACGTATAACGTTTTATACTGTTACCATATAACGTATAGCGTTATGTAGCATTACCATATAATGTATAACGTTATTTACTATTACCTTATAACGTATAACGTTGTATACTGTTACCATATAACGTATAACGTTATGTAGCATTACCATATAACGTATAACGTTATGTAGCATTACCACATAACGTATAACGTTATGTAGCATTACCATATAACGTATAACGTTATGTAGCATTACCATATAACGTATAACGTTATGTAGCATTACCATATAACGTATAACGTTATGTAGCATTACCATATAACGTGTAACGTTATTTACTATTACCTTATAACGTATAACTTTGTATACTGTTACCATATAACGTAGAACGTTATGTAGCATTACCATATAATGTATAACGTTATGTAGCATTACCATATAACGTATAACGTTATGTAGCATTACCATATAACGTATAACGTTATGTAGCATTACCATATATCGTATAACGTTATGTAGCATTACCATATAACGTATAATGTTATGTAGCATTACCATATAACTTGTAACGTTATTTACTATTACCTTATAACGTATAACGTTGTATACTGTTACCATATAACGTATAACGTTATGTAGCATTACCATATAATGTATAACGTTATGTAGCATTACCATATAATGTATAACGTTATGTAGCATTACCATATAACGTATAACGTTATATACTGTTACCATATAACGTATAACGTTATGTATCATTACCTTATAACGTATAACGTTATGTAGCATTACCATATAACGTATAACGTTATGTAGCATTACCATATAACGTATAACGTTATTTACTATTACCTTATAACGTATAACGTTGTATACTGTTACCATATAACGTATAACGTTATGTAGCATTGCCATATAATGTATAACGTTATGTAGCATTACCTTATAACGTATAACGTTATGTAGCATTACCATATAACGTATAACGTTATATACTGTTACCATATAACGTATAACGTTATGTAGCATTACCATATAATGTATAACGTTATGTAGCATTACCATATAACGTATAACCTTATGTAGCATTACCATATAACGTATAACGTTATGTAGCATTACCATATAACGTATAACGTTATGTAGCATTACCATATAACGTATAACGTTATTTACTATTACCTTATAACTTATAACGTTGTATACCGTTACCATATAACGTATACCGTTATGTAGCATTACCATATAATGTATAACGTTATGTAGCATTACCTTATAACGTATAACGTTATGTAGCATTACCATATAACGTATAACGTTATATACTGTTACCATATAACGTATAACGTTATGTAGCATTATCATATAACGTATAACGTTATGTAGCATTACCACATAACGTATAACGTTATGTAGCATTACCATATAACGTATAACGTTATGTAGCATTACCATATAACGTATAACCTTATGTGGCATTACCATATAACGTATAACGTTATGTAGCATTACCATATAACGTGTAACGTTATTTACTATTACCTTATAACGTATAACGTTGTATACTGTTACCATATAACGTATAACGTTATGTAGCATTACCATATAATGTATAACGTTATGTAGCATTACCATATATCGTATAACGTTATGTAGCATTACCATATAACGTATAACGTTATGTAGCATTACCATATAACGTGTAACGTTATTTACTATTACCTTATAACGTATAACGTTGTATACTGTTACCATATAACGTATAACGTTATGTAGCATTACCATATAACGTATAACGTTATGTAGCATTACCACATAACGTATAACGTTATGTAGCATTACCATATAACGTATAACGTTATGTAGCATTACCATATAACGTATAACGTTATGTAGCATTACCATATAACGTATAACGTTATGTAGCATTACCATATAACGTATAACGTTATGTAGCATTACCATATAACGTATAACGTTATGTATCATTACCTTATAACGTATAACGTTATGTAGCATTACCATATAACGTATAACGTTATGTAGCATTACCATATAACGTATAACGTTATGTAGCATTACCATATAACGTATAACGTTATGTAGCATTACCATATAACGTATAATGTTATGTAGCATTACCATATAACTTGTAACGTTATTTACTATTACCTTATAACGTATAACGTTGTATACTGTTACCATATAACGTATAACGTTATGTAGCATTACAATATAATGTATAACGTTATGTAGCATTACCATATAATGTATAACGTTATGTAGCATTCCCATATAACGTATAACGTTATATACTGTTACCATATAACGTATAACGTTATGTATCATTACCTTATAACGTATAACGTTATGTAGCATTACCATATAACGTATAACGTTATGTAGCATTACCATATAACGTATAACGTTATTTACTATTACCTTATAACGTATAACGTTGTATACTGTTACCATATAACGTATAACGTTATGTAGCATTGCCATATAATGTATAACGTTATGTAGCATTACCTTATAACGTATAACGTTATGTAGCATTACCATATAACGTATAACGTTATATACTGTTACCATATAACGTATAACGTTATGTAGCATTACCATATAATGTATAACGTTATGTAGCATTACCATATAACGTATAACCTTATGTAGCATTACCATATAACGTATAACGTTATGTAGCATTACCATATAACGTATAACGTTATGTAGCATTACCATATAACGTATAACGTTATTTACTATTACCTTATAACTTATAACGTTGTATACCGTTACCATATAACGTATACCGTTATGTAGCATTACCATATAATGTATAACGTTATGTAGCATTACCTTGTAACGTATAACGTTATGTAGCATTACCATATAACGTATAACGTTATATACTGTTACCATATAACGTATAACGTTATGTAACATTATCATATAACGTATAACGTTATGTAGCATTACCACATACCGTATAACGTTATGTAGCATTACCATATAACGTATAACGTTATGTAGCATTACCATATAACGTATAACGTTATGTAGCATTACCATATAACGTATAACGTTATGTAGCATTACCATATAACGTGTAACGTTATTTACTATTACCTTATAACGTATAACGTTGTATACTGTTACCATATAACGTATAACGTTATGTAGCATTACCATATAATGTATAACGTTATGTAGCATTACCATATATCGTATAACGTTATGTAGCATTACCATATAACGTATAACGTTATGTAGCATTACCATATAACGTGTAACGTTATCTACTATTACCTTATAACGTATAACGTTGTATACTGTTACCATATAACGTATAACGTTATGTAGCATTACCATATAACGTATAACGTTATGTAGCATTACCACATAACGTATAACGTTATGTAGCATTACCATATAACGTATAACGTTATGTAGCATTACCATATAACGTATAACGCTATGTAGCATTACCATATAACGTATAACGTTATGTAGCATTACCATATAACGTATAACGTTATGTAGCATTACCATATAACGTGTAACGTTATTTACTATTACCTTATAACGTATAACGTTGTATGCTGTTACCATATAACGTATAACGTTATGTAGCATTACCATATAACGTATAACGTTATGTAGCATTACCATATAACGTAAAACGTTATGTAGCATTACCATATAACGTGTAACGTTATTTACTATTACCTTATAACGTATAACTTTGTATACTGTTACCATATAACGTATAACGTTATGTAGCATTACCATATAATGTATAACGTTATGTAGCATTACCATATAACGTATAACGTTATGTAGCATTACCATATAACGTATAACGTCATGTAGCATTACCATATAACGTAAAACGTTATGTAGCATTACCATATAACGTATAATGTTATGTAGCATTACCATATAACGTGTAACGTTATTTACTATTACCTTATAACGTATAACGCTGTATACTGTTACCATATAACGTATAACGTTATGTAGCATTACCATATAATGTATAACGTTATGTAGCATTACCATATAATGTATAACGTTATGAAGCATTACCATATAACGTATAACGTTATATACTGTTACCATATAACGTATAACGTTATGTATCATTACCTTATAACGTATAACGTTATGTAGCATTACCATATAACGTATAACGTTATGTAGCATTACCATATAACGTATAACGTTATTTACTATTACCTTATAACGTATAACGTTGTATACTGTTACCATATAACGTATAACGTTATGTAGCATTACCATATAACGTATAACGTTATGTAGCATTACCATATAACGTGTAACGTTATTTACTATTACCTTATAACGTATAACGTTGTATACTGTTACCATATAACGTATAACGTTATGTAGCATTACCATATAACGTATAACGTTATTTACTATTTCCTTATAACGTATAACGTTGTATACTGTTACCATATAACGTATAACGTTATGTAGCATTACCATATAACATATAACGTTATGTATCATTACCTTATAACGTATAACATTATGTAGCATTACCATATAACGTATAACGTTATGTAGCATTACCATATAACGTATAACGTTATGTAGCTATACCATATAACGTATAACGTTATGTAGCATTACCATATAACGTGTAACGTTATTTACTATTACCTTATAACGTATAACGTTGTATACTGTTACCATATAACGTATAACGTTATGTAGCATTACCATATAACGTATAACGTTATTTACTATTTCCTTATAACGTATAACGTTGTATACTGTTACCATATAACGTATAACGTTATGTAGCATTACCATATAACGTATAACGTTATGTATCATTACCTTATAACGTATAACATTATGTAGCATTACCATATAACGTATAACGTTATGTAGCATTACCATATAACGTATAACGTTATGTAGCTATACCATATATCGTATAACGTTATGTAGCATTACCATATAACGTATAACGTTATGTAGCATTACCATATAACGTGTAACGTTATCTACTATTACCTTATAACGTATAACGTTGTATACTGTTACCATATAACGTATAACGTTATGTAGCATTACCATATAACGTATAACGTTATGTAGCATTACCACATAACGTATAACGTTATGTAGCATTACCATATAACGTATAACGTTATGTAGCATTACCATATAACGTATAACGTTATGTAGCATTACCATATAACGTATAACGTTATGTAGCATTACCATATAACGTATAACGTTATGTAGCATTACCATATAACGTGTAACGTTATTTACTATTACCTTATAACGTATAACGTTGTATGCTGTTACCATATAACGTATAACGTTATGTAGCATTACCATATAACGTATAACGTTATGTAGCATTACCATATAACGTAAAACGTTATGTAGCATTACCATATAACGTGTAACGTTATTTACTATTACCTTATAACGTATAACTTTGTATACTGTTACCATATAACGTATAACGTTATGTAGCATTACCATATAATGTATAACGTTATGTAGCATTACCATATAACGTATAACGTTATGTAGCATTACCATATAACGTATAACGTCATGTAGCATTACCATATAACGTAAAACGTTATGTAGCATTACCATATAACGTATAATGTTATGTAGCATTACCATATAACGTGTAACGTTATTTACTATTACCTTATAACGTATAACGCTGTATACTGTTACCATATAACGTATAACGTTATGTAGCATTACCATATAATGTATAACGTTATGTAGCATTACCATATAATGTATAACGTTATGAAGCATTACCATATAACGTATAACGTTATATACTGTTACCATATAACGTATAACGTTATGTATCATTACCTTATAACGTATAACGTTATGTAGCATTACCATATAACGTATAACGTTATGTAGCATTACCATATAACGTATAACGTTATTTACTATTACCTTATAACGTATAACGTTGTATACTGTTACCATATAACGTATAACGTTATGTAGCATTACCATATAACGTATAACGTTATGTAGCATTACCATATAACGTGTAACGTTATTTACTATTACCTTATAACGTATAACGTTGTATACTGTTACCATATAACGTATAACGTTATGTAGCATTACCATATAACGTATAACGTTATTTACTATTTCCTTATAACGTATAACGTTGTATACTGTTACCATATAACGTATAACGTTATGTAGCATTACCATATAACATATAACGTTATGTATCATTACCTTATAACGTATAACATTATGTAGCATTACCATATAACGTATAACGTTATGTAGCATTACCATATAACGTATAACGTTATGTAGCTATACCATATAACGTATAACGTTATGTAGCATTACCATATAACGTGTAACGTTATTTACTATTACCTTATAACGTATAACGTTGTATACTGTTACCATATAACGTATAACATTATGTAGCATTACCATATAACGTATAACGTTATTTACTATTTCCTTATAACGTATAACGTTGTATACTGTTACCATATAACGTATAACGTTATGTAGCATTACCATATAACGTATAACGTTATGTAGCATTACCATATGACGTATAACGTTATGTAGCATTACCATATAACGTATAACGTTATGTAGCATTACCATATAACGTATAACGTTATGTAGCATTACCATATAACGTGTAACGTTATTTACTATTACCTTATAACGTATAACGTTGTATACTGTTACCATATAACGTATAACGTTATGTAGCATTACCATATAACGTATAACGTCATAGACTGTGGCCATATAACGTATAACGTTATGTAGCATTACCATATAACGTATAACGTTATGTAGCATTACCATATAACGTGTAACGTTATTTACTATTACCTTATAACGTATAACGTTGTATAATGTTACCATATAACGTATAACGTTATGTAGCATTACCATATAACGTATAACGTTATATACTGTGGCCATATAACGTATAACGTTATGTAGCATTACCATATATCGTATAACGTTATGTAGCATTACCATATAACGTATAACGTTATGTAGCATTACCATATAACGTATAACGTTATTTGCTATTACCTTATAACGTATAACGTTGTATACCATTACCATATAACGTATAACGTTATGTAGCATTACCATATAACGTATAACGTTATTTACGATTACCTTATAACGTATAACGTTGTATACCGTTACCATATAACGTATACCGTTATGTAGCATTACCATATAATGTATAACGTTATGTAGCATTACCTTATAACGTATAACGTTATGTAACGTTACCATGTAACGTATAACGTTTTATACTGTTACCATATAACGTATAGCGTTATGTAGCATTACCATATAATGTATAACGTTATTTACTATTACCTTATAACGTATAACGTTGTATACTGTTACCATATAACGTATAACGTTATGTAGCATTACCATATAACGTATAACGTTATGTAGCATTACCACATAACGTATAACGTTATGTAGCATTACCATATAACGTATAACGTTATGTAGCATTACCATATAACGTATAACGTTATGTAGCATTACCATATAACGTATAACGTTATGTAGCATTACCATATAACGTGTAACGTTATTTACTATTACCTTATAACGTATAACTTTGTATACTGTTACCATATAACGTAGAACGTTATGTAGCATTACCATATAATGTATAACGTTATGTAGCATTACCATATAACGTATAACGTTATGTAGCATTACCATATAACGTATAACGTTATGTAGCATTACCATATATCGTATAACGTTATGTAGCATTACCATATAACGTATAATGTTATGTAGCATTACCATATAACTTGTAACGTTATTTACTATTACCTTATAACGTATAACGTTGTATACTGTTACCATATAACGTATAACGTTATGTAGCATTACCATATAATGTATAACGTTATGTAGCATTACCATATAATGTATAACGTTATGTAGCATTACCATATAACGTATAACGTTATATACTGTTACCATATAACGTATAACGTTATGTATCATTACCTTATAACGTATAACGTTATGTAGCATTACCATATAACGTATAACGTTATGTAGCATTACCATATAACGTATAACGTTATTTACTATTACCTTATAACGTATAACGTTGTATACTGTTACCATATAACGTATAACGTTATGTAGCATTGCCATATAATGTATAACGTTATGTAGCATTACCTTATAACGTATAACGTTATGTAGCATTACCATATAACGTATAACGTTATATACTGTTACCATATAACGTATAACGTTATGTAGCATTACCATATAATGTATAACGTTATGTAGCATTACCATATAACGTATAACCTTATGTAGCATTACCATATAACGTATAACGTTATGTAGCATTACCATATAACGTATAACGTTATGTAGCATTACCATATAACGTATAACGTTATTTACTATTACCTTATAACTTATAACGTTGTATACCGTTACCATATAACGTATACCGTTATGTAGCATTACCATATAATGTATAACGTTATGTAGCATTACCTTATAACGTATAACGTTATGTAGCATTACCATATAACGTATAACGTTATATACTGTTACCATATAACGTATAACGTTATATACTGTTACCATATAACGTATAACGTTATGTAGCATTATCATATAACGTATAACGTTATGTAGCATTACCACATAACGTATAACGTTATGTAGCATTACCATATAACGTATAACGTTATGTAGCATTACCATATAACGTATAACGTTATGTGGCATTACCATATAACGTATAACGTTATGTAGCATTACCATATAACGTGTAACGTTATTTACTATTACCTTATAACGTATAACGTTGTATACTGTTACCATATAACGTATAACGTTATGTAGCATTACCATATAATGTATAACGTTATGTAGCATTACCATATATCGTATAACGTTATGTAGCATTACCATATAACGTATAACGTTATGTAGCATTACCATATAACGTGTAACGTTATTTACCATTACCTTATAACGTATAACGTTGTATACTGTTACCATATAACGTATAACGTTATGTAGCATTACCATATAACGTATAACGTTATGTAGCATTACCACATAACGTATAACGTTATGTAGCATTACCATATAACGTATAACGTTATGTAGCATTACCATATAACGTATAACGTTATGTAGCATTACCATATAACGTATAACGTTATGTAGCATTACCATATAACGTATAACGTTATGTAGCATTACCATATAACGTGTAACGTTATTTACTATTACCTTATAACGTATAACGTTGTATGCTGTCACCATATAACGTATAACGTTATGTAGCATTACCATATAACGTATAACGTTATGTAGCATTACCATATAACGTAAAACGTTATGTAGCATTACCATATAACGTGTAACGTTATTTACTATTACCTTATAACGTATAACTTTGTATACTGTTACCATATAACGTATAACGTTATGTAGCATTACCATATAATGTATAACGTTATGTAGCATTACCATATAACGTATAACGTTATGTAGCATTACCATATAACGTATAACGTCATGTAGCATTACCATATAACGTAAAACGTTATGTAGCATTACCATATAACGTATAATGTTATGTAGCATTACCATATAACGTGTAACGTTATTTACTATTACCTTATAACGTATAACGCTGTATACTGTTACCATATAACGTATAACGTTATGTAGCATTACCATATAATGTATAACGTTATGTAGCATTACCATATAATGTATAACGTTATGAAGCATTACCATATAACGTATAACGTTATATACTGTTACCATATAACGTATAACGTTATGTATCATTACCTTATAACGTATAACGTTATGTAGCATTACCATATAACGTATAACGTTATGTAGCATTACCATATAACGTATAACGTTATTTACTATTACCTTATAACGTATAACGTTGTATACTGTTACCATATAACGTATAACGTTATGTAGCATTACCATATAACGTATAACGTTATGTAGCATTACCACATAACGTATAACGTTATGTAGCATTACCATATAACGTATAACGTTATGTAGCATTACCATATAACGTATAACGTTATGTAGCATTACCATATAACGTATAACGTTATGTAGCATTACCATATAACGTATAACGTTATGTAGCATTACCATATAACGTGTAACGTTATTTACTATTACCTTATAACGTATAACGTTGTATGCTGTTACCATATAACGTATAACGTTATGTAGCATTACCATATAACGTATAACGTTATGTAGCATTACCATATAACGTATAACGTTATGTAGCATTACCATATAACGTGTAACGTTATTTACTATTACCTTATAACGTATAACTTTGTATACTGTTACCATATAACGTATAACGTTATGTAGCATTACCATATAATGTATAACGTTATGTAGCATTACCATATAACGTACAACGTTATGTAGCATTACCATATAACGTATAACGTTATGTAGCATTACCATATAACGTATAACGTTATGTAGCATTACCATATAACGTATAATGTTATGTAGCATTACCATATAACGTGTAACGTTATTTACTATTACCTTATAACGTATAACGTTGTATAATGTTACCATATAACGTATAACGTTATGTAGCATTACCATATAATGTATAACGTTATGTAGCATTACCATATAATGTATAATGTTATGTAGCATTACCATATAACGTGTAACGTTATTTACTATTACCTTATAACGTATAACGTTGTATAATGTTACCATATAACGTATAACGTTATGTAGCATTACCATATAATGTATAACGTTATGTAGCATTACCATATAATGTATAATGTTATGTAGCATTACCATATAACGTGTAACGTTATTTACTATTACCTTATAACGTATAACGTTGTATGCTGTTACCATATAACGTATAACGTTATGTAGCATTACCATATAACGTATAACGTTATGTAGCATTACCATATAACGTATAACGTTATGTAGCATTACCATATAACGTGTAACGTTATTTACTATTACCTTATAACGTATAACTTTGTATACTGTTACCATATAACGTATAACGTTATGTAGCATTACCATATAATGTATAACGTTATGTAGCATTACCATATAACGTGTAACGTTATTTACTATTACCTTATAACGTATAACTTTGTATACTGTTACCATATAACGTATAACGTTATGTAGCATTACCATATAATGTATAACGTTATGTAGCATTACCATATAACGTATAACGTTATGTAGCATTACCATATAACGTATAACGTCATGTAGCATTACCATATAACGTAAAACGTTATGTAGCATTACCATATAACGTATAATGTTATGTAGCATTACCATATAACGTGTAACGTTATTTACTATTACCTTATAACGTATAACGCTGTATACTGTTACCATATAACGTATAACGTTATGTAGCATTACCATATAATGTATAACGTTATGTAGCATTACCATATAATGTATAACGTTATGAAGCATTACCATATAACGTATAACGTTATGTAGCATTACCATATAACGTATAACGTTATGTAGCATTACCATATAACGTGTAACGTTATTTACTATTACCTTATAACGTATAACGTTGTATGCTGTTACCATATAACGTATAACGTTATGTAGCATTACCATATAACGTATAACGTTATGTAGCATTACCATATAACGTATAACGTTATGTAGCATTACCATATAACGTGTAACGTTATTTACTTTTACCTTATAACGTATAACTTTGTATACTGTTTCCATATAACGTATAACGTTATGTAGCATTACCATATAATGTATAACGTTATGTAGCATTACCATATAACGTACAACGTTATGTAGCATTACCATATAACGTATAACGTTATGTAGCATTACCATATAACGTATAACGTTATGTAGCATTACCATATAACGTATAATGTTATGTAGCATTACCATATAACGTGTAACGTTATTTACTATTACCTTATAACGTATAACGTTGTATAATGTTACCATATAACGTATAACGTTATGTAGCATTACCATATAATGTATAACGTTATGTAGCATTACCATATAATGTATAATGTTATGTAGCATTACCATATAACGTGTAACGTTATTTACTATTACCTTATAACGTATAACGTTGTATAATGTTACCATATAACGTATAACGTTATGTAGCATTACCATATAATGTATAACGTTATGTAGCATTACCATATAATGTATAATGTTATGTAGCATTACCATATAACGTGTAACGTTATTTACTATTACCTTATAACGTATAACGTTGTATGCTGTTACCATATAACGTATAACGTTATGTAGCATTACCATATAACGTATAACGTTATGTAGCATTACCATATAACGTATAACGTTATGTAGCATTACCATATAACGTGTAACGTTATTTACTATTACCTTATAACGTATAACTTTGTATACTGTTACCATATAACGTATAACGTTATGTAGCATTACCATATAATGTATAACGTTATGTAGCATTACCATATAACGTGTAACGTTATTTACTATTACCTTATAACGTATAACTTTGTATACTGTTACCATATAACGTATAACGTTATGTAGCATTACCATATAATGTATAACGTTATGTAGCATTACCATATAACGTATAACGTTATGTAGCATTACCATATAACGTATAACGTCATGTAGCATTACCATATAACGTAAAACGTTATGTAGCATTACCATATAACGTATAATGTTATGTAGCATTACCATATAACGTGTAACGTTATTTACTATTACCTTATAACGTATAACGCTGTATACTGTTACCATATAACGTATAACGTTATGTAGCATTACCATATAATGTATAACGTTATGTAGCATTACCATATAATGTATAACGTTATGAAGCATTACCATATAACGTATAACGTTATATACTGTTACCATATAACGTATAACGTTATGTATCATTACCTTATAACGTATAACGTTATGTAGCATTACCATATAACGTATAACGTTATGTAGCATTACCATATAACGTATAACGTTATTTACTATTACCTTATAACGTATAACGTTGTATACTGTTACCATATAACGTATAACGTTATGTAGCATTACCATATAACGTATAACGTTATGTAGCATTACCACATAACGTATAACGTTATGTAGCATTACCATATAACGTATAACGTTATGTAGCATTACCATATAACGTATAACGTTATGTAGCATTACCATATAACGTATAACGTTATGTAGCATTACCATATAACGTATAACGTTATGTAGCATTACCATATAACGTGTAACGTTATTTACTATTACCTTATAACGTATAACGTTGTATGCTGTTACCATATAACGTATAACGTTATGTAGCATTACCATATAACGTATAACGTTATGTAGCATTACCATATAACGTATAACGTTATGTAGCATTACCATATAACGTGTAACGTTATTTACTATTACCTTATAACGTATAACTTTGTATACTGTTACCATATAACGTATAACGTTATGTAGCATTACCATATAATGTATAACGTTATGTAGCATTACCATATAACGTACAACGTTATGTAGCATTACCATATAACGTATAACGTTATGTAGCATTACCATATAACGTATAACGTTATGTAGCATTACCATATAACGTATAATGTTATGTAGCATTACCATATAACGTGTAACGTTATTTACTATTACCTTATAACGTATAACGTTGTATAATGTTACCATATAACGTATAACGTTATGTAGCATTACCATATAATGTATAACGTTATGTAGCATTACCATATAATGTATAATGTTATGTAGCATTACCATATAACGTGTAACGTTATTTACTATTACCTTATAACGTATAACGTTGTATACTGTTACCATATAACGTATAACGTTATGTAGCATTACCATATAATGTATAACGTTATGTAGCATTACCATATAATGTATAACGTTATGTAGCATTACCATATAACGTATAACGTTATATACTGTTACCATATAACGTATAACGTTATGTATCATTACCTTATAACGTATAACGTTATGTAGCATTACCATATAACGTATAACGTTATGTAGCATTACCATATAACGTATAACGTTATTTACTATTACCTTATAACGTATAACGTTGTATACTGTTACCATATAACGTATAACGTTATGTAGCATTACCATATAATGTATAACGTTATGTAGCATTACCTTATAACGTATAACGTTATGTAGCATTACCATATAACGTATAACGTTATATACTGTTACCATATAACGTATAACGTTATGTAGCATTACCATATAATGTATAACGTTATGTAGCATTACCATATAACGTATAACCTTATGTAGCATTACCATATAACGTATAACGTTATGTAGCATTACCATATAACGTATAACGTTATGTAGCATTACCATATAACGTATAACGTTATTTCCTATTACCTTATAACGTATAACGTTGTATACCGTTACCATATAACGTATACCGTTATGTAGCATTACCATATAATGTATAACGTTATGTAGCATTACCTTATAACGTATAACGTTATGTAGCATTACTATATAACGTATAACGTTATATACTGTTACCATATAACGTATAACGTTATGTAGCATTACCATATAATGTATAACGTTATGTAGCATTACCATATAACGTATAACCTTATGTAGCATTACCATATAACGTATAACGTTATGTAGCATTACCATATAACGTATAACCTTATGTAGCATTACCATATAACGTATAACGTTATTTGCTATTACCTTATAACGTATAACGTTGTATACCGTTACCATATAACGTATACCGTTATGTAGCATTACCATATAATGTATAACGTTATGTAGCATTACCTTATAACGTATAACGTTATGTAACATTACCATATAACGTATAACGTTGTATACTGTTACCATATAACGTATAGCGTTATGTAGCATTACCATATAATGTATAACGTTAGGTAGCATTACCATATAACGTATAACGTTATGTAGCATTACCATATAACGTATAACGTTATGTAGCTATACCATATAACGTATAACGTTATGTAGCATTACCATATAACGTGTAATGTTATTTACTATTGCCTTATAACGTATAACGTTGTATACTGTTACCATATAACGTATAACGTTATGTAGCATTACCATATAACGTATAACGTTATTTACGATTACCTTATAACGTATAACGTTGTATACCGTTACCATATAACGTATACCGTTATGTAGCATTACCATATAATGTATAACGTTATGTAGCATTACCTTATAACGTATAACGTTATGTAACATTACCATGTAACGTATAACGTTGTATACTGTTACCATATAACGTATAGCGTTATGTAGCATTACCATATAATGTATAACGTTATTTACTATTACCTTATAACGTATAACGTTGTATACTGTTACCATATAACGTATAACGTTATGTAGCATTACCATATAACGTATAACGTTATGTAGCATTACCACATAACGTATAACGTTATGTAGCATTACCATATAACGTATAACGTTATGTAGCATTACCATATAACGTATAACGTTATGTAGCATTACCATATAACGTATAACGTTATGTAGCATTACCATATAACTTGTAACGTTATTTACTATTACCTTATAACGTATAACTTTGTATACTGTTACCATATAACGTATAACGTTATGTAGCATTACCATATAATGTATAACGTTATGTAGCATTACCATATAACGTATAACGTTATGTAGCATTACCATATAACGTATAACGTTATGTAGCATTACCATATAACGTATAACGTTATGTAGCATTACCATATAACGTATAATGTTATGTAGCATTACCATATAACGTGTAACGTTATTTACTATTACCTTATAACGTATAACGTTGTATACTGTTACCATATAACGTATAACGTTATGTAGCATTACCATATAATGTATAACGTTATGTAGCATTACCATATAATGTATAACGTTATGTAGCATTACCATATAACGTATAACGTTATATACTGTTACCATATAACGTATAACGTTATGTATCATTACCTTATAACGTATAACGTTATGTAGCATTACCATATAACGTATAACGTTATGTAGCATTACCATATAACGTATAACGTTATTTACTATTACCTTATAACTTATAACGTTGTATACCGTTACCATATAACGTATACCGTTATGTAGCATTACCATATAATGTATAACGTTATGTAGCATTACCTTATAACGTATAACGTTATGTAGCATTACTATATAACGTATAACGTTATATACTGTTACCATATAACGTATAACGTTATGTAGCATTATCATATAACGTATAACGTTATGTAGCATTACCACATAACGTATAACGTTATGTAGCATTACCATATAACGTATAACGTTATGTAGCATTACCATATAACGTATAACGTTATGTAGCATTACCATATAACGTATAACGTTATGTAGCATTACCATATAACGTGTAACGTTATTTACTATTACCTTATAACGTATAACGTTGTATACTGTTACCATATAACGTATAACGTTATGTAGCATTACCATATAATGTATAACGTTATGTAGCATTACCATATATCGTATAACGTTATGTAGCATTACCATATAACGTATAACGTTATGTAGCATTACCATATAACGTGTAACGTTATTTACTATTACCTTATAACGTATAACGTTGTATACTGTTACCATATAACGTATAACGTTATGTAGCATTACCATATAACGTATAACGTTATGTAGCATTACCACATAACGTATAACGTTATGTAGCATTACCATATAACGTATATCGTTATGTAGCATTACCATATAACGTATAACGTTATTTACGATTACCTTATAACGTATAACGTTGTATACCGTTACCATATAACGTATACCGTTATGTAGCATTACCATATAATGTATAACGTTATGTAGCATTACCTTATAGCGTATAACGTTATGTAACATTACCATGTAACGTATAACGTTGTATACTGTTACCATATAACGTATAGCGTTATGTAGCATTACCATATAATGTATAACGTTATTTACTATTACCTTATAACGTATAACGTTGTATACTGTTACCATATAACGTATAACGTTATGTAGCATTACCATATAACGTATAACGTTATGTAGCATTACCACATAACGTATAACGTTATGTAGCATTACCATATAACGTATAACGTTATGTAGCATTACCATATAACGTATAACGTTATGTAGCATTACCATATAACGTATAACGTTATGTAGCATTACCATATAACTTGTAACGTTATTTACTATTACCTTATAACGTATAACTTTGTATACTGTTACCATATAACGTATAACGTTATGTAGCATTACCATATAATGTATAACGTTATGTAGCATTACCATATAACGTATAACGTTATGTAGCATTACCATATAACGTATAACGTTATGTAGCATTACCATATAACGTATAACGTTATGTAGCATTACCATATAACGTATAATGTTATGTAGCATTACCATATAACGTGTAACGTTATTTACTATTACCTTATAACGTATAACGTTGTATACTGTTACCATATAACGTATAACGTTATGTAGCATTACCATATAATGTATAACGTTATGTAGCATTACCATATAATGTATAACGTTATGTAGCATTACCATATAACGTATAACGTTATATACTGTTACCATATAACGTATAACGTTATGTATCATTACCTTATAACGTATAACGTTATGTAGCATTACCATATAACGTATAACGTTATGTAGCATTACCATATAACGTATAACGTTATTTACTATTACCTTATAACTTATAACGTTGTATACCGTTACCATATAACGTATACCGTTATGTAGCATTACCATATAATGTATAACGTTATGTAGCATTACCTTATAACGTATAACGTTATGTAGCATTACTATATAACGTATAACGTTATATACTGTTACCATATAACGTATAACGTTATGTAGCATTATCATATAACGTATAACGTTATGTAGCATTACCACATAACGTATAACGTTATGTAGCATTACCATATAACGTATAACGTTATGTAGCATTACCATATAACGTATAACGTTATGTAGCATTACCATATAACGTATAACGTTATGTAGCATTACCATATAACGTGTAACGTTATTTACTATTACCTTATAACGTATAACGTTGTATACTGTTACCATATAACGTATAACGTTATGTAGCATTACCATATAATGTATAACGTTATGTAGCATTACCATATATCGTATAACGTTATGTAGCATTACCATATAACGTATAACGTTATGTAGCATTACCATATAACGTGTAACGTTATTTACTATTACCTTATAACGTATAACGTTGTATACTGTTACCATATAACGTATAACGTTATGTAGCATTACCATATAACGTATAACGTTATGTAGCATTACCACATAACGTATAACGTTATGTAGCATTACCATATAACGTATATCGTTATGTAGCATTACCATATAACGTATAACGTTATTTACGATTACCTTATAACGTATAACGTTGTATACCGTTACCATATAACGTATACCGTTATGTAGCATTACCATATAACGTATAACGTTATGTAGCATTACCTTATAGCGTATAACGTTATGTAACATTACCATGTAACGTATAACGTTGTATACTGTTACCATATAACGTATAGCGTTATGTAGCATTACCATATAATGTATAACGTTATTTACTATTACCTTATAACGTATAACGTTGTATACTGTTACCATATAACGTATAACGTTATGTAGCATTACCATATAACGTATAACGTTATGTAGCATTACCACATAACGTATAACGTTATGTAGCATTACCATATAACGTATAACGTTATGTAGCATTACCATATAACGTATAACGTTATGTAGCATTACCATATAACGTATAACGTTATGTAGCATTACCATATAACGTGTAACGTTATTTACTATTACCTTATAACGTATAACTTTGTATACTGTTACCATATAACGTATAACGTTATGTAGCATTACCATATAATGTATAACGTTATGTAGCATTACCATATAACGTATAACGTTATGTAGCATTACCATATAACGTATAACGTTATGTAGCATTACCATATAACGTATAACGTTATGTAGCATTACCATATAACGTATAATGTTATGTAGCATTACCATATAACGTGTAACGTTATTTACTATTACCTTATAACGTATAACGTTGTATACTGTTACCATATAACGTATAACGTTATGTAGCATTACCATATAATGTATAACGTTATGTAGCATTACCATATAATGTATAACGTTATGTAGCATTACCATATAACGTATAACGTTATATACTGTTACCATATAACGTATAACGTTATGTATCATTACCTTATAACGTATAACGTTATGTAGCATTACCATATAACGTATAACGTTATGTAGCATTACCATATAACGTATAACGTTATTTACTATTACCTTATAACTTATAACGTTGTATACCGTTACCATATAACGTATACCGTTATGTAGCATTACCATATAATGTATAACGTTATGTAGCATTACCTTGTAACGTATAACGTTATGTAGCATTACCATATAACGTATAACGTTATATACTGTTACCATATAACGTATAACGTTATGTAGCATTATCATATAACGTATAACGTTATGTAGCATTACCACATAACGTATAACGTTATGTAGCATTACCATATAACGTATAACGTAATGTAGCATTACCATATAACGTATAACGTTATGTAGCATTACCATATAACGTATAACGTTATGTAGCATTACCATATAACGTGTAACGTTATTTACTATTACCTTATAACGTATAACGTTGTATACTGTTACCATATAACGTATAACGTTATGTAGCATTACCATATAATGTATAACGTTATGTAGCATTACCATATATCGTATAACGTTATGTAGCATTACCATATAACGTATAACGTTATGTAGCATTACCATATAGCGTGTAACGTTATTTACTATTACCTTATAACGTATAACGTTGTATACTGTTACCATATAACGTATAACGTTATGTAGCATTACCATATAACGTATAACGTTATGTAGCATTACCACATAACGTATAACGTTATGTAGCATTACCATATAACGTATAACGTTATGTAGCATTACCATATAACGTATAACGTTATTTACGATTACCTTATAACGTATAACGTTGTATACCGTTACCATATAACGTATACCGTTATGTAGCATTACCATATAATGTATAACGTTATGTAGCATTACCTTATAACGTATAACGTTATGTAACATTACCATGTAACGTATAACGTTGTATACTGTTACCATATAACGTATAGCGTTATGTAGCATTACCATATAATGTATAACGTTATTTACTATTACCTTATAACGTATAACGTTGTATACTGTTACCATATAACGTATAACGTTATGTAGCATTACCATATAACGTATAACGTTATGTAGCATTACCACATAACGTATAACGTTATGTAGCATTACCATATAACGTATAACGTTATGTAGCATTACCATATAACGTATAACGTTATGTAGCATTACCATATAACGTATAACGTTATGTAGCATTACCATATAACGTGTAACGTTATTTACTATTACCTTATAACGTATAACTTTGTATACTGTTACCATATAACGTATAACGTTATGTAGCATTACCATATAATGTATAACGTTATGTAGCATTACCATATAACGTATAACGTTATGTAGCATTACCATATAACGTATAACGTTATGTAGCATTACCATATAACGTATAACGTTATGTAGCATTACCATATAACGTATAATGTTATGTAGCATTACCATATAACGTGTAACGTTATTTACTATTACCTTATAACGTATAACGTTGTATACTGTTACCATATAACGTATAACGTTATGTAGCATTACCATATAATGTATAACGTTATGTAGCATTACCATATAATGTATAACGTTATGTAGCATTACCATATAACGTATAACGTTATATACTGTTACCATATAACGTATAACGTTATGTATCATTACCTTATAACGTATAACGTTATGTAGCATTACCATATAACGTATAACGTTATGTAGCATTACCATATAACGTATAACGTTATTTACTATTACCTTATAACTTATAACGTTGTATACCGTTACCATATAACGTATACCGTTATGTAGCATTACCATATAATGTATAACGTTATGTAGCATTACCTTGTAACGTATAACGTTATGTAGCATTACCATATAACGTATAACGTTATATACTGTTACCATATAACGTATAACGTTATGTAGCATTATCATATAACGTATAACGTTATGTAGCATTACCACATAACGTATAACGTTATGTAGCATTACCATATAACGTATAACGTTATGTAGCATTACCATATAACGTATAACGTTATGTAGCATTACCATATAACGTATAACGTTATGTAGCATTACCATATAACGTGTAACGTTATTTACTATTACCTTATAACGTATAACGTTGTATACTGTTACCATATTACGTATAACGTTATGTAGCATTACCATATAACGTATAACGTTATGTAGCATTACCATATAACGTATAACGTTATGTAGCATTACCATATAACGTATAACGTTATTTACGATTACCTTATAACGTATAACGTTGTATACCGTTACCATATAACGTATACCGTTATGTAGCATTACCATATAATGTATAACGTTATGTAGCATTACCTTATAACGTATAACGTTATGTAACATTACCATGTAACGTATAACGTTGTATACTGTTACCATATAACGTATAGCGTTATGTAGCATTACCATATAATGTATAACGTTATTTACTATTACCTTATAACGTATAACGTTGTATACTGTTACCATATAACGTATAACGTTATGTAGCATTACCATATAACGTATAACGTTATGTAGCATTACCACATAACGTATAACGTTATGTAGCATTACCATATAACGTATAACGTTATGTAGCATTACCATATAACGTATAACGTTATGTAGCATTACCATATAACGTATAACGTTATGTAGCATTACCATATAACGTGTAACGTTATTTACTATTACCTTATAACGTATAACTTTGTATACTGTTACCATATAACGTATAACGTTATGTAGCATTACCATATAATGTATAACGTTATGTAGCATTACCATATAACGTATAACGTTATGTAGCATTACCATATAACGTATAACGTTATGTAGCATTACCATATAACGTATAACGTTATGTAGCATTACCATATAACGTATAATGTTATGTAGCATTACCATATAACGTGTAACGTTATTTACTATTACCTTATAACGTATAACGTTGTATACTGTTACCATATAACGTATAACGTTATGTAGCATTACCATATAATGTATAACGTTATGTAGCATTACCATATAATGTATAACGTTATGTAGCATTACCATATAACGTATAACGTTATATACTGTTACCATATAACGTATAACGTTATGTATCATTACCTTATAACGTATAACGTTATGTAGCATTACCATATAACGTATAACGTTATGTAGCATTACCATATAACGTATAACGTTATTTACTATTACCTTATAACTTATAACGTTGTATACCGTTACCATATAACGTATACCGTTATGTAGCATTACCATATAATGTATAACGTTATGTAGCATTACCTTGTAACGTATAACGTTATGTAGCATTACCATATAACGTATAACGTTATATACTGTTACCATATAACGTATAACGTTATGTAGCATTATCATATAACGTATAACGTTATGTAGCATTACCACATAACGTATAACGTTATGTAGCATTACCATATAACGTATAACGTTATGTAGCATTACCATATAACGTATAACGTTATGTAGCATTACCATATAACGTATAACGTTATGTAGCATTACCATATAACGTGTAACGTTATTTACTATTACCTTATAACGTATAACGTTGTATACTGTTACCATATTACGTATAACGTTATGTAGCATTACCATATAATGTATAACGTTATGTAGCATTACCATATATCGTATAACGTTATGTAGCATTACCATATAACGTATAACGTTATGTAGCATTACCATATAACGTGTAACGTTATTTACTATTACCTTATAACGTATAACGTTGTATACTGTTACCATATAACGTACAACGTTATGTAGCATTACCATATAACGTATAACGTTATGTAGCATTACCACATAACGTATAACGTTATGTAGCATTACCATATAACGTATAACGTTATGTAGCATTACCATATAACGTATAACGTTATGTAGCATTACCATATAACGTATAACGTTATGTAGCATTACCATATAACGTATAACGTTATGTAGCATTACCATATAACGTGTAACGTTATTTACTATTACCTTATAACGTATAACGTTGTATGCTGTTACCATATAACGCATAACGTTATGTAGCATTACCATATAACGTATAACGTTATGTAGCATTACCATATAACGTAAAACGTTATGTAGCATTACCATATAACGTGTAACGTTATTTACTATTACCTTATAACGTATAACTTTGTATACTGTTACCATATAACGTATAACGTTATGTAGCATTACCATATAATGTATAACGTTATGTAGCATTACCATATAACGTATAACGTTATGTAGCATTACCATATAACGTATAACGTTATGTAGCATTACCATATAACGTAAAACGTTATGTAGCATTACCATATAACGTATAATGTTATGTAGCATTACCATATAACGTGTAACGTTATTTACTATTACCTTATAACGAATAACGCTGTATACTGTTACCATATAACGTGTAACGTTATGTAGCATTACCATATAATGTATAACGTTATGTAGCATTAGCATATAATGTATAACGTCATGTAGCATTACCATATAACGTATAACGTTATATACTGTTACCATATAACGTATAACGTTATGTATCATTACCTTATAACGTATAACGTTATGTAGCATTACCATATAACGTATAACGTTATGTAGCATTACCATATAACGTGTAACGTTATTTACTATTACCTTATAACGTATAACGTTGTATGCTGTTACCATATAACGTATAACGTTATGTAGCATTACCATATAACGTATAACGTTATGTAGCATTACCATATAACGTAAAACGTTATGTAGCATTACCATATAACGTGTAACGTTATTTACTATTACCTTATAACGTATAACTTTGTATACTGTTACCATATAACGTATAACGTTATGTAGCATTACCATATAACGTGTAACGTTATTTACTATTACCTTATAACGTATAACGTTGTATGCTGTTACCATATAACGTATAACGTTATGTAGCATTACCATATAACGTATAACGTTATGTAGCATTACCATATAACGTAAAACGTTATGTAGCATTACCATATAACGTGTTACGTTATTTACTATTACCTTATAACGTATAACTTTGTATACTGTTACCATATAACGTATAACGTTATGTAGCATTACCATATAATGTATAACGTTATGTAGCATTACCATATAACGTATAACGTTATGTAGCATTACCATATAACGTATAACGTTATGTAGCATTACCATATAACGTAAAACGTTATGTAGCATTACCATATAACGTATAATGTTATGTAGCATTACCATATAACGTGTAACGTTATTTACTATTACCTTATAACGTATAACGCTGTATACTGTTACCATATAACGTATAACGTTATGTAGCATTACCATATAATGTATAACGTTATGTAGCATTAGCATATAATGTATAACGTTATGTAGCATTACCATATAACGTATAACGTTATTTACTATTACCTTATAACTTATAACGTTGTATACCGTTACCATATAACGTATACCGTTATGTAGCATTACCATATAATGTATAACGTTATGTAGCATTACCTTGTAACGTATAACGTTATGTAGCATTACCATATAACGTATAACGTTATATACTGTTACCATATAACGTATAACGTTATGTAGCATTATCATATAACGTATAACGTTATGTAGCATTACCACATAACGTATAACGTTATGTAGCATTACCATATAACGTATAACGTTATGTAGCATTACCATATAACGTATAACGTTATGTAGCATTACCATATAACGTATAACGTTATGTAGCATTACCATATAACGTGTAACGTTATTTACTATTACCTTATAACGTATAACGTTGTATACTGTTACCATATAACGTATAACGTTATGTAGCATTACCATATAATGTATAACGTTATGTAGCATTACCATATATCGTATAACGTTATGTAGCATTACCATATAACGTATAACGTTATGTAGCATTACCATATAGCGTGTAACGTTATTTACTATTACCTTATAACGTATAACGTTGTATACTGTTACCATATAACGTATAACGTTATGTAGCATTACCATATAACGTATAACGTTATGTAGCATTACCACATAACGTATAACGTTATGTAGCATTACCATATAACGTATAACGTTATGTAGCATTACCATATAACGTATAACGTTATTTACGATTACCTTATAACGTATAACGTTGTATACCGTTACCATATAACGTATACCGTTATGTAGCATTACCATATAATGTATAACGTTATGTAGCATTACCTTATAACGTATAACGTTATGTAACATTACCATGTAACGTATAACGTTGTATACTGTTACCATATAACGTATAGCGTTATGTAGCATTACCATATAATGTATAACGTTATTTACTATTACCTTATAACGTATAACGTTGTATACTGTTACCATATAACGTATAACGTTATGTAGCATTACCATATAACGTATAACGTTATGTAGCATTACCACATAACGTATAACGTTATGTAGCATTACCATATAACGTATAACGTTATGTAGCATTACCATATAACGTATAACGTTATGTAGCATTACCATATAACGTATAACGTTATGTAGCATTACCATATAACGTGTAACGTTATTTACTATTACCTTATAACGTATAACTTTGTATACTGTTACCATATAACGTATAACGTTATGTAGCATTACCATATAATGTATAACGTTATGTAGCATTACCATATAACGTATAACGTTATGTAGCATTACCATATAACGTATAACGTTATGTAGCATTACCATATAACGTATAACGTTATGTAGCATTACCATATAACGTATAATGTTATGTAGCATTACCATATAACGTGTAACGTTATTTACTATTACCTTATAACGTATAACGTTGTATACTGTTACCATATAACGTATAACGTTATGTAGCATTACCATATAATGTATAACGTTATGTAGCATTACCATATAATGTATAACGTTATGTAGCATTACCATATAACGTATAACGTTATATACTGTTACCATATAACGTATAACGTTATGTATCATTACCTTATAACGTATAACGTTATGTAGCATTACCATATAACGTATAACGTTATGTAGCATTACCATATAACGTATAACGTTATTTACTATTACCTTATAACTTATAACGTTGTATACCGTTACCATATAACGTATACCGTTATGTAGCATTACCATATAATGTATAACGTTATGTAGCATTACCTTGTAACGTATAACGTTATGTAGCATTACCATATAACGTATAACGTTATATACTGTTACCATATAACGTATAACGTTATGTAGCATTATCATATAACGTATAACGTTATGTAGCATTACCACATAACGTATAACGTTATGTAGCATTACCATATAACGTATAACGTTATGTAGCATTACCATATAACGTATAACGTTATGTAGCATTACCATATAACGTATAACGTTATGTAGCATTACCATATAACGTGTAACGTTATTTACTATTACCTTATAACGTATAACGTTGTATACTGTTACCATATTACGTATAACGTTATGTAGCATTACCATATAACGTATAACGTTATGTAGCATTACCATATAACGTATAACGTTATGTAGCATTACCATATAACGTATAACGTTATTTACGATTACCTTATAACGTATAACGTTGTATACCGTTACCATATAACGTATACCGTTATGTAGCATTACCATATAATGTATAACGTTATGTAGCATTACCTTATAACGTATAACGTTATGTAACATTACCATGTAACGTATAACGTTGTATACTGTTACCATATAACGTATAGCGTTATGTAGCATTACCATATAATGTATAACGTTATTTACTATTACCTTATAACGTATAACGTTGTATACTGTTACCATATAACGTATAACGTTATGTAGCATTACCATATAACGTATAACGTTATGTAGCATTACCACATAACGTATAACGTTATGTAGCATTACCATATAACGTATAACGTTATGTAGCATTACCATATAACGTATAACGTTATGTAGCATTACCATATAACGTATAACGTTATGTAGCATTACCATATAACGTGTAACGTTATTTACTATTACCTTATAACGTATAACTTTGTATACTGTTACCATATAACGTATAACGTTATGTAGCATTACCATATAATGTATAACGTTATGTAGCATTACCATATAACGTATAACGTTATGTAGCATTACCATATAACGTATAACGTTATGTAGCATTACCATATAACGTATAACGTTATGTAGCATTACCATATAACGTATAATGTTATGTAGCATTACCATATAACGTGTAACGTTATTTACTATTACCTTATAACGTATAACGTTGTATACTGTTACCATATAACGTATAACGTTATGTAGCATTACCATATAATGTATAACGTTATGTAGCATTACCATATAATGTATAACGTTATGTAGCATTACCATATAACGTATAACGTTATATACTGTTACCATATAACGTATAACGTTATGTATCATTACCTTATAACGTATAACGTTATGTAGCATTACCATATAACGTATAACGTTATGTAGCATTACCATATAACGTATAACGTTATTTACTATTACCTTATAACTTATAACGTTGTATACCGTTACCATATAACGTATACCGTTATGTAGCATTACCATATAATGTATAACGTTATGTAGCATTACCTTGTAACGTATAACGTTATGTAGCATTACCATATAACGTATAACGTTATATACTGTTACCATATAACGTATAACGTTATGTAGCATTATCATATAACGTATAACGTTATGTAGCATTACCACATAACGTATAACGTTATGTAGCATTACCATATAACGTATAACGTTATGTAGCATTACCATATAACGTATAACGTTATGTAGCATTACCATATAACGTATAACGTTATGTAGCATTACCATATAACGTGTAACGTTATTTACTATTACCTTATAACGTATAACGTTGTATACTGTTACCATATTACGTATAACGTTATGTAGCATTACCATATAATGTATAACGTTATGTAGCATTACCATATATCGTATAACGTTATGTAGCATTACCATATAACGTATAACGTTATGTAGCATTACCATATAACGTGTAACGTTATTTACTATTACCTTATAACGTATAACGTTGTATACTGTTACCATATAACGTACAACGTTATGTAGCATTACCATATAACGTATAACGTTATGTAGCATTACCACATAACGTATAACGTTATGTAGCATTACCATATAACGTATAACGTTATGTAGCATTACCATATAACGTATAACGTTATGTAGCATTACCATATAACGTATAACGTTATGTAGCATTACCATATAACGTATAACGTTATGTAGCATTACCATATAACGTGTAACGTTATTTACTATTACCTTATAACGTATAACGTTGTATGCTGTTACCATATAACGCATAACGTTATGTAGCATTACCATATAACGTATAACGTTATGTAGCATTACCATATAACGTAAAACGTTATGTAGCATTACCATATAACGTGTAACGTTATTTACTATTACCTTATAACGTATAACTTTGTATACTGTTACCATATAACGTATAACGTTATGTAGCATTACCATATAATGTATAACGTTATGTAGCATTACCATATAACGTATAACGTTATGTAGCATTACCATATAACGTATAACGTTATGTAGCATTACCATATAACGTAAAACGTTATGTAGCATTACCATATAACGTATAATGTTATGTAGCATTACCATATAACGTGTAACGTTATTTACTATTACCTTATAACGAATAACGCTGTATACTGTTACCATATAACGTGTAACGTTATGTAGCATTACCATATAATGTATAACGTTATGTAGCATTAGCATATAATGTATAACGTCATGTAGCATTACCATATAACGTATAACGTTATATACTGTTACCATATAACGTATAACGTTATGTATCATTACCTTATAACGTATAACGTTATGTAGCATTACCATATAACGTATAACGTTATGTAGCATTACCATATAACGTGTAACGTTATTTACTATTACCTTATAACGTATAACGTTGTATGCTGTTACCATATAACGTATAACGTTATGTAGCATTACCATATAACGTATAACGTTATGTAGCATTACCATATAACGTAAAACGTTATGTAGCATTACCATATAACGTGTAACGTTATTTACTATTACCTTATAACGTATAACTTTGTATACTGTTACCATATAACGTATAACGTTATGTAGCATTACCATATAACGTGTAACGTTATTTACTATTACCTTATAACGTATAACGTTGTATGCTGTTACCATATAACGTATAACGTTATGTAGCATTACCATATAACGTATAACGTTATGTAGCATTACCATATAACGTAAAACGTTATGTAGCATTACCATATAACGTGTTACGTTATTTACTATTACCTTATAACGTATAACTTTGTATACTGTTACCATATAACGTATAACGTTATGTAGCATTACCATATAATGTATAACGTTATGTAGCATTACCATATAACGTATAACGTTATGTAGCATTACCATATAACGTATAACGTTATGTAGCATTACCATATAACGTAAAACGTTATGTAGCATTACCATATAACGTATAATGTTATGTAGCATTACCATATAACGTGTAACGTTATTTACTATTACCTTATAACGTATAACGCTGTATACTGTTACCATATAACGTATAACGTTATGTAGCATTACCATATAATGTATAACGTTATGTAGCATTAGCATATAATGTATAACGTTATGTAGCATTACCATATAACGTATAACGTTATATACTGTTACCATATAACGTATAACGTTATGTATCATTACCTTATAACGTATAACGTTATGTAGCATTACCATATAACGTATAACGTTATGTAGCATTACCATATAACGTATAACGTTATTTACTATTACCTTATAACGTATAACGTTGTATACTGTTACCATATAACGTATAACGTTATGTAGCATTACCACATAACGTATAACGTTATGTAGCATTACCATATAACGTATAACGTTATGTAGCATTACCATATAACGTATAACGTTATGTAGCATTACCATATAACGTATAACGTTATGTAGCATTACCATATAACGTATAACGTTATGTAGCATTACCATATAACGTGTAACGTTATTTACTATTACCTTATAACGTATAACGTTGTATGCTGTTACCATATAACGTATAACGTTATGTAGCATTACCATATAACGTATAACGTTATGTAGCATTACCATATAACGTATAACGTTATGTAGCATTACCATATAACGTGTAACGTTATTTACTATTACCTTATAACGTATAACTTTGTATACTGTTACCATATAACGTATAACGTTATGTAGCATTACCATATAATGTATAACGTTATGTAGCATTACCATATAACGTACAACGTTATGTAGCATTACCATATAACGTATAACGTTATGTAGCATTACCATATAACGTATAACGTTATGTAGCATTACCATATAACGTATAATGTTATGTAGCATTACCATATAACGTGTAACGTTATTTACTATTATCTTATAACGTATAACGTTGTATACTGTTACCATATAACGTATAACGTTATGTAGCATTACCATATAATGTATAACGTTATGTAGCATTACCATATAATGTATAACGTTATGTAGCATTACCATATAACGTATAACGTTATATACTGTTACCATATAACGTATAACGTTATGTATCATTACCTTATAACGTATAACGTTATGTAGCATTACCATATAACGTATAACGTTATGTAGCATTACCATATAATGTATAACGTTATGTAGCATTACCATATAACGTATAACCTTATGTAGCATTACCATATAACGTATAACGTTATGTAGCATTACCATATAACGTATAACCTTATGTAGCATTACCATATAACGTATAACGTTATTTGCTATTACCTTATAACGTATAACGTTGTATACCGTTACCATATAACGTATACCGTTATGTAGCATTACCATATAACGTATAACGTTATGTAGCATTACCATATAACGTATAACGTTATATACTGTTACCATATAACGTATAACGTTATGTTGCATTACCATATAACGTATAACGTTATGTAGCATTACCACATAACGTATAACGTTATGTAGCATTTCCATATAACGTATAACGTTATCTAGCATTCCCATATAACGTATAACGTTATGTAGCATTACCATATAACGTATAACGTTATGTAGCATTACCATATAACGTGTAACGTTATTTACTATTACCTTATAACGTATAACGTTGTATACTGTTACCATATAACGTATAACGTTATGTAGCATTACCATATAACGTATAACGTTATGTAGCATTACCATATAACGTATAACGTTATGTAGCATTACCATATAACGTATAACGTTATGTAGCATTACCATATAACGTATAACGTTATGTAGCATTACCATATAACGTGTAACGCTATTTACTATTACCTTCTAACGTATAACGTTGTATACTGTTACCATATAACGTATAACGTTATGTAGCATTACCATATAACGTATAACGTTATGTAGCATTACCATATAACGTATAACGTTATATACTGTGGCCATATAACGTATAACGTTATGTAGCATTACCATATAACGTATAACGTTATGTAGCATTACCATATAACGTATAACGTTATGTAGCATTACCATATAACGTATAACGTTATGTAGCATTACCATATAACGTGTAACTTTATTTACTATTCCCTTATAACGTATAACGTTGTATACTGTTACCATATAACGTATAACGTTATGTAGCATTACCATATAACGTATAACGTTATGTAGCATTACCATATAACGTATAACGTTATATACTGTTACCATATAACGTATAACGTTATGTAGCATTACCATATAACGTATAACGTTACGTAGCATTACCATATAACGTATAACGTTATGTAGCACTACCATATAACGTATAACGTTATGTATCATTACCTTATAGCGTGTAACGTTATGTAGCATTACCATATAACGTATAACGTTATTTACTATTACCTTATAACGTATAACGTTGTATACCGTTACCATATAACGTATACCGTTATGTAGCATTACCATATAATGTATAACGTTATGTAGCATTACCATATAACGTATAACGTTATAAACTGTTACCATATAACGTATAACGTTATGTATCATTACCGTATAACGTATAACGTTATGTAGCATTACCATATAACGTATAACGTTATGTAGCATTACCATATAACGTATAACGTTATTTACTATTACCTTATAACGTATAACGTTGTATACCGTTACCATATAACGTATAACGTTATGTATCATTACCGTATAACGTATAACGTTATGTAGCATTACCATATAACGTATAACGTTATGTAGCATTACCATATAACGTATAACGTTATTTACTATTACCTTATAACGTATAACGTTGTATACCGTTACCATATAACGTATACCGTTATGTAGCATTACCATATAATGTATAACGTTATCTAGCATTACCTTATAACGTATAACGTTATGTAGCATTACCATATAACGTATAACGTTATGTAGCATTACCATATAACGTATAACGTTATGTAGCATTACCATATAACGTATAACGTTGTATACTGTTACCATATAACGTATAACGTTATGTAGCATAACCATATAATGTATAACGTTAGGTAGCATTACCATATAACGTATAACGTTATGTAGCATTACCATATAACGTGTAACGTTATTTACTATTACCTTATAACGTATAACGTTGTATACTGTTACCATATAACGTATAACGTTATGTAGCATTACCATATAACGTATAACGTTATGTAGCATTACCATATAACGTATAACGGTATGTAGCATTACCACATAACGTATAACGTTATGTAGCATTACCATATAACGTATAACGTTATGTAGCATTACCATATAACGTCTAACGTTATGTAGCATTACCATATAACGTGTAACGCTATTTACTATTACCTTATAACGTATAACGTTGTATACTGTTACCATATAACGTATAACGTTATGTAGCATTACCATATAATGTATAACGTTATGTAGCATTACCATATAACGTATAACCTTATGTAGCATTACCATATAACGTATAACGTTATGTAGCATTACCATATAACGTATAACGTTGTATACTGTTACCATATAACGTATAACGTTATGTAGCATTACCATATAACGTATAACGTTATGTAGCATTACCACATAACGTATAACGTTATGTAGCATTATCATATAACGTATAACGTTATGTAGCATTACCATATAACGTATAACGTTATGTAGCATTACCATATAACGTATAACGGTATGTAGCATTACCATATAACGTATAACGTTATATACTGTTACCATATACCGTATAACGTTATGTAGCACTACCATATAACGTATAACGTTATGTATCATTACCTTATAGCGTATAACGTTATGTAGCATTACCATATAACGTATAACGTTATGTAGCATTACCATATAACGTGTAACGTTATTTACTATTACCTTATAACGTATAACGTTGTATACTGTTACCATATAACGTATAACGTTATGTAGCATTACCATATAACGTATAACGTTATTTACTATTTCCTTATAACGTATAACGTTGTATACTGTTACCATATAACGTATAACGTTATGTAGCATTACCATACAACGTATAACGTTATGTAGCATTACCATATGACGTATAACGTTATGTAGCATTACCATATAACGTATAACGTTATGTAGCATTACCATATAACGTATAACGTTATGTAGCATTACCATATAACGTGTAACGTTATTTACTATTATCTTATAACGTATAACGTTGTATACTGTTACCATATAACGTATAACGTTATGTAGCATTACCATATAATGTATAACGTTATGTAGCATTACCATATAATGTATAACGTTATGTAGCATTACCATATAACGTATAACGTTATATACTGTTACCATATAACGTATAACGTTATGTATCATTACCTTATAACGTATAACGTTATGTAGCATTACCATATAACGTATAACGTTATGTAGCATTACCATATAATGTATAACGTTATGTAGCATTACCATATAACGTATAACCTTATGTAGCATTACCATATAACGTATAACGTTATGTAGCATTACCATATAACGTATAACCTTATGTAGCATTACCATATAACGTATAACGTTATTTGCTATTACCTTATAACGTATAACGTTGTATACCGTTACCATATAACGTATACCGTTATGTAGCATTACCATATAACGTATAACGTTATGTAGCATTACCATATAACGTATAACGTTATATACTGTTACCATATAACGTATAACGTTATGTTGCATTAACATATAACGTATAACGTTATGTAGCATTACCACATAACGTATAACGTTATGTAGCATTTCCATATAACGTATAACGTTATCTAGCATTCCCATATAACGTATAACGTTATGTAGCATTACCATATAACGTATAACGTTATGTAGCATTACCATATAACGTGTAACGTTATTTACTATTACCTGATAACGTATAACGTTGTATACTGTTACCATATAACGTATAACGTTATGTAGCATTACCATATAACGTATAACGTTATGTAGCATTACCATATAACGTATAACGTTATGTAGCATTACCATAAAACGTATAACGTTATGTAGCATTACCATATAACGTATAACGTTATGTAGCATTACCATATAACGTGTAACGCTATTTACTATTACCTTCTAACGTATAACGTTGTATACTGTTACCATATAACGTATAACGTTATGTAGCATTACCATATAACGTATAACGTTATGTAGCATTACCATATAACGTATAACGTTATATACTGTGGCCATATAACGTATAACGTTATATACTGTGGCCATATAACGTATAACGTTATGTAGCATTACCATATAACGTATAACGTTATGTAGCATTACCATATAACGTATAACGTTATGTAGCATTACCATATAACGTATAACGTTATGTAGCATTACCATATAACGTGTAACTTTATTTACTATTCCCTTATAACGTATAACGTTGTATACTGTTACCATATAACGTATAACGTTATGTAGCATTACCATATAACGTATAACGTTATGTAGCATTACCATATAACGTATAACGTTATATACTGTTACCATATAACGTATAACGTTATGTAGCATTACCATATAACGTATAACGTTACGTAGCATTACCATATAACGTATAACGTTATGTAGCACTACCATATAACGTATAACGTTATGTATCATTACCTTATAGCGTGTAACGTTATGTAGCATTACCATATAACGTATAACGTTATTTACTATTACCTTATAACGTATAACGTTGTATACCGTTACCATATAACGTATACCGTTATGTAGCATTACCATATAATGTATAACGTTATGTAGCATTACCATATAACGTATAACGTTATAAACTGTTACCATATAACGTATAACGTTATGTATCATTACCGTATAACGTATAACGTTATGTAGCATTACCATATAACGTATAACGTTATGTAGCATTACCATATAACGTATAACGTTATTTACTATTACCTTATAACGTATAACGTTGTATACCGTTACCATATAACGTATAACGTTATGTATCATTACCGTATAACGTATAACGTTATGTAGCATTACCATATAACGTATAACGTTATGTAGCATTACCATATAACGTATAACGTTATTTACTATTACCTTATAACGTATAACGTTGTATACCGTTACCATATAACGTATACCGTTATGTAGCATTACCATATAATGTATAACGTTATCTAGCATTACCTTATAACGTATAACGTTATGTAGCATTACCATATAACGTATAACGTTATGTAGCATTACCATATAACGTATAACGTTATGTAGCATTACCATATAACGTATAACGTTGTATACTGTTACCATATAACGTATAACGTTATGTAGCATAACCATATAATGTATAACGTTAGGTAGCATTACCATATAACGTATAACGTTATGTAGCATTACCATATAACGTGTAACGTTATTTACTATTACCTTATAACGTATAACGTTGTATACTGTTACCATATAACGTATAACGTTATGTAGCATTACCATATAACGTATAACGTTATGTAGCATTACCATATAACGTATAACGTTATGTAGCATTACCACATAACGTATAACGTTATGTAGCATTACCATATAACGTATAACGTTATGTAGCATTACCATATAACGTATAACGTTATGTAGCATTACCATATAACGTATAACGTTATGTAGCATTACCATATAACGTGTAACGCTATTTACTATTACCTTATAACGTATAACGTTGTATACTGTTACCATATAACGTATAACGTTATGTAGCATTACCATATAACGTGTAACGCTATTTACTATTACCTTATAACGTATAACGTTGTATACTGTTACCATATAACGTATAACGTTATGTAGCATTACCATATAATGTATAACGTTATGTAGCATTACCATATAACGTATAACCTTATGTAGCATTACCATATAACGTATAACGTTATGTAGCATTACCATATAACGTATAACGTTGTATACTGTTACCATATAACGTATAACGTTATGTAGCATTACCATATAACGTATAACGTTATGTAGCATTACCACATAACGTATAACGTTATGTAGCATTATCATATAACGTATAACGTTATGTAGCATTACCATATAACGTATAACGTTATGTAGCATTACCATATAACGTATAACGGTATGTAGCATTACCATATAACGTATAACGTTATATACTGTTACCATATACCGTATAACGTTATGTAGCACTACCATATAACGTATAACGTTATGTATCATTACCTTATCGCGTATAACGTTATGTAGCATTACCATATAACGTATAACGTTATGTAGCATTACCATATAACGTGTAACGTTATTTACTATTACCTTATAACGTATAACGTTGTATACTGTTACCATATAACGTATAACGTTATGTAGCATTACCATATAACGTATAACGTTATTTACTATTTCCTTATAACGTATAACGTTGTATACTGTTACCATATAACGTATAACGTTATGTAGCATTACCATACAACGTATAACGTTATGTAGCATTACCATATGACGTATAACGTTATGTAGCATTACCATATAACGTATAACGTTATGTAGCATTACCATATAACGTATAACGTTATGTAGCATTACCATATAACGTGTAACGTTATTTACTATTACCTTATAACGTATAACGTTGTATACTGTTACCATATAACGTATAACGTTATGTATTATTACCATATAACGTATAACGTTATATACTGTGGCCATATAACGTATAACGTTATGTAGCATTACCATATAACGTATAACGTTATGTAGCATTACCATATAACGTGTAACGTTATTTACTATTACCTTATAACGTATAACGTTGTATACTGCTACCATATAACGTATAACGTTATGTAGCATTACCATATAACGTATAACGTTATATACTGTGGCCATATAACGTATAACGTTATGTAGCATTACCATATATCGTATAACGTTATGTAGCATTACCATATAACGTGTAACGTTATTTACTATTACCTTATAACGTATAACGTTGTATACCGTTACCATATAACGTATACCGTTATGTAGCATTACCATATAATGTATAACGTTATGTAGCATTACCTTATAACGTATAACGTTATGTAGCATTACCATATAACGTATAACGTTATATACTGTTACCATATAACGTATAACGTTATGTAGCATTACCATATAATGTATAACGTTATGTAGCATTACCATATAACGTATAACCTTATGTAGCATTACCATATAACGTATAACCTTATGTAGCATTACCATATAACGTATAACGTTATTTGCTATTACCTTATAACGTATAACGTTGTATACCGTTACCATATAACGTATACCGTTATGTAGCATTACCATATAATGTATAACGTTATGTAGCATTACGTTATAACGTATAACGTTATGTAGCATTACCATATAACGTATAACGTTATTTACGATTACCTTATAACGTATAACGTTGTATACCGTTACCATATAACGTATACCGTTATGTAGCATTACCATATAATGTATAACGTTATGTAGCATTACCTTATAACGTATAACGTTATGTAACATTACCATGTAACGTATAACGTTGTATACTGTTACCATATAACGTATAGCGTTATGTAGCATTACCATATAATGTATAACGCTAGGTAGCATTACCATATAACGTATAACGTTATGTAGCATTACCATATAACGTATAACGTTATGTAGCTATACCATATAACGTATAACGTTATGTAGCATTACCATATAACGTGTAATGTTATTTACTATTGCCTTATAACGTATAACGTTGTATACTGTTACCATATACCGTATAACGTTATGTAGCACTACCATATAACGTATAACGTTATGTATCATTACCTTATAGCGTATAACGTTATGTAGCATTACCATATAACGTATAACGTTATGTAGCATTACCATATAACGTGTAACGTTATTTACTATTACCTTATAACGTATAACGTTGTATACTGTTACCATATAACGTATAACGTTATGTAGCATTACCATATAACGTATAACGTTATTTACTATTTCCTTATAACGTATAACGTTGTATACTGTTACCATATAACGTATAACGTTATGTAGCATTACCATACAACGTATAACGTTATGTAGCATTACCATATGACGTATAACGTTATGTAGCATTACCATATAACGTATAACGTTATGTAGCATTACCATATAACGTATAACGTTATTTACTATTTCCTTATAACGTATAACGTTGTATACTGTTACCATATAACGTATAACGTTATGTAGCATTACCATATAACGTATAACGTTATGTAGCATTACCATATAACGTGTAACGTTATTTACTATTACCTTATAACGTATAACGTTGTATACTGTTACCATATAACGTATAACGTTATGTAGCATTACCATATAACGTATAACGTTATTTACTATTTCCTTATAACGTATAACGTTGTATACTGTTACCATATAACGTATAACGTTATGTAGCATTACCATACAACGTATAACGTTATGTAGCATTACCATATGACGTATAACGTTATGTAGCATTACCATATAACGTGTAATGTTATTTACTATTGCCTTATAACGTATAACGTTGTATACTGTTACCATATACCGTATAACGTTATGTAGCACTACCATATAACGTATAACGTTATGTATCATTACCTTATAGCGTATAACGTTATGTAGCATTACCATATAACGTATAACGTTATGTAGCATTACCATATAACGTGTAACGTTATTTACTATTACCTTATAACGTATAACGTTGTATACTGTTACCATATAACGTATAACGTTATGTAGCATTACCATATAACGTATAACGTTATGTAGCATTACCATATAACGTATAACGTTATGTAGCATTACCATATAACGTATAACGGTATGTAGCATTACCATATAACGTATAACGTTATATACTGTTACCATATACCGTATAACGTTATGTAGCACTACCATATAACGAATAACGTTATGTATCATTACCTTATAGCGTATAACGTTATGTAGCATTACCATATAACGTATAACGTTATGTAGCATTACCATATAACGTATAACGTTATGTAGCATTACCATATAACGTATAACGTTATGTAGCATTACCACATAACGTATAACGTTATGTAGCATTACCATATAACGTATAACGTTATGTAGCATTACCATATAACGTATAACGTTATGTAGCATTACCATATAACGTATAACGGTATGTAGCATTACCATATAACGTATAACGTTATATACTGTTACCATATACCGTATAACGTTATGTAGCACTACCATATAACGTATAACGTTATGTATCATTACCTTATAGCGTATAACGTTATGTAGCATTACCATATAACGTATAACGTTATGTAGCATTACCATATAACGTGTAACGTTATTTACTATTACCTTATAACGTATAACGTTGTATACTGTTACCATATAACGTATAACGTTATGTAGCATTACCATATAACGTATAACGTTATTTACTATTTCCTTATAACGTATAACGTTGTATACTGTTACCATATAACGTATAACGTTATGTAGCATTACCATACAACGTATAACGTTATGTAGCATTACCATATGACGTATAACGTTATGTAGCATTACCATATAACGTATAACGTTATGTAGCATTACCATATAACGTATAACGTTATGTAGCATTACCATATAACGTGTAACGTTATTTACTATTACCTTATAACGTATAACGTTGTATACTGTTACCATATAACGTATAACGTTATGTAGCATTACCATATAACGTATAACGTTATATACTGTGGCCATATAACGTATAACGTTATGTAGCATTACCATATAACGTATAACGTTATGTAGCATTACCATATAACGTGTAACGTTATTTACTATTACCTTATAACGTATAACGTTGTATACTGCTACCATATGACGTATAACGTTATGTAGCATTACCATATAACGTATAACGTTATATACTGTGGCCATATAACGTATAACGTTATGTAGCATTACCATATATCGTATAACGTTATGTAGCATTACCATATAACGTATAACGTTATGTAGCATTACCATATAACGTGTAACGTTATTTACTATTACCTTATAACGTATAACGTTGTATACCGTTACCATATAACGTATACCGTTATGTAGCATTACCATATAATGTATAACGTTATGTAGCATTACCTTATAACGTATAACGTTATGTAGCATTACCATATAACGTATAACGTTATATACTGTTACCATATAACGTATAACGTTATGTAGCATTACCATATAATGTATAACGTTATGTAGCATTACCATATAACGTATAACCTTATGTAGCATTACCATATAACGTATAACCTTATGTAGCATTACCATATAACGTATAACGTTATTTGCTATTACCTTATAACGTATAACGTTGTATACCGTTACCATATAACGTATACCGTTATGTAGCATTACCATATAATGTATAACGTTATGTAGCATTACCTTATAACGTATAACGTTATGTAGCATTACCATATAACGTATAACGTTATTTACGATTACCTTATAACGTATAACGTTGTATACCGTTACCATATAACGTATACCGTTATGTAGCATTACCATATAATGTATAACGTTATGTAGCATTACCTTATAACGTATAACGTTATGTAACATTACCATGTAACGTATAACGTTGTATACTGTTACCATATAACGTATAGCGTTATGTAGCATTACCATATAATGTATAACGCTAGGTAGCATTACCATATAACGTATAACGTTATGTAGCATTACCATATAACGTATAACGTTATGTAGCTATACCATATAACGTATAACGTTATGTAGCATTACCATATAACGTGTAATGTTATTTACTATTGCCTTATAACGTATAACGTTGTATACTGTTACCATATAACGTATAACGTTATGTAGCATTACCATATAACGTATAACGTTATGTAGCATTACCATATAACGTATAACGTTATATACTGTTACCATATAACGTATAACGTTATGTAGCATTACCATATAACGTATAACGTTATGTAGCATTACCACATAACGTACAACGTTATGTAGCATTACCATATAACGTATAACGTTATGTAGCATTACCATATAACGTATAACGTTATGTAGCATTACCATATAACGTATAACGTTATGTAGCATTACCATATAACGTGTAACGTTATTTACTATAACCTTATAACGTATAACGTTGTATACTGTTACCATATAACATATAACGTTATGTAGCATTACCATATAACGTATAACGTTATGTAGCATTACCATATAACGTATAACGTTATGTAGCATTACCATATAACGTATAACGTTATGTAGCATTACCATATAACGTGTAACGTTATTTACTATTACCTTCTAACGTATAACGTTGTATACTGTTACCATATAACGTATAACGTTATGTAGCATTACGATATAACGTATAACGTTATGTAGCATTACCATATAACGTATAAAGTTATATACTGTGGCCATATAACGTATAACGTTATGTAGCATTACCATATAAGGTATAACGTTATGTAGCATTACCATATAACGTATAACGTTATGTAGCATTACCATATAACGTGTAACGTTATTTACTATTACCTTATAACGTATAACGTTGTATACTGTTACCATATAACGTATAACGTTATGTAGCATTACCATATAACGTATAACGTTATGTAGCATTACCATATAACGTATAACGTTATGTAACATTACCATATAACGTATAACGTTACGTAGCATTACCATATAACGTATAATGTTATGTAGCATTACCATATAACGTATAACGTTATGTAGCTATACCATATAACGTATAACGTTATGTAGCATTACCATATAACGTGTAATGTTATTTACTATTGCCTTATAACGTATAACGTTGTATACTGTTACCATATAACGTATAACGTTATGTAGCATTACCATATAACGTATAACGTTATGTAGCATTACCATATAACGTATAACGTTATATACTGTTACCATATAACGTATAACGTTATGTAGCATTACCATATAACGTATAACGTTATGTAGCATTACCACATAACGTACAACGTTATGTAGCATTACCATATAACGTATAACGTTATGTAGCATTACCATATAACGTATAACGTTATGTAGCATTACCATATAACGTATAACGTTATGTAGCATTACCATATAACGTGTAACGTTATTTACTATTACCTTATAACGTATAACGTTGTATACTGTTACCATATAACGTATAACGTTATGTAGCATTACCATATAACGTATAACGTTATGTAGCATTACCGTATAACGTATAACGTTATGTAGCATTACCATATAACGTATAACGTTATGTAGCATTACCATATAACGTGTAACGTTATTCACTATTACCTTCTAACGTATAACGTTGTATACTGTTACCATATAACGTATAACGTTATGTAGCATTACGATATAACGTATAACGTTATGTAGCATTACCATATAACGTATAAAGTTATATACTGTGGCCATATAACGTATAACGTTATGTAGCATTACCATATAAGGTATAACGTTATGTAGCATTACCATATAACGTATAACGTTATGTAGCATTACCATATAACGTGTAACGTTATTTACTATTACCTTATAACGTATAACGTTGTATACTGTTACCATATAACGTATAACGTTATGTAGCATTACCATATAACGTATAACGTTATGTAGCATTACCATATAACGTATAACGTTATGTAACATTACCATATAACGTATAACGTTACGTAGCATTACCATATAACGTATAATGTTATGTAGCATTACCATATAACGTATAACGTTATGTAGCATTACCATATAACGTATAACCATATATACTGTTACCATATAACGTATAACGTTATATACTGTTACCATATAACGTATAACGTTATGTAGCACTACCATATAACGAATAACGTTATGTATCATTACCTTATAGCGTATAACGTTATGTAGCATTACCATATAACGTATAACGTTATGTAGCATTACCATATAACGTGTAACGTTATTTACTATTACCTTATAACGTATAACGTGGTATACTGTTACCATATAACGTATAACGTTATGTAGCATTACCATATAACGTATAACGTTATTTACTATTTCCTTATAACGTATAACGTTGTATACTGTTACCATATAACGTATAACGTTATGTAGCATTACCATACAACGTATAACGTTATGTAGCATTACCATATGACGTATAACGTTATGTAGCATTACCATATAACGTATAACGTTATGTAGCATTACCATATAACGTATAACGTTATTTACTATTTCCTTATAACGTATAACGTTGTATACTGTTACCATATAACGTATAACGTTATGTAGCATTACCATATAACGTATAACGTTATGTAGCATTACCATATAACGTGTAACGTTATTTACTATTACCTTATAACGTATAACGTTGTATACTGTTACCATATAACGTATAACGTTATGTAGCATTACCATATAACGTATAACGTTATTTACTATTTCCTTATAACGTATAACGTTGTATACTGTTACCATATAACGTATAACGTTATGTAGCATTACCATACAACGTATAACGTTATGTAGCATTACCATATGACGTATAACGTTATGTAGCATTACCATATAACGTATAACCATATATACTGTTACCATATAACGTATAACGTTATATACTGTTACCATATAACGTATAACGTTATGTAGCACTACCATATAACGAATAACGTTATGTAGCATTACCATATAACGTATAACGTTATGTAGCATTACCATATAACGTGTAACGTTATTTACTATTACCTTATAACGTATAACGTTGTATACTGTTACCATATAACGTATAACGTTATGTAGCATTACCATATAACGTATAACGTTATTTACTATTTCCTTATAACGTATAACGTTGTATACTGTTACCATATAACGTATAACGTTATGTAGCATTACCATACAACGTATAACGTTATGTAGCATTACCATATGACGTATAACGTTATGTAGCATTACCATATAACGTATAACCATATATACTGTTACCATATAACGTATAACGTTATATACTGTTACCATATAACGTATAACGTTATGTAGCACTACCATATAACGAATAACGTTATGTATCATTACCTTATAGCGTATAACGTTATGTAGCATTACCATATAACGTATAACGTTATGTAGCATTACCATATAACGTATAACGTTATGTAGCATTACCACATAACGTATAACGTTATGTAGCATTACCATATAACGTATAACGTTATGTAGCATTACCATATAACGTATAACGTTATGTAGCATTACCATATAACGTATAACGGTATGTAGCATTACCATATAACGTATAACGTTATATACTGTTACCATATACCGTATAACGTTATGTAGCACTACCATATAACGTATAACGTTATGTATCATTACCTTATAGCGTATAACGTTATGTAGCATTACCATATAACGTATAACGTTATGTAGCATTACCATATAACGTGTAACGTTATTTACTATTACCTTATAACGTATAACGTTGTATACTGTTACCATATAACGTATAACGTTATGTAGCATTACCATATAACGTATAACGTTATTTACTATTTCCTTATAACGTATAACGTTGTATACTGTTACCATATAACGTATAACGTTATGTAGCATTACCATACAACGTATAACGTTATGTAGCATTACCATATGACGTATAACGTTATGTAGCATTACCATATAACGTATAACCATATATACTGTTACCATATAACGTATAACGTTATATACTGTTACCATATAACGTATAACGTTATGTAGCACTACCATATAACGAATAACGTTATGTAGCATTACCATATAACGTATAACGTTATGTAGCATTACCATATAACGTGTAACGTTATTTACTATTACCTTATAACGTATAACGTTGTATACTGTTACCATATAACGTATAACGTTATGTAGCATTACCATATAACGTATAACGTTATTTACCATTTCCTTATAACGTATAACGTTGTATACTGTTACCATATAACGTATAACGTTATGTAGCATTACCATACAACGTATAACGTTATGTAGCATTACCATATGACGTATAACGTTATGTAGCATTACCATATAACGTATAACCATATATACTGTTACCATATAACGTATAACGTTATATACTGTTACCATATAACGTATAACGTTATGTAGCACTACCATATAACGAATAACGTTATGTATCATTACCTTATAGCGTATAACGTTATGTAGCATTACCATATAACGTATAACGTTATGTAGCATTACCATATAACGTATAACGTTATGTAGCATTACCACATAACGTATAACGTTATGTAGCATTACCATATAACGTATAACGTTATGTAGCATTACCATATAACGTATAACGTTATGTAGCATTACCATATAACGTATAACGGTATGTAGCATTACCATATAACGTATAACGTTATATACTGTTACCATATACCGTATAACGTTATGTAGCACTACCATATAACGTATAACGTTATGTATCATTACCTTATAGCGTATAACGTTATGTAGCATTACCATATAACGTATAACGTTATGTAGCATTACCATATAACGTGTAACGTTATTTACTATTACCTTATAACGTATAACGTTGTATACTGTTACCATATAACGTATAACGTTATGTAGCATTACCATATAACGTATAACGTTATTTACTATTTCCTTATAACGTATAACGTTGTATACTGTTACCATATAACGTATAACGTTATGTAGCATTACCATACAACGTATAACGTTATGTAGCATTACCATATGACGTATAACGTTATGTAGCATTACCATATAACGTATAACGTTATGTAGCATTACCATATAACGTATAACGTTATGTAGCATTACCATATAACGTGTAACGTTATTTACTATTACCTTATAACGTATAACGTTGTATACTGTTACCATATAACGTATAACGTTATGTAGCATTACCATATAACGTATAACGTTATATACTGTGGCCATATAACGTATAACGTTATGTAGCATTACCATATAACGTATAACGTTATGTAGCATTACCATATAACGTGTAACGTTATTTACTATTACCTTATAACGTATAACGTTGTATACTGCTACCATATAACGTATAACGTTATGTAGCATTACCATATAACGTATAACGTTATATACTGTGGCCATATAACGTATAACGTTATGTAGCATTACCATATATCGTATAACGTTATGTAGCATTACCATATAACGTATAACGTTATGTAGCATTACCATATAACGTATAACGTTATATACTGTTACCATATAACGTATAACGTTATGTAGCATTACCATATAATGTATAACGTTATGTAGCATTACCATATAACGTATAACCTTATGTAGCATTACCATATAACGTATAACCTTATGTAGCATTACCATATAACGTATAACGTTATTTGCTATTACCTTATAACGTATAACGTTGTATACCGTTACCATATAACGTATACCGTTATGTAGCATTACCATATAATGTATAACGTTATGTAGCATTACCTTATAACGTATAACGTTATGTAGCATTACCATATAACGTATAACGTTATTTACGATTACCTTATAACGTATAACGTTGTATACCGTTACCATATAACGTATACCGTGATGTAGCATTACCATATAATGTATAACGTTATGTAGCATTACCTTATAACGTATAACGTTATGTAACATTACCATGTAACGTATAACGTTGTATACTGTTACCATATAACGTATAGCGTTATGTAGCATTACCATATAATGTATAACGCTAGGTAGCATTACCATATAACGTATAACGTTATGTAGCATTACCATATAACGTATAACGTTATGTAGCTATACCATATAACGTATAACGTTATGTAGCATTACCATATAACGTGTAATGTTATTTACTATTGCCTTACAACGTATAACGTTGTATACTGTTACCATATAACGTATAACGTTATGTAGCATTACCATATAACGTATAACGTTATGTAGCATTACCATATAACGTATAACGTTATATACTGTTACCATATAACGTATAACGTTATGTAGCATTACCATATAACGTATAACGTTATGTAGCATTACCACATAACGTACAACGTTATGTAGCATTACCATATAACGTATAACGTTATGTAGCATTACCATATAACGTATAACGTTATGTAGCATTACCATATAACGTATAACGTTATGTAGCATTACCATATAACGTGTAACGTTATTTACTATTACCTTATAACGTATAACGTTGTATACTGTTACCATATAACGTATAACGTTATGTAGCATTACCATATAACGTATAACGTTATGTAGCATTACCATATAACGTATAACGTTATGTAGCATTACCATATAACGTATAACGTTATGTAGCATTACCATATAACGTGTAACGTTATTTACTATTACCTTCTAACGTATAACGTTGTATACTGTTACCATATAACGTATAACGTTATGTAGCATTACCATATAACGTATAACGTTATGTAGCATTACCATATAACGTATAAAGTTATATACTGTGGCCATATAACGTATAACGTTATGTAGCATTACCATATAAGGTATAACGTTATGTAGCATTACCATATAACGTATAACGTTATGTAGCATTACCATATAACGTGTAACGTTATTTACTATTACCTTATAACGTATAACGTTGTATACTGTTACCATATAACGTATAACGTTATGTAGCATTACCATATAACGTATAACGTTATGTAGCATTACCATATAACGTATAACGTTATGTAACATTACCATATAACGTATAACGTTACGTAGCATTACCATATAACGTATAATGTTATGTAGCATTACCATATAACGTATAACGTTATGTAGCATTACCATATAACGTATAACCATATATACTGTTACCATATAATGTATAACGTTATATACCGTTACCATATAACGTATAACGTTATGTAGCACTACCATATAACGAATAACGTTATGTATCATTACCTTATAGCGTATAACGTTATGTAGCATTACCATATAACGTATAACGTTATGTAGCATTACCATATAACGTGTAACGTTATTTACTATTACCTTATAACGTATAACGTTGTATACTGTTACCATATAACGTATAACGTTATGTAGCATTACCTTATAGCGTATAACGTTATGTAGCATTGCCATATAACGTATAACGTTATGTAGCATTACCATATAACGTATAACGTTATTTACTATTTCCTTATAACGTATAACGTTGTATACTGTTACCATATAACGTATAACTTTATGTAGCATTACCATATAACGTATAACGTTATGTAGCATTACCATATGACGTATAACGTTATGTAGCATTACCATATAACGTATAACGTTATGTAGCATTACCATATAACGTATAACGTTATGTAGCATTACCATATAACGTGTAACGTTATTTACTATTACCTTATAACGTATAACGTTGTATACTGTTACCATATGACGTATAACGTTATGTAGCATTACCATATAACGTATAACGTTATGTAGCATTACCACATAACGTATAACGTTATGTAGCATTACCATATAACGTATAACGTTATGTAGCATTACCATATAACGTATAACGTTATGTAGCATTACCATATAACGTATAACGGTATGTAGCATTACCATATAACGTATAACGTTATATACTGTTACCATATACCGTATAACGTTATGTAGCACTACCATATAACGTATAACGTTATGTATCATTACCTTATAGCGTATAACGTTATGTAGCATTACCATATAACGTATAACGTTATGTAGCATTACCATATAACGTGTAACGTTATTTACTATTACCTTATAACGTATAACGTTGTATACTGTTACCATATAACGTATAACGTTATGTAGCATTACCATATAACGTATAACGTTATTTACTATTTCCTTATAACGTATAACGTTGTATACTGTTACCATATAACGTGTAACGTTATGTAGCATTACCATACAACGTATAACGTTATGTAGCATTACCATATGACGTATAACGTTATGTAGCATTACCATATAACGTATAACGTTATGTAGCATTACCATATAACGTATAACGTTATGTAGCATTACCATATAACGTATAACGGTATGTAGCATTACCATATAACGTATAACGTTATATACTGTTACCATATACCGTATAACGTTATGTAGCACTACCATATAACGAATAACGTTATGTATCATTACCTTATAGCGTATAACGTTATGTAGCATTACCATATAACGTATAACGTTATGTAGCATTACCATATAACGTATAACGTTATGTAGCATTACCACATAACGTATAACGTTATGTAGCATTACCATATAACGTATAACGTTATGTAGCATTACCATATAACGTGTAACGTTATTTACTATTACCTTATAACGTATAACGTTGTATACTGTTACCATATAACGTATAACGTTATGTAGCATTACCATATAACGTATAACGTTATATACTGTTACCATATAACGTATAACGTTATGTATCATTACCTTATAACGTATAACGTTATGTAGCATTACCTTATAGCGTATAACGTTATGTAGCATTGCCATATAACGTATAACGTTATGTAGCATTACCATATAACGTATAACGTTATTTACTATTTCCTTATAACGTATAACGTTGTATACTGTTACCATATAACGTATAACTTTATGTAGCATTACCATATAACGTATAACGTTATGTAGCATTACCATATGACGTATAACGTTATGTAGCATTACCATATAACGTATAACGTTATGTAGCATTACCATATAACGTATAACGTTATGTAGCATTACCATATAACGTGTAACGTTATTTACTATTTCCTTATAACGTATAACGTTATGTAGCATTACCATATAACGTATAACGTTATATACTGTTACCATATAACGTATAACGTTATGTATCATTACCTTATAACGTATAACGTTATGTAGCATTACCTTATAGCGTATAACGTTATGTAGCATTGCCATATAACGTATAACGTTATGTAGCATTGCCATATAACGTATAACGTTATTTACTATTTCCTTATAACGTATAACGTTGTATACTGTTACCATATAACGTATAACTTTATGTAGCATTACCATATAACGTATAACGTTATGTAGCATTACCATATGACGTATAACGTTATGTAGCATTACCATATAACGTATAACGTTATGTAGCATTACCATATAACGTATAACGTTATGTAGCATTACCATATAACGTGTAACGTTATTTACTATTACCTTATAACGTATAACGTTGTATACTGTTACCATATAACGTATAACGTTATGTAGCATTACCATATAACGTATAACGTTATGTAGCATTACCACATAACGTATAACGTTATGTAGCATTACCATATAACGTATAACGTTATGTAGCATTACCATATAACGTATAACGTTATGTAGCATTACCATATAACGTATAACGGTATGTAGCATTACCATATAACGTATAACGTTATATACTGTTACCATATACCGTATAACGTTATGTAGCACTACCATATAACGTATAACGTTATGTATCATTACCTTATAGCGTATAACGTTATGTAGCATTACCATATAACGTATAACGTTATGTAGCATTACCATATAACGTGTAACGTTATTTACTATTACCTTATAACGTATAACGTTGTATACTGTTACCATATAACGTATAACGTTATGTAGCATTACCATATAACGTATAACGTTATTTACTATTTCCTTATAACGTATAACGTTGTATACTGTTACCATATAACGTATAACGTTATGTAGCATTACCATACAACGTATAACGTTATGTAGCATTACCATATGACGTATAACGTTATGTAGCATTACCATATAACGTATAACGTTATGTAGCATTACCATATAACGTATAACGTTATGTAGCATTACCATATAACGTATAACGGTATGTAGCATTACCATATAACGTATAACGTTATATACTGTTACCATATACCGTATAACGTTATGTAGCACTACCATATAACGAATAACGTTATGTATCATTACCTTATAGCGTATAACGTTATGTAGCATTACCATATAACGTATAACGTTATGTAGCATTACCATATAACGTATAACGTTATGTAGCATTACCACATAACGTATAACGTTATGTAGCATTACCATATAACGTATAACGTTATGTAGCATTACCATATAACGTGTAACGTTATTTACTATTACCTTATAACGTATAACGTTGTATACTGTTACCATATAACGTATAACGTTATGTAGCATTACCATATAACGTATAACGTTATTTACCATTTCCTTATAACGTATAACGTTGTATACTGTTACCATATAACGTATAACGTTATGTAGCATTACCGTACAACGTATAACGTTATGTAGCATTACCATATGACGTATAACGTTATGTAGCATTACCATATAACGTATAACCATATATACTGTTACCATATAACGTATAACGTTATATACTGTTACCATATAACGTATAACGTTATGTAGCACTACCATATAACGAATAACGTTATGTATCATTACCTTATAGCGTATAACGTTATGTAGCATTACCATATAACGTATAACGTTATGTAGCATTACCATATAACGTATAACGTTATGTAGCATTACCACATAACGTATAACGTTATGTAGCATTACCATATAACGTATAACGTTATGTAGCATTACCATATAACGTATAACGTTATGTAGCATTACCATATAACGTATAACGGTATGTAGCATTACCATATAACGTATAACGTTATATACTGTTACCATATACCGTATAACGTTATGTAGCACTACCATATAACGTATAACGTTATGTATCATTACCTTATAGCGTATAACGTTATGTAGCATTACCATATAACGTATAACTTTATGTAGCATTACCATATAACGTGTAACGTTATTTACTATTACCTTATAACGTATAACGTTGTATACTGTTACCATATAACGTATAACGTTATGTAGCATTACCATATAACGTATAACGTTATTTACTATTTCCTTATAACGTATAACGTTGTATACTGTTACCATATAACGTATAACGTTATGTAGCATTACCATACAACGTATAACGTTATGTAGCATTACCATATGACGTATAACGTTATGTAGCATTACCATATAACGTATAACGTTATGTAGCATTACCATATAACGTATAACGTTATGTAGCATTACCATATAACGTGTAACGTTATTTACTATTACCTTATAACGTATAACGTTGTATACTGTTACCATATAACGTATAACGTTATATAGCATTACCATATAACGTATAACGTTATATACTGTGGCCATATAACGTATAACGTTATGTAGCATTACCATATAACGTATAACGTTATGTAGCATTACCATATAACGTGTAACGTTATTTACTATTACCTTATAACGTATAACGTTGTATACTGCTACCATATAACGTATAACGTTATGTAGCATTACCATATAACGTATAACGTTATATACTGTGGCCATATAACGTATAACGTTATGTAGCATTACCATATATCGTATAACGTTATGTAGCATTACCATATAACGTATAACGTTATGTAGCATTACCATATAACGTGTAACGTTATTTACTATTACCTTATAACGTATAACGTTGTATACCGTTACCATATAACGTATACCGTTATGTAGCATTACCATATAATGTATAACGTTATGTAGCATTACCTTATAACGTATAACGTTATGTAGCATTACCATATAACGTGTAACGTTATATACTGTTACCATATAACGTATAACGTTATGTAGCATTACCATATAATGTATAACGTTATGTAGCATTACCATATAACGTATAACCTTATGTAGCATTACCATATAACGTATAACCTTATGTAGCATTACCATATAACGTATAACGTTATTTGCTATTACCTTATAACGTATAACGTTGTATACCGTTACCATATAACGTATACCGTTATGTAGCATTACCATATAATGTATAACGTTATGTAGCATTACCTTATAACGTATAACGTTATGTAGCATTACCATATAACGTATAACGTTATTTACGATTACCTTATAACGTATAACGTTGTATACCGTTACCATATAACGTATACCGTTATGTAGCATTACCATATAATGTATAACGTTATGTAGCATTACCTTATAACGTATAACGTTATGTAACATTACCATGTAACGTATAACGTTGTATACTGTTACCATATAACGTATAGTGTTATGTAGCATTACCATATAATGTATAACGCTAGGTAGCATTACCATATAACGTATAACGTTATGTAGCATTACCATATAACGTATAACGTTATGTAGCTATACCATATAACGTATAACGTTATGTAGCATTACCATATAACGTGTAATGTTATTTACTATTGCCTTATAACGTATAACGTTGTATACTGTTACCATATAACGTATAACGTTATGTAGCATTACCATATAACGTATAACGTTATGTAGCATTACCATATAACGTATAACGTTATGTAGCATTACCATATAACGTATAACGTTATGTAGCATTACCATATAACGTATAACGTTATGTAGCATTACCATATAACGTGTAACGTTATTTACTATTACCTTCTAACGTATAACGTTGTATACTGTTACCATATAACGTATAACGTTATGTAGCATTACCATATAACGTATAACGTTATGTAGCATTACCATATAACGTATAAAGTTATATACTGTGGCCATATAACGTATAACGTTATGTAGCATTACCATATAAGGTATAACGTTATGTAGCATTACCATATAACGTATAACGTTATGTAGCATTACCATATAACGTGTAACGTTATTTACTATTACCTTATAACGTATAACGTTGTATACTGTTACCATATAACGTATAACGTTATGTAGCATTACCATATAACGTATAACGTTATGTAGCATTACCATATAACGTATAACGTTATGTAACATTACCATATAACGTATAACGTTACGTAGCATTACCATATAACGTATAATGTTATGTAGCATTACCATATAACGTATAACGTTATGTAGCATTACCATATAACGTATAACCATATATACTGTTACCATATAACGTATAACGTTATATACCGTTACCATATAACGTATAACGTTATGTAGCACTACCATATAACGAATAACGTTATGTATCATTACCTTATAGCGTATAACGTTATGTAGCATTACCATATAACGTATAACGTTATGTAGCATTACCATATAACGTGTAACGTTATTTACTATTACCTTATAACGTATAACGTTGTATACTGTTACCATATAACGTATAACGTTATGTAGCATTACCATATAATGTATAACGTTATGTAGCATTACCTTATAACGTGTAACGTTATGTAGCATTACCATATAACGTATAACGTTATATACTGTTACCATATAACGTATAACGTTATGTATCATTACCTTATAACGTATAACGTTATGTAGCATTACCTTATAGCGTATAACGTTATGTAGCATTGCCATATAACGTATAACGTTATGTAGCATTACCATATAACGTATAACGTTATTTACTATTTCCTTATAACGTATAACGTTGTATACTGTTACCATATAACGTATAACTTTATGTAGCATTACCATATAACGTATAACGTTATGTAGCATTACCATATGACGTATAACGTTATGTAGCATTACCATATAACGTATAACGTTATGTAGCATTACCATATAACGTATAACGTTATGTAGCATTACCATATAACGTGTAACGTTATTTACTATTACCTTATAACGTATAACGTTGTATACTGTTACCATATAACGTATAACGTTATGTAGCATTACCATATAACGTATAACGTTATATACTGTGGCCATATAACGTATAACGTTATGTAGCATTACCATATAACGTATAACGTTATGTAGCATTACCATATAACGTATAACGTTATGTAGCATTACCATATAACGTGTAACGTTATTTACAATTACCTTATAACGTATAACGTTGTATACTGTTACCATATAACGTATAACGTTATGTGGCATTACCATATAACGTATAAAGTTATGTAGCATTACCATATAACGTATAACGTTATATACTGTTACCATATAACGTATAACGTTATGTAGCATTACCATATAACGTATACCGTTATGTAGCATTACCATATAAGGTATAACGTTATGTAGCATTACCATATAACGTATAACGTTATGTAGCATTACCATATAACGTGTAACGTTATTTACTATTACCTTATAACGTATAACGTCGTATACCGTTACCATATAACGTATACCGTTATGTAGCATTACCATATAACGTATAACGTTATGTAGCATTACCATATAGCGTATAACGTTATGTAGCATTACCATATAACGTATAACGTCATGTAGCATTACCATATAACGTATAACGTTATATACTCTTACCATATAACGTATAACGTTATGTATCATTACCGTATAACGTATAACGTTATGTAGCATTACCATATAACGTATAACGTTATGTAGCATTACCATATAACGTATAACGTTATTTACTATTACCTTATAACGTATAACGTTGTATACCGTTACCATATAACGTATACCGTTATGTAGCATTACCATATAATGTATAACGTTATCTAGCATTACCTTATAACGTATAACGTTATGTAGCATTACCATATAACGTATAACGTTATGTAGCTATACCATATAACGTATAACGTTATGTAGCATTACCATATAACGTGTAACGTTATTTACTATTACCTTATAACGTATAACGTTGTATACTGTTACCATATAACGTATAACGTTATGTAGCATTACCATATAACGTATAACGTTATGTAGCATTACCATATAACGTATAACGTTATATACTGTTACCATATAACGTATAACGTTATGTAGCATTACCATATAACGTATAACGTTATGTAGCATTACCATATAACGTATAACGTTGTATACTGTTACCATATAACGTATAACGTTATGTAGCATTACCATATAATGTATAACGTTATGTAGCATTACCATATAACGTATAACCTTATGTAGCATTACCATATAACGTATAACGTTATGTAGCATTACCATATAACGTATAACGTTATGTAGCATTACCATATAACGTATAACGTTGTATACTGTTACCATATAACGTATAACGTTATGTAGCATTACCATATAATGTATAACGTTATGTAGCATTACCATATAACGTATAACGTTATGTAGCATTACCATATAACGTATAACGTTATGTAGCATTACCATATAAAGTATAACGTTATGTAGCATTACCATATAACGTATAACGTTATGTAGCATTACCATATAACGTGTAACGTTATTTACTATTACCTTATAACGTATAACGTTGTATACTGTTACCATATAACGTATAACGTTATGTAGCATTACCATATAACGTATAACGTTATGTAGCATTACCATATAACGTATAACGTTATGTAGCATTACCATATAACGCATAACGTTATGTAGCATTACCATATAACGTATAACGTTATGTAGCATTACCATATAACGTGTAACGTTATTTACTATTACCTTCTAACGTATAACGTTGTATACTGTTACCATATAACGTATAACGTTATGTAGCATTACCATATAACGTATAACGTTATGTAGCATTACCATATAACGTATAACGTTATATACTGTGGCCATATAACGTATAACGTTATGTATCATTACCATATAACGTATAACGTTATGTAGCATTACCATATAACGTATAACGTTATGTAGCATTACCATATAACGTGTAACGTTATTTACTATTCCCTTATAACGTATAACGTTGTATACTGTTACCATATAACGTATAACGTTATGTAGCATTACCATATAACGTATAACGTTATGTAGCATTACCATATAACGTATAACGTTATATACTGTTACCATATAACGTATAACGTTATGTAGCATTACCATATAACGTATAACGTTACGTAGCATTACCATATAACGTATAACGTTATGTAGCACTACCATATGACGTATAACGTTATGTATCATTACCTTATAGCGTGTAACGTTATGTAGCATTACCATATAACGTATAACGTTATTTACTATTACCTTATAACGTATAACGTTGTATACCGTTACCATATAACGTATACCGTTATGTAGCATTACCATATAATGTATAACGTTATGTAGCATTACCTTATAACGTATAACGTTATAAACTGTTACCATATAACGTATAACGTTATGTATCATTACCGTATAACGTATAACGTTATGTAGCATTACCATATAACGTATAACGTTATGTAGCATTACCATATAACGTATAACGTTATTTACTATTACCTTATAACGTATAACGTTGTATACCGTTACCATATAACGTATAACGTTATGTATCATTACCGTATAACGTATAACGTTATGTAGCATTACCATATAACGTATAACGTTAATGTAGCATTACCATATAACGTATAACGTTATTTACTATTACCTTATAACGTATAACGTTGTATACCGTTACCATATAACGTATACCGTTATGTAGCATTACCATATAATGTATAACGTTACGTAGCATTACCATATAACGTATAACGTTATGTAGCATTACCATATAACGTGTAACGTTATTTACTATTACCTTATAACGTATAACGTTGTATACTGTTACCATATAACGTATAACGTTATGTAGCATTACCATATAACGTATAACGTTATGTAGCATTACCATATAACGTATAACGTTATATACTGTTACCATATAACGTATAACGTTATGTAGCATTACCATATAACGTATAACGTTATGTAGCATTACCACATAACGTATAACGTTATGTAGCATTACCATATAACGTATAACGTTATGTAGCATTACCATATAACGTATAACGTTATGTAGCATTACGATATAACGTATAACGTTATGTAGCATTACCATATAACGTGTAACGTTATTTACTATTACCTTCTAACGTATAACGTTGTATACTGTTACCATATAACGTATAACGTTATGTAGCATTACCATGTAATGTATAACGTTATGTAGCATTACCATATAACGTATAACCTTATGTAGCATTACCATATAACGTATAACGTTATGTAGCATTACCATATAACGTATAACGTTGTATACTGTTACCATATAACGTATAACGTTATGTAGCATTACCATATAACGTATAACGTTATGTAGCATTACCACATAACGTATAACGTTATGTAGCATTACCATATAACGTATAACGTTATGTAGCATTACCATATAACGTATAACGTTATGTAGCATTACCATATAACGTATAACGGTATGTAGCATTACCATATAACGTATAACGTTATATACTGTTACCATATACCGTATAACGTTATGTAGCACTACCATATAACGTATAACGTTATGTATCATTACCTTATAGCGTATAACGTTATGTAGCATTACCATATAACGTATAACGTTATGTAGCATTACCATATAACGTGTAACGTTATTTACTATTACCTTATAACGTATAACGTTGTATACTGTTACCATATAACGTATAACGTTATGTAGCATTACCATATAACGTATAACGTTATTTACTATTTCCTTATAACGTATAACGTTGTATACTGTTACCATATAACGTATAACGTTATGTAGCATTACCATATAACGTATAACGTTATGTAGCATTACCATATGACGTATAACGTTATGTAGCATTACCATATAACGTATAACGTTATGTAGCATTACCATATAACGTATAACGTTATGTAGCATTACCATATAACGTGTAACGTTATTTACTATTACCTTATAACGTATAACGTTGTATACTGTTACCATATAACGTATAACGTTATGTAGCATTACCATATAACGTATAACGTTATGTAGCATTATCATATAATGTATAACGTTATGTAGCATTACCATATAACGTATAACCTTATGTAGCAATACCATATAACGTATAACCTTATGTAGCATTACCATATAACGTATAACGTTATTTGCTATTACCTTATAACGTATAACGTTGTATACCGTTACCATATAACGTATACCGTTATGTAGCATTACCATATAATGTATAACGTTATGTAGCATTACCATATAACGTATAACCTTATGTAACATTACCATGTAACGTATAACGTTATGTAGCATTACCATATAACGTATAACGTTATGTAGCACTACCATATGACGTATAACGTTATGTATCATTACCTTATAGCGTGTAACGTTATGTAGCATTACCATATAACGTATAACGTTATTTACTATTACCTTATAACGTATAACGTTGTATACCGTTACCATATAACGTATACCGTTATGTAGCATTACCATATAATGTATAACGTTATGTAGCATTACCTTATAACGTATAACGTTATAAACTGTTACCATATAACGTATAACGTTATGTATCATTACCGTATAACGTATAACGTTATGTAGCATTACCATATAACGTATAACGTTATGTAGCATTACCATATAACGTATAACGTTATTTACTATTACCTTATAACGTATAACGTTGTATACCGTTACCATATAACGTATAACGTTATGTATCATTACCGTATAACGTATAACGTTATGTAGCATTACCATATAACGTATAACGTTAATGTAGCATTACCATATAACGTATAACGTTATTTACTATTACCTTATAACGTATAACGTTGTATACCGTTACCATATAACGTATACCGTTATGTAGCATTACCATATAATGTATAACGTTAGGTAGCATTACCATATAACGTATAACGTTATGTAGCATTACCATATAACGTGTAACGTTATTTACTATTACCTTATAACGTATAACGTTGTATACTGTTACCATATAACGTATAACGTTATGTAGCATTACCATATAACGTATAACGTTATGTAGCATTACCATATAACGTATAACGTTATATACTGTTACCATATAACGTATAACGTTATGTAGCATTACCATATAACGTATAACGTTATGTAGCATTACCACATAACGTATAACGTTATGTAGCATTACCATATAACGTATAACGTTATGTAGCATTACCATATAACGTATAACGTTATGTAGCATTACGATATAACGTATAACGTTATGTAGCATTACCATATAACGTGTAACGTTATTTACTATTACCTTCTAACGTATAACGTTGTATACTGTTACCATATAACGTATAACGTTATGTAGCATTACCATGTAATGTATAACGTTATGTAGCATTACCATATAACGTATAACCTTATGTAGCATTACCATATAACGTATAACGTTATGTAGCATTACCATATAACGTATAACGTTATGCAGCATTACCATATAACGTATAACGTTATGTAGCATTACCATATAACGTGTAACGTTATTTACTATTACCTTATAACGTATAACGTTGTATACTGTTACCATATAACGTATAACGTTATGTAGCATTACCATATAACGTATAACGTTATATACTGTGGCCATATAACGTATAACGTTATGTAGCATTACCATATAACGTATAACGTTATGTAGCATTACCATATAACGTATAACGTTATGTAGCATTACCATATAACGTATAACGTTATGTAGCATTACCATATAACGTATAACGGTATGTAGCATTACCATATAACGTATAACGTTATATACTGTTACCATATACCGTATAACGTTATGTAGCACTACCATATAACGTATAACGTTATGTATCATTACCTTATAGCGTATAACGTTATGTAGCATTACCATATAACGTATAACGTTATGTAGCATTACCATATAACGTGTAACGTTATTTACTATTACCTTATAACGTATAACGTTGTATACTGTTACCATATAACGTATAACGTTATGTAGCATTACCATATAACGTATAACGTTATTTACTATTTCCTTATAACGTATAACGTTGTATACTGTTACCATATAACGTATAACGTTATGTAGCATTACCATATAACGTATAACGTTATGTAGCATTACCATATGACGTATAACGTTATGTAGCATTACCATATAACGTATAACGTTATGTAGCATTACCATATAACGTATAACGTTATGTAGCATTACCATATAACGTGTAACGTTATTTACTATTACCTTATAACGTATAACGTTGTATACTGTTACCATATAACGTATAACGTTATGTAGCATTACCATATAACGTATAACGTTATGTAGCATTATCATATAATGTATAACGTTATGTAGCATTACCATATAACGTATAACCTTATGTAGCAATACCATATAACGTATAACCTTATGTAGCATTACCATATAACGTATAACGTTATTTGCTATTACCTTATAACGTATAACGTTGTATACCGTTACCATATAACGTATACCGTTATGTAGCATTACCATATAATGTATAACGTTATGTAGCATTACCTTATAACGTATAACGTTATGTAACATTACCATGTAACGTATAACGTTGTATACTGTTACCATATAACGTATAGCGTTATGTAGCATTACCATATAATGTATAACGCTAGGTAGCATTACCATATAACGTATAACGTTATGTAGCATTACCATATAACGTATAACGTTATGTAGCATTACCATATAACGTATAACGTTATGTAGCATTACCATATAACGTATAACGTTATGTAGCATTACCATATAACGTGTAACGTTATTTACTATTACCTTCTAACGTATAACGTTGTATACTGTTACCATATAACGTATAACGTTATGTAGCATTACCATATAACGTATAACGTTATGTAGCATTACCATATAACGTATAAAGTTATATACTGTGGCCATATAACGTATAACGTTATGTAGCATTACCATATAAGGTATAACGTTATGTAGCATTACCATATAACGTATAACGTTATGTAGCATTACCATATAACGTGTAACGTTATTTACTATTACCTTATAACGTATAACGTTGTATACTGTTACCATATAACGTATAACGTTATGTAGCATTACCATATAACGTATAACGTTATGTAGCATTACCATATAACGTATAACGTTATGTAACATTACCATATAACGTATAACGTTACGTAGCATTACCATATAACGTATAATGTTATGTAGCATTACCATATAACGTATAACGTTATGTAGCATTACCATATAACGTATAACCATATATACTGTTACCATATAACGTATAACGTTATATACCGTTACCATATAACGTATAACGTTATGTAGCACTACCATATAACGAATAACGTTATGTATCATTACCTTATAGCGTATAACGTTATGTAGCATTACCATATAACGTATAACGTTATGTAGCATTACCATATAACGTGTAACGTTATTTACTATTACCTTATAACGTATAACGTTGTATACTGTTACCATATAACGTATAACGTTATGTAGCATTACCATATAATGTATAACGTTATGTAGCATTACCTTATAACGTGTAACGTTATGTAGCATTACCATATAACGTATAACGTTATATACTGTTACCATATAACGTATAACGTTATGTATCATTACCTTATAACGTATAACGTTATGTAGCATTACCTTATAGCGTATAACGTTATGTAGCATTGCCATATAACGTATAACGTTATGTAGCATTACCATATAACGTATAACGTTATTTACTATTTCCTTATAACGTATAACGTTGTATACTGTTACCATATAACGTATAACTTTATGTAGCATTACCATATAACGTATAACGTTATGTAGCATTACCATATGACGTATAACGTTATGCAGCATTACCATATAACGTATAACGTTATGTAGCATTACCATATAACGTGTAACGTTATTTACTATTACCTTATAACGTATAACGTTGTATACTGTTACCATATAACGTATAACGTTATGTAGCATTACCATATAACGTATAACGTTATATACTGTGGCCATATAACGTATAACGTTATGTAGCATTACCATATAACGTATAACGTTATGTAGCATTACCATATAACGTATAACGTTATGTAGCATTACCATATAACGTGTAACGTTATTTACAATTACCTTATAACGTATAACGTTGTATACTGTTACCATATAACGTATAACGTTATGTGGCATTACCATATAACGTATAAAGTTATGTAGCATTACCATATAACGTATAACGTTATATACTGTTACCATATAACGTATAACGTTATGTAGCATTACCATATAACGTATACCGTTATGTAGCATTACCATATAAGGCATAACGTTATGTAGCATTACCATATAACGTATAACGTTATGTAGCATTACCATATAACGTGTAACGTTATTTACTATTACCTTATAACGTATAACGTTGTATACCGTTACCATATAACGTATACCGTTATGTAGCATTACCATATAACGTATAACGTTATGTAGCATTACCATATAGCGTATAACGTTATGTAGCATTACCATATAACGTATAACGTCATGTAGCATTACCATATAACGTATAACGTTATATACTGTTACCATATAACGTATAACGTTATGTATCATTACCGTATAACGTATAACGTTATGTAGCATTACCATATAACGTATAACGTTATGTAGCATTACCATATAACGTATAACGTTATTTACTATTACCTTATAACGTATAACGTTGTATACCGTTACCATATAACGTATACCGTTATGTAGCATTACCATATAATGTATAACGTTATCTAGCATTACCTTATAACGTATAACGTTATGTAGCATTACCATATAACGTATAACGTTATGTAGCTATACCATATAACGTATAACGTTATGTAGCATTACCATATAACGTGTAACGTTATTTACTATTACCTTATAACGTATAACGTTGTATACTGTTACCATATAACGTATAACGTTATGTAGCATTACCATATAACGTATAACGTTATGTAGCATTACCATATAACGTATAACGTTATATACTGTTACCATATAACGTATAACGTTATGTAGCATTACCATATAACGTATAACGTTATGTAGCATTACCATATAACGTATAACGTTGTATACTGTTACCATATAACGTATAACGTTATGTAGCATTACCATATAATGTATAACGTTATGTAGCATTACCATATAACGTATAACCTTATGTAGCATTACCATATAACGTATAACGTTATGTAGCATTACCATATAACGTATAACGTTATGTAGCATTACCATATAACGTATAACGTTGTATACTGTTACCATATAACGTATAACGTTATGTAGCATTACCATATAATGTATAACGTTATGTAGCATTACCATATAACGTATAACGTTATGTAGCATTACCATATAACGTATAACGTTATGTAGCATTACCATATAAAGTATAACGTTATGTAGCATTACCATATAACGTATAACGTTATGTAGCATTACCATATAACGTGTAACGTTATTTACTATTACCTTATAACGTATAACGTTGCATACTGTTACCATATAACGTATAACGTTATGTAGCATTACCATATAACGTATAACGTTATGTAGCATTACCATATAACGTATAACGTTATGTAGCATTACCATATAACGCATAACGTTATGTAGCATTACCATATAACGTATAACGTTATGTAGCATTACCATATAACGTGTAACGTTATTTACTATTACCTTCTAACGTATAACGTTGTATACTGTTACCATATAACGTATAACGTTATGTAGCATTACCATATAACGTATAACGTTATGTAGCATTACCATATAACGTATAACGTTATATACTGTGGCCATATAACGTATAACGTTATGTAGCATTACCATATAACGTATAACGTTATGTAGCATTACCATATAACGTATAACGTTATGTAGCATTACCATATAACGTGTAACGTTATTTACTATTCCCTTATAACGTATAACGTTGTATACTGTTACCATATAACGTATAACGTTATGTAGCATTACCATATAACGTATAACGTTATGTAGCATTACCATATAACGTATAACGTTATATACTGTTACCATATAACGTATAACGTTATGTAGCATTACCATATAACGTATAACGTTACGTAGCATTACCATATAACGTATAACGTTATGTAGCACTACCATATGACGTATAACGTTATGTATCATTACCTTATAGCGTGTAACGTTATGTAGCATTACCATATAACGTATAACGTTATTTACTATTACCTTATAACGTATAACGTTGTATACCGTTACCATATAACGTATACCGTTATGTAGCATTACCATATAATGTATAACGTTATGTAGCATTACCTTATAACGTATAACGTTATAAACTGTTACCATATAACGTATAACGTTATGTATCATTACCGTATAACGTATAACGTTATGTAGCATTACCATATAACGTATAACGTTATGTAGCATTACCATATAACGTATAACGTTATTTACTATTACCTTATAACGTATAACGTTGTATACCGTTACCATATAACGTATAACGTTATGTATCATTACCGTATAACGTATAACGTTATGTAGCATTACCATATAACGTATAACGTTAATGTAGCATTACCATATAACGTATAACGTTATTTACTATTACCTTATAACGTATAACGTTGTATACCGTTACCATATAACGTATACCGTTATGTAGCATTACCATATAATGTATAACGTTAGGTAGCATTACCATATAACGTATAACGTTATGTAGCATTACCATATAACGTGTAACGTTATTTACTATTACCTTATAACGTATAACGTTGTATACTGTTACCATATAACGTATAACGTTATGTAGCATTACCATATAACGTATAACGTTATGTAGCATTACCATATAACGTATAACGTTATATACTGTTACCATATAACGTATAACGTTATGTAGCATTACCATATAACGTATAACGTTATGTAGCATTACCACATAACGTATAACGTTATGTAGCATTACCATATAACGTATAACGTTATGTAGCATTACCATATAACGTATAACGTTATGTAGCATTACGATATAACGTATAACGTTATGTAGCATTACCATATAACGTGTAACGTTATTTACTATTACCTTCTAACGTATAACGTTGTATACTGTTACCATATAACGTATAACGTTATGTAGCATTACCATGTAATGTATAACGTTATGTAGCATTACCATATAACGTATAACCTTATGTAGCATTACCATATAACGTATAACGTTATGTAGCATTACCATATAACGTATAACGTTGTATACTGTTACCATATAACGTATAACGTTATGTAGCATTACCATATATCGTATAACGTTATGTAGCATTACCACATAACGTATAACGTTATGTAGCATTACCATATAACGTATAACGTTATGTAGCATTACCATATAACGTATAACGTTATGTAGCATTACCATATAACGTATAACGGTATGTAGCATTACCATATAACGTATAACGTTATATACTGTTACCATATACCGTATAACGTTATGTAGCACTACCATATAACGTATAACGTTATGTATCATTACCTTATAGCGTATAACGTTATGTAGCATTACCATATAACGTATAACGTTATGTAGCATTACCATATAACGTGTAACGTTATTTACTATTACCTTATAACGTATAACGTTGTATACTGTTACCATATAACGTATAACGTTATGTAGCATTACCATATAACGTATAACGTTATTTACTATTTCCTTATAACGTATAACGTTGTATACTGTTACCATATAACGTATAACGTTATGTAGCATTACCATATAACGTATAACGTTATGTAGCATTACCATATGACGTATAACGTTATGTAGCATTACCATATAACGTATAACGTTATGTAGCATTACCATATAACGTATAACGTTATGTAGCATTACCATATAACGTGTAACGTTATTTACTATTACCTTATAACGTATAACGTTGTATACTGTTACCATATAACGTATAACGTTATGTAGCATTACCATATAACGTATAACGTTATGTAGCATTACCATATAATGTATAACGTTATGTAGCATTACCATATAACGTATAACCTTATGTAGCATTACCATATAACGTATAACCTTATGTAGCATTACCATATAACGTATAACGTTATTTGCTATTACCTTATAACGTATAACGTTGTATACCGTTACCATATAACGTATACCGTTATGTAGCATTACCATATAATGTATAACGTTATGTAGCATTACCTTATAACGTATAACGTTATGTAGCATTACCATATAACGTATAACGTTATTTACGATTACCTTATAACGTATAACGTTGTATACCGTTACCATATAACGTATACCGTTATGTAGCATTACCATATAATGTATAACGTTATGTAGCATTACCTTATAACGTATAACGTTATGTAACATTACCATGTAACGTATAACGTTGTATACTGTTACCATATAACGTATAGCGTTATGTAGCATTACCATATAATGTATAACGCTAGGTAGCATTACCATATAACGTATAACGTTATGTAGCATTACCATATAACGTATAACGTTATGTAGCTATACCATATAACGTATAACGTTATGTAGCATTACCATATAACGTGTAATGTTATTTACTATTGCCTTATAACGTATAACGATGTATACTGTTACCATATAACGTATAACGTTATGTAGCATTACCATGTAACGTATAACGTTATGTAGCATTACCATATAGCGTATAACGTTATATACTGTTACCATATAACGTATAACGTTATGTAGCATTACCATATAACGTATAACGTTATGTAGCATTACCACATAACGTACAACGTTATGTAGCATTACCATATAACGTATAACGTTATGTAGCATTACCATATAACGTATAACGTTATGTAGCATTACCATATAACGTGTAACGTTATTTACTATTACGTTATAACGTATAACGTTGTATACTGTTACCATATAACGTATAACGTAATGTAGCATTACCATATAACGTATAACGTTATGTAGCATTACCATATAACGTATAACGTTATGTAGCATTACCATATAACGTATAACGTTATGTAGCATTACCATATAACGTATAACGTTATGTAGCATTACCATATAACGTATAACGTTATTTACTATTACCTTCTAACGTATAACGTTGTATACTGTTACCATATAACGTATAACGTTATGTAGCATTACCATATAACGTATAACGTTATGTAGCATTACCATATAACGTATAACGTTATATACTGTGGCCATATAACGTATAACGTTATGTAGCATTACCATATAAGGTATAACGTTATGTAGCATTACCATATAACGTATAACGTTATGTAGCATTACCATATAACGTGTAACGTTATGTACTATTACCTTATAACGTATAACGTTGTATACTGTTACCATATAACGTATAACGTTATGTAGCATTACCATATAACGAATAACGTTATGTAGCATTACCATATAACGTATAACGTTATGTAGCATTACCATATAACGTATAACGTTACGTAGCATTACCATATAACGTATAATGTTATGTAGCCTTACCATATAACGTATAACGTTATGTAGCATTACCATATAACGTATAACCATATATACTGTTACCATATAACGTATAACGTTATATACTGTTACCATATAACGTATAACGTTATGTAGCACTACCATATAACGAATAACGTTATGTATCATTACCTTATAGCGTATAACGTTATGTTGCATTACCATATAACGTATAACGTTATGTAGCATTACCACATAACGTATAACGTTATGTAGCATTACCATATAACGTATAACGTTATGTAGCATTACCATATAACGTATAACGTTATGTAGCATTACCATATAACGTATAACGGTATGTAGCATTACCATATAACGTATAACGTTATATACTGTTACCATATACCGTATAACGTTATGTAGCACTACCATATAACGTATAACGTTATGTATCATTACCTTATAGCGTATAACGTTATGTAGCATTACCATATAACGTATAACGTTATGTAGCATTACCATATAACGTATAACGTTATGTAGCATTACCATATAACGTATAACGTTATGTAGCATTACCATATAACGTGTAACGTTATGTAGCATTACCATATAACGTGTAACGTTATTTACTATTACCTTATAACGTATAACGTTGTATACTGTTACCATATAACGTATAACGTTATGTAGCATTACCATATAACGTATAACGTTATGTAGCATTACCATATAACGTGTAACGTTATTTACTATTACCTTATAACGTATAACGTTGTATACTGTTACCATATAACGTATAACGTTATGTAGCATTACCATATAACGTATAACGTTATTTACTATTTCCTTATAACGTATAACGTTGTATACTGTTACCATATAACGTATAACGTTATGTAGCATTACCATATAACGTATAACGTTATGTAGCATTACCATATGACGTATAACGTTATGTAGCATTACCATATAACGTATAACGTTATGTAGCATTACCATATAACGTATAACGTTATGTAGCATTACCATATAACGTGTAACGTTATTTACTATTACCTTATAACGTATAACGTTGTATACTGTTACCATATAACGTATAACGTTATGTAGCATTACCATATAACGTATAACGTTATGTAGCATTACCATATAATGTATAACGTTATGTAGCATTACCATATAACGTATAACCTTATGTAGCATTACCATATAACGTATAACCTTATGTAGCATTACCATATAACGTATAACGTTATTTGCTATTACCTTATAACGTATAACGTTGTATACCGTTACCATATAACGTATACCGTTATGTAGCATTACCATATAATGTATAACGTTATGTAGCATTACCTTATAACGTATAACGTTATGTAGCATTACCATATAACGTATAACGTTATTTACGATTACCTTATAACGTATAACGTTGTATACCGTTACCATATAACGTATACCGTTATGTAGCATTACCATATAATGTATAACGTTATGTAGCATTACCTTATAACGTATAACGTTATGTAACATTACCATGTAACGTATAACGTTGTATACTGTTACCATATAACGTATAGCGTTATGTAGCATTACCATATAACGTATAACGTTATGTAGCATTACCATATAACGTATAACGTTGTATACTGTTACCATATAACGTATAACGTTATGTAGCATTACCATATAATGTATAACGTTATGTAGCATTACCATATAACGTATAACCTTATGTAGCATTACCATATAACGTATAACGTTATGTAGCATTACCATATAACGTATAACGTTATGTAGCATTACCATATAACGTATAACGTTGTATACTGTTACCATATAACGTATAACGTTATGTAGCATTACCATATAACGTATAACGTTATGTAGCATTACCATATAACGTATAACGTTATGTAGCATTACCATATAACGTATAACGTTATGTAGCATTACCATATAAAGTATAACGTTATGTAGCATTACCATATAACGTATAACGTTATGTAGCATTACCATATAACGTGTAACGTTATTTACTATTACCTTATAACGTATAACGTTGTATACTGTTACCATATAACGTATAACGTTATGTAGCATTACCATATAACGTATAACGTTATGTAGCATTACCATATAACGTATAACGTTATGTAGCATTACCATATAACGCATAACGTTATGTAGCATTACCATATAACGTATAACGTTATGTAGCATTACCATATAACGTGTAACGTTATGTAGCATTACCATATAACGTATAACGTTGTATACTGTTACCATATAACGTATAACGTTATGTAGCATTACCATATAATGTATAACGTTATGTAGCATTACCATATAACGTATAACGTTATGTAGCATTACCATATAACGTATAACGTTATGTAGCATTACCATATAAAGTATTACGTTATGTAGCATTACCATATAACGTATAACGTTATGTAGCATTACCATATAACGTGTAACGTTATTTACTATTACCTTATAACGTATAACGTTGTATACTGTTACCATATAACGTATAACGTTATGTAGCATTACCATATAACGTATAACGTTATGTAGCATTACCATATAACGTATAACGTTATGTAGCATTACCATATAACGCATAACGTTATGTAGCATTACCATATAACGTATAACGTTATGTAGCATTACCATATAACGTGTAACGTTATTTACTATTACCTTCTAACGTATAACGTTGTATACTGTTACCATATAACGTATAACGTTATGTAGCATTACCATATAACGTATAACGTTATGTAGCATTACCATATAACGTATAACGTTATATACTGTGGCCATATAACGTATAACGTTATGTAGCATTACCATATAACGTATAACGTTATGTAGCATTACCATATAACGTATAACGTTATGTAGCATTACCATATAACGTGTAACGTTATTTACTATTCCCTTATAACGTATAACGTTGTATACTGTTACCATATAACGTATAACGTTATGTAGCATTACCATATAACGTATAACGTTATGTAGCATTACCATATAACGTATAACGTTATATACTGTTACCATATAACGTATAACGTTATGTAGCATTACCATATAACGTATAACGTTACGTAGCATTACCATATAACGTATAACGTTATGTAGCACTACCATATGACGTATAACGTTATGTATCATTACCTTATAGCGTGTAACGTTATGTAGCATTACCATATAACGTATAACGTTATTTACTATTACCTTATAACGTATAACGTTGTATACCGTTACCATATAACGTATACCGTTATGTAGCATTACCATATAATGTATAACGTTATGTAGCATTACCTTATAACGTATAACGTTATAAACTGTTACCATATAACGTATAACGTTATGTATCATTACCGTATAACGTATAACGTTATGTAGCATTACCATATAACGTATAACGTTATGTAGCATTACCATATAACGTATAACGTTATTTACTATTACCTTATAACGTATAACGTTGTATACCGTTACCATATAACGTATAACGTTATGTATCATTACCGTATAACGTATAACGTTATGTAGCATTACCATATAACGTATAACGTTATGTAGCATTACCATATAACGTATAACGTTATTTACTATTACCTTATAACGTATAACGTTGTATACCGTTACCATATAACGTATACCGTTATGTAGCATTACCATATAATGTATAACGTTAGGTAGCATTACCATATAACGTATAACGTTATGTAGCATTACCATATAACGTGTAACGTTATTTACTATTACCTTATAACGTATAACGTTGTATACTGTTACCATATAACGTATAACGTTATGTAGCATTACCATATAACGTATAACGTTATGTAGCATTACCATATAACGTATAACGTTATATACTGTTACCATATAACGTATAACGTTATGTAGCATTACCATATAACGTATAACGTTATGTAGCATTACCACATAACGTATAACGTTATGTAGCATTACCATATAACGTATAACGTTATGTAGCATTACCATATAACGTATAACGTTATGTAGCATTACGATATAACGTATAACGTTATGTAGCATTACCCTATAACGTGTAACGTTATTTACTATTACCTTATAACGTATAACGTTGTATACTGTTACCATATAACGTATAACGTTATGTAGCATTACCATGTAATGTATAACGTTATGTAGCATTACCATATAACGTATAACCTTATGTAGCATTACCATATAACGTATAACGTTATGTAGCATTACCATATAACGTATAACGTTGTATACTGTTACCATATAACGTATAACGTTATGTAGCATTACCATATAACGTATAACGTTATGTAGCATTACCACATAACGTATAACGTTATGTAGCATTACCATATAACGTATAACGTTATGTAGCATTACCATATAACGTATAACGTTATGTAGCATTACCATATAACGTATAACGGTATGTAGCATTACCATATAACGTATAACGTTATATACTGTTACCATATACCGTATTACGTTATGTAGCACTACCATATAACGTATAACGTTATGTATCATTACCTTATAGCGTATAACGTTATGTAGCATTACCATATAACGTATAACGTTATGTAGCATTACCATATAACGTGTAACGTTATTTACTATTACCTTATAACGTATAACGTTGTATACTGTTACCATATAACGTATAACGTTATGTAGCATTACCATATAACGTATAACGTTATTTACTATTTCCTTATAACGTATAACGTTGTATACTGTTACCATATAACGTATAACGTTATGTAGCATTACCATATAACGTATAACGTTATGTAGCATTACCATATGACGTATAACGTTATGTAGCATTACCATATAACGTATAACGTTATGTAGCATTACCATATAACGTATAACGTTATGTAGCATTACCATATAACGTGTAACGTTATTTACTATTACCTTATAACGTATAACGTTGTATACTGTTACCATATAACGTATAACGTTATGTAGCATTACCATATAACGTATAACGTTATGTAGCATTACCATATAATGTATAACGTTATGTAGCATTACCATATAACGTATAACCTTATGTAGCATTACCATATAACGTATAACCTTATGTAGCATTACCATATAACGTATAACGTTATTTGCTATTACCTTATAACGTATAACGTTGTATACCGTTACCATATAACGTATACCGTTATGTAGCATTACCATATAATGTATAACTTTATGTAGCATTACCTTATAACGTATAACGTTATGTAGCATTACCATATAACGTATAACGCTATTTACGATTACCTTATAACGTATAACGTTGTATACCGTTACCATATAACGTATACCGTTATGTAGCATTACCATATAATGTATAACGTTATGTAGCATTACCTTATAACGTATAACGTTATGTAACATTACCATGTAACGTATAACGTTGTATACTGTTACCATATAACGTATAGCGTTATGTAGCATTACCATATAATGTATAACGCTAGGTAGCATTACCATATAACGTATAACGTTATGTAGCATTACCATATAACGTATAACGTTATGTAGCTATACCATATAACGTATAACGTTATGTAGCATTACCATATAACGTGTAATGTTATTTACTATTGCCTTATAACGTATAACGATGTATACTGTTACCATATAACGTATAACGTTATGTAGCATTACCATGTAACGTATAACGTTATGTAGCATTACCATATAACGTATAACGTTATATACTGTTACCATATAACGTATAACGTTATGTAGCATTACCATATAACGTATAACGTTATGTAGCATTACCACATAACGTACAACGTTATGTAGCATTACCATATAACGTATAACGTTATGTAGCATTACCATATAACGTATAACGTTATGTAGCATTACCATATAACGTGTAACGTTATTTACTATTACGTTATAACGTATAACGTTGTATACTGTTACCATATAACGTATAACGTTATGTAGCATTACCATATAACGTATAACGTTATGTAGCATTACCATATAACGTATAACGTTATGTAGCATTACCATATAACGTATAACGTTATGTAGCATTACCATATAACGTATAACGTTATGTAGCATTACCATATAACGTATAACGTTATTTACTATTACCTTCTAACGTATAACGTTGTATACTGTTACCATATAACGTATAACGTTATGTAGCATTACCATATAACGTATAACGTTATGTAGCATTACCATATAACGTATAACGTTATATACTGTGGCCATATAACGTATAACGTTATGTAGCATTACCATATAAGGTATAACGTTATGTAGCATTACCATATAACGTATAACGTTATGTAGCATTACCATATAACGTGTAACGTTATGTACTATTACCTTATAACGTATAACGTTGTATACTGTTACCATATAACGTATAACGTTATGTAGCATTACCATATAACGAATAACGTTATGTAGCATTACCATATAACGTATAACGTTATGTAGCATTACCATATAACGTATAACGTTACGTAGCATTACCATATAACGTATAATGTTATGTAGCATTACCATATAACGTATAACGTTATGTAGCATTACCATATAACGTATAACCATATATACTGTTACCATATAACGTATAACGTTATATACTGTTACCATATAACGTATAACGTTATGTAGCACTACCATATAACGAATAACGTTATGTATCATTACCTTATAGCGTATAACGTTATGTAGCATTACCATATAACGTATAACGTTATGTAGCATTACCATATAACGTGTAACGTTATTTACTATTACCTTATAACGTATAACGTTGTATACTGTTACCATATAACGTATAACGTTATGTAGCATTACCATATAATGTATAACGTTATGTAGCATTACCTTATAACGTGTAACGTTATGTAGCATTACCATATAACGTATAACGTTATATACTGTTACCATATAACGTATAACGTTATGTATCATTACCTTAGAACGTATAACGTTATGTAGCATTACCTTATAGCGTATAACGTTATGTAGCATTGCCATATAACGTATAACGTTATGTAACATTACCATATAACGTATAACGTTATTTACTATTTCCTTATAACGTATAACGTTGTATACTGTTACCATATAACGTATAACTTTATGTAGCATTACCATATAACGTATAACGTTATGTAGCATTACCATATGACGTATAACGTTATGTAGCATTACCATATAACGTATAACGTTATGTAGCATTACCATATAACGTATAACGTTATGTAGCATTACCATATAACGTGTAACGTTATTTACTATTACCTTATAACGTATAACGTTGTATACTGTTACCATATAACGTATAACGTTATGTAGCATTAACATATAACGTATAACGTTATATGCTGTGGCCATATAACGTATAACGTTATGTAGCATTACCATATAACGTATAACGTTATGTAGCATTACCATATAACGTATAACGTTATGTAGCATTACCATATAACGTGTAACGTTATTTACAATTACCTTATAACGTATAACGTTGTATACTGTTACCATATAACGTATAACGTTATGTGGCGTTACCATATAACGTATAAAGTTATGTAGCATTACCATATAACGTATAACGTTATATACTGTTACCATATAACGTATAACGTTATGTAGCATTACCATATAACGTATAACGTTATGTAGCATTACCATATAACGTATAACGTTATGTAGCATTACCATATAACGTATAACGTTATATACTGTTGCCATATAACGTATAACGTTATGTAGCACTACCATATAACGTATAACGTTATGTATCATTACCTTATAGCGTATAACGTTATGTAGCATTACCATATAACGTATAACGTTATTTACTATTACCTTATAACGTATAACGTTGTATACCGTTACCATATAACGTATACCGTTATGTAGCATTACCATATAATGTATAACGTTATGTAGCATTACCATATAACGTATAACGTTATATACTGTGACCATATAACGTATGACGTTATGTATCATTACCGTATAACGTATAACGTTATGTAGCATTACCATATAACGTATAACGTTATGTAGCATTACCATATAACGTGTAACGTTATTTACTATTACCTTATAACGTATAACGTTGTATACCGTTACCATATAACGTATACCGTTATGTAGCATTACCATATAACGTATAACGTTATGTAGCATTACCATATAGCGTATAACGTTATGTAGCATTACCATATAACGTATAACGTCATGTAGCATTACCATATAACGTATAACGTTATATACTGTTACCATATAACGTATAACGTTATGTATCATTACCGTATAACGTATAACGTTATGTAGCATTACCATATAACGTATAACGTTATGTAGCATTACCATATAACGTATAACGTTATTTACTATTACCTTATAACGTATAACGTTGTATACCGTTACCATATAACGTATACCGTTATGTAGCATTACCATATAATGTATAACGTTATCTAGCATTACCTTATAATGTATAACGTTATGTAGCATTACCATATAACGTATAACGTTATGTAGCATTACGATATAACGTATAACGTTATGTAGCATTACCATATAACGTATAACGTTGTATACTGTTACCATATAACGTATAACGTTATGTAGCATTACCATATAATGTATAACGTTAGGTAGCATTACCATATAACGTATAACGTTATGTAGCATTACCATATAACGTATAACGTTATGTAGCTATACCATATAACGTATAACGTTATGTAGCATTACCATATAACGTGTAACGTTATTTACTATTACCTTATAACGTATAACGTTGTATACTGTTACCATATAACGTATAACGTTATGTAGCATTACCATATAACGTATAACGTTATGTAGCACTACCATATAACGTATAACGTTATGTATCATTACCTTATAGCGTATAACGTTATGTAGCATTACCATATAACGTATAACGTTATTTACTATTACCTTATAACGTATAACGTTGTATACCGTTACCATATAACGTATACCGTTATGTAGCATTACCATATAATGTATAACGTTATGTAGCATTACCATATAACGTATAACGTTATATACTGTTACCATATAACGTATGACGTTATGTATCATTACCGTATAACGTATAACGTTATGTAGCATTACCATATAACGTATAACGTTATGTAGCATTACCATATAACGTGTAACGTTATTTACTATTACCTTATAACGTATAACGTTGTATACCGTTACCATATAACGTATACCGTTATGTAGCATTACCATATAACGTATAACGTTATGTAGCATTACCATATAGCGTATAACGTTATGTAGCATTACCATATAACGTATAACGTCATGTAGCATTACCATATAACGTATAACGTTATATACTGTTACCATATAACGTATAACGTTATGTATCATTACCGTATAACGTATAACGTTATGTAGCATTACCATACAACGTATAACGTTATGTAGCATTACCATATAACGTATAACGTTATTTACTATTACCTTATAACGTATAACGTTGTATACCGTTACCATATAACGTATACCGTTATGTAGCATTACCATATAATGTATAACGTTATCTAGCATTACCTTATAACGTATAACGTTATGTAGCATTACCATATAACGTATAACGTTATGTAGCATTAGCATATAACGTATAACGTTATGTAGCATTACCATATAATGTATAACGTTGTATACTGTTACCATATAACGTATAACGTTATGTAGCATTACCATATAATGTATAACGTTAGGTAGCATTACCATATAACGTATAACGTTATGTAGCATTACCATATAACGTATAACGTTATGTAGCTATACCATATAACGTATAACGTTATGTAGCATTACCCTATAACGTGTAACGTTATTTACTATTACCTTATAACGTATAACGTTGTATACTGTTACCATATAACGTATAACGTTATGTAGCATTACCATATAACGTATAACGTTATGTAGCATTACCATATAACGTATAACGTTATATACTGTTACCATATAACGTATAACGTTATGTAGCATTACCATATAACGTATAACGTTATGTAGCATTACCACATAACGTATAACGTTATGTAGCATTACCATATAACGTATAACGTTATGTAGCATTACCATATAACGTATAACGTTATGTAGCATTACCATATAACGTATAACGTTATGTAGCATTACCATATAACGTGTAACGTTATTTACTATTACCTTATAACGTATAACGTTGTATACTGTTACCATATAACGTATAACGTTATGTAGCATTACCATATAATGTATAACGTTATGTAGCATTACCATATAACGTATAACCTTATGTAGCATTACCATATAACGTATAACGTTATGTAGCATTACCATATAACGTATAACGTTATGTAGCATTACCATATAACGTATAACGTTGTATACTGTTACCATATAACGTATAACGTTATGTAGCATTACCATATAATGTATAACGTTATGTAGCATTACCATATAACGTATAACGTTATGTAGCATTACCATATAACGTATAACGTTATGTAGCATTACCATATAACGTATAACGTTATGTAGCAATGCCATATAACGTATAACGTTATGTAGCATTACCATATAACGTGTAACGTTATTTACTATTTCCTTCTAACGTATAACGTTGTATACTGTTACCATATAACGTATAACGTTATGTAGCATTACCATATAACGTATAACGTTATATACTGTGGCCATATAACGTACAACGTTATGTAGCATTACCATATAACGTATAACGTTATGTAGCATTACCATATAACGTATAACGTTATGTAGCATTACCATATAACGTGTAGCGTTATTTACTATTACCTTATAACGTATAACGTTGTATACTGTTACCATATAACGTATAACGTTATGTAGCATTACCATATAACGTATAACGTTATGTAGCATTACCATATAACGTATAACGTTATGTAGCATTACCATATAACGTATAACGTTATGTAGCATTACCATATAACGTATAACGTTACGTAGCATTACCATATAACGTATAATGTTATGTAGCATTACCATATAACGTATAACGTTATGTAGCATTACCATATAACGTATAACCATATATACTGTTACCATATAACGTGTAACGTTATATACTGTTACCATATAACGTATAACGTTATGTAGCACTACCATATAACGAATAACGTTATGTATCATTACCTTATAGCGTATAACGTTATGTAGCATTACCATATAACGTATAACGTTATGTAGCATTACCATATAACGTGTAACGTTATTTACTATTACCTTATAACGTATAACGTTGTATACTGTTACCATATAACGTATAACGTTATGTAGCATTACCATATAATGTATAACGTTATGTAGCATTACCTTATAACGTGTAACGTTATGTAGCATTACCATATAACGTATAACGTTATATACTGTTACCATATAACGTATAACGTTATGTATCATTACCTTATAACGTATAACGTTATGTAGCATTACCTTATAGCGTATAACGTTATGTAGCATTGCCATATAACGTATAACGTTATGTAGCATTACCATATAACGTATAACGTTATTTACTATTTCCTTATAACGTATAACGTTGTATACTGTTACCATATAACGTATAACTTTATGTAGCATTACCATATAACGTATAACGTTATGTAGCATTACCATATGACGTATAACGTTATGTAGCATTACCATATAACGTATAACGTTATGTAGCATTACCATATAACGTATAACGTTATGTAGCATTACCATATAACGTGTAACGTTATTTACTATTACCTTATAACGTATAACGTTGTATACTGTTACCATATAACGTATAACGTTATGTAGCATTACCATATAACGTATAACGTTATATACTGTGGCCATATAACGTATAACGTTATGTAGCATTACCATATAACGTATAACGTTATGTAGCATTACCATATAACGTATAACGTTATGTAGCATTACCATATAACGTGTAACGTTATTTACAATTACCTTATAACGTATAACGTTGTATACTGTTACCATATAACGTATAACGTTATGTGGCATTACCATATAACGTATAAAGTTATGTAGCATTACCATATAACGTATAACGTTATATACTGTTACCATATAACGTATAACGTTATGTAGCATTACCATATAACGTATAACGTAATGTAGCATTACCATATAACGTATAACGTTATGTAGCATTACCATATAACGTATAACGTTATATACTGTTGCCATATAACGTATAACGTTATGTAGCACTACCATATAACGTATAACGTTATGTATCATTACCTTATAGCGTATAACGTTATGTAGCATTACCATATAACGTATAACGTTATTTACTATTACCTTATAACGTATAACGTTGTATACCGTTACCATATAACGTATACCGTTATGTAGCATTACCATATAATGTATAACGTTATGTAGCATTACCATATAACGTATAACGTTATATACTGTTACCATATAACGTATGACGTTATGTATCATTACCGTATAACGTATAACGTTATGTAGCATTACCATATAACGTATAACGTTATGTAGCATTACCATATAACGTGTAACGTTATTTACTATTACCTTATAACGTATAACGTTGTATACCGTTACCATATAACGTATACCGTTATGTAGCATTACCATATAACGTATAACGTTATGTAGCATTACCATATAGCGTATAACGTTATGTAGCATTACCATATAACGTATAACGTCATGTAGCATTACCATATAACGTATAACGTTATATACTGTTACCATATAACGTATAACGTTATGTATCATTACCGTATAACGTATAACGTTATGTAGCATTACCATATAACGTATAACGTTATGTAGCATTACCATATAACGTATAACGTTATTTACTATTACCTTATAACGTATAACGTTGTATACCGTTACCATATAACGTATACCGTTATGTAGCATTACCATATAATGTATAACGTTATCTAGCATTACCTTATAACGTATAACGTTATGTAGCATTACCATATAACGTATAACGTTATGTAGCATTACCATATAACGTATAACCTTATGTAGCATTACCATATAACGTATAACCTTATGTAGCATTACCATATAACGTATAACGTTATTTGCTATTACCTTATAACGTATAACGTTGTATACCGTTACCATATAACGTATACCGTTATGTAGCATTACCATATAACGTATAACCTTATGTAGCATTACCATATAACGTATAACCTTATGTAGCATTACCATATAACGTATAACGTTATTTGCTATTACCTTATATCGTATAACCTTATGTAGCATTACCATATAACGTATAACGTTATGTAGCATTACCATATAACGTATAACGTTATATACTGTTACCATATAACGTATAACGTTATGTAGCATTACCATATAATGTATAACGTTATGTAGCATTACCATATAACGTATAACCTTATGTAGCATTACCATATAACGTATAACCTTATGTAGCATTACCATATAACGTATAACGTTATTTGCTATTACCTTATAACGTATAACGTTGTATACCGTTACCATATAACGTATACCGTTATGTAGCATTACCATATAATGTATATCGTTATGTAGCATTACCTTATAACGTATAACGTTATGTAGCATTACCATATAACGTATAACGTTATTTACGATTACCTTATAACGTATAACGTTGTATACCGTTACCATATAACGTATACCGTTATGTAGCATTACCATATAATGTATAACGTTATGTAGCATTACCTTATAACGTATAACGTTATGTAACATTACCATGTAACGTATAACGTTGTATACTGTTACCATATAACGTATAGCGTTATGTAGCATTACCATATAATGTATAACGCTAGGTAGCATTACCATATAACGTATAACGTTATGTAGCATTACCATATAACGTATAACGTTATGTAGCTATACCATATAACGTATAACGTTATGTAGCATTACCATATAACGTGTAATGTTATTTACTATTGCCTTATAACGTATAACGTTGTATACTGTTACCATATAACCTATAACGTTATGTAGCATTACCATATAACGTATAACGTTATATACTGTTACCATATAACGTATAACGTTATGTAGCATTACCATATAACGTATAACGTTATGTAGCATTACCACATAACGTACAACGTTATGTAGCATTACTATATAACGTATAACGTTATGTAGCATTACCATATAACGTATAACGTTATGTAGCATTACCATATAACGTATAACGTTATGTAGCATTACCATATAACGTGTAACGTTATTTACTATTACCTTATAACGTATAACGTTGTATACTGTTACCATATAACGTATAACGTTATGTAGCATTACCATATAACGTATAACGTTATGTAGCATTACCATATAACGTATAACGTTATGTAGCATTACCATATAACGTATAACGTTATGTAGCATTACCATATAACGTATAACGTTATGTAGCATTACCATATAACGTGTAACGTTATTTACTATTACCTTCTAACGTATAACGTTGTATACTGTTACCATATAACGTATAACGTTATGTAGCATTACCATATAACGTGTAACGTTATTTACTATTACCTTCTAACGTATAACGTTGTATACTGTTACCATATAACGTATAACGTTATGTAGCATTACCATATAACGTATAACGTTATGTAGCATTACCATATAACGTATAACGTTATATACTGTGACCATATAACGTATAACGTTATGTAGCATTACCATATAAGGTATAACGTTATGTAGCATTACCATATAACGTATAACGTTATGTAGCATTACCATATAACGTGTAACGTTATTTACTATAACCTTATAACGTATAACGTTGTATACTGTTACCATATAACGTATAACGTTATGTAGCATTACCATATAACGTATAACGTTATGTAGCATTACCATATAACGTATAACGTTATGTAGCATTACCATATAACGTATAACGTTACGTAGCATTACCATATAACGTATAATGTTATGTAGCATTACCATATAACGTATAACGTTATGTAGCATTACCATATAACGTATAACCATATATACTGTTACCATATAACGTATAACGTTATATACTGTTACCATATAACGTATAACGTTATGTAGCACTACCATATAACGAATAACGTTATGTATCATTACCTTATAGCGTATAACGTTATGTAGCATTACCATATAACGTATAACGTTATGTAGCATTACCATATAACGTGTAACGTTATTTACTATTACCTTATAACGTATAACGTTGTATACTGTTACCATATAACGTATAACGTTATGTAGCATTACCATATAATGTATAACGTTATGTAGCATTACCTTATAACGTGTAACGTTATGTAGCATTACCATATAACGTATAACGTTATATACTGTTACCATATAACGTATAACGTTATGTATCATTACCTTATAACGTATAACGTTATGTAGCATTACCTTATAGCGTATAACGTTATGTAGCATTGCCATATAACGTATAACGTTATGTAGCATTACCATATAACGTATAACGTTATTTACTATTTCCTTATAACGTATAACGTTGTATACTGTTACCATATAACGTATAACTTTATGTAGCATTACCATATAACGTATAACGTTATGTAGCATTACCATATGACGTATAACGTTATGTAGCATTACCATATAACGTATAACGTTATGTAGCATTACCATATAACGTATAACGTTATGTAGCATTACCATATGACGTGTAACGTTATTTACTATTACCTTATAACGTATAACGTTGTATACTGTTACCATATAACGTATAACGTTATGTAGCAATACCATATAACGTATAACGTTATATACTGTGGCCATATAACGTATAACGTTATGTAGCATTACCATATAACGTATAACGTTATGTAGCATTACCATATAACGTATAACGTTATGTAGCATTACCATATAATGTATAACGTTATCTAGCATTACCTTATAACGTATAACGTTATGTAGCATTACCATATAACGTATAACGTTATGTAGCATTACCATATAACGTATAACCTTATGTAGCATTACCATATAACGTATAACGTTATGTAGCATTACCATATAACGTATAACGTTATATACTGTTACCATATAACGTATAACGTTATGTAGCATTACCATATAATGTATAACGTTATGTAGCATTACCATATAACGTATAACCTTATGTAGCATTACCATATAACGTATAACCTTATGTAGCATTACCATATAACGTATAACGTTATTTGCTATTACCTTATAACGTATAACGTTGTATACCGTTACCATATAACGTATACCGTTATGTAGCATTACCATATAACGTATAACGTTATGTAGCATTACCATATGACGTATAACGTTATGTAGCATTACCAGATAACGTATAACGTTATGTAGCATTACCATATAACGTATAACGTTATGTAGCATTACCATATAACGTGTAACGTTATTTACTATTACCTTATAACGTATAACGTTGTATACTGTTACCATATAACGTATAACGTTATGTAGCATTACCATATAACGTATAACGTTATATACTGTGGCCATATAACGTATAACGTTATGTAGCATTACCATATAACGTATAACGTTATGTAGCATTACCATATAACGTATAACGTTATGTAGCATTACCATATAACGTGTAACGTTATTTACAATTACCTTATAACGTATAACGTTGTATACTGTTACCATATAACGTATAACGTTATGTGGCATTACCATATAACGTATAAAGTTATGTAGCATTACCATATAACGTATAACGTTATATACTGTTACCATATAACGTATAACGTTATGTAGCATTACCATATAACGTAAAACGTTATGTAGCATTACCATATAACGTATAACGTTATGTAGCATTACCATATAACGTATAACGTTATATACTGTTGCCATATAACGTATAACGTTATGTAGCACTACCATATAACGTATAACGTTATGTATCATTACCTTATAGCGTATAACGTTATGTAGCATTACCATATAACGTATAACGTTATTTACTATTACCTTATAACGTATAACGTTGTATACCGTTACCATATAACGTATACCGTTATGTAGCATTACCATATAATGTATAACGTTATGTAGCATTACCATATAACGTATAACGTTATATACTGTTACCATATAACGTATGACGTTATGTATCATTACCGTATAACGTATAACGTTATGTAGCATTACCATATAACGTATAACGTTATGTAGCATTACCATATAACGTGTAACGTTATTTACTATTACCTTATAACGTATAACGTTGTATACCGTTACCATATAACGTATACCGTTATGTAGCATTACCATATAACGTATAACGTTATGTAGCATTACCATATAGCGTATAACGTTATGTAGCATTACCATATAACGTATAACGTCATGTAGCATTACCATATAACGTATAACGTTATATACTGTTACCATATAACGTATAACGTTATGTATCATTACCGTATAACGTATAACGTTATGTAGCATTACCATATAACGTATAACGTTATGTAGCATTACCATATAACGTATAACGTTATTTGCTATTACCTTATAACGTATAACGTTGTATACCGTTACCATATAACGTATACCGTTATGTAGCATTACCATATAACGTATAACCTTATGTAGCATTACCATATAACGTATAACCTTATGTAGCATTACCATATAACGTATAACGTTATTTGCTATTACCTTATATCGTATAACCTTATGTAGCATTACCATATAACGTATAACGTTATGTAGCATTACCATATAACGTATAACGTTATATACTGTTACCATATAACGTATAACGTTATGTAGCATTACCATATAATGTATAACGTTATGTAGCATTACCATATAACGTATAACCTTATGTAGCATTACCATATAACGTATAACCTTATGTAGCATTACCATATAACGTATAACGTTATTTGCTATTACCTTATAACGTATAACGTTGTATACCGTTACCATATAACGTATACCGTTATGTAGCATTACCATATAATGTATATCGTTATGTAGCATTACCTTATAACGTATAACGTTATGTAGCATTACCATATAACGTATAACGTTATTTACGATTACCTTATAACGTATAACGTTGTATACCGTTACCATATAACGTATACCGTTATGTAGCATTACCATATGATGTATAACGTTATGTAGCATTACCTTATAACGTATAACGTTATGTAACATTACCATGTAACGTATAACGTTGTATACTGTTACCATATAACGTATAGCGTTATGTAGCATTACCATATAATGTATAACGCTAGGTAGCATTACCATATAACGTATAACGTTATGTAGCATTACCATATAACGTATAACGTTATGTAGCTATACCATATAACGTATAACGTTATGTAGCATTACCATATAACGTGTAATGTTATTTACTATTGCCTTATAACGTATAACGTTGTATACTGTTACCATATAACCTATAACGTTATGTAGCATTACCATATAACGTATAACGTTATATACTGTTACCATATAACGTATAACGTTATGTAGCATTACCATATAACGTATAACGTTATGTAGCATTACCACATAACGTACAACGTTATGTAGCATTACTATATAACGTATAACGTTATGTAGCATTACCATATAACGTATAACGTTATGTAGCATTACCATATAACGTATAACGTTATGTAGCATTACCATATAACGTGTAACGTTATTTACTATTACCTTATAACGTATAACGTTGTATACTGTTACCATATAACGTATAACGTTATGTAGCATTACCATATAACGTATAACGTTATGTAGCATTACCATATAACGTATAACGTTATGTAGCATTACCATATAACGTATAACGTTATGTAGCATTACCATATAACGTATAACGTTATGTAGCATTACCATATAACGTGTAACGTTATTTACTATTACCTTCTAACGTATAACGTTGTATACTGTTACCATATAACGTATAACGTTATGTAGCATTACCATATAACGTGTAACGTTATTTACTATTACCTTCTAACGTATAACGTTGTATACTGTTACCATATAACGTATAACGTTATGTAGCATTACCATATAACGTATAACGTTATGTAGCATTACCATATAACGTATAACGTTATATACTGTGACCATATAACGTATAACGTTATGTAGCATTACCATATAAGGTATAACGTTATGTAGCATTACCATATAACGTATAACGTTATGTAGCATTACCATATAACGTGTAACGTTATTTACTATAACCTTATAACGTATAACGTTGTATACTGTTACCATATAACGTATAACGTTATGTAGCATTACCATATAACGTATAACGTTATGTAGCATTACCATATAACGTATAACGTTATGTAGCATTACCATATAACGTATAACGTTACGTAGCATTACCATATAACGTATAATGTTATGTAGCATTACCATATAACGTATAACGTTATGTAGCATTACCATATAACGTATAACCATATATACTGTTACCATATAACGTATAACGTTATATACTGTTACCATATAACGTATAACGTTATGTAGCACTACCATATAACGAATAACGTTATGTATCATTACCTTATAGCGTATAACGTTATGTAGCATTACCATATAACGTATAACGTTATGTAGCATTACCATATAACGTGTAACGTTATTTACTATTACCTTATAACGTATAACGTTGTATACTGTTACCATATAACGTATAACGTTATGTAGCATTACCATATAATGTATAACGTTATGTAGCATTACCTTATAACGTGTAACGTTATGTAGCATTACCATATAACGTATAACGTTATATACTGTTACCATATAACGTATAACGTTATGTATCATTACCTTATAACGTATAACGTTATGTAGCATTACCTTATAGCGTATAACGTTATGTAGCATTGCCATATAACGTATAACGTTATGTAGCATTACCATATAACGTATAACGTTATTTACTATTTCCTTATAACGTATAACGTTGTATACTGTTACCATATAACGTATAACTTTATGTAGCATTACCATATAACGTATAACGTTATGTAGCATTACCATATGACGTATAACGTTATGTAGCATTACCATATAACGTATAACGTTATGTAGCATTACCATATAACGTATAACGTTATGTAGCATTACCATATAACGTGTAACGTTATTTACTATTACCTTATAACGTATAACGTTGTATACTGTTACCATATAACGTATAACGTTATGTAGCAATACCATATAACGTATAACGTTATATACTGTGGCCATATAACGTATAACGTTATGTAGCATTACCATATAACGTATAACGTTATGTAGCATTACCATATAACGTATAACGTTATGTAGCATTACCATATAATGTATAACGTTATCTAGCATTACCTTATAACGTATAACGTTATGTAGCATTACCATATAACGTATAACGTTATGTAGCATTACCATATAACGTATAACCTTATGTAGCATTACCATATAACGTATAACGTTATGTAGCATTACCATATAACGTATAACGTTATATACTGTTACCATATAACGTATAACGTTATGTAGCATTACCATATAATGTATAACGTTATGTAGCATTACCATATAACGTATAACCTTATGTAGCATTACCATATAACGTATAACCTTATGTAGCATTACCATATAACGTATAACGTTATTTGCTATTACCTTATAACGTAGAACGTTGTATACCGTTACCATATAACGTATACCGTTATGTAGCATTACCATATAACGTATAACGTTATGTAGCATTACCATATGACGTATAACGTTATGTAGCATTACCAGATAACGTATAACGTTATGTAGCATTACCATATAACGTATAACGTTATGTAGCATTACCATATAACGTGTAACGTTATTTACTATTACCTTATAACGTATAACGTTGTATACTGTTACCATATAACGTATAACGTTATGTAGCATTACCATATAACGTATAACGTTATATACTGTGGCCATATAACGTATAACGTTATGTAGCATTACCATATAACGTATAACGTTATGTAGCATTACCATATAACGTATAACGTTATGTAGCATTACCATATAACGTGTAACGTTATTTACAATTACCTTATAACGTATAACGTTGTATACTGTTACCATATAACGTATAACGTTATGTGGCATTACCATATAACGTATAAAGTTATGTAGCATTACCATATAACGTATAACGTTATATACTGTTACCATATAACGTATAACGTTATGTAGCATTACCATATAACGTATAACGTTATGTAGCATTACCATATAACGTATAACGTTATGTAGCATTACCATATAACGTATAACGTTATATACTGTTGCCATATAACGTATAACGTTATGTAGCACTACCATATAACGTATAACGTTATGTATCATTACCTTATAGCGTATAACGTTATGTAGCATTACCATATAACGTATAACGTTATTTACTATTACCTTATAACGTATAACGTTGTATACCGTTACCATATAACGTATACCGTTATGTAGCATTACCATATAATGTATAACGTTATGTAGCATTACCATATAACGTATAACGTTATATACTGTTACCATATAACGTATGACGTTATGTATCATTACCGTATAACGTATAACGTTATGTAGCATTACCATATAACGTATAACGTTATGTAGCATTACCATATAACGTGTAACGTTATTTACTATTACCTTATAACGTATAACGTTGTATACCGTTACCATATAACGTATACCGTTATGTAGCATTACCATATAACGTATAACGTTATGTAGCATTACCATATAGCGTATAACGCTATGTAGCATTACCATATAACGTATAACGTCATGTAGCATTACCATATAACGTATAACGTTATATACTGTTACCATATAACGTATAACGTTATGTAGCATTACCATATAACGTATAACGTTATGTAGCATTACCACATAACGTACAACGTTATGTAGCATTACCATATAACGTATAACGTTATGTAGCATTACCATATAACGTATAACGTTATGTAGCATTACCATATAACGTATAACGTTATGTAGCATTACCATATAACGTGTAACGTTATTTACTATTACCTTATAACGTATAACGTTGTATACTGTTACCATATAACGTATAACGTTATGTAGCATTACCATATAACGTATAACGTTATGTAGCATTACCATATAACGTATAACGTTATGTAGCATTACCATATAACGTATAACGTTATGTAGCATTACCATATAACGTATAACGTTATGTAGCATTACCATATAACGTGTAACGTTATTTACTATTACCTTCTAACGTATAACGTTGTATACTGTTACCATATAACGTATAACGTTATGTAGCATTACCATATAACGTGTAACGTTATTTACTATTACCTTATAACGTATAACGTTGTATACTGTTACCATATAACGTATAACGTTATGTAGCATTACCATATAACGTATAACGTTATGTAGCGTTACCATATAACGTATAACGTTATATACTGTTACCATATAACGTATAACGTTATGTAGCATTACCATATAACGTATAACGTTATGTAGCATTACCACATAACGTATAACGTTATGTAGCATTACCATATAACGTATAACGTTATGTAGCATTACCATATAACGTATAACGTTATGTAGCATTACCATATAACGTATAACGTTATGTAGCATTACCATATAACGTGTAACGTTATTTACTATTACCTTATAACGTATAACGTTGTATACTGTTACCATATAACGTATAACGTTATGTAGCATTACCATATAATGTATAACGTTATTTACTATTACCTTATAACGTATAACGTTGTATACTGTTACCATATAACGTATAACGTTATGTAGCATTACCATATAACGTATAACGTTATATACTGTGGCCATATAACGTATAACGTTATGTAGCATTACCATATAACGTATAACGTTATGTAGCATTACCATATAACGTATAACGTTATGTAGCATTACCATATAACGTGTAACGTTATTTACAATTACCTTATAACGTATAACGTTGTATACTGTTACCATATAACGTATAACGTTATGTGGCATTACCATATAACGTATAAAGTTATGTAGCATTACCATATAACGTATAACGTTATATACTGTTACCATATAACGTATAACGTTATGTAGCATTACCATATAACGTATAACGTTATGTAGCATTACCATATAACGTATAACGTTATGTAGCATTACCATATAACGTATAACGTTATATACTGTTGCCATATAACGTATAACGTTATGTAGCACTACCATATAACGTATAACGTTATGTATCATTACCTTATAGCGTATAACGTTATGTAGCATTACCATATAACGTATAACGTTATTTACTATTACCTTATAACGTATAACGTTGTATACCGTTACCATATAACGTATACCGTTATGTAGCATTACCATATAATGTATAACGTTATGTAGCATTACCATATAACGTATAACGTTATATACTGTTACCATATAACGTATGACGTTATGTATCATTACCGTATAACGTATAACGTTATGTAGCATTACCATATAACGTATAACGTTATGTAGCATTACCATATAACGTGTAACGTTATTTACTATTACCTTATAACGTATAACGTTGTATACCGTTACCATATAACGTATACCGTTATGTAGCATTACCATATAACGTATAACGTTATGTAGCATTACCATATAGCGTATAACGTTATGTAGCATTACCATATAACGTATAACGTCATGTAGCATTACCATATAACGTATAACGTTATATACTGTTACCATATAACGTATAACGTTATGTAGCATTACCATATAACGTATAACGTTATGTAGCATTACCACATAACGTACAACGTTATGTAGCATTACCATATAACGTATAACGTTATGTAGCATTACCATATAACGTATAACGTTATGTAGCATTACCATATAACGTATAACGTTATGTAGCATTACCATATAACGTGTAACGTTATTTACTATTACCTTATAACGTATAACGTTGTATACTGTTACCATATAACGTATAACGTTATGTAGCATTACCATATAACGTATAACGTTATGTAGCATTACCATATAACGTATAACGTTATGTAGCATTACCATATAACGTATAACGTTATGTAGCATTACCATATAACGTATAACGTTATGTAGCATTACCATATAACGTGTAACGTTATTTACTATTACCTTCTAACGTATAACGTTGTATACTGTTACCATATAACGTATAACGTTATGTAGCATTACCATATAACGTGTAACGTTATTTACTATTACCTTATAACGTATAACGTTGTATACTGTTACCATATAACGTATAACGTTATGTAGCATTACCATATAACGTATAACGTTATGTAGCGTTACCATATAACGTATAACGTTATATACTGTTACCATATAACGTATAACGTTATGTAGCATTACCATATAACGTATAACGTTATGTAGCATTACCACATAACGTATAACGTTATGTAGCATTACCATATAACGTATAACGTTATGTAGCATTACCATATAACGTATAACGTTATGTAGCATTACCATATAACGTATAACGTTATGTAGCATTACCATATAACGTGTAACGTTATTTACTATTACCTTATAACGTATAACGTTGTATACTGTTACCATATAACGTATAACGTTATGTAGCATTACCATATAATGTATAACGTTATGTAGCATTACCATATAACGTATAACCTTATGTAGCATTACCATATAACGTATAACGTTATGTAGCATTACCATATAACGTATAACGTTATGTAGCATTACCATATAACGTATAACGTTGTATACTGTTACCATATAACGTATAACGTTATGTAGCATTACCATATAATGTATAACGTTGTGTAGCATTACCATATAACGTATAACGTTATGTAGCATTACCATATAACGTATAACGTTATGTAGCATTACCATATAACGTATAACGTTATGTAGCATTACCATATAACGTATAACGTTATGTAGTATTACCATATAACGTGTAACGTTATTTACTATTTCCTTCTAACGTATAACGTTGTATACTGTTACCATATAACGTATAACGTTATGTAGCATTACCATATAACGTATAACGTTATATACTGTGCCCATATAACGTACAACGTTATGTAGCATTACCATATAACGTATAACGTTATGTAGCATTACCATATAACGTATAACGTTATGTAGCATTACCATATAACGTATAACGTTATGTAGCATTACCATATAACGTGTAGCGTTATTTACTATTACCTTATAACGAATAACGTTGTATACTGTTACCATATAACGTATAACGTTATGTAGCATTACCATATAACGTACAACGTTATGTAGCATTACCATATAACGTATAACGTTATATACTGTTACCATATAACGTATAACGTTATGTAGCATTACCATATAACGTATAACGTTACGTAGCATTACCATATAACGTATAACGTTATGTAGCATTACCATATAACGTATAACGTTATGTAGCATTACCATATAACGTATAACGTTATATACTGTTACCATATAACGTATAACGTTATGTAGCACTACCATATAACGTATAACGTTATGTATCATTACCTTATAGCGTATAACGTTATGTAGCATTACCATATAACGTATAACGTTATTTACTATTACCTTATAACGTATAACGTTGTATACTGTTACCATATAACGTATAACGTTATGTAGCATTACCATATAACGTATAACGTTATATACTGTTGCCATATAACGTATAACGTTATGTAGCACTACCATATAACGTATAACGTTATGTATCATTACCTTATAGCGTATAACGTTATGTAGCATTACCATATAACGTATAACGTTATATACTGTTACCATATAACGTATAACGTTATGTAGCACTACCATATAACGTATAACGTTATGTATCATTACCTTATAGCGTATAACGTTATGTAGCATTACCATATAACGTATAACGTTATTTACTATTACCTTATAACGTATAACGTTGTATACCGTTACCATATAACGTATACCGTTATGTAGCATTACCATATAAGGTATAACGTTATGTAGCATTACCATATAACGTATAACCTTATGTAGCATTACCATATAACGTATAACGTTATGTAGCATTACCATATAAGGTATAACGTTATGTAGCATTACCATATAACGTATAACCTTATGTAGCATTACCATATAACGTATAACGTTATGTAGCATTACCATATAACGTATAACGTTATGTAGCATTACCATATAACGTATAACGTTGTATACTGTTACCATATAACGTATAACGTTATGTAGCATTACCATATAATGTATAACGTTATGTAGCATCACCATATAACGTATAACGTTATGTAGCATTACCATATAACGTATAACGTTATGTAGCATTACCATATAACGTATAACGTTATGTAGCATTACCATATAACGTATAACGTTATGTAGCATTACCATATAACGTATAACGTTATGTAGCATTACCATATAACGTATAACGTTATGTAGCATTACCATATAACGTATAACGTTATATACTGTTGCCATATAACGTATAACGTTATGTAGCACTACCATATAACGTATAACGTTATGTATCATTACCTTATAACGTATAACGTTATGTAGCATTACCATATAACGTATAACGTTATGTAGCATTACCATATAACGTATAACGTTATTTACTATTACCTTATAACGCATAACGTTGTATACTGTTACCATATAACGTATAACGTTATGTAGCATTACCATATAACGTATAACGTTATGTAGCATTACCATATAACCTATAACGTTATATACTGTTGCCATATAACGTATAACGTTATGTAGCACTACCATATAACGTATAACGTTATGTATCATTACCTTATAGCGTATAACGTTATGTAGCATTACCATATAACGTATAACGTTATTTACTATTACCTTATAACGTATAACGTTGTATACCGTTACCATATAACGTATACCGTTATGTAGCATTACCATATAATGTATAACGTTATGTAGCATTACCATATAACGTATAACGTTATATACTGTTACCATATAACGTATGACGTTATGTATCATTACCGTATAACGTATAACGTTATGTAGCATTACCATATAACGTATAACGTTATGTAGCATTACCATATAACGTGTAACGCTATTTACTTATACCTTATAACGTATAACGTTGTATACCGTTACCATATAACGTATACCGTTATGTAGCATTACCATATAACGTATAACGTTATGTAGCATTACCATATAGCGTATAACGTTATGTAGCATTACCATATAACGTATAACGTCATGTAGCATTACCATATAACGTATAACGTTATATACTGTTACCATATAACGTATAACGTTATGTATCATTACCGTATAACGTATAACGTTATGTAGCATTACCATATAACGTATAACGTTATGTAGCATTACCATATAACGTATAACGTTATTTACTATTACCTTATAACGTATAACGTTGTATACCGTTACCATATAACGTATACCGTTATGTAGCATTACCATATAATGTATAACGTTATCTAGCATTACCTTATAACGTATAACGTTATGTAGCATTACCATGTAACGTATAACGTTATGTAGCATTACCATATAACGTATAACGTTATGTAGCATTACCATATAACGTATAACGTTGTATACTGTTACCATATAACGTATAACGTTATGTAGCATTACCATATAATGTATAACGTTAGGTAGCATTACCATATAACGTATAACGTTATGTAGCATTACCATATAACGTATAACGTTATGTAGCTATACCATATAACGTATAACGTTATGTAGCTTTACCATATAACGTGTAACGTTATTTACTATTACCTTATAACGTATAACGTTGTATACTGTTACCATATAACGTATAACGTTATGTAGCATTACCATATAACGTATAACGTTATGTAGCATTACCATATAACGTATAACGTTATATACTGTTACCATATAACGTATAACGTTATGTAGCATTACCATATAACGTATAACGTTATATAGCATTACCACATAACGTATAACGTTATGTAGCATTACCATATAACGTATAACGTTATGTAGCAGTACCATATAACGTATAACGTTATGTAGCATTACCATATAACGTATAACGTTATGTAGCATTACCATATAACGTGTAACGTTATTTACTATTACCTTATAACGTATAACGTTGTATACTGTTACCATATAACGTATAACGTTATGTAGCATTACCATATAATGTATAACGTTATGTAGCATTACCATATAACGTATAACCTTATGTAGCATTACCATATAACGTATAACGTTATGTAGCATTACCATATAACGTATAACGTTATGTAGCATTACCATATAACGTATAACGTTGTATACTGTTACCATATAACGTATAACGTTATGTAGCATTACCATATAATGTATAACGTTATGTAGCATTACCATATAACGTATAACGTTATGTAGCATTACCATATAACGTATAACGTTATGTAGCATTACCATATAACGTATAACGTTATGTAGCATTACCATATAACGTATAACGTTATGTAGCATTACCATATAACGTGTAACGTTATTTACTATTTCCTTCTAACGTATAACGTTGTATACTGTTACCATATAACGTATAACGTTATGTAGCATTACCATATAACGTATAACGTTATATACTGTGCCCATATAACGTACAACGTTATGTAGCATTACCATATAACGTATAACGTTATGTAGCATTACCATATAACGTATAACGTTATGTAGCATTACCATATAACGTGTAGCGTTATTTACTATTACCTTATAACGTATAACGTTGTATACTGTTACCATATAACGTATAACGTTATGTAGCATTACCATATAACGTACAACGTTATGTAGCATTACCATATAACGTATAACGTTATATACTGTTACCATATAACGTATAACGTTATGTAGCATTACCATATAACGTATAACGTTACGTAGCATTACCATATAACGTATAACGTTATGTAGCATTACCATATAACGTATAACGTTATGTAGCATTACCATATAACGTATAACGTTATGTAGCACTACCATATAACGTATAACGTTATGTATCATTACCTTATAGCGTATAACGTTATGTAGCATTACCATATAACGTATAACGTTATGTAGCATTACCATATAACGTGTAACGTTATTTACTATTACCTTATAACGTATAACGTTGTATACTGTTACCATATAACGTATAACGTTATGTAGCATTACCATATAACGTATAACGTTATTTACTATTTCCTTATAACGTATAACGTTGTATACTGTTACCATATAACGTATAACGTTATGTAGCATTACCATATAACGTATAACGTTATATACTGTGCCCATATAACGTACAACGTTATGTAGCATTACCATATAACGTATAACGTTATGTAGCATTACCATATAACGTATAACGTTATGTAGCATTACCATATAACGTGTAGCGTTATTTACTATTACCTTATAACGTATAACGTTGTATACTGTTACCATATAACGTATAACGTTATGTAGCATTACCATATAACGTACAACGTTATGTAGCATTACCATATAACGTATAACGTTATATACTGTTACCATATAACGTATAACGTTATGTAGCATTACCATATAACGTATAACGTTACGTAGCATTACCATATAACGTATAACGTTATGTAGCATTACCATATAACGTATAACGTTATGTAGCATTACCATATAACGTATAACGTTATATACTGTTACCATATAACGTATAACGTTATGTAGCACTACCATATAACGTATAACGTTATGTATCATTACCTTATAGCGTATAACGTTATGTAGCATTACCATATAACGTATAACGTTATGTAGCATTACCATATAACGTGTAACGTTATTTACTATTACCTTATAACGTATAACGTTGTATACTGTTACCATATAACGTATAACGTTATGTAGCATTACCATATAACGTATAACGTTATTTACTATTTCCTTATAACGTATAACGTTGTATACTGTTACCATATAACGTATAACGTTATGTAGCATTACCATATAACGTATAACGTTATGTAGCATTACCATATGACGTATAACGTTATGTAGCATTACCATATAACGTATAACGTTATGTAGCATTACCATATAACGTATAACGTTATTTACTATTACCTTATAACGTATAACGTTGTCTACTGTTACCATATAACGTATAACGTTATGTAGCATTACCATATAACGTATAACGTTATATACTGTGGCCATATAACGTATAACGTTATGTAGCATTACCATATAACGTATAACGTTATGTAGCATTACCATATAACGTATAACGTTATGTAGCATTACCATATAACGTGTAACGTTATTTACTATTACCTTATAACGTATAACGTTGTATACTGTTACCTTATAACGTATAACGTTGTATACTGTTACCATATAACGTATAACGTTATGTAGCATTACCATAAAACGTATAACGTTATGTAGCATTACTATATAACATATAACGTTATATACTGTTACCATATAACGTATAAAGTTATGTAGCATTACCATATAACGTATAACGTTATGTAGCATTACCATCTAACGTGTAACGTTATGTAGCATTACCATATAACGTATAACGTTATGTAGCATTACCATATAACGTATAACGTTATATACTGCTACCATATAACGTATAACGTTATGTAGCACTACCATATAACGTATAACGTTATGTATCATTACCTTATAGCGTATAACGTTATGTAGCATTACCATATAACGTATAACGTTATGTAGCATTACCATGTAACGTGTAACGTTATTTACTATTACCTTATAACGTATAACGTTGAATACTGTTGCCATATTACGTATAACGTTATGTAGCATTACCATATAATGTATAACGTTATGTAGCATTACCTTATAACGTATAACGTTATGTAGCATTACCATATAACGTATAACGTTATATACTGTTACCATATAGCGTATAACGTTATGTAGCACTACCATATAACGTATAACGTTATGTATCATTACCTGATAGCGTATAACGTTATGTAGCATTACCATATAACGTATAACGTTATGTAGCATTACCATATAACGTATAACGTTATTTACTATTACCTTATAACGTATAACGTTGTATACTGTTACCATATAACGTATAACGTTATGTAGCATTACCATATAATGTATGACGTTATGTAGCATTACCATATAACGTATAACGTTATGTAGCATTACCATATAACGTATAACGTTATTTACTATTACCTTATAACGTATAACGTTGTATACTGTCACCATATAACGTATAACGTTATGTAGCATTACCATATAGTGTATGACGTTATGTAGCATTACCTTATAACGTATAACGTTATGTAGCATTACCATATAACGTATAACGTTATATACTGTTACCATATAACGTATAACGTCATGTAGCACTACCATATAACGTATAACGTTATGTATCATTACCTTATAACGTATAACGTTATGGAGCATTACCATATAACGTATAAAGTTATGTAGCACTACCATATAACGTATAACGTTATTTACTATTACCTTATAACGTATAACGTTGTATACTGTTACCATATAACGTATAACGTTATGTAGCATTACCATATAATGTATAACGTTATGTAGCATTATCATATAATGTATGACGTTATGTAGCATTACCATATAACGTATAACGTTATGTAGCATTACCATATAACGTATAACGTTATTTACTATTACCTTATAACGTATAACGTTGTATACTGTTACCATATAACGTATAACGTTATGTAGCATTACCATATAGTGTATGACGTTATGTAGCATTACCTTATAACGTATAACGTTATGTAGCATTACCATATAACGTATAACGTTATATACTGTTACCATATAACGTATAACGTTATGTAGCACTACCATATAACGTATAACGTTATGTATCATTACCTTATAACGTATAACGTTATGTAGCATTACCATATAACGTATAAAGTTATGTAGCACTACCATATAACGTATAACGTTATTTACTATTACCTTATAACGTATAACGTTGTATACTGTTACCATATAACGTATAACGTTATGTAGCATTACCATATAATGTATAACGTTATGTAGCATTACCTTATAACGTATAACGTTATGTAGGATTACCATATAACGTATAACGTTATATACTGTTACCATATAACGTATAACGTTATGTAGCACTACCATATAACGTATAACGTTATGTATCATTACCTTATAACGTATAACGTTATGTAGCATTACCATATAACGTATAAAGTTATGTAGCACTACCATATAACGTATAACGTTATTTACTATTACCTTATAACGTATAACGTTATTTACTATTACCTTATAACGTATAACGTTGTATACTGTTACCATATAACGTATAACGTTATGTAGCATTACCATATAATGTATGACGTTATGTAGCATTACCATATAACGTATAACGTTATGTAGCATTACCATATAACGTATAACGTTATTTACTATTACCATATAACGTATAACGTTGTATACTGTTACCATATAACGTATAACGTTATGTAGCATTACCATATAGTGTATGACGTTATGTAGCATTACCTTATAACGTATAACGTTATGTAGCATTACCATATAACGTATAACGTTATATACTGTTACCATATAACGTATAACGTTATGTAGCACTACCATATAACGCATAACGTTATGTATCATTACCTTATAACGTATAACGTTATGTAGCATTACCATATAACGTATAAAGTTATGTAGCACTACCATATAACGTATAACGTTATTTACTATTACCTTATAACGTATAACGTTGTATACTGTTACCATATAACGTATAACGTTATGTAGCATTACCATATAATGTATAACGTTATGTAGCATTACCTTATAACGTATAACGTTATGTAGGATTACCATATAACGTATAACGTTATATACTGTTACCATATAACGTATAACGTTATGTATCATTACCTTATAACGTATAACGTTATGTAGCATTACCATATAACGTATAACGTTATGTAGCATTACCATATAACGTATAACGTTATTTACTATTACCTTATAACGTATAACGTTGTATACTGTTACGATATAACGTATAACGTTATGTAGCATTACCATATAATGTATAACGTTATGTAGCATTACCTTATAACGTATAACGTTATGTAGCATTACCATATAACGTATAACGTTATATACTGTTACCATATAACGTATAATGTTATGTAGCACTACCATATAACGTATAACGTTATATACTGTTACCATATAACGTATAATGTTATGTAGCACTACCATATAACGTATAACGTTATCTATTATTACCTTATAATGTATAACGTTCTGTAGCATTACCATCTAACGTATAACGTTATGTAGCATTACCATATAACGTATAACGTTATGTATCATTACCTTATAACGTATAACGTTATGTAGCATTACCATATAACGTATAACGTTATGTAGCATTACCATATAACGTATAACGTTATTTACTATTACCTTAAAACGTATAACGTTATTTACTATTACCTTATAACGTATAACGTTGTATACTGTTACGATATAACGTATAACGTTATGTAGCATTACCATATAATGTATAACGTTATGTAGCATTACGTTATAACGTATAACGTTATGTAGCATTACCATATAACGTATAACGTTATATACTGTTACCATATAACGTATAATGTTATGTAGCACTACCATATAACGTATAACGTTATCTACTATTACCTTATAACGTATAACGTTATGTAGCATTACCATCTAACGTATAACGTTATGTAGCATTACCATATAACGTATAACGTTATGTAGCATTACCATATAACATATAACGTTATATAGCACTACCACATAACGTATAACGTTATGTAGCATTACCTTATAACGTATAACGTTATGTAGCATTACCATATAACGTATAACGTTATGTAGCATTACCATATAACGTATAACGTTATTTACTATTACCTTATAACGTATAACGTTGTATACTGTTACGATATAACGTATAACGTTATGTAGCATTACCATATAATGTATAACGTTATGTAGCATTACCTTATAACGTATAACGTTATGTAGCATTACCATATAACGTATAACGTTATATACTGTTTCCATATAACGTATAATGTTATGTAGCACTACCATATAACGTATAACGTTATATACTGTTACCATATAACGTATAATGTTATGTAGCACTACCATATAACGTATAACGTTATCTATTATTACCTTATAACGTATAACGTTATGTAGCATTACCATCTAACGTATAACGTTATGTAGCATTACCATATAACGTATAACGTTATGTATCATTACCTTATAACGTATAACGTTATGTAGCATTACCATATAACGTATAACGTTATGTAGCATTACCATATAACGTATAACGTTATTTACTATTACCTTATAACGTATAACGTTGTATACTGTTACGATATAACGTATAACGTTATGTAGCATTACCATATAATGTATAACGTTATGTAGCATTACCTTATAACGTATAACGTTATGTAGCATTACCATATAACGTATAACGTTATATACTGTTACCATATAACGTATAATGTTATGTAGCACTACCATATAACGTATAACGTTATCTATTATTACCTTATAACGTATAACGTTATGTAGCATTACCATCTAACGTATAACGTTATGTAGCACTACCATATAACGTATAACGTTATGTAGCATTACCATATAACGTATAACGTTATATAGCACTACCACATAACGTATAACGTTATGTAGCATTACCATATAACGTATGACGTTATGTAGCATTACCATATAACGTACAACGTTATTTACTATTACCATATAACGTATAACGTTGTATACTGTTACCATATAACGTATAACGTTATGTAGCATTACCATATAATGTATAACGTTATGTATCATTACGTTATAACGTATAACGTTATGTAGCATTACCATATAACGTATAACGTTATGTAGCATTACCATATAACGTATAACGTTATTTACTATTACCTTATAACGTATAACGTTGTATACTGTTACCATATAACGTATAACGATATGTAGCATTACCATATAATGTATAACGTTATGTAGCATTACCTTATAACGTATAACGTTATGTAGCATTACCATATAACGGATAACGTTATATACTGTTACCATATAACGTATAACGTTATGTAGCATTACCATATAACGTATAACGTTATGTAGCATTACCGTATAACGTATAACGTTATGTAGCATTACCATATAACGTGTAACGTTATTTACTATTACCTTATAACGTATAACGTTGTATACTGTTACCATATAACGTATAACGTTATGTAGCATTACCATATAATGTATAACGTTATGTAGCATTACCTTATAACATATAACGTTATGTAGGATTACCATATAACGTATAGCGTTATATACTGTTACCATATAACGTATAACGTTATGTATCATTACCTTATAACGTATAACGTTATGTAGCATTACCATATAACGTATAACGTTATGTAGCATTACCATATAACGTATAAGGTTATTTACTATTACCTTATAACGTATAACGTTGTATACTGTTACCTTATAACGTATAACGTTATTTACTATTACCTTATAACGTATAACGTTGTATACTGTTACCATATAACGTATAACGTTATGTAGCATTACCATATAATGTATGACGTTATGTAGCATTACCATATAACGTATAACGTTATGTAGCATTACCATATAACGTATAACGTTATTTACTATTACCTTATAACGTATAACGTTGTATACTGTTACCATATAACGTATAACGTTATGTAGCATTACCATATAGTGTATGACGTTATGTAGCATTACCTTATAACGTATAACGTTATGTAGCATTACCATATAACGTATAACGTTATATACTGTTACCATATAACGTATAACGTTATGTAGCACTACCATATAACGCATAACGTTATGTATCATTACCTTATAACGTATAACGTTATGTAGCATTACCATATAACGTATAAAGTTATGTAGCACTACCATATAACGTATAACGTTATTTACTATTACCTTATAACGTATAACGTTGTATACTGTTACCATATAACGTATAACGTTATGTAGCATTACCATATAATGTATAACGTTATGTAGCATTACCTTATAACGTATAACGTTATGTAGGATTACCATATAACGTATAACGTTATATACTGTTAACATATAACGTATAACGTTATGTATCATTACCTTATAACGTATAACGTTATGTAGCATTACCATATAACGTATAACGTTATGTAGCATTACCATATAACGTATAACGTTATTTACTATTACCTTATAACGTATAACGTTGTATACTGTTACGATATAACGTATAACGTCATGTAGCATTACCATATAATGTATAACGTTATGTAGCATTACCTTATAACGTATAACGTTATGTAGCATTACCATATAACGTATAACGTTATATACTGTTACCATATAACGTATAATGTTATGTAGCACTACCATATAACGTATAACGTTATATACTGTTACCATATAACGTATAATGTTATGTAGCACTACCATATAACGTATAACGTTATCTATTATTACCTTATAACGTATAACGTTCTGTAGCATTACCATCTAACGTATAACGTTATGTAGCATTACCATATAACGTATAACGTTATGTATCATTACCTTATAACGTATAACGTTATGTAGCATTACCATATAACGTATAACGTTATGTAGCATTACCATATAACGTATAACGTTATTTACTATTACCTTATAACGTATAACGTTATTTACTATTACCTTATAACGTATAACGTTGTATACTGTTGCGATATAACGTATAACGTTATGTAGCATTACCATATAATGTATAACGTTATGTAGCATTACCTTATAACGTATAACGTTATGTAGCATTACCATATAACGTATAACGTTATATACTGTTACCATATAACGTATAATGTTATGTAGCACTACCATATAACGTATAACGTTATCTATTATTACCTTATAACGTATAACGTTATGTAGCATTACCATCTAACGTATAACGTTATGTAGCATTACCATATAACGTATAACGTTATGTAGCATTACCATATAACGTATAACGTTATATAGCACTACCACATAACGTATAACGTTATGTAGCATTACCTTATAACGTATAACGTTATGTAGCATTACCATATAACGTATAACGTTATGTAGCATTACCATATAACGTATAACGTTATTTACTATTACCTTATAACGTATAACGTTGTATACTGTTACGATATAACGTATAACGTTATGTAGCATTACCATATAATGTATAACGTTATGTAGCATTACCTTATAACGTATAACGTTATGTAGCATTACCATATAACGTATAACGTTATATACTGTTTCCATATAACGTATAATGTTATGTAGCACTACCATATAACGTATAACGTTATATACTGTTACCATATAACGTATAATGTTATGTAGCACTACCATATAACGTATAACGTTATCTATTATTACCTTATAACGTATAACGTTATGTAGCATTACCATCTAACGTATAACGTTATGTAGCATTACCATATAACGTATAACGTTATGTATCATTACCTTATAACATATAACGTTATGTAGCATTACCATATAACGTATAACGTTATGTAGCATTACCATATAACGTATAACGTTATTTACGATTACCTTATAACGTATAACGTTGTATACTGTTACGATATAACGTATAACGTTATGTAGCATTACCATATAATGTATAACGTTATGTAGCATTACCTTATAACGTATAACGTTATGTAGCATTACCATATAACGTATAACGTTATATACTGTTACCATATAACGTATAATGTTATGTAGCACTACCATATAACGTATAACGTTATCTATTATTACCTTATAACGTATAACGTTATGTAGCATTTCCATCTAACGTATAACGTTATGTAGCACTACCATATAACGTATAACGTTATGTAGCATTACCATATAACGTATAACGTTATATAGCACTACCACATAACGTATAACGTTATGTAGCATTACCATATAACGTATGACGTTATGTAGCATTACCATATAACGTACAACGTTATTTACTATTACCATATAACGTATAACGTTGTATACTGTTACCATATAACGTATAACGTTATGTAGCATTACCATATAATGTATAACGTTATGTATCATTACGTTATAACGTATAACGTTATGTAGCATTACCATATAACGTATAACGTTATGTAGCATTACCATATAACGTATAACGTTATTTACTATTACCTTATAACGTATAACGTTGTATCCTGTTACCATATAACGTATAACGATATGTAGCATTACCATATAATGTATAACGTTATGTAGCATTACCTTATAACGTATAACGTTATGTAGCATTACCATATAACGGATAACGTTATATACTGTTACCATATAACGTATAACGTTATGTAGCATTACCATATAACGTATAACGTTATGTAGCATTACCGTATAACGTATAACGTTATGTAGCATTACCATATAACGTGTAACGTTATTTACTATTACCTTATAACGTATAACGTTGTATACTGTTACCATATAACGTATAACGTTATGTAGCATTACCATATAATGTATAACGTTATGTAGCATTACCTTATAACATATAACGTTATGTAGGATTACCATATAACGTATAGCGTTATATACTGTTACCATATAACGTATAACGTTATGTATCATTACCTTATAACGTATAACGTTATGTAGCATTACCATATAACGTATAACGTTATGTAGCATTACCATATAACGTATAAGGTTATTTACTATTACCTTATAACGTATAACGTTGTATACTGTTACCATATAACGTATAACGTTATGTATCATTACCATATAATGTATAACGTTATGTAGCATTACCTTATAACGTATAACGTTATGTAGCATTACCATATAACGTATAACGTTATATACTGTTACCATATAACGTATAATGTTATGTAGCACTAAGATATAACGTATAACGTTATGTATTATTACCTTATAACGTATAACGTTATGTAGCATTACCATCTAACGTATAACGTTATGTAGCATTACCATATAACGTATAACGTTATGTAGCATTACCATATAACGTATAACGTGGTATACTGTTGCCATATAACGTATAACGTTATGTAGCATTACCATATAATGTATAACGTTATGTAGCATTACCATATAACGTATAACGTTATGTAGCATTACCATATAACGTATAACGTTATATAGCACTACCATATAACGTATAACGTTATGTAGCATTACCATATAACGTGTAACGTTATTTACTATTACCTTATAACGTATAACGTTGTATACTGTTACCATATAACGTATAACGTTGTATACTGTTACCACATAACGTATAATGTTATGTAGCATTACCATATAACGTATAACGTTATATACTGTTGCCATATAACGTATAACGTTATGTAGCATTACCATATAACGTATAACGTTATGTAGCATTACCATATAACGTATAACGTTATTTACTATTACCTTATAACGTATAACGTTGTATACTGTTACCATATAACGTATAACGTTATGTAGCATTCCCATATAACGTATAACGTTATGTAGCATTACCATATGACGTATAACGTTATGTAGCATTACCATATAACGTATAACGTTATGTAGCATTACCATATAACGTGTAACGTTATTTACTATTACCTTATAACGTATAACGTTGTATACTGTTATCATATAACGTATAACGTTATGTAGCATTACCATATAATGTATAACGTTATGTAGCATTACCTTATAACGTATAACGTTATGTAGGATTACCATATAACGTATAACGTTATATACTGATACCATACAACGTATAACGTTATGTATCATTACCTTATAACGTATAACGTTATGTAGCATTACCATATAACGTATAACGTTATGTAGCATTACCATATAACGTATAACGTTATTTACTATTACCTTATAACGCATAACGTTGTATACTGTTACCATATAACGTATAACGTTATGTAGCATTACCATATAATGTATAACGTTATGTAGCATTACCTTATAACGTATAACGTTATGTAGCATTACCATACAACGTATAACGTTATATACTGTTACCATATAACGTATAATGTTATGTAGCACTACCATATAACGTATAACGTTATGTATTATTACCTTATTACGTATAACGTTATGAAGCATTACCATCTAACGTATAACGTTATGTAGCATTACCATATAACGTATGACGTTATGTAGCATTACCATATAACGTATAACGTGGCATACTGTTACCATATAACGTATAACGTTATGTAGCATTACCATATAATGTATAACGTTGTGTAGCATTACCATATAACGTATAACGTTATGTAGCATTACCCTATGACGTATAACGTTATATAGCACTACCATATAACGTATAACGTTATGTAGCATTACCATATAACGTGTAACGTTATTTACTATTACCTTATAACGTATAACGTTGTATACTGCTACCATATAACGTATAATGTTGTATACTGTTACCATATAACGTATAATGTTATGTAGCATTACCATATAACGTATAACGTTATATACTGTTGCCATATAACGTATAACGTTATGTAGCATTACCATATAACGTATAACGTTATGTAGCATTACCATATAACGTGTAACGTTATTTACTATTACCTTATAACGTATAACGTTGTATACTGTTACCATATAACGTATAACGTTATGTAGCATTACCATATAACGTATAACGTTATGTAGCATTACCATATAACGTATAACGTTATATACTGTGGCCATATAACGTATAACGTTATGTAGCATTACCATATAACGTATAACGTTATGTAGCATTACCATATAACGTTTAACGTTATGTAGCATTACCATATAACGTGTAACGTTATTTACTATTACCTTATAACGTATAACGTTGTATACTGTTACCATATAACGTATAACGTTATGTAGCATTACCATATAACGTATAACGTTATGTAGCATTACCATATAACGTATAATGTTATATACTGTTACCATATAACGTATAACGTTATGTAGCATTACCATATAACGTATAACGTTATGTAGCATTACCATATAACGTATAACGTTATGTAGCATTACCATATAACGTATAACGTTATATACTGTTGCCATATAACGTATAACGTTATGTAGCACTACCATATAACGTATAACGTTATGTATCATTACCTTATAGCGTATAACGTTATGTAGCATTACCATATAACGTATAACGTTATGTAGCATTACCATGTAACGTGTAACGTTATTTACTATTACCTTATAACGTATAACGTTGTATACTGTTACCACATAACGTATAACGTTATGTAGCATTACCATATAATGTATAACGTTATGTATCATTACCTTATAACGTATAACGTTATGTAGCATTACCATATAACTTATAACGTTATATAGTGTTACCATATAACCTATAACGTTATGTATCATTACCTTATAACGTATAACGTTATGTAGCATTACCATATAACGTATAACGTTATGTAGCATTACCATATAACGTATAACGTTATTTACTATTACCTTATAACGTATAACGTTGTATACTGTTACCATATAACGTATAACGTTATGTAGCATTACCATATAATGTATAACGTTATGTAGCATTACCTTATAACGTATAACGTTATGTAGCATTACCATATAACGTATAACGTTATATACTGTTACCATATAACGTATAACGTTATGTAGCACTACCATATAACGTATAACGTTATGTATCATTACCTTATAGCGTATAACGTTATGTAGCATTACCATATAACGTATAACGTTATGTAGCATTACCATATAACGTATAACGTTATTTACTATTACCTTATAACGTATAACGTTGTATACTGTTACCATATAACGTATAACGTTATGTAGCATTACCATATAATGTATGACGTTATGTAGCATTACCTTATAACGTATAACATTATGTAGCATTACCATATAACGTATAACGTTATATACTGTTACCATATAACGTATAACGTTATATACTGTTACCATATAACGTATAACGTTATGTAGCACTACCATATAACGTATAACGTTATGTATCATTACCTTATAACGTATAACGTTATGTAGCATTACCATATAACGTATAAAGTTATGTAGCATTACCATATAACGTATAACGTTATTTACTATTACCTTATAACGTATAACGTTGTATACTGTTACCATATAACGTATAACGTTATGTAGCATTACCATATAATGTATAACGTTATGTAGCATTACCTTATAACGTATAACGTTATGTAGGATTACCATATAACGTATAACGTTATATACTGTTACCATATAACGTATAACGTTATGTATCATTACCTTATAACGTATAACGTTATGTAGCATTACCATATAACGTATAACGTTATGTAGCATTACCATATAACGTACAACGTTATTTACTATTACCTTATAACGTATAACGTTGTATACTGTTACCATATAACGTATAACGTTATGTAGCATTACCATATAATGTATAACGTTATGTAGCATTACTTTATAACGTATAACGTTATGTAGCATTACCATATAATGTATAACGTTATGTAGCATTACCTTAAAACGTATAACGTTATGTAGGATTACCATATAACGTATAACGTTATATACTGTTACCATATAACGTATAACGTTATGTATCATTACCTTATAACGTATAACGTTATGTAGCATTACCATATAACGTATAAGGTTATGTAGCATTACCATATAACGTATAACGTTATTTACTATTACCTTATAACGTATAACGTTGTATACTGTTACCATATAACGTATAACGTTATGTAGCATTACCATATAATGTATAACGTTATGTAGCATTACCTTATAACGTATAACGTTATGTAGCATTACCATACAACGTATAACGTTATATACTGTTACCATATAACGTATAATGTTATGTAGCACTACCATATAACGTATAACGTTATGTATTATTACCTTATAACGTATAACGTTATGTAGCATTACCATATAACGTATAACGTTATGTAGCATTACCATATAACGTATAACGTTATGTAGCATTACCATATAACGTATAACGTGGCATACTGTTACTATATAACGTATAACGTTATGTAGCATTACCATATAATGTATAACGTTATGTAGCATTACCACTTAACGTATAACGTTATGTAGCATTACCATATGACGTATAACGTTATATAGCACTACCATATAACGTATAACGTTATATAGCATTACCATATAACGTGTAACGTTATTTACTATTACCTTATAGCGTATAACGTTGTATACTGTTACCATATAACGTATAACGTTGTATACTGTTACCATATAACGTATAACGTTATGTAGCATTACCATATAATGTATAACGTTATGTAGCATTACCTTATAACGTATAACGTTATGTAGCATTACCATATAACGTATAACGTTATATACTGTTACCATATAACGTATAACGTTATGTAGCACTACCATATAACGTATAACGTTATGTATCATTACCTTATAGCGTATAACGTTATGTAGCATTACCATATAACGTATAACGTTATTTACTATTACCTTATAACGTATAACGTTGTATACTGTTACCATATAACGTATAACGTTATGTAGCATTACCATATAATGTATGACGTTATGTAGCATTACCTTATAACGTATAACATTATGTAGCATTACCATATAACGTATAACGTTCTGTAGCATTACCATATAACGTACAACGTTATTTACTATTACCTTATAACGTATAACGTTGTATACTGTTACCATATAACGTATAACGTTATGTAGCATTACCATATAATGTATAACGTTATGTAGCATTACTTTATAACGTATAACGTTATGTAGCATTACCATATAATGTATAACGTTATGTAGCATTACCTTATAACGTATAACGTTATGTAGGATTACCATATAACGTATAACGTTATATACTGTTACCATATAACGTATAACGTTATGTATCATTACCTTATAACGTATAACGTTATGTAGCATTACCATATAATGTATAACGTTGTGTAGCATTACCATATAACGTATAACGTTATGTAGCATTACCATATGACGTATAACGTTATATAGCACTACCATATAACGTATAACATTATGTAGCATTACCATATAACGTGTAACGTTATTTACTATTACCTTATAACGTATAACGTTGTATACTGTTACCATATAACGTATAATGTTGTATACTGTTACCATATAACGTATAATGTTATGTAGCATTACCATATAACGTATAACGTTATATACTGTTGCCATATAACGTATAACGTTATGTAGCATTACCATATAACGTATAACGTTATGTAGCATTACCATATAACGTGTAACGTTATTTACTATTACCTTATAACGTATAACGTTGTATACTGTTACCATATAACGTATAACGTTATGTAGCATTACCATATAACGTATAACGTTATGTAGCATTACCATATAACGTATAACGTTATATACTGTGGCCATATAACGTATAACGTTATGTAGCATTACCATATAACGTATAACGTTATGTAGCATTACCATATAACGTTTAACGTTATGTAGCATTACCATATAACGTGTAACGTTATTTACTATTACCTTATAACGTATAACGTTGTATACTGTTACCATATAACGTATAACGTTATGTAGCATTACCATATAATGTATAACGTTATGTATCATTACCTTATAACGAATAACGTTATGTAGCATTACCATATAACTTATAACGTTATATAGTGTTACCATATAACCTATAACGTTATGTATCATTACCTTATAACGTATAACGTTATGTAGCATTACCATATAACGTATAACGTTATGTAGCATTACCATATAACGTATAACGTTATTTACTATTACCTTATAACGTATAACGTTGTATACTGTTACCATATAACGTATAACGTTATGTAGCATTACCATATAATGTATAACGTTATGTAGCATTACCTTATAACGTATAACGTTATGTAGCATTACCATATAACGTATAACGTTATATACTGTTACCATATAACGTATAACGTTATGTAGCACTACCATATAACGTATAACGTTATGTATCATTACCTTATAGCGTATAACGTTATGTAGCATTACCATATAACGTATAACGTTATGTAGCATTACCATATAACGTATAACGTTATTTACTATTACCTTATAACGTATAACGTTGTATACTGTTACCATATAACGTATAACGTTATGTAGCATTACCATATAATGTATGACGTTATGTAGCATTACCTTATAACGTATAACATTATGTAGCATTACCATATAACGTATAACGTTATGTAGCATTACCATATAACGTACAACGTTATTTACTATTACCTTATAACGTATAACGTTGTATACTGTTACCATATAACGTATAACGTTATGTAGCATTACCATATAATGTATAACGTTATGTAGCATTACTTTATAACGTATAACGTTATGTAGCATTACCATATAATGTATAACGTTATGTAGCATTACCTTATAACGTATAACGTTATGTAGGATTACCATATAACGTATAACGTTATATACTGTTACCATATAACGTATAACGTTATGTATCATTACCTTATAACGTATAACGTTATGTAGCATTACCATATAACGTATAACGTTATGTAGCATTACCATATAACGTATAACGTTATTTACTATTACCTTATAACGTATAACGTTGTATACTGTTACCATATAACGTACAACGTTATGTAGCATTACCATATAATGTATAACGTTATGTAGCATTACCTTATAACGTATAACGTTATGTAGCATTACCATACAACGTATAACGTTATATACTGTTACCATATAACGTATAATGTTATGTAGCACTACCATATAACGTATAACGTTATGTATTATTACCTTATAACGTATAACGTTATGTAGCATTACCATCTAACGTATAACGTTATGTAGCATTACCATATAACGTATAACGTTATGTAGCATTACCATATAACGTATAACGTGGCATACTGTTACCATATAACGTATAACGTTATGTAGCATTACCATATAATGTATAACGTTATGTAGCATTACCATATAACGTATAACGTTATGTAGCATTACCATATGACGTATAACGTTATATAGCACTACCATATAACGTATAACGTTATGTAGCATTACCATATAACGTGTAACGTTATTTACTATTACCTTATAGCGTATAACGTTGTATACTGTTACCATATAACGTATAACGTTGTATACTGTTACCATATAACGTATAATGTTATGTAGCATTACCATATAACGTATAACGTTATATACTGTTGCCATATAACGTATAACGTTATGTAGCATTACCATATAACGTATAACGTTATGTAGCATTACCATATAACGTGTAACGTTATTTACTATTACCTTATAACGTATAACGTTGCACACTGTTACCATATAACGTATAACGTTATGTAGCATTACCATATAACGTATAACGTTATGTAGCATTACCATATAATGTATAACGTTGTGTAGCATTACTTTATAACGTATAACGTTATGTAGCATTACCATATAATGTATAACGTTATGTAGCATTACCTTATAACGTATAACGTTATGTAGGATTACCATATAACGTATAACGTTATATACTGTTACCATATAACGTATAACGTTATGTATCATTACCTTATAACGTATAACGTTATATCCTGTTACCATATAACGTATAACGTTATGTAGCATTACCATATAACGTGTAACGTTATTTACTATTACCTTATAACGTATAACGTTGTACACTGTTACCATATAACGTATAACGTTATGTAGCATTACCATATAACGTATAACGTTATGTAGCATTACCATATAACGTATAACGTTATGTAGCATTACCATATAACGTATAACGTTATATACTGTGGCCATATAACGTATAACGTTATGTAGCATTACCATATAACGTATAACGTTATGTAGCATTACCATATAACGTTTAACGTTATGTAGCATTACCATATAACGTGTAACGTTATTTACTATTACCTTATAACGTATAACGTTGTATACTGTTACCATATAACGTATAACGTTATGTAGCATTACCATATAACGTATAACGTTATGTAGCATTACCATATAACGTATAACGTTATATACTGTTACCATATAACGTATAACGTTATGTAGCATTACCATATAACGTATAACGTTATGTAGCATTACCATATAACGTATAACGTTATGTAGCATTACCATATAACGTATAACGTTATATACTGCTACCATATAACGTATAACGTTATGTAGCACTACCATATAACGTATAACGTTATGTATCATTACCTTATAGCGTATAACGTTATGTAGCATTACCATATAACGTATAACGTTATTTACTATTACCTTATAACGTATAACGTTGTATACTGTTACCATATAACGTATAACGTTATGTAGCATTACCATATAATGTATAACGTTATGTAGCATTACCTTATAACGTATAACGTTATGTAGCATTACCATACAACGTATAATGTTATATACTGTTACCATATAACGTATAATGTTATGTAGCACTACCATATAACGTATAACGTTATGTATTATTACCTTATAACGTATAACGTTATGTAGCATTACCATCTAACGTATAACGTTATGTAGCATTACCATATAACGTATAACGTTATGTAGCATTACCATATAACGTATAACGTGGCATACTGTTACCATATAACGTATAACGTTATGTAGCATTACCATATAATGTATAACGTTATGTAGCATTACCATATAACGTATAACGTTATGTAGCATTACCATATGACGTATAACGTTATATAGCACTACCATATAACGTATAACGTTATGTAGCATTACCATATAACGTGTAACGTTATTTACTATTACCTTATAGCGTATAACGTTGTATACTGTTACCATATAACGTATAACGTTGTATACTGTTACCATATAACGTATAATGTTATGTAGCATTACCATATAACGTATAACGTTATATACTGTTGCCATATAACGTATAACGTTATGTAGCATTACCATATAACGTATAACGTTATGTAGCATTACCATATAACGTGTAACGTTATTTACTATTACCTTATAACGTATAACGTTGTATACTGTTACCATATAACGTATAACGTTATGTAGCATTACCATATAACGTATAACGTTATGTAGCATTACCATATAACGTATAACGTTATATACTGTGGCCATATAACGTATAACGTTATGTAGCATTACCATATAACGTATAACGTTATGTAGCATTACCATATAACGTTTAACGTTATGTAGCATTACCATATAACGTGTAACGTTATTTACTATTACCTGATAACGTATAACGTTGTATACTGTTACCATATAACGTATAACGTTATGTAGCATTACCATATAACGTATAACGTTATGTAGCATTACCATATAACGTATAACGTTATATACTGTTACCATATAACGTATAACGTTATGTAGCATTACCATATAACGTATAACGTTATGTAGCATTACCATATAACGTATAACGTTGTATACTGTTACCATATAACGTATAACGTTATGTAGCATTACCATATAATGTATAACGTTGTGTAGCATTACTTTATAACGTATAACGTTATGTAGCATTACCATATAATGTATAACGTTATGTAGCATTACCTTATAACGTATAACGTTATGTAGGATTACCATATAACGTATAACGTTATATACTGTTACCATATAACGTATAACGTTATGTATCATTACCTTATAACGTATAACGTTATATACTGTTACCATATAACGTATAACGTTATGTAGCATTACCATATAACGTGTAACGTTATTTACTATTACCTTATAACGTATAACGTTGTACACTGTTACCATATAACGTATAACGTTATGTAGCATTACCATATAACGTATAACGTTATGTAGCATTACCATATAACGTATAACGTTATATACTGTGGCCATATAACGTATAACGTTATGTAGCATTACCATATAACGTATAACGTTATGTAGCATTACCATATAACGTTTAACGTTATGTAGCATTACCATATAACGTGTAACGTTATTTACTATTACCTTATAACGTATAACGTTGTATACTGTTACCATATGACGTATAACGTTATGTAGCATTACCATATAACGTATAACGTTATGTAGCATTACCATATAACGTATAACGTTATATACTGTTACCATATAACGTATAACGTTATGTAGCATTACCATATAACGTATAACGTTATGTAGCATTACCATATAACGTATAACGTTATGTAGCATTACCATATAACGTATAACGTTATATACTGCTACCATATAACGTATAACGTTATGTAGCACTACCATATAACGTATAACGTTATGTATCATTACCTTATAGCGTATAACGTTATGTAGCATTACCATATAACGTGTAACGTTATGTAGCATTACCATGTAACGTGTAACGTTATTTACTATTACCTTATAACGTATAACGTTGTATACTGTTACCATATAACGTATAACGTTATGTAGCATTACCATATAATGTATAACGTTATGTATCATTACCTTATAACGTATAACGTTATGTAGCATTACCATATAACTTATAACGTTATATACTGTTACCATATAACCTATAACGTTATGTATCATTACCTTATAACGTATAACGTTATGTAGCATTACCATATAACGTATAACGTTATGTAGCACTACCATATAACGTATAACGTTATTTACTATTACCTTATAACGTATAACGTTGTATACTGTTACCATATAACGTATAACGTTATGTAGCATTACCATATAATGTATAACGTTATGTAGCATTACCTTATAACGTATAACGTTATGTAGCATTACCATATAACGTATAACGTTATATACTGTTACCATATAACGTATAACGTTATGTAGCACTACCATATAACGTATAACGTTATGTATCATTACCTTATAGCGTATAACGTTATGTAGCATTACCATATAACGTATAACGTTATGTAGCATTACCATATAACGTATAACGTTATTTACTATTACCTTATAACGTATAACGTTGTATACTGTTACCATATAACGTATAACGTTATGTAGCATTACCATATAATGTATGACGTTATGTAGCATTACCTTATAATGTATAACGTTATGTAGCATTACCATATAACGTATAACGTTATATACTGTTACCATATAACGTATAACGTTATGTAGCACTACCATATAACGTATAACGTTATGTATCATTACCTTATAACGTATAACGTTATGTAGCATTGCCATATAACGTATAAAGTTATGTAGCATTACCATATAACGTATAACGTTATTTACTATTACCTTATAACGTATAACGTCGTATACTGTTACCATATAACGTATAACGTTATGTAGCATTACCATATAATGTATAACGTTATGTAGCATTACCTTATAACGTATAACGATATGTAGGATTACCATATAACGTATAACGTTATATACTGTTACCATATAACGTATAACGTTATGTATCATTACCTTATAACGTATAACGTTATGTAGCATTACCATATAACGTATAACGTTATGTAGCATTACCATATAACGTACAACGTTATTTACTACTACCTTATAACGTATAACGTTGTATACTGTTACCATATAACGTATAACGTTATGTAGCATTACCATATAATGTATAACGTTATGTAGCATTACTTTATAACGTATAACGTTATGTAGCATTACCATATAACGTATAACGTTATATACTGTTACCATATAACGTATAATGTTATGTAGCACTACCATATAACGTATAACGTTATGTATTATTACCTTATAACGTATAACGTTATGTAGCATTACCATCTAACGTATAAAGTTATGTAGCATTACCATATAACGTATAACGTTATGTAGCATTACCATATAACGTATAACGTGGTATACTATTACCATATAACGTATAACGTTATGTAGCATTACCATATAATGTATAACGTTATGTAGCATTACCATATAACGTATAACGTTATGTAGCATTACCATATAACGTATAACGTTATATAGCACTACCATATAACGTATAACGTTATGTAGCATTACCATATAACGTATAACGTTATGTAGCATTACCATACAACGTGTAACGTTATTTACTATTACCCTATAACGTATAACGTTGTATACTGTTACCATGTAACGTATAATGTTATGTAGCATTACCATATAACGTATAACGTTATATACTGTTGCCATATAACGTATAACGTTATGTAGCATTACCATATAACGTATAACGTTATGTAGCATTACCATATAACGTATAACGTTATGTAGCATTACCATATAACGTATAACGTTATATACTGTTACAATATAACGTATAACGTTATGTAGCATTACCATATAACGTATAACGTTATATACTGTTACCATATAAAGTATAACGTTATGTAGCATTACGTTATAACGAATAACGTTATATACTGTTACCATATAACGTATAACGTTATGTAGCATTACCATATAACGTATAACGTGATATACTGTTACCATATAACGTATAATGTTATGTAGCACTACCATATAACGTATAACGTTATGTATTATTACCTTATAACGTATAACGTTATGTAGCATTACCATCTAACGTATAACGTTATGTAGCATTACCATATAACGTATAACGTTATGTAGCATTACCATATAACGTATAACGTGGTATACTGTTACCATATAACGTATAACGTTATGTAGCATTACCATATAACGTATAACGTTATGTAGCATTACCATATAATGTATAACGTTGTGTAGCATTACTTTATAACGTATAACGTTATGTAGCATTACCATATAATGTATAACGTTATGTAGCATTACCTTATAACGTATAACGTTATGTAGGATTACCATATAACGTATAACGTTATATACTGTTCCCATATAACGTATAACGTTATGTATCATTACCTTATAACGTATAACGTTATATCCTGTTACCATATAACGTATAACGTTATGTAGCATTACCATATAACGTGTAACGTTATTTACTATTACCTTATAACGTATAACGTTGTACACTGTTACCATATAACGTATAACGTTATGTAGCATTACCATATAACGTATAACGTTATGTAGCATTACCATATAACGTATAACGTTATATACTGTGGCCATATAACGTATAACGTTATGTAGCATTACCATATAACGTATAACGTTATGTAGCATTACCATATAACGTTTAACGTTATGTAGCATTACCATATAACGTGTAACGTTATTTACTATTACCTTATAACGTATAACGTTGTATACTGTTACCATATGACGTATAACGTTATGTAGCATTACCATATAACGTATAACGTTATGTAGCATTACCATATAACGTATAACGTTATATACTGTTACCATATAACGTATAACGTTATGTAGCATTACCATATAACGTATAACGTTATGTAGCATTACCATATAACGTATAACGTTATGTAGCATTACCATATAACGTATAACGTTATATACTGCTACCATATAACGTATAACGTTATGTAGCACTACCATATAACGTATAACGTTATGTATCATTACCTTATAGCGTATAACGTTATGTAGCATTACCATATAACGTGTAACGTTATGTAGCATTACCATGTAACGTGTAACGTTATTTACTATTACCTTATAACGTATAACGTTGTATACTGTTACCATATAACGTATAACGTTATGTAGCATTACCATATAATGTATAACGTTATGTATCATTACCTTATAACGTATAACGTTATGTAGCATTACCATATAACTTATAACGTTATATACTGTTACCATATAACCTATAACGTTATGTATCATTACCTTATAACGTATAACGTTATGTAGCATTACCATATAACGTATAACGTTATGTAGCACTACCATATAACGTATAACGTTATTTACTATTACCTTATAACGTATAACGTTGTATACTGTTACCATATAACGTATAACGTTATGTAGCATTACCATATAATGTATAACGTTATGTAGCATTACCTTATAACGTATAACGTTATGTAGCATTACCATATAACGTATAACGTTATATACTGTTACCATATAACGTATAACGTTATGTAGCACTACCATATAACGTATAACGTTATGTATCATTACCTTATAGCGTATAACGTTATGTAGCATTACCATATAACGTATAACGTTATGTAGCATTACCATATAACGTATAACGTTATTTACTATTACCTTATAACGTATAACGTTGTATACTGTTACCATATAGCGTATAACGTTATGTAGCATTACCATATAATGTATGACGTTATGTAGCATTACCTTATAATGTATAACGTTATGTAGCATTACCATATAACGTATAACGTTATATACTGTTACCATATAACGTATAACGTTATGTAGCACTACCATATAACGTATAACGTTATGTATCATTACCTTATAACGTATAACGTTATGTAGCATTGCCATATAACGTATAAAGTTATGTAGCATTACCATATAACGTATAACGTTATTTACTATTACCTTATAACGTATAACGTCGTATACTGTTACCATATAACGTATAACGTTATGTAGCATTACCATATAATGTATAACGTTATGTAGCATTACCTTATAACGTATAACGATATGTAGGATTACCATATAACGTATAACGTTATATACTGTTACCATATAACGTATAACGTTATGTATCATTACCTTATAACGTATAACGTTATGTAGCATTACCATATAACGTATAACGTTATGTAGCATTACCATATAACGTACAACGTTATTTACTACTACCTTATAACGTATAACGTTGTATACTGTTACCATATAACGTATAACGTTATGTAGCATTAACATATAATGTATAACGTTATGTAGCATTACTTTATAACGTATAACGTTATGTAGCATTACCATATAACGTATAACGTTATATACTGTTACCATATAACGTATAATGTTATGTAGCACTACCATATAACGTATAACGTTATGTATTATTACCTTATAACGTATAACGTTATGTAGCATTACCATCTAACGTATAAAGTTATGTAGCATTACCATATAACGTATAACGTTATGTAGCATTACCATATAACGTATAACGTGGTATACTATTACCATATAACGTATAACGTTATGTAGCATTACCATATAATGTATAACGTTATGTAGCATTACCATATAACGTATAACGTTATGTAGCATTACCATATAACGTATAACGTTATATAGCACTACCATATAACGTATAACGTTATGTAGCATTACCATATAACGTATAACGTTATGTAGCATTACCATACAACGTGTAACGTTATTTACTATTACCCTATAACGTATAACGTTGTATACTGTTACCATGTAACGTATAATGTTATGTAGCATTACCATATAACGTATAACGTTATATACTGTTGCCATATAACGTATAACGTTATGTAGCATTACCATATAACGTATAACGTTATGTAGCATTACCATATAACGTATAACGTTATGTAGCATTACCATATAACGTATAACGTTATATACTGTTACAATATAACGTATAACGTTATGTAGCATTACCATATAACGTATAACGTTATATACTGTTACCATATAAAGTATAACGTTATGTAGCATTACGTTATAACGAATAACGTTATATACTGTTACCATATAACGTATAACGTTATGTAGCATTACCATATAACGTATAACGTGATATACTGTTACCATATAACGTATAATGTTATGTAGCACTACCATATAACGTATAACGTTATGTATTATTACCTTATAACGTATAACGTTATGTAGCATTACCATCTAACGTATAACGTTATGTAGCATTACCATATAACGTATAACGTTATGTAGCATTACCATATAACGTATAACGTGGTATACTGTTACCATATAACGTATAACGTTATGTAGCATTACCATATAATGTATAACGTTATGTAGCATTACCATATAACGTATAACGTTATGTAGCATTACCATATAACGTATAACGTTATATAGCACTACCATATAACGCATAACGTTATGTAGCATTACCATATAACGTGTAAAGTTATTTACTATTACCTTATAACGTATAACGTTGTATACTGTTACCATATAACGTATAACGTTGTATACTGTTACCATATAACGTATAATGTTATGTAGCATTACCATATAACGTATAACGTTATATACTGTTGCCATATAACGTATAACGTTATGTAGCATTACCATATAACGTATAACGTTATGTAGCATTACCATATAACGTGTAACGTTATTTACTATTACCTTATAACGTATAACGTTGTATACTGTTACCATATAACGTATAACGTTATGTAGCATTACCATATAACGTACAACGTTATTTACTATTACCTTATAACGTATAACGTTGTATACTGTTACCATATAACGTATAACGTTATGTAGCATTACCATATAATGTATAACGTTATGTAGCATTACTTTATAACGTATAACGTTATGTAGCATTACCATATAACGTATAACGTTATATACTGTTACCATATAACGTATAATGTTATGTAGCACTACCATATAACGTATAACGTTATGTATTATTACCTTATAACGTATAACGTTATGTAGCATTACCATCTAACGTATAAAGTTATGTAGCATTACCATATAACGTATAACGTTATGTAGCATTACCATATAACGTATAACGTGGTATACTATTACCATATAACGTATAACGTTATGTAGCATTACCATATAATGTATAACGTTATGTAGCATTACCATATAACGTATAACGTTATGTAGCATTACCATATAACGTATAACGTTATATAGCACTACCATATAGCGTATAACGTTATGTAGCATTACCATATAACGTATAACGTTATGTAGCATTACCATATAACGTGTAACGTTATTTACTATTACCCTATAACGTATAACGTTGTATACTGTTACCATGTAACGTATAATGTTATGTAGCACTACCATATAACGTATAACGTTATATACTGTTGCCATATAACGTACAACGTTATGTAGCATTACCATATAACGTATAACGTTATATACTGTTACCATATAACGTATAACGTTATGTAGCTTTACCATATAACGTATAACGTTATATACTGTTACCATATAAAGTATAACGTTATGTAGCATTACGTTATAACGAATAACGTTATATACTGTTACCATATAACGTATAACGTTATGTAGCATTACCATATAACGTATAACGTTATGTAGCATTACCACATAACGTATAACGTTATATACTGTTACCATATAACGTATAACGTGATGTAGCATTACCATATAACGTATAACGTTATGTAGCATTACCATATAACGTATAACGTTATGTAGCATTACCATATAACGTATAACGTTATGTAGCATTACCATATAACGTATAACGTTATGTAGCATTACCATATAACGTGTAACATTATTTACTATTACCTTGTAACGTATAACGTTGTATACTGTTACCATATAACGTATAACGTTCTGTAGCATTACCATATAATGTATATCGTTAGGTAGCATTACCATATAACGTATAACGTTATGTAGCATTACCATATAACGTATAACGTTATGTAGCATTACCATATAACGTATAACGTTATGTAGCATTACCATATAACGTATAACGTTATTTACTATTACCTTATAATGTATAACGTTGTATACTGTTACCATATAACGTATAACGTTATGTAGCATTACCATATAACGTATAACGTTATGTAGCATTACCTTATAACGTATAACGTTATGTATCTTTACCATATAACGTATAACGTTATATACTGTTACCATATAACGTATAATGTTATGTAGCACTACCATATAACGTATTACGTTATGTATCATTACCTTATAACGTATAACGTTATGTAGCATTACCATCTAACGTATAACGTTATGTAGCATTACCATATAACGTATAACGTTATGTAGCATTACCATATAACGTATAACGTTGTATACTGTTACCATATAACGTATAACGTTATGTAGCATTACCATATAATGTATAACGTTATGTATCATTACCTTATAACGTATAACGTTATGTAGCATTACCATATAACGTATAACGTTATGTAGCATTACCATATAACGTATAACGTTATTTACTATTACCTTATAACGTATAACGTTGTATACTGCTACCATATAACGTATAACGTTATGTAGCATTACCATATAACGTATAACGTGGTATACTGTTACCATATAACGTATAACGTTATGTAGCATTACCATATAACGTATAACGTTATGTAGCATTACCATATAACGTATAACGTTATGTATCATTACCTTATAACGTATAACGTTATGTAGCATTACCATATAACGTATAACGTTATATAGCATTACCGTATAACGTATAACGTTATGTAGCATTACCTTATAACGTATAACGTTATGTAGGATTACCCTATAACGTATAACGTTGTATACTGTGGCCATATAACGTATAACGTTATGTAGCATTACCATATAACGTATAACGTTATGTAGCATTACCTCATAACGTATAACGTTATGTAGGATTACCATATAACGTATAACGTTATATACTGTTACCATATAACGTATAACGTTGTATACTGTTACCATGTAACGTATAATGTTATGTAGCATTACCATATAACGTATAACGTTATATACTGTTGCCATATAACGTATAACGTTATGTAGCATTACCATATAACGTATAACGTTATGTAGCATTACCATATAACGTATAACGTTATGTAGCATTACCATATAACGTATAACGTTATGTAGCATTACCATATAACGTATAACGTTATTTACTATTACCGTATAACGTATAACGTTGTATACTGTTACCATATAACGTATAACGTTATGTAGCATTACCATATAACGTATAACGTTATGTAGCATTACCATATAACGTATAACGTTATGTAGCATTACCATATAACGTATAACGTTATGTAGCATTACCATATAACGTATAACGTTATGTAGCATTACCACATAACGTATAACGTGATATACTGTTACCATATAACGTATAACGTTATGTAGCATTACCATATAACGTATAACGTTATGTAGCATTACCATATAACGTATAACGTTATGTAGCATTACCATATAACGTATAACGTTATGTAGCATTACCATATAACGTATAACGTTATGTAGCATTACCATATAACGTGTAACGTTATTTACTATTACCTTGTAACGTATAACGTTGTATACTGTTACCATATAACGTATAACGTTCTGTAGCATTACCATATAATGTATAACGTTAGGTAGCATTACCATATAACGTATAACGTTATGTAGCATTACCATATAACGTATAACGTTATGTAGCATTACCATATAACGTGTAACGTTATTTACTATTACCTTATAACGTATAACGTTGTATACTGTTACCATATAACGTATAACGTTATGTAGCATTACCATATAATGTATAACGTTATGTAGCATTACCTTATAACGTATAACGTTATGTAGGATTACCCTATAACGTATAACGTTGTATACTGTGGCCATATAACGTATAACGTTATGTAGCATTACCATATAACGTATAACGTTATGTAGCATTACCATATAACGTATAACGTTATGTAGCATTACCATATAACGTATAACGTTATGTAGCATTACCATATAACGTATAACGTTATATACTGTTACCATATAACGTATAACGTTATGTATCATTACCTTATAACGTATAACGTTATGTAGCATTACCATATAACGTATAACGTTATGTAGCATTACCATATAACGTATAACGTTATTTACTATTACCTTATAATGTATAACGTCGTATACTGTTACCATATAACGTATAACGTTATGTAGCATTACCATATAACGTATAACGTTATGTAGCATTACCATATAACGTATAACGTTATGTATCATTACCTTATAACGTATAACGTTATGTAGCATTACCATATAACGTATAACGTTATGTAGCATTACCATATAACGTATAACGTTATGTAGCATTACCTTATAACGTATAACGTTATGTAGGATTACCATATAACGTATAACGTTATATACTGTTACCATATAACGTATAACGTTATGTATCATTACCTTATAACGTATAACGTTATGTAGCATTACCATATAACGTATAACGTTATGTAGCATTACCATATAACGTATAACGTTATTTACTATTACCTTATAACGTATAACGTTGTATACTGTTACCATATAACGTATAACTTTATGTAGCATTACCATATAACGTACAACGTGGTATACTGTTACCATATAACGTATAACGTTATGTAGCATTACCATATAACGTATAACGTTATGTAGCATTACCATATAACGTATAACGTTATGTATCATTACCTTATAACGTATAACGTTATGTAGCATTACCATATAACGTATAACGTTATGTAGCATTACCATATAACGTATAACGTTATGTAGCATTACCTTATAACGTATAACGTTATGTAGGATTACCCTATAACGTATAACGTTGTATACTGTGGCCATATAACGTATAACGTTATGTAGCATTACCATATAACGTATAACGTTATGTAGCATTACCATATAACGTATAACGTTATGTAGCATTACCATATAACGTATAACGTTATTTACTATTACCTTATAACGTATAACGTTGTATACTGTTACCATATAACGTATAACGTTATGTAGCATTACCATATAATGTATAACGTTATGTATCATTACCTTATAACGTATAACGTTATGTAGCATTACCATATAACGTATAACGTTATGTAGCATTACCATATAACGTATAACGTTATTTACTATTACCTTATAACGTATAACGTTGTATACTGTTACCATATAACGTATAACGTTATGTAGCATTACCATATAACGTACAACGTGGTATACTGTTACCATATAACGTATAACGTTATGTAGCATTACCATATAACGTATAACGTTATGTAGCATTACCATATAACGTATAACGTTATGTATCATTACCTTATAACGCATAACGTTGTATACTGTTACCATATAACGTATAACGTTATGTAGCATTACCATATAATGTATAACGTTATGTATCATTACCTTATAACGTATAACGTTATGTAGCATTACCATATAACGTATAACGTTATGTAGCATTACCATATAACGTATAACGTTATTTACTATTACCTTATAACGTATAACGTTGTATACTGTTACCATATAACGTATAACGTTATGTAGCATTACCATATAACGTACAACGTGGTATACTGTTACCATATAACGTATAACGTTATGTAGCATTACCATATAACGTATAAAGTTATGTAGCATTACCATATAACGTATAACGTTATGTATCATTACCTTATAACGTATAACGTTATGTAGCATTACCATATAACGTATAACGTTATGTAGCATTACCATATAACGTATAACGTTATGTAGCATTACCTTATAACGTATAACGTTATGTAGGATTACCCTATAACGTATAACGTTGTATACTGTGGCCATATAACGTATAACGTTATGTAGCATTACCATATAACGTATAACGTTATGTAGCATTACCATATAACGTATAACGTTATGTAGCATTACCATATAACGTATAACGTTATTTACTATTACCTTATAACGTATAACGTTGTATACTGTTACCATATAACGTATAACGTTATGTAGCATTACCATATAATGTATAACGTTATGTATCATTACCTTATAACGTATAACGTTATGTAGCATTACCATATAACGTATAACGTTATGTAGCATTACCATATAACGTATAACGTTATGTAGCATTACCTTATAACGTATAACGTTATGTAGGATTACCATATAACGTATAACGTTATATACTGTTACCATATAACGTATAACGTTATGTATCATTACCTTATAACGTATAACGTTATGTAGCATTACCATATAACGTATAACGTTATGTAGCATTACCATATAACGTATAACGTTATTTACTATTACCTTATAACGTATAACGTTGTATACTGTTACCATATAACGTATAACGTTATGTAGCATTACCATATAACGTACAACGTGGTATACTGTTACCATATAACGTATAACGTTATGTAGCATTACCATATAACGTATAACGTTATGTAGCATTACCATATAACGTATAACGTTATGTATCATTACCTTATAACGTATAACGTTATGTAGCATTACCATATAACGTATAACGTTATGTAGCATTACCATATAACGTATAACGTTATGTAGCATTACCTTATAACGTATAACGTTATGTAGGATTACCCTATAACGTATAACGTTGTATACTGTGGCCATATAACGTATAACGTTATGTAGCATTACCATATAACGTATAACGTTATGTAGCATTACCATATAACGTATAACGTTATGTAGCATTACCATATAACGTATAACGTTATTTACTATTACCTTATAACGTATAACGTTGTATACTGTTACCATATAACGTATAACGTTATGTAGCATTACCATATAATGTATAACGTTATGTATCATTACCTTATAACGTATAACGTTATGTAGCATTACCATATAACGTATAACGTTATGTAGCATTACCATATAACGTATAACGTTATGTAGCATTACCTTATAACGTATAACGTTATGTAGGATTACCATATAACGTATAACGTTATGTAGCATTACCATATAACGTATAACGTGGTATACTGTTACCATATAACGTATAACGTTATGTAGCATTACCATATAACGTATAACGTTATGTAGCATTACCATATAACGTATAACGTTATATAGCACTACCATATAACGTATAACGTTATGTAGCATTACCATATAACGTGTAACGTTATTTACTATTACCTTATAACGTATAACGTTGTATACTGTTACCATATAACGTATAACGTTGTATACTGTTACCATATAACGTATAATGTTATGTAGCATTACCATATAACGTATAACGTTATATACTGTTGCCATATAACGTATAACGTTATGTAGCATTACCATATAACGTATAACGTTATGTAGCATTACCATATAACGTGTAACGTTATTTACTATTACCTTATAACGTATAACGTTGTATACTGTTACCATATAACGTATAACGTTATGTAGCATTACCATATAACGTATAACGATATGCAGCATTACCATATAACGTATAACGTTATGTAGCATTACCATATAACGTATAACGTTATGTAGCATTACCATATAACGTATAACGTTATGTAGCATTACCATATAACGTATAACGTTATGTAGCATTACCATATAACGTATAACGTTATGTAGCATTACCACATAACGTATAACGTGATATACTGTTACCATATAACGTATAACGTTATGTAGCATTACCATATAACGTATAACGTTATGTAGCATTACCATATAACGTATAACGTTATGTAGCATTACCATATAACGTATAACGTTATGTAGCATTACCATATAACGTATAACGTTATGTAGCATTACCATATAACGTGTAACGTTATTTACTATTACCTTGTAACGTATAACGTTGTATACTGTTACCATATAACGTATAACGTTCTGTAGCATTACCATATAATGTATAACGTTAGGTAGCATTACCATATAACGTATAACGTTATGTAGCATTACCATATAACGTATAACGTTATGTAGCATTACCATATAACGTGTAACGTTATTTACTATTACCTTATAACGTATAACGTTGTATACTGTTACCATATAACGTATAACGTTATGTAGCATTACCATATAATGTATAACGTTATGTAGCATTACCTTATAACGTATAACGTTATGTAGGATTACCCTATAACGTATAACGTTGTATACTGTGGCCATATAACGTATAACGTTATGTAGCATTACCATATAACGTATAACGTTATGTAGCATTACCATATAACGTATAACGTTATGTAGCATTACCATATAACGTATAACGTTATATACTGTTACCATATAACGTATAACGTTATGTATCATTACCTTATAACGTATAACGTTATGTAGCATTACCATATAACGTATAACGTTATGTAGCATTACCATATAACGTATAACGTTATTTACTATTACCTTATAATGTATAACGTTGTATACTGTTACCATATAACGTATAACGTTATGTAGCATTACCATATAACGTATAACGTTATGTAGCATTACCATATAACGTATAACGTTATGTATCATTACCTTATAACGTATAACGTTATGTAGCATTACCATATAACGTATAACGTTATGTAGCATTACCATATAACGTATAACGTTATGTAGCATTACCTTATAACGTATAACGTTATGTAGGATTACCATATAACGTATAACGTTATATACTGTTACCATATAACGTATAACGTTATGTATCATTACCTTATAACGTATAACGTTATGTAGCATTACCATATAACGTATAACGTTATGTAGCATTACCATATAACGTATAACGTTATTTACTATTACCTTATAACGTATAACGTTGTATACTGTTACCATATAACGTATAACTTTATGTAGCATTACCATATAACGTACAACGTGGTATACTGTTACCATATAACGTATAACGTTATGTAGCATTACCATATAACGTATAACGTTATGTAGCATTACCATATAACGTATAACGTTATGTATCATTACCTTATAACGTATAACGTTATGTAGCATTACCATATAACGTATAACGTTATGTAGCATTACCATATAACGTATAACGTTATGTAGCATTACCTTATAACGTATAACGTTATGTAGGATTACCCTATAACGTATAACGTTGTATACTGTGGCCATATAACGTATAACGTTATGTAGCATTACCATATAACGTATAACGTTATGTAGCATTACCATATAACGTATAACGTTATGTAGCATTACCATATAACGTATAACGTTATTTACTATTACCTTATAACGTATAACGTTGTATACTGTTACCATATAACGTATAACGTTATGTAGCATTACCATATAATGTATAACGTTATGTATCATTACCTTATAACGTATAACGTTATGTAGCATTACCATATAACGTATAACGTTATGTAGCATTACCATATAACGTATAACGTTATTTACTATTACCTTATAACGTATAACGTTGTGTACTGTTACCATATAACGTATAACGTTATGTAGCATTACCATATAACGTACAACGTGGTATACTGTTACCATATAACGTATAACGTTATGTAGCATTACCATATAACGTATAACGTTATGTAGCATTACCATATAACGTATAACGTTATGTATCATTACCTTATAACGCATAACGTTGTATACTGTTACCATATAACGTATAACGTTATGTAGCATTACCATATAATGTATAACGTTATGTATCATTACCTTATAACGTATAACGTTATGTAGCATTACCATATAACGTATAACGTTATGTAGCATTACCATATAACGTATAACGTTATTTACTATTACCTTATAACGTATAACGTTGTATACTGTTACCATATAACGTATAACGTTATGTAGCATTACCATATAACGTACAACGTGGTATACTGTTACCATATAACGTATAACGTTATGTAGCATTACCATATAACGTATAAAGTTATGTAGCATTACCATATAACGTATAACGTTATGTATCATTACCTTATAACGTATAACGTTATGTAGCATTACCATATAACGTATAACGTTATGTAGCATTACCATATAACGTATAACGTTATGTAGCATTACCTTATAACGTATAACGTTATGTAGGATTACCCTATAACGTATAACGTTGTATACTGTGGCCATATAACGTATAACGTTATGTAGCATTACCATATAACGTATAACGTTATGTAGCATTACCATATAACGTATAACGTTATGTAGCATTACCATATAACGTATAACGTTATTTACTATTACCTTATAACGTATAACGTTGTATACTGTTACCATATAACGTATAACGTTATGTAGCATTACCATATAATGTATAACGTTATGTATCATTACCTTATAACGTATAACGTTATGTAGCATTACCATATAACGTATAACGTTATGTAGCATTACCATATAACGTATAACGTTATGTAGCATTACCTTATAACGTATAACGTTATGTAGGATTACCAAATAACGTATAACGTTATATACTGTTACCATATAACGTATAACGTTATGTATCATTACCTTATAACGTATAACGTTATGTAGCATTACCATATAACGTATAACGTTATGTAGCATTACCATATAACGTATAACGTTATTTACTATTACCTTATAACGTATAACGTTGTATACTGTTACCATATAACGTATAACGTTATGTAGCATTACCATATAACGTACAACGTGGTATACTGTTACCATATAACGTATAACGTTATGTAGCATTACCATATAACGTATAACGTTATGTAGCATTACCATATAACGTATAACGTTATGTATCATTACCTTATAACGTATAACGTTATGTAGCATTACCATATAACGTATAACGTTATGTAGCATTACCATATAACGTATAACGTTATGTAGCATTACCTTATAACGTATAACGTTATGTAGGATTACCCTATAACGTATAACGTTGTATACTGTGGCCATATAACGTATAACGTTATGTAGCATTACCATATAACGTATAACGTTATGTAGCATTACCATATAACGTATAACGTTATGTAGCATTACCATATAACGTATAACGTTATTTACTATTACCTTATAACGTATAACGTTGTATACTGTTACCATATAACGTATAACGTTATGTAGCATTACCATATAATGTATAACGTTATGTATCATTACCTTATAACGTATAACGTTATGTAGCATTACCATATAACGTATAACGTTATGTAGCATTACCATATAACGTATAACGTTATGTAGCATTACCTTATAACGTATAACGTTATGTAGGATTACCATATAACGTATAACGTTATGTAGCATTACCATATAACGTATAACGTGGTATACTGTTACCATATAACGTATAACGTTATGTAGCATTACCATATAATGTATAACGTTATGTAGCATTACCATATAACGTATAACGTTATGTAGCATTACCATATAACGTATAACGTTATATAGCACTACCATATAACGTATAACGTTATGTAGCATTACCATATAACGTGTAACGTTATTTACTATTACCTTATAACGTATAACGTTGTATACTGTTACCATATAACGTATAACGTTGTATACTGTTACCATATAACGTATAATGTTATGTAGCATTACCATATAACGTATAACGTTATATACTGTTGCCATATAACGTATAACGTTATGTAGCATTACCATATAACGTATAACGTGGTATACTGTTACCATATAACGTATAACGTTATGTAGCATTACCATATAATGTATAACGTTATGTAGCATTACCATATAACGTATAACGTTATGTAGCATTACCATATAACGTATAACGTTATGTAGCATTACCATATAACGTATAACGATATGCAGCATTACCATATAACGTATAACGTTATGTAGCATTACCATATAACGTATAACGTTATGTAGCATTACCATATAACGTATAACGTTATGTAGCATTACCATATAACGTATAACGTTATGTAGCATTACCATATAACGTGTAACGTTATGTACTATTACCTTATAACGTATAACGTTGTATACTGTTACCATATAACGTATAACGTTATGTAGCATTACCATATAACGTATAACGTTATGTAGCATTACCATATAACGTATAACGTTATGTAGCATTACCATATAACGTATAACGTTATTTACTATTACCTTATAACGTATAACGTTGTATACTGTTACCATATAACGTATAACGTTATGTAGCATTACCATATAACGTATAACGTTATGTAGCATTACCATATAACGTGTAACGTTATTTACTATTACCTTATAACGTATAACGTTGTATACTGTTACCATATAACGTATAACGTTATGTAGCATTACCATATAACGTATAACGTTATGTAGCATTACCATATAACGTATAACGTTATGTAGCATTACCTTATAACGTATAACGTTATGTATCTTTACCATATAACGTATAACGTTATGTAGCATTACCATATAACGTATAACGTTATGTAGCATTACCATATAACGTATAACGTTATGTAGCATTACCATATAACGTGTAACGTTATTTACTATTACCTTATAACGTATAACGTTGTATACTGTTACCATATAACGTATAACGTTATGTAGCATTACCATATGACGTATAACGTTATGTAGCATTACCAGATAACGTATAACGTTATGTAGCATTACCTTATAACGTATAACGTTATGTATCTTTACCATATAACGTATAACGTTATGTAGCATTACCATATAACGTATAACGTTATGTAGCATTACCATATAACGTATAACGTTGTATACTGTTACCATACAACGTATAACGCTATGTAGCATTACCATATAATGTATAGCGTTATGTAGCATTACCATATAACGTATAACGTTGTATACTGTTACCATATAACGTATAACGTTATGTAGCATTACCATATAATGTATAACGTTATGTATCATTACCTTATAACGTATAACGTTATGTAGCATTACCATATAACGTATAACGTTATGTAGCATTACCATATAACGTATAACGTTATTTACTATTACCTTATAACGTATAACGTTGTATACTGTTACCATATAACGTATAACGTTATGTAGTATTACCATATAACGTATAACGTTATGTAGCATTACCTTATAACGTATAACGTTATGTAGCATTACCATATAACGTATAACGTTATGTAGCATTACCATATAACGTATAACGTTATGTAGCATTACCATATAACGTATAACGTTGTATACTGTTACCATACAACGTATAACGCTATGTAGCATTACCATATAATGTATAGCGTTATGTAGCATTACCATATACCGTATAACGTTGTATACAGTTACCATATAACGTATAACGTTATGTAGCATTACCATATAATGTATAACGTTATGTATCATTACCTTATAACGTATAACGTTATGTAGCATTACCATATAACGTATAACGTTATGTAGCATTACCATATAACGTATAACGTTATGTAGCATTACCATATAACGTATAACGTTGTATACTGTTACCATATAACGTATAACGTTATGTAGCATTACCATATAATGTATAACGTTATGTATCATTACCTTATAACGTATAACGTTATGTAGCATTACCATATAACGTATAACGTTATGTAGCATTACCATATAACGTATAACGTTATTTACTATTACCTTATAACGTATAACGTTGTATACTGCTACCATATAACGTATAACGTTATGTAGCATTACCATATAACGTATAACGTGGTATACTGTTACCATATAACGTATAACGTTATGTAGCATTACCATATAACGTATAACGTTATGTAGCATTACCATATAACGTATAACGTTATGTATCATTACCTTATAACGTATAACGTTATGTAGCATTACCATATAACGTATAACGTTATATAGCATTACCGTATAACGTATAACGTTATGTAGCATTACCTTATAACGTATAACGTTATGTAGGATTACCCTATAACGTATAACGTTGTATACTGTGGCCATATAACGTATAACGTTATGTAGCATTACCATATAACGTATAACGTTATGTAGCATTACCTCATAACGTATAACGTTATGTAGGATTACCATATAACGTATAACGTTATATACTGTTACCATATAACGTATAACGTTGTATACTGTTACCATGTAACGTATAATGTTATGTAGCATTACCATATAACGTATAACGTTATATACTGTTGCCATATAACGTATAACGTTATGTAGCATTACCATATAACGTATAACGTTATGTAGCATTACCATATAACGTATAACGTTATGTAGCATTACCATATAACGTATAACGTTATGTAGCATTACCATATAACGTATAACGTTATTTACTATTACCGTATAACGTATAACGTTGTATACTGTTACCATATAACGTATAACGTTATGTAGCATTACCATATAACGTATAACGTTATGTAGCATTACCATATAACGTATAACGTTATGTAGCATTACCATATAACGTATAACGTTATGTAGCATTACCATATAACGTATAACGTTATGTAGCATTACCACATAACGTATAACGTGATATACTGTTACCATATAACGTATAACGTTATGTAGCATTACCATATAACGTATAACGTTATGTAGCATTACCATATAACGTATAACGTTATGTAGCATTACCATATAACGTATAACGTTATGTAGCATTACCATATAACGTATAACGTTATGTAGCATTACCATATAACGTGTAACGTTATTTACTATTACCTTGTAACGTATAACGTTGTATACTGTTACCATATAACGTATAACGTTCTGTAGCATTACCATATAATGTATAACGTTAGGTAGCATTACCATATAACGTATAACGTTATGTAGCATTACCATATAACGTATAACGTTATGTAGCATTACCATATAACGTGTAACGTTATTTACTATTACCTTATAACGTATAACGTTGTATACTGTTACCATATAACGTATAACGTTATGTAGCATTACCATATAATGTATAACGTTATGTAGCATTACCTTATAACGTATAACGTTATGTAGGATTACCCTATAACGTATAACGTTGTATACTGTGGCCATATAACGTATAACGTTATGTAGCATTACCATATAACGTATAACGTTATGTAGCATTACCATATAACGTATAACGTTATGTAGCATTACCATATAACGTATAACGTTATATACTGTTACCATATAACGTATAACGTTATGTATCATTACCTTATAACGTATAACGTTATGTAGCATTACCATATAACGTATAACGTTATGTAGCATTACCATATAACGTATAACGTTATTTACTATTACCTTATAATGTATAACGTTGTATACTGTTACCATATAACGTATAACGTTATGTAGCATTACCATATAACGTATAACGTTATGTAGCATTACCTTATAAAGTATAACGTTATGTATCTTTACCATATAACGTATAACGTTATATACTGTTACCATATAACGTATAATGTTATATAGCACTACCATATAACGTATAACGTTATGTATCATTACCTTATAACGTATAACGTTATGTGGCATTACCATCTAACGTATAACGTTATGTAGCATTACCATATAACGTATAACGTTATGTAGCATTACCATATAACGTATAACGTTGTATACTGTTACCATATAACGTATAACGTTATGTAGCATTACCATATAATGTATAACGTTATGTATCATTACCTTATAACGTATAACGTTATGTAGCATTACCATATAACGTATAACGTTATGTAGCATTACCATATAACGTATAACGTTATTTACTATTACCTTATAACGTATAACGTTGTATACTGTTACCATATAACGTATAACGTTATGTAGCATTACCATATAACGTACAACGTGGTATACTGTTACCATATAACGTATAACGTTATGTAGCATTACCATATAACGTATAACGTTATGTAGCATTACCATATAACGTATAACGTTATGTATCATTACCTTATAACGTATAACGTTATGTAGCATTACCATATAACGTATAACGTTATGTAGCATTACCATATAACGTATAACGTTATGTAGCATTACCTTATAACGTATAACGTTATGTAGGATTACCCTATAACGTATAACGTTGTATACTGTGGCCAAATAACGTATAACGTTATGTAGCATTACCATATAACGTATAACGTTATGTAGCATTACCATATAACGTATAACGTTATGTAGCATTACCATATAACGTATAACGTTATTTACTATTACCTTATAACGTATAACGTTGTATACTGTTACCATATAACGTATAACGTTATGTAGCATTACCATATAATGTATAACGTTATGTATCATTACCTTATAACGTATAACGTTATGTAGCATTACCATATAACGTATAACGTTATGTAGCATTACCATATAACGTATAACGTTATGTAGCATTACCATATAACGTATAACGTTATTTACTATTACCTTATAACGTATAACGTTGTATACTGTTACCATATAACGTATAACTTTATGTAGCATTACCATATAACGTACAACGTGGTATACTGTTACCATATAACGTATAACGTTATGTAGCATTACCATATAACGTATAACGTTATGTAGCATTACCATATAACGTATAACGTTATGTATCATTACCTTATAACGTATAACGTTATGTAGCATTACCATATAACGTATAACGTTATGTAGCATTACCATATAACGTATAACGTTATGTAGCATTACCTTATAACGTATAACGTTATGTAGGATTACCCTATAACGTATAACGTTGTATACTGTGGCCATATAACGTATAACGTTATGTAGCATTACCATATAACGTATAACGTTATGTAGCATTACCATATAACGTATAACGTTATGTAGCATTACCATATAACGTATAACGTTATTTACTATTACCTTATAACGTATAACGTTGTATACTGTTACCATATAACGTATAACGTTATGTAGCATTACCATATAATGTATAACGTTATGTATCATTACCTTATAACGTATAACGTTATGTAGCATTACCATATAACGTATAACGTTATGTAGCATTACCATATAACGTATAACGTTATTTACTATTACCTTATAACGTATAACGTTGTATACTGTTACCATATAACGTATAACGTTATGTAGCATTACCATATAACGTACAACGTGGTATACTGTTACCATATAACGTATAACGTTATGTAGCATTACCATATAACGTATAACGTTATGTAGCATTACCATATAACGTATAACGTTATGTATCATTACCTTATAACGCATAACGTTGTATACTGTTACCATATAACGTATAACGTTATGTAGCATTACCATATAACGTATAACGTTATGTAGCATTACCATATAACGTATAACGTTATTTACTATTACCTTATAACGTATAACGTTGTATACTGTTACCATATAACGTATAACGTTATGTAGCATTACCATATAATGTATAACGTTATGTATCATTACCTTATAACGTATAACGTTATGTAGCATTACCATATAACGTATAACGTTATGTAGCATTACCATATAACGTATAACGTTATTTACTATTACCTTATAACGTATAACGTTGTATACTGTTACCATATAACGTATAACGTTATGTAGCATTACCATATAACGTACAACGTGGTATACTGTTACCATATAACGTATAACGTTATGTAGCATTACCATATAACGTATAACGTTATGTAGCATTACCATATAACGTATAACGTTATGTATCATTACCTTATAACGCATAACGTTGTATACTGTTACCATATAACGTATAACGTTATGTAGCATTACCATATAATGTATAACGTTATGTATCATTACCTTATAACGTATAACGTTATGTAGCATTACCATATAACGTATAACGTTATGTAGCATTACCATATAACGTATAACGTTATTTACTATTACCTTATAACGTATAACGTTGTATACTGTTACCATATAACGTATAACGTTATGTAGCATTACCATATAACGTACAACGTGGTATACTGTTACCATATAACGTATAACGTTATGTAGCATTACCATATAACGTATAACGTTATGTAGCATTACCATATAACGTATAACGTTATGTATCATTACCTTATAACGTATAACGTTATGTAGCATTACCATATAACGTATAACGTTATGTAGCATTACCATATAACGTATAACGTTATGTAGCATTACCTTATAACGTATAACGTTATGTAGGATTACCCTATAACGTATAACGTTGTATACTGTGGCCATATAACGTATAACGTTATGTAGCATTACCATATAACGTATAACGTTATGTAGCATTACCATATAACGTATAACGTTATGTAGCATTACCATATAACGTATAACGTTATTTACTATTACCTTATAACGTATAACGTTGTATACTGTTACCATATAACGTATAACGTTATGTAGCATTACCATATAATGTATAACGTTATGTATCATTACCTTATAACGTATAACGTTATGTAGCATTACCATATAACGTATAACGTTATGTAGCATTACCATATAACGTATAACGTTATGTAGCATTACCTTATAACGTATAACGTTATGTAGGATTACCATATAACGTATAACGTTATATACTGTTACCATATAACGTATAACGTTATGTATCATTACCTTATAACGTATAACGTTATGTAGCATTACCATATAACGTATAACGTTATGTAGCATTACCATATAACGTATAACGTTATTTACTATTACCTTATAACGTATAACGTTGTATACTGTTACCATATAACGTATAACGTTATGTAGCATTACCATATAACGTACAACGTGGTATACTGTTACCATATAACGTATAACGTTATGTAGCATTACCATATAACGTATAACGTTATGTAGCATTACCATATAACGTATAACGTTATGTATCATTACCTTATAACGTATAACGTTATGTAGCATTACCATATAACGTATAACGTTATGTAGCATTACCATATAACGTATAACGTTATGTAGCATTACCTTATAACGTATAACGTTATGTAGGATTACCCTATAACGTATAACGTTGTATACTGTGGCCATATAACGTATAACGTTATGTAGCATTACCATATAACGTATAACGTTATGTAGCATTACCATATAACGTATAACGTTATGTAGCATTAGCATATAACGTATAACGTTATTTACTATTACCTTATAACGTATAACGTTGTATACTGTTACCATATAACGTATAACGTTATGTAGCATTACCATATAATGTATAACGTTATGTATCATTACCTTATAACGTATAACGTTATGTAGCATTACCATATAACGTATAACGTTATGTAGCATTACCATATAACGTATAACGTTATGTAGCATTACCTTATAACGTATAACGTTATGTAGGATTACCATATAACGTATAACGTTATGTAGCATTACCATATAACGTATAACGTGGTATACTGTTACCATATAACGTATAACGTTATGTAGCATTACCATATAATGTATAACGTTATGTAGCATTACCATATAACGTATAACGTTATGTAGCATTACCATATAACGTATAACGTTATATAGCACTACCATATAACGTATAACGTTATGTAGCATTACCATATAACGTGTAACGTTATTTACTATTACCTTATAACGTATAACGTTGTATACTGTTACCATATAACGTATAACGTTGTATACTGTTACCATATAACGTATAATGTTATGTAGCATTACCATATAACGTATAACGTTATATACTGTTGCCATATAACGTATAACGTTATGTAGCATTACCATATAACGTATAACGTTATGTAGCATTACCATATAACGTATAACGATATGCAGCATTACCATATAACGTATAACGTTATGTAGCATTACCATATAACGTATAACGTTATGTAGCATTACCATATAACGTATAACGTTATGTAGCATTACCATATAACGTATAACGTTATGTAGCATTACCATATAACGTGTAACGTTATGTACTATTACCTTATAACGTATAACGTTGTATACTGTTACCATATAACGTATAACGTTATGTAGCATTACCATATAACGTATAACGTTATGTAGCATTACCATATAACGTATAACGTTATGTAGCATTACCATATAACGTATAACGTTATTTACTATTACCTTATAACGTATAACGTTGTATACTGTTACCATATAACGTATAACGTTATGTAGCATTACCATATAACGTATAACGTTATGTAGCATTACCATATAACGTGTAACGTTATTTACTATTACCTTATAACGTATAACGTTGTATACTGTTACCATATAACGTATAACGTTATGTAGCATTACCATATAACGTATAACGTTATGTAGCATTACCATATAACGTATAACGTTATGTAGCATTACCTTATAACGTATAACGTTATGTATCTTTACCATATAACGTATAACGTTATGTAGCATTACCATATAACGTATAACGTTATGTAGCATTACCATATAACGTATAACGTTATGTAGCATTACCATATAACGTGTAACGTTATTTACTATTACCTTATAACGTATAACGTTGTATACTGTTACCATATAACGTATAACGTTATGTAGCATTACCATATGACGTATAACGTTATGTAGCATTACCAGATAACGTATAACGTTATGTAGCATTACCTTATAACGTATAACGTTATGTATCTTTACCATATAACGTATAACGTTATGTAGCATTACCATATAACGTATAACGTTATGTAGCATTACCATATAACGTATAACGTTGTATACTGTTACCATACAACGTATAACGCTATGTAGCATTACCATATAATGTATAGCGTTATGTAGCATTACCATATAACGTATAACGTTGTATACTGTTACCATATAACGTATAACGTTATGTAGCATTACCATATAATGTATAACGTTATGTATCATTACCTTATAACGTATAACGTTATGTAGCATTACCATATAACGTATAACGTTATGTAGCATTACCATATAACGTATAACGTTATTTACTATTACCTTATAACGTATAACGTTGTATACTGTTACCATATAACGTATAACGTTATGTAGTATTACCATATAACGTATAACGTTATGTAGCATTACCATATGACGTATAACGTTATGTAGCATTACCAGATAACCTATAACGTTATGTGGCATTACCATATAACGTATAACGTTATGCAGCATTACCATATAACGTGTAACGTTATTTACTATTACCTTATAACGTATAACGTTGTATACTGTTACCATATAACGTATAACGTTATGTAGCATTACCATATAATGTATAACGTTATGTAGCATTACCTTATAACGTATAACGTTATGTAGGATTACCATATAACGTATAACGTGGTATACTGTTACCATATAACGTATAACGTTATGTAGCATTACCATATAACGTATAACGTTATGTAGCATTACCATATAACGTATAACGTTATGTAGCATTACCATATAACGTATAACGTTATGTAGCATTACCATATAACGTATAACGTTATGTAGCATTACCTTATAACGTATAACGTTATGTAGGATTACCATATAACGTATAACGTTACATACTGTTACCATATAACGTATAACGTTATGTATCATTACCTTATAACGTATAACGTTATGTAGCATTACCATATAACGTATAACGTTATGTAGCATTACCATATAACGTATAACGTTATTTACTATTACCTTATAACGTATAACGTTGTATACTGTTACCATATAACGTATAACGTTATGTAGCATTACCATATAACGTACAACGTGGTATACTGTTACCATATAACGTATAACGTTATGTAGCATTACCATATAACGTATAACGTTATGTAGCATTACCATATAACGTATAACGTTATGTATCATTACCTTATAACGTATAACGTTATGTAGCATTACCATATAACGTATAACGTTATGTAGCATTACCATATAACGTATAACGTTATGTAGCATTACCTTATAACGTATAACGTTATGTAGGATTACCCTATAACGTATAACGTTGTATACTGTGGCCATATAACGTATAACGTTATGTAGCATTACCATATAACGTATAACGTTATGTAGCATTACCATATAACGTATAACGTTATGTAGCATTACCATATAACGTATAACGTTACTTACTATTACCTTATAACGTATAACGTTGTATACTGTTACCATATAACGTATAACGTTATGTAGCATTACCATATAATGTATAACGTTATGTATCATTACCTTATAACGTATAACGTTATGTAGCATTACCATATAACGTATAACGTTATGTAGCATTACCATATAACGTATAACGTTATGTAGCATTACCTTATAACGTATAACGTTATGTAGGATTACCATATAACGTATAACGTTATATACTGTTACCATATAACGTATAACGTTAGGTATCATTACCTTATAACGTATAACGTTATGTAGCATTACCATATAACGTATAACGTTATGTAGCATTACCATATAACGTATAACGTTATTTACTATTACCTTATAACGTATAACGTTGTATACTGTTACCATATAACGTATAACGTTATGTAGCATTACCATATAATGTATAACGTTATGTAGCATTACCTTATAACGTATAACGTTATGTAGCATTACCATATAACGTATAACGTTATATACTGTTACCATATAACGTATAATGTTATGTAGCACTACCATATAACGTATAACGTTATGTATTATTACCTTATAACGTATAACGTTATGTAGCATTACCATCTAACGTATAACGTTATGTAGCATTACCATATAACGTATAACGTTATGTAGCATTACCATATAACGTATAACGTGGTATACTGTTACCATATAACGTATAACGTTATGTAGCATTACCATATAATGTATAACGTTATGTAGCATTACCATATAACGTATAACGTTATGTAGCATTACCATATAACGTATAACGTTATATAGCACTACCATATAACGTATAACGTTATGTAGCATTACCATATAACGTGTAACGTTATTTACTATTACCTTATAACGTATAACGTTGTATACTGTTACCATATAACGTATAACGTTGTATACTGTTACCATATAACGTATAATGTTATGTAGCATTACCATATAACGTATAACGTTATATACTGTTGCCATATAACGTATAACGTTATGTAGCATTACCATATAACGTATAACGTTATGTAGCATTACCATATAACGTGTAACGTTATTTACTATTACCTTATAACGTATAACGTTACTTACTATTACCTTATAACGTATAACGTTGTATACTGTTACCATATAACGTATAACGTTATGTAGCATTACCATATAATGTATAACGTTATGTATCATTACCTTATAACGTATAACGTTATGTAGCATTACCATATAACGTATAACGTTATGTAGCATTACCATATAACGTATAACGTTATGTAGCATTACCTTATAACGTATAACGTTATGTAGGATTACCATATAACGTATAACGTTATATACTGTTACCATATAACGTATAACGTTATGTATCATTACCTTATAACGTATAACGTTATGTAGCATTACCATATAACGTATAACGTTATGTAGCATTACCATATAACGTATAACGTTATTTACTATTACCTTATAACGTATAACGTTGTATACTGTTACCATATAACGTATAACGTTATGTAGCATTACCATATAATGTATAACGTTATGTAGCATTACCTTATAACGTATAACGTTATGTAGCATTACCATATAACGTATAACGTTATATACTGTTACCATATAACGTATAATGTTATGTAGCACTACCATATAACGTATAACGTTATGTATTATTACCTTATAACGTATAACGTTATGTAGCATTACCATCTAACGTATAACGTTATGTAGCATTACCATATAACGTATAACGTTATGTAGCATTACCATATAACGTATAACGTGGTATACTGTTACCATATAACGTATAACGTTATGTAGCATTACCATATAATGTATAACGTTATGTAGCATTACCATATAATGTATAACGTTATGTAGCATTACCATATAACGTATAACGTTATATAGCACTACCATATAACGTATAACGTTATGTAGCATTACCATATAACGTGTAACGTTATTTACTATTACCTTATAACGTATAACGTTGTATACTGTTACCATATAACGTATAACGTTGTATACTGTTACCATATAACGTATAATGTTATGTAGCATTACCATATAACGTATAACGTTATATACTGTTGCCATATAACGTATAACGTTATGTAGCATTACCATATAACGTATAACGTTATGTAGCATTACCATATAACGTGTAACGTTATTTACTATTACCTTATAACGTATAACGTTGTATACTGTTACCATATAACGTATAACGTTATGTAGCATTACCATATAACGTATAACGATATGCAGCATTACCATATAACGTATAACGTTATGTAGCATTACCATATAACGTATAACGTTATGTAGCATTACCATATAACGTATAACGTTATGTAGCATTACCATATAACGTATAACGTTATGTAGCATTACCATATAACGTGTAACGTTATTTACTATTACCTTATAACGTATAACGTTGTATACTGTTACCATATAACGTATAACGTTATGTAGCATTACCATATAACGTATAACGTTATGTAGCATTACCATATAACGTATAACGTTATGTAGCATTACCATATAACGTATAACGTTATTTACTATTACCTTATAACGTATAACGTTGTATACTGTTACCATATAACGTATAACGTTATGTAGCATTACCACATAACGTATAACGTTATGTAGCATTACCATATAACGTGTAACGTTATTTACTATTACCTTATAACGTATAACGTTGTATACTGTTACCATATAACGTATAACGTTATGTAGCATTACCATATAACGTATAACGTTATGTAGCATTACCATATAACGTATAACGTTATGTAGCATTACCTTATAACGTATAACGTTATGTATCTTTACCATATAACGTATAACGTTATGTAGCATTACCATATAACGTATAACGTTATGTAGCATTACCATATAACGTATAACGTTATGTAGCATTACCATATAACGTGTAACGTTATTTACTATTACCTTATAACGTATAACGTTGTATACTGTTACCATATAACGTATAACGTTATGTAGCATTACCATATGACGTATAACGTTATGTAGCATTACCAGATAACGTATAACGTTATGTAGCATTACCTTATAACGTATAACGTTATGTATCTTTACCATATAACGTATAACGTTATGTAGCATTACCATATAACGTATAACGTTATGTAGCATTACCATATAACGTATAACGTTGTATACTGTTACCATACAACGTATAACGCTATGTAGCATTACCATATAATGTATAGCGTTATGTAGCATTACCATATAACGTATAACGTTGTATACTGTTACCATATAACGTATAACGTTATGTAGCATTACCATATAATGTATAACGTTATGTATCATTACCTTATAACGTATAACGTTATGTAGCATTACCATATAACGTATAACGTTATGTAGCATTACCATATAACGTATAACGTTATTTACTATTACCTTATAACGTATAACGTTGTATACTGTTACCATATAACGTATAACGTTATGTAGTATTACCATATAACGTATAACGTTATGTAGCATTACCATATGACGTATAACGTTATGTAGCATTACCAGATAACCTATAACGTTATGTAGCATTACCATATAACGTATAACGTTATGTAGCATTACCATATAACGTGTAACGTTATTTACTATTACCTTATAACGTATAACGTTGTATACTGTTACCATATAACGTATAACGTTATGTAGCATTACCATATAATGTATAACGTTATGTAGCATTACCTTATAACGTATAACGTTATGTAGGATTACCATATAACGTATAACGTGGTATACTGTTACCATATAACGTATAACGTTATGTAGCATTACCATATAACGTATAACGTTATGTAGCATTACCATATAACGTATAACGTTATGTATCAATACCTTATAACGTATAACGTTATGTAGCATTACCATATAACGTATAACGTTATGTAGCATTACCATATAACGTATAACGTTATGTAGCATAACCTTATAACGTATAACGTTATGTAGGATTACCCTATAACGTATAACGTTGTATACTGTGGGCATATAACGTATAACGTTATGTAGCATTACCATATAACGTATAACGTTATGTAGCATTACCATATAACGTATAACGTTATGTAGCATTACCATATAACGTATAACGTTATTTACTATAACCTTATAACGTATAACGTTGTATACTGTTACCATATAACGTATAACGTTATGTAGCATTACCATATAATGTATAACGTTATGTATCATTACCTTATAACGTATAACGTTATGTAGCATTACCATATAACGTATAACGTTATTTACTATTACCTTATAACGTATAACGTTGTATACTGTTACCGTATAACGTATAACGTTATGTAGCATTACCATATAATGTATAACGTTATGTAGCATTACCTTATAACGTATAACGTTATGTAGCATTACCATATAACGTATAACGTTATATACTGTTACCATATAACGTATAATGTTATGTAGCACTACCATATAACGTATAACGTTATGTATTATTACCTTATAACGTATAACGTTATGTAGCATTACCATCTAACGTATAACGTTATGTAGCATTACCATATAACGTATAACGTTATGTAGCATTACCATATAACGTATAACGTGGTATACTGTTACCATATAACGTATAACGTTATGTAGCATTACCATATAATGTATAACGTTATGTAGCATTACCATATAACGTATAACGTTATGTAGCATTACCATATAACGTATAACGTTATATAGCACTACCATATAACGTATAACGTTATGTAGCATTACCATATAACGTGTAACGTTATTTACTATTACCTTATAACGTATAACGTTGTATACTGTTACCATATAACGTATAACGTTGTATACTGTTACCATATAACGTATAATGTTATGTAGCATTACCATATAACGTATAACGTTATATACTGTTGCCATATAACGTATAACGTTATGTAGCATTACCATATAACGTATAACGTTATGTAGCATTACCATATAACGTGTAACGTTATTTACTATTACCTTATAACGTATAACGTTGTACACTGTTACCATATAACGTATAACGTTATGTAGCATTACCATATAACGTATAACGATATGCAGCATTACCATATAACGTATAACGTTATGTAGCATTACCATATAACGTATAACGTTATGTAGCATTACCATATAACGTATAACGTTATGTAGCATTACCATATAACGTATAACGTTATGTAGCATTACCATATAACGTGTAACGTTATTTACTATTACCTTATAACGTATAACGTTGTATACTGTTACCATATAACGTATAACGTTATGTAGCATCACCATATAACGTATAACGTTATGTAGCATTACCATATAACGTATAACGTTATGTAGCATTACCATATAACGTATAACGTTATTTACTATTACCTTATAACGTATAACGTTGTATACTGTTACCATATAACGTATAACGTTATGTAGCATTACCATATAACGTATAACGTTATGTAGCATTACCATATAACGTGTAACGTTATTTACTATTACCTTATAACGTATAACGTTGTATACTGTTACCATATAACGTATAACGTTATGTAGCATTACCATATAACGTATAACGTTATGTAGCATTACCATATAACGTATAACGTTATGTAGCATTACCTTATAACGTATAACGTTATGTATCTTTACCATATAACGTATAACGTTATGTAGCATTACCATATAACGTATAACGTTATGTAGCATTACCATATAACGTATAACGTTATGTAGCATTACCATATAACGTGTAACGTTATTTACTATTACCTTATAACGTATAACGTTGTATACTGTTACCATATAACGTATAACGTTATGTAGCATTACCATATGACGTATAACGTTATGTAGCATTACCAGATAACGTATAACGTTATGTAGCATTACCTTATAACGTATAACGTTATGTATCTTCACCATATAACGTATAACGTTATGTAGCATTACCATATAATGTATAACGTTATGTATCATTACCTTATAACGTATAACGTTATGTAGCATTACCATATAACGTATAACGTTATGTAGCATTACCATATAACGTATAACGTTGTATACTGTTACCATACAACGTATAACGCTATGTAGCATTACCATATAATGTATAGCGTTATGTAGCATTACCATATAACGTATAACGTTGTATACTGTTACCATATAACGTATAACGTTATGTAGCATTACCATATAATGTATAACGTTATGTATCATTACCTCATAACGTATAACGTTATGTAGCATTACCATATAACGTATAACGTTATGTAGCATTACCATATAACGTATAACGTTATTTACTATTACCTTATAACGTATAACGTTGTATACTGTTACCATATAACGTATAACGTTATGTAGTATTACCATATAACGTATAACGTTATGTAGCATTACCATATGACGTATAACGTTATGTAGCATTACCAGATAACCTATAACGTTATGTAGCATTACCATATAACGTATAACGTTATGTAGCATTACCCTATAACGTGTAACGTTATTTACTATTACCTTATAACGTATAACGTTGTATACTGTTACCATATAACGTATAACGTTATGTAGCATTACCATATAATGTATAACGTTATGTAGCATTACCTTATAACGTATAACGTTATGTAGGATTACCATATAACGTATAACGTGGTATACTGTTACCATATGACGTATAACGTTATGTAGCATTACCATATAACGTATAACGTTATGTAGCATTACCATATAACGTATAACGTTATGTATCATTACCTTATAACGTATAACGTTATGTAGCATTACCATATAACGTATAACGTGATGTAGCATTACCATATAACGTATAACGTTATGTAGCATAACCTTATAACGTATAACGTTATGTAGGATTACCCTATAACGTATAACGTTGTATACTGTGGGCATATAACGTATAACGTTATGTAGCATTACCATATAACGTATAACGTTATGTAGCATTACCATATAACGTATCACGTTATGTAGCATTACCATATAACGTATAACGTTATTTACTATAACCTTATAACGTATAACGTTGTATACTGTTACCATATAACGTATAACGTTATGTAGCATTACCATATAATGTATAACGTTATGTATCATTACCTTATAACGTATAACGTTATGTAGCATTACCATATAACGTATAACGTTATGTAGCATTACCATATAACGTATAACGTTATTATAGCATTACCTTATAACGTATAACGTTATGTAGGCTTACCATATAACGTATAACGTTATATACTGTTACCATATAACGTATAACGTTATGTATCACTACCTTATAACGTATAACGTTATGTAGCATTACCATATAACGTATAACGTTATGTAGCATTACCATATAACGTATAACGTTATTTACTATTACCTTATAACGTATAACGTTGTATACTGTTACCATATAACGTATAACGTTATGTAGCATTACCATATAATGTATAACGTTATGTAGCATTACCTTATAACGTATAACGTTATGTAGCATTACCATATAACGTATAACGTTATATACTGTTACCAGATAACGTATAATGTTATGTAGCACTACCATATAACGTATAACGTTATGTATTATTACCTTATAAATTATAACGTTATGTAGCATTACCATCTAACGTATAACGTTATGTAGCATTACCATATAACGTATAACGTTATGTAGCATTACCATATAACGTATAACGTGGTATACTGTTACCATATAACGTATAACGTTATGTAGCATTACCATATAGTGTATAACGTTATGTAGCATTACCATATAACGTATAACGTTATGTAGCATTACCATATAACGTATAACGTTATATAGCACTACCATATAACGTATAACGTTATGTAGCATTACCATATAACGTGTAACGTTATTTACTATTACCTTATAACGTATAACGTTCTATAGTGTTACCATATAACGTATAACGTTGTATACTGTTACCATATAACGTATAATGTTATGTAGCATTACCATATAACGTGTAACGTTATATACTGTTGCCATATAACGTATAACGTTATGTAGCATAACCATATAACGTATAACGTTATGTATCATTACCTTATAGCGTATAACGTTATGTAGCATTACCATATAACGTATAACGTTATGTAGCGTTACCATATAACGTATAACGTTATTTACTATTACCTTATAACGTATAACGTTGTATACTGTTACCATATAACGTATAACGTTGTATACTGTTACCATATAACGTATAACGTTATGTAGCATTACCATATAACGTATAACGTTATGTAGCATTACCATATAACGTGTAACGTTATTTACTATTACCTTATAACGTATAACGTTGTATACTGTTACCATATAACGTATAACGTTATGTAGCATTACCATATAACGTATAACGTTATGTAGCATTACCATATAACGTATAACGTTATGTAGCATTACCATATAACGTATAACGTTATTTACTATTACCTTATAACGTATAACGTTGTATACTGTTACCACATAACGTATAACGTTATGTAGCATTACCATATAACGTATAACGTTATGTAGCATTACCATATAACGTGTAACGTTATTTACTATTACCTTATAACGTATAACGTTGTATACTGTTACCATATAACGTATAACGTTATGTAGCATTACCATATAACGTATAACGTTATGTAGCATTACCATATAACGTATAACGTTATGTAGCATTACCTTATAACGTATAACGTTATGTATCTTTACCATATAACGTATAACGTTATGTAGCATTACCATATAACGTATAACGTTATGTAGCATTACCATATAACTTATAACGTTGTGTAGCATTACCATATAACGTGTAACGTTATTTACTATTACCTTATAACGTATAACGTTGTATACTGTTACCATATAACGTATAACGTTATGTAGCATTACCATATGACGTATAACGTTATGTAGCATTACCAGATAACGTATAACGTTATGTAGCATTACCTTATAACGTATAACGTTATGTATCTTTACCATATAACGTATAACGTTATGTAGCATTACCATATAACGTATAACGTTGTATACTGTTACCATATAACGTATAACGTTATGTAGCATTACCATATAATGTATAGCGTTATGTAGCATTACCATATAACGCATAACGTTGTATACTGTTACCATATAACGTATAACGTTACGTAGCATTACCATATAATGTATAACGTTATGTATCATTACCTTATAACGTATAACGTTATGTAGCATTACCATATAACGTATAACGTTATGTAGCATTACCATATAACGTATAACGTTATTTACTATTACCTTATAACGTATAACGTTGTATACTGTTACCATATAACGTATAACGATATGTAGCATTACCATATAATGTATAACGTTATGTAGCATTACCTTATAACGTATAACGTTATGTAGAATTACCATATAACGTATAACGTTATATACTGTTACCGTATAACGTATAACGTTATGTAGCACTACCATATAACGTATAACGTTATGTATCATTACCTTATAGCGTATAACGTTATGTAGCATTACCATATAACGTATAACGTTATGTAGCATTACCATATAACGTATAACGTTATTTACTATTACCTTATAACGTATAACGTTGTATACTGTTACCATATAACGTATAACGTTATGTAGCATTACCATATAATGTATAACGTTATGTAGCATTACCTTATAACGTATAACGTTATGTAGCATTACCATATAACGTATAACGTTATATACTGTTACCATATAACGTATAATGTTATGTAGCACTACCATATAACGTATAACGTTATGTATTATTACCTTATAACGTATAACGTTATGTAGCATTACCATCTAACGTATAACGTTATGTAGCATTACCATATAACGTATAACGTTATGTAGCATTACCATATAACGTATAACGTTATATACTGTTACCATATAACGTATAACGTTATGTAGCATTACCATATAACGTATAACGTTATGTAGCATTACCATATAACGTATAACGTTATGCAGCATTACCATATAACGTATAACGTTATGTAGCATTACCATATAACGTATAACGTTATGTAGCATTACCATATAACGTATAACGTTATGTAGCATTACCATATAACGTGTAACGTTATTTATTATTACCTTACATCGTATAACGTTGTATACTGCTACCATATAACGTATAACGTTATGTAGCATTACCATATAATGTATAACGTTATGTAGCATTACCATATAACGTATAAAGTTATGTAGCATTACCATATAACGTATAACGTTATGTAGCATTACCATATAACGTATAACGTTATGTAGCATTACCATATAACGTGTAACGTTATTTACTATTACCTTATAACGTATAACGTTGTATACTGTTACCATATAACGTATAACGATATGTAGCATTACCATATAATGTATAACGTTATGTAGCATTACCATATAACGTATAACGTTATGTAGCATTACCATTTAACGTATAACGTTATGTAGCATTACCATATAACGTATAACGTTATGTAGCATTACCATATAACGTATAACGTTATGTAGCATTACCATATAACGTATAACGTTTTTTTCTATTACCTTATAACGTATAACGGTGTATACTGTTACCATATAACGTATAACGTTATGTAGCATTACCATATAATGTATAACGTTATGTAGCATTACCATATAACGTATAACGTTATGTAGCATTACCATATAACGTATAACGTTATGTAGCATTACCATATAACGTATAACGTTATGTAGCATTACCATATAACGTGTAACGTTATTTACTATTACCTTATAGCGTATAACGTGGTATACTTTTACCATATAACGTATAACGTTATGTAGCATTACCATATAATGTATAACGTTATGTAGCATTACCATATAACGTATAACGTTATGTAGCATTACCATATAACGTATAACGTTATGTAGCATTACCATATAACGTGTAACGTTATTTACTATTACCTTATAGCGTATAACGTGGTATACTTTTACCATATAACGTATAACGTTATGTAGCATTACCATATAATGTATAACGTTATGTAGCATTACCATATAACGTATAACGTTATGTAGCATTACCATATAACGTATAACGTTATGTAGCATTACCATATAATGTATAACGTTATGTAGCATTACCATATAACGTATAAAGTTATGTAGCATTACCATATAACGTATAACGTTATGTAGCATTACCATATAACGTATAACGTTATGTAGCATTACCATATAACGTGTAACGTTATTTACTATTACCTTATAACGTATAACGTTGTATACTGTTACCATATAACGTATAACGATATGTAGCATTACCATATAATGTATAACGTTATGTAGCATTACCATATAACGTATAACGTTATGTAGCATTACCATTTAACGTATAACGTTATGTAGCATTACCATATAACGTATAACGTTATGTAGCATTACCATATAACGTATAACGTTATGTAGCATTACCATATAACGTATAACGTTTTTTTCTATTACCTTATAACGTATAACGGTGTATACTGTTACCATATAACGTATAACGTTATGTAGCATTACCATATAATGTATAACGTTATGTAGCATTACCATATAACGTATAACGTTATGTAGCATTACCATATAACGTATAACGTTATGTAGCATTACCATATAACGTATAACGTTATGTAGCATTACCATATAACGTGTAACGTTATTTACTATTACCTTATAGCGTATAACGTGGTATACTTTTACCATATAACGTATAACGTTATGTAGCATTACCATATAATGTATAACGTTATGTAGCATTACCATATAACGTATAACGTTATGTAGCATTACCATATAACGTATAACGTTATTTACTATTACCTTATAACGTATAACGTTGTATACTGTTACCATATAACGTATAACGTTATGTAGCATTACCATATAATGTATAACGTTATGTAGCATTACCTTATAACGTATAACGTTATGTAGCATTACCATATAACGTATAACGTTATATACTGTTACCATATAACGTATAATGTTATGTAGCACTACCATATAACGTATAACGTTATGTATTATTACCTTATAACGTATAACGTTATGTAGCATTACCATCTAACGTATAACGTTATGTAGCATTACCATATAACGTATAACGTTATGTAGCATTACCATATAACGTATAACGTTATATACTGTTACCATATAACGTATAACGTTATGTAGCATTACCATATAACGTATAACGTTATGTAGCATTACCATATAACGTATAACGTTATGCAGCATTACCATATAACGTATAACGTTATGTAGCATTACCATATAACGTATAACGTTATGTAGCATTACCATATAACGTATAACGTTATGTAGCATTACCATATAACGTGTAACGTTATTTATTATTACCTTACATCGTATAACGTTGTATACTGCTACCATATAACGTATAACGTTATGTAGCATTACCATATAATGTATAACGTTATGTAGCATTACCATATAACGTATAAAGTTATGTAGCATTACCATATAACGTATAACGTTATGTAGCATTACCATATAACGTATAACGTTATGTAGCATTACCATATAACGTGTAACGTTATTTACTATTACCTTATAACGTATAACGTTGTATACTGTTACCATATAACGTATAACGATATGTAGCATTACCATATAATGTATAACGTTATGTAGCATTACCATATAACGTATAACGTTATGTAGCATTACCATTTAACGTATAACGTTATGTAGCATTACCATATAACGTATAACGTTATGTAGCATTACCATATAACGTATAACGTTATGTAGCATTACCATATAACGTATAACGTTTTTTTCTATTACCTTATAACGTATAACGGTGTATACTGTTACCATATAACGTATAACGTTATGTAGCATTACCATATAATGTATAACGTTATGTAGCATTACCATATAACGTATAACGTTATGTAGCATTACCATATAACGTATAACGTTATGTAGCATTACCATATAACGTATAACGTTATGTAGCATTACCATATAACGTGTAACGTTATTTACTATTACCTTATAGCGTATAACGTGGTATACTTTTACCATATAACGTATAACGTTATGTAGCATTACCATATAATGTATAACGTTATGTAGCATTACCATATAACGTATAACGTTATGTAGCATTACCATATAACGTATAACGTTATGTAGCATTACCATATAACGTGTAACGTTATTTACTATTACCTTATAGCGTATAACGTGGTATACTTTTACCATATAACGTATAACGTTATGTAGCATTACCATATAATGTATAACGTTATGTAGCATTACCATATAACGTATAACGTTATGTAGCATTACCATATAACGTATAACGTTATGTAGCATTACCATATAACGTGTAACGTTATTTACTATTACCTTATAACGTATAACGTTGTATACTGTTACCATATAACGTATAACGTTATGTACCACTACCATTTAACGTATAACGTTATATAGCATTACCATATAACGTATAACGTTATATACTGCTACCATATAACGTATAACGTTATGTAGCATTACCATATAACGTATAACGTTATGTAGCATTAGCATATAACGTATAACGTTATGCAGCATTACCATATAACGTATAACGTTATGTAGCATTACCATATAACGTATAACGTTATGTAGCATTACCATATAACGTATAACGTTATGTTGCATTACCATATAACGTGTAACGTTATTTATTATTACCTTACATCGTGTAACGTTGTATACTGCTACCATATAACGTATAACGTTATGTAGCATTACCATATAATGTATAACGTTATGTAGCATTACCATATAACGTATAAAGTTATGTAGCATTACCATATAACGTATAACGTTATGTAGCATTACCATATAACGTATAACGTTATGTAGCATTACCGTATAACGTGTAACGTTATTTACTATTACCTTATAACGTATAACGTTGTATACTGTTACCATATAACGTATAACGATATGTAGCATTACCATATAATGTATAACGTTATGTAGCATTACCATATAACGTATAACGTTATGTAGCATTACCATATAACGTATAACGTTATGTAGCATTACCATATAACGTATAACGTTATGTAGCATTACCATATAACGTATAACGTTATGTAGCATTACCATATAACGTATAACGTTATGTAGCATTACCATATAACGTGTAACGTTTTTTTCTATTACCTTATAACGTATAACGGTGTATACTGTTACCATATAACGTATAACGTTATGTAGCATTACCATATAATGTATAACGTTATGTAGCATTACCATATAACGTATAACGTTATGTAGCATTACCATATAACGTATAACGTTATGTAGCATTACCATATAACGTATAACGTTATGTAGCATTACCATATAACGTGTAACGTTATTTACTATTACCTTATAGCGTATAACGTGGTATACTTTTACCATATAACGTATAACGTTATGTAGCATTACCATATAACGTATAACGTTATGTAGCATTACCATATAACGTATAACGTTATGTAGCATTACCATATAACGTATAACGTTATGTAGCATTACCATATAACGTGTAACGTTATTTACTATTACCTTATAACGTATAACGTTGTATACTGTTACCATATAACGTATAACGATATGTAGCATTACCATATAATGTATAACGTTATGTAGCATTACCATATAACGTATAACGTTATGTAGCATTACCATATAACGTATAACGTTATGTAGCATTACCATATAACGTATAACGTTATGTAGCATTACCATATAACGTATAACGTTATGTAGCATTACCATATAACGTATAACGTTATGTAGCATTACCATATAACGTGTAACGTTTTTTTCTATTACCTTATAACGTATAACGGTGTATACTGTTACCATATAACGTATAACGTTATGTAGCATTACCATATAATGTATAACGTTATGTAGCATTACCATATAACGTATAACGTTATGTAGCATTACCATATAACGTATAACGTTATGTAGCATTACCATATAACGTATAACGTTATGTAGCATTACCATATAACGTGTAACGTTATTTACTATTACCTTATAGCGTATAACGTGGTATACTTTTACCATATAACGTATAACGTTATGTAGCATTACCATATAATGTATAACGTTATGTAGCATTACCATATAACGTATAACGTTATGTAGCCTTACCATATAACGTATAACGTTATGTAGCATTACCATATAACGTGTAACATTATTTACTATTACCTTATAACGTATAACGTTGTATACTGTTACCATATAACGTATAACGTTATGTACCACTACCATTTAACGTATAACGTTATATAGCATTACCATATAACGTATAACGTTATATACTGTTATCATATAACGTATAACGTTATGTAGCATTACCATATAACGTATAACGTTATGTAGCATTACCATATAACGTATAACGTTATGCAGCATTACCATATAACGTATTACGTTATGTAGCATTACCATATAACGTATAACGTTATGTAGCATTACCATATAACGTATAACGTTATGTAGCATTACCATATAACGTGTAACGTTATTTATTATTACCTTACATCGTATAACGTTGTATACTGCTACCATATAACGTATAACGTTATGTAGCATTACCATATAATGTATAACGTTATGTAGCATTACCATATAACGTATAAAGTTATGTAGCATTACCATATAACGTATAACGTTATGTAGCATTACCATATAACGTATAACGTTATGTAGCATTACCATATAACGTGTAACGTTATTTACAATTACCTTATAACGTATAACGTTGTATACTGTTACCATATAACGTATAACGATATGTAGCATTACCATATAATGTATAACGTTATGTAGCATTACCATATAACGTATAACGTTATGTAGCATTACCATATAACGTATAACGTTATGTAGCATTACCATATAACGTATAACGTTATGTAGCATTACCATATAACGTATAACGTTATGTAGCATTACCATATAACGTATAACGTTATGTAGCATTACCATATAACGTTTAACGTTTTTTTCTATTACCTTATAACGTATAACGGTGTATACTGTTACCATATAACGTATAACGTTATGTAGCATTACCATATAATGTATAACGTTATGTAGCATTACCATATAACGTATAACGTTATGTAGCATTACCATATAACGTATAACGTTATGTAGCATTACCATATAACGTATAACGTTATGTAGCATTACCATATAACGTGTAACGTTATTTTCTATTACCTTATAACGTATAACGGTGTATACTGTTACCATATAACGTATAACGTTATGTAGCATTACCATATAACGTATAACGTTATGTAGCATTACCATATAACGTATAACGTTATGTAGCATTACCATATAACGTATAACGTTATGTAGCATTACCATATAACGTATAACGTTATGTAGCATTACCATATAACGTATAACGTTATGTAGCATTACCATATAACGTATAACGTTATGTAGCATTACCATATAACGTATAACGTTATGTAGCATTACCAAATAACGTGTAACGTTATTTACTATTACCTTATAACGTATAACGTTATGTAGCATTACCATATAACGTATAACGTTATGTAGCATTACCATATAACGTATAACGTTATGTAGCATTACCATATAACGTATAACGTTATGTAGCATTACCATATAACGTATAACGTTATGTAGCATTACCATATAATGTATAACGTTATGTAGCATTACCATATAACGTATAACGTTATGTAGCATTACCATATAATGTATAACGTTATGTAGCATTACCATATATCGTATAACGTTATGTAGCATTACCATATAAAGTATAACGTTATGTAGCATTACCATATAACGTATAACGTTATGTAGCATTACCATATAACGTATAACGTTATGTAGCATTACCATATAACGTATAACGTTATGTAGCATTACCATATAACGTATAACGTTATGTAGCATTACCATATAACGTGTAACGTTATTTACTATTACCTTATAACGTATAACGTTGTATACTTTTACCATATAACGTATATCGTTATGTAGCATTACCATATAATGTATAACGTTATGTAGCATTACCATATAACGTATAACGTTATGTAGCATTACCATATAACGTATAACGTTATGTAGCATTACCATATAATGTGTAACGTTATTTACTATTACCTTATAACGTATAACGTTGTATACTGTTACCATATAACGTATAACGTTATGTAGCATTACCATATAACGTATAACGTTATATAGCATTACCATATAACGTATAACGTTATATACTGGTACCATATAACGTATAACGTTATGTAGCATTACCATATAACGTATAACGTTATGTAGCATTACCATATAACGTATAACGTTATGCAGCATTACCATATAACGTATAACGTTATGTAGCATTACCATATAACGTATAACGTTATGTAGCATTACCATATAACGTATAACGTTATGTAGCATTACCATATAACGTGTAACGTTATTTATTATTACCTTACAACGTATAACGTTGTATACTGTTACCATATAACGTATAACGTTATGTAGCATTACCATATAACGTGTAACGTTATTTACTATTACCTTATAACGTATAACGTTGTGTACTGTTTCCATATAACGTATAACGTTATGTAGCAATACCATATAACGTATAACGTTATATAGCATTACCATATAACGTATAACGTTATATACTGTTACCATATAACGTATAACGTTATGTAGCATTACCATGTAACGTATAACGTTATGTAGCATTACCATATAACGTATAACGTTATGCAGCATTACCATATAACGTATAACGTTATGTAGCATTACCATATAACGTATAACGTTATGTAGCATTACCATATAACGTGTAACGTTATTTTCTATTACCTTATAACGTATAACGGTGTATACTGTTACCATATAACGTATAACGTTATGTAGCATTACCATATAACGTATAACGTTATGTAGCATTACCATATAACGTATAACGTTATGTAGCATTACCATATAACGTATAACGTTATGTAGCATTACCATATAACGTATAACGTTATGTAGCATTACCATATAACGTATAACGTTATGTAGCATTACCATATAACGTATAACGTTATGTAGCATTACCATATAACGTATAACGTTATGTAGCATTACCATATAACGTATAACGTTATGTAGCATTACCATATAACGTATAACGTTATGTAGCATTACCATATAACGTATAACGTTATGTAGCATTACCATATAACGTATAACGTTTTGTAGCATTACCATATAACGTATAACGTTATATAGCATTACCATATAACGTATAACGTTATGTAGCATTACCATATAACGTGTAACATTATTTACTATTACCTTATAACGTATAACGTTGTATACTGTTACCATATAACGTATAACGTTATGTAGCATTACCATATAACGTGTAACGTTATTTACTATTACCTTATAGCGTATAACGTGGTATACTTTTACCATATAACGTATAACGTTATGTAGCATTACCATATAATGTATAACGTTATGTAGCATTACCATATAACGTATAACGTTATGTAGCCTTACCATATAACGTATAACGTTATGTAGCATTACCATATAACGTGTAACATTATTTACTATTACCTTATAACGTATCACGTTGTATACTGTTACCATATAACGTATAACGTTATGTACCACTACCATTTAACGTATAACGTTATATAGCATTACCATATAACGTATAACGTTATATACTGTTATCATATAACGTATAACGTTATGTAGCATTACCATATAACGTATAACGTTATGTAGCATTACCATATAACGTATAACGTTATGCAGCATTACCATATAACGTATTACGTTATGTAGCATTACCATATAACGTATAACGTTATGTAGCATTACCATATAACGTATAACGTTATGTAGCATTACCATATAACGTGTAACGTTATTTATTATTACCTTACATCGTATAACGTTGTATACTGCTACCATATAACGTATAACGTTATGTAGCATTACCATATAATGTATAACGTTATGTAGCATTACCATATAACGTATAAAGTTATGTAGCATTACCATATAACGTATAACGTTATGTAGCATTACCATATAACGTATAACGTTATGTAGCATTACCATATAACGTGTAACGTTATTTACAATTACCTTATAACGTATAACGTTGTATACTGTTACCATATAACGTATAACGATATGTAGCATTACCATATAATGTATAACGTTATGTAGCATTACCATATAACGTATAACGTTATGTAGCATTACCATATAACGTATAACGTTATGTAGCATTACCATATAACGTATAACGTTATGTAGCATTACCATATAACGTATAACGTTATGTAGCATTACCATATAACGTATAACGTTATGTAGCATTACCATATAACGTTTAACGTTTTTTTCTATTACCTTATAACGTATAACGGTGTATACTGTTACCATATAACGTATAACGTTATGTAGCATTACCATATAATGTATAACGTTATGTAGCATTACCATATAACGTATAACGTTATGTAGCATTACCATATAACGTATAACGTTATGTAGCATTACCATATAACGTATAACGTTATGTAGCATTACCATATAACGTGTAACGTTATTTTCTATTACCTTATAACGTATAACGGTGTATACTGTTACCATATAACGTATAACGTTATGTAGCATTACCATATAACGTATAACGTTATGTAGCATTACCATATAACGTATAACGTTATGTAGCATTACCATATAACGTATAACGTTATGTAGCATTACCATATAACGTATAACGTTATGTAGCATTACCATATAACGTATAACGTTATGTAGCATTACCATATAACGTATAACGTTATGTAGCATTACCATATAACGTATAACGTTATGTAGCATTACCAAATAACGTGTAACGTTATTTACTATTACCTTATAACGTATAACGTTATGTAGCATTACCATATAACGTATAACGTTATGTAGCATTACCATATAACGTATAACGTTATGTAGCATTACCATATAACGTATAACGTTATGTAGCATTACCATATAACGTATAACGTTATGTAGCATTACCATATAATGTATAACGTTATGTAGCATTACCATATAACGTATAACGTTATGTAGCATTACCATATAATGTATAACGTTATGTAGCATTACCATATATCGTATAACGTTATGTAGCATTACCATATAAAGTATAACGTTATGTAGCATTACCATATAACGTATAACGTTATGTAGCATTACCATATAACGTATAACGTTATGTAGCATTACCATATAACGTATAACGTTATGTAGCATTACCATATAACGTATAACGTTATGTAGCATTACCATATAACGTGTAACGTTATTTACTATTACCTTATAACGTATAACGTTGTATACTTTTACCATATAACGTATATCGTTATGTAGCATTACCATATAATGTATAACGTTATGTAGCATTACCATATAACGTATAACGTTATGTAGCATTACCATATAACGTATAACGTTATGTAGCATTACCATATAATGTGTAACGTTATTTACTATTACCTTATAACGTATAACGTTGTATACTGTTACCATATAACGTATAACGTTATGTAGCATTACCATATAACGTATAACGTTATATAGCATTACCATATAACGTATAACGTTATATACTGGTACCATATAACGTATAACGTTATGTAGCATTACCATATAACGTATAACGTTATGTAGCATTACCATATAACGTATAACGTTATGCAGCATTACCATATAACGTATAACGTTATGTAGCATTACCATATAACGTATAACGTTATGTAGCATTACCATATAACGTATAACGTTATGTAGCATTACCATATAACGTGTAACGTTATTTATTATTACCTTACAACGTATAACGTTGTATACTGTTACCATATAACGTATAACGTTATGTAGCATTACCATATAACGTGTAACGTTATTTACTATTACCTTATAACGTATAACGTTGTGTACTGTTTCCATATAACGTATAACGTTATGTAGCAATACCATATAACGTATAACGTTATATAGCATTACCATATAACGTATAACGTTATATACTGTTACCATATAACGTATAACGTTATGTAGCATTACCATATAACGTATAACGTTATGTAGCATTACCATATAACGTATAACGTTATGCAGCATTACCATATAACGTATAACGTTATGTAGCATTACCATATAACGTATAACGTTATGTAGCATTACCATATAACGTGTAACGTTATTTTCTATTACCTTATAACGTATAACGGTGTATACTGTTACCATATAACGTATAACGTTATGTAGCATTACCATATAACGTATAACGTTATGTAGCATTACCATATAACGTATAACGTTATGTAGCATTACCATATAACGTATAACGTTATGTAGCATTACCATATAACGTATAACGTTATGTAGCATTACCATATAACGTATAACGTTATGTAGCATTACCATATAACGTATAACGTTATGTAGCATTACCATATAACGTATAACGTTATGTAGCATTACCATATAACGTATAACGTTATGTAGCATTACCATATAACGTATAACGTTATGTAGCATTACCATATAACGTATAACGTTATGTAGCATTACCATATAACGTATAACGTTTTGTAGCATTACCAAATAACGTGTAACGTTATTCACTATTACCTTATAACGTATAACGTTATGTAGCATTACCATATAACGTATAACGTTATGTAGCATTACCATATAACGTATAACGTTATGTAGCATTACCATATAACGTATAACGTTATGTAGCATTACCATATAACGTATAACGTTATGTAGCATTACCATATAACGTATAACGTTATGTAGCATTACCATATAAGGTATAACGTTATGTAGCATTACCATATAACGTATAACGTTATGTAGCATTACCATATAATTTATAACGTTATGTAGCATTACCATATATCGTATAACGTTATGTAGCATTACCATATAAAGTATAACGTTATGTAGCATTACCATATAACGTATAACGTTATGTAGCATTACCATATAACGTATAACGTTATGTAGCATTACCATATAACGTATAACGTTATGTAGCATTACCATATAACGTGTAACGTTATTTACTATTACCTTATAACGTATAACGTTGTATACTTTTACCATATAACGTATATCGTTATGTAGCATTACCATATAACGTGTAACGTTATTTTCTATTACCTTATAACGTATAACGGTGTATACTGTTACCATATAACGTATAACGTTATGTAGCATTACCATATAACGTATAACGTTATGTAGCATTACCATATAACGTATAACGTTATGTAGCATTACCATATAACGTATAACGTTATGTAGCATTACCATATAACGTATAACGTTATGTAGCATTACCATATAACGTATAACGTTATGTAGCATTACCATATAACGTATAACGTTATGTAGCATTACCATATAACGTATAACGTTATGTAGCATTTCCATATAACGTATAACGTTATGTAGCATTACCATATAACGTATAACGTTATGTAGCATTACCATATAACGTATAACGTTATGTAGCATTACCATATAACGTATAACGTTATGTACCATTACCATATAACGTATAACGTTATGTAGCATTACCAAATAACGTGTAACGTTATTTACTATTACCTTATAACGTATAACGTTATGTAGCATTACCATATAACGTATAACGTTATGTAGCATTACCATATAACGTATAACGTTATGTAGCATTACCATATAACGTATAACGTTATGTAGCATTACCATATAACGTATAACGTTATGTAGCATTACCATATAATGTATAACGTTATGTAGCATTACCATATAACGTATAACGTTATGTAGCATTACCATATAATGTATAACGTTATGTAGCATTACCATATATCGTATAACGTTATGTAGCATTACCATATAAAGTATAACGTTATGTAGCATTACCATATAACGTATAACGTTATGTAGCATTACCATATAACGTATAACGTTATGTAGCATTACCATATAACGTATAACGTTATGTAGCATTACCATATAACGTATAACGTTATGTAGCATTACCATATAACGTGTAACGTTATTTACTATTACCTTATAACGTATAACGTTGTATACTTTTACCATATAACGTATATCGTTATGTAGCATTACCATATAATGTATAACGTTATGTAGCATTACCATATAACGTATAACGTTATGTAGCATTACCATATAACGTATAACGTTATGTAGCATTACCATATAATGTGTAACGTTATTTACTATTACCTTATAACGTATAACGTTGTATACTGTTACCATATAACGTATAACGTTATGTAGCATTACCATATAACGTATAACGTTATATAGCATTACCATATGACGTATAACGTTATATACTGTTACCATATAACGTATAACGTTATGTAGCATTACCATATAACGTATAACGTTATGTAGCATTACCATATAACGTATAACGTTATGCAGCATTACCATATAACGTATAACGTTATGTAGCATTACCATATAACGTATAACGTTATGTAGCATTACCATATAACGTATAACGTTATGTAGCATTACCATATAACGTGTAACGTTATTTATTATTACCTTACAACGTATAACGTTGTATACTGTTACCATATAACGTATAACGTTATGTAGCATTACCATATAACGTGTAACGTTATTTACTATTACCTTATAACGTATAACGTTGTGTACTGTTTCCATATAACGTATAACGTTATGTAGCATTACCATATAACGTATAACGTTATATAGCATTACCATATAACGTATAACGTTATATACTGTTACCATATAACGTATAACGTTATGTAGCATTACCATATAACGTATAACGTTATGTAGCATTACCATATAACGTATAACGTTATGCAGCATTACCATATAACGTATAACGTTATGTAGCATTACCATATAACGTATAACGTTATGTAGCATTACCATATAACGTATAACGTTATGTAGCATTACCATATAACGTGTAACGTTATTTATTATTACCTTACAACGTATAACGTTGTATACTGTTACCATATAACGTATAACGTTATGTAGCATTACCATATAATGTATAACGTTATGTAGCATTACCATATAACGTATAAGGTTATGTAGCATTACCATATAACGTATAACGTTATGTAGCATTACCATATAACGTATAACGTTATGTAGCATTACCATATAACGTATAACGATATGTAGCATTACCATATAACGTGTAACGTTATTTTCTATTACCTGACAACGTATAACGGTGTATACTGTTACCATATAACGTATAACGTTATGTAGCATTACCATATAACGTATAACGTTATGTAGCATTACCATATAACGTATAACGTTATGTAGCATTACCATATAACGTATAACGTTATGTAACATTACCATATAACGTATAACGTTATGTAGCATTACCATATAACGTGTAACGTTATTTACTATTACCTTATATCGTATAACGTTGTATACTGTTACCATATGACGTATAACGTTATGTAGCATTACCATATAATGTATAACGTTATGTAGCATTACCATATAACGTATAACGTTATATAGCATTACCATATAACGTATAACGTTATGTAGCATTACCATATAACGTATAACGTTATGTAGCATTACCATATAACGTATAACGTTGTATACTGTTACCATATAACGTATAACGTTATGTAGCATTACCATATAACGTGTAACGTTATTTACTATTACCTTATAACGTATAACGTTGTATACTGTTACCGTATAACGTATAACGTTATGTAGCATTACCATATAATGTATAACGTTATGTAGCATTACCATATAACGTATAACGTTATGTAGCATTACCATATAACGTATAACGTTATTTACTATTACCGTATAACGTATAACGTTGTATACTGTTACCATATAACGTATAACGTTATGTAGCATTACCATATAACGTATAACGTTATGTAGCATTACCATATAACGTATAACGTTATGCAGCATTACCATATAACGTATAACGTTATGTAGCATTACCATATAACGTATAACGTTATGTAGCATTACCATATAACGTATAACGTTATGTAGCATTACCATATAACGTGTAACGTTATTTATTATTACCTTACAACGTATAACGTTGTATACTGTTACCATATAACGTATAACGTTATGTAGCATTACCATATAATGTATAACGTTATGTAGCATAACCATATAACGTATAAAGTTATGTAGCATTACCATATAACGTATAACGTTATGTAGCATTACCATATAACGTATAACGTTATGTAGCATTACCATATAACGTATAACGTTATGTAGCATTACCATATAACGTGTAACGTTATTTTCTATTACCTGACAACGTATAACGGTGTATACTGTTACCATATAACGTATAACGTTATGTAGCATTACCATATAACGTATAACGTTATGTAGCATTACCATATAACGTATAACGTTATGTAGCATTACCATATAACGTATAACGTTATGTAGCATTACCATATAACGTATAACGTTATGCAGCATTACCATATAACGTATAACGTTATGTAGCATTACCATATAACGTATAACGTTATGTAGCATTACCATATAACGTATAACGTTATGTAGCATTACCATATAACGTGTAACGTTATGTAGCATTACCATATAATGTATAACGTTATGTAGCATTACCATATAACGTATAAAGTTATGTAGCATTACCATATAACGTATAACGTTATGTAGCATTACCATATAACGTATAACGTTATGTAGCATTACCATATAACGTATAACGTTATGTAGCATTACCATATAACGTGTAACGTTATTTTCTATTACCTGACAACGTATAACGGTGTATACTGTTACCATATAACGTATAACGTTATGTAGCATTACCATATAACGTATAACGTTATGTAGCATTACCATATAACGTATAACGTTATGTAGCATTACCATATAACGTATAACGTTATGTAACATTACCATATAACGTATAACGTTATGTAGCATTACCATATAACGTGTAACGTTATTTACTATTACCTTATATCGTATAACGTTGTATACTGTTACCATATGACGTATAACGTTATGTAGCATTACCATATAATGTATAACGTTATGTAGCATTACCATATAACGTATAACGTTATATAGCATTACCATATAACGTATAACGTTATGTAGCATTACCATATAACGTATAACGTTATGTAGCATTACCATATAACGTATAACGTTGTATACTGTTACCATATAACGTATAACGTTATGTAGCATTACCATATAACGTGTAACGTTATTTACTATTACCTTATAACGTATAACGTTGTATACTGTTACCGTATAACGTATAACGTTATGTAGCATTACCATATAATGTATAACGTTATGTAGCATTACCATATAACGTATAACGTTATGTAGCATTACCATATAACGTATAACGTTATTTACTATTACCGTATAACGTATAACGTTGTATACTGTTACCATATAACGTATAACGTTATGTAGCATTACCATATAACGTATAACGTTATGTAGCATTACCATATAACGTATAACGTTATGTAGCATTACCATATAACGTATAACGTTATGTAGCATTACCATATAACGTATAACGTTATGTGGCATTACCATATAACGTATAACGTTATGTGGCATTACCATATAACGTATAACGTTATGTAGCATTACCATATAACGTGTAACGTTATTTACTATTACCTTATAACGTATAACGTTGTATACTGTTACCATATAACGTATAACGTTATGTAGCATTACCATATAATGTATAACGTTATGTAGCATTACCATATAACGTATAACGTTATGTAGCATTACCATATAACGTATAACGTTATTTACTATTACCGTATAACGTATAACGTTGTATACTGTTACCATATAACGTATAACGTTATGCAGCATTACCATATAACGTATAACGTTATGTAGCATTACCATATAACGTATAACGTTATGTAGCATTACCATATAACGTATAACGTTATGTAGCATTACCATATAACGTATAACGTTATGTAGCATTACCATATAACGTAGAACGTCATGTGGCATTACCATATAACGTATAACGTTATGTAGCATTACCATATAACGTGTAACGTTATTTACTATTACCTTATAACGTATAACGTTATGTAGCATTACCATATAACGTATAACGTTATGTAGCATTACCATATAACGTATAACGTTATGTAGCATTACCATATAACATGTAACGTTATTTACTATTACCTTATAACGTATAACGTTGTATACTTTTACCATATAACGTATAACGTTATGTAGCATTACCATATAATGTATAACGTTATGTAGCATTACCACATAACGTATAACGTTATGTAGCATTACCATATAACGTATAACGTTATGTAACATTACCATATAACGTGTAACGTTATTTACTATTACCTTACAACGTATAACATTGTATACTGTTACCATATAACGTATAACGTTATGTAGCATTACCATATAATGTATAACGTTATGTAGCATTACCATATAACGTATAACGTTATGTAGCATTACCATATAACGTATAACGTTATGTAACATTACCATATAACGTATAACGTTATGTAGCATTACCATATAACGTGTAACGTTATTTACTATTACCTTATAACGTATAACGTTATGTAGCATTACCATATAACGTATAACGTTATGTAGCATTACCATATAACGTATAACGTTGTATACTGTTACCATATAACGTATAACGTTATGTAGCATTACCATATAACGTATAACGTTATGTAGCATTACCATATAACGTATAACGTTATGTAGCATTACCATATAACGTATAACGTTATGTAGCATTACCATATAACGTATAACGTTGTATACTGTTACCATATAACGTATAACGTTATGTAGCATTACCATATAACGTGTAACGTTATTTACTATTACCTTATAACGTATAACGTTGTATACTGTTACCATATAACGTATAACGTTATGTAGCATTACCATATAATGTATAACGTTATGTAGCATTACCATATAACGTATAACGTTATGTAGCATTACCATATAACGTATAACGTTATTTACTATTACCGTATAACGTATAACGTTGTATACTGTTACCATATAACGTATAACGTTATGTAGCATTACCATATAACGTATAACGTTATGTAGCATTACCATATAACGTATAACGTTATGTAGCATTACCATATAACGTATAACGTTATGTAGCATTACCATAGAACGTATAACGTTATGTAGCATTACCATATAACGTAGAACGTTATGTGGCATTACCATATAACGTATAACGTTATGTAGCATTACCATATAACGTGTAACGTTATTTACTATTACCTTATAACGTATAACGTTATGTAGCATTACCATATAACGTATAACGTTATGTAGCATTACCATATAACGTATAACGTTATGTAGCATTACCATATAACATGTAACGTTATTTACTATTACCTTATAACGTATAACGTTGTATACTTTTACCATATAACGTATAACGTTATGTAGCATTACCATATAATGTATAACGTTATGTAGCATTACCACATAACGTATAACGTTATGTAGCATTACCATATAACGTATAACGTTATGTAACATTACCATATAACGTGTAACGTTATTTACTATTACCTTACAACGTATAACATTGTATACTGTTACCATATAACGTATAACGTTATGTAGCATTACCATATAATGTATAACGTTATGTAGCATTACCATATAACGTATAACGTTATGTAGCATTACCATATAACGTATAACGTTATGTAACATTACCATATAACGTATAACGTTATGTAGCATTACCATATAACGTGTAACGTTATTTACTATTACCTTATAACGTATAACGTCGTATACTGTTACCATATGACGTATAACGTTATGTAGCATTACCATATAATGTATAACGTTATGTAGCATTACCATATAACGTATAACGTTATGTAGCATTACCATATAACGTATAACGTTATGTAGCATTACCATATAGCGTATAACGTTATGTAGCATTACCATATAACGTATAACGTTGTATACTGTTACCATATAACGTATAACGTTATGTAGCATTACCATATAACGTGTAACGTTATTTACTATTACCTTATAACGTATAACGTTGTATACTGTTACCATATAACGTATAACGTTATGTAGCATTACCATATAATGTATAACGTTATGTAGCATTACCATATAACGTATAACGTTATGTAGCATTACCATATAACGTATAACGTTATTTACTATTACCGAATAACGTATAACGTTGTATACTGTTACCATATAACGTATAACGTTATGTAGCATTACCATATAACGTATAACGTTATGTAGCATTACCATATAACGTATAACGTTATGTAGCATTACCATATAACGTGTAACGTTATTTACTATTACCTTATAACGTATAACGTTATGTAGCATTACCATATAACGTATAACGTTATGTAGCATTACCATATAACGTATAACGTTATGTAGCATTACCATATAACGTGTAACGTTATTTACTATTACCTTATGACGTATAACGTTGTATACTTTTACCATATAACGTATAACGTTATGTAGCATTACCATATAATGTATAACGTTATGTAGCATTACCACATAACGTATAACGTTATGTAGCATTACCATATAACGTATAACGTTATGTAGCATTACCATATAACGTGTAACGTTATTTACTATTACCTTTCAACGTATAACGTTGTATACTGTTACCATATAACGTATAACGTTATGTAGCATTACCATATAATGTATAACGTTATGTAGCATTACCATATAACGTATAACGTTATGTAGCATTACCATATAACGTATAACGTTATGTAGCATTATCATATAACGTATAACGTTATGTAGCATTACCATATAACGTGTAACGTTATTTACTATTACCTTATAACGTATAACGTTGTATACTGTTACCATATAACGTATAACGTTATGTAGGATTACCATATAATGTATAACGTTATGTAGCATTACCATATAACGTATAACGTTATGTAGCATTACCATATAACGTATAACGTTATGTAGCATTACCATATAACGTATAACGTTGTATACTGTTACCATATAACGTATAACGTTATGTAGCATTACCATATAATGTATCACGTTATGTAGCATTACCATATAACGTATAACGTTATGTAGCATTACCATATAACGTATAACGTTATGTAGCATTACCATATAACGTATAACGTTGTATACTGTTACCATATAACGTATAACGTATGTAGCATTACCATATAACGTGTAACGTTATTTACTATTACCTTATAACGTATAACGTTGTATACTGTTACCATATAACGTATAACGTTATGTAGCATTACCATATAATGTATAACGTTATGTAGCATTACCATATAACGTATAACGTTATGTAGCATTACCATATAACGTATAACGTTATTTACTATTACCTTATAACGTATAACATTGTATACTGTTACCATATAACGTATAACGTTATGTAGCATTACCATATAACGTATAACGTTATGTAGCATTACCATATAACGTATAACGTTATGTAGCATTACCATATAACGTATAACGTTATGTAGCATTACCATATAACGTATAACGTTATGTGGCATTACCATATAACGTATAACGTTATGTGGCATTACCATATAACGTATAACGTTATGTAGCATTACCATATAACGTGTAACGTTATTTACTATTACCTTATAACGTATAACGTTGTATACTGTTACCATATAACGTATAACGTTATGTAGCATTACCATATAATGTATAACGTTATGTAGCATTACCATATTACGTATAACGTTATGTAGCATTACCATATAACGTATAACGTTATTTACTATTACCGTATAACGTATAACGTTGTATACTGTTACCATATAACGTATAACGTTATGTAGCATTACCATATAACGCATAACGTTATGTAGCATTACCATATAACGTATACCGTTATGTAGCATTACCATATAACGTATAACGTTATGTAGCATTACCATATAACGTATAACGTTATGTAGCATTACCATATAACGTAGAACGTTATGTGGCATTACCATATAACGTATAACGTTATGTAGCATTACCATATACCGTGTAACGTTATTTACTATTACCTTATAACGTATAACGTTATGTAGCATTACCATATAACGTATAACGTTATGTAGCATTACCATATAACGTATAACGTTATGTAGCATTACCATATAACGTGTAACGTTATTTTCTATTACCTGACAACGTATAACGGTGTATACTGTTACCATATAACGTATAACGTTATGTAGCATTACCATATAACGTATAACGTTATGTAGCATTACCATATAACGTATAACGTTATGTAGCATTACCATATAACGTATAACGTTATGTAACATTACCATATAACGTATAACGTTATGTAGCATTACCATATAACGTGTAACGTTATTTACTATTACCTTATATCGTATAACGTTGTATACTGTTACCATATGACGTATAACGTTATGTAGCATTACCATATAATGTATAACGTTATGTAGCATTACCATATAACGTATAACGTTATATAGCATTACCATATAACGTATAACGTTATGTAGCATTACCATATAACGTATAACGTTATGTAGCATTACCATATAACGTATAACGTTGTATACTGTTACCATATAACGTATAACGTTATGTAGCATTACCATATAACGTGTAACGTTATTTACTATTACCTTATAACGTATAACGTTGTATACTGTTACCGTATAACGTATAACGTTATGTAGCATTACCATATAATGTATAACGTTATGTAGCATTACCATATAACGTATAACGTTATGTAGCATTACCATATAACGTATAACGTTATTTACTATTACCGTATAACGTATAACGTTGTATACTGTTACCATATAACGTATAACGTTATGTAGCATTACCATATAACGTATAACGTTATGTAGCATTACCATAAACGTATAACGTTATGTAGCATTACCATATAACGTATAACGTTATGTAGCATTACCATATAACGTATAACGTTATGTGGCATTACCATATAACGTATAACGTTATGTGGCATTACCATATAACGTATAACGTTATGTAGCATTACCATATAACGTGTAACGTTATTTACTATTACCTTATAACGTATAACGTTGTATACTGTTACCATATAACGTATAACGTTATGTAGCATTACCATATAATGTATAACGTTATGTAGCATTACCATATAACGTATAACGTTATGTAGCATTACCATATAACGTATAACGTTATTTACTATTACCGTATAACGTATAACGTTGTATACTGTTACCATATAACGTATAACGTTATGTAGCATTACCATATAACGTATAACGTTATGTAGCATTACCATATAACGTATAACGTTATGTAGCATTACCATATAACGTATAACGTTATGTAGCATTACCATATAACGTATAACGTTATGTAGCATTACCATATAACGTAGAACGTCATGTGGCATTACCATATAACGTATAACGTTATGTAGCATTACCATATAACGTGTAACGTTATTTACTATTACCTTATAACGTATAACGTTATGTAGCATTACCATATAACGTATAACGTTATGTAGCATTACCATATAACGTATAACGTTATGTAGCATTACCATATAACATGTAACGTTATTTACTATTACCTTATAACGTATAACGTTGTATACTTTTACCATATAACGTATAACGTTATGTAGCATTACCATATAATGTATAACGTTATGTAGCATTACCACATAACGTATAACGTTATGTAGCATTACCATATAACGTATAACGTTATGTAACATTACCATATAACGTGTAACGTTATTTACTATTACCTTACAACGTATAACATTGTATACTGTTACCATATAACGTATAACGTTATGTAGCATTACCATATAATGTATAACGTTATGTAGCATTACCATATAACGTATAACGTTATGTAGCATTACCATATAACGTATAACGTTATGTAACATTACCATATAACGTATAACGTTATGTAGCATTACCATATAACGTGTAACGTTATTTACTATTACCTTATAACGTATAACGTCGTATACTGTTACCATATGACGTATAACGTTATGTAGCATTACCATATAATGTATAACGTTATGTAGCATTACCATATAACGTATAACGTTATGTAGCATTACCATATAACGTATAACGTTATGTAGCATTACCATATAACGTACAACGTTATGTAGCATTACCATATAACGTATAACGTTGTATACTGTTACCATATAACGTATAACGTTATGTAGCATTACCATATAACGTGTAACGTTATTTACTATTACCTTATAACGTATAACGTTGTATACTGTTACCATATAACGTATAACGTTATGTAGCATTACCATATAATGTATAACGTTATGTAGCATTACCATATAACGTATAACGTTATGTAGCATTACCATATAACGTATAACGTTATTTACTATTACCGAATAACGTATAACGTTGTATACTGTTACCATATAACGTATAACGTTATGTAGCATTACCATATAACGTATAACGTTATGTAGCATTACCATATAACGTATAACGTTATGTAGCATTACCATATAACGTGTAACGTTATTTACTATTACCTTATAACGTATAACGTTATGTAGCATTACCATATAACGTATAACGTTATGTAGCATTACCATATAACGTATAACGTTATGTAGCATTACCATATAACGTGTAACGTTATTTACTATTACCTTATGACGTATAACGTTGTATACTTTTACCATATAACGTATAACGTTATGTAGCATTACCATATAATGTATAACGTTATGTAGCATTACCACATAACGTATAACGTTATGTAGCATTACCATATAACGTATAACGTTATGTAGCATTACCATATAACGTGTAACGTTATTTACTATTACCTTTCAACGTATAACGTTGTATACTGTTACCATATAACGTATAACGTTATGTAGCATTACCATATAATGTATAACGTTATGTAGCATTACCATATAACGTATAACGTTATGTAGCATTACCATATAACGTATAACGTTATGTAGCATTATCATATAACGTATAACGTTATGTAGCATTACCATATAACGTGTAACGTTATTTACTATTACCTTATAACGTATAACGTTGTATACTGTTACCATATAACGTATAACGTTATGTAGGATTACCATATAATGTATAACGTTATGTAGCATTACCATATAACGTATAACGTTATGTAGCATTACCATATAACGTATAACGTTATGTAGCATTACCATATAACGTATAACGTTGTATACTGTTACCATATAACGTATAACGTTATGTAGCATTACCATATAATGTATCACGTTATGTAGCATTACCATATAACGTATAACGTTATGTAGCATTACCATATAACGTATAACGTTATGTAGCATTACCATATAACGTATAACGTTGTATACTGTTACCATATAACGTATAACGTATGTAGCATTACCATATAACGTGTAACGTTATTTACTATTACCTTATAACGTATAACGTTGTATACTGTTACCATATAACGTATAACGTTATGTAGCATTACCATATAATGTATAACGTTATGTAGCATTACCATATAACGTATAACGTTATGTAGCATTACCATATAACGTATAACGTTATTTACTATTACCTTATAACGTATAACATTGTATACTGTTACCATATAACGTATAACGTTATGTAGCATTACCATATAACGTATAACGTTATGTAGCATTACCATATAACGTATAACGTTATGTAGCATTACCATATAACGTATAACGTTATGTAGCATTACCATATAACGTATAACGTTATGTGGCATTACCATATAACGTATAACGTTATGTGGCATTACCATATAACGTATAACGTTATGTAGCATTACCATATAACGTGTAACGTTATTTACTATTACCTTATAACGTATAACGTTGTATACTGTTACCATATAACGTATAACGTTATGTAGCATTACCATATAATGTATAACGTTATGTAGCATTACCATATTACGTATAACGTTATGTAGCATTACCATATAACGTATAACGTTATTTACTATTACCGTATAACGTATAACGTTGTATACTGTTACCATATAACGTATAACGTTATGTAGCATTACCATATAACGCATAACGTTATGTAGCATTACCATATAACGTATACCGTTATGTAGCATTACCATATAACGTATAACGTTATGTAGCATTACCATATAACGTATAACGTTATGTAGCATTACCATATAACGTAGAACGTTATGTGGCATTACCATATAACGTATAACGTTATGTAGCATTACCATATACCGTGTAACGTTATTTACTATTACCTTATAACGTATAACGTTATGTAGCATTACCATATAACGTATAACGTTATGTAGCATTACCATATAACGTATAACGTTATGTAGCATTACCATATAACATGTAACGTTATTTACTATTACCTTATAACGTATAACGTTGTATACTTTTACCATATAACGTATAACGTTATGTAGCATTACCATATAATGTATAACGTTATGTAGCATTACCACATAACGTATAACGTTATGTAGCATTACCATATCACGTATAACGTTATGTAACATTACCATATAACGTGTAACGTTATTTACTATTACCTTACAACGTATAACATTGTATACTGTTACCATATAACGTATAACGTTATGTAGCATTACCATATAATGTATAACGTTATGTAGCATTACCATATAACGTATAACGTTATGTAGCATTACCATATAACGTATAACGTTATGTAACATTACCATATAACGTATAACGTTATGTAGCATTACCATATAACGTGTAACGTTATTTACTATTACCTTATAACGTATAACGTCGTATACTGTTACCATATGACGTATAACGTTATGTAGCATTACCATATAATGTATAACGTTATGTAGCATTACCATATAACGTATAACGTTATGTAGCATTACCATATAACGTATAACGTTATGTAGCATTACCATATAACGTATAACGTTATGTAGCATTACCATATAACGTATAACGTTGTATACTGTTACCATATAACGTATAACGTTATGTAGCATTACCATATAACGTGTAACGTTATTTACTATTACCTTATAACGTATAACGTTGTATACTGTTACCATATAACGTATAACGTTATGTAGCATTACCATATAATGTATAACGTTATGTAGCATTACCATATAACGTATAACGTTATGTAGCATTACCATATAACGTATAACGTTATTTACTATTACCGTATAACGTATAACGTTGTATACTGTTACCATATAACGTATAACGTTATGTAGCATTACCATATAACGTATAACGTTATGTAGCATTACCATATAACGTATAACGTTATGTAGCATTACCATATAACGTATAACGTTATGTAGCATTACCATATAACGTATAACGTTATGTAGCATTACCATATAACGTATAACGTTATGTGGCATTGCCATATAACGTATAACGTTATGTAGCATTACCATATAACGTGTAACGTTATTTACTATTACCTTATAACGTATAACGTTATGTAGCATTACCATATAACGTATAACGTTATGTAGCATTACCATATAACGTATAACGTTATGTAGCATTACCATATAACGTGTAACGTTATTTACTATTACCTTATAACGTATAACGTTGTATACTTTTACCATATAACGTATAACGTTATGTAGCATTACCATATAATGTATAACGTTATGTAGCATTACCACATAACGTATAACGTTATGTAGCATTACCATATAACGTATAACGTTATGTAGCATTACCATATAACGTGTAACGTTATTTACTATTACCTTACAACGTATAACGTTGTATACTGTTACCATATAACGTATAACGTTATGTAGCATTATCATATAACGTATAACGTTATGTAGCATTACCATATAACGTGTAACGTTATTTACTATTACCTTATAACGTATAAAGTTGTATACTGTTACCATATAACGTATAACGTTATGCAGGATTACCATATAATGTATAACGTTATGTAGCATTACCATATAACGTATAACGTTATGTAGCATTACCATGTAACGTATAACGTTATGTAGCATTACCATATAACGTATAACGTTGTATGCTGTTACCATATAACGTATAACGTTATGTAGCATTACCATATAATGTATCACGTTATGTAGCATTACCATATAACGTATAACGTTATGTAGCATTACCATATAACGTATAACGTTATGTAGCATTACCATATAACGTATAACGTTGTATACTGTTACCATATAACGTATAACGTATGTAGCATTACCATATAACGTGTAACGTTATTTACTATTACCTTATAACGTATAACGTTGTATACTGTTACCATATAACGTATAACGTTATGTAGCAATACCATATAATGTATAACGTTATGTAGCATTACCATATAACGTATAACGTTATGTAGCATTACCATATAACGTATAACGTTATTTACTATTACCTTATAACGTATAACGTTGTATACTGTTACCATATAACGTATAACGTTATGTAGCATTACCATATAACGTATAACGTTATGTAGCATTACCATATAACGTATAACGTTATGTAGCATTACCATATAACGTATAACGTTATGTAGCATTACCATATAACGTGTAACGTTATTTACTATTACCTTATAATGTATAACGTTATGTAGCATTACCATATAACGTATAACGTTATGTAGCATTACCATATAACGTATAACGTTATGTAGCATTACCATATAACGTGTAACGTTATTTACTATTACCTTATTACGTATAACGTTGTATACTTTTACCATATAACGTATAACGTTATGTAGCATTACCATATAATGTATAACGTTATGTAGCATTACCACATAACGTATAACGTTATTTAGCATTACCATATAACGTATAACGTTATGTAGCATTACCATTTAACGTGTAACGTTATTTACTATTACCTTATAACGTATAACGTTGTATACTGTTACCATATAACGTATAACGTTATGTAGCATTACCATATAACGTATAACGTTATGTAGCATTACCATATAACGTATAACGTTATGTAGCATTACCATATAACGTATAACGTTATATACTGTTACCATATAACGTATAACGTTATGTAGCATTACCATATAACGTATAACGTTATGTAGCATTACCATATAACGTATAACGTTATGTAGCATTACCATATAACGTATAACGTTATGTAGCATTACCATATAACGTATAACGTTATGTAGCATTACCATATAACGTATAACGTTATGTAGCATTACCATATAACGTATAACGTTATGTGGCATTACCATATAACGTATAACGTTATGTAGCATTACCATATAACGTGTAACGTTATTTACTATTACCTTATAACGTATAACGTTATGTAGCATTACCATATAACGTATAACGTTATGTAGCATTACCATATAACGTATAACGTTATGTAGCATTACCATATAACGTGTAACGTTATTTACTATTACCTTATGACGTATAACGTTGTATACTTTTACCATATAACGTATAACGTTATGTAGCATTACCATATAATGTATAACGTTATGTAGCATTACCACATAACGTATAACGTTATGTAGCATTACCATATAATGTATAACGTTATGTAGCATTACCATATAACGTGTAACGTTATTTACTATTACCTTATAACGTATAACGTTGTATACTGTTACCATATAACGTATAACGTTATGTAGGATTACCATATAATGTATAACGTTATGTAGCATTACCATATAACGTATAACGTTATGTAGCATTACCATATAACGTATAACGTTATGTAGCATTACCATATAACGTATAACGTTGTATACTGTTACCATATAACGTATAACGTTATGTAGCATTACCATATAATGTATCACGTTATGTAGCATTACCATATAACGTATAACGTTATGTAGCATTACCATATAACGTATAACGTTATGTAGCATTACCATATAACGTATAACGTTGTATACTGTTACCATATAGCGTATAACGTATGTAGCATTACCATATAACGTGTAACGTTATTTACTATTACCTTATAACGTATAACGTTGTATACTGTTACCATATAACGTATAACGTTATGTAGCATTACCATATAATGTATAACGTTATGTAGCATTACCATATAACGTATAACGTTATGTAGCATTACCATATAACGTATAACGTTATTTACTATTACCTTATAACGTATATCGTTGTATACTGTTACCATATAACGTATAACGTTATGTAGCATTACCATATAACGTATAACGTTATGTAGCATTACCATATAACGTATAACGTTATGTAGCATTACCATATAACGTATAACGTTATGTAGCATTACCATATAACGTATAACGTTATGGAGCATTACCATATAACGTGTAACGTTATGTAGCATTACCATATAACGTATAACGTTATATAGCATTACCATATAACGTATAACGTTATATACTGTTACCATATAACGTATAACGTTATGTAGGATTACCATATAACGTATAACGTTACGTAGCAATACCATATAACGTATAAGGTTATGTAGCATTACCATATAACGTATAACGTTATTTACTATTACCTTATAACGTGTAACGTTATGTAGCATTACGTTATAATGTATAACGTTATATACTGTTACGTTATAACGTATAACGTTATATACTGTTACCATATAACGTATAACGTTACGTAGCATTACCATATAACGTATAACGTTATGTAGGATTACCTTATAACGTATAACGTTATGTAGCATTACCTGATATCGTATAACGTTATATACTGTTACCATATAACATATAACGTTATGTAGCATTATTTTGTAACGTATGACGTTATATACTATTTCCTTATAACGTATAACGTTATCTAGCATTACCATATAACGTATAACGTTATGTAGCATTACGTTATAACGTATAACGTTATTTACTATTACCTTATAACGTATAACGTTATGTAGCATTACGTTATAACGTGTAACGTTATTTACTATTACCATATAACGTATAACGTTATGTATCATTACGTTATAACGTATAACGTTATTTACTATTACCATATAACGTATAACGTTATGTATCATTACGTTATAACGTATAACGTTATGTATCATTACGTTATAACGTATAACGTTATACACTGTAACCATATAACGTATAACGTTATGTAGCATTACCATATAACGTATAACGCTATGTAGCATTACCTTATAACGTATAACGTTATATAGCATTACCGTATAACGTATAACGTTATTTACTATTACCTTATAACGTATAACGTTATGTAGCATTACGTTATAACGTTTAACGTTATTTACTATTGCCATATAACGTATAACGTTATGTAGCTTTACGTTATAACGTATAACGTTATTTACTATTACCTTATAACGTATAACGTTATATAGCATTACCATATAACGTATAACATTATATACTGTTACCATATAACGTATAACGTTATGTGGCATTACCATATAATGTATAACGTTATTTAGCATTACCTTATAACGTATAACGTTATGTAGCATTACCATATAACGTATAACGTTATATACTGTTACGTTATAACGTATAACGTTATGTAGCATTACCATATAACGTATAACGTTATATAATATTACGTTAGAACGTATAACGTTATATACTATTACGTTATAACGTATAACGTTGTGTAACATTTCGTTATAACGTATAACGTTATGTAGCATTACGTTATAACGTATAAAACTATACATTATTTCGTTATAACGCATAATGTTATATAGAATTATCTTATAACGTATGACGTTATGTAGCATTACGTTATAACGTATCACCACATATAATATTACGTTATAACGTATAACGTTATGTAGCATTACGTTGTAACGTATAGCGTTATGTAGCATTACGTTATAACGTACAACGTTATGTAGCATTACGTTATAACGTATAACGTTATTGGCTATTACGTTATAACGTATAAGGTTATGTAGCATTACGTTATAACGTATAAAGCTATACATTATTTCGTTATAACGCATAATGTTATATAGAATTATCTTATAACGTATAACTTTATGTAGCAATACGTTATAACGACAACTTGGGCATCGTTTACGACTTTGCCAATACAGTTTTCCTTCGCTGCATCATCTTGATGGTAAGTCAGTTGTTACATATCGTTCCGAAGCAATAGTTGGTTGTTCGTAATAATTGATCAGAATTCCACGGCATCTTAGGCAATCATCATCCGAGCTTATATCGCGCATCAAAATGTATCAATCAGATATCGAATTTGTAATTGCAAATCGCGAACCGTTACTAATATTAATCTCGAACCGCCAATATAACAATGGCGAGTTCTACACATCGTGTACACACAGAATATATTATAATGAATATCTATTATTAAATATATCTGAGTGATTTTTCTATCACGACCTATCTCGACGTACCTATCACGACCCAACCACCTCAATACCAATAATTAACAATATTTAAGCATCTCATTAATAACAATTAAACTATTAATTAATAGCAATGGAAACATTTGTTAATAACATTTAGAACATTAATTTATTACAATCAAATCAATCATTCTTCGAGGAACCAATAAGTCTTTCGCTAATAGCCTATTACATCGTTTGATAGATCTAACGCAGAAAAACCTAATTGCGATTACAGTCAATTAATTCATATTATTCGCTACATAATTAATATTAGTATCACGATGCAGGCGGTATTGAAGAAAAAGAGCCATTTTATGTTACAACTATAACGAGTAAATGTCAAAAGATCGTTACCTTTTGATTGACATCTCGACACTTTTTCAAGGTATATAAGGAACACGGAAATCGCGCGCGAGCTCTTTTGCGCCTGAACTGCCGGAGAGTGAACATCGAAGATGAACTTAAATATAAGGCAAATAAACAAAAAATATTAACAATAACATTGAACTAGTAATTTATAACGTCTAAACCGTTAATTTACAACACTTAAGCTATTAATTTATAACATTTAAGCTATTAATTTATAACATTTCAGCTATTAATTTATAACATTTAAGCTATTAATTTACAACATTTAAGCTATTAATTTACAACATTTACGCTATTAATTTTCGACATTTAAACTGTTATTTTATACATTTAAACCATTAATTTATAATATTTAAGCTATTTATTTATAACATTTAAGCTATTAATTTATAACATTTAAGCTATTAATTTACAACATTTGAGCTATTAATTTATAGCATTTAAACTGTTATTTTATACATTTAAGCCATTAATTTCTAACGTTTAATATAACAATTATATCATCTAAGCCATTAATTTATAACATGTAAGCCATTCATCTAAAACAATTACTCCATTAATTCTTAACACCTATACCAAAAATTTATAACCATATCCTTCCATTAATTCAAAGTAATTATGCTCTTAATTTATAGCAGTTGTACCATTAATTGGAAGCAACTCTGATTCATTGATTTAAATGAATACCATCAATTCGTTGTGAGTAAATTAATGATTTATTTTGTTTTATTTAATATTTACGAAATCTTTCAAGTCCCCGCAGTGCTATTGTATTTCTATATAGTATTATTTTTTAATTTTAAATTCTAAAGTATTTAATTTCTTATTTCACTGTTTCATATAAAACCAATAGTAACGCAGAGTGTACCAATTAAGTGTCTATGGATGGAATGTAATTTTCCATGTCTGCTCAAAACCAAGGATACAGCACCGTATTCATGGAATCAAGGAAGCAAGTGCAATTTATTCGAAGGCAGCGACAACTCACCATTCATCCATACGCACTACAATTGGTATCTTGTATGGTTTCGTTTCTTCGATGATAAGTTTAATATTCAAGTATGATTATGCAGAACCACATACTACAGCTATTTTAATTAATAAATTTCAATAAACGCTACTTCTTTGTTATAAAATAATTTTACATCTCTGCTACCAATGCTTAAAAACTGTTTATGTAAATGGGACCCGCGCGTAGTTACCTCCTCGTGGTGGGTCCTGCTAATTGGTATCGTTTTCCAAAAATTGATCAATTGATTAATCTTTGGAAAACGATCTCAAGCTAAGAACTACGCACCAGTCCAGTTAGGGTAACCAAAAGCCGCGAACAGAATTGTGGATGAACCATACTGGACTGCAACATTGGACACCGTTGGACAACGTTGGACATCGATGGACTACGTTCTACAGAGTTGGGATGCTTTGGACAGAGATGGAATGCCTCGTACAGAGTTTCAATGCTTTGGACTGAGTTGGAATGCGTTCTACAGGGTAGGACTGCCTTCGACAGAGTTGGAATGCTGTGGACAGAGTTGGAATGCTGTGGACAGAGTTGGAATGCTCTGTACGGAGTTGGAATGCTTTCGACAGAGTAGGAATGCTGTGTACAGAGTTAGAAACCGTTCGACAGAGTTTGGATGCTTTGGAGAGAGTTGGAATGCTGTGTACAGAGTTGGAATGCTTTAGACAGAGTTGGAATGCTTTCGACAGAGTTCAAATGCTTTCGACAGAGTTCAAATACTTTCTACAGTTTTGGAATGCTTTCTACAGTGTTGGAATGCTTTCTTCAGTGTTGGAATGCTTTCTACAGGGTTGGAATGCTTCCTCGCGAGTGGGTATGCTTTCTAGACTGTTGGCATGATTTTTAGAGGGTTGGAATGCTTTCTAGAGCGTTGGAATGCTTTCGACAGAGTTGGAATACCATTGTACAGGGTTGAAATGCTTTCTAGAGGTTTGGAATGCTTTCTAGAGGGTTGGAATGCATTCAGCAGTGTTGGAATACCATTGTACACGGTTGAAATGCTGTCTACAGGGTTGGAATGCTTTTGACAGAGTTGGAATACATTTGTACAGGGTTGGAATGCTTTCTACAGTGTTGGAATGCTTTCGACATAGTTGGAATGCTTTCGACAAAGTTGGAATGCCATCGACAGTGTTGGAATACCTTTGTACAGGGTTGAAATGCTTTCTAGACGGTTGGAATGCTTTCTAGAGGGTTGAAATACTTTCGACAGAGTTGAAATACCTTTGTACAGAGTTGGAATACTTTCTACAGCGTTGGAATGCTTTCTACAGTGTTGGAATGATTTGGCAGAGATGGAATGCTTTCAAGAGGGTTGGAATGCTTTCGACAGAGTTGGGATACCTTTGTACAGGGTTGGAATGCCATTGTACAGGGTTGGAATGCTTTCTACAAAGTTGGAATGATTTTTACAGGGATGGAATGATTTCTAGAGCGTTGGAATGCTTTCAACAGAGTTGGAATACCTTTGTACAGGGTTGAAATGCATTCTAGAGGGTTGGAATGCTTTCTACAGGGTTCGAATGCTTTCTACAGGGTAGGAATACTTTTGACAGAGTTGGAATACCATTATACACGGTTGAAATGCTTTCTACAGGGTTGGAATGCTTTCTAGAGTGTGGGGTTAGGTTTCTGGAGTGTTGGAATGCTTTCTAGAGTGTTGGAATGCTATCTAGAGGATTGGAGTACATTCGACAAGTTTCGAATACCTTTGTACAGAGTTGGAATGCTTTCGACAGAGTTGGAATGCTTTCGACAGAGTTGCAATGCGTTCGACAGAGTTGGAATACCTTTGTACAGGGCTGATATGCTATCTAGAGGGATGGAATGCTTTCTACAAGGTTGGAATACATTCGACAGGGTTGGAATAACTTTGTACTGAGTTGGCATGCTTTCTACAGGGTTGGAATGATTTTGTCAGAGATGGAATGCTTTCAAGAGGGTTGGAATGCTTTCGACAGAGTTGGAATACCTTTGTACAGGGTTGGAATGCCATCCAGAGGGTTGGCATTCCATTGTACAGGGTTGGAATGCTTTCTAGAGGGCTGGACTGCATTCGACAGTGTTGGAATACCTATTTACAGAATTGGAATACGTTCTACAGGGTTGGAATGCTTTCTACAGTGTTGGAATACCTTTGTACAGGGTTGGAATGCTTTCTACAGTGTTGGAATGCTTTCGACAGAGTTGGAATTCTTTCGACAAAGTTGAAATGCCATTGACAGAGTTGAAATACCTTTGTACAGGGTTGAAATGCTTTCTAGACGGCTGGAATGCTTTCTAGAGGGTTGGAATGCTTTGGACAGTGTTGGAAAACCATTGTACACGGTTGAAATGCTTTCTACAGGGTTGGAATGCTTTCTACAGGGTTGGAATGCTTTCTACAGGGCTGGAATGATTTTTACAGGGATGGAATGCTTTCTAGAGTGTTGGAATGCTTTCTAGAGTGTTGGAATGTTTTCTAGAGTGTTGGTATGCATTCAACAGAGTTTGAGTACCTTTGTACAGGGTTGGAATGCTTTCTACAGGTTTGGAATGCTTTCAACAGTGTTGGAATGCCTTTGTACAGAGTTGGAATTCTTCCTCGAGTGTTGGAATACTTTCTACAGTGTTGGAATACCTTTGTACAGAGTTGGAATGCTTTCTAGACGGTTGGAATGCTTTCTAGAGGGTTGAAATACTTTCCACAGAGTTGAAATACCTTTGTACAGAGTTGGAATACTTTCTACAGCGTTGGAATGCTTTCTACAGTGTTGGAATGATTTGGCAGAGATGGAATGCTTTCAAGAGGGTTGGAATGCTTTCGACAGAGTTGGAATACCTTTGTACAGGGTTGGAATGCCATTGTACAGAGTTGGAATGCTTTCTACAAAGTTGGAATGATTTTTAAAGGGATGGAATGATTTCTAGAGCGTTGGAATGCTTTCAACAGAGTTGGAATAACTTTGTACAGGGTTGAAATGCATTCTAGAGGGTTGGAATGCTTTCTACAGGGTTCGAATGCTTTCTACAGGGTAGGAATACTTTTGACAGAGTTGAAATACCATTGTACACGGTTGAAATGCTTTCTACAGGGTTGGAATGCCTTCTACAGTGTTCGAATGCTTTCTACATGGTAGGAATACTATCGACAGAGTTGGAATACCTTTGTACATGGTTGGAATGCTTTCTGGAGGGTTGGAATGCTTTCTAGAGTGTGGGGTTAGGTTTCTGGAGTGTTGGAATGCTTTCTAGAGTGTTGGAATGCTATCTAGAGGATTGGAGTACATTCGACAAGTTTCGAATACCTTTGTACAGAGTTGGAATGCTTTCGACAGAGTTGGAATGCTTTCGACAGAGTTGCAATGCGTTCGACAGAGCTGGAATACCTTTGTACAGGGCTGAAATGCTATCTAGAGGGATGGAATGCTTTCTAGAAGGTTGGAATACATTCGACAGGGTTGGAATAACTTTGTACTGAGTTGGCATGCTTTCTACAGGGTTGGAATGATTTTGTCAGAGATGGAATGCTTTCAGGAGGGTTGGAATGCTTTCGACAGAGTTGGAATACCTTTGTACAGGGTTCGAATGCCATCCAGAGGGTTCGAATTCCATTGTACAGGGTTGGAATGCTTTCTAGAGGGCTGGACTGCATTCGACAGTGTTGGAATACCTATTTACAGAATTGGAATACGTTATACAGGGTTGGAATGCTTTCTACAGTGTTGGAATACCTTTGTACAGGGTTGGAATGCTTTCTACAGTGTTGGAATGCTTTCGACAGAGTTGGAATTCTTTCGACAAAGTTGAAATGCCATTGACAGAGTTGAAATACCTTTGTACAGGGTTGAAATGCTTTCTAGACGGTTGGAATGCTTTCTAGAGGGTTGGAATGCTTTGGACAGAGTTGGAAAACCATTGTACACGGTTGAAATGCTTTCTACAGGGTTGGAATGCTTTCTACAGGGTTGGAATGCTTTCTACAGGGCTGGAATGATTTTTACAGGGATGGAATGCTTTCTAGAGGGTTGGAATGCTTTCAACAGCGTTGGAATACCTTCGGACAGGGTTGAAATGCATTCTAGAGGGTTGGAATGCTTTCTACAGGGTTCGAATGATTTCTACAGAGTAGGAATATTTTCGACAGAGTTGGAATACCTTTGTACATGGTTGGAATGCTTTCTACTGGGGTGGAATGCTTTCTACAGAGTTGGAATGAGTTTTAAAGGGATGGGATGCTTTCTGCAGGGTTTGAATGCTTTCTGGAGTGTTGGAATGCTTTCTAGAGTGTTGGAATGTTTTCTAGAGGGTTGGTATGCATTCAACAGAGTTTGAGTACCTTTGTACAGGGTTGGAATGCTTTCTACAGGTTTGGAATGCTTTCGACAGTGTTGGAATGCCTTTGTACAGAGTTGGAATTCTTCCTCGAGTGTTGGAATACTTTCTACAGTGTTGGAATACCTTTGTACAGAGTTGGAATGCTTTCTACAGGGATGGAATGCTTTCGAGAGGATTGGAATGCCTTCCAGAGGGTGGGAATTCCTTTGTACAGGGTTGGAATGCTTTCTAGAGGGTTGGAATGCTTTCGATATCGTTGGAATACCATTGTACACGGTTGAAATGCTCTCTACAGGATGGGAATGCCTTCGTGAGAGTCGGAATACCTTTGTACAGATTTGGAATGCTTTCTAGAGGGTTGGAATTCTTTCGATAGAGTTGCAATGCTTTCGATAGAGTTGGAATACCATTGTACAGAGTTGGAATGCTTTCGACAGAGTTGGAATGCTTTCGACAGAGTTGGAATGAATTCGACAGTGTTGGAATACCTTTGTACAGAGTTGGAATGCTTTCTACAGGGTTGGAATGCTTTATACAGAGTTGGAATACCTTTGTACAGAGTTGGAATGCCTTCTGGTGGGTTGGAATGCCTTCCAGAGGGTTGGAATGCTTTCTAGAGGTTTGGAATGCTTTCTAGAGGGTTGGAATGCATTCGGCAGTGTTGGAATACCATTGTACACGGTTGAAATGCTGTCTACAGGGTTGGAATGCTTTTGACAGAGTTGGAATACATTTGTACAGGGTTGGAATGCTTTCTACAGCGTTGGAATGCTTTCGACAGTGTTGGAATGATTTGGCAGAGATGGAATGCTTTCAAGAGGGTTGGAATGCTTTCGACAGAGTTGGAATACCTTTGTACCGGGTTGGAATGCCATTGTACAGGGTTGGAATGCTTTCTACAAAGTTGGAATGATTTTTACAGGGATGGAATGATTTCTAGAGCGTTGGAATGCTTTCAACAGAGTTCGAATACCTTTGTACAGGGTTGAAATGCATTCTAGAGGGTTGGAATGCTTTCTACAGGGTTCGAATGCTTTCTACAGGGTAGGAATACTTTTGACAGAGTTGGAATACCATTGTACACGGTTGAAATGCTTTCTACAGGGTTGGAATGCCTTCTACAGTGTTCGAATGCTTTCTACATGGTAGGAATACTTTCGACAGAGTTGGAATACCTTTGTACATGGTTGGAACGCTTTCTGGTGGGTTGGAATGCTTTCTAGAGTGTGGGGTTAGGTTTCTGGAGTGTTGGAATGCTTTCCAGAGTGTTGGAATGCTATCTAGAGGATTGGAGTACATTCGACAAGTTTCGAATACCTTTGTACAGAGTTGGAATGCTTTCGACAGAGTTGGAATGCTTTCGACAGAGTTGCAATGCGTTCGGCAGAGTTGGAATACCTTTGTACAGGCCTGAAATGCTATCTAGAGGGATGGAATGCTTTCTAGAAGGTTGGAATACATTCGACAGGGTTGGAATACCTTCGGACAGGGTTGAAATGCATTCTAGAGGGTTGGAATGCTTTCTACAGGGTTCGAATGATTTCTACAGAGTAGGAATATTTTCGACAGAGTTGGAATACCTTTGTACATGGTTGGAATGCTTTCTACTGGGGTGGAATGCTTTCTACAGAGTTGGAATGAGTTTTACAGGGATGGAATGCCTTCTGCAGGGTTTGAATGCTTTCGAGAGGGTTGGAATGCTTTCTAGAGTGTGGGAGTGCTTTCTGGAGTGTTGGAATGCTTTCTAGAGTGTTGGAATGTTTTCTAGAGGGTTGGTATGCATTCAACAGAGTTTGAGTACCTTTGTACAGGGTTGGAATGCTTTCTACAGGATTGGAATGCTTTCGACAGTGTTGGAATGCCTTTGTACAGAGTTGGACTTCTTCCTCGAGTGTTGGAATACTTTCTACAGTGTTGGAATACCTTTGTACAGAGTTGGAATGCTTTCTACAGGGATGGAATGCTTTCGAGAGGATTGGAATGCCTTCCAGAGGGTGGGAATTCCTTTGTACAGGGTTGGAATGCTTTCTACAGCGTTGGAATGCTTTCTACAGTGTTGGAATGATTTGGCAGAGATGGAATGCTTTCTAGAGGGTTGGAATGCTTTCGATATCGTTGGAATACCATTGTACACGGTTGAAATGCTCTCTACAGGGTGGGAATGCCTTCGCGAGAGTCGGAATACCTTTGTACAGATTTGGAATGCTTTCTAGAGGGTTGGAATTCTTTCGATAGAGTTGGAATGCTTTCGATAGAGTTGGAATAACATTGTACAGAGTTGGAATGCTTTCGACAGAGTTGGAATGCTTTCGACAGGGTTGGAATGAATTCGACAGTGTTGGAATACATTTGTACAGAGTTGGAATGCTTTCTACAGGGTTGGAATGCTTTATACAGAGTTGGAATACCTTTGTACAGGGTTGAAATGCATTCTAGAGGGTTGGAATGCTTTCTACAGGGTTCGAATGCTTTCTACAGGGTAGGAATACTTTTGACAGAGTTGGAATACCATTGTACACGGTTGAAATGCTTTCTACAGGGTTGGAATGCCTTCTACAGTGTTCGAATGCTTTCTACATGGTAGGAATACTTTCGACAGAGTTGGAATACCTTTGTACATGGTTGGAATGCTTTCTAGAGGGTTGGAATGCTTTCTAGAGTGTGGGGTTAGGTTTCTGGAGTGTTGGAATGCTTTCTAGAGTGTTGGAATGCTATCTAGAGGATTGGAGTACATTCGACAAGTTTCGAATTCCTTTGTACAGAGTTGGAATGCTTTCGACAGAGTTGGAATGCTTTCGACAGAGTTGCAATGCGTTCGACAGAGTTGGAATACCTTTGAACAGGGCTGAAATGCTATCTAGAGGGATGGAATGCTTTCTAGAAGGTTGGAATACATTCGACAGGGTTGGAATAACTTTGTACTGAGTTGGCATGCTTTCTACAGGGTTGGAATGATTTTGTCAGAGAAGGACTGCTTTCAAGAGTGTTGGAATGCTTTCGACAGAGTTGGAATACCTTTGTACAGGGTTGGAATGCCATCCAGAGGGTTGGAATTCCATTGTACAGGGTTGGAATGCTTTCTAGAGGGCTGGACTGCATTCGACAGTGTTGGAATACCTATTTACAGAATTGGAATACGTTCTACAGGGTTGGAATGCTTTCTACAGTGTTGGAATACCTTTGTACAGGGTTGGAATGCTTTCTATAGTGTTGGAATGCTTTCGACAGAGTTGGAATTCTTTCGACAAAGCTGAAATGCCATTGACAGAGTTGAAATACCTTTGTACAGGGTTGAAATGCTTTCTAGACGGTTGGAATGCTTTCTAGAGGGTTGGATTGCTTTCAACAGCGTTGGAATACCTTCGGACAGGGTTGAAATGCATTCTAGAGGGTTGGAATGCTTTCTACAGGGTTCGAATGATTTCTGCAGAGTAGGAATATTTTCGACAGAGTTGGAATACCTTTGTACATGGTTGGAATGCTTTCTACTGGGGTGGAATGCTTTCTACAGAGTTGGAATGAGTTTTACAGGGATGGAATGCTTTCTGCAGGGTTTGAATGCTTTCTAGAGGGTTGGAATGCTTTCTAGAGTGTGGGAGTGCTTTCTGGAGTGTTGGAATGCTTTCTAGAGTGTTGGAATGTTTTCTAGAGTGTTGGTATGCATTCAACAGAGTTTGAGTACCTTTGTACAGGGTTGGAATGCTTTCTACAGGTTTGGCATGCTTTCGACAGAGTTGGAAAACCATTGTACACGGTTGAAATGCTTTCTACAGGGTTGGAATGCTTTCTACAGGGTTGGAATGCTTTCTACAGGGCTGGAATGATTTTTACAGGGATGGAATGCTTTCTAGAGGGTTGGAATGCTTTCAACAGCGTTGGAATACCTTCGGACAGGGTTGAAATGCATTCTAGAGGGTTGGAATGCTTTCTACAGGGTTCGAATGATTTCTACAGAGTAGGAATATTTTCGACAGAGTTGGAATACCTTTGTACATGGTTGGAATGCTTTCTACTGGGGTGGAATGCTTTCTACAGAGTTGGAATGAGTTTTACAGGGATGGAATGCATTCTGCAGGGTTTGAATGCTTTCTAGAGGGTTGGAATGCTTTCTAGAGTGTGGGAGTGCTTTCTGGAGTGTTGGAATGCTTTCTAGAGTGTTGGAATGTTTTCTAGAGGGTTGGAATACCTTTCTACAGAGTTGGAATGCTTTCTACAGGGATGGAATGCTTTCGAGAGGATTGGAATGCCTTCCAGAGGGTGGGAATTCCTTTGTACAGGATTGGAATGCTTTCTAGAGGGTTGCAATGCTTTCGATATCGTTGGAATACCATTGTACACGGTTGAAATGCTCTCTACAGGATGGGAATGCCTTCGCGAGAGTTGGAATACCTTTGTACAGATTTGGAATGCATTCTAGAGGGTTGGAATTCTTTCGATAGAGTTGGAATGCTTTCGATAGAGTTGGAATAACATTGTACAGAGTTGGAATGCTTTCGACAGAGTTGGAATGCTTTCGACAGAGTTGGAATGAATTCGACAGTGTTGGAATACCTTTGTACAGAGTTGGAATGCTTTCTACAGGGTTGGAATGCTTTATACAGAGTTGGAATACCTTTGTACAGAGTTGGAATGCCTTCTGGTGGGTTGGAATGCCTTCCAGAGGGTTGGAATGCTTTCTAGAGGGTTGGAATGCTTTCGACAGAGTTGGAATACCTTTGTACAGGTTTGAAATGTCTTCTAGATGGTTGCAATGCTTTCTACAGGGCTCGAATGCTTTCTACAGGGTAGAAATACTTTCGACAGAGTTGGAATACCTTTGTACAGGGTTGGAATGCTTTCTACAGGGTTGGAATGCTTTCTACAAAGTTGGAATGATTTTTACAGGGATGGAATGCTTTCTACAGTGTTCGAATGCTTTCTAGAGGGTTGGAATGCTTTCTAGAGTGTTGGTATGCTTTCTAGAGGGTTGGAATGCTTTCTAGAGGGTTGGAATGCTTTCTAGAGCGTTGGAATGCTGTCGACAGAGCTGGAATACCTTTGTACAGGGTTGGAATGCCATCCAGAGTGTAGAAATTCCATTGTACAGGGTTGGAATGCTTTCTAGAGGGTTGGCATGCATTCGGCAGTGTTGGAATACCATTGTACAGAGTTGGAATACTTTCTACAGGGTTTGAAATGCTTTCTACAGTGTTGGAATGACTTGGCAGAGATGGAATGCTTTCAAGAGGGTTGGAATGCTTTCGACAGAGTTGGAATACATTTGCACAGGGTTGGAATGCGCTCTAGACGGTTGGAATGCTTTCTAGAGGGTTGAAATACTTTCGACAGAGTTGAACTACCTTTGTACAGAGTTGGAATACTTTCTACAGGGATGAAATGCTTTCTACAGTGTTGGAATGATTTGGCAGAGATGGAATGCTTTCAGGAGGGTTGGAATGCTTTCGACAGAGTTGGAGTACCTTTGTACAGAGTTGGAATGCCATCCAGAGGGTTGGAATTCCATGGTACAGGGTTGGAAAGCTTTCTACAGGGTTGGAATGCTTTCTACAGGGTTGGAATGATTTTTACAGGGATGGAATGCTTTCTTGAGCGTTGGAATGCTTTCAACAGAGTTGGAATACCTTTGTACAGGATTGAAATGCGTTCTAGAGGGTTGGAATGCTTTCAACAGAGGTGGAATACCTTTGTACAGGGTTGAAATGCATTCTAGAGGGTTGGAATGCCTTCTCCAGGGTTAGAATGCTTTCTACAGGGTAGGAATACTTTCGACAGAGTTGGAATACCTTTGTACATGGTTGGAATGCTTTCTAGAGGGTTGGAATGCTTTCTAGTGTGTGGGAGTGCTTTCTGGAGTGTTGGAATGCTTTCTAGAGTGTTGGCGTGCTTTCTAGAGGGTTGGAATGCTTTCGACGGAGTTGGAATACCTTTGTACAGAGTTGGAATGCTTTCGAGAGAGTTGCAATACCTTTGTACAGAGTTGGAATGCTTTCAACCGAGTTGGAATACCTTTGTACAGAGTTGGAATGCTTTCGACAAAGTTGGAATGACATCGACAGAGTTGGAATACCTTTGTAGAGGGTTGAAATGCTTTCTAGACGGTTGGAATGCTATCTAGAGGTTGGAGTACATTCGACAGAGTTGGAATACCTTTGTATAGGGTTGGATTGCTTTCTACAGGATTGGAATGCTTTCTACAAAGTCGGAATGATTTTTACAGGGATGGAATGCTTTCTACAGGGTTGGAATGCCATCCAGAGGGTTGGAATTCCATTGTACAGGGTTGGAATGCTTTCTAGAGGTTTGGAATGCTTTCTATAGTGTTGGAGTGCTTTCTGGAGTGTTGGAATGCTTTCTAGAGTGTTGGCGTGCTTTCTAGAGGGTTGGAATGCTTTCGACGGAGTTGGAATACCTTTGTACAGGGGTGAAATGCATTCTAGAGGGTTGGTATGCTTTCTACAGTGTTGGAATGCTTTCAACAGAGTTGGAATACCTTTGTACAGGGTTGAAATGCATTCTAGAGGGTTGGAATGCCTTCTCCAGGGTTAGAATGCTTTCTACAGGGTAGGAATACTTTCGACAGAGTTGGAATACCTTTGTACAGTGTTGAAATGCATTCTAGAGGGTTGGAATGCCTTCTCCAGGTTTCGAATGCTTTCTACAGGGTAGGAATACTTTCGACGGAGTTGGAATACCTTTGTACAGAGTTGGAATGCTTTCGAGAGAGTTGGAATACCTTTGTACAGAGTTGGAATGCTTTCGACCGAGTTGGAATACCTTCCTACACGGTTTTAATGCCGTCTAGAGGGTTGGAATGCCTTCTAGAGGGTTGGAATGCCTAACAGAGGGTTGTCATTCCTTTGTACAGAGTTGGAATGCTTTCTAGACGGTTACAATGCTTTCTAGAGGGTTGGATTACTTTCGACAGAGTTGGAATACCTTTGTACAGAGTTGGAATGCTTTCGAGAGAGTTGAAATACCTTTGTACAGAGTTGGAATGCTTTCGACAAAGTTGGATTGATTTTTACAGGGATGGAATGCTTTCTACAGTGTTGGAATGCTTTCTAGAGGGCTGGAATGCTTTCTAGAGTGTCTTAGTGCTTTCTGAAGTTTTGGAATGCTTTCAAGAGTGTTGCTATGCTTTAGAGAGGGGTGGAATGCCTTCTAGAGGGTTGCAATGCTTTCTACAGGGCTCGAATGCTTTCTACAGGGTAGAAATACTTTCGACAGAGTTGGAATACCTTTGTACAGGGTTGGAATGCTTTCTACAGGGTTGGAATGCTTTCTACAGGGTTGGAATGCATTCGGCAGTGTTGGACTCCCATTGTACAGAGTTGGAATACTTTCTACAGGGTTGGAATGCTTTCTACAGTGTTGGAATGATTTGGCAGAGATGGAATGCTTTCAAGAGGGTTGGAATGCTTTCGACAGAGTTGGAATACCTTTGTACAGGGTTGGAATGCTTTCTACAGTGTTGGAATGCTTTCTACAGTGTTGGAATGATTTGGCAGAGATGGAATGCTTTCAAGAGGGTTGGAATGCTTTCGACAGAGTTGGAATACCTTTGTACAGGGTTGGAATGCCATCCAGAGGGTTGGAATTCCATTGTACAGGGTTGGAATGCTTTCTAGAGGGTTGGAATGCATTCGGCAGTGTTGGAATACCATGGTACAGAGTTGGAATACTTTCTACAGGGTTGGAATGCTTTCTACAGTGTTGGAATGATTTGGCAGAGATGGAATGCTTTCAAGAGGTTTGGAATGCTTTCGACAGAGTTGGAATACCTTTGTACAGGGTTGGAATACTTTCTACAGGGTTGGAATGCCTTCTACAGTGTTGGAATGATTTGGCAGAGATGGAATGCTTTCGAGAGGGTTGGAATGCTTTCGACAGAGTTGGAATACCTTTGTACATGGTTGGAATGCTTTCTAGAGGGTTGGAATGCTTTCTAGAGTGTTGGAGTGCTTTCTGGAGTGTTGGAATGCTTTCTAGAGTGTTGGCGTGCTTTCTAGAGGGTTGGAATGCTTTCGACGGAGTTGGAATACCTTTGTACAGAGTTGGAATGCTTTCGAGAGAGTTGGAATACCTTTGTACAGAGTTGGAATGCTTTCGACAAAGTTGGAATGCAATCGACAGAGATGGAATACCTTTGTAGAGGGTTGAAATGCTTTCTAGACGGTTGGAATGCTATCTAGAGGGTTGGAGTACATTCGACAGAGTTGGAATACCTTTGTATAGGGTTGGAATGCTTTCTACAGGATTGGAATGCTTTCGACAAAGTTGGATTGATTTTTACAGGGATGGAATGCTTTCTACAGTGTTGGAATGCTTTCTAGAGGGTTGGAATGCTTTCTAGAGTGTCTTAGTGCTTTCTGAAGTTTTGGAATGCTTTCTAGAGTGTTGGTATGCTTTCGAGAGGGGTGGAATGCCTTCTAGAGGGTTGCAATGCTTTCTACAGGGCTCGAATGCTTTCTACAGGGTAGAAATACTTTCGACAGAGTTGGAATACCTTTGTACAGGGTTGGAATGCTTTCTACAGGGTTGGAATGCTTTCTACAGGGTTGGAATGATTTGGCAGAGATGGAATGCTTTCAAGAGGGTTGGACTGCTTTCGACAGAGTTGGAATACCTTTGTACAGGTTTGGAATGCTTTCTAGAGGGTTGGAATGCTTTCTAGAGTGTTGGAGTGCTTTCTGGAGTGTTGGAATGCTTTCTAGAGTGTTGGCGTGCTTCCTAGAGGGTTGGAATGCTTTCGACAGAGTTGGAATGCCTTTGTACAGAGTTGGAATTCTTTCTCGAGTGTTGGAATACTTTCTACAGTGTTGGAATACCTTTGTACAGAGTTGGAATGCTTTCTACAGGGTTGGAATGCTTTCTACAGGGATGGAATGCTTTCGAGAGGAATGGAATGCCTTCCAGAGGGTGGGAATTCCTTTGTACAGGGTTGGACTGCTTTCTAGAGGGTTGGAATGCTTTCGATATCGTTGGAATACCATTGTACACGGTTGAAATGCTCTCTACAGGATGGGAATGCCTTCGCGAGAGACGGAATACCTTTGTACAGGTTTGGAATGCTTTCTAGAGGGTTGGAATGCTTTCTAGAGTGTTGAAATGCTTTCTACAGCGCTGGAATGCTGTCTACAGTGTTGGAATGCTGTCTACAGGATTGGAATGCTTTCGACAGAGTTGGAATACCTTTGTACAGAGTTGGAATGCTTTCTCGAGTGTTGGAATACTTTCTACAGTGTTGGAATACCTTCGTACAGAGTTGGAGTGCTTTCTACATGGTTGGAATGCTTTCTACAGGGATGGAATGCTTTCGAGAGGATTGGAATGCCTTCCAGAGGGTTGAAATTCCTTTGTGCAGGGTGGGAATGCCTTCGAGAGAGTCGGAATACCTTTGTACAGGGTTGGAATGCGTTCTACAGTGTTGGAATGCTTTCTAGTTGGTTCGAATACCTATGTGCAGAGCTGGAATAACTTTGTACAGGGTTGAAATGCTTTCTAGAGGGTTGTAATGCTTTCTAGCGGGTAGGAATGCTCTCTAAAGTGTTGGAATGCTTTCTGGAACGCTGGAATGCTGTGTACAGGGTTGGAATGCTGTCTATAGGATTGGAATGCTATCGACAGAGTTGGAATATCTTTGTACACGGTTGAAATGCATTCTGGAGGGTTGAGATGATTTCTAGATGGTTGGAATACTTGCGGCAGAGTTGGAATACTTTCGAGAGCGTTGGAATACCTTTGTACAGAGTTGGAATGCTTTCTACAGGGTTGGAATGCTTTCTAGAGGGATGGAATGCTATCGAGAGGATTGGAATGCCTTCCAGAGGGTTGGAATTCCTTTGTACACGGTTGGAATGCTTTCTAGAGAGATGGGATGCTTTCGAGAGGGTTGGATTGCTTTCAACAGTGTAGGAATACCATTGTACACGGTTGAAATGCTTTCTAGAATGTTGGAATGCTTTCTAGAAGGTTGGAATGCTCTCTAAAGTGTTGGAATGCTCTCTAAAGTGTTGGAATGCTTCCTACAGCGCTGGAATGCTGTCTACAGGGTTGGAATGCTGTCTACAGGATTGGATTTCTATCGACAGATTTGGAATATCTTTGTACAAGGTTGAAATGAATTCTGGAGGGTTGAGATGATTTCTAGATGGTTGGAATACCTTTGGCAGAGTTGGAATAATTTCGACAGCGTTGGAATACCTTTGTGAAGAGCTGGAATAACTTTGTACAGGGTTGAAATGCTTTCTAAAGTGTTGGAATGCTTTCTACAGTGTTGGAAAACCTTTGTACAGAGCTGGCATGCTATCTGTAGGGTTGGAATGTTTTCTAGAGGTTTGGAATGCTTTCGACAGTGTTGGAATACCTTTGTACAGAGTTGGAATGCTTTCGACAGAGTTGGAATGCTTTCTAGAGGGTTGGAATGCTTTCTAAATGGTTGGAATGCTTTCGATAGAGTTGGAATGCTTTCGATAGAGTTGGAATACCATTGTACACGGTTGAAATGCTCTCTACAGGGTTGGAATGCCTTCGACACAGTTGTAATGCCATCGACAGGGTTGGAATACCTTTGTACAGAGTTGAAATGCTTTCTAGACGTTTATAATGCTTTCTAGAGGGTGGGAATACTTTCGACAGAGTTTGAATACCTTTGTACAGAGTTGGAATGCTTTCTAGTTGGTTCTAATACCTATGTGCAGAGCTGGAATAACTTTTTACAGGGTTGACATGACTTCTAGAGGGTTGGAATGCTTTCTAGAGGGTTGGAATGCTCTCTAGAGTGTTGGAATGCTTTCTGCAGCGCTGCAATGCTGTCTACAGAGTTGGAATGCTGTCTACAGGATTGGAATGCTATCGACAGAGTTGGAATACCTTTGTACAGAGTTGGAATGCTTTCTAGGGGGTTGGAATACCTATGTGCAGAGCTGGAATACCTTTGTTCAGAGTTGGATTGCTTTCTACAGTGTTGGAATGCTTTCGACAGAGTTGAAATGCTTTCGACAAAGTTGGAATGCCATCGACAGATTTGGAATACCTTTGTACAGGGTTGAAATGACTTCTAGAGGGTTGAAATGCTTTCTAGAGTGTTGGAATGCTTTCTAGAGGGTTGGAATACCCTTGTACAGAGTCGGAATACCTTTGTACAGGGTTGGAATGCCTTCTACAGTGTTGGAAAACCTATGTACAGAGTTGGAATGCTTTCTATAAGGTTGGAATGCTTTCTACAGGGATGGAATGCTTTCAAGAAGATTGGAATGCTTTCGACAGAGTTGGAATACCTTTGTACAGAGTTGGAATGCTTTCGACAGAGTTGGAATACCTTTGTACAGAGTTGAAATGCTTTCTACAGGGTTGGAATGCTTTCTACAGTGTTGGAAAACCTATGTACAGAGTTGGAATGCTTTCTATAAGGTTGGAATGCTTTCTAGAGTGTTGGAATACTTTCAACAGTGTTGGATTATCTTTGTACAGAGTTGGAATGCTTTCGACAGAGTTGGAATACCTTTGTACACAGTTGAAATGCTTTCTAGAATGTTGGAATGCTTTCTAGAGGGTTGGAATGCTCTCTAAAGTGTTGGAATGCTCTCTAAAGTGTTGGAATGCTTCCTACAGCGCTGGAATGCTGTCTACAGGGTTGGAATGCTGTCTACAGGATTGGATTGCTATCGACAGATTTGGAATATCTTTGTACAAGGTTGAAATGAATTCTGGAGGGTTGAGATGATTTCTAGATGGTTGGAATACCTTCGGCAGAGTTGGAATAATTTCGACAGCGTTGGAATACCTTTGTGAAGAGCTGGAATAACTTTGTACAGGGTTGAAATGCTTTCTAAAGGGTTGGAATGCTTTCTACAGTGTTGGAATACCTTTGTACAGAGGTGGCATGCTATCTGTAGGGTTGGAATGTTTTCTAGAGGTTTGGAATGCTTTCAACAGAGTTGGAGTACCTTTGTACAGGGTTAGAATGCCTTCTACAGATTTGGAATGCTTTCGACAGTGTTGGAATACCTTTGTACAGAGTTGGAATGCTTTCGACAGTGTTGGAATGCTTTCGACAGGGTTGGAATGCTTTCTACCGGGTTCGCATGCTTTCTACAGGGAAGGAATGCTTTCGACAAATTTGGAATACCTTTGTACAGAGTTGGAATACTTTCTAGAGTGTTGGAATGCTTTCGACAGAGTTTGAATACCTTTGTACACGGTTGAAATGCTTTCTCGAGGGTCGGAATACATTCTACATTGTTGGAATACCTTTGTACAGAGTTGGAATGCTTTCTAGAGGGTTGGAATGCTTTCTAGAGGGTTGGAATGCTTTCGAAAGAGTTGGAATGCTTTCGATAGAGTTGGAATACCATTGTACACGGTTGATATGCTCTCTACAGGGTTGGAATGCCTTCGAGAGAGTCGGAATAACTTTGTACAGTGTTGGAATGCTTTCTACAGTGTTGGAATGCTTTCGACAGAGTTGGAATGCTTTCGACAAAGTTGGAATGCCATCGACAGATTTGGAATACCTTTGTACAGGGTTGAAATGACTTCTAGAGTGTTGGAATGCTTTCTAGAGGGTTGGAATACCCTTGTACAGAGTCGGAATACCTTTGTACAGGGTTGGAATGGCTTCTACAGTGTTGGAAAACCTATGTACAGAGTTGGAATGCTTTCTATAAGGTTGGAATGCTTTCTACAGGGATGGAATGCTTTCGAGAAGATTGGAATGCTTTCGACAGAGTTGGAATACCTTTGTACACGGTTGAAATGCTTTCTAGAGGGTTGGAATGCTTTCGACAGAGATGCAATACCTTTGTTCAGAGTTGGATTGCTTTCTAGATTGTTGGAATACTTTCGACAGCGTTGGAGTACCTTTGTGAAGAGCTGGAATAACTTTGTACAGGGTTGAAATGCTTTCTAAAGTGTTGGAATGCTTTCTACAGTGTTGGAATACCTTTGTACAGAGTTGGAATGCTTTCTGTAGGGTTGGAATGTTTTCTAGAGGGTTGGAATGCATTCAACACAGTTGGAGTACCTTTGTACAGAGTTGGAATGCTTTCTACAGGTATGGAATGCTTTCGACAGTGTTGGAATACCTTTGTACAGAGTTAGAATGCTTTCTCGAGTGTTGGAATACTTTCTACAGTGTTGGAATAACTTTGTACGGAGTTGGAATGCTTTCGATAGATTTCGAATACCATTGTACAAGGTTGAAATGCTCTCTACAGGGTTGGAATGCATTCGCGAGAGTCGGAATACCTTTGTACAGTGTTGGAATGCTTTCTAGACGGTTATAACGCTTTCTAGAGGGTGGGAATACTTTCGACAGAGTTTGAATACCTTTGTACAGAGTTGGAATGCTTTCTAGTTGGTTCGAATACCTATGTGCCGAGCTGGAATAACTTTGTACAGGGTTGGAATGCTTTCTACAGTGTTGGAAGGCTTTCGACAGAGTTGGAATGCTTTCGACAGAGTTGGAATACCTTTGTACACAGTTGAAATGCTTTCTAGAGGGTTGGAATGCTTTCTAGAGGGTTGGAATGCTCTCTAAAGTGTTGGAATGCTTTCTGGAGCGCTGGAATGCTGCCTACCGGATTGGAATGCTGTCTACAGGATTGGAATGCTTTCTACAGGGTTGGAATGCTTTCTAGAGGGTTGGAATGCTCTCTACAGTGTTGGAATGCTTTCGACAGAGTTGGAATACCTTTGTACAGAGTTGGAATACTTTCTAGTTGGTTCTAATACCTATGTGCAGAGCTGGAATAACTTTTTACAGGGTTGACATGCCTTCTAGAGGGTTGGCATGCTTTCTAGAGGGTTGGAATACCCTTGTACAGAGTCGGAATACCTTTGTACAGGGTTGAAATGCTGTCTACAGGGTTGGAATACTTTCTACAGTGTTGGAACACCTTTGTACAGAGTTGGAATGCTTTCTATAATGTTGGAATGCTTTCTAGAGGGTTGGGATGCTTTCAACAGTGTTGGAATACCTTTGTACAGAGTGGGAATGCTTTCGACAGAGTCGGAATACCTTTGTACACAGTTGAAATGCTTTCTAGACGGTTGGAATGCTTTCTAGAGGGTCGGAATGCTCTCTAAAGTGTTGGAATGCTTTCTGGAGCGCTGGAATGCTCTCTACAGGGTTGGAATGCTGTCTACAGGATTGGAATGCTATCGACAGAGTTGGAATATCTTTGCACACGGTTGAAATGCATTCTGGAGGGTTGAGCTGATTTCTAGATGGTTGGAATACTTTCGGCAGAGTTGGAATACTTTCGACAGCGTTGGAGTACCTTTGTGAAGAGCTGGAATAACTTTGTACAGGGTTGAAATGCTTTCTAAAGTGTTGGAATGCTTTCTACAGTGTTGGAATACCTTTGTACAGAGTTGGAATGCTTTCTGTAGGGTTGGAATGTTTTCTAGAGGGTTGGAATGCATTCAACACAGTTGGAGTACCTTTGTACAGAGTTGGAATGCTTTCTACAGGTATGGAATGCTTTCGACAGTGTTGGAATACCTTTGTACAGAGTTAGAATGCTTTCTCGAGTGTTGGAATACTTTCTACAGTGTTGGAATAACTTTGTACGGAGTTGGAATGCTTTCGATAGATTTCGAATACCATTGTACAAGGTTGAAATGCTCTCTACAGGGTTGGAATGCATTCGCGAGAGTCGGAATACCTTTGTACAGTGTTGGAATGCTTTCTAGACGGTTATAACGCTTTCTAGAGGGTGGGAATACTTTCGACAGAGTTTGAATACCTTTGTACAGAGTTGGAATGCTTTCTAGTTGGTTCGAATACCTATGTGCCGAGCTGGAATAACTTTGTACAGGGTTGGAATGCTTTCTACAGTGTTGGAAGGCTTTCGACAGAGTTGGAATGCTTTCGACAGAGTTGGAATACCTTTGTACACAGTTGAAATGCTTTCTAGAGGGTTGGAATGCTTTCTAGAGGGTTGGAATGCTCTCTAAAGTGTTGGAATGCTTTCTGGAGCGCTGGAATGCTGCCTACCGGATTGGAATGCTGTCTACAGGATTGGAATGCTTTCTACAGGGTTGGAATGCTTTCTAGAGGGTTGGAATGCTCTCTACAGTGTTGGAATGCTTTCGACAGAGTTGGAATACCTTTGTACAGAGTTGGAATACTTTCTAGTTGGTTCTAATACCTATGTGCAGAGCTGGAATAACTTTTTACAGGGTTGACATGCCTTCTAGAGGGTTGGCATGCTTTCTAGAGGGTTGGAATACCCTTGTACAGAGTCGGAATACCTTTGTACAGGGTTGAAATGCTGTCTACAGGGTTGGAATACTTTCTACAGTGTTGGAACACCTTTGTACAGAGTTGGAATGCTTTCTATAATGTTGGAATGCTTTCTAGAGGGTTGGGATGCTTTCAACAGTGTTGGAATACCTTTGTACAGAGTGGGAATGCTTTCGACAGAGTCGGAATACCTTTGTACACAGTTGAAATGCTTTCTAGACGGTTGGAATGCTTTCTAGAGGGTCGGAATGCTCTCTAAAGTGTTGGAATGCTTTCTGGAGCGCTGGAATGCTCTCTACAGGGTTGGAATGCTGTCTACAGGATTGGAATGCTATCGACAGAGTTGGAATATCTTTGCACACGGTTGAAATGCATTCTGGAGGGTTGAGCTGATTTCTAGATGGTTGGAATACTTTCGGCAGAGTTGGAATACTTTCGACAGCGTTGGAGTACCTTTGTGAAGAGCTGGAATAACTTTGTACAGGGTTGAAATGCTTTCTAAAGTGTTGGAATGCTTTCTACAGTGTTGGAATACCTTTGTACAGAGTTGGAATGCTTTCTGTAGGGTTGGAATGTTTTCTAGAGGGTTGGAATGCATTCAACACAGTTGGAGTACCTTTGTACAGAGTTGGAATGCTTTCTACAGGTATGGAATGCTTTCGACAGTGTTGGAATACCTTTGTACAGAGTTAGAATGCTTTCTCGAGTGTTGGAATACTTTCTACAGTGTTGGAATAACTTTGTACGGAGTTGGAATGCTTTCGATAGATTTCGAATACCATTGTACAAGGTTGAAATGCTCTCTACAGGGTTGGAATGCATTCGCGAGAGTCGGAATACCTTTGTACAGTGTTGGAATGCTTTCTAGACGGTTATAACGCTTTCTAGAGGGTGGGAATACTTTCGACAGAGTTTGAATACCTTTGTACAGAGTTGGAATGCTTTCTAGTTGGTTCGAATACCTATGTGCCGAGCTGGAATAACTTTGTACAGGGTTGGAATGCTTTCTACAGTGTTGGAAGGCTTTCGACAGAGTTGGAATGCTTTCGACAGAGTTGGAATACCTTTGTACACAGTTGAAATGCTTTCTAGAGGGTTGGAATGCTTTCTAGAGGGTTGGAATGCTCTCTAAAGTGTTGGAATGCTTTCTGGAGCGCTGGAATGCTGCCTACCGGATTGGAATGCTGTCTACAGGATTGGAATGCTTTCTACAGGGTTGGAATGCTTTCCAGAGGGTTGGAATGCTCTCTACAGTGTTGGAATGCTTTCGACAGAGTTGGAATACCTTTGTACAGAGTTGGAATACTTTCTAGTTGGTTCTAATACCTATGTGCAGAGCTGGAATAACTTTTTACAGGGTTGACATGCCTTCTAGAGGGTTGGCATGCTTTCTAGAGGGTTGGAATGCTCTCTAGAGTGTTGGAATGCTTTCTGCAGCGCTGCAATGCTGTCTACAGAGTTGGAATGCTGTCTACAGGATTGGAATGCTATCGACAGAGTTGGAATATCTTTGTACAGAGTTGGAATGCTTTCTAGGGGGTTGGAATACCTATGTGCAGAGCTGGAATACCTTTGTTCAGAGTTGGATTGCTTTCTACAGTGTTGGAATGCTTTCGACAGAGTTGGAATGCTTTCGACAAAGTTGGAATGCCATCGACAGATTTGGAATACCTTTGTACAGGGTTGAAATGACTTCTAGAGTGTTGGAATGCTTTCTAGAGGGTTGGAATACCCTTGTACAGAGTCGGAATACCTTTGTACAGGGTTGGAATGGCTTCTACAGTGTTGGAAAACCTATGTACAGAGTTGGAATGCTTTCTATAAGGTTGGAATGCTTTCTACAGGGATGGAATGCTTTCGAGAAGATTGGAATGCTTTCGACAGAGTTGGAATACCTTTGTACACGGTTGAAATGCTTTCTAGAGGGTTGGAATGCTTTCGACAGAGATGCAATACCTTTGTTCAGAGTTGGATTGCTTTCTAGATTGTTGGAATACTTTCGACAGCGTTGGAGTACCTTTGTGAAGAGCTGGAATAACTTTGTACAGGGTTGAAATGCTTTCTAAAGTGTTGGAATGCTTTCTACAGTGTTGGAATACCTTTGTACAGAGTTGGAATGCTTTCTGTAGGGTTGGAATGTTTTCTAGAGGGTTGGAATGCATTCAACACAGTTGGAGTACCTTTGTACAGAGTTGGAATGCTTTCTACAGGTATGGAATGCTTTCGACAGTGTTGGAATACCTTTGTACAGAGTTAGAATGCTTTCTCGAGTGTTGGAATACTTTCTACAGTGTTGGAATAACTTTGTACGGAGTTGGAATGCTTTCGATAGATTTCGAATACCATTGTACAAGGTTGAAATGCTCTCTACAGGGTTGGAATGCATTCGCGAGAGTCGGAATACCTTTGTACAGTGTTGGAATGCTTTCTAGACGGTTATAACGCTTTCTAGAGGGTGGGAATACTTTCGACAGAGTTTGAATACCTTTGTACAGAGTTGGAATGCTTTCTAGTTGGTTCGAATACCTATGTGCCGAGCTGGAATAACTTTGTACAGGGTTGGAATGCTTTCTACAGTGTTGGAAGGCTTTCGACAGAGTTGGAATGCTTTCGACAGAGTTGGAATACCTTTGTACACAGTTGAAATGCTTTCTAGAGGGTTGGAATGCTTTCTAGAGGGTTGGAATGCTCTCTAAAGTGTTGGAATGCTTTCTGGAGCGCTGGAATGCTGCCTACCGGATTGGAATGCTGTCTACAGGATTGGAATGCTTTCTACAGGGTTGGAATGCTTTCTAGAGGGTTGGAATGCTCTCTACAGTGTTGGAATGCTTTCGACAGAGTTGGAATACCTTTGTACAGAGTTGGAATACTTTCTAGTTGGTTCTAATACCTATGTGCAGAGCTGGAATAACTTTTTACAGGGTTGACATGCCTTCTAGAGGGTTGGCATGCTTTCTAGAGGGTTGGAATGCTCTCTAGAGTGTTGGAATGCTTTCTGCAGCGCTGCAATGCTGTCTACAGAGTTGGAATGCTGTCTACAGGATTGGAATGCTATCGACAGAGTTGGAATATCTTTGTACAGAGTTGGAATGCTTTCTAGGGGGTTGGAATACCTATGTGCAGAGCTGGAATACCTTTGTTCAGAGTTGGATTGCTTTCTACAGTGTTGGAATGCTTTCGACAGAGTTGGAATGCTTTCGACAAAGTTGGAATGCCATCGACAGATTTGGAATACCTTTGTACAGGGTTGAAATGACTTCTAGAGTGTTGGAATGCTTTCTAGAGGGTTGGAATACCCTTGTACAGAGTCGGAATACCTTTGTACAGGGTTGGAATGGCTTCTACAGTGTTGGAAAACCTATGTACAGAGTTGGAATGCTTTCTATAAGGTTGGAATGCTTTCTACAGGGATGGAATGCTTTCGAGAAGATTGGAATGCTTTCGACAGAGTTGGAATACCTTTGTACACGGTTGAAATGCTTTCTAGAGGGTTGGAATGCTTTCGACAGAGATGCAATACCTTTGTTCAGAGTTGGATTGCTTTCTAGATTGTTGGAATAATTTCGACAGCGTTGGAATACCTTTGTGAAGAGCTGGAATAACTTTGTACAGGGTTGAAATGCTTTCTAAAGGGTTGGAATGCTTTCTACAGTGTTGGAATACCTTTGTACAGAGCTGGCATGCTATCTGTAGGGTTGGAATGTTTTCTAGAGGTTTGGAATGCTTTCAACAGAGTTGGAGTACCTTTGTACAGGGTTAGAATGCCTTCTACAGATTTGGAATGCTTTCGACAGTGTTGGAATACCTTTGTACAGAGCTGGCATGCTATCTGTAGGGTTGGAATGTTTTCTAGAGGTTTGGAATGCTTTCAACAGAGTTGGAGTACCTTTGTACGGGGTTAGAATGCCTTCTACAGATTTGGAATGCTTTCGACAGTGTTGGAATACCCTTGTATAGAGTCGGAATACCTTTGTACAGGGTTGAAATGCTGTCTACAGGGTTGGAATACTTTCTACAGTGTTGGAACACCTTTGTACACAGTTGAAATGCTTTCTAGACGGTTGGAATGCTTTCTAGAGGGTTGGAATGCTCTCTAAAGTGTTGGAATGCTTTCTGGAGCGCTGGAATGCTCTCTACAGGGTTGGAATGCTGTCTACAGGATTGGAATGCTATCGACAGAGTTGGAATATCTTTGCACACGGTTGAAATGCATTCTGGAGGGTTGAGCTGATTTCCAGATGGTTGGAATACTTTCGGCAGAGATGGAATACTTTCGACAGCGTTGGAATACCTTTGTGAAGAGCTGGAATAACTTTGTACAGGGTTGAAATGCTTTCTAAAGTGTTGGAATGCTTTCTACAGTGTTGGAATACCTTTGTACAGTGTTGGAATGCTTTCTGTAGGGTTGGAATGTTTTCTAGAGGGTTGGAATGCATTCAACACAGTTGGAGTACCTTTGTACAGAGTAGGAATGCTTTCTACAGGTATGGAATGCTTTCGACAGTGTTGGAATACCTTTGTACAGAGTTAGAATGCTTTCTCGAGTGTTGGAATACTTTCTACAGTGTTGGAATAACTTTGTACAGAGTTGGAATGCTTTCGATAAATTTCGAATACCATTGTACACGGTTGAAATGCTCTCTACAGGGTTGGAATGCCTTCGCGAGAGTCGGAATACCTTTGTACAGTGTTGGAATGCTTTCTAGACGGTTATAATGCTTTCTAAAGGGTGGGAATACTTTCGACAGAGTTTGAATACCTTTGTACAGAGTTGGAATGCTTTCTAGTTGGTTCGAATACCTATGTGCAGAGCTGGAATAACTTTGTACAGGGTTGAAATGCTTTCTAGAGGGTTGGAATGCTTTCTAGAGGGTTGGAATGCTCTCTAAAGTGTTGGAATGATTTCTGGAGCGCTGGAATGCTGTCTACCGGGTTGGAATGCTGTCTACAGGATTGGAATGCTTTCTACAGGGTTGGAATGCTTTCTAGAGGGTTGGAATGCTCTCTACAGTGTTGGGATGCTTTCGACAGAGTTGGAATACCTTTGTACTGAGTTGGAATGCTTTCTGTAGAGTTGGAATGTTCTCTAGAGGGTTGGTATGCATTCAACAGAGTTTGAGTACCTTTGTACAGTGTTGGAATGCTTTCTACATGTTTGGAATGCTTTCGACAGTGTTGGACTGCCTTTGTACAGGGTTGGAATTCTTTCTCGAGTGTTGGAATACTTTCTGCAGTGTTGGAATACCTTTGTACAGAGTTGGAATGCTTGCTACAGGGTTGGCATGCTTTCTACAGGGATGGAATGCTTTCGAGAGGATTGGAATGCCCTCCAGAGGGTGGGAATTCCTTTGTACAGGGTTGGAATGCTTTCTAGAGGATTGGAATGCTTTCGATACAGTTGGAATACCATTGTACACGGTTGAAATGCTCTCTACAGGGTTGGAATGCCTTCGAGAGATTCGGAATACCTTTGTACAGTGTTGGAATGCTTTCTACAATGTTGGAAGGCTTTCGACAGAGTTGGAATGCTGTCTACAGGATTGGAATGCTTTCGACAGAGTTGGAATACCTTTGTACAGAGTTGGAATGCTTTCTCGAGTGTTGGAATACTTTCTACAGGGATGGAATGCTTTCGAGAGGATTCGAATGCCCTCCAGAGGGTGAGAATTCCTTTGTACAGGGTTGGAATGCTTTCTAGAGGATTGGAATGCTTTCGATACAGTTGGAATACCTTTGTACACAGTTGAAATGCTTTCTAGAGGGTTGGAATGCTTTCTAGAGGTTGGGAATTCTCTCTAAAGTGTTGGAATTCTTTCTACAGCGCTGGAATGCTGTCTACAGTGTTGGAATGCTGTCTACAGGATTGGAATGCTTTCGACAGAGTTGGAATACCTTGGTACAGAGTTGGAATGCTTTCTCGAGTGTTGGAATACTTTCTACAGTGTTGGAATACATTCGTACAGAGTTGGAGTGCTTTCTACATGGTTGGAATGCTTTCTACAGGGATGGAATGCTTTCGAGAGGATTGGAATGCCTTCCAGAGGGTTGGAATTCCTTTGTACAGGGTTGGAATGCTTTCTAGAGGTTTGGAATGCTCTCTAAAATGTTGGAATGCTTTCTGGAGCGCTGGAATGCTGTCTACAGGGTTGGAATGCTGTCTACAGGATTGGAATGCTATCGACAGAGTAGGAATATCTTTGCACACGGTTGAAATGCATTCTGGAGGGTTGGGATGCTTTCTAGAGGGTTGGGATGCTTTCTAGAGGGTTGGAATGCTCTCTAAAGTGTTGAAATGCTTTCTGGAGCGCTGGAATGCTTTCGACAGAGTTGGAATGCTTTCGTCAAAGTTGTAATGCCATCGACAGTGTTGGAATATCTTTGTACAGAGTTGAAATGCTTTCTAGACGGTTATAATGCTTTCTAGAGGGTGGGAATACTTGCGACAGCGTTGGAATACCTTTGTACAGAGTTGGAATGCTTTCTACAGGGTTGGAATGCTTTCTACAGGGATGGAATGCTTTCGAGAGGATTGGAATGCCTTCCAGAGGGGTGGAATTCCTTTGTACAGGGTTGGAATTCCTTTGTACAGGGTTGGAATGCTTTCTAGAGGGTTGGGATGCTTTCGAGAGGGGTGGAATGCTTTCGACAGAGTTGGAATAGCATTGTACACGGTTGAAATGCTTTCTACAGCGTTGGAATGCTTTCGACCGAGTTGGAATACTTTTGTACAGGGTTGGAATACTTTCTACAGGGTTGGTATGCTTTCTACAGGGATGGAATGCTTTCGAGAGGATTGGAATGCCTTCCAGAGGGTTGGAATTCCTTTGTACAGGGTTGGAATGCTTTCTAGAGGGTTGGGATGCTTTCGACAAAGTTGAGATGCCATCGACAGAGTTGGAATACCTTTGTACAGGGTTGAAATGACTTCTAGAGGGTTGGCATGCTTTCTACAGTGTTCGAATGCTTTCTACAGGGAAGGAATGCTTTCGACAAAGTTGGAATACCTCTGTACAGAGTTGGAATGCTTTCGACAGAGTTGGAATGCTTTCGACAGAGTTGGAATGCGTTCGACAGAGTTGGAATACCTTGGTACGGGGTTGAAACGCTTTCTAGAGGGTTGGAGCGCTTTCGAGAAGATTGGAATGCTTTCGACAGAGGTGGAATACCTTTGTACACGGTTGAAATGCATTCTAGAGGGTTGGAATGCTTTCGACAGAGATGGAATACCTTTGTTCAGAGTTGGATTGCTTTCTAGAGGGTTGGAATGCATTCGACAGGGTTGATATACCCTTGTACAGAGTCGGAATACCTTTGTACAGGGTTGAAATGCTTTCTAAATGGTTGGAATGCTTTCTACAGTGTTGGAATACCTTTGTACAGAGTTGGAATGCTTTCGGTAGGGTTGGAATGTTTTCTAGAGGGTTGGAATGCTTTCAACAGAGTTGGAGTACCTCTGTACAGTGTTAGAATGCCTTCTACAGGTTTGGAATGCTTTCGACAGTGTTGGAATACCTTTGTACAGAGTTGGAATGCTTTCGACAGAGTTGGAATACCTTTGTACACAGTTGAAATGCTTTCTAGAGGGTTGTAATGCTTTCTAGAGTGTTGGCATGCTTTCTAGAGGGTTGGAATGCTTTCTATAGGGTTGGAATGCTTTCGACAGTGTTGGAATACCTTTGTACAGAGTTAGAATGCTTTCGACAAGGTTGGAATACCTTTGTACACAGTTGGAATGCTTTCGACAGTGTTGGAATGCTTTCTACCGGGTTCGCATGCATTCTACAGGGAAGGAATGCTTTCGACAAAGTTGGAATACCTTTGTACAGAGTTGGAATGCTGTCGACAGAGTTGGAATGCTTTCGACAGTGTTGGAATGCGTTCGACAGAGTTGGAATACCTTGGTACAGGGTTGAAGCGCTTTCTAGAGGGTTGGAACGCTTTCGACAGGGTTGATATACCCTTGTACAGAGTCGGAATACTTTTGTACAGGGTTGAAATGCTTTCTAAATGGTTGGAATGCTTTCGACAGAGTTGGAATACCTTTGTTCAGAGTTGGATTGCTTTCTAGAGGGTTGGAATGCTTTCGACAGGGTTGAAATACCCTTGTACAGAGTCGGAATACCTTTGTACAGGGTTGAAATGCTTTCTACAGGGTTGGAATGCTTTCTACAGTGTTGGAAAACCTATGTACAGAGTTGGAATGCTTTCTATAAGGTTGGAATGCTTTCTAGAGGGTTGGAATACTTTCAACAGTGTTGGAATACCTTTGTACAGAGTTAGAATGCTTTCGACAAGGTTGGAATACCTTTGTACACAGTTGGAATGCTTTCGACAGTGTTGGAATGCTTTCTACCGGGTTCGCATGCATTCTACAGTGTTGGAATGCTTTCGACAGAGTTGGAATACCTTTGTACAGGGTTGGAATGCTTTCTACAGTGTTGGAATGCTTTCTAGTTGGTTCGAAAACCTATGTGCAGAGCTGGAATAACTTTGTACAGGGTTGAAATGCTTTCTAGAGGGTTGTAATGCTTTCTAGCGGGTTGGAATGCTCTCTAAAGTATTGGAATGCTTTCTGGAGCGCTGGAATGCTGTGTACAGGGTTGGAATGCTGTCTATAGGATTGGAATGCTATCGACAGAGTTGGAATATCTTTGTACACGGTTGAAATGCACTCTGGAGGGTTGAGATGATTTCTAGATGGTTGGAATACTTTCGGCAGAGTTGGAATACTTTCGAGAGCGTTGGAATACCTTTGTACAGAGTTGGAATGCTTTCTACAGGGTTCGAATGCTTTCTACAGGGATGGAATGCTTTCGAGAGGATTGGAATGCCTTCCAGAGTGTTGGAATTCCTTTGTACAGGGTTGGAATGCTTTCTAGAGGGTTGGGATGCTTTCGACAAAGTTGAGATGCCATCGACAGAGTTGGAATACCTTTGTACAGGGTTGAAATGACTTCTAGAGGGTTGGCATGCTTTCTACAGTGTTCGAATGCTTTCTACAGGGAAGGAATGCTTTCGACAAAGTTGGAATACCTCTGTACAGAGTTGGAATGCTTTCGACAGAGTTGGAATGCTTTCGACAGAGTTGGAATGCGTTCGACAGAGTTGGAATACCTTGGTACGGGGTTGAAACGCTTTCTAGAGGGTTGGAGCGCTTTCGAGAAGATTGGAATGCTTTCGACAGAGGTGGAATACCTTTGTACACGGTTGAAATGCATTCTAGAGGGTTGGAATGCTTTCGACAGAGATGGAATACCTTTGTTCAGAGTTGGATTGCTTTCTAGAGGGTTGGAATGCATTCGACAGGGTTGATATACCCTTGTACAGAGTCGGAATACCTTTGTACAGGGTTGAAATGCTTTCTAAATGGTTGGAATGCTTTCTACAGTGTTGGAATACCTTTGTACAGAGTTGGAATGCTTTCGGTAGGGTTGGAATGTTTTCTAGAGGGTTGGAATGCTTTCAACAGAGTTGGAGTACCTTTGTACAGTGTTAGAATGCCTTCTACAGGTTTGGAATGCTTTCGACAGTGTTGGAATACCTTTGTACAGAGTTGGAATGCTTTCGACAGAGTTGGAATACCTTTGTACACAGTTGAAATGCTTTCTAGAGGGTTGTAATGCTTTCTAGAGTGTTGGCATGCTTTCTAGAGGGTTGGAATGCTTTCTATAGGGTTGGAATGCTTTCGACAGTGTTGGAATACCTTTGTACAGAGTTAGAATGCTTTCGACAAGGTTGGAATACCTTTGTACACAGTTGGAATGCTTTCGACAGTGTTGGAATGCTTTCTACCGGGTTCGCATGCATTCTACAGGGAAGGAATGCTTTCGACAAAGTTGGAATACCTTTGTACAGAGTTGGAATGCTGTCGACAGAGTTGGAATGCTTTCGACAGTGTTGGAATGCGTTCGACAGAGTTGGAATACCTTGGTACAGGGTTGAAGCGCTTTCTAGAGGGTTGGAACGCTTTCGACAGGGTTGATATACCCTTGTACAGAGTCGGAATACCTTTGTACAGGGTTGAAATGCTTTCTAAATGGTTGGAATGCTTTCGACAGAGTTGGAATACCTTTGTTCAGAGTTGGATTGCTTTCTAGAGGGTTGGAATGCTTTCGACAGGGTTGAAATACCCTTGTACAGAGTCGGAATACCTTTGTACAGGGTTGAAATGCTTTCTACAGGGTTGGAATGCTTTCTACAGTGTTGGAAAACCTATGTACAGAGTTGGAATGCTTTCTATAAGGTTGGAATGCTTTCTAGAGGGTTGGAATACTTTCAACAGTGTTGGAATACCTTTGTACAGAGTTGGAATGCTTTCGACAGAGTTGGAATACCTTTGTACAGAGTTGGAATGCTTTCGACAGAGTTGGAATACCTTTGTACACAGTTCAAATGCTTTCTAGAGTGTTGGAATGCTTTCTAGAGGGTTGGAATGCTCTCTGAAGTGTTGGAATGCTTTCTACAGCGCTGGAATGCTGTCTACAGGGTTGGAATGCTGTCTACAGGATTGGATTGGATTGCTATCGACAGAGTTGGAATATGTTTGTACAAGGTTGAAATGAATTCTGGAGGGTTGAGATGATTTCTAGATGGTTGGAATACTTTCGGCAGAGTTGGAATACCTTTGTGAAGAGCTGGAATAACTTTGTACAGGGTGGAAATGCTTTCTAAAGGGTTGGAATGCTTTCGACAGAGTTGGAATACCTTTGTACACGGTTGAAATGCTTTCTAGAGGGTTGAAATGCTTTCTAAAGTGTTGGAATGCTTTCTACAGTGTTGGAATACCTTTGTACAGAGTTGGAATGCTTTCTGTAGGGTTGGAATGTTTTCTAGAGGGTTGGAATGCATTCAACACAGTTGGAGTACCTTTGTACAGAGTTGGAATGCTTTCTACAGGTATGGAATGCTTTCGACAGTGTTGGAATACCTTTGTACAGAGTTAGAATGCTTTCTCGAGTGTTGGAATACTTTCTACAGTGTTGGAATAACTTTGTACAGAGTTGGAATGCTTTCGATAGATTTCGAATACCATTGTACACGATTGAAATGCTCTCTACAGGGTTGGAATGCCTTCGCGAGAGTCGGAATACCTTTGTACAGTGTTGGAATGCTTTCTAGACGGTTATAATGCTTTCTAGAGGGTGGGAATACTTTCGACAGAGTTTGAATACCTTTGTACAGGGTTGAAATGCTTTCTAGAGGGTTGGAATGCTTTCTAGAGGGTTGGAATGCTCTCTAAAGTGTTGGAATGCTTTCTGGAGCGCTGGAATGCTGTCAACCGTGTTGGAATGCTGTCTACAGGATTGGAATGCTTTCTACAGGGTTGGAATGCTTTCTAGAGGGTTGGAATGCTTTCTACAGGGATGGAATGCTTTCGAGAGGATTGGAATGCCCTCCAGAGGGTGGGAATTCCTTTGTACAGGGTTGGAATGCTTTCTAGAGGATTGGAATGCTTTCGATACAGTTGGAATACCATTGTACGCGGTTGAAATGCTCTCTACAGGGTTGGAACGCCTTCGAAAGAGTCGGAATACCTTTGTACAGTGTTGGAATGCTTTCTACAGTGTTGGAAGGCTTTCGACAGAGTTGGAATGCTTTCGACAGAGTTGGAATACCTTTGTACACAGTTGAAATGCTTTCTAGAGGGTTGGAATGCTTTCTAGAGGTTGGGAATGCTCTCTAAAGTGTTGGAATTCTTTCTACAGCGCTGGAATGCTGTCTACAGTGTTGGAATACCTTTGTACAGAGTTAGAATGCTTTCGACAAGGTTGGAATACCTTTGTACACAGTTGGAATGCTTTCGACAGTGTTGGAATGCTTTCTACCGGGTTCGCATGCATTCTACAGGGAAGGAATGCTTTCGACAAAGTTGGAATACCTTTGTACAGAGTTGGAATGCTGTCGACAGAGTTGGAATGCTTTCGACAGTGTTGGTATGCGTTCGACAGAGTTGGAATACCTCGGTACAGGGTTGAAACGCTTTCTAGAGGGTTGGAACGCTTTCGAGAAGATTGGAATGCTTTCGACAGAGTTGGAATACCTTTGTTCAGAGTTGGATTGCTTTCTAGAGGGTTGAAATACCCTTGTACAGAGTCGGAATACCTTTGTACAGGGTTGAAATGCTTTCTACAGGGTTGGAATGCTTTCTACAGTGTTGGAAAACCTATGTACAGAGTTGGAATGCTTTCTATAAGGTTGGAATGCTTTCTAGAGGGTTGGAATACTTTCAACAGTGTTGGAATACCTTTGTACAGAGTTGGAATGCTTTCGACAGAGTTGGAATACCTTTGTACAGAGTTGGAATGCTTTCGACAGAGTTGGAATACCTTTGTACACAGTTGAAATGCTTTCTAGAGTGTTGGAATGCTTTCTAGAGGGTTGGAATGCTCTCTAAAGTGTTGGAATGCTTTCTACAGCGCTGGAATGCTGTCTACAGGGTTGGAATGCTGTCTACAGGATTGGATTGCTATCGACAGATTTGGAATATGTTTGTACAAGGTTGAAATGAATTCTGGAGGGTTGAGATGATTTCTAGATGGTTGGAATACTTTCGGCAGAGTTGGAATACTTTCGACAGCGTTGGAATACCTTTGTGAAGAGCTGGAATAACTTTGTACAGGGTGGAAATGCTTTCTAAAGGGTTGGAATGCTTTCGACAGAGTTGGAATACCTTTGTACACGGCTGAAATGCTTTCTAGAGGGTTGGAATGCTCTCTAAAGTGTTGGAATGCTTTCTACAGCGCTGGAATGCTGTCTACAGTGTTGGAATGCTGTCTACAGGATTGGATTGGATTGCTATCGACAGAGTTGGAATATCTTTGTACACGGTTGAAATGCATTCTGGAGGGTTGAGATGATTTCTAGATGGTTGGAATACTTTCCGCATAGTTGGAATACTTTCGACGGCGTTGGAATACCTTTGTGAAGAGCTGGCATACCTTTGTACAGGGTTGAAATGCTTTCTAAAGGGTTGCAATGCTTTCTAAAGGGTTGTAATGCTTTCTACAGCGCTGGAATGCTGTCTATAGGGTTGAAATGGTGTCTACAGGATTGGAATGCTATCGACAGAGTTGGAATATCTTTGTACACGGTTGAAATGCATTCTTGAGGGTTGAGATGATTTCTAGATGGTTGGAATACTTTCGGCAGAGTTGGAATACTTTCGACAGCGTTGGAATACCTTTGTACAGAGTTGGAATGCTTTCTAGAGTGTTGGAATGCTTTCGACGGAGTTGGAATGCCTTTGTACACGGTTGAAATGCTTTCTAGAGCGTTGGAATGCTTTTTAGAGGGTTGGAATGCTTTCGACAGGGATGGAATACCTTTGTACAAAGCTGGAATACCTTTGTACAGGGTTGAAATGCTGTCTAGAGGGTTGGAATGCTTTCTACAGTGTTGGAATACCTTTGTACAGAGTTGGAATGCTTTCGACAGAGTTGGTATGCTTTCGACAGGGTTGGAATGCTTTCGTCAGTGTTGGAGTGCTTTCGACATAGTTGGAATACCATTGTACAGGGTTGGAATGCTTTCTACAGGGTTGGAATGCTTTCTACAGGGTTGGAACGCTTTCTACAGGGTTGGAATGCTTTCGCCAGGGTCGGAATGCTCTCTACGGAGGTGGAATGCTTTCTAGAGTGTTGGAATGCTTTCTACAGAGTTGGAATACCTTTGTACACGGTTGAAATGCTTTCTAGAAGGTTGCAATGCCTTCGACAGAGTTGAAATACCCTTGTACAGAGTTGGAATACCTTTGTACACGGTCGAAATGCTTTCTAGAGGGTTGGTATGCTTTCGACAGAGTTGAAATACCCTTGTACAGAGTTGGAATACCTTTGTACACGGTCGAAATGCTTTCTAGAGGGTTGGTATGCTTTCGACAGAGTTGGAATACCTTTGTTCAGAGTTGGATTGCTTTCTAGAGTGTTAGTATGCTTTCTAGAGGTTTGGAATTCTTTCGACAGGGTCGGAATACCTTTGTACAGAGTTGGGTTGCTTTCTACAGGGTTGGAATGCTTTCTACAGTGTTGGAACACCTTTGTACAGAGTTGGAATGCTTTCTATAAGGTTGGAATGCTTTCTAGAGGGTTGGAAGGCTTTCAACAGTGTTGGATTACCTTTGTACAGAGCTGGAATTCCTTTGTACAAAGTTGGAATGCTTTCTACAGTGTTGGAATGATTTCTACAGGGTTGGAATGCTTGCTACAGGGTTGGAATGCTTTCGACAGAGTTGGAATACCTTTGTACAGAGTTTGATTGCTTTCTAGAGTGTTGGAATGCTTTCGACAGAGTTGGCATACCTTTGTACAGGGTTGAAATGCTTTCTAGAGTGTTGGTATGCTTTCTAAAGGTTTGGAATACTTTCGATAGGGTTGGAATACCTTTGTACAGAGTTGGATTGCCTTCTAGAGGGTTGGAATGCTTTCGACAGAGATGGAATACCCTTGTACACGGTTGAAATGCTTTCTAGAGGGTTGGAATGCTTTCAACAGAGTTGGAATACCTTTGTACACAGTTGGAATGCTTTTGACAGTGTTGGAATGCTTTCTACCGGGTTCGCATGCATTCTACAGGGAAGGAATGCTTTCGACAAAGTTGGAATACCTTTGTACAGAGTTGGAATGCTGTCGACAGAGTTGGAATGCTTTCTACAGTGTTGGAACACCTTTGTACAGAGTTGGAATGCTTTCTATAAGGTTGGAATGCTTTCTAGAGGGTTGGAAGGCTTTCAACAGTGTTGGATTACCTTTGTACAGAGCTGGAATTCCTTTGTACAAAGTTGGAATGCTTTCTACAGTGTTGGAATGATTTCTACAGGGTTGGAATGCTTGCTACAGGGTTGGAATGCTTTCGACAGAGTTGGAATACCTTTGTACAGAGTTGGATTGCCTTCTAGAGGGTTGGAATGCTTTCGACAGAGATGGAATACCCTTGTACACGGTTGAAATGCTTTCTAGAGGGTTGGAATGCTTTCAACAGAGTTGGAATACCTTTGTACACGGTTGAAATGCTTTCTAGAAGGTTGCAATGCTTTCGACAGAGTTGGTATACCTTTGTATAGTGTTGGAATGATTTCTACAGTGTTGGAATGCTTTCGACAGTGTTGGAATGCTGTCGTCAATGTTGAAATGCCATCGAGAGAGTTGGAATACCTTTGTACAGAGTTAAAATGCTTTCTAGACGGTTATAATGCTTTCTCGAGGGTGGGAATACTTTCGACAGAGTTGGAATACCTTTGTACAGAGTTGGAATGCTTTCTAGGGGTTGGAATACCTCTGTGCAGAGCTGGAATAATTTTGTACAAGGTTGAAATGCTTTCTAGAGGGTTGGAATGCCTTCGACAGAGTTGAAATACCCTTGTACAGAGTTGGAATACCTTTGTACACGGTCGAAATGCTTTCTAGAGGGTTGGTATGCTTTCGACAGAGTTGGAATACCTTTGTTCAGAGTTGGATTGCTTTCTAGAGTGTTAGTATGCTTTCTAGAGGTTTGGAATTCTTTCGACAGGGTCGGAATACCTTTGTACAGAGTTGGGTTGCTTTCTACAGGGTTGGAATGCTTTCTACAGTGTTGGAACACCTTTGTACAGAGTTGGAATGCTTTCTATAAGGTTGGAATGCTTTCTAGAGGGTTGGAAGGCTTTCAACAGTGTTGGATTACCTTTGTACAGAGCTGGAATTCCTTTGTACAAAGTTGGAATGCTTTCTACAGTGTTGGAGTGCTTTCGACATAGTTGGAATACCATTGTGCAGGGTTGGTATGCTTTCTAAAGGTTTGGAATACTTTCGATAGTGTTGGAATACCTTTGTACAGAGTTGGATTGCTTTCTAGAGGGTTGGAATGCTTTCGACAGAGATGGAATACCCTTGTACACGGTTGAAATGCTTTCTAGAGGGTTGGAATGCTTTCAACAGAGTTGGAATACCTTTGTACAGAGTTGGAATGCTTTCTACAGGGTTGGAATGCTTTCTACAGGGTTGGAATGCTTTCGGCAGGGTTGGAATGCTCTCTACAGAGGTGGAATGCTTTCTACAGTGTTGGAATGCTTTCTACAGAGTTGGAATGCTTTGGACAGTGCTGGAGATCGTTCTCCAGAGTTGGAAAGGCTTTGGACATGTTGAAGTGATCGACACTTCTAGGAAAACTCTACATGTGGTGTTCAGCTTTCTCAGGCGCCGAGGTCATCAATAGCCCATAGATTAAAGAATGCGTCGACGACAGACCGTAAGCGGCACACATGGTACGTTGCCTTCAGCGTTTTTTTAGTCTCATGATAACATTGCTAGCTTGCGGATCTGTACCAGCTTACATATATTCCACATTTTGTACTTAACTTTCACAATAAATATATCTTAATATATATACATATTATAATAAATATATAAAAAACTTCATATAACTTTCACAATAAATATATCAAAAAATATACCTTACAATTTACCGACACATTTCTTTATTTCCACAACCATCGCATAACCATAACAGGTTATTGGCCCAGGGCTGTAAATTGTAAGGTAGCAACGCGAAGTGAATAAAGTGTTAAAGTGTTAAAGTGTTGTGCTTGGTAAAGTAAGAGATAGTGCTAAAATGGAATCAGCAAGTGCAAAGATCGAGATGTTACGTGGCGAAGAAAACTGGTTTCAGTGCCGTTTTATTATTCACTTATTATACTTATTATACACATTTGGAGGAAGATGACGACCTGATCAACGTGTGTGAAGGGAATCTGTATCATCCAGGTAACAGTGCGGAAAAGGGAATCGCCCGTAAAAGATTTTTGAAGGCAGATCGGTTAGCGAGGAAATTAATTGTGACCTCGGTAGGAAGGAAACTGTTGGATCTTCTTTTATGCTGCACAACAGCACATGAAATGTGGAAGAAATTAAACGCAGTATATGATATGAAGTCAAATGAAAATTTAAATATGATCCAGAAGCAGTTCTTCAATTTTAAATGGGAAGAATCTGAAAATGTGTCCCACAATTTGTCGAAGTTGGAACTGATGGCGGCGAAGATGAAAGCCCTTGAAGGTGAAGTTGCCGAGAGAACGCTGATAACACTCATTTTACCGGCGTTACCAAGCAAATTTAACCATTTTCAGAGTGCGTAGGAGTCAGTGGAGGAAGAAAGGAAAACCCTAGACAAGCTTAGTACCAGACTGATGGGAGGAGAAATCAGATGAAAGGAAGACGACCAGGAAACATCGGTGGCGCTGGTAACAAAAAGTAATAATTGTAAAAGGGAACAGCAGAAGCGATCAAATAAAACCGAATATGAGAAACAAGGACCAAGCTCGGACATTTAAAAAATATCGGCCCGAAGCAATAGTTGGTAGTTCGTAATAATTGATCAGAGTTCCACGGCATCTTAGGCAATCATCATCCGAGCTTATATCGCGCATCAAAACGCATCAATCAGAAATCGAATTTGTAATTGCGAATCGCGAACCGTTACTAATAATAATCGCGAACCGCCAATATAACATTCGCGAGTTCTACACATCGTGTATACACAGAATATATTATAATAAATATCTATTATTAAATATATATGAGTGATTTTTCAGTACCTATCACGACCCAACCACCTCACAACCAATAATTAAAAATATTTAAGCAACTAATTAATAACAATTAAACTATTAATTTATAGCAATGGAAACATTTGTTAACAACATTTAAAACATTAATTTATAACAATCGAACCATTCTTCAAGGAATCAATAAGTCTCTCGCTAATAGCCTAATAGATCGTTTGATAGATCTAACGAAGAAATACCTAATCGCGATTACAGCCAATTAATTCATATTATTCGCTACATAATTAATATCAGTATCACGATGCAGGCGGTATCGAAGAAAAAAAGCCATTTTATGTTACAACTATAACGAGTAAATTTACTTGTTTAACTTTAGAAGAATTAAAAAGGTACCTGACTTTTAAATAAGTATTAAATAAGAATTGTAAATATCGCAGACAGTGATGTAGGTGTTATTCAAGAAAAAAGAACATATTATTTTGTAATTAGTACCAGTAAATGAACCAATATCGATAATATAATATAATGTTTAATATGAATTTTATCTGTCTGATTATTTAATACCTTAACTTATTTTACAGTAACGTCATCGACTGCCGTTAGGCTTTGTTTCCCTTTCTGTTCAAATTAACTGATAGTCGAAAACTAGTATCAAAGAAGTGTGAATATAGTTTTAGCTTGTAGGAACTATTAAAACGATAAAAGTGGATGTCGTATTAAATCGTTGAAGGCGCCCATTTACGATAAAAATAAAGAAATTGGTCAGTGTGATTTTGTTATAATGGAAAAACCGTCTTTTGCTTTGTCAAAGGATCGTTACCCTTTAATTGACATCTCAATACTTTGTAAAGATATATAAGGAACCCGGAAGTGGCGCGCGAGCTCTTTAGTGCCTGAACTGCCGGAGAGTGAACATCGAAGAAGAACTTAAATATACGATAAATAAACAAAAACTATTAACAATAACATTAAACTAGTAATTTATAACGTCTAAACCATTGATTCGCAACACTTAAGCTATTAATTTATAACATTTAAGCTATTAATTTGTAACATTTAAGCTATTAATTTACAATATTTAAGTTATTAATTTACATTATTTAAGCTATTAATTTATAACATTTAAGCTATTAATTTATAACATTTCAGCTATTAATTTAGAACATATAAGCTATTAACTTACAACATTTAAGCTATTAATTTACAACATTTAAACTGTCATTTTATACATTCAAGACATTAATTAACATTTAAACTATTAATTTATAATATTTAAGCTATTAATTCATAATATTTAAGCTATTAATTTCTAATGTTTAAACTATTAGTTTATAACATTTAAACTATTAATTTATATCATCTAAGCCATTAATTTATAACAATTAAGCTATTAATTTATAACATTTAAACTATTAATTTCTAACATTTGAGCCATTAATTAACAACATTTAAGCTATTAATTTACAACATTTAAACTGTTATTTTATACATTTAAGCCATTAAATTCTAACATTTAAACTATTAATTTATAACATGTAAGCCATTAATTTACAACATTTAAGCTATTAATTTATAACACTTAAGCTAATAATTTCTAACATTTAAGCTATTAATTTACAAAATTTAAGCTGTTAATTTACAACATTTCAACTGTTATTTTATGCGTTTAAGCTGTTAATTTACAACATTTAAACTATTAATTATAGCATTTAAACTGTTATTTTATACATGTAAGCCATTAATTTCTAACATTTAAGCTATTAATTTATATCATCTAAGCCATTAATTTATAACATTTAAGCCATTAATCTAAAACAATTACTCCATTAATTCTTAACAGTTATACCAATAATTTATAACCATATCCTCCCATTAATACAAAGTAATTATGCTCTTAATTTATAACAGTTGTACCATTAATTGGAAGCAACTTTGATTCATTGATTTAAATAAATACCATCAATTCGTTGTGATTAAATTAATGATTTATTTTGTTTTATTTAATATTTACGAAATCTTTCAAGCCCCCGAAGTGCTATTGTATTTCTATATAGTATTATTTTTTAATTTTAAATTCTAAAGTATTTAATTTCTCATTTCACTATTTCATATAAAACCAGTAGTAAAGCAGAGTGTACCAATTGAGTGTCTATGGATGGAATGTAATTTTCCATGTCTGCTCAAAACCAAGGAAACAGCACCGTATTCGTGGTATGAAGCAAGCAAGTGCAGCGACAACTCACCATTCATCCATACGCACTACAATTGGTACCTTGCATGGTTTCGTTTCTTCGATGTTAAGTTCAATATTCAAGTACGATTATGCAGATCCACGTACTACAGCCATTCTAATTAATACATTTCAATACACGTTACTTCTTTGTTATAAAATAATTTTACATCTCTGCTTCCAATGCTTAAAAACTCTTTATGTAAATGGGCTCCGAGCGTAGTTACCTCCTCGTGGTGGGTCCCGGTAATTGGTATCGTTTTCCAAATAATAATACACCAAGTGATATTTTGAATATTAGTATTATTATTTAAAAAACGATATCAAGCTAAAAACTACTTGAATATAGTCTGGTCTTGATCGTTTTTTTTCTTTCGTCGTCTGATTGTTGGGGCTCCTTTTCCACAGTAGCCTCATTTCTGTTCTTTCCTTCCAAGTTAGACAAATTTATGTTTGATACGAAATGTTGCCGATAGGGTTGCGCATTATTGTACGATGTTTGTACTGATCGATGTAATCGTTGTGAGTGAGATAATGCTGCGTTGTGTGGGAGATAGATATTGCGTCGTGTAAGCTTTGTTTTACGTTTGTAAAGATTCGTGTAACTGCTGCGTAGGAGATAGGTGTTTCGCGGTTAGGCTACGAAATAACTATCTCTTTGCGCAGGCCCATGATTGAGTAAACTAAGAACTCGACATTCTTGCCAATAGGTTGAATGTCGAGACCGATGCATAATGTTAAATAACTCATGGGCGGGTCTCGTGCGTAGTCACCTCCTCGTGGTGAGACCTGGTAATTGGCATCGTTTTCCAAAAGTTGATCAGTTGATTAATCTTTGGAAAACGATGCCAAGCTAAGAACTACGCACCAGCCCAGTTTGGGTCTCCAAAAACCGCGAAAAGAATTTTGGATGATCTAGACTGGACTGCACCGTGGGACAGCGTCGGTCCAGTGTGGATCTCCAAAAGCTGCCAAAAGAATTTTGGATGATCTAGACTGGTCTGCAACGTGGGACACCGTGGGACGTCGTGGGACGACGTGGATCGCCGTGGGACGCCGTGGGACGACGTGGGACGCCGTGGAACGACGTGGGACGACGTGGGACAACGCAGGTCCAGTTTGGGTCACCAAAAGCCGCGAAAAGAATTTTGGATAACCTAGACTGGACTGCAACGTGGGACACCGTCGGCCCAGTGTGGATCTCCAAAAGCCGCCAAAAGAATTTTGGAAGATCTAGACTGGTCTGCCACGTGGGACGTCGTGGGACGTCGTGGGATGTCGTGGGACGACGTGGGACTCCGTGGGACTACGTGGGACGACGTGGGACGCCGTGGGACGACGTGGTTCGACGTGGGACGCCGTGGGACATCGTTGGACATCGGGGGGACGCCGTGGGACGACGTGGGACGCCGTGAGCACGCTGTGGGACACCGTTGGACATCGTTGGACATCGGGTGGGCGCCGTGGGACGCCGTGGGACACTGTGGGACATCGCGTTTTAGCCTTAATTAGTCATAAGGTAGATACCTATGTTATGTATTGTAATGCATTGTAAGCTCATTCTATAGAACGATACTTGTCTATCTTGGAAGCCATTCTTTGAAAAAATAAAAATCTTTTCTCTCTCGATCCCCTCGCTTATCACATTGGAAAAATTGTTCCCGCGATTTATCGGTTCACGGTCGCTCAGTTCTTTCAAACTGCCGCGTGGCGTACACGCTCGAGCGTATTCCGGGTACGCGCGGGTCAACGTGCACTGGACAACTCTTTGGATTCGAAGGTCGCCGAAGAACACCTCTTGTCTTGGTGACTTCTCGACGACTGCTCGTCGTTTGCCTCGAATCGCGGGCGTTGTCATCACACTGGTGATACCTGTGAATCTGTTGACGATTGAGTCGCAGGTCCGCAATCCTGTCCGATTGGTGCTTCGGTACTTGGACAGGGGACCTGCGTTTAATGTCCTCCGTAATCCTGTTCGAACTCGCGGGGGTGGACCCCACTGTTCAGTTGGGGCCTTGCCTTTGTAATCCTGTTCAGCGGTCCCTCCCCGGGTTCAACTGTTCAGTTGGAGTGTGTTAAATTGCAGGCCCATTTGCTGGACACTGGTATCATCGGTAAGTGCCATCGGCCGTGATAAGATCCAAACGACGTGACAGGAATCGAGCGAAGGTCAATGCTTGCGCTTCCACTGAATCTTGGGTTATCTGGTGCACGGGGGTACGTCACGTAGGTTTGTTAGTTCTTTGGAGAGATCGAGATTACGTTCGTTCCGGGCGAACCGCGGTTTTTCTTTCATCGCCTGATTATTGAGGCTCCTTTTCCATAGTAGCCTCATTTCTTTTCTTTCGTTCCAAGTTAGACAAATGTATCTTTGATACGGAATGTTGCCGGTAGGGTTGCGAAATATTGTACGATGTGTGTACCGATCGATGTAATCGTTGTGTGTGAGATACATGTTGCGTTGTGTGGGAGATAGATATTGCGTCGTGTAAGCTTTGTTTTACGTTTGTAAAGATTCGTGTAACTGCTGCGTAGGAGATGGGTGTTTCGCGGTTAGGCTACGAAATAACTATCTCTTTACGCAGGCCCATGATCGAGTAGAGTGAGAACTCGACATTCTTGCCAATAGGTTGAATGTCGAGACCGATACATGATGTTAAATAACTCATGGGCGGGTCTCGAGCGTAGTCACCTCCGCGTGGTGAGACCTGGTAATTGGTATCGTTTTCCGAAAAGTAATCGGTTGATTAATCTTTGGAAAACGATATCAAACTAAGAACTACGCACCTATCCAGTTTGGGTCACCAAATGCCGCGAAAAGAATTTTGGATGATCCATTCTGGACTGCACCGTGGGACAGAGTCGGTCCAGTGTGGATCTCCAAAAGCAGCCAAAAAAAATTTGGATGATCTAGACTGGTCTGCAACGTGGGACACCGTGGGACGTCGTGGGACGACGTGGATCGCCGTGGGACGCCGTGGGACGACGTGGGACGCCGTGGAACGACGTGGGACGACGTGGGACACCGCAGGTCCAGTTTGGGTCACCAAAAGCCGCGAAAAGAATTTTGGATGACCTAGACTGGACTGCAACGTGGGACACCGTCGGCCCAGTGTGGATCTCCAAAAGCCGCCAAAAGGATTTTGGAAGATCTAGACTGGTCTGCCACGTGGGACGTCGTGGGACGTCGTGGGATGTCGTGGGACGACGTGGGACTCCGTGGGACTACGTGGGACGACGTGGGACGCCGTGGGACGACGTCGGTCGACGTGGGACGACGTGGGACATCGTTGGACATCGGGGGGACGCCGTGGGACGACGTGGGACGCCGTGAGCACGCTGTGGGACACCGTTGGACATCGTTGGACATCGGGTGGGCGCCGTGGGACGCCGTGGGACACCGTGGGACATCGCGTTTTAGCCTTAATTAGTCATAAGGTAGAAACCTATGTTATGTATTGTAATGCATTGTAAGCTCATTCTATAGAACGATACTTGTCTATCTTGGAAGCCATTCTTTGAAAAAATAAAAATCTTTTCTCTCTCGATCCCCTCGCTTATCACATTGGAAAAATTGTTCCCGCGATTTATCGGTTCACGGTCGCTCAGTTCTTTCAAACTGCCGCGTGGCGTACACGCTCGAGCGTATTCCGGGTACGCGCGGGTCAACGTGCACTGGACAACTCTTTGGATTCGAAGGTCGCCGAAGAACACCTCTTGTCTTGGTGACTTCTCGACGACTGCTCGTCGTTTGCCTCGAATCGCGGGCGTTGTCATCACACTGGTGATACCTGTGAATCTGTTGACGATTGAGTCGCAGGTCCGCAATCCTGTCCGATTGGTGCTTCGGTACTTGGACAGGGGACCTGCGTTTAATGTCCTCCGTAATCCTGTTCGAACTCGCGGGGGTGGACCCCACTGTTCAGTTGGGGCCTTGCCTTTGTAATCCTGTTCAGCGGTCCCTCCCCGGGTTCAACTGTTCAGTTGGAGTGTGTTAAATTGCAGGCCCATTTGCTGGACACTGGTATCATCGGTAAGTGCCATCGGCCGTGATAAGATCCAAACGATGTGACAGGAATCGAGCGAAGGTCAATGCTTGCGCTTCCACTGAATCTTGGGTTATCTGGTGCACGGGGGTACGTCACGTAGGTTTGTTAGTTCTTTGGAGAGATCGAGATTACGTTCGTTCCGGGCGAACCGCGGTTTTTCTTTCATCGCCTGATTATTGAGGCTCCTTTTCCATAGTAGCCTCATTTCTTTTCTTTCGTTCCAAGTTAGACAAATGTATCTTTGATACGGAATGTTGCCGGTAGGGTTGCGAAATATTGTACGATGTGTGTACCGATCGATGTAATCGTTGTGTGTGAGATACATGTTGCGTTGTGTGGGAGATAGATATTGCGTCGTGTAAGCTTTGTTTTACGTTTGTAAAGATTCGTGTAACTGCTGCGTAGGAGATGGGTGTTTCGCGGTTAGGCTACGAAATAACTATCTCTTTACGCAGGCCCATGATCGAGTAAAGTGAGAACTCGACATTCTTGCCAATAGGTTGAATGTCGAGACCGATACATGATGTTAAATAACTCATGGGCGGGTCTCGAGCGTAGTCACCTCCGCGTGGTGAGACCTGGTAATTGGTATCGTTTTCCGAAAAGTAATCGGTTGATTAATCTTTGGAAAACGATATCAAGCTAAGAACTACGCACCTGTCCAGTTTGGGTCACCAAATGCCGCGAAAAGAATTTTGGATGATCCATTCTGGACTGCAACGTAGGAGACCGTTGTACACAGTTGGAGATCGTTGGACAGGGTTCGAAAATTTTGTACAAGGTTGGAAAACGTTCTACAGAGTTTTAATGCGTTGGACAGTGTTGGAATACTTGGAACAGAGTTGGAATGCTTTCGTCAGTGTTGAAAAACGTTTTACAGAGTTGGAATACTTTCTACAGAGTTGAAATGCTTTCTACAGAGTTGGAATGCTTTCGACAGAGTTGGAATGCTTTCGGCAGAGTTCGAATGCTTTCGACGGAGTTGGAATACCTTTGTATAGAGTTGGAATGCTTTCTACAGGGTTGGAATGCTTTCGACAGAGTTGGGATACCTTTGTACAGAGTTGGAATACGTGTCTACACAGTTAGAATGTTATGTACAGGGTCGGCATGTTTCCTACAGGGTGGGTATGCTTTCTACAGGGTTGGAATGCTTCCGACAGAGTCGGAATACCTTTGTACAGGGATGGAATACTTTCTACAGTGCTGGCATGCTTTTTACAGGGTTGGAATGCTTTCTACAGAGTTGGAATACATTTGTACAGAGATGAAATGCTTTCTACAGGGATGGAATACTTTCGACAGTGCTGGAATGCTTTATACAGGGTTGGAATGCTTTCTACAGAGTTGGAATACATTTGTACAGAGTTGGAATGCTTTCTACAGGGTTGGAATGCTTTCTACAGGGTTGGTATGCTTTCTACAGGGTTGGAATGCTTTTTATAGGGTTGGAATGCTTTCTACAGAGTTGGAATACATTTGTACAGAGTTGGAATGCTTTCTACAGGGTTGGAATGCTTTCTACAGGGTTGGTATGCTTTCGACAGAGTTGGAATACCTTTGTACATAGTTGCAATGCTTTCTAAAGGGTTGGAATGCTTTCGACAAAGTTGGAATACCTTTGTACAGAGCTGGAATACCTTTGTACAGGGTTGAAATTCTTTCTAGAGAGTTGGAATGCTTTCTGCAGTGGTGGAATGCTTTCGTCAGAGTTGGAATACCTTTGTACAGAGCTGGAGTGCTTTAGCGAGAGGTGCAATGCTTTCTAGAGGGTTAGAATACCTTTCTACAGAGTTGGAATGCCTTTGACAGAGTTGGACTACATTTGTATAGGGTTGAAATGCTTTCTAGAGGGTCGGAATGCTTTCGCCAGAGTTGGGATACCCTTGTACAGAGTTGGAATACATTTGTTCAGGGTTGAAATGCCTTCTAGAGGGTTGGAATGCTTTCTACAGGGTTCGAATGCCTTCTACAGGGTAGGAATGCTTTCGACAAAGTTGGAATACCTTTGTACAGTTTTGGAATGCTTTATAGAGGGTTGGAATGCTTTCGACAGAGTTCGAAGTCCTTTCTACATGGTTGAAATGCTTTCTACTGTGTTGGAATGCTTTCTACAGGGTTGGAATGCTTTCTAAAGGGTTGGAATGCTTTCGACAGGGTTGGCATACGTTTGTAGACAGTTGGAATGCTTTATAGAGGGGTGCAATGCTTTCTAGAGGGTTGAAATACCTTTCTACAGAGTTGGAATACCTTTGTACAGGGTTGGAATGCTTTATAGAGGGTTGGAATGCTTTATAGAGGGTTGGAATGCTTTCGACAGAGTTGGAAGTCATTTGTACATGGTTGAAATGCTTTCTACGGTGTTGGAATGCTTTCTACAGGGTTGGAATGCTTTCGACAGGGTTGGAATACCTTTGTACACAGTTGGAATGCTTTCTACAGGGTTAGAATGCTTTCGACAGTGTTGGTATACCTTTGTACAGAGTTGGAATGCTTTATAGAGGGGTGCAATTCTTTCTAGAGTGTTGAAATACCTTTCTACAGGGTTGGAATGCTTTCTACAGGGTTGGAATGCTTTCGACAGGGTTGGAATACCTTTGTACACAGTTGGAATGCTTTCTACAGGGTTGGAATGCTTTCTACAGGGTTGGAATGCTTTCGACAGGGTTGGAATACCTTTGTACACAGTTGGAATGCTTTCTACAGGGTTAGAATGCTTTCGACAGTGTTGGTATACCTTTGTACAGAGTTGGAATGCTTTATAGAGGGGTGCAATGCTTTCTAGAGGGTTGAAATACCTTTCTACAGAGTTGGAATGCTTTCGACAGAGTTGGAATACCTTTGTACAGGGTTGAAATGCTTTATAGAGGGTTGGAATGCTTTCGACAGAGTTGGAAGTCCTTTGTACATGGTTGAAATGCTTTCTACTGGGTTGGAATGCTTTGTATAGGGTTGGAATGCTTTCTATATGGTTGGAATGCATTCTACAGTGTTGGAATGATTTCGACAGTGTTGGAATACCTTTGTACAGGGTTGGAATGCTTTATAGAGGGTTGGAATGCTTTCTACAGGGTTCGAACGCTTTCTACAGGGTAGGAATGCTTTCGGCAAAGTTGGAATACCTTTGTACAGGTTTGGAATGCTTTCTACAGAGTTGGAATACCTTTGTACAAAGTTGGTATGCATTCGACAGTGTTGGAATACCTTTGTACAAGGTTGGAATGCTTTCTAGAGGGTTGGAATGCTTTCGACAGTGTTGGAATACCATTGTACAGGTTTGGAATGCTTTCTACAGGGTTGGAATACCTTTGTACAGGTTTGGAATACTTTCTACAGAGTTGGAATACCTTTGTACAAAGTTGGTATGCATTCGACAGGGTTGGAATACCTTTGTACAAGGTTGGAATGCTTTCTAGAGGGTTGTAATGCTTTCTAGAGGGTTGGAATGCTTTCGACAGTGTTGGAATACCTTTGTACAGGGTTGGAATGCTTTATAGAGGGTTGGAATGCTTTCTACAGGGTTCGAACGCTTTCTACAGGGTAGGAATGCTTTCGACAAAGTTGGAATGCTTTCTACAGGGTTGGAATGCTTTTTATAGGGTTGGAATACCTTTGTACAGGTTTGGAATGCTTTCTACAGTGTTGGAATACCTTTGTACAAAGTTGGTATGCATTCGACAGAGTTGGAATACCTTTGTACAAGGTTGGAATGCTTTCTAGAGGGTTGGAATGCTTTCGACAGCGTTGAAGTACCTTTGTACAGTTTTGGAATGCTTTATAGAGGGTTGGAATGCCTTCGACAGAGTTCGAAGTCCTTTGTACATGGTTGAAATGCTTTCTACTGTGTTGGAATGCTTTCTACAGGGTTAGAATGCTTTCGACAGTGTTGGTATACCTTTGTACAGAGTTGGAATGCTTTATAGAGGGGTGCAATGCTTTCTAGAGGGTTGAAATACCTTTCTACAGAGTTGGAATGCTTTCGACAGAGTGGGAATACCTTTGTACAGGGTTGAAATGCTTTCCAGAAGGTCGGAATGCTTTCGACAGAGTTGGAATACCTTTGTACAGAGCTGGAATACCTATGCACAGGGTTGAAGTTCTTTCTAGAGAGTGGGAATGCTTTCGACACGGTTGGAATGCTTTCGACAAAGTTGGAATGCCTTTGTACAGGGTTGGAATGCTTTATGGAGCGTTGGAATGCTTTCGACAGAGTTGGAAGTCCTTTGTACATGGTTGTAATGCATTCTACTGGGTTGGAATGCTTTCTACAGGGTTGGAATGGTTTCTACAGGGTTGGAATGCTTTCGACAGGGTTGGAATGCTTTCGACAGTGTTGGTATACCTTTGTACAGAGTTGGAATGCTTATAGGGGGTTGGAATGCTTTCTACAGGGTTGCACTGCTTTCGACAGTGTTGGAATGCTTTCGACAGTGTTGGAATACCTTTGTACAGGGTTGGAATGCTTCATAGAGGGTTGGAATGCTTTTTACAGGGTTGGAATGCTTTCTACAGAGTTGGAATACATTTGTACAGAGATGGAATGCTTTCTACAGGGATGGAATACTTTCGACAGTGCTGGAATGCTTTATACAGGGTTGGAATGCTTTCTACAGAGTTGGAATACATTTGTACAGAGTTGGAATGCTTTCTACATGGTTGGAATGCTTTCTACAGGGTTGGTATGCTTTCTACAGGGTTGGAATGCTTTTTATAGGGTTGGAATGCTTTCTACAGAGTTGGAATACATTTGTACAGAGTTGGAATGCTTTCTACAGGGTTGGAATGCTTTCTACAGGGTTGGTATGCCTTCGACAGAGTTGGAATACCTTTGTACATAGTTGCAATGCTTTCTAAAGGGTTGGAATGCTTTCGACAAAGTTGGAATACCTTTGTACAGAGCTGGAATACCTTTGTACAGGGTTGAAATTCTTTCTAGAGAGTTGGAATGCTTTCTGCAGTGGTGGAATGCTTTCGTCAGAGTTGGAATACCTTTGTACAGAGCTGGAGTGCTTTAACGAGAGGTGCAATGTTTTCTAGAGGGTTAGAATACCTTTCTACAGAGTTGGAATGCCTTTGACAGAGTTGGACTACATTTGTACAGGGTTGAAATGCTTTCTAGAGGGTCGGAATGCTTTCGCCAGAGTTGGGATACCCTTGTACAGAGTTGGAATACATTTGTTCAGGGTTGAAATGCCTTCTAGAGGGTTGGAATGCTTTCTACAGGGTTCGAATGCTTTCTACAGGGTAGGAATGCTTTCGACAAAGTTGGAATACCTTTGTACAGTTTTGGAATGCTTTATAGAGGGTTGGAATGCTTTCGACAGAGTTCGAAGTCCTTTCTACATGGTTGAAATGCTTTCTACTGTGTTGGAATGCTTTCTACAGGGTTGGAATGCTTTCTAAAGGGTTGGAATGCTTTCGACAGGGTTGGCATACCTTTGTAGACAGTTGGAATGCTTTATAGAGGGGTGCAATGCTTTCTAGAGGGTTGAAATACCTTTCTACAGAGTTGGAATGCTTTCGACAGAGTTGGAATACCTTTGTACAGGGTTGGAATGCTTTATAGAGGGTTGGAATGCTTTATAGAGGGTTGGAATGCTTTCGACAGAGTTGGAAGTCATTTGTACATGGTTGAAATGCTTTCTACTGTGTTGGAATGCTTTCTACAGGGTTGGAATGCTTTCGACAGGGTTGGAATACTTTTGTACACAGTTGGAATGCTTTCTACAGGGTTAGAATGCTTTCGACAGTGTTGGTATACCTTTGTACAGAGTTGGAATGCTTTATAGAGGGGTGCAATTCTTTCTAGAGTGTTGAAATACCTTTCTACAGGGTTGGAATGCTTTCTACAGGGTTGGAATGCTTTCGACAGGGTTGGAATACCTTTGTACACAGTTGGAATGCTTTCTACAGTGTTGGAATGCTTTCTACAGGGTTGGAATGCTTTCGACAGGGTTGGAATACCTTTGTACACAGTTGGAATGCTTTCTACAGGGTTAGAATGCTTTCGACAGTGTTGGTATACCTTTGTACAGAGTTGGAATGCTTTATAGAGGGGTGCAATGCTTTCTAGAGGGTTGAAATACCTTTCTACAGAGTTGGAATGCTTTCGACAGAGTGGGAATACCTTTGTACAGGGTTGAAATGCTTTCCAGAAGGTCCGAATGCTTTCGACAGAGTTGGAATACCTTTGTACAGAGCTGGAATACCTATGTACAGGGTTGAAGTTCTTTCTAGAGAGTGGGAATGCTTTCGACACGGTTGGAATGCTTTCGACAAAGTTGGAATACCTTTGTACAGGGTTGGAATGCTGTTACGTCGACCGACTCTCTACCTGGACGGGGCCTTGTACCGCATCTGGCAGCCACATGTCCGCACCTCTCTGTCGCGTATTCTAAACCATTTTAAGGACCGACCATAAGTCTTAAACAATCGCGACAAGGTCTATCAGGTCAAACAACGGCCTTTTTACGAGAGCACTTTCTAAGACCTCTGGTTTATGTCCAGAAGACACTTAAGATTAGCTCTCTTTCACACGTGCGATGCTTCCCACCACCAACTTTCCATCGAGGGCGGTAAAACCCCTCCTACTCCACCAATGGAAACAATAACTATCACCCTCACTTTCCTAGTCAAGAAACTATCATCAACAAATCAGATGATCCCGTGTGCTAGACACACCCAGTCCTAGTTCTCCTCTGAGATAGCATCGTCACTCTCATGTAGTCAGCTTTCGTGGTCCGAGCAGTCAACAAGTCTAACAGGGTTCTACCCCTAATAGTAATCCGTTTTCGTCGTCCAAGCAGTCAATTCGCGAGATCTAACTATCTCATCCGGAGATATCGTCAAGTCGGGTCATACTGCTGTAACGCATATATTGTACAATCTATATTCACTTTATTGTTCAAATATATATCATATTAACCTGTTAACGCAGAGTTAATTTCAATCAACCACCCCTGTTATCCTAAACGAAACACGGGGAGCGACTATTTCGCGGCGTCGATTAACCGAATCGTAGCGAGAATTTACGCCTCTCGCTGACGCGTTTTCCTCGCGACCGCGTCTCTCCGCGAACGGTCGTAACAAATGCTTTATGGAGCGTTGGAATGCTTTCGACAGAGTTGGAAATCCTTTGTACATGGTTGTAATGCATTCTACTGGGTTGGAATGCTTTCTACAGGGTTGGAATGCTTTCTGCAGGGTTGGAATGCTTTTTATAGGGTTGGAATGCTTTCTACAGAGTTGGAATACATTTGTACAGAGTTGGAATGCTTTCTACAGGGTTGGAATGCTTTCTACAGGGTTGGTATGCTTTCGACAGAGTTGGAATACCTTTGTACATAGTTGCAATGCTTTCTAAAGGGTTGGAATGCTTTCGACAAAGTTGGAATACCTTTGTACAGAGCTGGAATACCTTTGTACAGGGTTGAAATTCTTTCTAGAGAGTTGGAATGCTTTCTGCAGTGGTGGAATGCTTTCGTCAGAGTTGGAATACCTTTGTACAGAGCTGGAGTGCTTTAACGAGAGGTGCAATGTTTTCTAGAGGGTTAGAATACCTTTCTACAGAGTTGGAATGCCTTTGACAGAGTTGGACTACATTTGTACAGGGTTGAAATGCTTTCTAGAGGGTCGGAATGCTTTCGCCAGAGTTGGGATACCCTTGTACAGAGTTGGAATACATTTGTTCAGGGTTGAAATGCCTTCTAGAGGGTTGGAATGCTTTCTACAGGGTTCGAATGCTTTCTACAGGGTAGGAATGCTTTCGACAAAGTTGGAATACCTTTGTACAGTTTTGGAATGCTTTATAGAGGGTTGGAATGCTTTCGACAGAGTTCGAAGTCCTTTCTACATGGTTGAAATGCTTTCTACTGTGTTGGAATGCTTTCTACAGGGTTGGAATGCTTTCTAAAGGGTTGGAATGCTTTCGACAGGGTTGGCATACCTTTGTAGACAGTTGGAATGCTTTATAGAGGGGTGCAATGCTTTCTAGAGGGTTGAAATACCTTTCTACAGAGTTGGAATGCTTTCGACAGAGTTGGAATACCTTTGTACAGGGTTGGAATGCTTTATAGAGGGTTGGAATGCTTTATAGAGGGTTGGAATGCTTTCGACAGAGTTGGAAGTCATTTGTACATGGTTGAAATGCTTTCTACTGTGTTGGAATGCTTTCTACAGGGTTGGAATGCTTTCGACAGGGTTGGAATACTTTTGTACACAGTTGGAATGCTTTCTACAGGGTTAGAATGCTTTCGACAGTGTTGGTATACCTTTGTACAGAGTTGGAATGCTTTATAGAGGGGTGCAATTCTTTCTAGAGTGTTGAAATACCTTTCTACAGGGTTGGAATGCTTTCTACAGGGTTGGAATGCTTTCGACAGGGTTGGAATACCTTTGTACACAGTTGGAATGCTTTCTACAGTGTTGGAATGCTTTCTACAGGGTTGGAATGCTTTCGACAGGGTTGGAATACCTTTGTACACAGTTGGAATGCTTTCTACAGGGTTAGAATGCTTTCGACAGTGTTGGTATACCTTTGTACAGAGTTGGAATGCTTTATAGAGGGGTGCAATGCTTTCTAGAGGGTTGAAATACCTTTCTACAGAGTTGGAATGCTTTCGACAGAGTGGGAATACCTTTGTACAGGGTTGAAATGCTTTCCAGAAGGTCCGAATGCTTTCGACAGAGTTGGAATACCTTTGTACAGAGCTGGAATACCTATGTACAGGGTTGAAGTTCTTTCTAGAGAGTGGGAATGCTTTCGACACGGTTGGAATGCTTTCGACAAAGTTGGAATACCTTTGTACAGGGTTGGAATGCTGTTACGTCGACCGACTCTCTACCTGGACGGGGCCTTGTACCGCATCTGGCAGCCACATGTCCGCACCTCTCTGTCGCGTATTCTAAACCATTTTAAGGACCGACCATAAGTCTTAAACAATCGCGACAAGGTCTATCAGGTCAAACAACGGCCTTTTTACGAGAGCACTTTCTAAGACCTCTGGTTTATGTCCAGAAGACACTTAAGATTAGCTCTCTTTCACACGTGCGATGCTTCCCACCACCAACTTTCCATCGAGGGCGGTAAAACCCCTCCTACTCCACCAATGGAAACAATAACTATCACCCTCACTTTCCTAGTCAAGAAACTATCATCAACAAATCAGATGATCCCGTGTGCTAGACACACCCAGTCCTAGTTCTCCTCTGAGATAGCATCGTCACTCTCATGTAGTCAGCTTTCGTGGTCCGAGCAGTCAACAAGTCTAACAGGGTTCTACCCCTAATAGTAATCCGTTTTCGTCGTCCAAGCAGTCAATTCGCGAGATCTAACTATCTCATCCGGAGATATCGTCAAGTCGGGTCATACTGCTGTAACGCATATATTGTACAATCTATATTCACTTTATTGTTCAAATATATATCATATTAACCTGTTAACGCAGAGTTAATTTCAATCAACCACCCCTGTTATCCTAAACGAAACACGGGGAGCGACTATTTCGCGGCGTCGATTAACCGAATCGTAGCGAGAATTTACGCCTCTCGCTGACGCGTTTTCCTCGCGACCGCGTCTCTCCGCGAACGGTCGTAACAAATGCTTTATGGAGCGTTGGAATGCTTTCGACAGAGTTGGAAATCCTTTGTACATGGTTGTAATGCATTCTACTGGGTTGGAATGCTTTCTACAGGGTTGGAATGCTTTCTGCAGGGTTGGAATGCTTTTTATAGGGTTGGAATGCTTTCTACAGAGTTGGAATACATTTGTACAGAGTTGGAATGCTTTCTACAGGGTTGGAATGCTTTCTACAGGGTTGGTATGCTTTCGACAGAGTTGGAATACCTTTGTACATAGTTGCAATGCTTTCTAAAGGGTTGGAATGCTTTCGACAAAGTTGGAATACCTTTGTACAGAGCTGGAATACCTTTGTACAGGGTTGAAATTCTTTCTAGAGAGTTGGAATGCTTTCTGCAGTGGTGGAATGCTTTCGTCAGAGTTGGAATACCTTTGTACAGAGCTGGAGTGCTTTAGCGAGAGGTGCAATGCTTTCTAGAGGGTTAGAATACCTTTCTACAGAGTTGGAATGCCTTTGACAGAGTTGGACTACATTTGTACAGGGTTGAAATGCTTTCTAGAGGGTCGGAATGCTTTCGCCAGAGTTGGGATACCCTTGTACAGAGTTGGAATACATTTGTTCAGGGTTGAAATGCCTTCTAGAGGGTTGGAATGCTTTCTACAGGGTTCGAATGCTTTCTACAGGGTAGGAATGCTTTCGACAAAGTTGTAATACCTTTGTACAGTTTTGGAATGCTTTATAGAGGGTTGGAATGCTTTCGACAGAGTTCGAAGTCCTTTCTACATGGTTGAAATGCTTTCTACTGTGTTGGAATGCTTTCTACAGGGTTGGAATGCTTTCTAAAGGGTTGGAATGCTTTCGACAGGGTTGGCATACCTTTGTAGACAGTTGGAATGCTTTATAGAGGGGTGCAATGCTTTCTAGAGGGTTGAAATACCTTTCTACAGAGTTGGAATGCTTTCGACAGAGTTGGAATACCTTTGTACAGGGTTGGAATGCTTTATAGAGGGTTGGAATGCTTTCGACAGAGTTGGAAGTCATTTGTACATGGTTGAAATGCTTTCTACTGTGTTGGAATGCTTTCTACAGGGTTGGAATGCTTTCGACAGGGTTGGAATACCTTTGTACACAGTTGGAATGCTTTCTACAGGGTTAGAATGCTTTCGACAGTGTTGGTATACCTTTGTACAGAGTTGGAATGCTTTATAGAGGGGTGCAATTCTTTCTAGAGTGTTGAAATACTTTTCTACAGGGTTGGAATGCTTTCTACAGGGTTGGAATGCTTTCGACAGGGTTGGAATACCTTTGTACACAGTTGGAATGCTTTCTACAGGGTTGGAATGCTTTCTACAGGGTTGGAATGCTTTCGACAGGGTTGGAATACCTTTGTACACAGTTGGAATGCTTTCTACAGGGTTAGAATGCTTTCGACAGTGTTGGTATACCTTTGTACAGAGTTGGAATGCTTTATAGAGGGGTGCAATGCTTTCTAGAGGGTTGAAATACCTTTCTACAGAGTTGGAATGCTTTCGACAGAGTGGGAATACCTTTGTACAGGGTTGAAATGCTTTCCAGAAGGTCGGAATGCTTTCGACAGAGTTGGAATACCTTTGTACAGAGCTGGAATACCTATGTACAGGGTTGAAGTTCTTTCTAGAGAGTGGGAATGCTTTCGACACGGTTGGAATGCTTTCGACAAAGTTGGAATACCTTTGTACAGGGTTGGAATGCTTTATGGAGCGTTGGAATGCTTTCTACAGGGTTGGAATGCTTTCGACAGTGTTGGAATGCTTTCGACAGTGTTGGAATGCTTTCGACAGTGTTGGAATACCTTTGTACAGGGTTGGAATGCTTTATAGAGGGTTGGAATGCTTTCTACAGGGTTGGAATGCTTTCGACGGAGCTGGAATACCTTTGTACACAGTTGGAATGCTTTCTACAGGGCTGGAATGCTTTCGACAGTGTTGGTATACCTTTGTACAGAGTTGGAATGCTTTCTAGAGGGTTGGAATGTTTTCGACAGTGTTGGAATACCTTTGTCCAGGGTTGGAATGCTTTCGACAGGGTTGGAATGCTTTCTGCAGGGTTGGAATGCTTTCGACAGAGTTGGAATACCTTTGTACAGAGCTGGAATGCTCTCTAGAGGGTTGGAATGCTTTCTAGAGGGTTGGAATCCTTTCGACAGAGTTGAAATACATTTGTACAGGGTTCAAATGTTTTCTAGAGGGTTGGATTGCTTTCGACAGAGCTGGAATACCTTTGTACAGAGCTGGAATGCTTTAGAGAGGGGTGCAATGCTTTCTAGAGGGTTGGAATACCTTTCTACAAGTGTTGGAATGCTTTTCACAGAGTTGGAATTCCTTTGTACAGGGTTGAAATGCTTTATAGAGGGATGGCATGCTTTCCACAGAGCTGGATTACCTTTGTACAGAGTTGGAATGCTTTCTACAGGTTTGGAGTGCTTTCTGCAGGGTTGGAATGCTTTCGACAGTGTTGCAATACCTTTGTACAGAGCTGGAATGCTTTCTGCAGGGTTGGAATGCTTTCTACAGAGTTGGAATGCTTTCAACAGAGTTGAAATACCTTTGTACAGGGTTGAAATGCTTTCTACAGGGTTGGAATGCTTTCTACAGGGTTGGAATGCTTTCGACAGGGTTGGAATACCTTTGTACACAGTTGGAATGCTTTCTACAGGGTTAGAATGCTTTCGACAGTGTTGGTATACCTTTGTACAGAGTTGGAATGCTTTATAGAGGGGTGCAATGCTTTCTAGAGGGTTGAAATACCTTTCTACAGAGTTGGAATGCTTTCGACAGAGTTGGAATACCTTTGTACAGGGTTGAAATGATTTATAGAGGGTTGGAATGCTTTCGACAGAGTTGGAAGTCCTTTGTACATGGTTGAAATGCTTCCTACTGGGTTGGAATGCTTTGTATAGGGTTGGAATGCTTTCTATATGGTTGGAATGCATTCTACAGTGTTGGAATGATTTCGACAATGTTGGAATACCTTTGTACAGGGTTGGAATGCTTTATAGAGGGTTGGAATGCTTTCTACAGGGTTCGAACGCTTTCTACAGGGTAGGAATGCTTTCGACAAAGTTGGAATACCTTTGTACAGGTTTGGAATGCTTTCTACAGAGTTGGAATACCTTTGTACAAAGTTGGTATGCATTCGACAGTGTTGGAATACCTTTGTACAAGGTTGGAATGCTTTCTAGAGGGTTGGAATGCTTTCGACAGTGTTGGAATACCTTTGTACAGGTTTGGAATACTTTCTACAGAGTTGGAATACCTTTGTACAAAGTTGGTATGCATTCGACAGAGTTGGAATACCTTTGTACAAGGTTGGAATGCTTTCTGGAGGGTTGTAATGCTTTCTAGAGGGTTGGAATGCTTTCGACAGTGTTGGAATACCTTTGTACAGGGTTGGAATGCTTTATAGAGGGTTGGAATGCTTTCTACAGGGTTCGAACGCTTTCTACAGGGTTCGAACGCTTTCTACAGGGTAGGAATGCTTTCGACAAAGTTGGAATGCTTTCTACAGGGTTGGAATGCTTTCTATAGGGTTGGAATACCTTTGTACAGGTTTGGAATGCTTTCTACAGAGTTGGAATACCTTTGTACAAGGTTGGAATGCTTTCTAGAGGGTTGGAATGCTTTCGACAGCGTTGAAGTACCTTTGTACAGTTTTGGAATGCTTTATAGAGGGTTGGAATGCCTTCGACAGAGTTCGAAGTCCTTTGTACATGGTTGAAATGCTTTCTACTGTGTTGGAATGCTTTCGACAGGGTTAGAATGCTTTCGACAGTGTTGGTATACCTTTGTACAGAGTTGGAATGCTTTATAGAGGGGTGCAATGCTTTCTAGAGGGTTGAAATACCTTTCTACAGAGTTGGAATGCTTTCGACAGAGTGGGAATACCTTTGTACAGGGTTGAAATGCTTTCCAGAAGGTCGGAATGCTTTCGACAGAGTTGGAATACCTTTGTACAGAGCTGGAATACCTATGCACAGGGTTGAAGTTCTTTCTAGAGAGTGGGAATGCTTTCGACACGGTTGGAATGCTTTCGACAAAGTTGGAATACCTTTGTACAGGGTTGGAATGCTTTATGGAGCGTTGGAATGCTTTCGACAGAGTTGGAAGTCCTTTGTACATGATTGTAATGCATTCTACTGGGTTGGAATGCTTTCTACAGGGTTGGAATGCTTTCGACAGTGTTGGAATGCTTTCGACAGAGTTGGAATGCTTTCGACAGTGTTGGAATACCTTTGTACAATGTTGGAATGCTTTATAGAGGGTTGGAATGCTTTCTACAGGGTTGGAATGCTTTCGACGGAGCTGGAATACCTTTGTACATAGTTGGAATGCTTTCTACAGGACTGGAATGCTTTCGACAGTGTTGGTATACCTTTGTACAGAGTTGGAATGCTTTCTAGAGGGTTGGAATGTTTTCGACAGTGTTGGAATACCTTTGTCCAGGGTTGGAATGCTTTCGACAGGGTTGGAATGCTTTCTGCAGGGTTGGAATGCTTTCGACAGAGTTGGAATACCTTTGTACAGAGCTGGAATGCTCTCTAGAGGGTTGGAATGCTTTCTGGAGGGTTGGAATGCTTTCTAGAGGGTAGGAATGCTTTCGACAGAGTTGAAATACATTTGTACAGGGTTCAAATGTTTTCTAGAGGGTTGGATTGCTTTCGACAGAGCTGGAATACCTTTGTACAGAGCTGGAATGCTTTAGAGAGGGGTGCAATGCTTTCTAGAGGGTTGGAATACCTTTCTACAAGTGTTGGAATGCTTTTCACAGAGTTGGAATTCCTTTGTACAGGGTTGAAATGCTTTATAGAGGGATGGCATGCTTTCGACAGAGCTGGATTACCTTTGTACAGAGTTGGAATGCTTTCTACAGGTTTGGAGTGCTTTCTACAGGGTTGGAATGCTTTCGACAGTGTTGCAATACCTTTGTACAGAGTTGGAATGCTTTCTGCAGGGTTGGAATGCTTTCTACAGAGTTGGAATGCTTTCAACCGAGTTGAAATACCTTTGTACAGGGTTGAAATGCTTTCGATAGGGTTGGAAGGCTTTCTACAGGGTTGGAATGCATTCTACAGAGTTGGAATGCTTTCGACATGGATGGAATACCTTTGTACAGAGTGCGAATGCTTTCTACAGGGTTGGAATGAATTCGACAGAGCTGGAATACCTTTGTACACAGTTGGAATGTTCTCGAGAGGGTTGGAATGCTTTCTAGAGGGTTGGAATGCTTTCTAGACGGTTGGAATGCTTTCGACAGTGTTGGAATACCTTTGTACAGAGTTGGAATGCTTTCTGCAGGGTTGGAATGCTGTCAACGGAGTTGAAATATCTTTGTACAGGGTTGGAATGCTTTATGGAGGGATGTAATGCTTTCTATAGGGTTGGAATGCTTTCTATATGGTTGGAATGCTTTCTACAGTGTTGGAATGCTTTCGACTGTGTTGGAATACCTTTGTACAGGGTTGGAATGCTTTATAGAGGGTTGGAATGCTTTCTACAGGGTTCGAACGCTTTCTACAGGGTAGGAATGCTTTCGACAAAGTTGGAATGCTTTCTACAGGGTTGGAATGCTTTCTACATGGTTGGAATGCTTTCTACAGGGTTGGAATTATTTCGACAGGGTTGGAATACCTTTGTACAGGGTTGGAATGCTTTCTACAGGGTTGGAATACCTTTGTACAGGTTTGGAATACTTTCTACAGAGTTGGAATACCTTTGTACAAAGTTGGTATGCATTCGACAGAGTTGGAATACCTTTGCACAAGGTTGGAATGCTTTCTAGAGGGTTGGAATGCTTTCGACAGTGTTGGAATACCTTTGTACAGGGTTGGAATGCTTTATAGAGGGTTGGAATGCTTTCTACAGGGTTCGAACGCTTTCTACAGGGTAGGAATGCTTTCGACACAGTTGGAATGCTTTCTACAGGGTTGGAATGCTTTCTACAGTGTTGGAATACCTTTGTACAGGTTTGGAATGCTTTCTACAGAGTTGGAATACCTTTGTACAAAGTTGGTATGCATTCGAAATAGTTGGAATACCTTTGTACAAGGTTGGAATGCTTTCTAGAGGGTTGGAATGCTTTCGACAGAGTTGGAGTACCTTGGTACAGGGTTGGAATGCTTGATAGAGGGTTGCAATGCTTTCGACAGATTTGGAATACCTTTGTACAGGTTTGGAATGCTTTCTACAGGATTGGAATGCTTTCTACAGGGTTGTAATGCTTTCTACAGGGTTGGAATGCTTTCGACAGTGTTGGAACACCTTTCTACAGGGTTGAAATGCTCTCTAGACGGTTGGAATGCTTTCTGGAGGGTTGGAATGCTTTCTAAAGGGTTGGAATGCATTCGACAGTGTTGGAATACCTTTGTGCAGAGTTGGAATGCTTTCTGCAGGGTTGGAATGCTTTCGACAGAGTTGGAATTCCTTTGTACAGGGTTGAAATGCTTTATAGAGGAATGGCATGCTTTCGACAGAGCTGGAAAACCTTTGTACAGAGCTGGAATGCTTTAGAGAGAGGTGAAATGCTTTCTAGAGGGTTAGAATACCTTTCTACAGAGTTGGCATGCTTTTGACAGCGTTGGACTACATTTGTACAGGGTTGAAATGCTTTCTAGAGGGTCGGAATACTTTCGACAGAGTTGGAATACCTTTGTACAGAGCTGGAATACCTATGTACAGGGTTGAAGTTCTTTCTAGAGAGTGGGAATGCTTTCGACACGGTTGGAATGCTTTCGACAAAGTTGGAATACCTTTGTACAGAGTTGGAATGCTTTCTACAAGGGCTGGAATGCTTTCGACAGAGTTGGAAGTCCTTTGTACATGGTTGAAATGCTTTCCATAGGGTTGGAATGCTTTCTACAGGGTTGGAATGCTTTCGACAGTGTTGGTATACCTTTGTACAGAGTTGGAATGCTTTCTAGGGGGTTGGAATGCTTTCTACAGGGTTGGACTACTTTCGACAGTGTTGGAATACATTTGTACAGGGTTGGAATGCTTTCTACAGGGTTGGAATGCTTTCGACGGAGCTGGAATACCTTTGTACACAGTTGGAATGCTTTCTACAGGGCTGGAATGCTTTCGACAGTGTTGGTATACCTTTGTACAGAGTTGGAATGCTTTCTAGAGGGTTGGAATGTTTTCGACAGTGTTGGAATACCTTTGTACAGGGTTGGAATGCTTTCGACAGGGTTGGAATGCTTTCTGCAGGGTTGGAATGCTTTCGACAGAGTTGGAATACCTTTGTACAGAGCTGGAATGCTCTCTAGAGGGTTGGAATGCTTTCTGGAGGGTTGGAATGCTTTCTAGAGGGTTGGAATGCTTTCGACAGAGTTGGAATACATTTGTACAGGGTTCAAATGTTTTCTAAAGGGTTGGAATGCTTTCGACAGAGTTGGAATACCTTTGTACAGAGCTGGAATGCTCTCTAGAGGGTTGGAATGCTTTCTGGAGGGTTGGAATGCTTTCTAGAGGGTTGGAATGCTTTCGACAGAGTTGGAATACATTTGTACAGGGTTCAAATGTTTTCTAAAGGGTTGGAATGCTTTCGACAGAGCTGGATTACCTTTGTACAGAGTTGGAATGCTTTCTACAGGTTTGGAGTGTTTTCTACAGGGTTGGAATGCTTTCGACAGTGTTGCAATACCTTTGTACAGAGTTGGAATGCTTTCTGCAGGGTTGGAATGCTTTCTACAGAGTTGGAATGCTTTCAACAGAGTTGAAATACCTTTGTACAGGGTTGAAATGCTTTCGATAGGGTTGGAAGGCTTTCTACAGGGTTGGAATGCTTTCTACTGAGTTGGAATGCTTTCGACACAGTTGGAATACATTTGTACAGAGTTGGAATGCTTTGTACAGGGTTGGAATTCCTTTGTACAGATTTGGAATGCTTTCTAGTTTGCTGGAATGCTTTCTACAGGGTTGGACTACTTTTGACAGTGTTGGAATACATTTGTACAGGGTTGGAATGCTTTCTACAGGGTTGGAATGCTTTCGACACAGTTGGAATACATTTGTACAGAGTTGGAATGCTTTGTACAGGGTTGGAATTCCTTTGTACAGATTTGGAATGCTTTCTACGGGGTTGGAATGCTTTCTACAGGGTTGGAATGCTTTCGACAGGTTGGAATGCTTTCGACAGGGTTGGAATACCTTTGTACAAAGTTGCAATGCCTTCTACATGGTTGGAATGATTTCGACAGTGTTGGTATACCTTTGTACAGAGTTGGAATGCTTTCTAGGGGGTAGGAATGCTTTCTACAGGGTTGGACTACTTTCGACAGAGTTGGAATACCTTTGTACAGAGCTGGAATGCTCTCTAGAGGGTTGGAATGCTTTCTGGAGGGTTGGAATGCTTTCTAGAGGGTTGGAATGCTTTCGACAGAGTTGGAATACATTTGTACAGGGTTCAAATGTTTTCTAAAGGGTTGGAATGCTTTCGACAGAGCTGGATTACCTTTGTACAGAGTTGGAATGCTTTCTACAGGTTTGGAGTGTTTTCTACAGGGTTGGAATGCTTTCGACAGTGTTGCAATACCTTTGTACAGAGTTGGAATGCTTTCTGCAGGGTTAGAATTCCTTTGTACAGATTTGGAATGCTTTCTACGGGGTTGGGATGCCTTCTACAGGGTTGGAATGCTTTCGACAGTGTTGGTATACCTTTGTACAAAGTTGGAATGCCTTCTACATGGTTGGAATGCTTTCGACACAGTTGCAATACCTTTGTACAGAGTTGGAATGCTTTCTGCAGGGTTGGAATGCTTTCTACAGAGTTGGAATGCTTTCAACAGAGTTGAAATACCTTTGTACAGGGTTGAAATGCTGTATAGAGGGTTGGAATGCTTTATAGAGGGTTGGAATGCTTTATAGAGGGTTGGCATGCTTTCGTCAGACCTGGAATACCTTTGTACAGGGTTGGAATGGTGTATAGAGGGTTGGAATGCTTTATAGAGGGTTGGAATGCTTTCGACAGAGTTGGAAGTCCTTTGTACATGGTTGGAATGCTTTCTACAGGGCTGGAATGCTTTCGACAGTGTTGGTATACCTTTGTACAGAGTTGGAATGCTTTCTAGAGGGTTGGAATGCTTTCTAGAGGGTTGGAATGCTTTCTACAGGGTTGGAATGCTTTCGACAGTGTTGGTATACATTTGTACAGAGTTGGAATGCTTTCTAGAGGGTTGGAATGCTTTCGACAGAGCTGGAATACATTTGTAAACAGTTGGAATGCTTTCTACAGGGTTGGAATGCTTTCGACAGTGTTGGTATACCATTGTACAGAGTTGGAATGCTTCCTACAGGGTTGGAATGCTCCTACAGGGTTTGAATTCTTTCGACAGTATTGGTATACATTTGTACAGAGTTGGAATGCTTTCTAGAGGAATGGAATGCTTTCGACAGAGCTGGAATACATTTGTACACAGTTGGAATGCTTTCTACAGGGTTGGAATGCTTTCGACAGTGTTGGTATACCTTTGTACAGAGTTGGAATGCTTTCTTGAGGGTTGGAATGCTTTCGACAGTGTTGGTATACATTTGTACAGAGTTGGAATGCTTTCTAGAGGGTTGGAATGCTTTCGGCAGAGCTGGAATACATTTGTACACAGTTGGAATGCTTTCTACAGGGTTGGGATGCATTCGACAGTGTTGGTATACCTTTGTACAGAGTTGGAATGCTTTCTTGAGGGTTGGAATGCTTCCTAAAGGTTTGGAATGCTTTCGACAGTGTTGATATACATTTGTACAGAGTTGGAATGCTTTCTACAGGGTGGGAATGCTTTCTACAGGGTTGGAATGATTTCGACAGTGTTGGTATACCTTTGTACAGAGTTGGAATGCTTTCTAGAGGGTTGGAATGCTTTCTACAGGGTTGGAATGCTTTCTACAGGGTTGGAATGCTTTCGACACAGTTGGAATACCTTTGTACAGAGTTGGAATGCTTTGTACAGGGTTGGAATTCCTTTGTACAGATTTGGAATGCTTTCTACGGGGTTGGGATGACTTCTACAGGGTTGGAATGCTTTCGACAGTGTTGGAATAACTTTGTACAGGGTTGGAATGCTTTATAGAGGGTTGGCATGCTTTCGACAGACCTGGAATACCTTTGGACAGGGTTGGAATGCTGTATAGAGGGTTGGAATGCTTTATAGAGGGTTGGCATGCTTTCGACAGAGTTGGAAGTCATTTGTACATGGTTGGAATGCTTTCTACAGGGCTGGAATGCTTTCGACAGTGTTGGTATACCTTTGTACAGAGTTGGAATGCTTTCTAGAGGGTTGGAATGCTTTCTACAGGGTTGGAATGCTTTCGACAGTGTTGGACTGCTTTCGACAGTGTTGGAATGCTTTCGACAGTGTTGGAATACCTTTGTACAGGGTTGGAATGCTTTATAGAGGGTTGGAATGGTTTCTACAGGGTTGGAATGCTTTCGACAGAGCTGGAATACCTTCGTACACAGTAGGAATGCTTTCTACAGGGCTGGAATGCTTTCGACAGTGTTGGTATACCTTTGTACAGATTTGGAATGCTTTCTAGAGGGTTGGAATGCTTTCGACAGAGTTGGAATACATTTGTACAGGGTTCAAATGCTTTCTAGAGGGTTGGAATGCTTTCGACAGAGATGGATTACCTTTGTACAGAGTTGGAATGCTTTCTACAGGTTTGGAGTGTTTTCTACAGGGTTGGAATGCTTTCGACAGTGTTGCAATACCTTTGTACAGAGTTGGAATGATTTCTGCAGGGTTGGAATGCTTTCTACAGAGTTGGAATGCTTTCAACAGGGTTAGAATACCTTTGAACAGGGTTGGAATGCTTTCGCCAGGGTTGGAATGCTTTCGACAGTGTTGGTATAACTTTGTACAGAGTTGGAATGCTTTCTAGATGGTTAGAATGCTTTCCACAGTGTTGGTATTCCATTGTACACAGTTGGAATGCTTTCTACAGGGTTTGAATGCTTTCTACAGGGTTAGAATACCTTTGAACAGGGTTGGAATGCTTTCGCCAGGGTTGGAATGCTTTCGACAGTGTTGGTATAACTTTGTACAGAGTTGGAATGCTTTCTAGATGGTTAGAATGCTTTCCACAGTGTTGGTATTCCATTGTACACAGTTGGAATGCTTTCTACAGGGTTTGAATGCTTTCTACAGGGTTAGAATACCTTTGTACAGGGTTGGAATGCTTTATCCAGTGTTGGAATGCTTTCGACAGTGTTGGTATGCCTTTGTACATAGTTGGAATGCTTTCTAGAGGATTGGAATGCTTTCTAGAGGGTTGGAATGCTTTCAACAGAGTTGTAATTAGTTTGTACAGAGTTGGAATGCTTTCTAGAGGGTTGGAATGCTTTCGACAGAGTTGGAATTCCTTTGTACATGCTTGAAATGCTTTCTAGAGGGTTGGCATGCTTTCGACAGTGTTGGTATACCTTTGTACAGTATTGGAATGCTTTCTAGAGGTTTGGAATGCTTTCGACAGTGTTGGTATACCTTTGTACAGAGTTGGAATGCTTTCTTGAGGGTTGGAATGCTTTCTACAGTGTTTGAATGCTTTCTACAGGGTTAGAATACCTTTGAACAGGGTTGGAATGCTTTCGCCAGGGTTGGAATGCTTTCGACAGTGTTGGTATAACTTTGTACAGAGTTGGAATGCTTTCTAGAGGGTTAGAATGCTTTCCACAGTGTTGGTATTCCTTTGTACACAGTTGGAATGCTTTCTACAGGGTTTGACTGCTTTCTACAGGGTTCGAATACCTTTGTACAGGGTTGGAATGCTTTATCCAGTGTTGGAATGCTTTCGACAGTGTTGGTATGCCTTTGTACATAGTTGGAATGCTTTCTAGAGGGTTGGAATGCTTTCTACAGGGTTGGAATACCTTTGTACAGGGTTGGAATGCTTTCCACAGGGTTGGAATGCTTTCCACAGGGTTGGAATGCTTTCGGCATAGCTGGAATACATTTGTACACAGTTGGAATGCTTTCTACAGGGTTGGAATGCTTTCGACAGTGTTGGCATACCTTTGTACAGATTTGGAATGCTTTCTAGAGGGTTGGAATGCTTTCTACAGGGTTGGAATACCTTTGTACAGGGTTGGAATGCTTTCCACAGGGTTGGAATGCTTTCGGCAGAGCTGGAATACATTTGTACACAGTTGGAATGCTTTCTACAGGGTTGGAATGCTTTCGACAGTGTTGGTATACCTTTGTACAGTATTGGAATGCTTTCTAGAGGTTTGGAATGCTTTCGACAGTGTTGGTATACCTTTGTACAGAGTTGGAATGCTTTCTACAGGGTGGGAATGCTTTCTACAGGGTTGGAACACCTTTGTACAGGGTTGGAATGCTTTCTACAGGGTTGGAATGATCTCGACAGAGTTGGAATACATTTGTACAGATTTGGAATGCTTTCTAGAGGGTTGGAATGCTTACGCGAGAGTTGGAATTCCTTTGTACATGCTTGAAATGCTTTGTAGAGGGTTGGCATGCTTTCGACAGAGCTGGAATACATTTGTACACAGTTGGAATGCTTTCAACAGGGTTGGCATGCTTTCGCCAGTGTTGGTATACCTTTGTACAGAGTTGGAATGCTTTCTAGAGGGTTGGAATGCTTTCGACAGTGTTGGTATACCTTTGTACAGAGTTGGAATGCTTTCTACAGGGTGGGAATGCTGTCTACAGTGTTGGAATACGTTTGTACAGAGCTGGAATGCTTTATAGAGGGGTGCAATGCTTTCTAGAGGGTTGGAATACCTTTCTACAGAGTTGGAATTTCACTCCTGTACAAAGGAATTCCAACACTGTCGAAAGCATTCCAACACTGTAGAAAGCATTCCAACTGTGTACAAAGGTATTCCAACTCTGTCGAAAGCATTCCAACCCTGTCGAAAGCATTCCCACTCTGTACAAAGGTATTCCAACTCTCTCGAAAGCATTCCAACCGTGTTGAAAGCATTCCAACACACTAGAAAGAATTTGAACCCTGTACATAGGTATTCCAGCTCTGTACAAAGGTATTCCAACTCTGTCGAAAGCATTCCAACCCTGTCGAAAGCATTCCCACTCTGTACAAAGGTATTCCAACTCTCTCGAAAGCATTCCAACCGTGTTGAAAGCATTCCAACACACTAGAAAGAATTTGAACCCTGTACATAGGTATTCCAGCTCTGTACAAAGGTATTCCAACTCTGTCGAAAGTATTCCAACCCTCTAGAAAGCATTTCAACTGTGTACAAAGGTATTCCAACTCTGTCGAAAGCATTCCAACCCTGCAGAAAGCATTCCAACCCTGTACAAAGGTACACCACCTCTGTCGAAAGCATTCCAACACTGTTGAAAGCATTCCCACCCTGTAGAAAGCATTCCAACTGTGTACAAAGGTATTCGAGCTCTTTCGAAAGCATTCCAACCCTCTAGAAAGCATTCCAACCCTGTACAAAGGTATTCCAACTCTGCCGAAATCATTCCAACCCTGTCGAAAGCATTCCCACTCTGTACAAAGGTATTCCAACTCTGTCGAAAGCATTCCCACTCTGTACGAAGGTATTCCAACTCTGTCGAAAGCATGCCAACCTTGTAGAAAGCATTCCAACCCTGTAGAAAGCATTCCAAACCTGTACAAAGGTATTCCAACCCTATAGAAAGCATTCCAACTCTGTACAAATGTATACCAACACTGTCGAAACATTCCAACCCTCTAGAAAGCATTGCAACTTAGTACAAAGGTATACCAACACTGTCGAAAGCATTTCAACCCTGTAGAAAGAATTCCAACTGTGTACAAAGGTCTTCCAACTCTGTCAAAAGCATTCCGACCCTCTAGAAAGAATTCCAACTCTGTACAAATGTATACCAACACTGTCGAAAGCATTCCAACCCTGTAGAAAGCATGCCCACTCTGTACAAAGGTATTCCTTCTCTGTCGAAAGCATTCCAACACTCTAGAAAGAATTTGAACCCTGTACATAGGTATTCCAACCCTGTACAAAGGTACACCAACTCTGTCGAAAGCATTCCCACTCTGTACAAAGGTATTCCAACTCTGTCGAAAGCATTCCAACCTTGTAGAATGCATTCCAACCCTGTAGAAAGCATTCCAAACCTGTACAAAGGTATTCCAACTCTGTACAAAGGTATTCCAACACTGTCGAAAGCATTCCAACACTGTTGAAAGCATTCCCACCCTGTAGAAAGCATTCCAACTGTGTACAAAGGTATTCCAGCTCTGTCGAAAGCATTCCAACCCTGTCGAAAGCATTCCCACTCTGTACAAAGGTATTCCAACTCTCTCGAAAGCATTCCAACCGTGTTGAAAGCATTCCAACACACTAGAAAGAATTTGAACCCTGTACATAGGTATTCCAGCTCTGTACAAAGGTATTCCAACTCTGTCGGAAGCATTCCAATCCTGTAGAAAGCATTCCAACCCTGTACAAAGGTATACCAACACTGTCGAAAGCATTCCAACCCTCTAGAAAGCATTCCAACTTGCTAGATAGCATTCCAACTCTGTCGAAAGGTATTCCAACCCTCTAGAAAGCATTCCAAATTAGGACAAAGGTATACCAGCACTGTCGAAAGAATTCCAATCCTGTAGAAAGCCTTCCAGCTCTGTACAAAGTAATTCCAACTCTGTCGAAATCATTCCAACCCTCTAGAAAGCATTCCAACTCTGTACAAAGGTATACCAACACTGTCGAAAGCATTCCCACCCTGTAGAAAGCATGCCCACTCTGTACAAAGGTATTCCTACTCTGTCGAAAGCATTCCAACACTCTAGAAAGAATTTGATCCCTGTACATAGGTACACCAACTCTGCCGAAAGCATTCCAACACTGTTGAAAGCATTCCCACCCTGTAGAAAGCATTCCAACTCTGTACAAAGGTATACCAACACTGTCGAAAGCATTTCAACCCTGTAGAAAGAATTCCAACTGTGTGCAAAGGTCTTCCAACTCTGTCAAAAGCATTCCGACCCTCTAGAAAGAATTCCAACTCTGTACAAATGTATACCAACACTGTCGAAAGCATTCCAACCCTGTAGAAAGCATGCCCACTCTGTACAAAGGTATTCCTACTCTGTCGAAAGCATTCCAACCGTGTCGAAAACATTCCAACAGTCTAGAAAGAATTCGAACACTGTACATAGGTATTCCAGCTCTGTACAAAGGTATTACAACTCTGTCGAAAGTATTCCAACCCTCTAGAAAGCATTTCAACTGTGTACAAAGGTATTCCAACTCTGTCGAAAGCATTCCAACCCTGCAGAAAGCATTCCAACCCTGTACAAAGGTACACCACCTCTGTCGAAAGCATTCCAACACTGTTGAAAGCATTCCCACCCTGTAGAAAGCATTCCAACTGTGTACAAAGGTATTCCAGCTCTGTCGAAAGCATTCCAACCCTCTAGAAAGCATTCCAACCCTGTACAAAGGTATTCCAACTCTACCGAAATCATTCCAACCCTGTCGAAAGCATTCCCACTCTGTACAAAGGTATTCCAACTCTGTCGAAAGCATTCCCACTCTGTACGAAGGTATTCCAACTCTGTCGAAAGCATTCCAACCATGTAGAAAGCATTCCAACCCTGTAGAAAGCATTCCAATTGTGTGTAAAGGTATTCCAGCTCTGTCGAAAGCATTCCAACCCTCTAGAAAGCATTCCAACCCTGTACAAAGGTATTCCAACTCTGTCGAAATCATTCCAACCCTGTCGAAAGCATTCCCACTCTGTACAAAGGTATTCCAACTCTGTCGAAAGCATTCCCACTCTGTACAAAGGTATTCCAACTCTGTCGAAAGCATTCCAACCTTGTAGAATGCATTCCAACCCTGTAGAAAGCATTCCAAACCTGTACAAAGGTATTCCAACTCTGTACAAAGGTATTCCAACACTGTAGAAAGCAATCCAACCCTGTAGAAAGCATTCCAACTCTGTACAAAGTTATTCCAACTGTGTCGAAAGCATTCAAACCCTCTAGAAAGCATTCCAACTCTGTACAAAGGTATACCAACACTGTCGAAAGCACTTCAACCCTGTAGAAAGAATTCCAACTGTGTACAAAGGTCTTCCAACTCTGTCAAAAGCATTCCGACCCTCTAGAAAGAATTCCAACTCTGTACAAATGTATACCAACACTGTCGACAGCATTCCAACCCTGTAGAAAGCATTCCCACGCTGTACAAAGGTATTCCTACTCTGTCGAAAGCATTCCAACACTCTAGAAAGAATGTGAACCCTGTATATAGGTATTCCAGCTCTGTACAAAGGTATTCCAACTCTGTCGAAAGCATTCCAACCCTCTAGAAAGCATTTCAACTATGTACAGGGGTATTCCAACTTTGTCGAAATCATTCCAACCCTGTCGAAAGCATTCCCACTCTGTAGAAAGGTATTCCAACTCTGTCGAAAGCATTCCCACTCTGTACAAAGGTATTCCAACTCTGTCGAAAGTATTCCAACCCTCTAGAAAGCATTTCAACTGTGTACAATGGTATTCCAACTCTGTCGAAAGCATTCCAACTCTGTAGAAAGCATTCCAACCCTGTACAAATGTACGCCAACTCTGTCGAAAGCATTCCAACCCTCTAGGAAGCATTCCAACTCTGTACAAATGTATACCAACACTGTCGAAAGCATTCCAACCCTCTAGAAAGCATTCCAACTTAGTACAAAGGTATACCAACACTGTCGAAAGCATTCCAATCCTGTAGAAAGCATTCCAACTCTGTACAAAGTAATTCCAGCTCTGTCGAAAGCATGCCAACCCTCTAGAAAGCATTCGAAGCATGTACAAAGGAATTCCAACTCTGTCGAAAGCATTCCAACCCTCTAGAAAGCATTCCAAATGTGTCCAAAGGTATTCCAACTCTGTCGGAAGCATTCCAACCCTGTAGAAAGCATTCCAACCCTGTACAAAGGTATACCAACACTGTCGAAAGCATTCCAACCCTCTAGAAAGCATTCCAACTTGCTAGATAGCATTCCAACTCTGTCGAAAGGTATTCCAACCCTGTAGAAAGAATTCCCACCCTGTAGACTGCATTCCAACTCTGTACAAAGGTATACCAACACTGTCGAAAGCATTCCCACCCTGTAGAAAGCATGCCCACTCTGTACAAAGGTATTCCTACTCTGTCGAAAGCATTCCAACACTCTAGAAAGAATTTGATCCCTGTACATAGGTACACCAACTCTGCCGAAAGCATTCCAACACTGTTGAAAGCATTCCCACCCTGTAGAAAGCATTCCAACTCTGTACAAAGGTATACCAACACTGTCGAAAGCATTTCAACCCTGTAGAAAGAATTCCAACTGTGTGCAAAGGTCTTCCAACTCTGTCAAAAGCATTCCGACCCTCTAGAAAGAATTCCAACTCTGTACAAATGTATACCAACACTGTCGAAAGCATTCCAACCCTGTAGAAAGCATGCCCACTCTGTACAAAGGTATTCCTACTCTGTCGAAAGCATTCCAACCGTGTCGAAAACATTCCAACAGTCTCGAAAGAATTCGAACACTGTACATAGGTATTCCAGCTCTGTACAAAGGTATTACAACTCTGTCGAAAGTATTCCAACCCTCTAGAAAGCATTTCAACTGTGTACAAAGGTATTCCAACTCTGTCGAAAGCATTCCAACCCTGCAGAAAGCATTCCAACCCTGTACAAAGGTACACCACCTCTGTCGAAAGCATTCCAACACTGTTGAAAGCATTCCCACCCTGTAGAAAGCATTCCAACTGTGTACAAAGGTATTCCAGCTCTGTCGAAAGCATTCCAACCCTCTAGAAAGCATTCCAACCCTGTACAAAGGTATTCCAACTCTACCGAAATCATTCCAACCCTGTCGAAAGCATTCCCACTCTGTACAAAGGTATTCCAACTCTGTCGAAAGCATTCCCACTCTGTACGAAGGTATTCCAACTCTGTCGAAAGCATTCCAACCATGTAGAAAGCATTCCAACCCTGTAGAAAGCATTTCAAACCTGTACAAAGGTATTCCAACCCTATAGAAAGCATTCCAACTCTGTACAAATGTATACCAACACTGTCGAAAGCATTCCAACCCTCTAGAAAGCATTCCAACTTAGTACAAAGGTATACCAACACTGTCGAAAGCATTTCAACCCTGTAGAAAGAATTCCAACTGTGTACAAAGGTCTTCCAACTCTGTCAAAAGCATTCCGACCATCTAGAAAGAATTCCAACTCTGTACAAATGTATACCAACACTGTCGAAAGCATTCCAACCCTGTAGAAAGCATGCCCACTCAGTACAAAGGTATTCCTACTCTGTCGAAAGCATTCCAACACTCTAGAAAGAATTTGAACCCTGTACATAGGTATTCCAACCCTGTACAAAGGTACACCAACTCTGTCGAAAGCATTCCAACACTGTTGAAAGCATTCCCACCCTGTAGAAAGCATTCCAATTGTGTACAAAGGTATTCCAGCTCTGTCGAAAGCATTCCAACCCTCTAGAAAGCATTCCAACCCTGTACAAAGGTATTCCAACTCTGTCGAAATCATTCCAACCCTGTCGAAAGCATACCCACTCTGTACAAAGGTATTCCAACTCTGCCGAAAGCATTCCCACTCTGTACAAAGGTATTCCAACTCTGTCGAAAGCATTCCAACCTTGTAGAAAGCATTCCAACCCTGTAGAAAGCATTCCAAACCTGTACAAAGGTATTCCAACACTGTACAAAGGTATTCCAACTCTGTAGAAAGCAATCCAACCCTGTAGAAAGCATTCCAACTCTGTACAAAGTTATTCCAACTGTGTCGAAAGCATTCAAACCCTCTAGAAAGCATTCCAACTCTGTACAAAGGTATACCAACACTGTCGAAAGCATTTCAACCCTGTAGAAAGAATTCCAACTGTGTACAAATGTATTCCAGCTCTGTCGAAAGCATTCAAACCCTCTAGAAAGCATTCCAAATGTGTACAAAGGTATTCCAACTCTGTCGGTAGCATTCCAACCCTGTAGAAAGCATTCCAACCCTGTACAAAGGTATTCCAACCCTATAGAAAGCATTCCAACTCTGTACAAATGTATACCAACACTGTCGAAAGCATTCCAACCCTCTAGAAAGCATTCCAACTTAGTACAAAGGTATACCAACACTGTCGAAAGCATGCCAACCCTCTAGAAAGCATTCGAAGCATGTACAAAGGAATTCCAACTCTGTCGAAAGCATTCCAACCCTCTAGAAAGCATTCCAAATGTGTACAATGGTATTCCAACTCTGTCGGAAGCATTCCAACCCTGTAGAAAGCATTCCAACCCTGTACAAAGGTATTCCAACTCTGTCGAAAGCATTCCAACCCTGTAGAAAGCATTCCAACTGTGTACAAATGTATTCCAGCTCTGTCGAAAGCATTCAAACCCTCTAGAAAGCATTCCAACTCTGTACAAAGGTATACCAACACTGTCGAAAGCATTTCAACCCTGTAGAAAGAATTCCAACTGTGTACAAAGGTCTTCCAACTCTGTCAAAAGCATTCCGACCCTCTAGAAAGAATTCCAACTCTGTACAAATGTATACCAGCACTGTCGAAAGCATTCCAACCCTGTAGAAAGCATTCCAACTCTGTACAAATGTATTCCAGCTCTGTCGAAAGCATGCCAACCCTCTAGAAAGCATTCGAAGCATGTACAAAGGAATTCCAACTCTGTCGAAAGCATTCCAACCCTCTAGGAAGCATTCCAACTGTGTACAAAGGTATTCCAACACTGTCGGAAGCATTCCAACCCTGTAGAAAGCATTCCAACCCTGTACAAAGGTATACCAACAATGTCGAAAGCATTCCAACCCTCTAGAAAGCATTCCAACTTAGTACAAAGGTATACCAGCACTGTCGAAAGCATTCCAACCCTCTAGAAAGCATTCCAACCCTCTAGAAAGCATTCCAACTTGCTAGATAGCATTCCAACTCTGTCGAAAGGTATTCCAGCCCAGTAGAAAGAATTCCCACCCTGTAGACTGCATTCCAACTCTGTACAAAGGTATACCAACACTGTCGAAAGCATTCCAACCCTCTAGAAAGCATTCCAACTCTGTACAAAGGTATACCAACACTGTCGAAAGCATTCCAATCCTGTAGAAAGCATTCCAACTCTGTACAAATGTACGCCAACTCTGTCGAAAGCATTCCAACCCTCTAGGAAGCATTCCAAATCTGTACAAATGTATACCAACACTGTCGAAAGCATTCCAACCCTCTAGAAAGCATTCCAACTTAGTACAAAGGTATACCAGCACTGTCGAAAGAATTCCAATCCTGTAGAAAGCATGCCCACTCTGTACAAAGGTATTCCTACTCTGTCGAAAGCATTCCAACACTCTAGAAATAATTTGAACCCTGTACATAGGTACACCAACTCTGTCGAAAGCATTCCAACACTGTTGAAAGCATTCCCACCCTGTAGAAAGCATTCCAACTCTGTACAAAGGTATACCAACACTGTCGAAAGCATTTCAACCCTGTAGAAAGAATTCCAACTGTGTGCAAAGGTCTTCCAACTCTGTCAAAAGCATTCCGACCCTCTAGAAAGAATTCCAACTCTGTACAAATGTATACCAACACTGTCGACAGCATTCCAACCCTGTAGAAAGCATGCCCACTCTGTACAAAGGTATTCCTACTCTGTCGAAAGCATTCCAACCGTGTCGAAAACATTCCAACACTCTAGAAAGAATTCGAACACTGTACGTAGGTATTCCAGCTCTGTACAAAGGTATTCCAACTCTGTCGAAAGCATTCCAACCCTGCAGAAAGCATTCCAACCCTGTACAAAGGTACACCACCTCTGTCGAAAGCATTCCAACACTGTTGAAAGCATTCCCACCCTGTAGAAAGCATTCCAACTGTGTACAAAGGTATTCCAGCTCTGTCGAAAGCATTCCAACCCTCTAGAAAGCATTCCAACCCTGTACAAAGGTATTCCAACTCTGCCGAAATCATTCCAACCCTGTCGAAAGCATTCCCACTCTGTACAAAGGTATTCCAACTCTGTCGAAAGCATTCCCACTCTGTACGAAGGTATTCCAACTCTGTCGAAAGCATTCCAACCATGTAGAAAGCATTACAACCCTGTAGAAAGCATTCCAAACCTGTACAAAGGTATTCCAACCCTATAGAAAGCATTCCAACTCTGTACAAATGTATACCAACACTGTCGAAAGCATTCCAACCCTCTAGAAAGCATTCCAACTTAGTACAAAGGTATACCAACACTGTCGAAAGCATTTCAACCCTGTAGAAAGAATTCCAACTGTGTACAAAGGTCTTCCAACTCTGTCAAAAGCATTCCGACCCTCTAGAAAGAATTCCAACTCTGTACAAATGTATACCAACACTGTCGAAAGCATTCCAACCCTGTAGAAAGCATGCCCACTCTGTACAAAGGTATTCCTACTCTGTCGAAAGCATTCCAACACTCTAGAAAGAATTTGAACCCTTTACATAGGTATTCCAACCCTGTACATAGGTACACCAACTCTGTCGAAAGCATTCCAACACTGTTGAAAGCATTCCCACCCTGTAGAAAGCATTCCAATTGTGTACAAAGGTATTCCAGCTCTGTCGAAAGCATTCCAACCCTCTAGAAAGCATTCCAACCCTGTACAAAGGTATTCCAACTCTGTCGAAATCATTCCAACCCTGTCGAAAGCATACCCACTCTGTACAAGGGTATTCCAACTCTGCCGAAAGCATTCCCACTCTGTACAAAGGTATTCCAACTCTGTCGAAAGCATTCCAACCTTGTAGAAAGCATTCCAACCCTGTAGAAAGCATTCCAAACCTGTACAAAGGTATTCCAACACTGTACAAAGGTATTCCAACTCTGTAGAAAGCAATCCAACCCTGTAGGAAGCATTCCAACTCTGTACAAAGTTATTCCAACTGTGTCGAAAGCATTCAAACCCTCTCGAAAGCATTCCAACTCTGTACAAAGGTATACCAACACTGTCGAAAGCATTTCAACCCTGTAGAAAGAATTCCAACTGTGTACAAATGTATTCCAGCTCTGTCGAAAGCATTCAAACCCTCTAGAAAGCATTCCAAATGTGTACAAAGGTATTCCAACACTGTCGGTAGCATTCCAACCCTGTAGAAAGCATTCCAACCCTGTACAAAGGTATTCCAACCCTATAGAAAGCATTCCAACTCTGTACAAATGTATACCAACACTGTCGAAAGCATTCCAACCCTCTAGAAAGCATTCCAACTTAGTACAAAGGTATACCAACACTGTCGAAAGCATGCCAATCCTGTAGAGAGCATTCCTACTCTGTACAAATGTATTCCAGCTCTGTCGAAAGCATGCCAACCCTCTACAAAGCATTCGAAGCATGTACAAATATATACCAACAATGTCGAAAGCATTCCAACCCTCTAGAAAGTATTCCAACTCTGTACAAAGGTATACCAACACTGTCGAAAGCATTCCAACCCTGTAGAAAGCATTCCAACCCTGTACAAATGTACGCCAACTCTGTCGAAAGCATTCCAACCCTCTAGGAAGCATTCCAACTCTGTACAAATGTATACCAACACTGTCGAAGGCATTCCAACCCTCTAGAAAGCATTCCAACTTAGTACAAAGGTATACCAACACTGACGAAAGCATTCCAACCCTCTAGGAAGCATTCCAACTCTGTACAAAGGTATACCAACACTGTCGAAAGCATTCCAATCCTGTAGAAAGCATTCCAACTGTGTACAAAGGTATTCCAACTCTGTCGGAAGCATTCCAACCCTGTAGAAAGCATTCCAACTTGCTACATAGCATTCCAACTCTGTCGAAAGGTGTTCCAACCCTGTAGAAAGAATTCCCACCCTGTAGACTGCATTCCAACTCTGTACAAAGGTATACCAACACTGTCGAAAGCATTCCCACCCTCTAGAAAGCATTCCAACTCTGTACAAAGGTATACCAACACTGTCGAAAGCATTCCAATCCTGTAGAGAGCATTCCTACTCTGTACAAATGTATTCCAGCTCTGTCGAAAGCATGCCAACCCTCTAGAAAGCATTCGAAGCATGTACAAAGGAATTCCAACTCTGTCGAAAGCATTCCCACTCTGTACAAAGGTATTCCAACTCTGTCGAAAGCATTCCAACCTTGTAGAAAGCATTCCAACCCTGTAGAAAGCATTCCAAACCTGTACAAAGGTATTCCTACTCTGTCGAAAGCATTCCAACCGTGTCGAAAACATTCCAACACTCTAGAAAGAATTCGAACACTGTACATAGGTATTCCAGCTCTGTACAAAGGTATTCCAACTCTGTCGAAAGCATTCCAACCCTGCAGAAAGCATTCCAACCCTGTACAAAGGTACACCACCTCTGTCGAAAGCATTCCAACACTGTTGAAAGCATTCCCACCCTGTAGAAAGCATTCCAACTGTGTACAAAGGTATTCCAGCTCTGTCGAAAGCATTCCAACCCTCTAGAAAGCATTCCAACCCTGTACAAAGGTATTCCAACTCTGCCGAAATCATTCCAACCCTGTCGAAAGCATTCCCACTCTGTACAAAGGTATTCCAACTCTGTCGAAAGCATTCCCACTCTGTACGAAGGTATTCCAACTCTGTCGAAAGCATTCCAACCATGTAGAAAGCATTACAACCCTGTAGAAAGCATTCCAAACCTGTACAAAGGTATTCCAACCCTGTAGAAAGCATTCCAACTCTGTACAAATGTATACCAACACTGTCGAAAGCATTCCAACCCTCTAGAAAGCATTCCAACTTAGTACAAAGGTATACCAACACTGTCGAAAGCATTTCAACCCTGTAGAAAGAATTCCAACTGTGTACAAAGGTCTTCCAACTCCGTCAAAAGCATTCCGACCCTCTAGAAAGAATTCCAACTCTGTACAAATGTATACCAACACTGTCGAAAGCATTCCAACCCTGTAGAAAGAATTCCAACTGTGTACAAAGGTCTTCCAACTCTGTCAAAAGCATTCCGACCCTCTAGAAAGAATTCCAAATCTGTACAAATATATACCCACACTGTCGAAAGCATTCCAACCCTCTAGAAAGCATTCCAACTTAGTACAAAGGTATACCAACACTGACGAAAGCATTCCAACCCTCTAGGAAGCATTCCAACTCTGTACAAAGGTATACCAACACTGTCGAAAGCATTCCAATCCTGCAGAAAGCATTCCAACTGTGTACAAAGGTATTCCAACTCTGTCGGAAGCATTCCAACCCTGTAGAAAGCATTCCAACTTGCTACATAGCATTCCAACTCTGTCGAAAGGTATTCCAACCCTGTAGAAAGAATTCCCACCCTGTAGACTGCATTCCAACTCTGTACAAAGGTATACCAACACTGTCGAAAGCATTCCCACCCTCTAGAAAGCACTCCAACTCTGTACAAAGGTATACCAACACTGTCGAAAGCATTCCAATCCTGTAGAGAGCATTCCTACTCTGTACAAATGTATTCCAGCTCTGTCGAAAGCATGCCAACCCTCTAGAAAGCATTCGAAGCATGTACAAAGGAATTCCAACTCTGTCGAAAGCATTCCCACTCTGTACAAAGGTATTCCAACTCTGTCGAAAGCATTCCAACCTTGTAGAAAGCATTCCAACCCTGTAGAAAGCATTCCAAACCTGTACAAAGGTATTCCTACTCTGTCGAAAGCATTCCAACCGTGTCGAAAACATTCCAACACTCTAGAAAGAATTCGAACACTGTACATAGGTATTCCAGCTCTGTACAAAGGTATTCCAACTCTGTCGAAAGCATTCCCACTCTGTACGAAGGTATTCCAACTCTGTCGAAAGCATTCCAACCATGTAGAAAGCATTACAACCCTGTAGAAAGCATTCCAAACCTGTACAAAGGTATTCCAACCCTGTAGAAAGCATTCCAACTCTGTACAAAGGTATACCAACACTGTCGAAAGCATTTCAACCCTGTAGAAAGAATTCCAACTGTGTACAAAGGTCTTCCAACTCTGTCAAAAGCATTCCGACCCTCTAGAAAGAATTCCAAATCTGTACAAATGTATACCAACACTGTCGAAAGCATTCCAACCCTCTAGAAAGCATTCCAACTTAGTACAAAGGTATACCAGCACTGTCGAAAGAATTCCAATCCTGTAGAAAGCACGCCCACTCTGTACAAAGGTATTCCTACTCTGTCGAAAGCATTCCAACACTCTAGAAAGAATTTGAACCCTGTACATAGGTACACCAACTCTGTCGAAAGCATTCCAACACTGTTGAAAGCATTCCCACCCTGTAGAAAGCATTCCAACTCTGTACAAAGGTATACCAACACTGTCGAAAGCATTTCAACCCTGTAGAAAGAATTCCAACTGTGTGCAAAGGTCTTCCAACTCTGTCAAAAGCATTCCGACCCTCTAGAAAGAATTCCAACTCTGTACAAATGTATACCAACACTGTCGACAGCATTCCAACCCTGTAGAAAGCATGCCCACTCTGTACAAAGGTATTCCTACTCTGTCGAAAGCATTCCAACCGTGTCGAAAACATTCCAACACTCTAGAAAGAATTCGAACACTGTACATAGGTATTCCAGCTCTGTACAAAGGTATTCCAACTCTGTCGAAAGCATTCCAACCCTGCAGAAAGCATTCCAACCCTGTACAAAGGTACACCACCTCTGTCGAAAGCATTCCAACACTGTTGAAAGCATTCCCACCCTGTAGAAAGCATTCCAACTGTGTACAAAGGTATTCCAGCTCTGTCGAAAGCATTCCAACCCTCTAGAAAGCATTCCAACCCTGTACAAAGGTATTCCAACTCTGCCGAAATCATTCCAACCCTGTCGAAAGCATTCCCACTCTGTACAAAGGTATTCCAACTCTGTCGAAAGCATTCCCACTCTGTACGAAGGTATTCCAACTCTGTCGAAAGCATTCCAACCATGTAGAAAGCATTACAACCCTGTAGAAAGCATTCCAAACCTGTACAAAGGTATTCCAACCCTATAGAAAGCATTCCAACTCTGTACAAATGTATACCAACACTGTCGAAAGCATTTCAACCCTGTAGAAAGAATTCCAACTGTGTACAAAGGTCTTCCAACTCTGTCAAAAGCATTCCGACCCTCTAGAAAGAATTCCAAATCTGTACAAATGTATACCAACACTGTCGAAAGCATTCCAACCCTCTAGAAAGCATTCCAACTTAGTACAAAGGTATACCAGCACTGTCGAAAGAATTCCAATCCTGTAGAAAGCATGCCCACTCTGTACAAAGGTATTCCTACTCTGTCGAAAGCATTCCAACACTCTAGAAAGAATTTGAACCCTGTACATAGGTACACCAACTCTGTCGAAAGCATTCCAACACTGTTGAAAGCATTCCCACCCTGTAGAAAGCATTCCAACTCTGTACAAAGGTATACCAACACTGTCGAAAGCATTTCAACCCTGTAGAAAGAATTCCAACTGTGTGCAAAGGTCTTCCAACTCTGTCAAAAGCATTCCGACCCTCTAGAAAGAATTCCAACTCTGTACAAATGTATACCAACACTGTCGACAGCATTCCAACCCTGTAGAAAGCATGCCCACTCTGTACAAAGGTATTCCTACTCTGTCGAAAGCATTCCAACCGTGTCGAAAACATTCCAACACTCTAGAAAGAATTCGAACACTGTACATAGGTATTCCAGCTCTGTACAAAGGTATTCCAACTCTGTCGAAAGCATTCCAACCCTGCAGAAAGCATTCCAACCCTGTACAAAGGTACACCACCTCTGTCGAAAGCATTCCAACACTGTTGAAAGCATTCCCACCCTGTAGAAAGCATTCCAACTGTGTACAAAGGTATTCCAGCTCTGTCGAAAGCATTCCAACCCTCTAGAAAGCATTCCAACCCTGTACAAAGGTATTCCAACTCTGCCGAAATCATTCCAACCCTGTCGAAAGCATTCCCACTCTGTACAAAGGTATTCCAACTCTGTCGAAAGCATTCCCACTCTGTACGAAGGTATTCCAACTCTGTCGAAAGCATTCCAACCATGTAGAAAGCATTACAACCCTGTAGAAAGCATTCCAAACCTGTACAAAGGTATTCCAACCCTATAGAAAGCATTCCAACTCTGTACAAATGTATACCAACACTGTCGAAAGCATTCCAACCCTCTAGAAAGCATTCCAACTTAGTACAAAGGTATACCAACACTGTCGAAAGCATTTCAACCCTGTAGAAAGAATTCCAACTGTGTACAAAGGTCTTCCAACTCTGTCAAAAGCATTCCGACCCTCTAGAAAGAATTCCAACTCTGTACAAATGTATACCAACACTGTCGAAAGCATTCCAACCCTGTAGAAAGCATGCCCACTCTGTACAAAGGTATTCCTACTCTGTCGAAAGCATTCCAACACTCTAGAAAGAATTTGAACCCTTTACATAGGTATTCCAACCCTGTACAAAGGTACACCAACTCTGTCGAAAGCATTCCAACACTGTTGAAAGCATTCCCACCCTGTAGAAAGCATTCCAATTGTGTACAAAGGTATTCCAGCTCTGTCGAAAGCATTCCAACCCTCTAGAAAGCATTCCAACCCTGTACAAAGGTATTCCAACTCTGTCGAAATCATTCCAACTCTGTCGAAAGCATACCCACTCTGTACAAAGGTATTCCAACTCTGCCGAAAGCATTCCCACTCTGTACAAAGGTATTCCAACTCTGTCGAAAGCATTCCAACCTTGTAGAAAGCATTCCCACCCTGTAGAAAGCATTCCAAACCTGTACAAAGGTATTCCAACACTGTACAAAGGTATTCCAACTCTGTAGAAAGCAATCCAACCCTGTAGAAAGCATTCCAACTCTGTACAAAGTTATTCCAACTGTGTCGAAAGCATTCAAACCCTCTCGAAAGCATTCCAACTCTGTACAAAGGTATACCAACACTGTCGAAAGCATTTCAACCCTGTAGAAAGAATTCCAACTGTGTACAAATGTATTCCAGCTCTGTCGAAAGCATTCAAACCCTCTAGAAAGCATTCCAAATGTGTACAAAGGTATTCCAACTCTGTCGGTAGCATTCCAACCCTGTAAAAGCATTCCAACCCTGTACAAAGGTATTCCAACCCTATAGAAAGCAGTCCAACTCTGTACAAATGTATACCAACACTGTCGAAAGCATTCCAACCCTCTAGAAAGCATTCCAACTTAGTACAAAGGTATACCAACACTGTCGAAAGCATGCCAACCCTCTAGAAAGCATTCGAAGCATGTACAAAGGAATTCCAACTCTGTCGAAAGCATTCCAACCCTCTAGAAAGCATTCCAAATGTGTACAAAGGTATTCCAACTCTGTCGGAAGCATTCCAACCCTGTAGAAAGCATTCCAACCCTGTACAAAGGTATTCCAACCCTATAGAAAGCATTCCAACTCTGTACAAATGTATACCAACACTGTCGAAAGCATTCCAATCCTGTAGAAAGCATTCCAACCCTGTAGAAAGCATTCCAACCCTGTACAAAGGTATTCCAACTCTGTCGAAAGCATTCCAACCCTGTAGAAAGCATTCCAACTGTGTACAAATGTATTCCAGCTCTGTCGAAAGCATTCAAACCCTCTAGAAAGCATTCCAACTCTGTACAAAGGTATACCAACACTGTCGAAAGCATTTCAACCCTGTAGAAAGAATTCCAACTGTGTACAAAGCTATACCAACAATGTCGAAAGCATTCCAACCCTCTAGAAAGCATTCCAACTTAGTACAAAGGTATACCAACAATGTCGAAAGCATTCCAACCCTCTAGAAAGCATTCCAACTTAGTACAAAGGTATACCAGCACTGTCGAAAGCATTCCAACCCTCTAGGAAGCATTCCAACTCTGTACAAATGTATTCCAACACTGTCGAAGGCATTCCAACCCTGTAGAAAGCATTCCAACTCTGTACAAATGTACGCCAACTCTGTCGAAAGCATTCCAACCCTCTAGGAAGCATTCCAACTCTGTACAAATGTATACCAACAATGTCGAAAGCATTCCAACCCTCTAGAAAGCATTCCAACTTAGTACAAAGGTATACCAGCACTGTCGAAAGCATTCCAATCCTGTAGAAAGCATTCCAACTCAGTACAAAGTAATTCCAACTCTGTCGAAAGCATTCCAACCCTCTAGAAAGTATTCCAACTCTGTACAAAGGTATACCAACACTGTCGAAAGCATTCCAACCCTGTAGAAAGCATTCCAACCCTGTACAAATGTACGCCAACTCTGTCGAAAGCATTCCAACCCTCTAGGAAGCATTCCAACTCTGTACAAATGTATACCAACACTGTCGAAGGCATTCCAACCCTCTAGAAAGCATTCCAACTTAGTACAAAGGTATACCAACACTGACGAAAGCATTCCAACCCTCTAGGAAGCATTCCAACTCTGTACAAAGGTATACCAACACTGTCGAAAGCATTCCAATCCTGTAGAAAGTATTCCAACTGTGTACAAAGGTATTCCAACTCTGTCGGAAGCATTCCAACCCTGTAGAAAGCATTCCAACTTGCTACATAGCATTCCAACTCTGTCGAAAGGTATTCCAACCCTGTAGAAAGAATTCCCACCCTGTAGACTGCATTCCAACTCTGTACAAAGGTATACCAACACTGTCGAAAGCATTCCCACCCTCTAGAAAGCATTCCAACTCTGTACAAAGGTATACCAACACTGTCGAAAGCATTCCAATCCTGTAGAGAGCATTCCTACTCTGTACAAATGTATTCCAGCTCTGTCGAAAGCATGCCAACCCTCTAGAAAGCATTCGAAGCATGTACAAAGGAATTCCAACTCTGTCGAAAGCATTCCAACCCTCTAGAAAGCATCCCAACTGTGTACAAAGGTATTCCAACTCTGTCGGAAGCATTCCAACCCTGTAGAAAGCATTCCAACCCTGTACAAAGGTATTCCAACCCTATAGAAAGCATTCCAACCCTGTACAAAGGTATTCCAACACTGTCGAAAGCATTCCAACCCTGTAGAAAGCATTCCAACTTAGTACAAAGGTATACCAACACTGTCGAAAGCATTCCAATCCTGTAGAAAGCATTCCAACTCTGTACAAATGTATTCCAGCTCTGTCGAAAGCATGCCAACCGTCGAGAAAGCATTCCAATTCTGTACAAATGTATTCCAGCTCTGTCGAAAGCATACCAAACCTCAAGAAAGCATTTCAACACTGTACAAAGGTATTCCGACCCTGTAGAACGCATTCCGACCCTGTAGAAAGCATTCCAACACTGTATAAAGTTATTCCAACTCTGTATAAAGTTATTCTAACTCTGTCGAAAGAATTCCAACCCTCTAGAAAGCATTCCAACTCTGTACAAAGGTATTCCAACTCTGTCGAAACCATTCCCACCCTGTAGAAAGCATTCCAACCCTGTACAAAGGTATTCCAACCCTATAGAAAGCATTCCAACACTGAACAAATGTATACCAACACTGTCGAAAGCATCCCAACCCTGTAGAAAGCATTCCAACTCTGTACAAACGTATTCCAAATCTGTCGGAAGCATTCCAACCCTGTAGAAAGCATTCCAGCCCTGTACAAAGGTATTCCAACTCTGTCGAAAGCATTCCAACCCTGTAGAAAGCATTCCAACCCTGTACAAAGGTATTCCAACCATGTACATAGGTATTCCAACCCTGTAGAAAGCATTCCCACCCTGTAGAAAACATTCCAACTCTGTACAAAGGTATACCAACACTGTCGAAAGCATTCCAACCCTCTAGAAAGCATTCCAACTGTGTACAAATGTATTCCAGCTCTGTCGAAAGCATGCCAACCCTCTAGAAAGCATTTCAACCATGTACAAATGTATTCCAACTCTGTCGAAAGCATTCCAACCCTGTAGAAAGCATTCCAACCCTGTACAAAGGTATTCCAACCATGTACAAATGTATTCCAACCCTGTAGAAAGAATTCCCACCCTGTAGAAAACATTCCAACTCTGTACAAAGGTATACCAACACTGTCGAAAGCATTCCAACCCTCTAGAAAGCATTCCAACTCTGTACAAATGTATTCCATCTCTGTCGAAAGCATGCCAACCCTCTAGAAAGCATTCGAAGCATGTACAAAGGAATTCCAAATCTGTCGGAAGCATTCCAACCCTGTAGAAAGCATTCCAACCCTGTACAAAGGTATTCCAACCCAATAGAAAGCATTCCAACACTGAACAAATGTATACCAACACTGTCGAAAGCATTCCAACCCTGTAGAAAGCATTCCAACCCTGTACAAAGGTATTCCAACTCTGTCGAGAGCATTCCAACACTCCAGAAAACATTGCAACTCTGTACAAAGGTATACCAACACTGTCGAAAGCATTCCAACCCTCTAGAAAGCATTCCAACTTGCTAGATAGCATTCCAACTCTGTAGAAAGGTATTCCTACCCTGTAGAAAGAATTCCCACCCTGTAGACTGCATTCCAACTCTGTACAAAGGTATACCAACACTGTCCAAAGCCTTCCAACCCTCTAGAAAGCATTCCAACTCTGTACAAAGGTATACCAACACTGTCGAAAGCATTCCAACCCAGTAGAAAGCATTCCAACTGTGTACAAATGTATTCCAGCTCTGTCGAAAGCATGCCAACCCTCTAGAAAGCATTTCAACCATTTAAAAATGTATTCCAACTCTGTCGAAAGCATTCCAACACTGTAGAAAGCATTCCAACTCTGTACAAAGGTATTCCAACTCTGTCGAAAGCATTCCAACCCTGTAGAAAGCATTCCAACCCTGTACAAAGGTATTCCAACCATGTACAAAGGTATTCCAACCCTGTAGAAAGCATTCCCACCCTGTAGAAAGCATTCCAACTGTGTACCAATGTATTCCAACTCTGACGAAAGCATTCCAACCCTGTAGAAAGCATTCCAACTGTGTACAAATGTATTCCATCTCTGTCGAAAGCATGCCAACCCTCTAGAAAGCATTTCAACCATGTACAAAGGAATTCCAACTCTGTCGAAAGCATTGCAACTCTGTACAAATATATTCCAACTCTGTCGAAAGCATTCCGACCCTCTAGTAAGCATTCCACCACTCTGGAATGTATTTCATCCCTGCACAAAGGAATTCCAACTCTGACGAAAGCATTCCAACACTGCAGAAAGCATTGCAACTCTGTACAAAGGTATTCCAACTCTGTCGAAAGCATTCCAACACTCTAGAAAGCATTTCAACCCTGTACAAAGGAATTCCAACTCTATAGAAAGCATTCCAATCCTGCAGAAAGCATTCCATCCCTGCAGAATGCATTCCAACCCTGCAGAAAGCATTCCAACCCTGCAGAAAGCATTCCAACTCAGTACAAAGGTATTCTAGCTCTGTCGAAAGCATTCCAACCCTGTAGAAAGCGTTCCAACTGTGTACAAATGTATTCCAACACTGTCCAAAGCATTCCAACCATGTAGGAAGCATTCCAACGCTGTAGAAAGCATTCCAACCCTGTAGAAAGCATTCCAACCCTGTAGAAAGCATTCCAACCCTGCAGAAAGCATTCCAAACCTGTACAAAGGTATTCCAGCTCTGTCGAAAGCATTCCAACTGTGTACAAAGGTATTCCAACTCTGTCGAAAGCATTCCAATCCTGCGAAAAGCATTCCAACCCTCTATAAATCATTCCAATCCTGAACAAAGGTTTTCCAACACTGTCAAAAGCATTCCAACTCTGTAGCAAGCATTCCAACCCTGTAGAAAGCAGTCCAACCCTGTAGAAAGCATTCCAACTCTGTAGAAAGCATTCCAACCCTGTAGAAAGCATTCCAACCCTGCAGAAAGCATTCCAAACCTGTACAAAGGTATTCCAGCTCTGTCGAAAGCATTCCAACTGTGTACAAAGGTATTCCAACTCTGTCGAAAGCATTCCAATCCTGCAGAAAGCATTCCAACCCTCTATAAATCATTCCAATCCTGAACAAAGGTTTTCCAACACTGTCAAAAGCATTCCAACCCTGTAGAAAGCATTCCAACCCTGTAGAAAGCATTCCAACCCTGTAGAAAGCATTCCAACCCTGTAGAAAGCATTCCAAACCTGTACAAAGGTATTCCAGCTCTGTCGAAAGCATGCCAACCCTCTAGAAAGCATTTCAACCCCGTACAAAGGAATTCCAACTCCGTCAAAAGCATTCCAACCCTGTAGGAAGCATTCCAACCCTGTAGAGAGCATTCCAACTCTGTTCACAGGTATTCCAACTCTGTCGAAAGCATTCCAACCTTCTAGAAAGCATTCCAATTCTGTACAAATGTATTCCAGCTCTGTCGAAAGCATACCAACCCTGTAGAAAGCATTCGAACTCTGTAGAAAGCATTCCAACTCTGTATAAAGTTATTCCAACCCTGTAGAAAGCATTCCAACCCTCTACGGAGCATTCCAACTCTGTACAAAGGTATACCAACACTGTCGAAAGCATTCCAACCCTGTAGAAAGCATTCCAACTGTGTACAAATGTATTCCAGCTCTGTCGAAAGCATGCCAACTCTCTAGAAAGCATTTCAGCCATGTACAAAGGTATTCCAACTCTGTGGAAACCATTCCCACCCTATAGAAAGCATTCCAACTCTGTACAAAGGTATACCAACACTGTCGAAAGCATTCCAACCCTGTAGAAAGCATTCCAACTGTGTACAAATGTATTCCAACTCAGACGAAAGCATTCCAACCCTGTAGAAAGCATTCCAACTGTGTACAAATGTATTCCATCTCTGTCGAAAGCATGCCAACCCTCTAGAAAGCATTTCAACCATGTACAAAGGAATTCCAACTCTGTCGAAAGCATTGCAACTCTGTACAAATATATTCCAACTCTGTCGAAAGCATTCCGACCCTCTAGTAAGCATTCCACCACTCTGGAATGTATTTCATCCCTGCACAAAGGAATTCCAACTCTGACGAAAGCATTCCAACACTGCAGAAAGCATTGCAACTCTGTACAAAGGTATTCCAACTCTGTCGAAAGCATTCCAACACTCTAGAAAGCATTTCAACCCTGTACAAAGGAATTCCAACTCTATAGAAAGCATTCCAACCCTCTATAAATCATTCCAATCCTGAACAAAGGTTTTCCAACACTGTCAAAAGCATTCCAACCCTGTAGAAAGCATTCCAACCCTGTAGAAAGCATTCCAACCCTGTAGAAAGCATTCCAAACCTGTACAAAGGTATTCCAGCTCTGTCGAAAGCATGCCAACCCTCTAGAAAGCATTTCAACCCCGTACAAAGGAATTCCAACTCCGTCAAAAGCATTCCAACCCTGTAGGAAGCATTCCAACCCTGTAGAGAGCATTCCAACTCTGTTCACAGGTATTCCAACTCTGTCGAAAGCATTCCAACCTTCTAGAAAGCATTCCAATTCTGTACAAATGTATTCCAGCTCTGTCGAAAGCATACCAACCCTGTAGAAAGCATTCGAACTCTGTAGAAAGCATTCCAACTCTGTATAAAGTTATTCCAACCCTGTAGAAAGCATTCCAACCCTCTACGGAGCATTCCAACTCTGTACAAAGGTATACCAACACTGTCGAAAGCATTCCAACCCTGTAGAAAGCATTCCAACTGTGTACAAATGTATTCCAGCTCTGTCGAAAGCATGCCAACTCTCTAGAAAGCATTTCAGCCATGTACAAAGGTATTCCAACTCTGTGGAAACCATTCCCACCCTATAGAAAGCATTCCAACTCTGTACAAAGGTATACCAACACTGTCGAAAGCATTCCAACCCTGTAGAAAGCATTCCAACTGTGTACAAATGTATTCCAACTCAGACGAAAGCATTCCAACCCTGTAGAAAGCATTCCAACTGTGTACAAATGTATTCCATCTCTGTCGAAAGCATGCCAACCCTCTAGAAAGCATTGCAACCATGTACAAAGGAATTCCAACTCTGTCGAAAGCATTGCAACTCTGTACAAATATATTCCAACTCTGTCGAAAGCATTCCGACCCTCTAGTAAGCATTCCACCACTCTGGAATGTATTTCATCCCTGCACAAAGGAATTCCAACTCTGACGAAAGCATTCCAACACTGCAGAAAGCATTGCAACTCTGTACAAAGGTATTCCAACTCTGTCGAAAGCATTCCAACACTCTAGAAAGCATTTCAACCCTGTACAAAGGAATTCCAACTCTATAGAAAGCATTCCAATCCTGCAGAAAGCATTCCATCCCTGCAGAATGCATTCCAACCCTGCAGAAAGCATTCCAACCCTGCAGAAAGCATTCCAACTCAGTACAAAGGTATTCTAGCTCTGTCGAAAGCATTCCAATCCTGCAGAAAGCATTCCAACCCTCTATGAATCATTCCAATCCTGAACAAAGGTTTTCCAACACTGTCAAAAGCATTCCAACCCTGTAGAAAGCATTCCAACCCTGTAGAAAGCATTCCAACCCTGTAGAAAGCATTCCAACCCTGCAGAAAGCATTCCAAACCTGTACAAAGGTATTCCAGCTCTGTCGAAAGCATTCCAACTGTGTACAAAGGTATTCCAACTCTGTCGAAAGCATTCCAATCCTGCAGAAAGCATTCCAACCCTCTATGAATCATTCCAATCCTGAACAAAGGTTTTCCAACACTGTCAAAAGCATTCCAACCCTGTAGAAAGCATTCCAACCCTGCAGAAAGCATTCCAACCATGTAGAAAGCATTCCAAACCTGTACAAAGGTATTCCAGCTCTGTCGAAAGCATGCCAACCCTCTAGAAAGCATTTCAACCCCGTACAAAGGAATTCCAACTCCGTCAAAAGCATTCCAACCCTGTAGAAAGCATTCCAACCCTGTAGAGAGCATTCCAACTCTGTTCACAGGTATTCCAACTCTGTCGAAAGCATTCCAACCTTCTAGAAAGCATTCCAATTCTGTACAAATGTATTCCAGCTCTGTCGAAAGCATACCAACCCTGTAGAAAGCATTCGAACTCTGTAGAAAGCATTCCAACTCTGTATAAAGTTATTCCAACCCTGTAGAAAGCATTCCAGCCCTCTACGGAGCATTCCAACGCTGTACAAAGGTATACCAACACTGTCGAAAGCATTCCAACCCTGCAGAAAGCATTCCAAACCTGTACAAAGGTATTCCAGCTCTGTCGCAAGCATTCCAACTGTGTACAAAGGTATTCCAACTCTGTCGAAAGCATTCCAATCCTGCAGAAAGCATTCCAACCCTCTATAAATCATTCCAATCCTGAACAAAGGTTTTCCAACACTGTCAAAAGCATTCCAACCCTGTAGAAAGCATTCCAACCCTGTAGAAAGCATTCCAACCCTGTAGAAAGCATTCCAAACCTGTACAAAGGTATTCCAGCTCTGTCGAAAGCATGCCAACCCTCTAGAAAGCATTTCAACCCCGTACAAAGGAATTCCAACTCCGTCAAAAGCATTCCAACCCTGTAGAAAGCATTCCAACCCTGTAGAGAGCATTCCAACTCTGTTCACAGGTATTCCAACTCTGTCGAAAGCATTCCAACCTTCCAGAAAGCATTCCAATTCTGTACAAATGTATTCCAGCTCTGTCGAAAGCATACCAACCCTGTAGAAAGCATTCGAACTCTGTAGAAAGCATTCCAACTCTGCATAAAGTTATTCCAACCCTGTAGAAAGCATTCCAACCCTCTACGGAGCATTCCAACTCTGTACAAAGGTATACCAACACTGTCGAAAGCATTCCAACCCTGTAGAAAGCATTCCAACTGTGTACAAAGGTATTCCAACTCTGTCGAAAGCATTCCAACCTTCTAGAAAGCACTCCAATTCTGTACAAATGTATTCCAGCTCTGTCGAAAGCATACCAACCATCTAGAAAGCATTTCAACCCTGTACAAAGTAATTCCAACACCGTCAAAAGCATTCCAACCCTGTAGAAAGCATTCCAACTCTGTACAAAGGTATTCCAACTGTGTCGAAAGCATTCCAACCCTGTAGAAAGCATTTCAACCCTCTATAAAGAATTCCAATCCTGTAGAAAGCATTCCAAACTTGTACAAAGGTATACCAACTCTTTCGAAAGCATTCCAACCTTCTAGAAAGCATTCCACATTCTGTACAAATGTATTCCAGCTCTGTCGAACGCACTCCAACCCTGTAGAAAGCAATCCAACCCTGTAGAAAGCACTCCAACTCTGTACAAAGGTATTCTAGCTCTGTCGAAAGCATTCCAACCCTGTACAAAGCATTTCTACCCTCTACAAAGGTATACCAACACTGTGGAAAGCATTTCAACCCTGTACAAAGGAATTCCAACACCGTCAAAAGCATTCCAACCCTGTAGAAAGCATTCCAACTCTGTAGAAAGCATTCCAAACTTGTAGAAAGGTATTCCAACTCTTTCGAAAGCATTCCAACCCTGTCGAAAGCATTCCAACTCTGTACAAATGTATTCCATCTGTGTCGAAAGCATTCCAACCCTCTACAGTGCATTCCAACTCTGTACAAAGGTATACCAACACTGTCGAAAGCATTCCAACCCTGTAGAAAGCATTCCAACTGTGTACGAAGGTATTCCATCTCTGTCGAAAGCATTCCAACCTTCTAGAAAGCATTCCAATTCTGTACAAATGTATTCCAGCTCTGTCGAAAGCATACCAACCCTCTAGAAAGCATTTCAACACTGTACAAAGGAATTCCAACACCGTCAAAAGCATTCCAACCCTGTAGAAAGCATTCCAAACTTGTACAAAGGTATTCCAACTCTTTCGAAAGCATTCCAACCCTGTCGATAGCATTCCAACCCTGTGGAAAGCATTCCAACCCTGTACAAAGGTATTCCGACCCTGTAGAAAGCATTCCGACCCTGTAGAAAGCATTCCAACACTGTATAAAGTTATTCCAACTCTGTATAAAGTTATTCTAACTCTGTCGAAAGAATTCCAACCCTCTAGAAAGCATTCCAACTCTGTACAAAGGTATTCCAACTCTGTCGAAACCATTCCCACCCTATAGAAAGCATTCCAACTCTGTACAAAGGTATACCAACACTGTCGAAAGCATTCCAACCCTGTAGAAAGCATTCCAACTGTGTACAAATGTATTCCAACTCTGACGAAAGCATTCCAACCCTGTAGAAAGCATTCCAACTGTGTACAAATGTATTCCATCTCTGTCGAAAGCATGCCAACCCTCTAGAAAGCATTTCAACCATGTACAAAGGAATTCCAACTCTGTCGAAAGCATTGCAACTCTGTACAAATATATTCCAACTCTGTCGAAAGCATTCCGACCCTCTAGTAAGCATTCCACCACTCTGGAATGTATTTCATCCCTGCACAAAGGAATTCCAACTCTGACGAAAGCATTCCAACACTGCAGAAAGCATTGCAACTCTGTACAAAGGTATTCCAACTCTGTCGAAAGCATTCCAACACTCTAGAAAGCATTTCAACCCTGTACAAAGGAATTCCAACTCTATAGAAAGCATTCCAAACCTGTACAAAGGTATTCCAGCTCTGTCGAAAGCATTCCAACTGTGTACAAAGGTATTCCAACTCTGTCGAAAGCATTCCAATCCTGCAGAAAGCATTCCAACCCTGCAGAAAGCATTCCAACTCAGTACAAAGGTATTCTAGCTCTGTCGAAAGCATTCCAACCCTGTAGAAAGCGTTCCAACTGTGTACAAAGGTATTCCAACTCTGTCGAAAGCATTCCAATCCTGCAGAAAGCATTCCAACCCTCTATAAATCATTCCAATCCTGAACAAAGGTTTTCCAACACTGTCAAAAGCATTCCAACCCTGTAGCAAGCATTCCAACCCTGTAGAAAGCATTCCAACACTGTACAAAGGTATTCCAACTCTGTCGAAAGCATTCCAATCCTGCAGAAAGCATTCCAACCCTGCAGAAAGCATTCCAACTCAGTACAAAGGTATTCTAGCTCTGTCGAAAGCATTCCAACCCTGTAGAAAGCATACCAACTGTGTAGAAAGCTATTCCAACTCTGTCGAAAGCATTCCAACCCTGTAGAAAGAATTCCAACTCTGTACAACGGTATACCAACACTGTCGAAGCATTCCAACCCTCTAGAAAGCACTCCAACTCTGTACAAAGGTATACCAACACTGTCGAAAGCATCCCAGCCCTGTAGAAAGCATTCCAACCCTGTTGAAAGCATTGCAATAGAGTAGAAAGCATTCCAACTCTGTACAAAGGTATACCAACACTTTCGAAAGCATTCCAACCCTGTAGAAAGCATACCAACCCTGTACAAAGTTCTTCCAACCCTGTCGAAAGCATTCCAACACTGTCGAAAGCATTCCAACCCTGTCGAAAGCATTCCAACACTGTAGAAAGCATTCCAACCCTCTATAAAGCATTCCAACCCTGTACAAAGCTTTTCCAACACTGTCGAAAGCATTCCAACCCTGTAGAAAGCACTCCAACCCTGTAGAAAGCATTCCAACCCTGTACAAAGGTCCTCCAACTCTGTGGAAAGCATGCCAACCCTGTAGAAAGCATTCCAACTCTGTACAAAGGTATTCCAACTCTGTCGAAAGCATTCCAACCCTGTAGAAAGCATTCCAACCCTGTCGAAAGCATTCCAACACTGTAGAAAGCATTCCAACCTTCTATAAAGCATTCCAACCCTGTACAAAGGTTTTCCAACACTGTCGAAAGCATTCCAACCCTGTAGAAAGCACTCCAACCCTGTAGAAAGCATTCCAACTGTGTACAAAAGTATTCCAACCCTGTCGAAAGCATTCCAACCCTCCAGAAAGCATTCCAAACCTGTACAAATGTATTCCCACTTTGTCGAAAGCATTCCAACCGTGTCGAAAGCATTTCAAACCTGTACAAATGTATTCCAACTTTGTCGAAAGCATTCCAAGACTGTCGAAAGCATTCCAACACTGTCGAACGCATTCCAACCCTGTAGAAGGCATTCCAACCCTGTAGAAAGCATTCCAAACCTGTACAAAGGTATTCCAGCTCTGTCGAAAGCATGCCAACCCTCTAGAAAGCATTTCAACCCCGTACAAAGGAATTCCAACTCCGTCAAAAGCATTCCAACCCTGTAGGAAGCATTCCAACCCTGTAGAGAGCATTCCAACTCTGTTCACAGGTATTCCAACTCTGTCGAAAGCATTCCAACCTTCTAGAAAGCATTCCAATTCTGTACAAATGTATTCCAGCTCTGTCGAAAGCATACCAACCCTGTAGAAAGCATTCGAACTCTGTAGAAAGCATTCCAACTCTGTATAAAGTTATTCCAACCCTGTAGAAAGCATTCCAACCCTCTACGGAGCATTCCAACTCTGTACAAAGGTATACCAACACTGTCGAAAGCATTCCAACCCTGTAGAAAGCATTCCAACTGTGTACAAATGTATTCCAGCTCTGTCGAAAGCATGCCAACTCTCTAGAAAGCATTTCAGCCATGTACAAAGGTATTCCAACTCTGTGGAAACCATTCCCACCCTATAGAAAGCATTCCAACTCTGTACAAAGGTATACCAACACTGTCGAAAGCATTCCAACCCTGTAGAAAGCATTCCAACTGTGTACAAATGTATTCCAACTCAGACGAAAGCATTCCAACCCTGTAGAAAGCATTCCAACTGTGTACAAATGTATTCCATCTCTGTCGAAAGCATGCCAACCCTCTAGAAAGCATTTCAACCATGTACAAAGGAATTCCAACTCTGTCGAAAGCATTGCAACTCTGTACAAATATATTCCAACTCTGTCGAAAGCATTCCGACCCTCCAGTAAGCATTCCACCACTCTGGAATGTATTTCATCCCTGCACAAAGGAATTCCAACTCTGACGAAAGCATTCCAACACTGCAGAAAGCATTGCAACTCTGTACAAAGGTATTCCAACTCTGTCGAAAGCATTCCAACACTCTAGAAAGCATTTCAACCCTGTACAAAGGAATTCCAACTCTATAGAAAGCAGTCCAATCCTGCAGAAAGCATTCCATCCCTGCAGAATGCATTCCAACCCTGCAGAAAGCATTCCAACCCTGCAGAAAGCATTCCAACTCAGTACAAAGGTAGTCTAGCTCTGTCGAAAGCATTCCAACCCTGTAGAAAGCGTTCCAACTGTGTACAAATGTATTCCAACACTGTCCAAAGCATTCCAACCATGTAGGAAGCATTCCAACCCTGTAGAAAGCATTCCAACCCTGTAAAAAGCATTCCAACCCTGTAGAAAGCATTCCAACCCTGCAGAAAGCATTCCAAACCTGTACAAAGGTATTCCAGCTCTGTCGAAAGCATTCCAACTGTGTACAAAGGTATTCCAACTCTGTCGAAAGCACTCCAACCCTGTAGAAAGAAATCCAACCCTGTAGAAAGCACTCCAACTCTGTACAAAGGTATTCTAGCTCTGTCGAAAGCATTCCAACCCTGTACAAAGCATTTCTACCCTGTACAAAGGTATACCAACAATGTGGAAAGCATTTCAACCCTGTACAAAGGAATTCCAACACCGTCAAAAGCATTCCAACCCTGTAGAAAGCATTCCAACTCTGTAGAAAGCATTCCAAACTTGTACAAAGGTATTCCAACTATTTCGAAAGCATTCCAACCCTGTCGAAAGCATTCCAACTCTGTACAAATGTATTCCATCTGTGTCGAAACCATTCCCACCCTATAGAAAGCATTCCAACTCTGTACAAAGGTATACCAACACTGTCGAAAGCATTCCAACCCTGTAGAAAGCATTCCAACTGTGTACAAATGTATTCCAACTCAGACGAAAGCATTCCAACCCTGTAGAAAGCATTCCAACTGTGTACAAATGTATTCCAGCTCTGTCGAAAGCATACCAACCCTCTAGAAAGCATTTCAACACTGTACAAAGGAATTCCAACACCGTCAAATGCATTCCAACCCTGTAGAAAGCATTCCAAACTTGTACAAAGGTATTCCAACACTTTCGAAAGCATTCCAACCCTGTCGAAAGCATTCCAACCCTGTGGAAAGCATTCCAACCCTGTACAAAGGTATTCCGACCCTGTAGAAAGCATTCCGACCCTGTAGAAAGCATTCCAACTCTGTATAAAGTTGTTCCAACTCTGTATAAAGTTATTCTAACTCTGTCGAAAGAATTCCAACCCTCTAGAAAGCATTCCAACTCTGTACAAAGGTATTCCAACTCTGTCGAAAGCATGCCCACAATATAGAAAGCATTCCCACTCTGTACAAAGGTATACCAACACTGTCGAAAGCATTCCAACCCTGTAGAAAGCATTCCAACTCTGTACAAAGGTATACCAACACTGTCGAAAGTATTCCAACAGTGTAGAAAGCATTCCAACTGTGTACAAATGTATTCCAGCTCTGTCGAAAGCATGCCAACTCTCTAGAAAGCATTTCAGCCATGTACAAAGGTATTCCAACTCTGTGGAAACCATTCCCACCCTATAGAAAGCATTCCAACTCTGTACAAAGGTATACCAACACTGTCGAAAGTATTCCAACAGTGTAGAAAGCATTCCAACTGTGTACAAATGTATTCCAGCTCTGTCGAAAGCATGCCAACTCTCTAGAAAGCATTCCAACTGTGTACAAATGTATTCCATCTCTGTCGAAAGCATGCCAACCCTCTAGAAAGCATTTCAACCATGTACAAAGGAATTCCAACTCTGTCGAAAGCATTGCAACTCTGTACAATTATATTCCAACTCTGTCGAAAGCATTCCGACCCTCTAGTAAGCATTCCACCACTCTGGAATGTATTTCATCCCTGTACAAAGGAATTCCAACTCTGACGAAAGCATTCCAACACTGCAGAAAGCATTGCAACTCTGTACAAAGGTATTCCAACTCTGTCGAAAGCATTCCAACCCTCTAGAAAGCATTTCAACCCTGTACAAAGGAATTCCAACTCTATAGAAAGCATTCCAACCCTGCAGAAAGCATTCCAACACTGCAGAAAGCATTCCAACTCTGTACAAAGGTATTCTAGCTCTGTCGAAAACATTCCAACCCTGTAGAAAGCATTTCAACCCTGTACAAATGTCCTCCAACACTGTGGAAAGCATGCCAACCCTGTAGAAAGCATTTCAACCCTGTGCAAAGGTCCTCCAACTCTTTGGAAAGCATTCCAACAATGTAGAAAGCATTCCAATTCTGCACAAGGGTATACCAACTCTGTCGAAAGCATTCCATCCGTGCAGAATGCATTGCAACCATGCGGAAAGCATTCCAATTCTGTACAAAGGTATACAAACACTGTCGAAAGCATTCCCACCCTGTAGAAAGCATTCCAACTGTCTACAAATGTATTCGAGCGCTGTCGAAAGCATGCCAACTCTCTAGAAAGCATTTCAACCATGTACAAAGGTATTCCAACTCTGTCGAAAGTATTCCCACCCTATAGAAAGCATTCCAACTCTGTACAAAGGTATACCAACACTGTCGAAAGCATTCCAACCCTGTAGAAAGCATTCCAACTGTGTACAAATGTATTCCAACTCTGACGAAAGCATTCCAACACTGCAGAAAGCATTCCAACTCTGTACAAAGGTACTCCAACTCTGGCGAAAGCATTCCAACCCTCTAGAAAGCATTTCAAACCTGTACAAAGGAATTCCGACTCTATAGAAAGCATTCCAACACTGCAGAAAGCATTCCAACTCTGTACAAAGGTATTCCAACTCTGTCGAAAGCATTCCAACCCTGTGGAAAGCATTTCAACCCTCTAGAAAGAATTCCAACCCTGTAGAAAGCATTCCAATTCTGTACAAAGGTATACAAACACTGTCGAAAGCATTCCCACCCTGTAGAAAGCATTCCAACTGTCTACAAATGTATTCGAGCTCTGTCGAAAGCATGCCAACTCTCTAGAAAGCATTTCAACCATGTACAAAGGTATACCAACTATTTCGAAAGCATTCCAAACTTCTAGAAAGCATTCCACATTCTGTACAAATGTATTCCATCTCTGTCGAAAGCACTCCAACCCTGTAGAAAGCAATCCAACCCTGTAGAAAGCATTCCAACTCTGTACAAAGGTATTCTAGCTCTGTCGAAAGCATTCCAACCCTGTGCAAAGCATTTCTACCCTGTACAAAGGTATATCAACACTGTGGAAAGCATTTCAACCCTGTACAAAGGAATTCCAACACCGTCAAAAGCATTCCAACCCTGTAGAAAGCATTCCAACAGTGTACAAAGGTATTCCAACTCTGTCTAAAGCATTCCAACTTTCTAGAAAGCATTCCAATTCTGTACAAATGTATTCCAGCTCTGTCGAAAGCATGCCAACCCTCTAGAAAGCATTTCAACCCTGTACAAAGGAATTCCAACTCCATCAAAAGCATTCCAACCCTGTTGAAAGCATTCCAATCCTGTAGAAAGCATTCCAACTCTGTAGAAATGTATTCCAGCTGTGTCGAATGCATGCCAACCCTCTAGAAAGCATTTCAACCATGTACAAAGGAATTCCAACGCTGTCGAAAGCATTCGAACTCTGTACAAATGTATTCCCACTCTGTCGAAAGCATTCCAACCCTACAGAAAGCATTCCAACCCTGCAGAAAGCATTCCAACTCTGTACAAAGGTATTCTAGCTCTGTCGAAAGCATTCCAACCCTGTAGAAAGCATTCCAACTGTGTACAAAGGTATTCCAACTCTGTCGAAAGCATTCCAACCCTGCAGAAAGCATTCCAACCGTGTAGAAAGCATTCCAACCCTGTACAAAGGTCCTCCAACTCTGTGGAAAGCATGCCAACCCTGTAGAAAGCATTCCAACCCTGTGCAAAGGTCCTCCAAACCTGTGGAAAGCATGCCAACACTGTAGAAAGCATTCCAACCCTGTCGAAGGCGTTCCAACCCTGTCGAAGGCGTTCCAACCCTGTAGAAAGCATTCCAACTATGTACAAAGGTATACCAACACTGTCGAAGGCATTCCAACCCTGTAGAAAGCATTCCAACTCTGTACAAACGTATACCAACACTGTCTAATGCATTCCATCCCTCTACAGAGCATTCCAGCTCTGTACAAGGGTATAACAACACTGTCGAAAGCACTCCAACCCTGTAGAAAGCATTCCAACTGTGTACAAAGGTATTCCAACTCTGTCGAAAGCATTCCAACCTTCAAGAAAGCATTCCAACTCTGTACAAAGATATTCCAACTCTGTACAAAGGTATTCCAATGCTGTCGAAAGCATTCCAACCTTCTAGAAAGCTTCCCAATCCTGTACAAATGTATTCCAACTCTGTCGAAAGCATTCCAACCTTCTAGAAAGCATTCCAACTCTGTACAAAGATATTCCAACTGTGTACAAAGGTATTGCAACACTGTCGAAGGCGTTCCAACCCTGTAGAAAGCATTCCAACTATGTACAAAGGTATTCCAACGCTGTCGAAAGCATTCCAACCTTCTAGAAAGCATGCCAATTCTGTACAAATGTATTCCAGCTCTGTCGAAAGCATTGCAACCCTCTACAGAGCATTCCGACTCTGTACAAAGGTATATCAACACTGTCGAAAGCATTCCAACCCTGTAGAAAGCATTCCAACAGCGTACAAAGGTATTCCAACTCTGACGAAAGCATGCCAACTTTCTAGAAAGCATTCAAATTCTGTACAAATGTATTCCAGCTCTGTCGAAAGCATGCCAACCCTCTAGAAAGCATTTCAACCCTATACAAAGGAATTCCAACTCCGCCAAAAGCATTCCAACCCTGTAGAAAGCATTTCAACCCTGTACAAAGGAATTCCAACTCTATAGAAAGCATTCCAAACCTCTAGAAGGCATTCCAACCCGCTGGAAAGCATTTCAACCCTGTACAAAGGTATTCCAACACTGTCGCATGCATTCCAACACTCTAGAAAGTATTCCAACCCTACAGAAAGCATTCCAACCCTGCAGAAAGCATTCCAACTCTGTACAAAGGTATTCTAGCTCTGTCGAAAACATTCCAACCCTGTAGAAAGCATTCCAACTGTGTACAAAGGTATTCCAACACTCTCCAAAGCATTCCAACCCTGTAGAAAGCATTCCAACTGTGTACAAAGGTATTCCAACTCTGTCGAAAGCATTCCAACCCTGCAGAAAGCATTCCAACCCTGTTGAAAGCATTTCAACACTGTACAAAGGTCTTCCAACTCTGTGGAAAGCATGCCAACCCTGTAGAAAGCATTTCAACCCTGTGCAAAGGTCCTCCAAATCTGTGGAAACCATGCCAACACCGTAGAAAGCATTCCAACCCTGTCGAAGGCGTTCCAACCCTGTAGAAAGCATTCCAACTATGTACAAAGGTATACCAACACTGTCGAAAGCATTCCAACCCTGCAGAAAGCATTCCAACACTGTACAAAGGTATACCAACACTGTCGAATGCATTCCAACAATCTAGAAAGTATTCCAACCCTACAGAAAGCATTCCAACCCTACAGAAAGCATTCCAACCCTACGGAAAGCATTCCAGCTATGTACAAAGGTATACCAACACTGTCGAAGGCGTTCCAACCCTGTAGAATGCATTCCAACTGTGTGCAAAGGTATTCCAACACTGTCCAAAGCATTCCAACCCTGTAGAAAGCATTCCAACTGTGTACAAAGGCATTCCAACTCTGTCGAAAGCATTCCAACCCTGCAGAAAGCATTCCAACCCTCTATAAAGCATTCCAACCCTGAACAAAGGTTTTCCAACACTGTCAAAAGCATTCCAACCCTGTAGAAAGAATTTCAACCCCGTACAAAGGAATTCCAACTCCGTCAAAAGCATTCCAACCCTGCAGAAAGCATTCCAACTCTGTACAAAGGTATTCCAACTGTGTCGAAAGTATACCAACCCTGTAGAAAGCATTCCAACAATCTGGAAATAATTTCAACCATGTACAAAGGAATTCCAACTCTATAGAAAGCTCTCCAACCCTGCAGAAAGCATTCCGTCCCTGCAGAATGCATTCCAACCCTGCAGAAAGCATTCCAACTCAGTACAAAGGTAGTCCAACTCTTTCGAAAGCATTCCAAACCTCTAGAAGGCATTCCAACAATCTGGAAAGCATTTCAATCTTGTGCAAAGGTATTCCAACTCTGTCGAATACATTCCAACACTCTAGAAAGCATTTCTACCCTGTACAAAGGTCCTCCAGCTCTGTGGAAAGCATGCCAATCCTGTAGAAAGCATTTCAATCCTGTGCAAATGTCCTCCAACTCTGTGGAAAGCATGCCAATCCTGTAGAAAGCATTTCAACCCTGTCGAAGGCGTTCCAACCCTGTAGAAAGCATTCCAACTATGTACAAAGATATACCAACACTGTCGAAAGCATTCCAACCCAATAGAAAGCATTCCATCCCTGCAGAATGCATTCCAACCCTGCAGAAAGCATTCCAACTCTGTACAAAGGTATTCCAACTCTGTACAAAGGTATTCCAACTCTGTCGAAAGCATTCCAACCCTCTAGAAAGCATTTCTACCCTGTACAAAGGTCCTCCAGCTCTGTGGAAAGCATGCCAATCCTGTAGAAAGCATTTCAACCCTGTGCAAATGTCCTCCAACTCTGTGGAAAGCATTCCAACCCTGTCGAAGGCGTTCCAACCCTGTAGAAAGCATTCCAACTCTGTACAAAGGTATACCAACACTGTCGAAAGCATTCCAACCCTCTACAGAGCATTCCAACTCTGTACAAAAGTATACCAACACTGTCGAAAGCATTCCAACCCTGTAGAAAGCATTCCAACCCTGTACAAAGGTACTCCAACTCTGCCGAAAGCATTCCAACCTTCTAGAAAGCATTCCAATTCTGTACAAACGTATTCCAGCTCTGTCAAAAGCATGCAAACCCTGTAGAAAGCATTCCAACCCTGTCGAAGGCGTTCCAACCCTGTAGAAAGCATTCCAACTATGTACAAATGTATACCAACACTGTCGAAAGCATTCCAACAATGTAGAAAGCATTCCAACTCTGCACAAGGGTATACCAACTCTGTCGAAAGCATTCCATCCGTGCAGAATGCATTCCAACCCTGCAGAAAGCATTCCAATTCTGTACAAAGGTATACAAACACTGTCGGAAGCATTCCCACCCTGTAGAAAGCATTCCAACTGTCTACAAATGTATTCGAACGCTGTCGAAAGCATGCCAACTCTCTAGAAAGCATTTCAACCATGTACAAAGGTATTCCAACTCTGTCGAAAGTATTCCCACCCTATAGAAAGCATTGCAACTCTGTACAAAGGTATACCAACACTGTCGAAAGCATTCCAACACTGTAGAAAGCATTCCAACTGTGTACAAATGTATTCCAACTCTGACGAAAGCATTCCAACACTGCAGAAAGCATTCCAACTCTGTACAAAGGTACTCCAACTCTGTCGAAAGCATTCCAACCCTCTAGAAAGCATTTCAAACCTGTACAAAGGAATTCCGACTCTATAGAAAGCATTCCAACACTGCAGAAAGCATTCCAACTCTGTACAAAGGTATTCCAACTCTGTCGAAAGCATTCCAACCCTGTGGAAAGCATTTCAACCCTCTAGAAAGAATTCCAACCCTGTAGAAAGCATTCCAATTCTGTACAAAGGTATACAAACACTGTCGAAAGCATTCCCACCCTGTAGAAAGCATTTCAACTGTCTACAAATGTATTCGAGCTCTGTCGAAAGCATGCCAACTCTCTAGAAAGCATTTCAACCATGTACAAAGGTATACCAACTATTGCGAAAGCATTCCAAACTTCTAGAAAGCATTCCACATTCTGTACAAATGTATTCCATCTCTGTCGAAAGCATTCCAACCCTGTACAAAGCATTTCTACCCTGTACAAAGGTATACCAACACTGTGGAAAGCATTTCAAGCCTGTACAAAGGAATTCCAACACCGTCAAAAGCATTCCAACCCTGTAGAAAGCATTCCAACAGTGTACAAAGGTATTCCAACTCTGTCTAAAGCATTCCAACCCTGTAGAAAGCATTCCAACTCTGTACAAAGGTATACCAACACTGTCGAATGCATTCCAACCTTCTAGAAAGCTTCCCAATTCTGTACAAAGATATTCCAACTCTGTACAAAGGTATTCCAATGCTGTCGAAAGCATTCCAACCTTCTAGAAAGCTTCCCAATTCTGTACAAATGTATTCCAACTCTGTCGAAAGCATTCCAACCTTCTAGAAAGCATTCCAACTCTGTACAAAGATATTCCAACTGTGTACAAAGGTATTGCAACACTGTCGAAGGCGTTCCAACCCTGTAGAAAGCATTCCAACTATGTACAAAGGTATTCCAACGCTGTCGAAAGCATTCCAACCTTCTAGAAAGCATGCCAATTCTGTACAAATGTATTCCAGCTCTGTCGAAAGCATTGCAACCCTCTACAGAGCATTCCGACTCTGTACAAAGGTATATCAACACTGTCGAAAGCATTCCAACCCTGTAGAAAGCATTCCAACAGTGTACAAAGGTATTCCAACTCTGTCGAAAGCATGCCAACTTTCTAGAAAGTATTCAAATTCTGTACAAATGTATTCCAGCTCTGTCGAAAGCATGCCAACCCTCTAGAAAGCATTTCAACCCTATACAAAGGAATTCCAACTCCGCCAAAAGCATTCCAACCCTGTAGAAAGCATTCCAATCCTGTAGAAAGCATTCCAACTCTGTGCAAATGTATTCCAGCTCTGTCGAAAGCATGCCAACCCTCTAGAAAGCATTTCAACCCTGTACAAAGGAATTCCAACTCTATAGAAAGCATTCCAAACCTCTAGAAGGCATTCCAACACGCTGGAAAGCATTTCAACCCTGTACAAAGGTATTCCAACACTGTCGCATGCATTCCAACACTCTAGAAAGTATTCCAACCCTACAGAAAGCATTCCAACCCTGCAGAAAGCATTCCAACTCTGTACAAAGATATTCTAGCTCTGTCGAAAACATTCCAACCCTGTAGAAAGCATTCCAACTGTGTACAAAGGTATTCCAACGCTCTCCAAAGCATTGCAACCCTGTAGAAAGCATTCCAACTGTGTACAAAGGTATTCCAACTCTGTCGAAAGCATTCCAACCCTGCAGAAAGCATTCCAACCCTGTTGAAAGCATTTCAACCCTGTACAAAGGTCCTCCAAATCTGTGGAAACCATGCCAACACCGTAGAAAGCATTCCAACCCTGTCGAAGGCGTTCCAACCCTGTAGAAAGCATTCCAACTATGTACAAAGGTATACCAACACTGTCGAAAGCATTCCAACCCTGCAGAAAGCATTCCAACACTGTACAAAGGTATACCAACACTGTCGAATGCATTCCAACACTCTAGAAAGTATTCCAACCCTACAGAAAGCATTCCAACCCTACGGAAAGCATTCCAACTATGTACAAAGGTATACCAACACTGTCGAAGGCGTTCCAACCCTGTAGAATGCATTCCAACTGTGTACAAAGGTATTCCAACACTGTCCAAAGCATTCCAACCCTGTAGAAAGCATTCCAACTGTGTACAAAGGCATTCCAACTCTGTCGAATGCATTCCAACCCTGCAGAAAGCATTCCAACCCTGAACAAAGGTTTTCCAACACTGTCAAAAGCATTCCAACCCTGTAGAAAGAATTTCAACCCCGTACAAAGGAATTCCAACTCCGTCAAAAGCATTCCAACCCTGCAGAAAGCATTCCAACTCTGTACAAAGGTATTCCAACTGTGTCGAAAGTATACCAACCCTGTAGAAAGCATTCCAACCATCTGGAAATAATTTCAACCATGTACAAAGGAATTCCAACTCTATAGAAAGCTCTCCAACCCTGCAGAAAGCATTCCGTCCCTGCAGAATGCATTCCAACCCTGCAGAAAGCATTCCAACTCAGTACAAAAGTAGTCCAACTCTTTCGAAAGCATTCCAAACCTCTAGAAGGCATTCCAACAATCTGGAAAGCATTTCAATCTTGTGCAAAGGTATTCCAACTCTGTCGAATACATTCCAACACTCTAGAAAGCATTTCTACCCTGTACAAAGGTCCTCCAGCTCTGTGGAAAGCATGCCAATCCTGTAGAAAGCATTTCAACCCTGTGCAAATGTCCTCCAACTCTGTGGAAAGCATGCCAATCCTGTAGAAAGCATTTCAACCCTGTCGAAGGCGTTCCAACCCTGTAGAAAGCATTCCAACTATGTACAAAGATATACCAACACTGTCGAAAGCATTCCAACCCTGTAGAAAGCATTCCAACTCTGTACAAAGGTATACCAACACTGTCGAAAGCATTCCAACCCAATAGAAAGCATTCCATCCCTGCAGAATGCATTCCAACCCTGCAGAAAGCATTCCAACTCTGTACAAAGGTATTCCAACTCTGTACAAAGGTATTCCAACTCTGTCGAAAGCATTCCAACCCTGTAGAAAGCATTCCAACTCTGTACAAAGGTATACCAACACTGTCGAAAGCATTCCAATTCTGTACAAAGGTATACAAACACTGTCGAAAGCATTCCCACCCTGTAGAAAGCATTCCAACTGTCTACAAATGTATTCGAACGCTGTCGAAAGCATGCCAACTCTCTAGAAAGCATTTCAACCATGTACAAAGGTATTCCAACTCTGTCGAAAGTATTCCAACCCTGTCGAAGGCGTTCCAACCCTGTAGAAAGCATTCCAACTATATACAAAGATATACCAACACTGTCGAAAGCATTCCAACCCTGTAGAAAGCATTCCAACTCTGTACAAAGGTATACCAACACTGTCGAAAGCATTCCAACCCTCTACAGAGCATTCCAACTCTGTACAAAAGTATACCAACACTGTCGAAAGCATTCCAACCCTGTAGAAAGCATTCCAACCCTGTACAAAGGTACTCCAACTCTGCCGAAAGCATTCCAACCTTCTAGAAAGCATTCCAATTCTGTACAAACGTATTCCAGCTCTGTCAAAAGCATGCAAACCCTGTAGAAAGCATTCCAACCCTGTCGAAGGCGTTCCAACCCTGCAGCAAGCATTCCAACTATGTACAAATGTATACCAACACTGTCGAAAGCATTCCAACAATGTAGAAAGCATTCCAACTCTGCACAAGGGTATACCAACTCTGTCGAAAGCATTCCATCCGTGCAGAAGGCATTCCAACCCTGCAGAAAGCATTCCAATTCTGTACAAAGGTATACAAACACTGTCGAAAGCATTCCCACCCTGTAGAAAGCATTCCAACTGTCTACAAATGTATTCGAACGCTGTCGAAAGCATGCCAACTCTCTAGAAAGCATTTCAACCATGTACAAAGGTATTCCAACTCTGTCGAAAGTATTCCCACCCTATAGAAAGCATTGCAACTCTGTACAAAGGTATACCAACACTGTCGAAAGCATTCCAACCCTGTAGAAAGCATTCCAACTGTGTACAAATGTATTCGAACTCTAACGAAAGCATTCCAACACTGCAGAAAGCATTCCAACTCTGTACAAAGGTACTCCAACTCTGTCGAAAGCATTCCAACCCTCTAGAAAGCATTTCAAACCTGTACAAAGGTATTCCGACTCTATAGAAAGCATTCCAACAGTGCAGAAAGCATACCAACTCTGTACAAAGGTATTCCAACTCTGTCGAAAGCATTCCAACCCTGTGGAAAGCATTTCAACCCTCTAGAAAGAATTCCAACCCTGTAGAAAGCATTCCAATTCTGTACAAAGGTATACAAACACTGTCGAAAGCATTCCCACCCTGTAGAAAGCATTTCAACTGTCTACAAATGTATTCGAGCTCTGTCGAAAGCATGCCAACTCTCTAGAAAGCATTTCAACCATGTACAAAGGTATACCAACTATTTCCAAAGCATTCCAAACTTCTAGAAAGCATTCCACATTCTGTACAAATGTATTCCATCTCTGTCGAAAGCATTCCAACCCTGTACAAAGCATTTCTACCCTGTACAAAGGTATACCAACACTGTGGAAAGCATTTCAACCCTGTACAAAGGAATTCCAACACCGTCAAAAGCATTCCAACCCTGTAGAAAGCATTCCAACAGTGTACAAAGGTATTCCAACTCTGTCTAAAGCATTCCAACCCTGTAGAAAGCATTCCAACTCTGTACAAAGGTATACCAACACTGTCGAATGCATTCTATCCCTCTACAGAGCATTCCAGCTCTGTACAAGGGTATAACAACACTGTCGAAAGCACTCCAACCCTGTAGAAAGCATTCCAACTGTGTACAAAGGTATTCCAACTCTGTCGAAAGCATTCCAACCTTCAAGAAAGCATTCCAACTCTGTACAAAGATATTCCAACTCTGTACAAAGGTATTCCAATGCTGTCGAAAGCATTCCAACCTTCTAGAAAGCTTTCCAATTCTGTACAAATGTATTCCAACTCTGTCGAAAGCATTCCAACCTTCTAGAAAGCATTCCAACTCTGTACAAAGATATTCCAACTGTGTACAAAGGTATTGCAACACTGTCGAAGGCGTTCCAACGTTGTAGAAAGCATTCCAACTATGTACAAAGGTATTCCAGGTCTGTCGAAAGCATGCCAACCCTCTATAAAGCATTCCAACCCTGTACAAAGTTATTACAACACTGTCGAAAGCATTCCAACCCTGTCGAAGGCATCCCAACCCCGTAGAAAGCATTCCAAATCTGTACAAAGGAATTCCAACCCTGTACAAAGCATTCCAACTCTGTACAAAGGTATTCCAACTGTGTCGAAAGCATTCCAACCATGTAGAAGGCATTCCAACTTTGTACAAAGGTATACCAACACTGTCGAAAGCATTCCAGCCCTGTAGAAAGCATTCCAACCATGTACAAAGGACTTCCAACTCTGTCGAAAGCATTCCAACCCTCTATAAAGCATTCCAACCCTCTATACAGCATTTCAACCCTGTACAAAGGCATTTCAACTCTGTTGAAAGCATTCCAACTCTGTAGAAAGCATTCCAACCCTGCAGAAAGCATTCCAACTCTGTACAAAGGTATTGCAACACTGTCGAAAGCATTCCAACCCTGTAGAAAACACTCCAAACCTGTAGAAAGCATTCCAACTCTGTACAAAGGTAATCCAGCTCTGTCGAAAGCATTCCAACCCTTTAGAAAACATTTGAACCCTGTACAAATGTATTCCAACTCTGTCGAAAGCATTCCAACCCTCTAGAAAGCATTCCAACCCTCCAGAAAGCATTCCAACCCTCTAGAGAACATTCCAGCTCTGTACAAAGGTATTCCAACTCTGTCGAAAGCATTCCAACCCTTTAGAAAACATTTGAACCCTGTACAAATGTATTCCAACTCTGTCGAAAGCATTCCAACCCTCTAGAAAGCATTCCAACCCTCCAGAAAGCATTCCAACCCTCTACAGAGCATTCCAGCTCTGTACAAAGGTATTCCAACTCTGTCGAAAGCATTCCAACCCTGCAGAAAGCATTCCAACCCTGTCTAAAGCATTCCAACCCTGTACAAAGGTATTCCAACACTGTCGAAAACATTCCAACCCTCTAGAAAGCATTCCAACTCTGTACAAAGGTATTCCAACTCTGTCGAAAGCATTCCAACCCTCTAGAAAGCATTCCAACCCTCCAGAAAGCATTCCAACCCTCTAGAGAGCATTCCAGCTCTGTACAAAGGTATTCCAACTCTGTCGAAAGCATTCCAACCCTGCAGAAAGCATTCCAACCCTGTCGAAAGCATTCCAACCCTGTACAAAGGTATTCCAACACTGTCGAAAACATTCCAACCCTCTAGAAAGCATTCCAACTCTGTACAAAGGTATACCAACACTGTCGAAAGCATTCCAGCCCTGTAGAAAGCATTCCAACTGTGTACAAAGGTATTCCAGCTCCGTCGAAAGCATTCCAACCCTGTAGAAAGCATTCCAACCCCCTAGAAAGCATTCCAACTTGCTAGATAGCATTCCAACTCTGTAGAAAGGTATTCCAACCCTGTAGAAAGAATTCCTACCCTGTAGACTGCATTCCAACTCTGTACAAAGGTATACCAACACTGTCGAAAGCATGCCAACCCTCTAGAAAGCATTCCAACTCTGTACAAAGGTATACCAACACTGTCGAAAGCATTCCCACCCTGTAGAAAGCATACCAACCCTGTAAAAGTGCATTCCAACACTGTAGAAAGCATTCAAACCCTGTAGAAAGCATACCAACTCTGTACAAAGTTATTCCAACTTTGTCGAAAGCATTCCAACCCTCTAGAAAGCTTTCCATCTCTATACAATGGTATACCAACACTGTCGAAAGCATTCCAACCCTGTAGAAGGCATTCCAACTGTGTACAAATGTATTCCAGCTCTGTCGAAAGCATGCCAACCCTATAGAAAGCATTTGAAGCATGTACAAAGGAATTCCAACACTGTCGAAAGCATTCCAACCCTCCAGAAAGCATTCCAACTCTGTACAAAGGTATACCAACACTGTCGAAAGCATTCCCACCCTGTAGAAAGCATACCAACCCTGTAAAAGTGCATTCCAACACTGTCGAAAGCATTCCAACCCTGTAGAAAACATTCCAACTGTGTACAAAGGTATTCCAACTCTGTCGAAAGCATTCCAACACTCTAGAAAGCATTCCAACTCTGTGCAAAGGTATTCCAACTCTGTCGAAAGCATTCCAACCCTCTAGAAAGCATTTCAACTCTGTACAAAGGTATTCCAACTCTGTCGAAAGCATTCCAACTGTGTAGAAAGCATTCCAGCCCTGTACAAAAGTATTCCAACCCCCTAGAAAGCATTGCTCCCCTCATTAAAGCATTCCAGCTCTGTACAAAGGTATTCCAACTGTGTCGAAAGCATTCCAACACTATCGAAAGCATTCCAACACTGTCGAAAGCATTCCAACCCTCTAGAAAGCAGTCCTACTTTGTAGAAAGGTATACCAACACTGTCGAAAGCATTGCAACCCTGTAGAAAGCAATCCAACCCTGTACAAAGGTATTCCAACACTGTAGAAAGCATTCCCACCCTGAAGAAAGCATTCCAACTCTGTACAACGGTATGCCATCTGTGTCGAAAGCATTCCAACCCCGTAGAATGCATGCCAATCCTGTACAAAGGTATTTCAACCCTGTAGAAAGCATTCCAACCATGTAGAAAGCATTCCAACTCTGTACAAAGTTATTCCAACTCTCTCGAAAGCATTCCAACCCTCTAGAAAGCATTCCAACTCTGTACAAAGGTATTCCAACTCTGTCGAAAACATTCCAACCCTGCAGAAAGCATTCCAGCCCTGTACAAAGGTATTCCAACTCTGTCGAAAGCATGCCAACCCTCTAGAAAGCATTCCAACCCGCTAGAAAGCATTCCAACTCTGTACAAAGGTATTCCAACTCTGTCGAAAGCATTCCAACCATGTAGAAAGCATTCCAACCCAGTACAAAGGTATTACAACCCTGTAGAAACCATTCCCACCCTGTAGAAAGCATTCCAACTCTGTACAAAGGTATACCAACACTGTCGAAAGCATTCCAACCCTCTAGAAAGCATTTCAACTCTGTACAAAGGTATTCCAACTCTGTCGAAAGCATTCCAACCCTGTAGAAAGCATTCCAGCCCTGTACAAAGGTATTCCAATCCTGTAGAAAGCATTCCCACCCTGTAGAAAGCATTCCAACTCTGTACAAAGTTATTCCAACTCTGTCGAAAGCATTCCAACCCTCTAGAAAGCATTCCAACCCGCTAGAGAGCATTCCAACTCTGTACAAAGGTATTCCAACTCTGTCGAAAGCATTCCAACCATGTAAAAAGCATTCCAACGCTGTGCAAAGGTATTACAACCCTGTAGCAAGCATTCCCACCCTGTAGAAAGCATTCCAACCCTGTACAAAGGTATTACAACCCTGTAGAAAGCATTCCCACCCTGTAGAAAGCACACCAACTCTGTACAAAGTTATTCCAACTTTGTCGACAGCATTCCAACCCTCTAGAAAGCTTTCCATCTCTATACAAAGGTATACCAACACTGTGGAAAGCACTCCAACCCTCTAAAAAGCATTCCAACTCTGTACAAAGGTATTCCAACTCTGTCGAAAGCATTCCAACCCTGTAGAAAGCATTCCAACCCTGTACAAAGGTATACCAACCCTGTTGAAAGCATTCCAACCCTGTTGAAAGCATTCCAACCCTCTAGAAAGCAGTCCTACTCTGTAGAACGGTATACCAACACTGTCCAAAGCATTGCAACCCTGTAGAAAGGAATCCAACCCTGTACAAAGGTTGTCCAACCCTGTTGAAAGAATTCCCACCCTGTAGAAAGCATTCCAAACCTGTACAAAGTTATTCCAACTCTGTCGAAAGCATTCCAACTCTGTCAAAAGCATTCCAACACTCTAGAAAGCATTCCAACTCTATACAAAGATATTCCATCTCTGTCGAAAGCATTCCAGCCATCTAGAAAGCATTCCAACTCTGCACAAAGGTATTCCATCTGTGTCGAAAGCATTCCAACCCTGTAGAATGCATTCCAACCCTGTACAAAGGTATTCCAACCTTGTACAAAGGTATTCCAACTCTGTCGAAAGCATTCCAACCCTGTAGAAAGCATTCAAGCCCTGTACAAAAGTATTCCAGCCCTGTAGAAAGCATTCCAACCCCGTAGAAGGCATTCCAACCCCGTAGAAAGCATTACAAATCTGTACAAAGGTATTCCAACTCTGTCGAAAGCATTCCAACCCTGTAGAAAGCATTCCAACACTGTTCAAAGTTATTCCAACTCTGTCGAAAGCATTCCAACCCTCTAGAAAGCATTCCAACTCT